>CM046882.1:429625174-431007873 GCA_025667525.1 Glebionis coronaria
TGGACAGACTGACTAAATCTGCACATTTTGTGGCAATGAGGGAGGATGATAAGATGGAAAAGTTTGCCAAGAAGTACTTGGAACACGTGGTGGCAAAACATAGAGTGCCGATGTCGATCATATCGAATAGGGATAGCAGGTTTACGTCTAGGTTTTGGGGGCTATTGCAAAAAGCTTTGGGTACGGGGCTGGATATGAGCACAGCTTATCATCTGCAGACGGATGGACAGAGTGAGAGGACTATACAAACATTAGAGGACATGTTAAGAGCGTATGTGATAGATTTTGGAGGAAGTTGGGAGAATCATCTGGCGTTGGCAGAATTCTCGTACAATAATAGCTACCATGCTAGTATAGAGTGTGCACCATTTGAGGCACTTTATGGTAGGAAGTGTAGGTCACCGTTGTTATGGGCTAAAGTAGGAAGTAGTCAACTAATTGGACCGGAGATGGTACAGGAAACTACGGATGCGATAACCGTACTTAAGGAAAAATTAAAGGCGGCTAGAGATCGACAAAAGAGCTATGCGGACAAAAGGCGTAAGCCGTTGGAATTTGAGGTTGGGGACAAGGTTATGTTGATCCCAAACTTAGATCGATTAGCTTTGTGTATACGAGATTAGATCAAGTATAACACGTAGAGAAACCTTTGTATATGCTTTATGAATCTAAGTGTTATGCGGAATTTAACACTTAAACAATAACACACAATGATATAAACAAACTTTCACTTTGATTATCAATATCAAACTTGCTTACAATGAAAGATGTTTACGAATGAAAACTTATATGAAACTTATATTAAACATTAACCTAAAGGTCTTCTTTTATAGACATAAGAAGCCTTGTACAATAATCTACGTATCAGCTATTCTAGGTAAAGATAAATATAGAAAATACATTGTTGTTCCTATCTTTACTAGAAGTATTCTAGAATATAATACACGCGTAGAATATATCTTCCATCAGTGCTTGTCTTCAATGTGTCAACGCTTGACTTTAACTTGTCAACGCTTGAGCTGTCAGCGCTTGTTTTGTTCTTGTCAACGCTTGTTTTGTTCTTGTCAGCGCTCAAGTGATCTGGCCTTAATTTATTCCCAACAATCCTCCCCTAAACTTGATATCCACTCTTATGATCAAGTTTCTGAATAAGCATTAAGGACTAGGAGGAATCTTACAAACCTTCTCATATTGATAGTGAATAAATCTGATCAAATCTTTTGCCACGTCACTTGAATAATCTATTTCTAGCTGAGTGTCCTTCATCTTCTCCAAAATAGCCTTGGATATGAAATACTGAGCATCCACAAGTAGATACTCAGCAAACTTTGTAGGACTCAAATGGTAAACACCAGCAGCTGAATATAACCTCCATTGAAGACCACTGAGGTCATCTTCAAGATCCTTCCATATTGCAGGATCCTCATCTTTTGGTCCACACATTCTTTTGAATGTGGTCCAAAGTTTTATTCCATTAGCTGAAGTTGGTGCTTCAGCCTCATACTTGGTCTCTAGCAACCTCCAAAGGTCCACCAAGTCTTCTCTATCACAACTTGCAAACAAAGATATGAGAGTGGTAAAAGTGTGTACCTCCTTGCCAAATCTGCCAATCTTCCAGAACCCACATTCATCTTCTTCATAGCTCACAATTGGGTTCCTGGAATCTAATGGTAACACTTGCACCATATCTGAAGCTTCTAATGGGGAGAGCTTGAGGCTCTTTCTTATAACTGCTTCACTTGGATATAGTGGATCCATATCTTTTGGAAACTCAAATGAAATTCCCTTCTTCACTGGCCTGGGAACAATCATAGATTTCTTGAGTTCCATTTCTTCTGCAAGTTCCTCCTTTCTTTCATCTGAAAGAAGTCTGAGAGTGTTTGCTTCCTACACTCTCACCCAAATGGGATAAGCCCTGTTTTCCAACTCATCAAATGTCAAAGCCTTTAACTTCTGATATGTCCATCCAACTCCATGACATCTGAGCAACATAAAGTAGAGCTCCCTTCTATCCCTTTTCAACTCTGAGAGAATATTGCTTGCCTTGTGTTTCAAAATTACCTGGCAATCCTTCTGAACTCTAAGTAGAATTTCCAAACCCCATATTTGATCTGAAATGGTCAAGTCTGGATTCTCCATGCATCTGTCTTCCCAAGCATGATACATTTGAACCACCTCTGGCATGTCAAAGTCAACCTGCAATTTCAATTCTCTCAACTTTTACCTAGCAAAATCATCACCATACTCAAGCCTCTCTGGTTCTATAATCATCACACTTGAGTCTGAGCTAGCTTCATCACTTCCTTCTTCTGAAGCCACAATAAATGGTGACTTTTCCTTTTCATCCTGTTCCATGATTTGTGCAGCCAATCTTCTATCAAATTTAACTTGAGCTGCATCCTTTGGAACAATCTCTTCTACCATTTTACCCTTACCCTTATCTGATGGTGCAATGGTTGGTAAGGTAGATGGTGATACCTGAGTAGAAACCTCCTTGATGATAGATGATGACTGGGATACATCACCTTCATGTGCAGGTTTGTCAACGCCCAAATTTGTTCTATCAGCGCCCAAAATATTTCTGTCAGCGTCCAAATTTTCCTTGTCAACGCCCAAATATCTTCCCTCAGCGCCTTGTGTAACCTCTCTCAACATAGCTGTAAATGATAAATTTAAGTTGGTAGGAGAGACTAAGGACGTATCAAAACTTGTTTGTTTCTTCAAAGTTGTAAGGGCCTCAGCAACATCCATTGATTGACCATCCTGGCTGCCCTTATCACTCAGATTTATTTGATCTTCCTCCCCTCTGGAAGATTCCTCCATACCCCTCCTAGCACGATCACTTTCCAAAACAACAATCCTCTCCCTCAATTGCTTGAGTTCAAGGCCTTGTGAGCTGACAATTTATACTAAGTCTGCATTTTGCTTTTGCAAGCTTATGCAGACTGCCGTCAATTCCATAAGAGTCATTGGTTCCAGTCTGCCCTCTTCTAAAATGGGGATTTGACCTCCCAAGTCAGATTCATTGGGCATGGATGAGGACTTAATGATGGTGGGACTGCCTTGGCCAGCATCTAAGCCAGAACCAATAGTCCCAACCTCATCCAGGTCACCAACCACACTTGTGGTGGTGGTTCTCTCTGCTACATGGCTAGGACCACCAGAGGAGAACACTCCAGTGATCCTTTGGCGTTTCATCAACCTATATTCAGGGGGTGTGGAAGATGGTGTGGAAGAATGGGTGGATGTGGGTTGGTTAAGGGGTGTTTGGGATTGTGAAGGTTGTGTGTCAGCGTTGGAAATAGGCACATCAACGCCAACATGTGATGTGTCAGCGTCGAATGGTTCTTGGTCAAGTTGCATGTGTTCAGGTGAAGGTAAAGGTTCAGGAATGGGTTCAAGTTGTGGTTGAGGGTCAATTTGAGGTTGGGGGTCTGGTTGGGGTTGTGCTGCTACAATAACAACAAGCATAGCTTGGGTTAAAGGTAGGTCTCTATGGGGTGGTGAGTTCATCTTCATAAAAATAGCTTTCTTTTGCTCAGGGATTTTATAAAAATCATTGTGATCCCTTGAGCAGTAACCTTGAACATCAAAAACCATTTGCAGAAAACGGGGATAAGCTAAAGTCATTTTGTTCCCCTTGTTTTTACACATCCCCTCAAAAATCATTTTAGAATAGTTAAACTTTTGCCCTGTTGAAATGCACACAATAGCGCTTGCAATGGATCTATTGATCTCATTGTGTGCAGTGCATTTGGGACTCAAACATTGAAGGAGGACATGTATGAGGTACTTCCAGGCTGGGGAAATTCCTGCTTATGATACTTATTTAGAGTACCTTCATCAGGAAAAGGATATCCCAAAGTCCTAAGCCCTTGTTCTATTTCATTTATGGGAAGGGTGGCTATACCATCAGCATCATCAAGATGCAAGGCTTGGCGTACCAAGGCCTCAGTAACCACCCAAGGTCTCCCATGAACAATAGAAGTCAATGTGGTCACTCCATTAACTGTTGAGGAACTAACAGTGTTCCAAAACTGCTTAATGTGTGTGACTGGAATGAGTGGTGCATGAGAAAGAGCATACCTTAATGGGGATGCATTCAAATACGCCACTATTTGTGTGTATTGAGGAAACAGAGTATCATCAGCGACAAGATATGCAATCATGTTGTGTTGAGATCTGAACCCCAATTCCAATTCTGTTGGTTTAAACTTTGGTGCCATTGATGAAAGCTGTTAATTTTAAGTGAAGAAGATGAAGTTGATAAGAGAAAATTGTTAGACAAGAATTATAGATACCCTGTTTAAAATAGGAGCCAAATTTATAGGAGAAATAGATGCATGCGATAGGCCTAAAAAGAGGCAAGTATTTTCAAAAATCAATCATGAAAATATTGAAAAAGTTATAAGTTATCTCATGCATTAAATGAAGGTAACAACTCCTAAATTTACGGCTCAAAAATTTGTCAAAAAGTAACAACTGGGTAGGTCCCATTGAGTGTCAACGGTAAAAAATAACCTATCAACGCCCAACGGCTATAATCTTGTCAACGTTTGCCTATAGCCATGTCAGCGTCCAATTTGGTCACAACAACGCTTGGAAAATTCTTGTCAGCGTCAAAAAATAAAAGTGTTTTAAAAATGAAAAATGACCTTAACAAGTAATTTATCCTAGAGAAGATAACCAAAGGCTGATAATTATTATAGGGCGGCAAACACTGTCCAGTTATGCACACTTGCATAAGCAAGATAGACATAACAGTCCTCTAGTGTCCCTTGCTAACCAAAACTCTTAACAACCAAGTTACCTTATAAAATCCTTGTTACTCCCAGGTAAATCCCATATCAAAATCATTCCCAAGTCCCCCAACAGACCACAACCAATTCTAGGCCAAAAATGTCTTGGCAGCATGCATAGTATATCAACTTTGCATGCTACAGAGCCTCATGATTTAGTAAAACTAACTCATACTCAACTGTGGACATAATCTAGAATTGTGATAAGAGTATCATATGGATACCCAAACATCCTAAAGGTTCCTAAAACCTCCCCTTAAACTATGATACAAAAGTTTGCTAAAATCATGCATGAACATAAAAAATTTATGTCAAGATAGGAATGAAACATTCCAACCATCATCCATAAATAAAAACTTATCCAAATGCTTCTCCATTGATCCATAAGCAACTCTGTATCCAATGGTATACTGCTAACACCATCTGCACATTTAGATCGAAAACCACAAAACTAACATTGTTGCTGACAACGCCCCGATAACACATGACAGCGTTGAGGAAAGCTTTGTCAGCGTTAGACAATTATATTGCTGACAACGTTGCAAAAACACTTATCAGCGTTCAAGCAACTTTTGTCAGTGTTAGAAAAATATAGTGGAAAATCTAAATCATCAATAAGACCAATAACAATGCATCATCCTGTACATACTTTTACAAAAAGACTCAAAAACACATATTATGTGAGATTTACCATTCCAATACTTGTTACCAAGTATTGAAATCTCCCAGCATCAAAAGGTTTAGTTAATAAATCTGACACATTCTCCTCAGTGTCAACCCTATCTGGTTGTATTAAACCTTTCTCAAAACAATCTCTTATAAAATGGTGTCTAATTTCTATGTGTTTAGTTTTAGAATGATGTACAGGATTCTTAATGATGCATAAAGTACTATTATTGTCAACAAATATCTTAGTATGCATGAAATTGTACCCATAGTCCAACAGCTGGTTCTGAATCCACAACACTTGGCCACAACATGCAGCTGCAGCCACATACTCTGCTTCAGTTGTAGAATTAGCCACCACTGTTTGTTTCTTGCATTGCCAGGATATCAACCTGCTCCCAAGAAACTGACATCCACCAGTTGTGGATTTTCTATCAAACTTATCACCTCCATAATCACTATCTGAATATGCAATCAGCTCCAATGGTGAATCCTTTGGGTACCACAAACCAAGACTAGGATAGCATCTTAGGTACCTAAAGATCCTCTTCACAGCATAAAGGTGACATTCTTTGGGAGTCACTTGATGGCGTGCACAAGCACACACAACAAACATGATATCAGGTCTGGAGGCAGTAAGATACATCAAGGATCCAATCATGGATCTATAATGCCTGACATCAACATCTTTCCCATCTCCAATCTTTCCCCAAGGGTGTTCTCTATCCATAGGAGTAGTAGCCCTCTTTTCATGTGGAGAAAAGCCAAACTTCTTCAAGATCTCAACAACATATTTATCCTGGGAGATGAAGATACCATCTTCTTTCTGCTGAACTTGTAAACCAAGAAAGAAGTTCATCTCCCCCATAGCACTCATCTTGAATTTGTCTGTCATAAGCTTGGAGAAATCCTCACTCATCTTTGGATCAGTAGACCCAAAAATGATATCATCAACATAGACCTGCACAAGCAACACATCCTTGCCTTTCTTCTTGGTAAACAGTGTCTGATCTATGGTGCCCCTCTTGAATCCATTGTCCACCAAATAGGTAGACAAAGTACCATACCATGCTCTAGGGGCTTGATGAAGGCCATACATAGCCTTTTTGACTCTATACACTTTATCTGGATTCTCTGGATCCTCAAAACCAGGAGGTTGCATTACATATACTTCCTCAACAATGGTGCCATAGAGAAAGGCACTCTTGACATCTATTTGATAGACTGTGAAGCCCATGCAGGATGCATAGGCTAGAAAAATCCTAATAGCTTCAATCCTTGCAACTGGTGCAAATACCTCCTCATAGTCTGTCCCCTCCTTTTGTGTATAACCTTGAGCCACTAACCTTGCCTTGTTTCTGACCACAATGCCTCTTTCATCTCTTTTGTTCTTGAGAATCCATCTTGTCCATATAGGTCTGACATATCTGTGACAATCAACCAGCTCCCAAACATCCTGAATTACAAATTGGTGAAGCTCATCCTGCATTGCTTCCACCCAACTTGGTTCTTTGAGAGCATCAAATATTTTCTTGGGTTCTTCTTGTGACAGAAAACATGCAAACAAACATGCTTGCACAAGAGGGGTATCAACCTTCTTGTGTATATTAGCAATAAACCCACCAAGACCTTGATGAGATCTTCTAGTCTGAACTGGAGTCATAACATCACCAATGATCTGGGAAGGGGGGTGATTCTTCATTGTCGAAGTGAGAACTCCTCCTTCAAAAAGTCTGGTGTCCTCAACCTCATTCTCCATATTGCTAATATCCTCTTCATCAGACTCTCTTACATCAACATGAGGATGAACCTCTTCATATATATTGGAAGGTTCACCTTGTTCAAAATTGGAAGAGAAAAGATGGGCAGAAGTGTTGTCAACGCCTGAATCTTGTTTGTCAGCGCTTGGGCTAACAACGCTTGAAGTGTGGTTGTCAACGTCTGAACCATCAACGCCTGAATTGGTCGTGTCAGCGCTAGATTTGCCTTTGTCAGCGCCTGAAGGACCATGCATGTTTGTATCTGGTGGTACTTGGAAACCACCATTATCTTGTCCAGCAGTAGCAACAGCAGCAAAAGCATCTGTCCAAATGGGAATTGTGACATATTCTAATATAGGAGATGCCTTTTCTGCTTGTGATCCAACCCTCTCATTAACCTGTGTACCTGAAACATCAACAACTTGTTCCTCCACAACATTTGAAGCTACCTTCACAATGTCTGGATTAGTGACAGGCATATAATTTAAAGTTCTAGATAAGGGTTCCAAATCAAACAACCAAGTAGGACCACTTTCAGGATCATTAGGTTTATTCTCTAAAAACCTAACATGTACTCTTTCGACTATACGTTTGTCCTCTTCAAGATAAACCCTATAACCCTTGCTCTGGACTGAATACCCCATGAAGTAACCCTCGTCACCTTTTGCACTAAATTTCCCTAAGGCATCACTAGTATCCAACACTACTACATGACAACCAAAAGGTCTGAGAAAACCAATATTAGGTTTTCTACCCCAAAGTAACTCATAAGGTGTTTTGTTCTGAATTTTGTTAACCAATGCTCTATTTTGCACATAGCAAGCTGTGTTAACAGCCTCAGCCCAAAAGGCTATAGGAAAGTGAGCATCAGCCAACATTGTTCTGGCTGCTTCAATTAGGGTTCTATTTTTCCTCTCAGCAACCCCATTTTGTTGTGGGGTTCTAGCAATGCTAAATTGCCTAGTAATTCCTTTCCTGGCACAGAAATCATCTAACTTCTTATTCCTAAATTCTCCACCATTATCACTCCTAAGCATTTTAACCTCATTGCCAGACCTCTTCTCAATCTGAGTGATAAAATCAATAAGAACATCAGTCGTGTCACTCTTCATAGCTAGAAAGAATGTCCAAGTAAACCTAGAAAAGTCATCTGTGATCACAAAGCAATATGACTTACCATTCAAACTTTCTATATTTGTTGGACCAAAGAGGTCCATGTGAAGCATATGAAGAGGTCTAGAACTAGTATGCACCAGTTTGGACTTGAATGAGACCTTGTGCTGCTTGCCTTTAAGACATGCAACACAAGAGTGGTCATTGTGGAAGGCCTTCTCAGGCAAACCATCAACTAAACCAAGTCTCACAAGCCTATTTATATTTTTAAAATTTATGTGCCCTAGTCTCCTGTGCCACAAATTACTCTCATCTACTGAGGCCTTAGCATAAAAATAAGACATATTGGTATTCATTTTAATCCCATTTAAATTCACATTATATATGTCCTTATGCCTAGGTGTTTAATACTCAATATATTTCTCATCAGGGATCTTAAAATCCTTGCTTAACACCAAACACTCAGTATCAATAAAAAGAACTTTATTTTTGTTATCACAAACTTATGATACACTAAACAGGTTGTAATCAAGTTCTTTTACCAGGAAGACATTCTCAAAACGCAGATTATTGGTGAGAAGGGTTCCTTTGCCTGTGATAGTTCCATATCCACCTCCAAAGTATACCTTATCACCATCTTTATTAGGAGTGAAATTCGTCAAATAGTCTTCCTTCCCTGTCATGTGCCTTGAGCATCCACTATCCCAATATCCATAATCATTGATCTGTCTTTGAATGCCCTGCACATAAAGAAAACAAATTAGTTTTCTTTGGGAACCCAAGTCTTAAAAGACTTGGATTCATCTGGTTGTTCAATAAGAACAGACTTAGTTCTCACAACAACCCCATTCTCATCCTTTTTAGGATGAAATACCCAGTTAACCCCAATAGGTTTTGTAATGACCTTTGAAATGTAATTAAATCTATTGCAAGTCATTGAAATCCCATTATTATTATGGTTTTGATCTTTCTTGGGTCTCTATGTTAAGCTTGAAGAAGCTTTAGACCCCTTATTTTGTGGTTGCAAATATTTAGGTCTGGTCACGTTTCTGTCAGCGTTAGAATTTGGCCTGTCAACGCTGAAATTACCCTTGTCAGCGTTGAACCTAGGGTTTGCTACAGAAACCCATTGCTTATTTGACCAGGTGTTTGTCTTTTGAAATGGTCTTTGTCCATGAGTGTTAGACCCTCTAGTAAAGAATGGGGCAGGTCTAATCACTTGTGGACTTTGCTGCACACAAGGTTTGGGTCTGACAACGTTTGACTTCCTAACAACGTTGACTTTTTTCCTGTCAGCGCTGAAATTATTCCTGTCAGCGCTGGCTTTGGGAGCGTTGACACACTTGTATGCCAAGTGTGAAAAGCTACCACAAGTGTAACAAGCTTTTCTAGACACAACCTTAGGTCTAGAAGAGAAGAAGCTTGTTCCATGATTGCTAACTTGACTCTTGGGTGACCTAGTATTCCTATACATCTCTGCATATTTAATGCTAGGTCTTCTAACAGTGTTTGAGCCTAGGTCAACAATTTTACCAGTGATTGAGTTAGTAATCTTAATGGGTGTTGATTCATTTGGACTTTCACATAGCAAGCCACCCTTGACAAATAAAGTAGGGTTAGCTTTCTTCCACTCATTTAGGTCAGTCAACTTTTGTTGATACTCTTCCACTGGAGTGACAACTCTTGGTGGAGGAATGAATTCCTCCTCTTGGAGCTCTGGTAAACCAGTCCAAGATAAGTCCCTTTGTTGGACACCATAGAAGTCACCAGCTGGTGGTGGAACCAAAGAGTAATCATTCATCCCAACCCCAGTCATGTCCTTAGGATCCCTTTGTTTAGCTACACAATCTCCTAGGGTTTGGGTGGCTCTATCAAATCTTTGAATTTTAAGGCCAACATTATCTTTATTCTTAATGGCCTCATCTAACTTAGCCTGTATTTCACCATTAACCCTTTCCATGATATTTCTAATATCCATACTAGCATCCAACTCATGTTTTAAAATATTGATTTTATCTTTTAAATCAAATTCCATTTTCTTGTATTCGGAAACGGTTTTCTCAGTTTCAGTAAGAGCTAGTTGGTAATTAGACAATTTACATCTTTCAGTACTCATATCATCTTTTAATTTTAACACCTCTTTGTTAAGTCTTTCAGTATTTAACCTACAACCTTTGCTACAAAAAGCATCATCATATACCTCATTGTCAGATGAAGAGGAGGAGTGTGCCATGAGAGCATATTCAACATGCTCTTCTTCTTCAATATCAGCAACCAAAGCTTTATCCTCTTCAACATTCTTAGCCAGATAGCTCCAATCCCATCCTGTACCATCAATTCCTTGAACTGCAACCATGGCTTTGGAATCCTGAGCTTTAACAACCTGACTTGAGGGTTTACCAGCATCAGATCTTCTAGGAGATCTGCATTCCCTCATGAAGTGCCCCATACGATGACAGTTGTAACATTCAACTTTGGATTTATCAAATCCAGCTGTGTCTTTAGCATTGAAGGTCATCTTCTTTTTAAACATTCGGTTCCACCTATTTGCTCTTATACTAGCAAGAGCCATGTTCCACTTGATGTCCATCTCTTCCAAGTACTCATCACTTATCTGCTCAAGGTCCTCATATGTAATCACTGAACCATTGGGAAAAGAAGCAATGTAAGCACAAACAGTATCCAAGTCCAAACCAGCAGGTTTAACTCTTGGGGAGTCACTCTTAAATGTGTCAGCGTCTGAATAGGAGGCGTTGACAGGACTTGTTCCAGCGCTGACATATGATGATCCAGTAACTGGATGTATGTAAGAGTCCTTCTGATTGAATTGACCTTCACTATGAGAAAAGAAGGCCATATTACTTGTGGTAGACTTGCTTCCATGCTCTAAAAGAGCTTCATCCTCCAACAACCTTAGTTTGTTGTAGATGTCATCAAACGAGGAGCTCTTGTAAGTATTATTGGCAAGAATAGATCTTGCCTCAATCTTCCATGCCTCACCAAGACTTTTGAGAAAGGTAGCATTGATGTCAACTTCACCAACTTGTGTCCCCATGAAGGACAACTTGCTTGTAATATCAAGCAATCTGCTTCTCACACTACTCAGTTTCTCATTGGGTTGAGCTTTGAAGACAACATAATCATGCATGAGTTGCTTTTTCTTTTCTTCCCTAGTGTCTGCATTGCCACCATGTGCAACTTCAAGAGCTGCCCAAAGATCCTTAGCAGATTCATAGCCTCTATACTTATGCTGGTTTTCTTGTCCCAAAGAGACTTTCAGAATATTTAGGGCTTTCATGTCAACCCTTCTCTTTGCTATGTCATCAGCAGACACAGCTCTACCATCTCCAGGTTTTTCTCTCTTATCCTCTTCAGAACATCCAGCAACAGCTGTTCTTTGAGCAATGACATTAAGAATCTTTTGGGCTTTACCGAATGTGTTTCCATATTCAATAACCTCCCAGAGTGTGTAGTCGTAGATCCCCAGATATTGTTCAAAGTTGAACTTCCATAAGTCAAAGTTGGTTGCATCAAGCATGGGAATCTTGATGTTTGGTAAAGCTGAGGAGGAGGAGTTTATTGCTTCAGACATGTTGTTGTTAGGGTTTCTGAGAAAATTAGGGTTTTGGTGAGTTTTAGGGTTCTGGTGTTCTTTAAGATCAAAAAGTTCCTCAACAAGCTCTGATACCACTTGTTGATCCCAAACTTAGATCGATTAGCTTTGTGTATACGAGATTAGATCAAGTATAACACGTAGAGAAACCTTTGTATATGCTTTATGAATCTAAGTGTTATGCGGAATTGAACACTTAAACAAGAACACACAATGATATAAACAAACTTTCACTTTGATTATCAGTATCAAACTTGCTTACAATGAAAGATGTTTACGAATGAAAACTTATATGAAACTTATATTAAACATTAACCTAAAGGTCTTCTTTTATAGACATAAGAAGCCTTGTACAATAATCTACGTATCAGCTATTCTAGGTAAAGATAAATATAGAAAATACATTGTTGTTCCTATCTTTACTAGAAGTATTCTAGAATATAATACACGCGTAGAATATATCTTCCATCAGTGCTTGTCTTCAATGTGTCAACGCTTGACTTTAACTTGTCAACGCTTGAGCTGTCAGCGCTTGTTTTGTTCTTGTCAACGCTTGTTTTGTTCTTGTCAGCGCTCAAGTGATCTGGCCTTAATTTATTCCTAACAGGTTATGCTAAAGGTTTCACCATGGAAAGGGGTGATGCGGTTCGGGAAGAAAGGAAAGTTAGCACCTAGATTTGTGGGTCTATTTGTAATCCTTGAAAGGATTGAGCTAGTAGCGTATAGGTTGAGATTACCGGAAGAGTTGAGTAGTGTACATGATGTTTTTCATGTCTCAAACTTGAGGAAATGCTTAGCAAGAACTGACTTGCAAGTATCGGTGGACGATATTAGTATAGATGCGAGCCTTCGTTTTATTGAAGAGCCGATAGAGATTTTGGACCGGGAAGTTAAAACCTTGAAAAGAAGTAAGATACCGTTAGTTAAGGTTAGGTGGAATTCTAAACGTGGACCGGAGTTCACGTGGGAACGGGAAGAGTTTATGAGGGGTATGTATCCTCAGCTGTTTGTTAATGACGATCCTAAGGAGTAAATCTCGGGACGAGATTTCTATTAGGAGGGAGTGATGTGACAACCGTGGTTTTGAGGTTCGTCACTTGGTCTTACTTTTAGGTTATTTTATGTGTGTTTACTTGAATTGTGTGTTTACGCGTTTATTTTGTGTGAACGAGGTTGGTGTGGTTATCATTTATGAGTATAGAAGTACTCATAAGTAAATCGAGGAACGGTTATTTCATGTTCATGAGCTCACAATTGGTGACTATGAAATGAAATGGTGATATTTTGGTGTTTACGTATACATATAAGTATTATAGTAATAGTGTATTTTTTAGGATTTACGGTTTAGCATTTAGAGGTCTCGGGTGAAGTAATTATCCAAATGAATATTTTTCGGGATGGTTTTAAGTCATTTAGGACTTAGTTATAAAGTTTATTTAAAAATTTGAGATTTTTTTTAAAAGTGTATATTTTACGTCTTTTACGGTAAAAACGCGTAAATTTGACTAGTTTTACGGTTTTGAGGTTTTGGAAGCTTTATGAGATGAAATAAATTAAGACAAATTAAGGTAATAATAGTAATACATTATTAAACAATAAAAATAAAAAAAAATAAAAAAAATGCATATATAGTCGGCTAGAACCGAATATATAACCAAAAAATAGGAAAAAGGATTTATGGTAACTAGTGTTTGGGTTCGACAAGGATATTTGCTATATAAAGACCCCTTAACACAAAACACACGCTTTCTTCTTCCAGGAAACCTTTAGTCGACGGCAGAAGCTTTATTTTAGGGTTTTCGGTATTTTTTTCATCCTCCATTAAATTAAAGGTAAACCTTCTTTAACCTTTTTGATTAAATTGTTTTTATGTTTAATTAATCATCTTATGATGGATTTAGGATAGGTTTAATTTTATAAACAGTAAATTAATGTTGTAATAATCATAATATAATGATTACATGGGTTAGGGCTTGTAATTAGAGGAATTAGGGTTAATTAATGTGGTTGATTTTGTTAAACCCGTTTTTAAAAACTGGGCAGATTTTTGAGTCAATTGTTTTGATCATATTGGGAGTTCTACAAACTCTTATCTTACGATCCACATACCTCTGAAAAGGTATTTGAAGTGGCTTTCCAATTCAAGAAACTAGAACTAAATTGGAGGTCGGGAAGGGGGTCAAAAACAGGTTACAACAGTCGGAGGTCAAAACAGTTTTGAATTCAGCCTGTTTTCTTTTTAAGTTTTGGGTTGTTTAGGGTACTTAGGGTTGCATTGGGATCTTCTCACGAACATGAGAGATGGTTTATATATTGTAGTAAGGATCTGCACTTGGGCTAAGATTGTGGTTTAGGGTAAGACCCTCTAATGGTAACAAACTTTTCATACGTTTAAAATCAGTAAATTCTGGATGGGTAGCAATATATACACATATATCGGGGCTTTAACAGTAGCTTTAAGGTTAGGGCAAGTGGGAGGTTTTAGCTAACACGTATAAAAGTATGAATATTCCTTTTACAGAAACCATGGGTATATTTAAGTGGACGTTTGACTTAAGGTTTTGAGACCTAAAACTGGGACTGTTTTGTGTAAAATTATGGACGGGATAGCTATTGAACTTAACCAAGTTAGGGACTTGTTAAGGAAGGGTAATGGGGTGATTAGAGCTTATAAATATGGTAATGTTATGGGATAGACTAGATGTCCATCATAGGTTGATGAGCCATCTTAGTGATTGGTTCGTGTATTGATTTCGTGTTCTTGGTTTGTTAGCTTGTTGCTAGTGCGAGGACTTGTAAAGAAGCTATTAGGTGAGTTTCATAGTCCCATGTTTACTATTGATTTTGACTTCCAGATGGGATGGAAGAGACACTGTGTTGGGTTGTTTCTAGATTGTTGCTGTGAATGTTTTATGGTTGTGATGGACTTGTGTGTACACTTATGTGATTAACTGCTATGCGATTCTTGATTTGTTATTGTGGTTTGACAAGGTAGTGGCCTTGTGGTTTGCCAAGGTAGTGGCCTTGGGATAGGTACATAGTGTGATCATCTATGGTACCATGATGTTGTTTGGCAAGGTAGGAGCCTTGGATTGGTTCGGTATGATTAATCTTGATTGATAGTTGTTAATGCATATTTGTAACACTTTGTCCATATGTTCTTTTGTTGATGGTTGTTATTCACAGCTTGTAACTGATTTAGCGTTGGAGTCTAAACCTATGACTCTCACCAACTTTATGTTGACGTGTTTTAGTGTCTCTTTCAGGTGATGCTATGGGTAGGAATGAGAACTTAAGTGGCTAGGACTTGGAGAGAGTAGGAATGCATAAAGAAGGATATCCCCGTTTCCTTCTTAGTTTTTGTTTGTTTGTTCATTTTAATAAGTGATACTGTGGCACACATATGTTTGTTTTGATTATGTTACTTGTTTGTCTTGGGTAAGAGGTAGGACTGTTACCTACTTACCTAGACACCTGCATTTGATGAGATATTGTCATGACTTTTGTGTCACCATTTTATGACATTTCTTATTCAATATAGTTATCTCTATAGACACGCCATGTTGTGATGATATCCATACGTCGCGCCCCCATATTCCGCCATGGTGGGGTGTGACAACATTACACTAAGCTTATGATACCGCGACTAGACATATTTGAAACCAACCATTTGCCCTTATTAGGAAGTCTGCCAAACTATCATGTTTTGCAAAATAAAGTATGCATGTTTGACCACTAAGGTTCTAGCAAAAGTGACTTGCTCAGACAGAGGATGTCAGTCCTCAAATAGTACTATCTACAATATTAGCGCTCATTTTCCATGAAATAATTAGCCGTTCACAATTAAAAATGTACTTTCAGGCAACAGTAAACATAGTGTCAATTAACATATCTGGAAAGCATACCAAAAATACTTGTATTCCAATTTAGCATATATCCCCCTCACGGGTTTTCAAATCATTTACAAATTAGATCTAGTGAGGCTACGAACTCACCTTATCTCCAAAGATTTCTAAATCTTTTTATATCAAAACTTTAACAACTTAACCTCACCAACCTGGATTAACATAGTATAATATCAAGTCCTTGAATCTTGAGTTCATTTCTTATTCAATAATACTTGTATATATCTTCGGTTTATATATTTTGGACTTTATGACATCATTGTTTAGGCCATCATACTCAGAAGCCATTATATAAACGTTTGAGGAGCGAGGGCACTTTAAATCGTAAACCCAACCACTCAGTCAGAACGCAATATCGAGATGGAACATATTTGTACAAAGTTCCCTACTAACATGATACATTATATATTTTAGAAATTTCTTCAAAAGTTAGTATATTATTTCATTATTATATTTTAGTTTCAAAATTGGCAAAAATGGTCCTTTTAGTTACAAGTTTGGTATATTTACACTTTTAACCCCTAAAGTATATAGTTTTAGTATCTGCATTTTAAACCTTCAAATATTAACCTTAGGGTTTCAAACTTTGCAATATTAGTCATTATATTTTTGAACTTTCATAAAATGACACTTTTGGTCCAAAATGTTTATAGTTTCAAAAATGATAGTTTTAGTCCTTATACTTACTTAAATTTACATAACAACCTCAAAATTGTACCAAATAATCTAAGAACTTAAAACAAAGTGTATGAACACATTTATAATCATAATAACATTACGTTTTCATAATTATAGCATTTGAAATGGATTTTATCTTATTATTTCATGTAAATTACAAAACTAGAGTTTTAAAACATCTTTGATTTATAACTTCCATTTTAGCTTATTACATGAACAAAGCTTATTAGATTAGATTATTAACATCTTATAAACATTATAAAATTCTTAGAAAAGCATTATAACAAGATCAAAGCTTAGTTAACATAGTGATTACCTAAGTAGCTCCAAAACGACTTTTAGGGCTTCTTATTAACACAACTTGCAACCAAAGCTTCAAGAGCTTCGATAGCTTCCTTCTAGACCTGGTTTCTGGTCTTATAAGTGTCCTAGAACTTTTGTAGAAGTGTAAATCATAATGGGTATGGAGGTATACAGAAAATGGGGTACAAGTGCTCCAATGGGGTATTCCGTCCCTTTTATAGCCATTTTCAACACTTAGGCTCCAAGTTATGGCTATAATGTTGGGTCAAAAAGTTGATGTGGCAGAAACTCAAAAACGAAGAAAACATGAAGAAATTGTCCAAGCGTTGTCAAGAGTTAATCAAGCGTTGACATGTACAATTTAGGCGTTGATAGCTCAAGAGTTGTCATGTACAATGTAAGCATTGTTACATGTAATTCAAGCATTAACAAAACGTAGACAAAGAAGCTTATGGAAGCTTCTATTTAGATAAACATGCAAAAGATATTCTGCATAAGTTTATTTAAATAGAAGATTTACTTGTTTATTCATCATTATCTCTTGTAAACCCTAATCCTTACACTATAAAAGGAACCAAGGGTCATAGGTTTTATTCATTCAATTCATTCACAATGTAAACCTAAAGTGTGTGTCGACTAGACGTGGGATTCAATGTATACACGTCTAGTGGTTGTTCATTATTAATATAATGAGCAATCCATTTGTTTTAATTCATGTTATTGTGCCTAAACACCTTGTTAATGGTTGTTGTTCTAATTCCGCTTTGATTGTTAAATCATATGAACAATGATCATTCCTAGTAGCTTAAAAGATCCGGAAACCAAGGTTTCCACAATTGGTATCAGAGCCTCGTGGCTCGTGATGCTAGGACCAACAAGGTGTTCGTGTTTGGAGAAGAAAAGAAAAATCCGTATAGGTTTTTCTGGACGTTTTTGTGTGCGCAGTAGTATTCAGAAGGTCATAACTTTTGATTGAACCGTTGGATCGTCACGAAATTTTATATGTGTGTTCTACATACATAGATCTAAACATCCACCGGAGGGATTGTCGAGTTTTATCCCCAGACAAAAGTTATTAAGCGTCGAAGTTGGCTGATGGTTGATTTTCAGTTTTCTGCTTTTACATAAAATCATGAACTAGGGTTCCTCAAACCCTAGATCTACTTAAAAGCAGGGAGAATTGCAGTTGGAGGCTATTATAATGCATTATGGTGTTTAAATCGAATCTGATTATGCTTAAAAACCTAATTAGGGTTTCGAATTAAAACAATCTTTGTTCTAGGGTTTCAATGTTTACTTTCTGAAGTAAAACCCTAGATCTGGTTGCATGATAGTAGCAGCAAAAAGGAAACGACAAGAAGTGTTGTTTGTGATGTTTCTGTGATCCCAATATGTTTATTGAAAGACAAGAATGAAGCAGCTTGTGTTCACACGAATACAGACTTCCCATTGGTTGGTTCATACGATGATGATATAATTGGTGGAAAGATTATGTTTCACACGATCAAAGTTTTCACACGAATCCTCTACATGCTAGTATATGGTTACTCACGTGGGGATAAGTCAATCATTCAATTCTGATTGGTTATTTATGTGTGTGTTCACACGGTGCTACTGATTTGATTGGAGGAAATTATATACTGTATTCAGCGTTGAATAATTAAAGTAACGTGGGATATACTTTGTTTCACAAATAGCATCAGTGTTTGATGTAAACGCTGACAAGAATGAGACGAGACGCTGACAAGAGTGACATTGACGCTGACATGAAGAAAGTAAACGCTGACAGAAACAGGCGTTGTTACGTGTTGTCCGAGATATGTAAATCCAAACACTGATAGGTGTTGTTCGATATCGGATAAAGCATCTGATAATGATATTGGATAAGAGAGGTTCTTGGACAACAAAAGGTTTGCTGCTGTTGAGAAAATTGGACGTTTTAAGCACACAAAAAGGAGGAAAATACACACAAAGGTACATGGAATCTCCGTTTTATTTAGAATATCATGGTGATATTTATGGCTCGGATATTTTTAAAATGGATTATTGATCTTAAAGCAAGTTAGCAACTTTTTATGAGAATTTGATGGATATTTTAAACTATGTAATCGGGATAGCCTTGTGAAAGAGTTATCCATCCAAATACTTTTACATATGGTATGAAGATGTGATTCCATTAAAATCGTCATGAAGAAGTGTTATCTTAAGGGGAAGAATTCTTGTGGTAAGTTTGATGATTTAAGAAGATTTTCGCGAGTTTGTGTTCTATCATATCTTAAAGTCGTGCACTTCCAGTCATAGACTTTAAAGGTAACTTGTTCGTGCTTTACATGGTTGGTGACGAAAACTTGTCATAAACACTTGAAGGAGTTACATTATCGTGCTCAGTGTCTCACAAAGGATGAGAATATTGACAAGGGATCGAGGTCTACTTATATCATACTCTATAAGTTCTTAGTCACATGGATAGTACAAGACATGGAACACAAGATTGGGTTATTCTACTTCTACATCAAGAATATCTTATTTATTTTTCTTCAAGATCATTACACAGAGCCTACATATGGAGAATCTTCAAAGATTGCATACATTGTTTACTTCCTTGTTGATGTGACAAAAAGGGGAAGAAATACATGCTACACTTGAGGGGAAGCAATTTGAAGATCATGTATAACTTACAAGAGATACACATAGAGTTTTGCCACTATCAACTAGGGGAAGATTGTTGGGTCAAAAACTTGATGTGGCAGAAACTCAAAAACGAAGAAAACATGAAGAAATTGTCCAAGCGTTGTCAAGAGTTAATCAAGCGTTGACATGTACAATTTAGGCGTTGATAGCTCAAGAGTTGTCATGTACAATGTAAGCATTGTTACATGTAATTCAAGCATTGACAAAACGTAGACAAAGAAGCTTATGGAAGCTTCTATTTAGATAAACATGCAAAAGATATTCTGCATAAGTTTATTTAAATAGAAGATTTACTTGTTTATTCATCATTATCTCTTGTAAACCCTAATCCTTACACTATAAAAGGAACCAAGGGTCATAGGATTTATTCATTCAATTCATTCACAATGTAAACCTAAAGTGTGTGTCGACTAGACGTGGGATTCAATGTATACACGTCTAGTGGTTGTTCATTATTAATATAATGAGCAATCCATTTGTTTTAATTCATGTTATTGTGCCTAAACACCTTGTTAATGGTTGTTGTTCTAATTCCGCTTTGATTGTTAAATCATATGAACAATGATCATTCCTAGTAGCTTAAAAGATCCGGAAACCAAGGTTTCCACATATAAACGTGTAAGATCAGAAGTAGGTGACTAAAGGAATCTATGAGAGCCTATAGAAGTCTAGTTATGAGTCATGGAAGCTAGGAACAAAATATCTTGGTCTTGTGGTTCTAAATAGGTCACGACAATAAAAAGGATGAGGATGATGATGTGTAGCCTTCAAGTAGGTGATGCACCTAGCATATAATAACTCAAACTATCCAATTGATCTGATCTTAGGTTTAAAAATGGGAGGGAAATAGTTTAAACAAGGTTTTGGAGGGAAAAACTAAACCGAGTCTAAAACCAAGGCTTGTAACTTTATGGTTTGGAATTTCTTGTAAATAATGGTTTAGGAATATAATTAGTGATGGATTAAGGTGAATTATGGTTCACAAATTGTATTTAGAAGGTTTGGGTCCTTGGTTTGAAGTTCAATAAAGTTTTGAAGTGAAATTGGGAAGAAAACATAGGCATGTTAGGGTTTCTAATGATCTATGGTTAAATCTTTGTTAAAATAATTATCCTTCATTTAGCTACTGATTTAAACTTAATTTATGTCTTATACATTGTGTTTTAAGTATCCAAAGAGTTTCTACACTTGGTTTGATAAGTTATTCTAAGTAAACATGTCCTAAGGGTGAAAATACCTATTTTGACCTAATATATAAGTCATGCATTGAAATGTTATACCTTATTATTTTGGGTACTTATACATTGTATTAATATGATGTTAGAACCTAAATTTAATGCTATTGAGGTTTGTACACTTGTCCTCTAAGACTAGGCATTGATTCCAAGTAAAATGCTTAATATGAGGGTTTTTAGGTCATTAAGCCTAATGATTTTTTTACTTTGGGTAATTAGTGTTTATATCATCATGTAAACTTATTCTAGGTCTTATATGGTGTTTATGACTTCTAATTGTTCTACATACTTGGTTTAAGGGTTTGTATAGGGTAATCATAACCTAGGTGCAATTAGGTTAGCTTATAGTTCTATGCTTTAAAAACTTATACTTTGAGCTTTAGTTATTTGTACATTATCTTGAAGTGAAAATATAGTCTTAGTATGATACTTAGTTAAGTTTTATAATAGGTTGCAAAAGATTAGACTTTAATTCATTATGAGATGGTTTTTAGGTGCTAATCTTGGTTACTATGTCTTAATTCTTGTACTTAGCTTTATATGGTTTATTCTTAGTATTCTAAGATGAAATTATACTTCCAAATGATAGTTTAGAACTTGTTCATAATATTTGATTACTTATCCATATGTATTGTATATTTATAGTTCACCATTCTTGAGTTTACAATTCATTTATAAGGTTTCTAAGGGTATTTAGGGTATCATAGTTATATTTGAGATATTCTTATTCTTAGTATATAATTATTATATTAGTTTTAGAACTCATACTTGATAAATATATTGTATTTACAACATATATGAATATGTTGATGTGGCAGTTCAGGTTGTGAGAAACAATTCATCTTACCACATAAGGCATAGAAGCAAACATTTATAGTGAATTTTCATATATATTAAATCATAACATATATCACATATGTGAAATTTATGGATTGTCATAATCTCTACCCCTTAAAGAAATCTCATCTCGAGATTATAGTGATAACATAGCATATCAAAGATAAATATAGTCCTTACATTCTCAAATTCTTGCTTAGAATTCTATTTGTATGTCCGGAGTATAACTTTACTTTCGTTATTTTAGTCTTCGATCCATGTCTTTTACCAAAAGTTTTATCAAACTAAATATACATGGAACATTATTTACAATTTGGCGATCCAAAACTACTATGTTACTTCTTAACACTTTGTTCAATCATTAATTATACATGTATCAAACGTACCTTTTTTATCAAATAATCTTTCTTAGATTTTGAAACACGGAAGAGATAGTGATTATTAATGAGTTCTTCAAGTTAATATGTCACAGTTTAATTTAAAGCCTGAAATTGACTTATTGCATCTTTCAAAAATTTAATTTGGATAATTGATAGAGAAAAGATCTTTTTCAAGTTGATACTTTCAATATGATGCGATTTCTCTTTTACCTTAAGAAATTTTTGTCAAAATTTAAATTATTACAAAAATTGCTTATTTTTATCCAATAGGTACAATATTGGTATTTCTAGGGTGTAACAATAATAGGAATTTCTTTCAATGGTAAGTGTACTTCCAGATCTCATAATACATACATGGAGTACGTAGTTCAGTATTTGGATAATTCTCTCACTTGGCCCATTGTTTTAAAGGAAATTTTTAATGTATTCAGAATGATCGGTATTCTATGTTGACAGATAAATCCAAATATAACCTTGTCAAAATTTCCATATCATTAATAAAATACAATTGACAATGACCCAGATGGTGTCATGTCTTATCTTAAGAAATTCATTACTTATTCTTGCCTATTTTTGTAAGAAAATTCAGGTTTGAACTTTTGTAATTCAAATTTTAAAATTCCGTTAAGATATAAGTCAAATATTTAATCAAAAGGGTATGAACATATTGTTCTAAGTATTAATTATAATATAATTGAGTTGATTAATCAAACGAAATCATAAAATAACACTTTGCAAGGGATGTAGACAAAACAGATAAATTTTATTGATAATACTCATATAGGTTTACAACACTTATTTATTTACGATGTACTAAATAAAACAAAACATAAAGAAGTTTTAGAAATTCATTTTGCTCCAACAACTTTGGGTTTGATGATCTATCTTGTAGCAATTCTGACATTTAACTGTGCAGAGTCCTTTGTGATGTAGTAGGCATTTCATACAGTAGAGAAGTCGTCCATCATATCCGTTGATTCCAGGAGTTTTGGGAATATTAACTAGGATGGGAGTAAGGTAACATAGATTGGGATAATAAGGATCATAGTAAATGTTTAGATTACCTGGATTGGTTTCGATGAGGTTCTTTTCTTTACTAAATTTACGCTTAAGGTTCTTTGATTCTTGCACAGGATTGTACTTGATCACATGATCCATTAGTTTCTGGGTATTATTAATGACTTTTTCTAATTTTGGGGGTTAGAAGTAGTAATTATCCTTTTAAATCCTTGTGGGAATCCTCTAATGAAGGTTTTCATCATTCTTTGAGAATTAATGATAGGACACAATTTTGCTAACTCTTTTAATTTTCTCAAATAGGCTTCGAGATTATTTCCTGTTGTCATTAGATAGCAAAGTTCCTTTTTCACTTTCTCGATTTTTATTGAAGGGTAATATTGCTTCATTAGGAGACTTTTAAAATCTGACCATGTCATCTTATGAGCTTCTTTTATTCCCGTGGGTTGAGAATAGAAAGTCCACCAAGATAACGCTTCACTAGTCAAAGTACTGGTAGCAAGTTTCACTTTGCGATCCTCAGCACAATTACTATGGGAGAAAACTGATTCAGTTCTTCCAATCCAACACGTGATACCATTAGCATCTTCGTTTCCTTGGAATTTATATAACTGACTAGTTATAGAACTTTCTTCTAAAATTACATTCCTTACAATCTTAAATGTTGGCACTTGCAAAGCTGCAACGATACCATCATCAATTATTCGTTGAAGACCTTCAGAAGTTATTATAGAAGACGTTGATGTCCTTAGATGTGTCATTCTGAAATTAGAAGAAAAATAACTTTTGAAGTTTAGATATACTTTTTTATTAAGCATTTGTCATATGTGTATACATATAACGCTTTATATGACAACCCATAAATTTCAAAAGTGTGATATATGCTATGATTGAATGGATCTAGAAAACCCACTAGAAATTTTTGCTTTTTGTGCATTACTTGGTAAGATGAACTGCTTCTGACAACCTGAATTGCAATACCAACATATTCCTATATGTTGTAAATACAATGTATATATCAAGTATGAATTCTAATAGTAATCTAATAAGTATACTATGAATAAAGAACATCTCAAATTTAACTATGATGCTCTAAATTCCTTAGAAACCTTAGAATCACTATGAATGAATGGTAAACTCAAGAATTATGAAAGTATGAATACATAACACATATGAATAAGTAATCAAAGAATAAAAACAGGGATTATACTATCATATGGAAGTATAAATTTATCCAAGAATAAGTAAGTACAAACTACACAAAGCTAAACTACAAATAAGTGTACGTAATAGTCTAGATCATCACCTAGCAATCCCTTGTAAACAAATTTCAAGCAATATAACTACACAATATCTATGTATAATTATCAAATACACTATACTAATTATAATCTATCATATAAAGGAAAGGTACTAGATCACAAAATACTAATATTCACTAATCCAAAGCTAATTACAAAGTAAGACCTAATAACCAAGATTAACATATAAAATCCATTTCACATTGAATTGGACTCTAATCTTTTGAAACTAATTATAAAACTCAACTAAGTATCATATTAAGATTGTACATTTATTTCAAGTCAAGTTACAAGTTAGTAAAGCACAATGTACAAGTTATCAGAGCATAGGATCTTAAGCTCCCATAATAATACCTAGATATGATTACCCTATGTAAACCCTTAAACTAAGAATGTAAAATCCTTAGAATTCATAAAAAAATGATACAAGCCCTAGAATAAGTGTCCATAAAGATATAAACCTTAATTACCCAAGAAAGAAAGTCATTAGTGTTGGGAATCTAAGTTTGTTAGATTCCCTGATCATATATTTAAACACAAATTAAGCTGTTAGATAGACACTTGCCTGTGCCTAGGAGACAGGCAAGTATCACAAGACTCACAGAGATCCAAGTCTCTGTGAGCAAACTCAGAGGAGTCCATGTCAGAAACATTGTCAAGGAAGTCAAAGATTACTTAAAGACATACTCATTGGCTGTGATGGATAACAGCCAAGATGTATCAGGGACTCTGAGGGGTTGAGGTTTAACAGGGGTGGCAATACCCTGTTAACACTCAGCACACTTTGGACATGCCATTTGTGTGTACGAGACAATGAAGAAAAAGGAAACTATTTCAAGATCTGTCTCCTTAAAGCATTATGGAAGACTACCAAGAATAGAAGAGCATCTTGTGACAGATGTCTGAAAAGTGAATGTCTTGTGTAGTCACCATCAACTAGTACTTAGGTCAACCTTGTATCACTATAAATAGGATGTGTGTCCCAGCATTAATGTTCAACACTTTGAGAATATTCACACCATTAATGCTTAGAACTTATTGAATCAAACAGCTGTGACTGTATTCATAAGTTAGGGTTTATAGTTGTTCAAAGTGTGCACAACACATTGTCATCAAACGGTGTTATCCATAACACTTGTAATTCTTTATTATACCATAATAAGATTACGTTCGAAAAGTAATAACTTGTGTTGATTAGTTAAGTTTAGTGTTTCTAGCATTGATTAGGGACTTACAATTGGTATCAGAGCAGTGTTTGATATTAAAACCTTCAAGAAACATCGTTCTCAGTTTTATAATCAAGATCCACCATGCCAAAAACTTCTAAGCCACCATAATCGCCTTCTGGAAACAACAACAATACATCACCATCTTCACCAAGACTCACCCCTCCACCTCCTAATGACGATGATCTACCCTAACTTCTTGACTCAAGAGGCGGATCACATGTCACCAGTGTACCAGTCTTTGATGAAGAAGATTTTGCTAGTTGGAATAGTCAATTCCTTGTGTACCTCGATGGACTTGAACCATTTCTTCTAGAAATTCTAGAAAATGGTCCTTATGTTCCCATGGCGCTTACCTCCACTGATGAAAACCCTCTTCCCAAACCTCTCAAACAATGGACTCCAGCTGATAGAAAATTGGCAAACCAAGATAAACGTCTCAAAAGCATCATCATATCCCGTCTTCCCAAACACATCATGAAGTCTGTCATTCAGTGTCCCACAGCCAAGCAAATGTAGACAGACCTCATCCTTGGCCATGAAGGACCCTTTGAAACCAGAGAAACCAAGATTCAGGCACTCAGACTTCAGTTCAATGCTTTCAAGTCACTTGAAGGTGAAAAGGTTCAACAAACCTATACAAGGCTAAAGATTCTTCTCAATGACCTAGCTATGAATGATGTCACCATTGGTCAAGCTGAGATTAATGCCACATTTATCAACAGCCTTCCAAGAAAGTGGCTGAGTATGAATCAGACTCAGAGAGCCAATAACTCAATCAAGAATGACACCTTAGCTCAGCTTTATGGAAAGTATAATTATGAAGAAGGGCTGATTGATACTATATACAAGTCAGAGACTGAAAGATTTCTAGTTCAAGGAGCAACTTCCAAAGCCTTGATCTCTGCACCACATCCTCATGACAGCGACTCTGATGTTGAAGAAGACACCCGCAACAGCCAAGAGTTCTTGACAGACCTTAATGCTGAGTTTCATGAAAGAGCCTTGCTAGCCAATCAAAGAAGATTCTTCAAAAGATCAGGGAGAATAGGATCAGCTAGTAAACAAACTGACAAATCAAAAGAAACTTGTTTTGCCTGTGGAAAGCTTGGACACTTCCAAAAAGATTGTCCTTCCACCAAGACTTCCTCACCTTCCTATCCATCATCTTCCACCAAACCTTACAAGTTCAAACCACAACATAACAACTCATCTCACCAATCCAACTCATCAGACAATGAGAAGAAGGATTACAAGAACAAGTACAAGGCACTTAAAGCTGAGTTATAACAGATGAATTTGAAGCTTGAAGCTCTGTCTAAGAAGAAAGGAGGTGATAAAAAGACAGAGAAAGGGTTGGTAGCTGAAGCATATGATTGGAATGATGAGCCACTAACTTCAGATGAGGAAGATACTACTAGAGTCAGGGCTTTCATGGCTATAGCTGAGGATGAACCAGCTGTTAGGAAAGGTGATGCAAGATCAGGACAATGGGTTGACATCACAATGAAAAAGGTACACATGCTTTTATCTATGTCTGATAGTGATGAACGCAAACATGTCCTTGATTACACCATTGTTGATTTGCACTTTGTTGAGGAACAAAGAAAGAACCTACTTGATAAGTTTCACTCTGTTAAAAATGAACTGTTAAATGCTAAATCTGAATGTGAAACTCTCAAACGGGTTAATTTAGAGAAAATATCCCTTCAAAATGAAGTCAGTAGGTTAACCTTGAAAAATAGTGCCTTAAATGATCAAGTATCTGAATTAAACAAGGTTATTGAAAAATGGCTGTGTAGTAGGTTCACTGTAGATCAATTGCTTAATGATGAATTTCCTGCTGATATTAAAAGGGATGTATCTGCTAAGAAAAATAAGCTGAAAATTCTCACCAAACCCAAAGAGATTGTTTTTAAATCTACACAGACTATTCATATGTCAGATCCTATTTTGACTGATGACCCTATCTCTGAAGATGTGGCTGAATTACCACCTTTACCCAAACTCTCTAGAGTTGAATCTAGCAGTTCCTCAAGAGGAGCTAAGGGTGCCTCAAGAGGAGCTAAGGGTGAACTTAAAACAGATGTTGAGAAACCACCAGCTAAAATATTTTCTGTACCTGCTAAACAATCTGTTAAGCAAGTTGCATTTAAGCTTGTCTCAACAAAAGCTGTGAACAAAGTTGACTCCTCAACTGAAGAATGCCTGTTGTCACTAATGAAAGAAGTAGAACTCTTAAAACAACACATTAAGCCTTCCGCTGAATGCTCTACTTCTCGTGAACCTAAGTCTGTCCTAGGTGAACCCAAGGGGGAAAGGTTAGTCAAACCTTATTGCAATATCTACAAGAACTCTCATCACATGACCTTAGATCATGATAGAAAAATGGCTGTTAAGGAGCTCAGACACCTTCTAGGGAAAGACAATAGGGTTCTAGAAGACAACAAGGGAACTACAGACCTTATCCTCCCTGTAAATTCTATGGATTTACAGACCATCACTCAAATGAGTGTGGTGACTTCCTAAGTTGTGATATCTGTGGAAGTTTTACCCATGAGACAGCTAATTGTCCTTCCCATCGCCAAAAGTTCTACAGGAACTCAAAAATTACTAATCAGCAATTCAGGGAACCCACTGGAAAGTGGGTTCACCATAGGAACTAACTTGTTTCTATGTATCTGTGCAGAAACATCTTAAGGAATCAGTATGGTATCTAGACAGTGGTTGTTCTAGACACATGACAGGGATTCAACAATAGCTGCACAGATACTCAAGGGAGCCAGGTCCTAAAGTGGTGTTTGGAGATAATTCTTCAGGCGACACAGAGGGATACGACTCAGTGAACTGCAATGGGATAACTTTTACGAGGGTTGCCTATGTGAATGGTCTTAAACACAATCTTATTAGCATCAGCCAATTGTGTGATGCTGACTACAAGGTTTTGTTTACTAAGACTCAGGGAACCATATTCAACAAGAACAATGATGTTGTGCTTATTGCACCTAGAAGGAGAGATGTTTATGTCATCAACATGGCTGTTTGCTCTGAAGACAGCTCAAATTGTTTTCTTGCTAAAGCCTTTGAAAGTGTCAATTGGTTGTGGCACAAAAGACCGTCTCATCTCAACTTCAAGAACATCAACAAGATAGCCACACAAAACCTGGTTGCTGGTCTACCTTTAGTGATGTTTTCTAAAGACAAGACTTGTTCTGCCTGTGTCAAGGGAAAGCATCACAGGTCTTCTTTCAAGACCACGCAATCATTTTCTATTGACAAGTGCTTACATCTCTTTCACATGGATTTGTTTGGGCCTGTCAAACCTCAGACCATTAATCACAACAAATACACCTTGGTCATAGTTGATGAGTTTTCAAGGTATACATGGGTGTTCTTCCTCAGAAGGAAAAGTGATGTAGCTGATACCATCATGTCCTTCATCAGACAGGTTGAAAATATGAATGATGTTAGAGTCAAAGCTCTAAGAAGTGATAATGGTACTGAATTCAAGAATCATCAACTTGAATCTTTTTTTGATGAAAAGGGTATATCACAAAACTTCTCTTCAGCTGGCACCCCTGAACAAAATGGTGTGGCTGAAAGAAGTAACAGGACTTTGATTGAAGCAGCCAGAACTATGTTGAATGGTTCAGCCTTACCAAAGCAATTTTGAGGAGAAGCTGTTCACACTGCCTGCTACACATAAAATAGATCAATCATTGTCAAAAGATATGGTAAAACTTCCTATGAAGTTTTCAGAAACAGATCTCCAGATGTCAGCTATTTTCATGTTTTTGGATGCCCTGTGTTCATTTATAACTACAGGGATAAACTTGGAAAATTTGATGAAAAAGCTGATGATGGTTTCTTCTTGGGATACTCTCCAACAGCCAAAGCCTTCAGAGTATTCAACATCAGAAGACAAGAAGTAGAAGAAACCTTTCATGTCAGATTTAATGAAGATGATGATGTCATACATAGAACTGGAACAGAGGGTGATGAAATTGATTTTAATGAAAATGTGTCATTCCCAAGTGATGAATTCTCCGAACCTAGACCTGCCAGTCATCACCATCATCACTCCAACACTCTCACTCCTTATGTTCCTGCTTTTGACCCTCTGTCTACACACAACATTGAAGTTCCTACCTCTCAGGAACTTGATGAAGAAGAACCACAGCCTTCTTGTAGTTCTTCTTCCTCTACTGCTATTGATGACTCACCAATTCTTCAAATCCCTGAAGAATCTCCGGCTGGTAATGAACTTGTACCCCTTGATATGGCTGAAGTAGACTCATACACTGAAGTAGTCTTTGAAGAAAGCCCTCCTAGTCAGCAGGATGAAACTCAAATTGTAATACCCCATTTTGATAATGGAATGTCATGCGTAATTATGGCGTGTCATCAAAGCATACAAGGAAAAATGTCTAAACATTACATGACCCAAAAAGGAAAATACCGGAATCAAACATCGGTAGTCCAAAAGTAAAGCTCATCACACACAAACATAAGTACTGTAAAGGAAAGGACTAAACAATATAGCAAGTGTATCAAGTAAAGATAATAGAGTAAAGAAAGGCTAGAAAGCTTCCAGTCCATATGCACGTACGCTTAAAGTCTACGAGCGTCCCTGAGTACCTGCCGTTTTGGGAACATAGAAAAGGGAAACGGCTGAGCAATACGCTCAGTGCACGGATGTACAATAAAGCATGAATAGGATAAGCATATAACATATATCAGCGGAAGAAACTAAGTCCCGAGTAACTTGGTTAAGTCTTGGTAAAACTGGTTTTATAGTTTGAAAAGCCTTATGTTTATCTTATAAAAACTGTTTAACATGTTCTACCATTAGCCAATATAGGTCATGAAAATCCACCGTGCATGAATACTTGGAGGGGTGACCTCATCATGCAAATTAGAGGGGCTGCCTCTAATTTAATATACTAGTTTTAGGTAGGAGGGATCAGCTCCTTGTGAAGGATGCAAGGCACACACCACATTCACACTGAGTAATCTGCTGAAAACATATAACTAGGATGCACCCATACGCCCCACATGATAAATATGATAATATGGCCAAAAGCTGAAGGGATGCCACGAGCAATCACTCCGCCGTGGTGAAGTCATAACATCAGTGCCTCTAATGTTATGGTTATGGTACCTCCATAACTAGGTGAAACTGGTCATGCATGTATATGGCTATAAGTATTCTAAATTAAACATAAGCAAGTCAAACATATAAACTTATACTACGGGAAAATATTTGGCTGCATACGGGGAATCCTAATAAGGAAAGATTGTCCATACTAAAAGGACGAGAATCCGTACCTTATGTCCAGTGAACGAAGAAGATGAACTGAGGAGAATCCTACTTCGGTATCACTAATGCTACATAAATACATACATGAATAAGTATCTGCTTACTAAATACGTAACTGGTTTTATGTCATGTCTTAGCTTATTTTATATGTTCATATCATGTTTTACTGTTTAAAGCCTTAAACTGTGTTTGTCTTATATTCTGTCTATTCTGATTAAGTATTTCTGGTATTTCATGTATTATTATAGTTGCTGTGTAATAATAAGTAACTTCCCAAAAATAGCAGGTTTCCTAAAATAGAAAGTTTCCAAAAATAGAAAGTTTCCAAAAATAGAAAGTTACCAAAAATAGAAAGTTTCCAAAAATAGAAAGTTTCCAAAAATAGAAAGTTTCCAAAAATAAAAAGTTTCCAAAAATAGACCAGCTGCCTTAATTAAATAAGTTTCCATGAATAGATTAGCTGCCTGAATTAAATAAGTTTCTAAAAATAGAAAGTTTCTAAAAATAGATTAGTTGCCTTAATTAAATAAGTTTCTAAAAATAGAAAGTTTCCATAATTAGATATAAGCTGTTTAAATAAGCTAAGTATATAAGCCTAAGTGTTTTTCTGATTATTTTCTAAGTCATAATGATATAATGTATAGTTTATTAATTATTTCATGAATTAAATAAACTATAGGTTAAAAGTATTTAATTAAAATATATCATGTTTTAATTAAATAAAGTCGAATACTTAGGTTAAAACATGTATTATTATTTATTAATAATATAACCTAAGTCATGTTAATTAATTAATTATAACCATGGTTTTTAAATAATTAATTAATTATAAGTCTAGAAAATATAAAATACTTAGGTTAATAATTTCATGATCTAAAAATTTAAATATAACCTAAGTCATGTTTATTAAATTAATCATGTCATATTTATTAATTTAATTTTAACATATGATCATAAAAAAAAATCTTAACATAAACCGTGAACCGGATCTTGACTAGAAACCATGAACCGGACATGAAATTGACACAATACCCCGAACCACTTCGGGGTTCCCTTTGGTTTGCTGCTGCCGTGGGACCCACACCACCAAACCGGGATCATATGGTCTCGGTGGTGGTTTATTAGCCAAACCGAGACCCCCTTGGGGTTCGGTTTAGGCGCCGACCAAACAAACACCCCTAAAAACATCCTTTTTGATTTACCTAAAAACTATTTACATGTTTGATCTATGTTTTTAATTAGGTTTTAAAAATATCATATTCTTAATTATTTTATTAGATAAAATCAAAAGAAAAAGGATAAAAAGAATATACCGAATGCGTGGATCTAACGAGGATGAACACGCACGAACACACGTACAATATTCAAGATCAAAATCAACTAAACACCCCCTTTTTGGTGTTTATGTGCGGCGGCCACAAGAGAGGAAGAAGGAGAAGGAGAAAAATCTTTTAGGTTTTTGTTTAGGTTTACTGTAATGTAAAAAAATGACTAGCAAAATTTACCATAACCCCTTCTTAGTAAATTTTGAGATGGGCTTGGCCCATCTCCTTAATGTTGCCGCGGGTAGGGGGCCCCACATGGGGTACCCGTACCGTTTTCCGTGTCTCGTTGTTTAAGTGTTCATTCGTGTTTAATTGTGTTCGTGTTTATTGTGTTCTCGTTAAATATTTACCGTGACCTAATATATTTATTCACGCTCGTAATAAATATATATACGTAATTAATATTAGTTCGTAATTTAATTACGTTCATGATTTCATGATCGCATGTTCGTGATTAATTATTGTTAAATAATTATTGCGTGTTCGTGCGTAATAAATACTTATCGTGTTCTAACACGTACGTAATACGTAAAATCCTAACACGTAATCATAATCATGCTATAATAGGAAAGTTTTAATCTAGTACGTACGATCTTATGGGTACTATTCATGGTAAAAGCATGCGGGTTTTACAACTCTTCCTCCCTAAAAAGAATAATTCGTCCCCGAATTATAGATAAAGTAACTGAAAAAGAAGAACATACCCGAATTCAAAATATGAAATGAGGGTAAGAAGTCCGAATAGACTCCTCTGTTTCCCAAGTGGCTTCCCGCTCGGTTTGATCCCTCCAAAGGATTTTGACGAATGGAATCGTCTTCCTTCTCATGACTCGTTCTTTTTTGTCAAGAACTCGTTCGGGTTCTTCTATAAAACTGAGATCTTCACGTATCTGTTCCAGTGGATACTGAACCATGTGAAGGGGATGATACTGGTACCCTCTGAGTAAGGACACATGAAACACATTGTGTACATGCGAAAGCTGCGGAGGTGACGCTAATCGGTAAGATACTTCACCGACTCGTTCAATGATATCAAACGGTCCGATGAAACGAGGACTGAGCTTCCCTTTAATCCTGAAGCGTCTAACACCACGTGCCGGCGAAACCTTAAGGAAGACGTGATCTCCTACGTTAAAATGTATGTCCCTACGATGCTTATCGGCATAACTCTTCTGACGTGACCGTGCTTCCTGAAGTTTCTGCTTAGCTACTGCGATCTTCTCATTGGTCATCTCTATAATTTCTGGTCCTTCAAGTGTTCGCTCGCCAACCTGATCCCAGCAGATTGGGGGGCGACACTTTCTGCCATACAACATCTCAAAAGGAGCACACTTGATACTTGCGTGCCAACTGTTGTTGTATGCAAACTCCACCAAACAGATGTAATCGTCCCAATCACCCGTCCATTCCAACGCACATGACCTCAACATGTCTTCCAATGTCTGAATAGTTCGCTCCGACTGTCCGTCCGTTTGAGGATGAAAAGCCGTGCTAAGCTTAAGTTGTGTACCCCAAGCTTTCTGCAGACTCTTCCAAAATCGCGAAGTGAAACGAGGATCTCTGTCTGAGACGATGCTGGATGGTGCATCGTGGAGTCTCATGATCTCTCTTCTATACGTATCGGCGAGTTTACTTACCGGATCTTCCTTGCGGATCGGTAAGAAATGAGCTGATTTGGTAAGTCGATCTATGATAACCCAAATCGTGCTTCCTCTTGGTAGGCGGAAGACCAGTAACAAAATCCATGGTGATTTTGTCCCACTTCCACTCTGGAATATCTAACGGTTGAAGGAGACCGCCAGATCGTTGATGCTCGATCTTAACCTGCTGGCAGGTAAGACATTTGGAGACGTAAGTAGCCACATCCTGTGTCATACCACTCCACCAAAAGTATTGCTTGATGTCATGGTACATCTTAGTCGAACCAGGATGTATAGTGAATGGGAAGCTATGAGCTTCAGATAACAAGGCTTCCCGGAGTTCTTGGTCATCAGGAACACAAAGTCTCGTGCCCTGCCATACGATACCATCTGCATCCACTCTGAATTCCGTCTGTTTCTCCAAATTCTGTACTATCACCCAGATTTCTCCGTCATCTTTCTGAGCTTCCTTGATCTTAGAGAGTAACTCGGGTTCTACTCTATGATTAGCCCAATAACCGTGTTGTCCACGTACCATGATCTCGATGTCTAGTCGCTACAAGTCTCTTATGATTTCCTCCTTAATTTTAATGCCGTTGATCATTCCGGACTTCCTGCTAAGAGCATCTGCTACTACATTTGCCTTTCCGGGATGATACTGTAGATTAATGTCATAATCCTTCAACAGCTCTAACCATCTCCTCTGCCTCATGTTCAGTTCACTTTGAGTAAAGATATACTTCAAGCTCTTGTGGTCCGTGAAAATGTCACATGATTCTCCATATAAGTAGTGCCTCCATATCTTCAATGCAAACACGAATACAGGAAGTTCCAAGTCATGCATGGGGTAATTCTCTTCATAAGGCTCAAGCTGCCATGAAGTGTACTCGATCACTTTCCCATGTTGCATGAGGACACATCCAAGTCCCTTCCCCGATGCATCACTATTGATTTGAAATCCACCCGTACCAGATGGAAGAGTAAGAATAGGTGCAGATACTAGCTTCTGCTTCAGGTCTTCAAAGCTCTTCTCTCGTTCTTCAGTCCAGACGAATTTCTCCCCTTTCCGCATCAGTTTGGTCAATGGTAGTGCTAAGCGGGAAAAGTTCTCCACGAACCTACGGTAATAGCCAGCTAAGCCTAAGAAACTGCGGACTTCCGTCGCTGATGTCGGCCTTGGCCACTTAGTAATGGCCTCAACCTTCGCTGGATCCATAGTGATTCCTTCTGCTGATTCAATGTGACCTAAGAATGCCATCTTGTCTAACCAGAACTCACACTTGGAGAATTTAGCATACAGCTGCTTCTGGCGAAGAATCTATAGTACTGTACGAAGATGGTCTTCGTGTTCCTCCTTGGACTTTGAGAAAATCAGGATGTCATCGACGAAGACAATGACGAACTTGTCCAGAAATTCATGGAAGATTCTGTTCATCAAGTCCATGAACACTGATGGAGCATTTGTCAGGCCGAATGGCATAACTATAAACTCGTAGTGGCCATAGCGGGTACGAAAAGCAGTCTTGGCGATATCCTGCTCCTTAACCCGTAGCTGATGGTAGCCTGACCTAAGATCAATCTTGGAGAAGTGTTTGGCCCCTTGGAGTTGGTCGAACAGATCGTCTATACGCGGAAGTGGATACCTATTCCGGATAGTAATCTTGTTGAGCTCGCGATAGTCTATGCAAAGACGCATACTGCCGCCCTTCTTCTTAACAAATAAGACCGGTGCGCCCCATGGAGATGCGCTCGGTCGAATGAAACCTCGTTCTAGAAGTTCTTGCAGTTGATCCTTCAGCTCCTTCAGCTCTATGGGAGCCATGCGATAAGGAGCCTTGGAGATTGGTTCAGCTCCTGGAATAAGCTCGATACTGAATTCCACTTCTCGCGCAGGTGGTATGCCCGAAAGTTCTGTTGGAAAAACATCTTGGAATTCCGACACTATTGGTTGATCCTGAATTGATGGAGATTCAGCATCCATGTCGTGAACCGTAGCTAGATAACCCTCACAGCCATGTAACAGTAGTGCACACGCTTGCAGGGTAGATATGATTTGTACAGACCGTCCGGGTACGAACCCGTTATGAATGTACTCTGGTGCATTAACATCACCGAAGATAACTCGATATGAATGGCATTCTATGGTAGCATGATGCCTGGATAGCCAATCCATGCCCAAAATCATGTCGAAGTCATTCATGTCCAGCGGAAGTGCGTCAACAGGTCGAACCTTATCGTCAAATTATAGGGGAAGACTCTTGTATACATGGGTGATTAATACAGAGTCCCTTAAAGGCGTGGAAATAGTAAGCATATTCTCTAGTGGCATGGGGAGCATCCTAATGTTCTTAGCATAAGCAGTAGAAATGACCGAGTGAGTAGCACCCGTATCGAAAAAAACACATGCAGCTTAACCATACATATACAAGATTCCAGTGATGGTACCTGTAGACTTGTTGGCCTGGTCTCGAGATGTCGTGTAGACACGCCCGGTGGTAGGAGGCAGCTTGGAATCAGCATGTCCTGATGTGCCCTCCATCTCGCCCTTTCGACAATCCTTTATGATATGGCCACGAAGACCACACTTGAAGCATGCGTCAGTGTTACGACGGCATAACCCTGGGTACCTACGGTGGCAAGTAGAGCAGAGAGGATGAGTAAATCCTCCAGCAGGTGCTCTGGCTGGCTGAGAACCTGATAAAACATTTTACATAAGACATGATAATAGGGTACAAAGGACAATGCGGATAATCGTAAGATTGAATACCAGTGATAGCTGGACGGCTAGGCTGTGAACCTCTCTGGTTTTGGTCCCTACCGTTTCCATGGTTCCTGGTAGAAGTTTTGCTAAAGTGTCAGAATATGAGTGATAACATGAAATCATAAGAAAATGCGTAAGTATTAGGACCTGCTGCTGTTGGAGTGTCCAGCGTTGTTACGGTAATTATCATTACCGCCACGCCTATCCGTAGCAGAACGGTCGTTAGTCTGACCATTTCCCTTGGGCTGATGAGGCTGCTGCTGAGTAGCCGGCTGAGACCGGTCCCCAGTTTTCTGCCTGGAAGATACATTTTAAAGAGATGAATATTTGTCAGATATGGAAAGAATACGGATTGATCACCGCTTGAATACGAATGTTTACCTCTTGTCGGGTCTCTCAGCTTCCCCGAACTCATCTCTCTCCTGCAGCATCTCCAGCTTACGTGCTGCATCGGCCACTTGTGCTACCGTATCCAACGGAGCACCTGATAAGTTATTGGCGATCCTTGGATTAAGAGCCCAACGAAAATGTAGTGCTTGCTCTTCAGTGGTGCCCGCAGATGCTCTCAGGACACCGACATAACGAAGAAAACGCTGCATGAAGTCATTGCTGTCTTTGTCAGGTCGCTGTCTAATGGTATAGTATTCCCTCATGAGCCGATTCCTTCCCTCCATGGGGAAAATGTTAGGCGGGGGAGGATAGCCGTCGTTCTGATGAAGGACGTCTTGCATTTCTGCATCAGCAGCTGCAAACATCTCCCAGAGATTGTCTGTGTTTGCCATTTGATAGTGTAACATAAAAAATATGATTTAAACAGATCAAAACATAAAATATATATTCATAAAAAAAAAATTTATACCAAAATTTCAAGAGAAAAATTTTATGCAAGAAAATTTTGTGTATGAATGCATGATGCAGTTTTATGAAAACTTTTATATGCTCGAGAGTGAACGCCTATGGTCAGTTCACCCAAAATAAAAGACATAGCGAGGGGACGCCTATCGGTCGGTCCCAAATTTAAAATTTTCGATAAAACACATGCGACTAAATAGGGCCAGTCCTGTACCAACCATTACTTAGTCATAAACCTGCGACAATGACATATATATGTATGCATAAAAATGATGAATGCATGAAAACGACTGTCAGTTCTAGGAAGACCATAGTGACTACCCACTAATCATAGGTCATATTTTGAGAGACTACAGGTCGAAGCCTTGGCTCTGATACCATAATTGTAACGCCCCATTTTGATAATGGAATGTCACGCGTAATTATGGCGTGTCATCAAAGCATACAAGGAAAAATGTCTAAACATTACATGACCCAAAAAGGAAAATACCGGAATCAAACATCGGTAGTCCAAAAGTAAAGCTCATCACACACAAACATAAGTACTGTAAAGGAAAGGACTAAACAATGTCCATAGCAAGTGTATCAAGTAAAGATAATGCATAGAGTAAAGAAAGGCTAGAAAGCTTCCAGTCCATATGCTCGTACGCTTAAAGTCTACGAGCGTCCATGAGTACCTGCCGTTTTGGGAATATAGAAAGGGAAAACGGCTGAGCAATACGCCCAGTGCACGGATGTACAATAAAGCATGAATAGGATAAGCATATAACATATATCAGCGGAAGAAACTAAGTCCCGAGTAACTTGGTTAAGTCTTGGTAAAACTGGTTTTATAGTTTGAAAAGCCTTATGTTTATCTTATAAAAACTGTTTAACATGTTCTACCATTAGCCAATATAGGTCATGAAAATCCACCGTGCATGAATACTTGGAGGGGTGACCTCGTCATGCAAATTAGAGGGGCTGCCTCTAATTTAATATACTGGTTTTGGGTAGGAGGGATCAGCTCCTTGTGAAGGATGCAAGGCACACACCACATTCACACTGAGTAATCTGCTGAAAACATGTAACTTGGATGCACCCATACGCCCCACATGATAAATATGATAATATGGCCAAAAGCTGAAGAGATGCCACGAGCAATCACTCCGCCGTGGTGAAGTCATAACTTCAGTGCCTCTAATGTTATGGTTATGGTACCTCCATAACTAGGTGAAACTGGTCATGCATGTATATGGCTATAAGTATTCTAAATTAAACATAAGCAAGTCAAACATATAAACTTATACTACGGGAAAACATTTGGCTGCATACGGGGAATCCTAATAAGGAAAGATTGTCCATACTGAAAGGACGGGAATCCGTACCTTATGTCCAGTGAACGAAGAAGATGAACTGAGGAGAACCCTACTTCGGTATCACTAATGCTACATAAATCCATACATGAATAAGTATCTGCTTACTAAATACGTAACTGGTTTTATGTCATGTCTTAGCTTATTTTATATGTTCATATCATGTTTTACTGTTTAAAGCCTTAAACTGTGTTTATCTTATATTATGTCTATTCTGATTAAGTATTTCTAGTATTTCATGTATTATTATACTTACTGTGTAATAATAAGTAACTTCCCAAAAATAGCAGGTTTCCTAAAATAGAAAGTTTCCAAAAATATAAAGTTTCCAAAAATAGAAAGTTACCAAAAATAGAAAGTTTCCAAAAATAGAAAGTTTCCAAAAATAGAAAGTTTCCAAAAATAGAAAGTTTCCAAAAATAGATTAGCTGCCTTAATTAAATAAGTTTCCATAAACAGATTAGTTGCCTGAATTGAATAAGTTTCTAAAAATAGGAAGTTTCCATAAATAGATTAGCTGCCTTAATTAAATAAGTTTCTAAAAATAAAAAGTTTCCATAATTAGATATAAGCTGGTTAAATAAGCTAAGTATATAAGCCTAAGTGTTTTTCTGATTATTTTCTAAGTCATAATGATATAATGTATAGTTTATTAATTATTTCATGAATTAAATAAACTATAGGTTATAAGTATTTAATTAAAATATATCATGTTTTAATTAAATAAAGTCGAATAATTAGGTTAAAACATGTATTATTATTTATTAATAATATAACCTAAGTCATGTTAATTAATTAATTATAACCATGATTTTTAAATAATTAATTAATTATAAGTCTAGAAAATATAAAATACTTAGGTTAATAATTTCATGATCTAATAATTTAAATATAACCTAAGTCATGTTTATTAAATTAATCATGTCATATTTCTTAATTTAATTTTAACATATGATCATAAAAAAAAATAATCTTAACCTAAACCGTGAACCGGATCTTGACTAGAAACCATGAACTGGACATGAAAGCGACACCATACCCCGAACCACTTCAGGGTTCCCTTTGGTTTGCTGCTACCGTGGGACCCACACCACCAAACCGGGACCATATAGTCTCGGTGGTGGTTTATTAGCCAAACCGAGACCCCCTTGGGGTTCGGTTTAGGCGCCGGCCAAACAGACACCCCTAAAAACATCCTTTTTGATTTACCCAAAAACCATTTACATGTTTGATCTATGTTTTTAATTAGGTTTTAAAAACATCATGTTCTTAATTATTTTATTAGATCAAATCAAAAGAAAAAGGATAAAAAAGAATATACCGAATGCGTGGATCTAACGAGGATGAACACACACGAACACACGTACAATATTCAAGATCAAAATCAACTAAACACTCCCTTTTTGGTGTTTATGTGCGGCGGCCACAAGAGAGGAAGAAGGAGAAGGAGAAAAATCTTTTAGGTTTTTGTTTAAGTTTACTGTAATGTAAAAAAATGACTAGCAAAATTTACCATAACCCCTTCTTAGTAAATTTTGAGATGTGCTTGGCCCATCTCCTTAATGTTGCCGCGGGTAGGGGACCCCACATGGGGTACCCGTACCGTTTTCCGTGTCTCGTTGTTTAAGTGTTCGTTCATGTTTAATTGTGTTCGTGTTTATTGTGTTCTCGTTAAATATTTACCGTGACCTAATATATTTATTCACGCTCGTAATAAATATATATACGTAATTAATATTAGTTCGTGATTTAATTACGTTCATGATTTCATGATCGCATGTTCGTGATTAATTATTGTTAAATAATTATTGCGTGTTCGTGCGTAATAAATACTTATCGTGTTCTAACACGTATGTAATACGTAAAATCCTAACACGTAATCGTAATCATGCTATAATAGGAAAGTTTTAATCTAGTACGTACGATCTTAAGGGTACTATTCATGGTAAAAGCATGCGGGTTTTACACAAATAGTACCAGCTATTCTCACAAGTGTTCCTGTCCATGATTCCCCAGCTCCTCAAACCAAGTGGTCAAGAGATCAACACATTCTTCTTGTCAACATCATTGGGGAACCTAATGCAGGGGTTACTACTAGACAACGAATTCATGACTCAGAGTCTGCCTCAGCCAATGAATGTCTCTTTGCTGAATTTTTCTCTCAAATTGAACCTAAGAGAGTAGCTTAGGCTCTTGTAGAAGATGGGTGGGTAGCTGCTATGCAGGAAGAAATCAATCAGTTCAAAAGGAACAAAGTATGGACACTAGTGCCATCTCCACCTGGAAAGAATATCACAGGCACTAGATGGATCTATAGAAATAAGATGGATGAAATTGGAAACATCATCAGAAACAAGGCCAGGCTGGTGGCACAGGGGTATACTCAGACTGAAGGAATTGATTATGATGAAACATTTGCTCCCGTAGCAAGACTGAAGCCATCAGAATCTTCCTGGCTTATGCTGCTTATATGAACTTCACTGTGTATCAGATGGATGTTAAGAGTGCATTCCTCAATGGAGATTTGGCTGAGGAAGTATATGTTGAACAACCTGAAGGATTCGAGAACAACGAGTTTCCCAATCATGTGTACAGATTACACAAAGCCATGTATGGGCTGAAACAAGCTCCAAGAGAATGGTATGAAACTCTTTCTAATTTCTTAACTGAAAACAAATTTGTCAGGGGTTCTATTGATAAAACACTCTTTACCTTCAAGGATAAGAGTGATTTCATCATTGTGCATATTTATGTGGATGATATCATCTTTGGGTCAACAAATGTTAATCTTAGTAAACGTTTTGCTAAATTAATGACCAAGAAATATGAGATGAGTATGATGGGTGAATTAACTTACTTTTTGGGTTTTCAAATTAAACAATGTCCTAAGGGAATTTCAATTTGTCAAGAAAAGTATGTTAAAGATTTACTTAAAAAATATGACTTAGCTGATTGTGCATCAGTGAAATGCCCCATGCTTCCACCCAACAACTTGGGTCCTGATGAGTCAGGGGTCTCTGTTAGAGAGACTTTATACAGAGGCATGATTGGGTCACTCATGTATCTAACAGCTAGTCGTCCTGATATCTAATTCTCCACATGTCTCTATGCAAGGTACCAAGCTAACCCAAAAGAATCCCATTTAGTGGCTGTTAAGAAAATTTTCAGGTATCTCAAAGGAACACCCTCCCTAGGTCTATGGTATCCCAAGGAATCAGGCTTTGATCTCAAGGCCAATTCAGATTCAGACTATGCAGGATGCTGTATTGACAGGAAAAGCACCTCAGGTAGCTGTCAAATCCTAGGAGGAAAATTGGTTGGATGGAGTGCTAAGAAGCAAAACTCTGTGGCCATGTCTTCAGATGAAGCAGAATATGTCGCTGCTGCCAGCTGTTGTGCTCAGGTGCTGTGGATGAAAAGTCAATTGGCTGACTATGAAATCTTATATGACAAAGTGCCAATCTTTTGTGACAACATCAGTGCCATTGCCATCTCTAACAACCCTGTTCTTCATTCACGTACCAAACACATTGATATCAGGTATCATTTTATCCGGGATCACATAATGAAGGGAGATATTGAGCTGCACTTTGTTCCCACAGAGCTGCAACTAGCTGATATTTTCACAAAGCCTTTGGCTGAACCTTCGTTCAACAGGCTAGTTGCTGAGCTAGGGATTCTCAATATCTCAAAGCATGTGGCTTGATAATAAATGTGTTCATTAAATGACTGATTCTATATTAAATGTTTTTCACATGAAACTAGGTAGTTACTTTACAAGTAAATGCTAAAAAACATTCTCAATATTTAATCATTTATTTTTGAATAACAAGGAGACAAATAAGTTTTGAAAGGTCAAGGGACCCACATGAGCAGTCATTTTCCCACTTTGCATTTAATGCGGTTGAATAACTGTTTTCATATTTGAATATAAATATTGTCTCACGTCTCTCCTCACCTACCACTATTCTCATTTCACAAATCTCTCTCTCTCTAAGCTTTCTCTCTCTAAACCCATCCTCCATTTTCATTATTCTTCGACCTTGAATCCATGGCATTCCCATTTCCCAAGGCAGCAAACGTCGACTTTGAACTTAACGAAAGCATTCTTGCATCAAACAACTCCATTGGATGGATCAAGGCTCCAAACGAATCCTACTCAGATCTGGTTAACTTCATGCAAAATTGTGATGCAAGTGAAGCATTCACAAAGTCCCCAACCACCTTCTACCAAGAATACCTTAGGGAATTCTGGTACTTTGCTGAAGTCGTTGATGACACCATTACCTTTAGCCTCTCTTGCAACGAACACCCATTTGCCTTCTCACTCAAAGACTTTTCTAGTGTGGCTGGGTTAAAACATGGTGATGAATGCCTAAATGTGGTTGACAAAAAGGCTGTTAAGGACGCCCTGGCCACACTTAAACCCTTTCATGATGTGAACCCTGCTCTTACACCCGCTGAGGTCCTCTCTAAGTCTCCTCTGAAGATCAAGTATTTTACCCCTATGTGGTGTGTCCTCTTTACCCACATAGTTAAATCCCTGGGAGGAATACATGGATCCCAAGATCAGATGTCCTTCAACCACCAATCTATTGCATATGGGCTGATCTGGGGAGCTGATGTTGATGTAGGAAGTATTCTCTTCTCCAATCTAGTTGAACAGCTGAAAGGAAGGAACCAAGTCAGGGAAAAGAATATTTGCTACATTCGCTTTCTATCGCTGATCTTCGAAAGCCTGTTGGGTGACAGCTATCATAACTCTGCACTCACTTCTCTGAAGCCCTATCGCATCACATGTGCCATCTACAAGGAAATTAGAGCTGAAGATGTCCCTGTCACCTCCCACATGATGAACATTGCTAACAAACAACCCTCAGCTGAGAAGTCCTTGCTCCCTTCATCAGAGAAGGTGATTACCTCTGGTGTGTCTGGCAAGTCTAAGTCTTTGACCTCTGGGCAGCACACCACGACGTCCAAGGCTTCAACTGGCCAACAGTCTAAGAAGAAGAAAAACCCATCTTCTTCCCACACCAAATCTGTTGCAAAGGCCAGGGGAAAGAAGACTGTGAACCTCGACACCTCCTCTGTTCCAGAGACTCATGTGGAATCAGAGACTTCAGCTGACCAACAACAAGGGTCTAACGTCTCGATGTCAGCCGAGACAACAGGAAACCAGCCGAATTCTGCTGATATCACACAGGTAATCAGTGTAAATTTTTAGAGGTCCACAAGCAGCCACTCTCAAATGTCTGTAGGTGAGAGTGGTGAAGTTAGGGTAATCCTCGACCCATAGAAGTCTGTCTATGCACTTAGAACTCTTTAAGACTTCTGTACACCCTGTCTATGCACCAGGGAATGATTCATTTGTGTTTATAAAGCACACGGATGACCCTGCACCCTCTAGACAGTATTCAAGCAAACAACAACCTGAATACATATATGTCTCGACCTTGACCAGCTGTACCTCACACAGCCTCTTGGTTCCCTTAGAAAAAGAATCCCAAAAGTTTTACTTTTAGGGGAGCTGAATAATCATCCTCAGCTCTTCTAGGGACAGCGTAATAAGACGATCTTAACCCACATCTTTTTCACCATTAAAAGAATCCCAAAGGATTTATCTTTTTCAGGGGGAGCTGAATCATCACCCTCAGCTTTCCTAGGGACAGCGTAACAGGCGACCTTCACCCACATATGTTTCATCATTAAAAGATTCCCAAAGGTTTCTTAACCTTTGGGGGGGGGGGGGGGGGGGGCTGAATAATCACCCTCAGCCTTCCTAGGGAAGCGAACGGCGATCCTTAACAACATATGTTTCACAATAAAAAGAGTCCCAAAGGTTTTAACCTTTTGGGGGGGCTGAATAATCACCCTCAGTTTTCCTAGGGGCAGCGAATGGCGATCATTAACCATATAATTTTCACCCTTAAAAGAATCCCAAGGATTTATCCTTTGGAGTGGCTAAGTAATCACCCTCAGCCGCTCTGGGACAGCGAAATAGCGACCATTCCCCTTACTTATTTCCCTGTTACTAATAAAAACAACTTGCAGGCTGAAATTGTACACCCAAACACAGAATCCCTGGAGCAACAAGATAAAGAGGCTGATACAATCATTCAGGATCAACCAAATGACGAAGAGCCCCTGCTTGATATTGAAGAAGAAGTGCTGTCATTAGTTGATGATTTCTCTGAACCTGAATCGATGCCTGAGGATGAAATCCCCGTGGGGATCTTTGAGGAGGAGGATGAAGAAGAAGAAGAAGAAGATGATCAACAATCTGTGTCTCCTCCCAAAGAAATAGCTGTGTCCACACCAGCTGATAATAACACTCCTCCTCCCAAGGAAGCTGTTGTCACTCCCACCTCTGCTACCTCCACCACAACAGTCTTCCAAAGACCTGCTTATGATCCAACTGCTGAATTCCTTATGTTTGATCATCCTGCCCAAACCAACTTTGATCTTTTGCCAAGGGGGGATGATTATGCTCAACAAAGCCTGAACATCCATAATCTTCAGCCTGTTCATCATCAATCAGATATTGAACGCCTATCAAGAAAGCTGGATGTTATCAAGTCTGAGATGCATAACTTCACTGTCACATTTCCAGGGATCATCAAGCAGGCAGTCACAGATGCAGTCACTTAACCCATCAAGGATGGTGCAAGAAAAGGCGTATCACAAGGACTTAGTCATTTGTCCACAAGAATCAAGGATGCCATTGTCACAGAGGTCCCTACTCTCTTTCATGAACATGAGTTAACAATGCATAGAGAGTTTGAAGCTGTTCGTAGCAGGAAATATCGTCATACAAACTTCATCATTAATCGTGTTCAGGGCAACACAAATGGAAATTGAAACCTTTTGCTGAAGATTGCCAGAGCTTCAAGGACAAGGCAACGTGCTATGGCTGCCTCTATTGAACAGATTGCAAGGCACTTTCAAACACATTCATCCAAACGTCTGAAGAGACAGGATGAACGTGAGGGGGAGAAGGAAAAGGTACTTAACCTTGAATCTGCCAAACAGGGCTCAACATCTGCTGACAACACCATTTCTTCACCTGTCCCCCTCCAAGTCATCACACCTGTAATCGTACCTGATGATGAGGATGAAACTCAGGGGGAGCAACAGAATAATGATGGAGTTGATTCATCAAAGTCCCTGACTTTGGTTAACACCAGCAAGTCTGGGGATGATGGTGAACCAGCTGCCAAGAAGCTAAAGTTCACTGTTAGATCCCTTCCTAAAGCAATATAAACTCAAGCTCAGTCAGCGTTTATCAAAAGAGCTGAGGAATTGAAAAGTATGAGTATGGAATCCTCTGTCTCGAAGAAAGGAAAGGAGATAGTTTTGGTTGACACAGACACAAAACTAAAGAAGATAGCTGTGATGCTAGAGACAGGAGGATCCACCACAGACCTTTCCTAATTTTCAACCTTTACACCTTCCAATGAGAATCCCTTAACACCTGAAGAAATAGAGAAACAGGCTGAGGAATTCAAGAGACTAAATGAAATCAAGAAAGCCAAGGAGCTAAATGAGGAAACTCTAAGGAAGATGACTCCACCTGAAAGGGAGAAGCAGAGACAAAGGTTGAGGGAAATGGAAGCTAAACGCGCAGAGGCACTAAGAAAAGTAAAAGCTGATTATGATGCCTGCGTTAACAACAGGTATGCACCTGGCAAGATAACCAAGTTCAAATATACAATTCACAAGTCCACCAACACACCATAGATGATTTTGTGGAGAGACAACCAACAGGGTAATATAAATGTATTTGAGGACTTCAGGCTAAAGAAACTTGGGTTATCTGAATGGTTTGAACTTGAAGCCTTGGCTGCCAAAAGAACTGGTCAGGCAAATTTCCTTCTGCTTAAAACTCTTAAGGCTAAGTTCACTTGGATCAAAGAAACAACATCCAAACTCAAAATAGATCCCCCCCACAACTGTTGAACAAGAACCCCCAAAGTCTGGCAAGAAAAGAAGAAGGGTTTCTCAACTTGTTAAGGAAACCTTTGTCACAGATGATGTTCAAGTGGATGGAATGCACAGGGATTTGATCCTACCAAATGGAATCGTTGGCCCTGTTGATGGTCCGACCTACACAGAGCCTGAAAGAGGTATGGCATTAATGAACAGAGCTTGCCAGTATGCATTCCAAAGAGAAGATGAGCTTGGCTTAGCATCAACAATTTAGCTGCTTTGTCTCAAAAAGGGACTCAAGATTAACTTAAAGTATTCCAAAGTTTTTGCAAAAGCTTTGCAGGCAGAATTGGATACTAGAACAGACATAGCTGAAGCTGAAGAAAAGATCAAAAATGATGACTATTGAAGAAATTCACAGCTTAATTTTACCTTCACATTTTATTTCACTTTTGTAATGTACTTGTAATTTTCTTTAAGTATGAATAAAATCATGAGGTATGTTTGTTTAGATCTGTTATGAGTAAGAAGAAGCTGTTATCTCACTTACCTTAACTTAGATAGATCTAGCTATATTTATGTTTAAATAGGGGGAGATTGTTGGGAATCTAAGTTTGTTAGATTCCCTGATCATAGATTTAAACACAAATTAAGCTGTTAGATAGTCACTTGCCTGTGCCTAGGAGACATGCAAGTATCGTAAGACTCACAGAGATCCAAGTCTCTGTGAGCAACCTCAGAGGAGTCCATGTCAGAGACATTGTCAAGGAAGTCAAAGAATACTTGAAGACATACTCATTGGCCGTGATGGATAACAACCAAGATGTATCAGGGACTCTGAGGGGTTGAGGGTTAACAGGGGTGGCAATACCCTGTTAACACTCAACACACTTTGGACATGCCATTTGTGTGTACGAGACAATGAAGAAAAAGGAAACTGTTTCAAGATCTGTTTCCTTAAAGCATTATGGCAGACTACCAAGAATAGAAGAGCATCTTGTGACAGATGTCTGAAAAGTGAATGTCTTGTGTAGTCACCATCAACTAGTACCTAGGTCAACCTCGTATCACTATAAATAGGATGTGTATCCCAGCATTAATGTTCAACACTTTGAGAATATTCACACCATTAATGCTTAGAACTTATTGAATCAAACAGCTGTGACTGTATTCATAAGTTAGGGTTTATAGTTGTTCAAAGTATGCACAACACATTGTCATCAAACGATGTTATCCATAACACTTGTAATTCTTTATTATACCATAATAAGATTACGTTTGAAAAGTAATAACTTATGTTGATTAGTTAAGTTTAGTGTTTCTAGCATTGATTAGGGACTTACAATTAGGATTAGTAACCTGGAAACCCTTATATTAAGCATTCTACATAGAATCAATACCTAGTCTTTTAGGACAAGTCTACAAACACTTATATCATTACATTAAGGTTATAAGATTATGTTAAGACAATGTACAAGTATCCTAAAGCACAAAGTACAAGATTTCAATGCATCACTTGTAAATTAGGTCAAAATAGGTATTTTCATTCTTTAAACATGTTTACTTAAAATAACCGATCAAATAAAGTGTGGGAACTCATTGGACACTAAAAACACAGTTTATAGGACCTAAATTAAGTTTACATCAGTAGCTAAAAGGAAGATAATTATTTTTGCTAAGATTTAACCCTAGATCATTAGAAACCCTAATCTACATAGGTTATCTTTCCAATTTCACTTCAAACCTTTGTTAAACTTCAAACCAAGGATCCAAACTTCATAACTACAATGTGTAAATCCTAATTATACCCTAATCCATCAATAATCACATTACTTAGTCCTTAATCACCAAAATTACAAACCATAAAGTTACAAGCCCTAAAATAGGACCCGATTTTGGTTTTTCCCTCTAAAACTGATTTAAACACTTTCCCTCCCATTCCAAGTTTAAAACCAGATATTTCCTAGATATTTAATTATTCTAGAATACCTAAAAGCTACTGGATCACCACCTTGTAGGATACACGTCTTCATTCTTATCCATAGTATGCCGTGAGCCGTTTCTAGCCACAACCTTAGATATTTGCCATCCTAGACTCTATAAACTTGTGTAGATCTTCACTAGTCTTCCTTAGTCACTTACCTAGCTGAGTTACACGTTTCATGGATTTACTTGGAGCCTAAATGTTGAAACAAGTATAAATAGGGGCGAACTACATACCTTTAGAACTCACACCCTATTTCTTAAGTATCCCTAACCCATTATTTAATTCCACTTCTATAAAAATTATAGGAATCTTAGAAGACCAGAAACCAGGTCTAGAAAGAAGACTTGAAGCTCTTGAAGCTTTGATAGCAAGTTGTGTTCATATGAAGCCATAAGGAGCCATTTTGGAGCTACCTAGGTAATCTCTATGTTAACCAAGCTTTAGAATGTAAGTTATAAGCTAAAGATGTCTTAAAACCCTAGTTTTATAAATTAACATGAAATAATGAGCAAAAACACATTTCAAAAGCTATAATTCTGGATAAATGTTTTTATTATGATTATAAATGTGTTTTGAAACTTTTTTAAAATCAGAGATCAATTGGAGCGTTTTTGAGGTTGTTATGTGATTTTTATAAGTATGGGGACTAAAACTGTCATTTTTGAAACAATTTATCATTTTGGGCCAAAAGTGTCATTTTGTGAAAGTTAAAAATATAAGAATAAATTTTGTAAAGTTTGAGACCCTAAGGTTAATATCTGAAGGTTGAAAATGTAAATATTAAAACTATATACTTTAGGGGTTAAAAGTGTAAATATGCTAAACTTATAAAATCATGTGCTAAAAAGGTAAATATTCCAAACATAGAAACTTGAAGGATCATTTGGTCATTTATGAAACTATATGGATGAAGGTTATATAATAAAACCTATTTTCTAAAGTAATATAAACTAGAAGGACTATTTTTGCCAATTGTGGAAACTATAAGGATGAAAACATAATAATAAAAGAACATACTAATCTTTGAAGAAATTTCTTGTATGAAAGTATCTTGTTAGTATGGAGCTTTGTGCAAAGATGTTCCATCTCGATAACGTTCTGACTGAGTGGTTGGATTTACGATTTAAAGTGCCCTTGCTCCTCAAACGTTTATAGAATGGCTTATGAGTATGATGACCCGAACAATGATGCCCTAATTATGAGAAATTATAACTTCAATAATATATAATTAATACTTAAGGAATATTGAACTCAAAATCAAATACTTAATACTATACAAAATATGTTAATCCAGGGTTGGTGTGAGACCAAGTTCTTGTTTGCTAGCTCAAGTTGTTCTATGTGATATAAACCTGCGAAAGATACAGAATTACTGGATATATGGTGAGTTCATAGCCTCACTAAAGTATACTACTTTTAATTATTTTAAAACCCGTGAGGGGTATATATGCTAAAATGGAATTCAAGTTTTTTTGGTATGCTTCCCAGATATGATTATTGACACTATGTTTACTGTTGCCTTGAAAGTCCCTTTTTAATTATGAACCGTTAATCATTTCCTTGAAATGAGCGCTGATATTGTAACTAGTACTATTTGGGGACTGACATCCCTTGTCTAGGCAAGTTGCACTTGCTAGAACCTTAGTGGTCAAACATGCATATTTTATTTTTCTATACAGGATAGTTTGGAAGACTTCTTCATAAGGGCAATTGTTGGTTTCAGATATGTCTAGCAGCGGTATCATGAGCTTAGTGCAATTATTCATTTATTTTACGAGCGAATAGTAACGTAGCTCATGAAAAGGGATCTTGTATTCAAAAATTATTTCAAACCTATGAATTCACTCAACCATTGTGTTGATTTTAAGCATATATTTTATGTGTTGATAATTGATAGCATGGAGCGGCATAATGATGATGTGGAGAGATATAGACTTGGGAATTTATCATTCAAACCTATTTTCTAAATCTCCGGAACCTGTGAAGTACATAGTAAGTATAATTGTTTTATTGAAAATCTCTGATTTTGAATAATAATGGTAATTAATAATTAATAAATAAATAAAGTTTAATAAAACGCTCTTTTGAGTTGTTTTCTGTTACCGTGCCTTTTAATCCATGAAGTAAAACCCACAAATTGTTGTTCCGCCACGTCAAGGTAAAAATGGGGGTGTTACACTCTACGAGCATACTAATATAAGTAATTTATTTTATCGACGTCTTTAGAGACATGTCTTCCTATTTTTATCCTATCGTCATATCGGATTCGGAATTCGAAAATATTTACCTTATGGATTTACCTAAATCCTTAGTAGTATCCCTTTCTCCCAATAATTACCCTAATCCCCGACCAAATAATGAAAATGTACCTATTCCGCAGTGCCAAACTTCTTCATCCCAAGCTTCCAATAATATCCTAAATACCCAAAACATATTTGTAGAACAAATGGAGAATATGTTCAAGTATTTTAATAAAATACTTCCTAAGCGTATTGAATATTTGGAATATGAAATTGAGGGACTTAAGTATGGAAAGACGATGATGCAAGAGGAAATGGAAAATTTGGAGAAGGACCGAACAAAAGTAAGTAATGAGAACTACGAGTTACGAGATAAGCAGAGGTCGCATGACGAGGAAATTACCTTGGCACAAGTTAAAATGGCAACAATAGAGAAACTTATTGAAGATATTCAAGTTCGACATCAATAAAATATCAAAGCACTCTTAGGCAATATTAAGAATCTCAAAAACCAGCTCAAAAATATTTCAGCTTCCTTAAAAGCCTTGTGAATATTTTATCTTTCGGTCTTTACTTTTATGTAATAAAGAAGCTTGTCTGTCCATCAGCAAAGCGGATTGTTAATAAATAAAAGTTTCTTTTTCTTTCCTTTATTTGCATAATAAATTCTAAAGAAGATAAATACTTGATAAAGTATAAGTCTTTAAAAGAATTATTGCAAAAGAAAGATATTCTCTTAAACTAAAAAGGACTTCTCAAGTCTATTTGGTTAAAGAAAGTATTAATCCAAATAAAGGATGAATAACCTAGGATCTTACTTTATAGATATGTAACCCTATAAACCTCATCCTTAAATCTATAAGTTATGATGTGCCTTTAAATTTTTTGGAAAAAAAATATGCTCGTAAAGCGTTGTATGTATACATATATGACAAATGCTTAATAGACAAGTATATCTGAACTTAAAAAATTTTGTCTTCTAATTTCAGAATGACACATTTAAGGACATAGATATCTTCTACCCTAACTCCCGGAGGACTTCAATGAATAATTAATGACGGTGTTGCTGTAGCTTTATAAGTACTGACTTTTAAAATAGTAAGGAATACTATCCCAACGAAAGACTTTAGAACTAGTCAGTTATATAAGTTCCAAGGAGTCGAAGATGTTATTGGTATCACTCATTGGATTGAAAGAGCTGAGATGATTTTCTTTCAAAATGGTTGTACTAAGGATCGTAAAGTAAAGCTTGCTGTTAGTACCCTAGTTGTTGAAGCATTATCATGGTGGAATTACTATTCTCAACTCGTAGGAGTAGAATAAGCTCATAAGATGAAATGGTTAGATTTTAAGTGTCTCTTGATAAGGCAATATTATCCTTCAATAGAAATCGAGAAAGTGAAAAAGGAATTTTGCTATCTAGTGACAAAAGGAAATGATGTCGAAGCCTATTTAAGAAAATTTCAAGAGTTAGCAAAATGATGTCTTATCACTAATTCTCAAAGAATGATGAAAGCTTTTATCAGAGGATTTCCCCAAGGATTCAGGAGAATGATTACTATTTCTAAACCCCGAAATTTAGAAGAAGCCATTAATATTTCCCAAAATTTGATGGATCATGTAATCAAGAACAATCCTGTGAAGGAATCTAATACCCTTAAGCGTAAATTTAGTAAAGAAGAAGAAGAAGATTTCATTGAACCTAAACCTAATCACCTAAATATTCCCTATGATACCTATTTTCCTTACGTATATTACCTTAATCTCAACTTAGTTAACCTCCCTAAACCAATAGGATACAATAATTATGCTGGAAAACTTCCCCTTTGTATGAAGTGCCTACTATATCACAAAGGACTCTGCATAGTTAAGTGTCATAATTGCTACAAGAAAGGTCATCAGACGCGTTACTATTGAAATAAGATGAATTTTTAGATTTTCCTATGATATTGTATTTTGTAAATTAATAAGTGTTATAAACATATGTGAGTATTATCAATAAAATCTATGTGTTTTATTTCACCCCTTGCGTATACTGTTTTACTTCATTATCTGGTAGTATAACTCATTTGTATTATAAATATACACTTAAAATAATATGTATGTGACTTTTAACAAAGATTACGAAATCTAGATTACAAATGTTCAAACCTTAATTTTCTTTTAAAGTTAGGCAAGATAAAGTAATTATTTCCAGATTTCTTAATGATAAGACACGACGCCATCCGGATCATTGTCAATTGTATTTCATTAAAGACTTGGAAACTCTGACAAGGTTATACCAAAAATAATCTGTTGACATAGAGTACCAATATCTATTTATTTGAATACATTAAGAGGAATGTTACCTTCTATAAACTAAAGTGAGAATATTATCCACATACTAAAACTACATACTCTACGTATGCATTATATTACGTGGGAATTTCACTTTCCCTATCAAGGTTATGTTAGAATAAGAATTCGTAGAGCTTTAAGTAGTGACCATTAGATATCTGCTGGATTGAAATGGTGATTTATGAGAAATCTTTATCAAAATAACCACAATTCTTTTCTTAGTATATCTTTTCCCTATAATCCAAGTTGACTTTGAAGAATGCGATAATCAATACAATACTTTGAATTAAATTGTGACATATTGACTTGAGTTTTTCCCAAAGAACTAAAAAAGAATCACATTTATTTTCGTATTTTGGTAATTTAAGGAAGAATTATCTGATTAAATGGTACGACTTATATTCTGTTATAGATAATATTATGATCTTAATGATTGAAATAAGAATGATGCTTCATTAATATTCATTTTTTATAATAACTTTGGTAGAGAAATTAAATTGAAACTAAAATAACTACAACAGAAGTTGTATTCTTGATATATGAATGAAGTTCTAGAAGGGAATTTAAGAACGCGAGAACTATATTTGCCTTGGTATACTATGTTATCGTTATAATCTCAGAACGAGATTTCTTTAAGGGGAAGAGGCTATGACAACCGATAAATTTCACAGGTGTGATATATGATATGATTGAATGGATGTAGAAAACCCACTAGAAATTTTTCCTTTTTGTGCATTACTTGATAAGATGAACTGTTTCTCACAACATGAATTGCAATACCAACATATTCCTATATGTTATAAATATAATGTATATATCAAGTATGAATTCTTATAGTAATCTAATAAGTATACTATGAATAAAGAACAAGAAGAGTTATTTTGGATATCATACTTTTTCTTGGATATGAGGGGACTCACCCCAACCATCCATCTCATTTTCATCTAATGGATAATATTAAGTATATATTTTTCATCTATTTTTTATAATTTAAATATCTCTTAAACCGTTAAGTATTAAACAAAAATAATTATACCATCGCGACGAGCGTTTAATTATCTTTCTACCAATATGCAATATGATATACTTTCGAAGAAAAAAAATCGTTTTTTTTCTTCTTGTTAAAATTTACGTGATATATCATCGTATATGATAACAGTGTTAAATCATATATGATATGCGTTGCTATTATATATGATAGGTTATATCATATATGATACTGGTCATACATCATATATGATAATTTTCAAAAACGTGAAAAATATGAAGAAAAAAATAATTTGTCGAAAGTGTATCATATAGCATATCTATAGAAAGATAATTAAATGCTTTTCGTAACGGCATGTTTTTCTTCGCATAACGATTAACGGTTTAAGAGATATTAGTTTTTGAAAAAAGAGGGTGAAAATATATTTTGTATTTAATTTTATCCATTGGATTAAAATAAGATGGATGGTGTGGATGAACCCCCTTATATCCAAAGAAAACTATAGTATCCAAATGAACTATAGTATCCCTATGAATGAATGGTAAAAGGAATTATGAAAGTATGAATACATAACACATATGAATAAGTAATCAAGGAATAAAAACAAGGATTATACTATCATATGGAAGTATAAATTTAACCAAGAATAAGTAAGTACAAACTAGACAAAGCTAAACTACAAATAAGTGTACATAATAGTCTAGATAATCACCTAGAAATCCCTTGTAAACTAATATTTTAAGCAATATAACTCCACAATATCTATGTATAATTATCAAATACACTATACTAGTTATAATCTATCATATAAAGGAAAGGTACTAGATCACAAATTACTAATATTCACTAATCCAAAGCTAATTACAAAGTAAGACATAATAACCAAGATTAGCATATATAATCCATTTCACATTGAATTAGACTCTAATCTTTGGCAAATAATTATAAAGCTCAACTAAGTATTATATTAAGATTATAAATTTATTTCAAGTCAAATTACAAGTTAGTAAAGCATAATGTACAAGTTATCAAAGCATAGGATCTTAAGCTCCCATAATGATTATGATTACCCTATGTAAACCCTTAAACTAAGAATGTAGAATCATTAGAAGTCATAAAAACATCATACAAGCCCTATAATAAGTGTACATAAAGATATAAACCTTAATTACCCAAGAAAGAAAGTCATGAGGATTAGTAACCTATAATCCCTTATATTAAACAATCTACATAGAATCAATACCTAGTCTTTTAGGACAAGTCTACAAACATTTATATCATTACATTAAGGTTATAAGATTATGTTAAGTCAATGTACAAGTATCCTAAAGCACAAAGTACCAGATTTCAATGCATGACTTATAAATTAGGTCAAAATAGGTATTTTCACTCTTTAGACATGTTTACCTAGAATAACCAATCAACCCAAGTGTAGGAACTCATTGGACACTAAAAACATAATTTATAAGACCTAAATTAAGTTTACATCAGTATCTAAAAGGAAGATAATTAGTTTTTCTAAGATTTAACCCTAGATCATTAGAAAGCCTAATCTACATAGGTTATCTTCCCAATTTCACTTCAAACCTTTGTTAAACTTCAAACCAAGGACCCAAACTTATTAATTACAATGTGTAAATCCTCATTATACCCTAATCCATCACTAATCACATTCCTGAGCCCTTAATCACCAAAATTACAGACCATAAAGTTACAAGACCTAAAATAGGACCCGGTTTTGGTTTTTCCCTCTAAAACTTGATTTAAACACTTTCCCTCCCATTCTAAGTTTAAAACCAGATATTTCCTAGATATTTAATCCTTCTAGAATACCTAAAAGCTGTTGGATCACCACCTTGTATGCTACACATCTTCATTCTCATCCATAGTATGTCGTGAGCCATTTCTAGCCACAACCTTAAATATTTTCCATCCTAGACTCTATAAACTTGTGTAGATCTTCACTAGCCTTCATTAGTCACTTACCTAGCTGAGTTACACGTTTCATGGCTTTGCTTGGAGCCTAAATGTTGAAACAAGTATAAATAGGGGCAAACTACATACCTTTAGAACTCGTACCCTATTCCTTAAGTATCCCCAACCCATTATTTAATTCTACTTCTATATAATTATAGGACTCTTAGAAGATCAGAAACCAGGTCTAGAAAGAAGCCATTGAAGCTCTTGAAGCTTGGATAGCAAGTTGTGTTCATAGGAAGCCAGAATAAGCCATTTTAGAGCTACCTAGGTAATCTCTATGTTAACCAAGCTTTGATCTTGTTATAATGATTTCTTAGAATTTTTATAATGTTTGTATAATGTTAGAAATATAATCTAATAGAAAATATAGAATTTGATCATTTAGAATGTAAGTTATAAGCTAAAGATGTCTTAAAACCCTAGCTTTATATATTAACATGAAATAATGAGCAAAAACCCATTTCAAAAGCTATAATTCTGGATAAATGTTTTTATTATGATTATAAATGTGTTTTGAAACTTTTTTTTAAAATCCTAGATCATTTGGAGCATTTTTGAGGGTGTAATGTGATTTTTACAAGTATAGGGACTAAAACTGTCATTTTTGAAACAATTTATCATTTTGGGCCTAAAGTGTCATTTTGTAAAAGTTAATAATATAAGAATAAATTTTGTAAAGTTTGAGACCCTAAGGTTAATATTTGAAGGTTGAAAATGTAAATAATAAAACTATATACTTTAGGGGTTAAAGTGTAAATATGCTAAACTTATAAAATTATGTGCTAAAAAGGTAAATATTCCAAACATAGAAACTTTATGGACCATTTGGTCATTTATGAAACTATATGGATAAAGGTTATATAATAAAACCTATTTTCTAAAGTAATATAAACTAGAAGGACTATTTTTGCCAATTGTGGAGACTATAAGGATGAAAAACATAATAATAAAAGAACATACTAATCTTTGAAGAAATTTCTTGTATGTAAGTATCATGTTAGTAGGGAGATTTTTGCAAAGATGTTCCATCTCGATAACGTTCTGACTGAGTGGTTGGGTTTATGATTTAAAGTGCCCTCGTTCCTCAAACGTTTATAGAATGACTTCTGAGTATGATGGCCCTAACAATGATGCCATAATTATGAGAAATTATAACTTCAATAATATATAACTAATACTTAAGGAATATTGAACTCAAAATCAAAGACTTAATACTATATCAAATATGTTAATGCATGGTTGGTGTGAGACCAAGTTCTTGTTTGCTAGCTCATGTTGTTCTATGTGATATAAAACTGCGAAAGATACAGAATTACTAGATATAAGGTGAGTTCATAGCCTCACTAAAGTATAGTACTTTTAATTATTTGAAAACCCGTGAGGGGGATATATGCTAAAATGGAATTCAAGTTTTTTGGTATGCTTCCCAGATATGATTATTGACACTATGTTTACTGTTGCCTTGAAAGTCCCTTTTTAATTGTGAACCGTTAATCATTTCCTTGAAATGAGCGATGATATTTTAACTAGTATGTAGAAACTAGAAGGGGGGGGGGGGGGTTGAATTGTTTCTTAAATTTACTTGTTAAAAGATGGTTTTAAAAAATCCTTTTCAAAACTTAGGCTTGAGTATTTATGTGAAATCTTCTTATACACAACTTGAACAAGGTATAGTGTAACTAAACTAATAATCACAAGTATAAAGAATAATGAATGTAAAGAGATAAGGGAAGGAAAGATCAAACCAAACACCAAGTATTTATAGTGGTTCGGCAACGAAGCTCACTCCACGTTCCTACTCCCTCCTCGAGTACTCCTTACTCGAGAGTTCACTAATCAACAAGCTCCTTAAGGTGGAGAAACCGTACACAACGTCGCTTATCCAATTTACGACTCTAAGCTAAAAGTCGAGCCGTTATCTTAGCTAAGACCAATCTACACCAATTTACTTTAAGGACCAAGTATTAACCTTAATACATACACAACTTCCAAGTAGACACAACTACTTGGATCTTCACAACAATGACACAACAATGAATAAATAAGTTTGGATCTTCAATGGATCTTTAAGGTAGACACAACACTTCAAGGATGAAAGTGTTCTTCTCTTTGCACTTTGAGAGGAAGAGATGGGAGGAGAAAGATTCACTTCTAAAGAAGTAGTAATCAACCAAATGACCAAGAATTTGAGTGATTTAAGAAGTATGAATGAATATGGAAATGTATGTGCAAAAGAGGTGAAGAGAAAATATGAAAACTATTTATAAGACAAACTTCTAACGGCTATATCTGCCCGGTGTTCCTTATTGCAGCCCGCGGTTCCTTATCGATAAGGAACCGCCATAGCCACTAAGGAACCACCGGAGTAGACTCCGCTCCTTTTTGTCTTTTTGTGGTATGGTTCGAATCTGGAGATTAGAATATCCTGAAAGGATATTCCAAACCTAGATAGAATATGCCATTTTCAAAATTTCAAAATTTCAAATAATTAATTTAATAAAACATTTTCTTAAAAAGAAAGTTTAATAAAAACTTGTCACACTAAATAAAAAGTGAGTTTTAAGAAAAGATTAAATCCTTGATCACTTAATTAGGATGAGTACTTGTTTGTACATACCTTAAGTGATAATGGTTGAAATGAAAAATACTTGAACTCAAGAATTCATTTTTCGTTGTTTTCATAAATGCTTGTTTTTACATATTGTCGTAATCAAAACAAAGCGAGACCGAAAAATGCAAATAACGTTTTTAGGCATCATTGCATTAACATAGTACTATTTGGGGATTGACATCCCTTGTCTGGGCAAGTCGCACTTGATAGAACCTTAGTGGTCAAACATGCATACTTTATTTTGCTATACATGATAGTTTGGCAGACTTCCTTATAAGGGCAATTGTTGGTTTCAGATATGTATAACAACGGTATCATGAGCTTAGTAGCTTAGTGCAATTATTCATTTGTTTTACGAGCGAATAGTAACGTAGCTCATAAAAAAGGATCTTGTATTCAAAAATGATTTCAAACCTATGAATTCACTCAACCATTGTGTTGATTTTAAGCATAGATTTCATGTGTTGATAATTGATAGCATGAAGCAGCATAATAATGATGTGGAGAGATATAGACTTGAGGATTTTTATCATTCAAACCTATTTTCTAGATCTCAGGAACTTGTGAAGTACAGAGTATGTATAACTATTTTATTGAAAATCTGTGATTTTGAATGATAATGGTAATTGATAACTAATAAGTAAATAAAGTTTGTAGAATCTTGATAACCTATGAATCTATGAAGTGGGTTGATGTTTTCTAGAGAGAGAAACTAGAGAGAGAAAGTGAGAGAAAACTATGTGTTATTTTATTAAATGGAACTTTCAAATGAACAACAACCAACCCCTTTCCAAGGAGGAAAGGGGTATTTATACTTCCAAGCAACATTGGGCTTGGGCCGGTCCATGACAAGCCCATGGACCGGTTCTTACTTAACTTAATAAGTAACAATTAACTATTTGTTAACTACGAGCTATTACAACATTAATAATATTGTGGAGTGACCGATACTTCTAATATACGTAAAAACGTATTTCTAACAATCTCCCCCTAAGGGAGGTCACTCCACGTTACAAAGTTCTAAACCTAGCATACTATACTAAGTCTTCGTTCTTTAGCTGGTAGTCTTTTCTTCTTTTCTTTCTTTTGTTGTGAATATGTTGGTTTGATCTTTTAGGCTTTGGCTTGAGAGCATTGTTCTTTTGGCCTTTCACGTGCGATCTTTGCCTTCTTGTGAAACTTGCCTCCTCGCGACTCCATGTTCCACACGCTTATGTCTTTTTGTTGAATTATCGAAAGCTTCAGAGTTTGGTACAGCGGAAGACTTTATCTTGTACTTTCTTGAATTTTTGCTAAACTTTGATGCAGAAAAACATAAGCATGTGGGAACGACTTCTACAGGTACACCGCAACACCACCGTCTTCACTGGTACACAGCAACGCCACCGTCTTCAACAGGTACACAGCAACGACACAAATAAAATGGCTTTGAACATTTTATTCTAATTCGGTAGCATTTTACCTCCGGCAGGTGAAGACCGTTGGACGATATTAGATATCGTACCCGTGACAGATAGTTTCAATTAAGTAACTTCCTGACAGGATTTCGCGGGTAAACCCGTTCTCTTTATTCGACCGTCCAAAGCTGACTGCGAACATAAAGAGTGAATCACTTGGATAAATTATCCTTGTGATTTGAAGCCGTCAATTCATGAAACCTGGAACAAGTGAATTTCAATTAAGATTTTCACCATCGTTGCTTTCCAGTTGTCACGAGCTCAATTCATAAAGAATCTTGCACGTCACCTACCAAGTGCTGTTTGATGTTAACACTAGAAGGATTTCCACTCGTCACTGTGATCGATAAAGAGTCACTCTGAGTGTTCTGGCAAGATCATATGATAATGCGTAGAGGCCTGGAACGAGTTTAAGTTCAATTAAGAGTTAAACCACTGTTTCTTTCCAGTTTTTCACAAGATTGGTTCTAAAAGAACCACACGTGTAACCTACCATGAGCTTGTTTGATGTTGGCTCAAGCAGGATTTCCATCTTCATTGTAATACTTGCGTATTACTCGGATGTTCTGGCAATATTACAGGAATACTGCGTAGGACTCATGAAAATCTCTTACTTTTCACAGTGTGTGAGAAAGAAAGGAATAAATGGAAAGTGTCCTAATGAGACTTTTGATGATCTCTTGGCTCTAGACTCGATTGTGCGTTTTGATTTAGTGAGCGATGGCTGGAGAGGAGTGCCACCTTTTCAATACCAGTCTATTCGGAGTGAATAAACCAATAGATAACGTGTTGATCTCCGTGTGATTAAAACAAATACCTTTTGAGAGATATTTGAGTTAGCTGGGAAGGGTTGTGCATTGCATCACTGGGTCCATGATGTCTTTCTTCAATACCGAGAATCATTAGCAAAAATGACCTCAATAGCATATGTATTGACTCGGTTTCTGCCTAAAGTTGTAAGGAGGGCTTCTTTCTTTACACCCTTTATCTTTACAATTCTTTTTCATTCTTCAACCCCTTCAATGCTTACCAATACGTCATCACTAGCACCTTGTTGTGATTGTTCCAGTGCTAGCTTAAGTACTTGGTCGGCATTCAGCTACGTTCACATTCTTTCTCCATCTTTCCTAGGACTTCTAATTCTATCTAGGGAATTTTCCTTGGGAAGATTCCATCGGCTCTGATGAATCATTGGACTAAACCTATTCCTACCACCCTTTTGTCACCACATTCGTCGTGAATTAAGCGTGTTTTGGGAAGGAATTGCCACCATGAAAAATCATTGAAAATCACCTAAAGTACTTGTGATATTGAAATCAAAAGTTTCGTACCTTAGGTGTTTTTGATCATCAAAAACGCTCCCCCTTAATACGTGCTTTACACATATTAAGTTGGATTATCGTTAAATTTTTTTCATCTTTTAGCCAAGTATCACTTAAGTCTCCTTAATCCCATTTTCTCCCCTTATCCAAAATGTTAACCATTAATATTTGGGATATTGAATGGATTAACCGGTCTTTGGGTAAAAAATGAAATCGATGTTTGGCCATAGAACATGTGAATGCTCCCCCTTAAGTTAATAAGGGATAGTTGTAGTGCTTTAGTATGATATATTTTGAAAGATTTAGAATCTCGTGAGAAATTCTTGAAAAATTATCATACCTTAACACTACATCAAGCCATTAAAGCACAATATTCACAAATTTACATATTCACAATTAAAACCAATATAAAGTGGACCTGAAATGTACGACCCATTAGATGGATCGTTGCAGTAACTTGTGGTGCACTCAATATGGTCTACCACCAACGAACCTTTCTAAGCTCCTCATCAATCTTCGTTCAAGGGTTCTTGCTTCGGCAATTACGGCTGCTCTAGAATCTTGGAGTGCTTGTACTTTCATCCGGAAGTCCTTCATTCGGAACTTCTCATTCGGAAGTCCTTCATTCGGAACTTCTCATTCGGAAGTCCTTCATTCGGAACTCTTCATTCGGAAGTTCTTCATTCGGAACTCTTCATTTGGAAGTTCTTCATTCGGAACTTCTTCATTCGGAAGTTCTTCATTCGGAACTTCTTCATTCGGAAGTTCTTCATTCGGAACTTCTTCATTCGGAAGTTCTTCATTCGGAACTTCTTCCTTCGGAAGTTCATCCGGAACTTCTTCATTCGGAAGTTCATCCGGAACTTCCTTCATTCGGAAGTTCATCCGGAACTTCCTTCATTCGGAAGTTCGTTCGGAACTTCCTTCATTCGGAAGTTCGCTCGGAACTTCCTTCATTCGGAAGTTCGTTCGGAACTTCCTTCATTCGGAAGTTCGTCCGCAACTTCTTCATTCGGAAGTTCCTCCGGAACTTCCTTCATTCGGAAGTTCATCCGGAACTTCCTTCATTCGGAAGTTCGTTCGGAACTTCCTTCATTCGGAAGTTCGCTCGGAACTTCCTTCATTCGGAAGTTCGTTAGGAACTTCCTTCATTCGGAAGTTCGTCCGGAACTTCCTTCATTCGGAAGTTCGTCCGGAACTTCCTTCATTCGGAAGTTCGTCCGGAACTTCCTTCATTCGGAACTTCGTTCGGAACTTCCTTCATCCGGAACTTCGTTCGGAACTTCCTTCATCCGGAACTTCGTTCGGAACTTCCTTCATTCGGAACATCCTTCATTCGAAAGTTCCTTCAGAACATCCTTCATTCGGAACTTTGCTAAATTTATTTTTCAACTTAAGCATCGCATCCTATTAGCAAATCTCCAAAATCTAAAGCCAGTCCAATCACAAGTCGTATTCTAAAGCAAAACCACTCATAAACCATTTAGCCAATTAATTTTCCACAAACACTTTTGAAAAATCGTTTTGATGACAAAGATGATTTAATATTTTCTCCCCCTTAAACGATGACCCGTTTTCTATTTAAAGAGCTGTAGTCATTGTTTAAAGAGTCAAATACTGATGAAAGCATTTCCAATTAGTATCTTGAAAAGATTGATTCATGGTGTCAATAAGATTTCTCTTATTTTAACAAATTAATGCACTGAGACGTACATTAATTCGTGTTAGACCAAGTTGTAAAGTAAACTTGATCCCTTTGCATGATTTGGCTTGTAAATCATGCCCGAGAAAATTAATTCCCGTTGTGAGCCAACGTTTTCCAAGGAAATACGTGACTTTAATATGAAAACCGGGTTGCAGTCTGAAATAACTACAAGCCATAATGGGCATGTTTTAAAAATGTACAACTTTTATACGGACACTATTTATGGCACCGTGTCAATATTGATCGACATTTCTAAGGCCGTAAATATTACCGTACTAAAAGACATGCCCGATTTAAAAAACGAAAAATATTTTTGGTTTTTCTTGATTTTATAATTTTTATGGTTTTTGTAGGTTTTATATTTTTTTATGGTTTTTGTTGGTGTTATATTTTTGTATTTTTCTTTTGTGGTTTATATATTTACGATAATATACATGATCACGAACAAAGGATACTCTGAATAGTTTACCACCACTATTCAGCTGATTCTTCTGCCAACTCTTTGAGAGTCGCTGGAGTGAATGATTTCATGCCAAGCTTGTCGATCAAAAACTTGATTCGTCCTCGATCTAAGGCTTTGGTGAACATATCCGCCAGCTGGTACTCAGTAGTGACAAAATACAGCTCGATCACTCCGTTCTCCACCTGCTCCTTAATGAAATGGTAGCGAATGTCTATGTGCTTGGCTCGGGAGTGTTGAACATAGTTGCAGCAAAGGGCAATGGCGCTCTTGTTGTCACAATACATCGGGATTTTGTTGAATCCCAAACCGTAGTCAGTTAATTGTGATCTCATCCAAAGGACTTGAGCACAACAACCGGACATGGCGATGTATTCAGCCTCCGTGCTAGAAATTGCAGCGCTTTTCTGCCTTTTTGAAGACCAACTGATCAATCTATCTCCAAGGAGTTGCATAGATCCAGAAGTGCTACGCCTCGTGTCTTGACATCCAGCATGATCGGCATCTGCGTATGATATTAAAGCAATAGAGGAATCTTTCGGATACCATAGACCACAATGAAGTGTTCCTTTTAGATACCGAAAGATCCTTTTCACAACATGTAGGTGCTTTTCGGTAGGCCGAGCCTGATACCGGGCACACATGCATACAGCAAATTGCAAATCAGGCCTGCTAGCAGTCAGATATAGAAGGGTGCCGATCATCCCACGGTAAAGTTTTGGATCGACAATAGTCCCATTCCTATCTTCATATAACTTGGATTTCTCCACCATTGGAGTGTCCACGGGGTCACAATTATCAAAGTTATATTTCTTTAACGATTCTAGAGCATATTTGGATTGATTAATAAAGATGCCTCTGGGATTTTGAGAAATCTGTAATCCTAAGAAAAATGAAATTTTTCCCATCATTGACATCTGAAAGCGTGTGGACATTATTTTCTCAAAGCGATTTGACAATTCTATGTTAGTGGCAGCAAATATTATATCATCAACATAAATTTATACCAGTATCATGTCGTTGCCCTCCTTGAGAGTGAATAGAGTGGGGTCCACCTTGCCTTTGGAGAAGCCTTCCGAAATGAGATATATGGACAGGAGATCATACCACGCGCGTGGAGCTTGTTTCAACCCATAGAGAGCCTTCTTAAGCTTGTACACATGATTAGGAAACTCCGTGCTAACGAACCCATCCGGCTGACTAACATAGACTTCTTCCCTTAGTTCACCGTTCAAAAATGCCGTCTTCACATCCATTTGATAGACGATCATGTTCATATGAGCAGCATACGCAAGGAATAGTCTAATCGCCTCCAATCTTGCCACAGGAGCAAAAGATTCTTCAAAGTCTATACCCAAGGCTTGTTTATATCCTCTAGCGACCAATCTAGCCTTATTCTTCAATATCGCACCCATCTCATCAAGTTTAACCTTATAAACCCATAACAAAGTAAGGATGTTAACTTTGTCAAGGAGAGGAACTAATTCATATACTTCAATTCGTTGGAATTCATTTAGTTCCTCCTGCATGGCTTCAATCCAAGATGATTGAGTCATAGCCTGCTGCCAATTTTTAGGTTCAACTTCAGAGAGAAATGCATCAAAGTAGCAATAGAGTGCACTCTCTTGTAATTGATGGCGTGTAGAGACTGGTCGATCTAGATCTCCAATGACATTCCTAATTGGGTGATCTTTTGTCCATTTAGTGCTATGGTTTTCAATCCTAGGTGGTCTGGAGTGAACAATAGAAGGATCTTCTTCTGAGGTAGATGCGGCTGAAGGGTTTTCAGGTATCGCTACACCAAAGAAAGGAAGCTCTTGTAGGTGAGCATATTCCAAGTCGTGATCAATAGAATCCTCTTCCACATCATTAGGCACAAGTAGGGGTGACGATTCAGGTGTAGTTTGAGAATCACTTGGTGAAGGTGCATCCGGTTCAATGTGAATTGAAGATGCATTAGATAAAGCTTCATTTGCTTGAGCAACAACTTCAGGGATTGGAGCTATCACTACAGGTGCTGGAACTTCATCATTTGGGGGATCAAAAAATTCGTCAAACAACGGTTGAAACAGTTTATCCCACTCGGGCCTTGTAGGTGGTAAAAATGATGTAGAAGTAGGATTATTGGGAACTAATCTGGAACTAATAGCACCGGTTCCCATCTCATGAAGCGCGGGTTCAGAGCTGTGTTGCTCAGAAGCCATCCCTGTCAGCTCGTCGAAATCTGCATCCATAGTTTCTACAATCTTGCCAAGACGACGGTTGTAAATTCGGTAGGCTTTCTTTGAAGGTGAGTAACCAATGAAAATACCTATATCGGCTTTCGGTTGAAGCTTACCCAAGTTCTCACTATTAATGTTTGGATAACAAAGAGCACCAAACACATGAAAAAATGGAACATCGGGTTTACGGTCATGTAGAAGCTCATAAGGTGTTTTTCCATGGCATTTCCGAATGATAGAACTGTTTTGGGTGAAACATGCAGTAGATATAGCTTCTGCCCACAAGAACAATGGAGCGTTCGCATAAATAAGCATAGTCCTAGCAGCTTCCATAAGCGTACGATTCCGTCTTTCATTGACACCGTTTTGTTGTGGAGTGCGTGCAGCGGATGTTTCATGTGAAATACCAACTCCTTCATAGTAATCACGAAGAGTCTGGTTGACGAACTCTGTTCCATTGTCTGTACGAATACGGCGGACAGTAGTGTTCAAACGTACCTGAATGAATTTCAGAAAAGTGATGATAGCCTTCGGTGCTTCATCCTTTGTACATAAAAATCTTACCCATGTAAACCTGGAGAAATCATCCACAATAACGAGAATGAATTTCTTACCGCTCACACTTTCAGTTCTCATTGGCCCACAAAGATCCATATGCAAAAGATAAAGTTTTTCTTGATTGGTGTCTTCAGCTTTGGGCTTATATGATTTCTTGGTACTTTTCCCTCTTGAACACGCGGAACATAAATGATCCTTGTGAAATTTGAGCTTTGGAAGACCACGAACTAATTCGTTTTTAGCCAGATGATTGATAGCATCAAAATTAAGATGAGATAATCTGCGATGCCATAACCATGACTTGGTCTTAGATGCTTTAGAGAGAAGACATACTGGAGAGGCGGCCATCATGTCTTGTAGAGACAACGTATAAAGATTTTCACCACGAGATCCCTTCAACAAATCTTTTCCTTCCAAGTTGCGGATGAAACAAGTGTGTTGTCGAAAAGCAACCTCTAGGTTGGAATCACAAAACTGTCCTACTGAGAATAAATTATGACCAAGACCTTCTACATAGTATACCCTTGAAATCGTAACGTTTCCAATCTGATATTCACCATACCCCATTATCTTTGCGATATGATCATTCCCGAATTTAACCGTACCAAGAAACTTGCTGACGAAATTTCGGAGCATCTCCGGTCATATGTTTTGAACAACCGGAGTCCAAATACCAGAGGATGATTTGGACCACCTGAAAATATCACCACACGAAGACAATGTAGAGGTATCAGAATCTGAATGTTCCTTGTCATTAGCAGGTACAGATTTAATAATCTTATATTTTCTAATTTTAGGTTTCCTAGATTTCCTAGCCTTCTTCTTCCTAGTTGGTGGTGTAGATTCTAGTTGGCTTAAATCCTATGGTATTTCTTCACTGATAGGCACTATAGTGGGGGCTGACCTAATTAAAGGGCGCTGTTTCCATACTTGAGTGCGAGTGTTCCTAACTAAAGGACGCTCAGACCTAACCTCAATGGATGCATTCCTAGTTAAAGGGCACATTGTTTCATCTAATGTAAAGGTCCTACCAGTGGGACGCCATTGCCAGCCAACCTGGGCACGAGTTCTACCCGTTGGCTTCCATTCAAGACCATTCCTAATGGCATTCATTTCATTCACATGATCAATAAGACACAAATCATGACGTTGGGAAAACATACATTCATTACAATTCCAACAATTCAAATTAGAATTCACGAATGGTTTAGGCTTCTACACAGGCGCAAAGCTTTTAGTCTTAACATGATTCTCTTTATTTAAAACTGAACTAACATTCCTATGGTGAGCTTCTACTTTCTTCTTTTTGGCACTACTAGTGGAGGGCTTGATCTTATCTTTCTTGAGTGGCGATCCTTTAGCCTTAGTAGTCTCTTTTAATCCTGTAGAAGGCAAAGTGGGAACATTAGCAACAGATTTTAAAGGTGCCTTACTTGATTGTGCCAATGACGGTTTTGCTCCTGGAGTCTTATTAAATGGAGTTACAGCAATGGGCCTATTAGTGAGTAGTGGAGAACCTGGTGTACCTTTGTATTGCAAATATGCTAAGCAATATTGAACTCGCTTAATATATTCATGAGCCGAATAATAGTAGCTACTTGAGAGATCTAAGGCATAAAGATCGTCTAAGATATCCCTAACAAGATCTACATGCTTAATGACATTCCTCATATAATCATCGTAGGTAACCGGGTTTCTCTTATGAAGCGGGTTCTTATAAAGCACTACTGACTTGGTTGTTGGAGCACTAGTGGACGGTGCAGAGTCGATAGCTGAGTTATCAACAACTTCTTGTCGGGTGAGAAGAAGTGTCTCCTTTAACTCGGCCAAAACCATATTTTTGTCAATGAGCATGATGTTTAAGTCAGAGATTTCCTCACATTTTTGGTTCAATTGTTCAACATAAGATTGTTGCTGTGCCGCATTAAAAGCGAAGCGTTCTTGTAGTGAACCATAAATTTGAGACATTCCCTGTCTTGCACGATCCATTTCCCCTAGAATAGACGAAAGTCTAATTTCTAAGTCCTGGTTTATTGACTCTGCGGCCTCTAGTTCCAATTTTAATGTTTCATTTGATGACACATCTCTCTTCAATCTCATAATCTCTTCCTCTAATGCCTTAACAATTGCAATCATCTTGTCACTCGTCTCAACACCGTTTTCACAACTATTTGATATCAAAAGATCCTCATTTTGAGTTTGTTGCTTTAATTCTAAAGATATACAATGTTGTTCTAGTTGATTAAAGCGTTTTGAAAGTAAATTGTAAGAATCTTGTAGCTTTAAAAACTCAGCGTTAGATTCGTGACAAGAATGATTATCTACCTCATTTACAGTATTAGCAACATTTACAGAGAGATCACACATATCATCACAAATATTCACATCATCACATTTAATCATAGCGGATGTAAGCTCATTCGAATAATTAACATTTACAGTAGTAAGCACATCACACGAGATTACTTCGGACAAGAATCGGTCATATTCGGTTAAAATCTTTTCTTTTTCAATTAGTTGTAGTTCGTAAGCGGTGTCCATTTCATAAAACACTTTTTGAACTTCTCCAATTTCAAATTCAAGATTTTCCTTAAGAGATGCAAAACTTCCTTTTAGACTTTCGACAAATGGGTTGATCTCATTTTTAAACACCTCGTTCATGTGTTCGAAAGCCCATTCTCCGGCGTTTAGGCCATTTGAAGTCGTACATTCCAAAATGACCTTGTCAAAATTAGTAAAGTATTGATTAATCTCTTGCAAGTTTAACCATACAGTGCTAACAGGTGGGAGATCCTTTGGAATTTCCTTAGGACCTTCCATGTTGACAAGTGTAGGAAATGTACTAGGGTTTTCTTCATTCAACATGTAGGTTGGTGCTGTAATGAGATCTTTGTCCATATGGAAGCGAATTCTAAAATCCGTTTTAGCAAGCTCCTGATTCATTTTAAAATAATCACACTCGGGATATTTTGCAGAATTGTATGACCGATCCTCATCAACTAGATCCTTACTTGTGCGATCATCGAAAATAACAATCGGGTCTAAGACCAATCCTAATTGGGTTGCATTATAAAGTCTAGGACTATGTTTTAAAGCTTGTTTTGCATACCGTGGGTTAGGGGGAAGGCCTTTTTGACGTGATAAGTTAAATTCTCTAAACGAAGCATCAAATAAGTGCACTAGTTGAGAAGCAACGTATTGTCTTAAAAGCAAATAATCTAGACTTCTAATCTTATTAGCAGCATTAATCTCCATTTCATTCTTCTTAGACTCGAGTAATTCAAAATCCGTTTGAAGTTTTTGAAAATTAGTGACCACTAACTCCTTTTCCTTAAGTTCATTAGAAAGATTTGCTCTTAAGTTTTCGATTTCTTTCAAGTGACCCATTTGTTTGTTTCGAAAGTGATCATATTCGAGATTAGTTAGAACACTAGACGAAGGCACTAATTCCAAAGTTTGAACTTTCTCGTTGCTTAAGTCAAGCTCATCAGACAAATTCTTATTCTTAGCTAGGGTTTCTAAGAGTGCAGCATTCATTTGGCTAAGTAATGTAGCAGGAACCATGACCAAATCTTGTTGAGCAGGAGTAGGCGTATGCGAAATGGCTCCCGGTTGTGATTCACTCAAAGTCTGGGGACTCACATTGATATTACTATCATTGATTGTCTCCTCATTTGAAAGACTCACCACCGAAGATTCATTCGAATCAGCACTCTCTTGCACAACTTGATGTGGTTGAATACTAGCATCAGTGGTATTATCGGTGGTATTAATAAGTACCTCAGATCTCTTTTCTAGCCCTAAGCTGGAGATAGTTGCCATGAGAGCAGCCTTTGCAGATTGGAATTCATCACAGTCTGATTCATACGCATCAAGATCATCTGCTTGGTATGCTGCATTCTGTGTGGTGACAGTGTCTTGTTCAGCAATCCCTGGATCAGCAAGAAATGCAAGCTCCTCTTCATCAAGTTCCCTTCCTTGTGCCTGAGCATTCACCAGATAGATCTTCTCTGCAAACCATTGTCCATCCCTTCTCCTCTTGGGTTTCTTACAATCCCTAGACATGTGACCCTCTTCCTTGCAGTTGTAGCATGTAATCATTCTCAACTTGCCTGTGGAATTAGCCCGTGGAGCAGGATTGACCATTGGAGCCTGATTGACCGTGCGAGCATTGGTAGTTGATGTGGTAGGTCTCCCCTGATATGGTTGAATAGGCTGAACCATTACCCTGCCATTCTCAATAGTAGCTTGTTGGCGAGAATTGGATGAATTCCTCAACTGATTGTTAGTCGGAGCTGATCCTCTAAATCCTCGTTTGCTTAATGTCCTTGTGAGATAAGCAGACATAGTGGTTAATACTTCAACTGGATCAGCACCTTGTTGGAATACAGGAATGGAGACTTCCTCATCATCACAGTACATTGCTTGGTCTTGATGAACTGCATAATCACTAGAAGGAATACTCATTTGATCAGGGTAGCTTGTTGGATATGCTGTATTCTCTTGATAAGAAGAATATGAAGATTGAGCATAAGGTGCAATACTTGCTGGGTGAGGTTGTGTAACATATTGTGATGAAGGTGCACTAAACCGATATTGTTGCTGATGTGAGGTGGGTGGTTGCGGTAGAATCGAGTATTGGGGGAAGGTTGGTGTCATGTAAGGTGATGGATGATAGGCTTGATGTCCCACGATATAAGGAGTGTTGTTGTGAGACAAGCTTGGTTGATTCGCCATCAAAGCTAATGAGTCAGGGTACATTCCTCGAGGTGAACGGTGCATGATCACATGTTTCTCATGCTGCTGAAGGAAAGCATAGAGTTGATCCAAATTGCACTTATGCAAATCCCTGGTTAACTTAACATCGGTAATATACTCACCCCATTCAGCTTGAGGTAAAGTATTCAAGAATTTGGTGTTAACCTGGAATGGAGCAATCACGAGATTGTATACATTCAGATCATTCATGAGTGTGGTGAATCTAAAGTAATAATCGTGAAGCGTTTCCCCTGGGTTGTACGTGAATCTATCAAACAGATCATACAACTGACATTCCCTTTCCTGTTTGGTGAGAGACGTACCTTGTAGCAACACCTTAAGACGTTCCCATAAATCCTTTGCCACCGTATACTGACTTACCATCCGATAGATGTCACGGGGAAGAGCTTGGAGAATGGTTTGAAGAGCCTTTTCGTTTGCATCGGCAACAAGTTGTTGAGCTGGTGTAAGTTCTTCAAATTCTCTTGGTCGAGTCACATTGTTAACCACGATGGTACCATAGTCAAGTGGACCATTTAAAATTGACTTAACCATAAGCCTCCCATAAACCGGTTTTCCCTTAAGGTAAGACATCATCCGGCCTTGCCATGCTTCAAAAACTTCTTTGATGAGCATTGGCGGGCGATTATCCGTTCCCGTAATGACAAAAATATCCGTAAGGGATGTCATCTGAGGCATTACTGAATTCAGATTCATTTTGTTAACTTCAAAGAAACAAAGATTATCGGTTGATCGAGCAGTGAAGTAAAGCTTGTGAATTGTGTTGAGTTTTTGTTGTAAGAAACCAAGATTAAATCCTCTAAAAAATCGTCGAAAAAACAAGCAAAATAACCCTTGATTCGGAACTTTTTGTTGATTCGGAAGTTTGATTCGGAAGATTTGGCTTGGAAATACCTTGATTCGGAACTTTTGGTTCGGAAGTCTTGATCCGGAACTTTCCCTTGATCCGGAACTTTTCCCTTGATCCGGAACTTTCCTTGATCCGGAACTTTCTCCTTGATCCGGAACTTTCCTTGATCCGGAACTTTTTCCTTGATCCGGAACTTTCCTTGATTCGAAACTTTTGGTTCGGAACTTCCTTGATCCGGAACTTTTCGTTCGGAACTTTTGGTTCGGAACTTTTGTTGATCCGGAACTTTGGTTGATCCGGAACTTTTTGGTTCGGAACTTTTTCGTCCGGAACTTTGGTTGATCCGGAACTTTTTGGTTCGGAACTTTTTCGTCCGGAACTTTGGTTGATCCGGAACTTTTTGGTTCGGAACTTTTTCGTCCGGAACTTTGGTTGATCCGGAACTTTTTGGTCCGGAAGTTTTGCTGGGTAATCAGAAACTTGTACGTGATGAACAGTCGATCAAAAAACCAAGATTAAACCTAGATTTTTACCAAATAACCCAAAAAGTTTTGTGATTTCTACAATAATAAGTAAAAACTAATACTTACCCACTAATCCCAATCACAAAAACACCAAAAACACCAAGAATCAAGATGGATCTTCTTAAAGAACACTAATACAATCAAAAACTAAAAAACCACACAAATCACTACCTTAAATCACCCCATAGCTCTTGATACCAAATGTAGAATCTTGATAACCTATGAATCTATGAAGTGGGTTGATGTTTTCTAGAGAGAGAAACTAGAGAGAGAAAGTGAGAGAAAACTATGTGTTATTTTATTAAATGGAACTTTCAAATGAACAACAACCAACCCCTTTCCAAGGAGGAAAGGGGTATTTATACTTCCAAGCAACATTGGGCTTGGGCCGGTCCATGACAAGCCCATGGACCGGTTCTTACTTAACTTAATAAGTAACAATTAACTATTTGTTAACTACGAGCTATTACAACATTAATAATATTGTGGAGTGACCGATACTTCTAATATACGTAAAAACGTATTTCTAACAAAGTTTATTAAAATGCTCTTTTGAGTTGTTTTCTGTTACCGTGACTTTTAATCCATGAGTAATACCCCAAAATTGTTGTTCTGTTGCGTCAAGGTAAAAATGGGATGTTACACTTTACGAGCATACTAATATAAGTAATTTATTTTATCGACGTCTTCAGAGATATGTCTTCCTATTTTTATCCTATCGTCATATCGGATTCGGAATTTGAAAATATTTACCTTATGGATTTACCGAAACCCTCAGTAGTAGCCCTTTCTGCCAGTAATTACCCTAATCCCCGACCAAATAATGAAAAAGTACCTATTCCGTAGTGCCAAACTTCTTTATCCTAAGCTTCCAATAATATCCCAAATACCCAAAACATATTTGTAGAACAAATGGAGAATATGTTCAACTATTTTAATGAAATACCTCCTAAGCGTATTGAAGATTTGGAAGAAAGTCATTATGATTAGTAACCTAGAAACCCTTATATTAAGCAATCTACATAGAATCAATACCTAGTCTTTTAGGACAAGTCTACAAACACTTATATCATTACATTAGGGTTATAAGATTATGTTAAGACAATGTACAAGTATCCTAAAGCACAAAGCACAAGATTTCAATGCAGGACTTGTAAATTAGGTCAAAATAGGTATTTTCACTCTTTAGACATGTTTACTTAGAATAACCAATCAAACCAAGTGTGGGAACTCATTGGACACTTAAAACACAATGTCTAGGACCTAAATTAAGTATACATCAGTAGCTAAAAGGAAGATAATTAGTTTTGCTAAGATTTAACCCTAGATCATTAGAAACCCTAATCTACATAGGTTATCTTCCCAATTTCACTTCAAACCTTTGTTAAAATTCAAAACAAGGACCCAAACTTCTTAATTACAATGGGTAAACCATAATTATACCCTAATCCATCACTAATAAAATTCCTAAGCCCTTAATCACCAAAATTACAAACCATAAAGTTACAAGCCCTAAAATAGGACCCAATTTTGTTTTTTCCCTCTAAAACTTGATTTAAACACTTTCCCTTCCATTCCAAGTTTAAAAACATATATTTTCTAGATATTTAAGCCTTCTAGAAGACCTACGAGTTTCTGGATCACCACCTTGTAGGCTAAACATCTTCATTCTCATCCATAGTATGCCATGTGAGATCTCGTATTTTCCTCGTAATTATTTTACTCTTATTAATTATTTTAATCGTTGTTGATACTTATTCGAAATTATAAAATTATTTTTATTTTGTAATTCCATATTTATTTAAATCAAATATTTTGATTTAAAATCACCCACGTGCATTTTTACAAACGTTTACTTGAATCAACGGAACGAGAACCGAGGGCTAAATATTTCGAACTAAGTTTATTGATCTTTACATTGCATTAAGTCTAGACCGATAACGGGCACAGTAATAAATTCTTGTATTTCATATTTTTACTATCGATTGTTTCAATGTTCGATTTTTCGATGTTTTCTTTTAATGTCGTGTTAAGTGAGTCAGGAGTCTATATTATCTTATTTCGAGTGCGTTTTAACTTTTGAGAAGTATTTTTATGAAACCGAGCCCCGTAAATATTTGTAAATTTGACTAATAGTCATTTTCCACTTTTTAACATATGTATTTATTTTCTAGTCCTAAAGTTTCAAAAGTGACAAGTTTAGTCCTCCACTTAACTAACCCTATATAAACCGTTTTCATTTCCACTAACACATAATAAACAAATAAAAAATATCACACCAGCCTCTCCACCCCTTGTTTCTACCGTCAACCAACACCCCCTCAAAACCATCTTGAATCATCACAATTAATTTGATTCACTCAAAACAATTAAAAGACCCCTTGCTAGAATTTTGAGGTGCATCTTTTGGTACAAAATTTGTACACATGCATCAACTTTTGAAGTTTTGATGATTTTATGGTTGAATAAGTATTTGATCATTGTTTTTAAGATGATCATGGATAGATTTTGTGTTTTTGATGTTCAAAAGTCTAAGTTCTTGATTTATTACCTTTGATTATGTTACATGCAAGGGTTTAGGATGTTAAGGGATGGTATTAGGATGATTTTATGGTGGGAAAATGATTAGATTTTGTTGAAAAGTTATTTGATATGATTTTCAAAGTACGAATTTTAGGTAGAAAGTATAAGTTGGTTTTGGGTATCTTAAACTTGTTTTATTATTAAACTAATTAGATAGGGCTGTAGATATTTTTCTTAGCTCCGATTTGATATAAATTAGAGCTTCCAACTCCAAACGAGTTGGAAATAGCGTTAGTTTGATTATTCGTGTACCGGGAGACGAGTATCGACACAATCAAAAATTGTTGTCGATATTTGGATCGAATCTCGAGGACTATAAGTTGAGTTTTAAAAATATTCAAAGGCTGTTTTTGGACTATAAACTTAGGGTTGTGAGTCCATTATCAAACTCAAGTGTCGGGTTTATAAATTATATTGTTTAGAATGGTCAAAATTGTTTTACGAGTCAAAGACGTAATTCTGTCCGGATTTTGTAACTCGAAGATGTGTTGGGCAGTGAGTCTTAGAAGTAAAAACTTTTGACAAGCTTTTTGTATGTCTTTCTATAGATGTTAAGTGAGCTTCTCAGTTAGTACCATAAACATTTGACGTGTCTAAGTGAGGTAAATCAGCCCGCACATTTGGTATGTGCCGACAGTTTTTATCGAGAGCATTGTCTAATAAAAGAAAACATTTAGATGGAGTCTAGAAGTACCCCTTGCTTGGTTTTTCTCATTTGACATAATTTGATTATGTATTCATTTAATTCAAGTGTTTTTATAAACATTTATTTCGTGTCTTCTAAACTTTCGCGTCCCGTTATCGTAGGTCTCGGATGACTTAAGGTTGCTTGATTTTTTGTTGTTTCTACTGAGCCCTCCAGTTTTGTGTTGATTCCACCATATAGATAAGGTGAGTTCATAGCCCCTCTAGCTACTTGTTCATTGCTTCAAAATACGGGGTGAGATTAACATGTTGGAACACAATCTTTTAAACTGTATGCTATCCAGAACTGTATGCTGCCAGATGAATTCATTGATATTATTGCTTTTAGTCATCAATTTAGGTAGTCCCTTGTGGCTGCGGTGGCGACTGGATCAACGCGTTATCTCTAGCCTTAAGTTTCCTCTCCTGATCATGAACCGTTAATTTTCCGGTGTGCATTGCGCGAAGCGCGAATGTTGTGGGTGGATCCATCAGGATTGACTATCCCCGTCCCGATTACCTTGACGCACTTACATTTTTCTATACTTGAGTATTTGGCTGGATACTCACTAGAGGAACTTACACTGAGTTAAGCTTCGGTTCATGAACAAAATAGCAATAATATATCATAACTATGGAGAATGTACATAGTCATCCCTCCAATACTTGTTTTTACAAAGTATATTGTGTTCCATTACTTAGCTTTCTAATCCTTTGAATATCACTCAACTTTTTGTTGACGGGTTTACATGTTTTAATCTCAGGTAATACTGCTTAATGTGCTTGGACGATGTACCGCAGGATGTTGTCAGCTTGGAAAGATCTGTGTTGTGATATGTTTATGCTTTGTTATAAATGACGTTGTTAAAGTCTTCCGCTGATCTTTTGTTATCTCAAAACTTTAAACTATGACATTATGGTACTTTATTATGTTTTAAAACTTGTGATACCGATGTTTCTAAACTCTGATATAATGTGATGTAATATATATGTCTTCTATTACGTCATTTTTCGTGTCATTTATAACTCATTGTTACTTGTACCTTGACGTGTGATCCCCTCGTTGCCTAACTGTTTCATGTTAGATTTTGGGGGTCTCACAGATTGGTATCAGAGCGATGGTTATAGAGAACTGGGTCATTCTCAAAACTTGGTCTATAACTAAATTTCAAGGTATTTCATGCTTTACAAGTGTCAAACACAGAATCTGCCAATGTTGTTCAATATCTGCGTGGGTAACTCTCTAATCCTTATTGCTTACCTTAATTATTTTTATAATATTTCATACCTTGATTTCATTTGAAATATTACATTGGTTTCATTGTGATATGTATTACATCCTTCCAAACCCCTCTTGCTTAATATTATATATATATTCCACTCCTTAGTATTGCATTCCTTGTTGACAATCAGTTATGCATACCTAAAATCTCTTCTTATTCTATTTTCTCCAATTTCATGAATCTTGAAATAGCATACTTATACAAGTTCACACTGAATTTTGTATTGTGTTGTTGACAGAAACATGCCGCCTACCAGAATTCGTAGAGCTAATGGACCCAGGAGATCCCGTCGGGCTACTATAGGGAGAGTTATTGCAAAAAGGGTAAAGAAAGCTGTTGCTGAATACGAAAAGAGCCAAGAGACACAAACTAAAGTTGAAGGTTCTTCAAGCACAAAGGGATGTTCACACAAGACCTTTATGTTTGGAAAACCCCACTCCTTTAAAGGGATCGAAGGTGTCGTTGGTTTGACACGTTGGTTTGAAAAGAGGGAGCAAGTATTTGGAACTTGCAAATGTGCTGAAGAGGATAAGGTAATTTATGCTGCTAGTACTTTGGAAGGTATCACACTTACCTGGTGGAATGGAAATATTAAAACCTTAGGTCTTGATAATGCAAACCAAATCCCTTGGAGCGAATTCAAAACAAGGATGACTACTGAGTACTGCCCTGAGACTGAGATAGCTCGGATGAAACACGAGTTATGGAACTTACAAATGAAGAATGATGATATTGAAGCTTACACTAATAGGTTTCATGAGTTGGCCTTAATGTGTCCTGAACTGGTTCTAGATGAGAAGAAGAAAATAAAAAGGTATGTCAAGGGCTTTCCTGAAAGGATTAAAGGACACATTACTTCATTAAAACCTTCTTCCCTACATGAAGCAATGAACATGGCTCGTGAATTGGTCGAGCAGTCTGTGGAAGGTAAATCTGCTAAGTCTAATGCTGATAATAAACAGAAATGGGAGGAGAATAAAGGAAACAATCAAGGAAACAATAGGGGCAATAACCGTAACAACAACCGAGGCAACAATAGAAACTCCAACAGGAACAATATCCGACAAGCCAACAAGAGACAAGAGACAGCAACCATGTATGTAGTTGCTCCTGCTGTTCCTGCTGTTCCTACTACTCCTGCTGCTCCTGTTACTCTTGCTGCTCCTATTGCTCCTGCTACTCCTGCTGGCAGAAGAAGTTATACTGGTAACCTGCCTAAGTGTGATCGATGTAATTGGTATCATCCTATCGGTGTATGTCCTACTAGATGTACAGTTTGTAATAGGTTTTGCCATAAGGAAGGAAACTGTAACCCAGTGTGCTATAGTTGTGGTGAAAAAGGTCATATCCAGTATAAGTGTCCAAAGGCTAAGGATCCGTAGAACGATGGAGCTCAAGGCAGAGTGTATCATGTGGGAAATAACGCTCAGCAGAATCCTCAGGTGGTCGCGGGTACGTATATTCTTAACGATCATTATGTTAGTGTTTTATTCGATTCCGGTGTTGAGAAGAGTTTCGTGTCTTCTACTTTCACTCCTTTCATTGATATTACTCCTTCTGCTTTAGACACTAGCTATGAAGTAGAATTAGCAGACGGTGAGATTGTTAGTACCAATACAGTCTTGTGTGGCTGTACCCTTGATTTGCTTAGTCATTTGTTTTTAATCGACCTTTTACCGACACGTCTCGGCAGTTTTGATGTTATTGTTGGTATGGATTGGTTAGCGTCTCATCGTGCTGTCATTGTTTCTTCTGAGCGAATCTTGCGTATTCCTTTTTCTTTGGGTAAAATCTTAGAACTTCGCGGTGAGAAGCCGGATAACAACCCGAATTCTGTTCTTTCTATCAAGGCTGATCAGAAAAAGCTTGATGATATTCGTATCGTTTGTGAATTTCCTAGAGTTTTTCCATATGAATTGTCGGGATTACCTCCCGTGCGTGAAGTTGAATTCCGTATCGATCTTATTCCGGGTGCACTGCCTGTTGCCAAATCGCCTTATCGTTTAGCCCCGTCTGAGATGAGTGAATTATCGAATCAGCTTAAGGAATTACAAGAGAAAGGTTTCATTAGACCGAGTCATTCGCCGTGGGGAGCGCCTGTGCTCTTTGTTAAGAAAAAGGATGGTGCAATGAGAATGTGTATTGATTACAGGGAATTGAATAAGCTGACAATCAAGAATCGTTACCCTCTCCCTCGTATCGATGACTTATTTGACCAATTGCAAGGTGCTTGTTGTTTCTCCAAGATAGATCTTCGTTCAGGTTATCATCAGTTAAGAGTGCATGAAAGTGACATCCCCAAAACCGCATTCAGAACTCGTTATGGTCACTTTGGATTTACCGTTATGCCATTCGGTCTTACCAATTCTCCTGTCGTTTTTATGGATCTAATGAACCGTGTCTACAAACCCTACCTTGATAAGTTTGTTATAGTCTTTATTGACGACATCCTCATTTACTCGAAATCAGAAAAAGATCATGAAAATCATCTTAGAACCATCTTAAGTCTTCTAGAGAAAGAAAAGTTATATGCCAAATTCTCTAAGTGTGAATTTTGGTTGAAAGAGGTTCAGTTTTTGGGACACGTGGTAAATCAGGATGGTATACACGTGGATCCTAGTAAAGTTGAAGCAGTTAAGAATTGGAAACCTCCTAAAGCACCTACTGAAGTCCGTTTATTTCTCGGGTTAGCCGGATATTATCGCAAATTCATCGAAAACTTCTCCAAGATTGCTAAGCCTTTAACCATGCTTACACAAAAGAACAAGGAATATATTTGGAATGAAGATCAAGAGCAAGCCTTTTGCTTATTAAAGGACAAATTGTGTAATGCTCCAGTGTTAACACTTCCTGACGGACCGGATGATTTTGTTGTTTATTGTGATGCATCCCACCAAGGTTTCGGGTGTGTCTTAATGCAACGAGGAAAAGTGATTGCTTATTCCTCCAGACAGCTTAAAACCCATGAACAAAACTATACTACTCACGATTTGGAGTTAGGTGCAGTAGTATTTGCCTTGAAAATATGGAGACATTATCTTTATAGGACGAAAAGTGTGATATACACTGATCATAAGAGTCTCCAGTATATCTTTAACCAAAAGGACTTGAACAAGCGAAAAAGATGTTGGTTAGAACTTCTTAGCGACTATCAGTGTGAAATTAAGTATCACCCAGAAAAGGCTAATGTTGTAGCTGATGCCCTAAGTCGAAAGGAAAGACTTAAACCTAGGAGAGTGCGTGCTATGAGCATAACCATTCAATCTAGCCTCAAGGCTAGGATTTTAGAAGCACAGCAAGAAGCTGCAAAGGACTTTAAGGCTCCAGCAGAATTGCTGCAAGGATTAGATGCTCAGTTTGAAAGGAAAGAAGATGGAACAATTTACTTTGTTGGACGATTATGGATTCCATTGGTTGGAGGATTAAGAAAGGTAATAATGGACGAAGCTCACGCTTCAAGATATTCGATTCACCCTGGTGCAGATAAGATGTACTACGATTTAAGGGATATTTACTGGTGGCCAGGTATGAGAAAGGACATAGCAGAATATGTTAACAAATGTCTGACTTGTTTAAAGATTAAAGCAGTACATCAGAAACCCTCAGGTCTTTTACAACAACCAGAAGTCCCAGAATGGAAATGGGAAAAGATTACAATGGACTTGGTCACAAAGCTGCCTAGAAGCAGTGGTGGTTTTGATGCAATTTGGGATTGTTGCAAAGCACGAAGTGCCAATATCGATTATTTCTGATAGGGATGGTCGTTTTGCATCACATTTCTGGAAAGCACTTCAAAAGGCGTTGGGTACGCAAGTATTAATGAGTACAACATATCACCCAGAAACGGATGGACAAAGTGAACGCACTATTCAGACTTTGGAAGACATGTTGCGGGCATGTGTTATGGATTTTGGTGGTAGCTGGGATACTCATATACCTTTAGTCGAATTTTCCTATAATAACAGTTATCATAAAAATGTCAAGTGTTCACCGTTCGAGGCTTTATACGGACTTAAGTGCATATCACCACTAATATGGATCGAAGTAGGTGAAAGTCAACTGTTAGGGCCTGTATTAGTTCTAGAAACTACAGACAAGATTGTTTAGAATAGGGAAAGACTGAAAACTGCTAGAAGTCGTCAAAAGAGTTACGCAGACAAACGACGCAGACCTCTTGAGTTTCAAGTCGGAGACCGTGTGCTGTTACGAGTATCTTCATGGAAGGGTATTGTAAGGTTCGGTAAGAGAGGAAAACTTGCGCCCCGTTTTGTAGGACCATTCGAGATCGTTGAATGTATTGGTTCAGTAGCCTATCGACTGAAGTTACCCCAGGAGTTAAGTTGTGTTCACGACGTATTCCACGCTTCTAATCTTAAGAAATGCTTAGCCGAATCAGATGTTCAGATACCATTAGAAGAAATAAGGGTGGACGAGAAAATGTACTTCATTGAAGAACCAATAGAGATCGTGGATCGCCAAGTCAAGAAGCTGAAACGTAGTTGAATTCCTACCGTTAAAGTTCGTTGGGATTCACGTCGGGGTGCTGAGTTCACTTGGGAAAGTGAAGAGCAGTTCAAGACTAAGTATCCCCATCTGTTCTCGTCTTCTTCTTCCATCTCCAGTTAAACTCTAAGGGACCAGAGTTCCTTTAGGGGGGAAGACTGTGAGATCTCCTATTTTCCTGGTAATTATTTTACTCTTATTCATTATTTTAATCGTTGTTGATATAAATTAGAGCCTCCAACTCCAAACGAGTTGGAAATAACGTTAGTTTGATTATTCGTGTACCGGGAGACGAGTATCGACACAATCTAAAATTGTTGTCGATATTTGGATCGAATCTCAGGGACTATAAGTTGAGTTTTAAAAATATTCAAAGGCTGTTTTCGAACTATAAATTAGGGTTGTGAGTCCATTATCAAACACAAGTGTCGGGTTTATAAATGGTATTGTTTAGAATGGTCAAAATGGTTTTACGAGTCAAAGACGTAATTCTGTCCGGATTTTGTAACTCGAAGATGTGTCGGGTAGTGAGTCTTAGAAGTAAAAACTTTTGACAAGATTTTTATATGTCTTTCTATAAATGTTAAGTGAGTTTCTCAGTTAGTACCATAAACATTTGACGTGTCTAATATATAGATTTTGCTAGTTAAAAAGTTTCGTTCTCGGTATCTTCTCGAATTGATCACGGTTAGAAGTGGAATTTTGGTAACTAAAAGGGGGAGCTTTTTATCTATATCTAATTAAAAGGTAAATGCGTAAAGTAATAAAAATAAGCTAAAAACAATTAACTAATTAAAACGAAACAATATAAATAATATAAAGTGAATTAAAACGAAACAATTAATAAAACTAAAACTAAACGAAGAAATTAACTTTTGACTGAAAAATAAAATTTACTTAATGAAAAACGAGAGAATAAAACTAAGATGGTACTTTAAAGCTAAACGAGGCAAAAACTAAAGCGGGTACTAAATAAAAGATAAAACTTGTACTTTATGAAAAAATATTAATTTTAAAATTAGACGAAAAATATAACTAAAAATACGTGACTTTCAGAAATAAAATCGGAATAACTTTCAGATTAAAATTAACAATTGCGGAACAAGAAACAAGCAAGCAGGCAGCTAGCTCAAGCACCCAGCCAGGCTAGCATGTCAAAATTGGCGCCAATTGGAGTCTTTGGTTCGGTAAAGTAGTCCTTCATTCGGGATTTCATTTCTTGTTCGTTAAATTTTTTTGGTTCCGGAAAATTGTTTGTTCGGTATATTTTTTTTTCAACACCTTCGTTCGGTATTTTTTTCTTTGGTTCGGGAAAAATGTTTTCACTCGGGAAAATTAATTGGTTTGGAAAAAAAATGCTCATTCGGGAAAATAATTGGTTCGGGAAAAATTGTTTGTTCGGGAAAAATAAATGCTCATTCGGGAAAATATGTTGGTTCGGGAAATAAAAACTGGTTCGGAATAAAAAAACTCGTTCGGTAAAATCTGGAAAAACGAAACAGTGACGAAAACTAGGGAAAAACTAGGCACAAATTTAACCAAAATCTACCATAATCAATCTAAAAATTTAACTAAACTAACCACTAATAATCAACTAACAATAACCAATCAAACCTAATCAATAAAACTAACCATAAAAACCAAATAAATCAAAACTCACTTGACTATAGAAAACGAAAATCAACCAAATAAAAACTTAGATGCTTAGAATCAAAAAGAAAAGAAGAAGAAGATTAAAGGAAAGCTTATATTAAAGATTAAGAATCAAACAAATAAAAGTAAAGATTAAACTTACATGAATATGGATGGATTGAAAGATTAAGAAAAGTGCCAAACACCCTAATGGTCTTGGCTTACACGAACCAACAAAAAAGAAAGAAAAAAATAAAAATTAAAAAAACTAGTCTATTTTTGGCGAGGAGGTTCTATTATAGGCCTTGTGAGTTGGTTGGTGAGTGGGATTTTTCCTTTCTTTTTGTCTTCTCGTCTCTTTAATAAAGTTGACGTTTTTGACTTCGATTCGGGATTTGTCGATGAATAAATTCAACTCGTCTTTTAATTTCTTTGATTAATAGACTTGAGTTCTTCGACATATATAAATCTTCCATCTTTGGTCCTTTTCTTCGATAAATCTTCAAATAGGCCCATTGACTTCAAATCTTTTGCACTCTTGGACTCTAGACTTTGTTTTTCGTCTTTTTTTCTTTGATAAAACCCGTGCAATCCCATGTTTTCTTCAATATTTATCTGTTTGGCTCTGAAACACAACAAAAACACAAACCACACATAATTCCAAACACATGATATTAAATACGCGTTTTGGTCTCGTTTTAGCAAGCAATAAGTGGTAAAAGGATGGGTGTTTTCACACCTATCAAATCTCCTACACTTAACCATTGTCATGCCCTCATGCAATGCTATAGACTAAGGCAAAAACTTTACATTTTTCTCATAGTCAATCAACCTTGGCCTTATTAACATAAACTACTACTAGTAGAAATAAAAATTTAACCACAATAAAGAAATAAAAGCTTTAAGGAAACAGAAGGGATAGAAAACAATTTTCACTTGGAAATTGCTACATGGAAATAACTCACAAAGAGATCTAAGACTTACATTAGGGCTTTGGTGCTATGAAGATTTATCACCCTCAAGTTTCACGTTCCCCAAACTAAGCTTAAAAACGAGATCATTGTTATAATAAGTTAGCAAAACAAACACTTACACGCATGGCTTAATTATACACTTAAACTCCCTTATTCCTAGGTGTATCTCTTATATTTTATTTTTATCTTAGAATGATCATGAAGATGCATTTTTGGACTTATTTCGATAATTTATTAGGCCGAAAATAAAGTAGGACGATTTGATCAATAGTTAGCTAAAGGACAAAATCTCTTAGAACTGCTTCTCGAGACCTCAAAAAGTTCATATCTTGGCATAACTCGCTTCACGATTTGAGACCTTTCTCGGACCGATCTTTGGCATGTACTTCATACTTTGAATCTTGAGAGACGTTCTTGAAATTATGGTCTTCTCTTCATTTATAGAATTCTTCACTTGGAGTATTTTGAGAGATACTTCAACTTTGTTGACCACGACTTCATCATTATTTCTTCAATCTTTATTTGGGATTTTGAAATACAACGATCCGCCTCCTTTTCGGACTTGGATCTATTTATCCTCATACCTTGTTAGGGTCTTTTCGGATAGACTTCTCTTTGATCTTTATGGGAGTTGATTGCTTTTCGTCGTGCGTCTTGATCCTTCATATTGATTTTGGGAATAATGATTTTCACATCATCTTGGATCTTTAGCAATAAAATGGAATCCTCATGCCTTGTTAGGGCCTTTTCGGACTCGCCAGTCTTCGCGCCCCACTTCAATAAGTTATGCCTTGGCTATGAACTCTTATCATTACCGAGCAACTTCTAAACGATTTTAGGCTAGAAGCTAAGTAACTTTTCAAACGGTACGACCTTACTTATTGCATTTATTCATTTAAGCCGATGGGAGGAAAAGCTTATACTTACACCAAGTGTGCTTATGCAAGAATACCGACTTATAATTGACTTCTATCATTTCTCGTTCTCCACAATTTAAAATCTCAAGTAATGAGACTCGTGGATGCTTAGCCTAATAAACCAATTAAGGTCTACATGGTTAAGGATACTAGCTAGAATAAACTTAGATAAGTAAATTCGAGTTGAGTCAAAATAATCACAACGGGCCTAATATCAAAGACTTCTAAACTTGCTAAACCACTTTATTAATATTTTTGATTTTTCTTTTATTTTTGACTCTATTATGGGATATATACATATGATAGCAACGATAAAAGAAAAGAAATAAAAGACATAAAAATTTAAAAATTACTACCACTTGGCCAAAGTTAATTAAAAATTTGAAAAATGCCGAAAAAGATGATTTTTCGGTTAAATGAGGACATTTTAATGGAAAAGCCCACTTATTACTTCGATAGAAGTCTCCCCAACACTTAATATAAACATTTTACTCAATGTTTAAGTATGTGGGAAAAGACTCCCCTACACTTATGACATTGTGTACGTTGGTTAAATCAAGCTAAGGAAGAGACAACTAAAGTGATCAATTTCAAGTTTTATGTATGTACAAAATTGAATCACGATAGTTGAGAGATAGAACCGGATTTGTGGATAACACGGGAGCACGGTTCTTCAAAGATTCCAAAAGTGCACTTATCCCTATAATCACATCACCACACAAACACAAACAACCTATATAGCTCCCCCTACACTTAGGATGAAAAACGGAAAGGAACGGATAGATACTCGGTTGCCTCCCGAGGAGCGCTTGTTTTTGTTAACCGAGTCACGAGCCTGACTCGGTTCCAAACTAATTCAAAGGAAAGGTGGAGAGGGATGGAATCATCTCATGCGAGATGTCCTCCCCAAAGTACAACTTCACTCGTTGGCCATTCACCTTAAATTAGGTCCATTAGGCTGAGCTAGCTCGATAGTTCCATATGGAAAAATATTAGCAACGGTGAATGGGCCGGACCAACGAGATTTCGGTTTCCCTGAAAAGATTTTCAATCGAGAGTTGAAGAGTAAAACTTTATCTCCTACTTGGAGCTCTCGGTTCTTAATCTTGGAATCATGAATGAGCTTAGTCTTCTCTTTATAGATCAATGAGTTCTCATAAGCTTCATTCCTCAATTCGTTAAGTTCATTGAGTTGGATTTTTCGTAAGTCACCGGCTTTGTTGATATCAAAATTAGCCCATTTCAAGGTCCAATAAGCCTTGTGTTCCAACTCAATGGGGAGATGGCATGCTTTCTCGTACACAAGACGATATGGTGTGCAACCAATCGGGGTCTTATATGCGGTACGGAAAGCCCACAAAGCATCATCAAGTTTATCGGCCCATGAGGCACGATGCTCTCCCACGGTTCTTTCCAAAATTCGTTTAAGTCCACGGTTAGACACCTCGGCTTGGCCATTAGTCTGTAGATGATACGCGGTGGAAAGTCGATGATTGACACCATACTTAGCCATGACTCTTGCGAATTGGTCATTGCAAAAATGAGTCCCGCGATCACTAATAATAGCACGAGGCACACCGAATCTAGCAAATAGTTGTTTCAAAAAGTTAACAACCACCCTCGCATCGTTAGCAGGTAAAGCTTTTGCTTCAACCCATTTCGAAACGTAGTCAACGGCTACGAGGATGTATTTGTTCCCTTTAGAAGATGGAAATGGCCCCATAAAGTCGATGCCCCAAACATCAAAGATTTTACATTCTTTTATGAAATTTTGAGGCATCTCATCTTTATGTGTGATCTTGTCTTTTCTTTGGCAAGCATCACAATTTTAACCATTTCGTGAGCGTCACGATAAATGGTGGGCCAATAAAATCCCGAGTCAAAAACTTTCTTCGCGGTGAAGTTGGGACCAAAGTGACCACCGGTGGGTCCTTTGTGGCAAGCTTCTAGAATATCTAGAGCTGCGGGTCCGTCAACACACCGGCGAATAATCAGATCAGCGCATTATTTGAAGATGTACGGGTCATCCCAAAAGTAAGTCTTAACATCTTTAAAGAACTTCTTCTTTTGTTGGGATGTTAACCCGTCGATGAGAATTCCACCCGCCAAGTAGTTTGCAATATCCGCAAACCACGGGGTCTCATCAAGATTCGAATGAATAGACATTAAGGCCTCAAGGGGAAAAGAGTCATTGATCTCTTGATTAGGATGATCCCCTTGATAAGGATCCTCAAGTCTACTTAGATGATCCGCGGCTAGGTTTTCGGCTCCCTTCTTGTCACGAATTTCAATTTTAAATTCTTGAAGGAGCAAAACCCAACGAAGAAGTATTGGCTTATAATCTTGCTTGGTCAACAAGTACTTCAACGCGGAATGGTCCGTGTATACGATGGTGGTGGATAAAATAAGATAGGGGCGAAATTTTTCAAAGGCATAGACAACATCTAAAAGCACTTTTTCGGTTGTCGTATAATGCAATTGAGCCCCTGTCATTGTCTTGCTAGCATAGTGGATTGGTTGGAAATGTTTGTTTATCCTTTGGCCCAAAACCGCTCCAATAGCAAAGTCGCTAGCATCGCACATCAACTCGAAAGGTAGCTCCCAATTAGGGGTAACCAAGACCGGTGCCTTAGTTAGCTTGTCCTTAAGCAGATTGAAGGAATTAATACACTCTTTGGAAAAGATAAAAGGAGTATCTTTTTCCAAGAGGTGGGTCATCGGGCGAGCGATTTTAGAAAAATCTTGGATAAATCAACGATAGAAGCCCGCATGACCCAAGAAACTTCTCACACCCTTCACGGTTGAAGGTGGAGGTAATTGGGCTATGACATCAACTTTAGCATGGTCCACTTCAAGACCGGCTTTTGAAATTTTATGTCCTAGCACAATGCCTTCTTTTACCATGAAATGGCATTTTTCCCAATTTAGAACAAGGCGAGTGTCTTCACACCGCTTCAGCATGCGTTCTAAATTGGCAAGGCAAGAAGAGAATGAGTCCTCAAAGACTGAGAAATCATCCATGAAGACTTCCATGGTTTGTTCAACCATGTCATGGAAGATAGCCAACATGTACCTTTGGAAAGTCCCGAGAGCATTGCATAAGCCAAAAGGCATTCGTTTATAGGCAAATGTTCCGTAGGGACAAGTGAATGTTGTCTTTTCTTGATCTTGGGGATCGATGGGTATTTGAAAATAACCCGAGAAACCATCTAAAAAGCAGTAATATTCATTACCCGCTAGACGTTCAAGCATTTGGTCCATAAAAGGAAGGGGAAAATGATCCTTTCTCGTGGCATCATTGAGTTTGCGATAGTCAATACAAACTCTCCACCCGGTAACGAGACGAGTGGGAATCAACTCGTTGTTTGCATTGGGCACAACGGTGATTCCGCCTTTCTTAGGCACACAATGGACCGGACTAACCCAAGGTGAATCCGAGATAGGGTAGATCATGCCCGCAGCAAGAAGTTTGATAACCTCTTCTTTGATAACGTCATGGATCTTGGGATTCACCCTTCTTTGGCTTTGAATAGTGGGCTTAAAGTCGTCCTCCATTAGAGTTTTATGTGTGTAAAAGTGAGGATCAATTCCACGAATATCGAAGATTTTCCAAGCAATAGCTTTTTTATGCTTTTTGAGAACTTCAATGAGACAAGTTTTCTCATCGGCTTTTAAGTCCTTAGCAATGATAACGGGGAGTTGATCAATTCCCTCTAAGAAAACATACTCGAGATGAGGAGGTAAGTCCTTAAGCTCAAGAGTCGGAGGGTCCTCAATAGATGGTGTAATAACGATGGATCATCATTAGTCACCTCTTTAGGAGAAGGATGAGAGAAAGGGTCTTCATTGAGAAGTTTCTCAAGGGTACGAATATCTTCTTCCCAACCGGTGGGAGAATCATCATATTTAAGATCGATTGTACCTAAGCTAGCTTCAAATTCATCCAAAAGAAAGTCACTTTCTCCAAAAGGAGTAAATGACAGAGCAATTGAGGCAACGGTCTCAACATTGGGAAGAGCAGAAAGACTACTTTTGGAAGAATCATTAAAGTGTTCTTCACAATCCTCATCAAGAACGTCAATACAATTAACACTCTCGTTTGAATAAGGCTGTTTAGAAATCTTACCCATGTTGAAGACAATTTGATCGTCACCAACTCTCATGATAAGTTCGCCCGCGTCTACATCGATGAGAGTGCGACCGGTCCTCAAGAATGGACGTCCTACAATCAATGGAACACGTGGGTCCATCTCGTAGTCAACGACAACAAAATCCCCCGGGAAGGTGAATTTGTCAACGCCAACGAAGATGTCTTCAGCTATCCCCACTGGATAAGCAACCGTACGGTTAGCTAATTCCAAAGTCATTTTGGTGGGGACTAGCTCGGGGAGAGATAATTGCTTCCAAACACTTAATGGCATTAAGTTTATACTAGCACCTAGATCGGCTAGGGCCATGCAATTCTCTACTCCCGGGAAGTTGCAAGGAATAAAGAAGCGACCCGGATCACCAAGTTTGGTCGGCAATTTCCTTAAGAGAACCACATAGCAGTTCTCATTAAGTTGGGTTTGAGCAATATCAAGAAGCTTCTCCTTGTCACTAAGAAGATCTTTAAACATCTTCGCATATTTGGGCATGTGAGCAAGAGCCTCAGCAAAGGAGATGTTGAAATTCAATTGTTTAAACAAATTTGAGAAAGTTTGAAACTTGAATATCATCCTTGCTTTTGAGCTTCTCTTTCCTCAACCTTGAGGGATAAGGAATATCGGAGGAAGAGGAAGGCTTTAGAATAGTAGGATCACTCACATCCTGGGGTGGTTGGGGGATGGGGTTAGAAGGTAGAGGGGTTGTGGTAGGTTGTTCAATTTACTTGTTCACAATCACTGGAGTAGGTGTAGGAAGCTCGGGTTCCATATAACCTTTTCCACTACGAGTAGTGATTGCTTTCATCTCCCCTCTTAGGTTAGCAACGGTGTTACTCGGAAGAGAACCTGAAGAAGAGGGTTGATTACTTTGGAAAAACGAACCGACCATGTCACGTAAATCATTCGTTTTAGTGCTCATAGAGTTTCTCATATCGGCGCGAAGATCATTCCCTTGTTTCGCCATGTCATTCCTTAGCTCGGCTCGGATATCGCTCCCTTGTTTCGCCATGTCACCCTTCAAGTTAATGAATTGGCTTTAAAGATTTGTCACCATCTCTCTATTAGTCCTCATGTACGTCTCGAGGTCTTGGTTCATTGCTGTTGGTTGATTGAGAGGTGGAGCTTGGTAAGCTTGAGTATTTCCTTGAGGTGGATATGGGTTTCTTTGGGATTGATATTGATTGGTAGCACGAGGTTGGCTTTGGTTATTTCGATTATAGTTTTGTGGTTGGTTTTGGTTTTGAGGAGTAAAACCGGGTGGTGAAAGAAAATTGTTTGAACGATAACTTAGCAAGTTACGGTCTCCTGGAGGTCGAGCTTGATAGCCTCCCGTGGGATAGTTACCGTATGCCGCGTTAACGTTTTCACAAAAATTGCCTTGGGTATAAGGACAATCATTGTAAGAATGAGGACCACCGCATGTTTCACAAGAAATAGAAAGAGCTTTAGCTTGTTGAGTTTGGTTAGTAGCCAAAATTTGCATACTTTTGCTAATTTCAAGAATGGCTCGTTCCATGGCGGACATGTCGGGGGTGGAAGAAGTAGATGAAACATTGACTCTCGGATTGGATCTTGAGGATGCGGATGAATCCCAATTCTTGTGGTGAGTAGTCATGTTTTCAATTAACTCTCTACACTCCTCCGGTCTCCTTTTCATAAAAGTACCACCGGCGGAGGCATTAATCGTATCACGATCACGAAAAGTGAGACCATTATAGAAAGTATCAATGAGAGTGACGGGGAGCATGTTATGATTTGGACAACGGTCGATCAAAACATTGTAGCGTTCCCAAGTATCAAAGAGTGATTCGTCATTTTCTTGAGTGAATCCACTAATTTGGTTACGAAGGCTCGTTATCATGGATGGTGGAAAGTAGCGCGATAAAAATCGTTGAGTCATGTCGTCCCATGTGCGAATTGAATTCTTAGGGAGACGGTCAAACCATTTCTCGGCATGGTGGGATAAAGTATGTGGAAAGAGGTGAAGGCGAAGAAAGGTAACACTGGGTAATTTCATGCTTTGGGTGACGGTAATGAATTTGTCGAGGTGTTTGTTGGCATCATCATCCGGTAATCTGCGAAAAGGACAAGTATTTTGCACTTGTTGGATCATGTGATGCTTTAGCAAAAATTTAGGAGCCGTGATTTGCATCGGCGCAATCGGTCCTCCGCGTCCATTCATCGTAGGTTGACATAACTCCTCCATGGTTCGTAGGTCGGGTTGGGGTGGGTTATTATTCATGTTGGGGTGAGGTGGATTATTATTATTATTGTGTACACCGGCCATGTCTAAATCTGCAAGAGTCTCGGGCTCAGGATAAGACGTAGATCGAGTACGCATACACTAAAAAGAAAATGCAAGAAAATATTTTTGGTTTTTATAGGTTTTGTAATTTTTTTGGATTTTTGAAAATTTTATATTTTTTGGATTTATGTAAATTTTTATGCTTTGGAAATAACGTTCCCAAGAGAACGGATCCCAAAATACAATCTTTCTCACAAAAAACCGTTAATCTCTACGAAAAGAGCCGGCAGCGGCGCCATTTTAATATATAGATTTTGCTAGTTAAAAAGTTTCGTTCTCGGTATCTTCTCGAATTGATCACGGTTAGAAGTGAAATTATCGTTGTTGGTAACTAAAAGGGAGAGCATTTTATCTATATCTAATTAAAAGGTAAATGCGTAAAGTAATAAAAATAAGCTAAAAACAATTAACTAATTAAAACGAAACAATATAAATAATATAAAGTGAATTAAAACGAAACAATTAATAAAACTAAAACTAAACGAAGAAATTAGCTTTTGACTGAAAAATAAAATTTACTTAATGAAAAAGGAGAGAATAAAACTAAGATGGTACTTTAAAGCTAAACGAGGCAAAACCTAAAACGGGTACTAAATAAAAGATAAAACTTGTACTTTACGAAAAAATATTAATTTTAAAATTAGAAGAAAAATATAACTAAAAATACGTGACTTTCAGAAATAAAATCGGAACAACTTTACGATTAAAATAAACAATTGCGGAACAAGAAACAAACTAGCAGGCAGCTAGCTCAAGCACCCAACCAGGCTAGCATGTCAAAATTGGCGCCAATCGGAGTCTTTGGTTCGGTAAAGTAGTCCTTCATTCGGGATTTCATTTCTTGTTCGGTAAATTTTTTTGGTTCAGGAAAATTGTTTGTTCGGTATATTTTCTTTTTCAACACCTTCGTTCGGGAAAAATGTTTTCACTCGAGAAAATTAATTGGTTTGGAAAAAAAAATGCTCATTCGGGAAAAATAGTTGGTGCGGGAAAAATTGTTTGTTCGGGAAAAATAAATGCTCATTCGGGAAAATATGTTGGTTCGGGAAATAAAAACTGGTTCGGAATAAAAAACTCGTTCGGTAAAATCTGGAAAAATGAAACAGTGACGAAATCTGGGGAAAAACTAGGCACGAATTTAACGAAAATCTACCATAATTGTAAAACCCGCATAAAATCCCTAGAATATTACGCACATGAAATTACGTATAAATTTAAGACTTATAATTTACGTATATACAACACGTTTTGAGAACGTTTAATATATTTATTTCGTATATTATTTAAGCACGACAAGTAAATAAGTATACTATTATTATTATTAATACACGACATGAATTTACGTATAATAAGTAAAACCACAAAATAATATTTCACGTCATTTAAATCACGCGATAGGAATGTTTAACACAACTACCACATATATTATTTAAATACGACAAGTAATTACGCATCTTGCTATTATTATATATATACTATATGTAACTACATATAACATGTTTATAACACAACATTTTATAATACGACGATACGTATGACAAGAATAATAAATTTACGACAATTAAAACACGAGTACGCGTAATGTTTTAGCAAGTTGCGAATAATAAATAAAACAAGCAAATTGGGTTGTTTGGGCTTCTAGTCGGATGATTAAGGGAGGAGGCCAGTTTGGGCCGAAGCCCAATAAAAAGGAAGGGTTAGAACGACCCAAAACATGATATAAAACGGGGGGGCCTTGTTTTTGGCATGGACATAACATAACAAACACAAACAAACGGGAAAACCCTAAAATATAGGCAAGCAACGATCGCTTTCTTTTGTTTCCTTCTTGCTGTCGACACAATATCCACCAAACAAACCGAACCGTAAATACTAGCACAATCTGATCGTTTTTCCTTTTGATCTTGTTTGCGTCGACAAGAAATCACGATCCAACAAACATAAACCCTAAATTATAGGGCACAGCTGATCGGTTTTCTTTTTTTGGTGCCTCCTTGCTGCCATCGATCCAACAACAGGAAACAAGATTCTTTTTTTTACGACGCAAGATCACACAAACAGAAACCCTAAATCTATGCAGCCCGATAGCGGATTCCTTGGGATCTTTCCTTGCTGCGTCTATTCCAAGCAGAAAACAAGAATGGAGTCGTGGTTTTGATCAAGAAGCAGGTTTGGTATTCGTTTTAATCATCGTAAACCCTAAAACGAATTTGCGATATAGATCACATAATTTTATTTTCTTTTCGGTTGTTAAGTGATTAGGATTAGGGTTTGGGGTTAATAACATGTTATAAAACGGGGGTCGATTTAAATTTGGTAATCGAGGCGTTTGTTTCAGCCTACACGCGAACCGAGACAAGATTTAAGGTCTCGGTGGGTAAAATATAGTCACCAGCCGCAACCTTTTGGGTGCCGGCTTGGTGTTAGGCCAAACAGGGGCAACCCTAGTTAGGGTTTGCGTTAAAATAGCGGGTATAAAACAATAGCAAAAACAGAACTTTTCTCCCCAGTTTTCCTCGGACGACACATAGGGTATATATCGGGTAGAACTGGCAGGAGATATCGGACAACACAGTTATGTTATATATTGAGCAGTACTATTTTTATATATCGGATAAAACAGAAAAAGGGATATGTTGGACAGCATGTGGTTTTAGGGTATATTTTTATTAATTATTGTTTTGTTTCGTGCGACCAGACGCGGTGTCTCGGTAGGCTTGGGTACGTTAGATTACGTTATTAAACATGATCAATTTAAGTATTATTTACACGTGGTTAAATATTTTTACGAGACTTAAATTATATTTAATTAATAGATTTTGCCAAGTATTTTATTTGCGTAATTAAATTAATATACGTGACTTATATTAGTTATTTAATTATCTGGTTAACGTTAGTTTTATTAAATTATCATGTTATGATATGAATTATGAATTCAAGTAAAACCATGCACGTTATTATTAACTATTAATTATTATTATTTAGCGTAAGTATTTATTAAGTAGAGTTTACTATACGATCATGAAATATATATATTTTATGTTAATTAAAACATATGAACATAAAATACACTTAGCATGATACATGGTTTATATCAAGTCGTGAAATAAGTCAAGAACGTTAAGGCAATACAAGAACAAGTAAAACAAGTTAACGTTAAGTAATTAATAATTATTAACTATAAGTTAACCAAGCGACTCATACACGTCCTTCGTTATTATGTACCATTTATGGAGTATGATCTTCTTCACGTTTTCGCCTGCCACGTTATCCTTCGTTTGCATTTACTGGACGTGAGGTACGGATTTTCTGTCCTTTCAGTAAGGACTTCCTTTCTATGCATGATTAGGATTCCCCGTCTGCAGCCAAATGTTTTTCTCCAGTATATGCTTAAGCTTATCAGTAATCATGTTAATAACTAAATAAATTGCCTGAGCATTATATACAAACATGACCAAGTTTATGTACTAGTTACGGAGGTACCGTAACCATGGCACTAGAGGCACCGGTGTCGTGACTCACATGCAGGAGAGTGATATCCTGCATCGTCCCACTCATGTTCAGTTTGGCCATTTTTATAAGTATGTTTAGTGGGGCGTATGGATGCATCCTAGGCTTATCAGTTTACAAGTTATCAGGGTGAATGTGGTGTGTGCTCTACATCCTTCACATTGGAGCTGATCCCTCCACCCATCACAGTATTTAGAGGTCACCCCTCTACAGCATGACGAGGTCACCCCTCCATGTATTCATGCACGTTGATATATTTCATGACCTATATGAGCTCTTTGGCATTTAAATTACAGTTATCATGATTAAACAACAGACTTTCAGTATTAACATGAACATGAGACTCTTTTTAGAATAAACCAGTTTATTACATGTCACCAGGTTTCCAGGAATTATATTATTCCGCTGCACTTTCATTGTCATGTTTTCATTTTAGCCTTCACTTATGTTATGTTATTCCATGTTATTGTATATATTCGCGCACTGAGCGTCTCGCTCAGCCGTTTTCTCTTTTCATGTCCCCAAACGGCAGGTACACAAGGTCAGGAGCATGGAAAGGTTATGCATAGGATGGGAGCTATTTTATGTTCTGTTCATTCTGCATTACTTTCACTTTATGCTATGTTTATGAGTTTATGTTGGGTACCGATGTTTGATTCCGGTTATCCCTTATGGTCATGTAATGTTCTAGGACATTTACCTTATGCTTTGATATTACACCATGATTATCCTGTGACATTCCATTTATCCCAATGGGGTGTTACAATTATGGTATCAGAGCGCAAGGTTTTGACCTGTAGGCTCTAAAACTTGACCTGTGGCTAGTGGGTAGTCACCAGGACCTTCCTAAGCCAAGCTCATTATTCCACGCATAGATAATTTCACAACCTTATTTCCTTAAACCATGATGTCTTCCATCAGATCTATGTTTACTAATATGGATTGATCAACAGTCATCCATACTTAGTTACATGTCATTGCTTACGCACAATATCTCCTCACGAATTTTGACTAGTAAGGATTAGACCACTGTAGTGCATACTTAGTCACATGTTTTCGGTTAAGTTCTTAGATAGTTGTTCCCTTATTTATTTCATGCATTCATTTTCTTCATGCATTTATTTCATGCATCATTGTTACAGGAATTTTGATTAAGTATGGTTGGTACAGGACTGGCCTATTTAGTCGCATGTGTTTTTCTTTCGAATTTTGTTGTTTAGTGGACCGACCCATAGGCGTCTACACTTGTCTTTTTGTTTTGTGAACCGACCCATAGGCGTTCACTCATGTACATATCATCATAGTTCTTGACCATGCATTTTTTTAAACTGTTTTCATGCATAATAAACTGATTCATACTTTATAAACTTTATCATGCATCTGTTATGTTTATGTCATACCATATTATGTTAGAATTGGCATTTAGGTTGCATTATTTTGCATTATGAAACGATTCATAGTCATCCACACCATCAATTCTCAAGCTTATTTCATAACAGTCATAACATTTTATGTACCCTCAATTATTGCTACGTCTCCTTATGTCAAGTATGTTTTCATACTATCATGGTTAACCTCGTTTTCATGCTGATTATATTTTATGCTGCTTCATGTTAATTTGTCCCATGTTTCTTCACGATAATTTCATCGTCATGATGATTTTGTTCCATGCCTCCTTATGTAAATTATGTTTCCATCATGTTGATCATGCCCTCATGCTATAAATTGATGGATTTCATTTAATCTCGCTTTTATAATAATCATGGTTGGTTTCCATTAATTATGTTTTCATGTAAATCATCGTTAAATTTATTTTTACCATCCTATTTGTATTTTAGTGTTCCCTCTATGCAACTAGAATGATGTCTACGCTGAAATTGCTAGGCTATCATGTCCCTCACTTCAGTTCGGTTTTCTAACCATTTAATCAGTTTTCCCTTTTAAATCATGTTAGATGATTGACACCACATCGATCATCTCATATGCATTTTACATGAACTCCACATATAGTATTCCATGTGTATTACATGTACCATAATCCATGTGTATTCCACTTACCATACTCCATGAGTATTCGCTAGTCGATTTCTCACTCATCTCAGGCGTTTCTCCACATGACATCTTTTACAAGATGCTGTTTACCATGTTGTTGCCATTTTACATACCTAAAAACCCTACGAAACAAGGATGAAGGCGATAGATCGGAACAACCCTAAAACATACTTCATCCACCAGACACTATTTATTTCATTTCCATGCCATTATCCTCTCAGTTTTTATGCCAGTTATCATTTAGTTTTCTTTTAGCAATACGAGGCCAATTCTGGCATTTTAACCACCCTTATCATTATGATTTCTTGTTATATGTCAAGACATTCGTCAAGACACATCCTCTTATGAATATGTATTGTAGACACTTGTCAAGATACCAGTCAAGACACATGTCACATATATAGTTCTCAGGACATAAGTCAAGACACACGACTCATGCATAAATTCTAAACTCAGCCTCAGTGATTCAAGGTACCTTTTTAAGGGTATACTTATTTTGTTATGCCATGTATGAATCAAGCCACCAAGATTTCAGCACCATCTCTAACTTATTGTTCATAGTTGGTCATGTAGTGTTCGTTTCGTATGAGACGGACGAAACACATTCAGTGAAATCTGTCACGTTTACTTCATGTGCGGACACGACACATTCATTTTACGATTTCATATTCAGATATTCATGTCCATCTTAGAAGCCGTTATATCACCCAAGTATATATAGACTTCCATTTCAGATTTATGACAAGACCTTGCATTATTCGTACCAGATTATATTCAGTAATGTTCAGATTCCTGAATACACTCAACATTGGTTTTCCACCCGGAAAATCGGTGAAATTTTTTTTCTTCTGCCTTACAAGCATGTGTTATTGGCTACGAAGAATTTCCTAGCTATCAATTATGACACGACTCTCGATATTCTTATCCATTAATCAGTCGATTACTTCATAATTTTCTCAGATATATTACCACAAGGAACTACCAATTCTACTACCATTCATGACCATTTTTTTTTCTTCCAAGTATTATTGATCCATACGATCGACTACCAGACTCTAAACACTTTTCAAGATCGATTAACATCAGAGTATCAACAGTTGTGAGTAAAAGAGCAGGACACTTCCGTGACTGTTCTTCACACACGTTATGGTCATTAGGAACTCATGTTTGTGCCTTTTAGTTCACGAATGCCCAGCAGAAATTGTGTATTTGGGAAATCAAACTTTCATGAACTCTGGACAAGTTCGTCATTCTGTACATTGCCAACATTCTGACTTCCATTAAGTCTAGAGAAGAGCACGAAGACCATCTTCGCTATATGATAGAAGATTTACAACAAGAGAAATTCACACTGAATTTTTTCTGTACGTATGTAGTTGATCACAGTGACATGCTGAATCACATTGTTTTCACGGTAAATGTTATCATGACTAAGCCTACGCGTAAAGGAGAAAATCCTACACTTAACTTATGTGTTCCAGAAAATCCTACGCAAATAGATGTCAAATTTTACCCAGACTCATAGCTTTCTAATTTCCATGTATCCAGATCCTACCAAAATGTATCACGAACTTAACCACATTTTGGTGGAGAGGCATGAAACAAGATGTAGTTATGTTCATATCTAAATGCCTGACTATTTAGCAGGTTAAGATAGAACGCCAACACGCTTACAGTCGTCTAAACCGCTAGAAATTTTTGAATCGTTGTTCGACCATTTAACTTAGACTACACGTTTTCTCTCATCTGAAAGAAGTACACAGTAGCAGATTATAAAATATTTTCCAGCCAATGACCATACGATTACACGGCACTTAATACAGCTCTCAAGTTATGTCTCACGTGAGCATTTATGAATTTATCCACGTCTATATTTTCTTTCATGATTGGCTTTTCACTTCCATGTTCATGACATCATTCACGATCATGATCATATCCTATCTTATGAATTATGATTCACTTTCATTATGGAAAGATTGTAAAAGCTCGGGATATTAGACTCAAGTTTAGTATGACTTTTCGTCCTCAGACAGACGTTTCACATCACAATTCACATCTTATCTAGTATCATTGACTTTACCTCCTTAGTTATTGCACGTCCACGAGATGTCCCAGATCATGTTACGCTACGTTCTCATGTAACGTTCACGATATATTGCACGTATTTTTGTTCACTTTATGTTCTCATATTTCATGTACCATATCTCCAAGTATCACGTTCACAATTATTCACTTTTCGCGTTTAAACTTGTTCACGTGCTACGTCTCAATATGTCTCATACATCAATACTTTGTGGGTGCTTATATCAGTAGGTATGACACTTGGTATTACATCATTTATGTATCTTTCACGTTAGTTATTATCCTCTTTTCTTCCATAAATTCACATATGTTCTCTTCCAGTCACTCCATGTTTCATGTTCCCTCCAGTCACGTCATGTTCCATGATCTCTACAGTCACGTCACGTTCATGTCGCTTCCAGGGTATCGTATCTCTAATTCGAGGACGAATTATTCTTTTAGAGGGGAAGAGTTGTAAAACCCGCATAAAATCCCTAGAATATTACGCTCATGAAATTACGTATAAATTTAAGTCTTATAATTTACGTATATACAACACGTTTTGAGAACGTTTAATATATTTATTTCGTATATTATTTAAGCACGACAAGTGAATAAGTATACTATTATTATTATTATTATTAATATACGACATGAATTTACGTATAATAAGTAAAACCACAAAATAATATTTCACGTCATTTAAATCACGCGATAGGAATGTTTAACACAACTACCACGTATATTATTTAAATACGACAAGTAATTACGCATCTTGCTATTATTATATATATACTATATGTAACTACATATAACATGTTTATAACACAACATTTTATAATACGACGATACGTATGACAAGAATAATAAATTTACGACAATTAAAACACGAGTACGCGTAATGTTTTAGCAAGTTGCGAATAATAAATAAAACAAGCAAATTGGGTTGTTTGGGCTTCTAGTCGGATGTTTAAGGGAGGAGGCCAGTTTGGGCCGAAGCCCAATAAAAAGGAAGGGTTAGAACGACCCAAAACATGATATAAAACGGGGGGCCTTGTTTTTGGCGTGGACATAACATAACAAACACAAACAAACGAGAAAACCCTAAAATATAGGCAAGCAATGATCGCTTTCTTTTGTTTCCTTCTTGCTGTCGACACAATATCCACCAAACAAACCGAACCGTAAATACTAGCACAATCTGATCGTTTTTCCTTTTGATCTTGTTTGCGTCGACAAGAAATCACGATCCAACAAACATAAACCCTAAATTATAGGGCACAGCTGATCGGTTTTCTTTTTTTGGTGCCTCCTTGCTGCCATCGATCCAACAACAGGAAACAAGATTCTTTTTTTTACGACGCAAGATCACACAAACAGAAACCCTAAATCTATGCAGCCCGATAGCGGATTCCTTGGGATCTTTCCTTGCTGCGTCTATTCCAAGCAGAAAACAAGAATGGAGTCGTGGTTTTGATCAAGAAGCAGGTTTGGTATTCGTTTTCATCGTAAACCCTAAAACGAATTTGCGATATAGATCACATAATTTTATTTTCTTTTCGGTTGTTAAGTGATTAGGATTAGGGTTTGGGGTTAATAACATGTTATAAAACGGGGATTGATTTAAATTTGGTAATCGAGGCGTTTGTTTCAGCCTACACGCGAACCGAGACAAGATTTAAGGTCTCGGTGGGTATAATATAGTCACCAGCCGCAACCTTTTGGGTGCCGGCTTGGTGTTAGGCCAAACAGGGGCAACCCTAGTTAGGGTTTGCGTTAAAATAGCGGGTATAAAACAATAGCAAAAACAAAACTTTTCTCCCCAGTTTTCCTCGGACGACACATAGGGTATATATCGGGTAGAACTGGCAGGAGATATCAGACAACACAGTTATGTTATATATTGAGCAGTACTATTTTTATATATGGGATAAAACAGAAAAAGGGATATGTTGGACATCATGTGGTTTTAGGGTATATTTTTATTAATTATTGTTTTGTTTCGTGCGACCGAGACGCGGTGTCTCGGTAGGCTTGGGTACGTTAGATTACGTTATTAAACATGATCAATTTAAGTATTATTTACACGTGGTTAAATATTTTTACGAGACTTAAATTATATTTAATTAATAGATTTTGCCAAGTATTTTATTTGCGTAATTAAATTAATATACGTGACTTATATTAATTATTTAATTATTTGGTTAACGTTAGTTTTATTAAATTATCATGTTATGATATGAATTATGAATTCAAGTAAAACCATGCACGTTATTATTAACTGTTAATTATTATTATTTAGCGTAAGTATTTATTAAGTAGAGTTTACTACACGATCATGAAATATATATATTTTATGTTAATTAAAACATATGAACATAAAATACACTTAGCATGATACATGGTTTATATCAAGTCGTGAAATAAGTCAAGAACGTTAAGGCAATACAAGAACAAGTAAAACAAGTTAACGTTAAGTAATTAATAATTATTAACTATAAGTTAACCAAGCGACTCATACACGTCCTTCGTTATTATGTAGCATTTATGGAGTATGATCTTCTTCACGTTTTCGCCTTCCACGTTATCCTTCGTTTGCATTTACTGGATGTGAGGTACGGATTTTCTGTCCTTTCAGTAAGGACTTCCTTTCTATGCATGATTAGAATTCCCCGTCTTCAGCCAAATGTTTTTCCCCAGTATATGTTTAAGCTTATCAGTAATCATGTTAATAACTAAATAAATTGCCTGAGCATTATATACAAGCATGACCAAGTTTATGTACTAGTTACGGAGGTACCGTAACCATGGCACTAGAGGCACCGGTGTCGTGACTCACATGTAGGAGAGTGATATCCTGCATCGTCCCACTCATGTTCAGTTTGGCCATTTTTATAAGTATGTTTAGTGGGGCGTATGGATGCATCCTAGGCTTATCAGTTTACAAGTTATCAGGGTAAATGTGGTGTGTGCTCTACATCCTTCACATTGGAGCTGATCCCTCCACCCAGCACAGTATTTAGAGGTCACCCCTCTACAGCATGACGAGGTCTCCCCTCCATGTATTCATGCACGTTGATATATTTCATGACCTATATGAGCTCTTTGGCATTTAAATTACAGTTTTCATGATTAAACAACAGACTTTCAGTATTAACATGAACATGACTCTTTTCAAAATAAACCAGTTTATTACATGTCACCAGGTTTCCAGGACTTATATTCTTCCGCTGCACTCTCATTGTCATGTTTTCATTTTAGCCTTCACTTATGTTATGTTATTCCATGTTATTGTATATATCCGTGCATTGAGCGTCTCGCTCAGCCGTTTTCTCTTTTCATGTCCCTAAACGGCATGTACACAAGGTCAGGAGCATGGAAAGGTTATGCATAGGATGGGAGCTATTTTATGTTCTGTTCATTCTGCATTACTTTTACTTTATGCTATGTTTATGAGTTTATGTTGGGGACCGATGTTTGATTCCGGTTATCCCTTATGGTCATGTAATGTTCTAGGACATTTACCTTATGCTTTGATATTACGCCATGATTATCTTGTGGCATTCCATTTATCCCAATGGGGTGTTACAATAATCAATCTAAAAATTTAACTAAACTAACCACTAATAATCAACTAACAATAACCAATCAAACCTAATCAATAAAACTAACCATAAAAACCAAATAAATCAAAACCCACTTGACTATAGAAAACCAAAATCAACCAAATAAAAACTTAGATGCTTAGAATCAAAAAGAAAAGAAGAAGAAGATTAAAGGAAAGCTTATATTAAAGATTAAGAATCAAACAAATAAAAGTAAAGATTAAACTTACATGAACATGGATGGATTGAAAGATTAAGAAAAGTGCCAAACACCCTAATGGTGTTGGCTTACACGAACCAACAAAAAAGAAAGAAAAAAATAAAAATTAAAAAAACTAGTCTATTTTTGGTGAGGAGGTTCTATTTATAGGCCTTGTGAGTTGTTGGTGAGTGGGCTTTTTCCTTTCTTTTTGTCTTCTCGTCTCTTTAATAAAGTTGACGTTTTTGACTTCGATTCAGGATTTGTCGATGAATAAATTCAACTCGTCTTTTAATTTCTTTGTTTAATAGACTTGAGTTCTTCGACATATATAAATCTTCCATCTTTGGTCCTTATCTTCGATAAATCTTCAAATAGGCCCATTGACTTCAAATCGTTTGCAGTCTTGGACTCTAGACTTCGTTTTTCGTCTTTTTTCTTTGATAAAACCCGTGCAATCCCATGTTTTCTTCAATATTTATCCGTTTGGCTTTGAAACACAATAAAAACACAAACCACGCATAATTCCAAACAAATGATATTAAATACGCTTTTTGGTCTCGTTTTAGCAAGCAATAAGTGGTAAAAGGATGGGTGTTTTCACACCTATCAATGTCTAAGTGATGTGAATCAGCCCGCACATTTGGTATGTGCCGGTAGTTTTTATCGAGAGCATTGTCTAATAAAAGAATACATTTAGATGGAGTCTAGAAGTACCTCCTGCTTGGTTTTTCTCATGTGAGATAACTTGATTATGTATTCTCTCGTGTCTTCTAAACTTTCGCGTCCTGTTATCGTAGGTCTCGGATGACTTAAGGTTGCTTGATTTTCTGTTGTTTCTACTGAGCCCTCTAGTTTCGTGTTGATTCCACCATATAGCTAAGGTGAGTTCATAGCCCCTCTAGCTACTTGTTCATTGTTTCAAAATACGGGGTGAGATTAACATGTTGGAACACAATCTTTTAAACTGTATGCTATCCAGAACTGTATGCTGCCAGATGAATTCATTGATATTATTGCTTTTAGTCTCTAGCCTTAAGTTTCCTCTCCTGATCATGAACCGTTAATTGTTTGGTGTGCATTGCGCGAAGCGCGAATGTTGTGGGTGGATCCATCGGGATTGACTATCCCCGTCCCGATTACCTTGACGCACTTACATTTGTCTATACTTGAGTATTAGGCTGGATACTCACTAGAGGAACTTACACTGAGTTAAGCTTCGGTTCATGAACTAAATAGCAATAATATATCATGACTATGGAGAATGTACATAGTCATCCCCCAGTACTTGTTTTTACAAAGTATATTGTGTTCCATTACTTAGCTTTCTAAACCTATGAATATCACTCAACTTTTTGTTGACGGGTTTACATGTTTTAATCTCAGGTAATACTGCTTAATGTGCTTGGACGAGGTACCACATGAAGTTGGCAGCTTGGAAAGATCTGTGTTGTGATATGTTTATGCTTTGTTATAAATGACGTTGTTAAAGTCTTCCGCTGATCTTTTGTTATCTCAAAACTTTAAACTATGATGTTATGGTACTTTATTATGTTTTAAAACTTTTGGGACCGATGTTTCTAAACTCTGATATAATGTGATGTAATATATATGTCTTCTATTACGTCATTTTTCATGTCATTTATAACTCATTGTTACTTGTACCTTGACGTGTGATCCCCTCGCTGCCTAACTGTTTCATGGGTTAGATTTTGGGGGTCTCACAGATTGATATCAGAGCGATGGTTATAGAGAACTGAGTCATTCTCAAAACTTGATCTATAACTAAATTTCAAGATATTTCATGCTTTACAAGTGTCAAACACAGAATCTGCCAATGTTGTTCAATATCTACGTGGGTAACTCTCTAATCCTTATTGCTTACCTTAATTATTTTTATAATATTTCATTCCTTGATTTCATTTGAAATATTACATTGGTTTCATTGTGATACGTATTACCTCCTTCCAAAACCCTCTTGCTTAATATTATATGTATATTCCACTCCTTAGTGTTGCATTCCTTGTTGACAATCAGTTATGCATACCTAAAATCTCTTCATATTCTATTTTCTCCAATTTCATGAATCTTGAAATAGCATACTTATACAAGTTCACACTGAATTTTGTATTGTGTTGTTGACAGAAACATGCCACCTACCAGAATTCATAGAGCTGATGGACCCAGGAGATCCCGCCGGGCTACTATGGGGAGAGTTATTGCAAAAAGGGTAAAGAAAGCTGTTGCTGAATACGAAAAGAGCCGAGAGACTCAAACTAAAGCTGAAGGTTCTTCAAGCACAAAAGGATGTTCATACAAGACCTTCATGTCTGGAAAACCCCACTCCTTCAAAGGGACCGAAGGTGTCGTTGGTTTGACACGTTGGTTTGAAAAGATGGAGCAAGTATTTGGAACTTGTAAATGTGCTGAAGAGGATAAGGTAATTTATGTTGCTAGTACTTTGGAAGGTATCGCACTTACCTGGTGGAATGGAAATATAAAAACCTTAGGTCTTGATAATGCAAACCAAAACCCTTGGAGCGAGTTCAAAACAATGATGACTATTGAGTACTGCCCTGAGATTGAGATAGCTCGGATGGAACACGATCTATGGAACTTACAAATGAAGAATGATGATATTGAAGCTTACACTAATAGGTTTCATGAGTTGGCCTTAATGTGTCCTAAACTGGTTCCAGATGAGAAGAAGAAAATAAAAGGTATGTCAAGGGCTTTCCTGAAAGGATTAAAGGACACATTACTTCATCAAAACCTTCTTCCCTACATGAAGCAGTGAACATGGCTCGTGAATTGGTCGAGCAGTCTGTGGAAGGTAAAGCTGCTAAGTCTAATGCTGATAATAAACGGAAATGGGAGGAGCATAAAGGAAACAATCAAGGAAACAATCGGGGTAATAACCGTAACAACAACCGAGGCAAAAATAGAAACTCCAACAGGAACAATAACCGACAAGCCAACAAAAGACAAGAGACAACAACCATGTATGCAGCTGCTCCTGCTGTTCTTGCTGTTCTTGCTACTCCTGCTGCTCCTGTTACTCTTGCTGCTCCTATTGCTCCTGCTACTCTTGCTGACAGACGAAGTTATACTGGTAACCTGCCTAAGTGTGATCGATGTAATTGGCATCATCCTGTCGGTGTGTGTCCTACTAGATGTACAGTTTGTAATAGGTTTGGCCATAAGGAAGGAAACTGCAACCCAGTGTGCTATAGCTGTGGTGAAAAAGGTCATATCCAGTATAAGTGTCTAAAGGCTAAGGATCCGCAGAACGATGGAGCTCGAGGCAGAGTGTATCATGTGGGAAATAATGCTCAGCATAATTCTCAAGTGGTCGCGGGTACGTATATTCTTAACGATAATTATGTTAGTGTTTTATTCGATTCCGGTGCTGAGAAGAGTTTCGTGTCTTCTGCTTTCACTCCTTTCATTGATATTACTCCTTCTGCTTTAGACACTAGCTGTGAAGTAGAATTAGCAGACGGTAAGATTGTTAGTACCATTACAGTCTTGCGTGGTTGTACCCTTAATTTGCTTAGTCATTTGTTTTTAATCGACCTTTTACCGACACGTCTCGGCAGTTTTGATGTTATTGTTGGTATGGATTGGTTAGCGTCTCATCGTGCTGTCATTGTTTGTTCTGAGCGAATCTTGCGTATTCCTCTTTCTTCGGGTAAAATCTTAGAACTTCGCGGTGAGAAGCCGGATGACAACCGGAATTCTCTTCTTTCTATCAAGGCTGATCAGAAAAAGCTTGATGATATTCGTATCGTTTGTGAATTTCCTGGAGTTTTCCCAGATGAATTGTCGGGATTACCTACCGTGCGTGAAGTAGAATTCCGTATCGATCTTATTCCGGGTGCACTGCTTGTTGCCAAATCGCCTTATCGTTTAGCCCCGTCTGAGATGAGTGAATTATCAAATCAGCTTAATGAATTACAAGAGAAAGGTTTCATTAGACCGAGTCATTCGCCGTGGGGAGCGCCTGTGCTCTTTGTTAAGAAAAATGGTGGTGCAATGAGAATGTGTATTGATTACAGGGAATTGAATAAGCTGAAAATCAAGAATCGTTACCCTCTCCCTCGTATCGATGACTTATTTGACCAATTGCAAGGTGCTTGTTGTTTCTCCAAGATAGATCTTCGTTCAGGTTATCATCAGTTAAGAGTGCATGAAAGTGACATCCCCAAAACCGCATTCAGAACTCGTTATGGTCACTTTGAATTTACCGATGCCATTCGGTCTTACCAATGCTCCTACCGTTTTTATGGATCTAATGAACCGTGTCTGCAAACCTACCTTGATAAGTTTGTTAAAGTCTTTATTGACGACATCCTCATTTACTCGAAATCAGAAAAAGATCATGAAAATCATCTTAGAACCATCTTAAGTCTTCTGGAGAAAGAAAAGTTATATGCCAAATTCTCTAAGTGTGAATTTTGGTTGAAAGAGGTTCAGTTTTTGGGACACGTGGTAAATCAGGATGGTATACACGTGGATCCTAGTAAAGTTGAAGCAGTTAAGAATTGGAAACCTCCTAAATCACCTACTAAAGTCCGTTCATTTCTCGGGTTAGCCGGATATCATCGCAGATTCATCAAAAACTTCTCCAAGATTTCTAAGCCTTTAACCCTGCTTACACAAAAGAACAAGGAATACATTTGGAATGAAGAACAAGAGCAAGCCTTTTGCTTATTAAAGGGCAAATTGTGTAATGCTCCAGTGTTAACACTTCCTGACGGACCTGATTTTGTTGTTTATTGTGATGCATCCCACCAAGGTTTCGGGTGTGTCTTAATGCAGTGAGGAAAAGTGATTGCTTATGCCTCCAGACAACTTAAAACCCATGAACATAACTATACTACTCACGATTTGGAGTTAGGTGCAGTAGTATTTGCCTTGAAAATATGGAGACATTATCTTTATGGGACGAAAAGTGTGATATACACTTATCATAAGAGTCTCCAGTATATCTTTAACCAAAAGGACTTGAACATGCGACAGAGATGTTGGTTAGAACTTCTTAGCGACTATGAATGTGAAATTAAGTATCACCCAGGAAAGGCTAATGTTGTAGCTGATGCCCTAAGTCGAAAGGAAAGACTTAAACCTAGGAGAGTGCGTGCTATGAGCATAACCATTCAATCTAGCCTCAAGGCTAGGATATTAGAAGCACAACAAGAAGCTGCAAAAGACTTTAAGGCTCCAGCAGAATTGCTGCGAGGATTAGATGTTCAGTTTGAAAGGAAAGAAGATGGAACAATTTACTTTGTTGGACGATTATGGATTCCATTGGTTGGAGAATTAAGAAAGGTAATAATGGACGAAGCTCACGCTTCAAGATATTCGATTCACCCTGGTGCATATAAGATGTACTACGATTTAAGGGTTATTTACTGGTGGCCAGGTATGAAAAAGGACATAGTAGAATATGTTAACAAGTGTCTGACTTGTTTAAAGATTAAAGCAGTACATCAGAAACCCTCAGGTCTTTTACAACAACCAGAAGTCCCAGAATGGAAATGGGAAAAGATTACAATGGACTTAGTCACAAAGCTGCCTAGAAGCAGTGGTGGTTTTGATGTAATTTGGGTAATGTTGATAGATTAACCAAATGTACTCACTTCCTTCCTATTCGTGAGGATTATAAAACTGATAGATTGGCTCGAATCTACATCAATGAGATTGTTGCAAAGCACGGAGTGCCAATATCGATTATTTCTGATAAGGATGGTCGTTTTGCATCACATTTCTGGAAAGCACTTCAAAAGGCGTTGGGTACGCAAGTATTAATGAGTACATCATATCACACAGAAACGGATGTACTAAGTGAAGGCACTATTCAGACTTTGGAAGACATGCTGCATGCATGTGTTATGGATTTTAGTGGTAGCTGGGATACTCATATACCTTTAGTCGAATTTTCCTATAATAACAATTATCATAAAAGTTTCAAGTGTTCATCGTTCGAGGCTTTATACGGACATAAGTGCAGATCACTAGTAATATGGAACGAAGTATGTGAAAGTCAACTGATAGGGACTGAATTAGTTCTAGAAACTACAGACAAGATTGTTCAGATTAGGGAAAGACTGAAAACTGCTAGAAGTCGTCAGAAGGGTTACGCAGACAAACGACGCAGACCTCTTGAGTTTCAAGTCGGAGATCGTGTGCTGTTACGAGTATCTCCATGGAAGGGTATTGTAAGGTTCGGTAAAAGAGGAAAACTTGTGCCACGTTTTGTAGGACCATTCGAGATCGTTGAATGTATTGGTTCAGTAGCCTATCGACTGAAGTTACCCCAGGAGTTAAGTTGTGTTCACGACGTATTCCACGTTTCCAATCTTAAGAAATGCTTAGCCGAATAAGATGTTCAGATACCTTTAGAAGAAATAAGGGTGTACGAGAAAATGTATTTCATTGAAGAACAAATAGAGATCATGGATCGCTAAGTCAAGAAGCTGAAACGTAGTTGGATTCTTATCGTTAAAGTTCGTTGGGATTCACGTCGGGGTGTTGAGTTCACTTGGGAAAGTGAAGAGCAGTTCAAGACTAAGTATCCCCATCTTTTCTCGTCTTCTTCTTCCATCTCTAGTTAAACTCTGAGGGTCCAGAGTTCCTTTAGGGGGGAAGACAGTGAGATCTCGTATTTTCCTGGTAATTATTTTACTCTTATTCATTATTTTAATCGTTGTTGATACTTATTCGAAATTATAAAATTATTTTTATTTTATATTTCCATATTTATTTAAATCAAATATTTTGATTTAAAATCACCCACGTGCAATTTTACAAACGTTTACTTGAATCAACGGAACGAGAACCGAGGGCTAAATATTTCGACCTAAAGATATTGATCTTTACATTGCATTAAGTCTAGACCGATAACGGGCACAGTAATAGATTCTTGTATTTCATATTTTTACTGTCGATTGTTTCAATGTTCGATATTTTCGATGTTTTCTTTTAATGTCATGTTAAGTCGAGTCGGGAGTCTAGATTATCATATTTCGAGTGCGTTTTAACTTTTGAGAAGTATTTTTATGAAACTCAAGCCCCGTAAATATTTGTAAATTTGACTAATAGTCATTTCCCACTTTTAACAAAAGTATTTATTTTCTAGTCCTAAAGTTTCAAAAGTGACAAGTTTAGTCCTCCACTTAACTAACCATATATAAAACCATTTTCATTTCCACTAACACATAATAAACAAATAAAAAAAATCACACCACCCTCCCCCCTTGTTTCTACCGCCAACCAACACCCCCCCAAAACCATCTTGAATCATCACAATTAATTTGATTCACTCAAAACAATTAAAAGACCCCTTGCTAGAATTTTGAGGTGCATCTTTTGGTACAAAATTTGTACACATGCATCAACTTTTGAGGTTTTGATGATTTTATGGTTGAATAAGTGTTTGATCATTGTTTTTAAGATGATCATGGATAGATTTTGTGTTTTTTATGTTCAAAAGTCTAAGTTCTTGACTCTCCTGATCATGAACCGTTAATTGTTTGGTGTGCATTGCGTAAAGCGCGAATGTTGTTGGTGGATCCATCAGGATTGACTATCCCCGTCCCTATTACCTTGACGCACTTACATTTGTCTATACTTGAGTATTAGGCTGGATACTCACTAGAGGAACTTACACTGAGTTAAGCTTCGGTTCATGAACTAAATAGCAATTATATATCATGACTATGGAGAATGTACATAGTCATCCCCCCAGTACTTATTTTTACAATGTATATTGTGTTCCATTACTTAGCTTTCTAAACCTATGAATATCACTCAACTTTTTGTTGACGGGTTTACATGTTTTAATCTCAGGTAATACTGCTTAATGTGCTTGGACGAGGTACCGCAGGATGTTGGCAGCTTGGAGAGATCTGTGTTGTGATATGTTTATGCTTTGTTATAAATGACGTTGTTAAAGTCTTCCGCTGATCTTTTGTTATCTCAAAACTTTAAACTATGATGTTATGGTACTTTATTATGTTTTAAAACTTGTGGGACCAATGTTTCTAAACTCTGATATAATGTGATGTAATATATATGTCTTCTATTACGTCATTTTTCATGTCATTTATAACTCATTGTTACTTGTACCTTGACGTGTGATCCCCTCGTTGCCTAACTGTTTCATGTTAGATTTTGGGGGTCTCACAGATTGGTATCAGAGCGATGGTTATATAGAACTGAGTCATTCTCAAAACTTGGTCTATAACTAAATTTCAAGATATTTCATGCTTTACAAGTGTCAAACACAGAATCTGCCAATCTTGTTCAATATTTGCGTGGGTAACTCTCTAATCCTTATTGCTTACCTTAATTATTTTTATAATATTTCATACCTTGATTTCATTTGAAATATTACATTGGTTTCATTATGATACGTATTACCTCCTTCCAAACCCCTCTTGCTTAATATTATATATATATATTCCACTCCTTAGTGTTGCATTCCTTGTTGACAATCAGTTATGCATACCTAAAATATCTTCTTATTCTATTTTCTCCAATTTCACAAATCTTGAAATAGCATACTTATACAAGTTCACACTGAATTTTGTATTGTGTTGTTGACAGAAACATGTCGCCTACCAGAATTCGTAGAGCTGATGAACCCAGGAGATCCCGTCGGGATACTATGGGGAGAGTTATTGCAAAAAGGGTAAAGAAAGCTGTTGCTGAATACGAAAAGAGCCGAGAGACTCAATGTGACAACCGCGGTTTTGAGGTTCGTCACTTAGTTTTGTTTTGTGCTAGTTACGTGTCTTTACGTGTTTATGTGCTAATTGGTGTGTTGTGGTTTGGATATCATTTCTGGTACGGGGTACCTTGTGAGTGAAACGATGTGTGATGATTTCATTTTCATGAGCTCACATGGTAGTGACTATGAAATGAGATGGTGTTATTTAGTGGTTTACGTATACGTATATGTATTATAGAAAATCGTATTTTTACGATTTACGGTTTAGCATTTCGAGGACTCGGATGAGGTATTTAGTCACGGGAGTATTTTTCGGGATGGTTTTAAGTCATTTAGGACTTAGTTAATTAGTTTATTTCATATTTCAAGAGTTTTTATAAAACTGTATATTTTACGTCTTTTACGTTATACGCGTAAATTTAACTAGTTTTACGGTTTTGAGGTTCGGGAGGCTTTAGGAGCTGAAATAAATTAAGGAAATTTAAGGTAATAATAATTAATAGTTAATTTACAGTAATATAGTTAAAAAAGTCGGCCATAGGGTGTTGGGCTTGGTTTTGGGTCAAATTTTGCTTAAGGAAAGGAAGGGGAGCCCAGTTTGAGTACTATTAGGCTTCCTGGTTAGTTTTAATTACCCGTATTACTCCCTTTAGCCCCCAAACGATTTTTCTTTCTCCCAAACCTAATATGAGTCGTGATTAACAATGGTGGATGAAGAAAACCCAATTATTCAATTATGGTTTAAGGTATGCGCTAAAACTATGCTTAATTAACGTTTAATTTACGTATGTAACCTAATATGATGGATTAGGGTTTGACATTCATAATTTTTAATTAGATTTTGTTAATAATCTGTAATTAATGATGTAATTAATAGGTTTTTATCATTGGAAATTGTTTTTAGGTTTTAATTAGGGTTTATGTATAATTAATTAGGTTAATTTAATTAAATTCGTTTTTTAAAAACTGGGCATAATTTTAGGTCAATTGTTTTGATGATATCTAGGGTTCTATAAACTCTTATTTTGCGATCCAAGTATCCCTGGAAAGGTATTTGAGTTGACTTTCAAATGCAAGAAACGAGAACTAAATTGGAGGTCGGGAAGTGGGTCAAAAACAGGTTACAACAGACGGAGGTCAAAACAGTTTTGAAATCAACCTGTTTTCTTTTTATGTTTTGGGTTGTTTCGGGTGCTTAGGGTATATTGGGACTTTCAAACGAACATAAGAGTTGGTTTATATATTATAGGAAGTATCTTCACTGGGGCTAAGATTGTGGGTTAGGGTAAGACCCACTAATCATAACAAACTTTTTGTATGTTTAAAATCAGTAAAATCCAGATAGACAAAAGTATGTATATATATATATATATATATATATATATATATATATATATATATATATATATATATATATATATCGGGGCCTTAACAGTAGCTTAAAGGTTGGGGCAAAAAGGAGGAGTTAGCTAACATATGTAAGGGAATATGATTTCCTTTACAGAGATCATGGGTATGTTTAGGTGGGCGTTTGGCTTATAGTTTGGAGACCTAAAAACCGGGACTGTTTTGGGTAAAATGTTAACGGGACGGGTTATGAAGTAAACTAAGTTAAGGGTTTTATATAGGAGTGTAATGAGATGCTTAGAGCATATGAATGAGGTATATATATGGGAGAGGTCTAGATGTCCATCATAGGTTGATGAGCCGTTTTAGTGTTTGGTTCATGTGTTGATTTTGTGTTTTTGTTTGTTAGCTTTTTGCTAGTGCGCGGACTTTTGGAGAAGCTCAATCAGGTGAGTTTCATAGTCCCATGTCTTCTAATGATTTTGACTTCCAGATGGGATGGAAGAGACACTGTCTTGTTTTTATAAATTATGCTGTGAATGTTTTGTGTTTGGTGATGGACTTGTGCATACTTATGTGATTAACTGCTAGTTGATTCATGATTGTTTTATGTTTTGACTTGGTACCAAGGGGATGTTGACAAGGCGGGGCCTTGGGGAGGTACATAGATGTGTGAGCATCTATAGGACCAAAGGATAATGACAAGGCGGGGCCTTGGGATTGGTGCATAGGTGTATGGGCGCCTATGGTACCATGGTGTTTAGTAAGGCTGGGAGCCTTGGATTTGGTTTGGTTTGTTAAATCTTGAATATTAGTTGCTAATGCATGTTTTTATCACATTGTCCATATGTTCTTAAATTTGGTTATTATTCACTACTTATGGTTTAATTTTGGCGTTGGAGTCTAAACCTATGACTCTCACCAACTTTATGTTGACGTGTTTTAGTGTCTCTTTCAGGTGATATTATGGTTAAGCGTGAGAACATAAGTGGCTAGGATCTGGAGTTGCGTATGAATGCATTTAGAAGGAGATCCCCGTTCCTTCTTAGTTTCTTTTGTTTGTTTAATAAGTGATACTGTTGGCACCTATATGTTTGCTTTGTTTATGTTAATTGTTTGTCTTGGGTAAGTGGTAGGACTGTTACCTACTTACCTGGACTCCTGCATTGTTGAGATATTGTCATGACATTTATGTCATCATTTTATGACATTTCTTATTTCATTTAGTTATCTCTATAGACACGCCATGTTGTGATGATATCCATACGTCGCGCCCCATATTCCGCCATGGTGGGGTGTGACAGAATGGTATCAGAGACAATGGTTATAGAGAATTAGGTTGCCTAGTCTAGTAACATAGTCTATAGCTTAGGGGTCCCTGCATATAGGCGTCATAGGAGTATGTGTGCGTTTTATATTAATTAAAGTTTTCTGGATGTTTTTGGCTTTTACTTGCGATGTTTGTTAAGTTTTGACTAGTATGGGTTGAACCATAGTAGTTCATACTTAGCCACATGTTAATTTCTTTTCGGGTTGTGACTAGTGCGGGTTGAACCATAATCGTCCACGCTAGTCATTGTTGTATTTTGCTTAAATTGTACATTATAGTACATAATTTGGTACAAGGTAGTTTCTATCTTTTGTTGAGTTATTTTATGTACCTGAGGTATGTTATTTTTTCTTTTGATGTTTAAGTCATGTTCCCTAAGAATCGTGTGGTGGTTCGAGTTACTAGGAGTACATGGGTATGAAGGATTTTAAGGTGTTTCCATTCTAATGGACGACATGACTTATAATTGATTATGTTTTCCTTTGGATTTTGTCTATGCTGTTTTAGCTAGACTATGGATTTATGTATTTCAAGAGTTGACTATGTTATTTGATTAGTTGGAGTTTTTTTGACCTTATTGTTTATGTGGTTATGTGCTTAGGTGAGTTGATGGATTTATGTGTTATGTGTTGTATTGATTCTTATAAGTGTCATCATAGGAGGAAGTGCATTGGGTAAAGGGTAATTGTATAAGTATGGTGGCCAACATAGTTATACAAGTACCACAACTTCAATAGGTTCCTAAGTATGATTGCATGAAAGAGGGTTAGTACATGCTTGTATATGATAAGATGTGGATTATTGGTATATGTATAGTATATGGGTTTATGTAACGGTTGCCTACGATATGGATATTTTTGAGTGTGTTATTGTTTTGGGTAATAGTCATGTTGTGTGATTATGGGGTCACACGATATGGACTGGTTTTAGTGATGGGTTTTATGCCTTGTGGTAAGATGGTGGTTACTCGTAGAAAATAAAATAAAACGAGTGTATGACGCGATTGGTTGATCTGACATGTATGGTAACGAGTATGTTTTGGGTGATTTAATAGGTATATATATGCGGATGTATATACTACTATGTGTTAAGTTATGGTATATGGTCGTTCACTAGTTATTATAACTTGAACGTACCTTGTGTTTGTTCGTGTTTTATGGTGCTGGAGTTTGATGGAGTTCCAACGACGTTTTGAGTCTTTTGGATGTGTGTCTACATCGGGTATGTATTTTTATTAATCCGAACTACTAAATTTTCTTGCAAATAAGTCTGGCTAATTATAGGAAACGGTTTTGAAAATAATTTGTAAGTGTACGGTATGATATCGTAACTTACATTTTTTTTAGTTGTAGTAGTAAGTTATAAAAAAAGTTGTCTTGAATATAATTGGATTAGTCTTCTATGTAACATGTGATAATATATTTTAAAGGGGTAAAGAAATTTTACAATAATTTTCTTAAGTGGAGTTAAAATTTTAGAATAATTTAACTAAGACGGAAAGAGTAAAAAAAAAGGAGATTTTATTATGGTAATGATAATAATAACACCACACCTTGTAAACGTGTAGTAGTTTAGTTATAACCAACCTAAATGAAAAAAAAACACTGTATTTTATAAACATGTATTAGTTTCATAATAACAAGTGAAATAAGTTTAATATGGGTAAACAAGATAATGGTTAAGATTGTAGTATACTAATTAGTTGATATCCTGATAAAATGATGAAGATAAAGGATGAGTTATTGGTTAAAAATGAGTATGATTGATTTTAGTAGTATTGGAGTTTGGTTCTTATGAGAAGTAACTAATTGGGACGAAAGTTTAAAAAAATTTTCTAAGGTATCGAGATTTAGTAATACTAATCGTGAAGGGTCTAAATTTTTTTTGTTGTTGGCACACTCCATTGATCTTTCGGATTACATTGTTTTGTTTTCAGTTGTTTTGGCTAGGGTTCGTTTTACCCTATATTTTATTGGGACACGATTGTTTGGAATTCTTTTGTTACACGTCATGGCTGATTTAGTTATGCGGTTGTGGAAACGTTAGGATGAGAGGATAGAGTTGGGTAGTATTACTTATGGTTAGATATTAGAATGGAGAAAAGTGTTTTGGTTTAAAGGTTGTGTTGAAGGAATGATTAAGATTTGTGGAGTTTGGAAACTTAGATTGGTTACGGGAATAAGAGAGTTAGTAAAGTTAGTTGACTGGTAGTGGGAACGAGAGGTCATGCTATGAGAAGTTGGTTGAAGTACCATTAGGAGATTGATGAAAGTACTAGCGGATGTGAGGGTAGAGTAGAAAGTTTATACTAATGGAAAGGTTGGGTAAATAACACGCAAGGGATTCATATAGTTATGGAGGCAAGGTAGTAGTAGACACGTGAAGGAAAACAGGAATGTGAAAGAATGGTTGGTAGGAGGCTGATTAACGGTGAAGTACAACAAGTAAGGAAGAGTGAGCCATTGAGGGGTTGGAGTACTTTTAGAAATATTGTGGTAGATGAGTTGAAGTTAGAAGCTACTGGTAGTGTGAAGTTCCTAGGTAACATCATGGAGACGAGAAGGAGTGCGTAAAGAGCTACATCGCGAAGCAAGGAGTTGAAAGGACTACGTGTCGGCTGCAAGAAGGATGCAAGAGATTTCGAAGGAGTCACAAAAGTTGCGAGGACTGGAAAGGTGACAAGCACTATGATGGGAAATTTACGTATGGTTCGTGACGAAGAAGGGCAGATCGAGTATCAGAGTGGAGCTACAAAGAGCTGAACCGGTGGATCGTGATGAAATGAATACATGACATGGGAGATTAAGAACTCGTGGAAGTAACAAGGGGATCGAGGGATGAGAAGTGAAGCTGAGCTGAATAAGTTTCGTGGAGAAGTGATTAGAGAGTCGGTTTTGTGAAGGTGTTATGAAAGATCTTTGGAAGAGACAGCTATGCATTATCCAATGCACTAGTTATTTCCATAGATTTGATGAATGAAGTATGGAATTTTTGTTGGACGGGATAATGTAGGAATAAGGGAGAACCATGGAAGGAGAGAACCAAGTATTCCTAGAAGATTATGATTGAAAATACCTCATGTTGGGTGCAAGATCAAAGTAGAAGTATGAGATTTGAATTTTTTTTTCAAAATATGGCTTAGTAGACAAATGGAAACTAATGTGGGTATAAGATGAGAATGTGATCCGCATGGAATCACATGAAACTCTAGTCTGTCCCTATTAGGAGGGAGTAGGAGAACTGGTTGTGAGAAAAAAAACAAGTGAAGCTACTTGGAAAATTTTGGCGTATAGATGACTAGATAGACTTAGTTAGTGGAGCTGGATTGTTATATCTGCCTAGAATGCTAGAGGCATTTGGGGTACGAGACGTAGAGAATGATCTATACAGATCATGAACGTCTCCAACACATATTTAATCATCTTGATTGAACATTTGGAAAAGGTGATGAGTGGAGTTAAATGATGAAAGAAAATTGCAAGGCCAAGTACCATCTGGGAAAGGCAAGCATGGTCGATGAGATATGGAATAAGAAGAATGAAGTGAAGCTGAGACGAACTTAAACTATATGGATGACGTATTAGGGTGGTTTGGATGAAGGATGTAGGTTGCACGAGTTGATTTGTCTAAAGCAGAGAACGCGTCAACATGTATGTTGCGTGGCTTGGACAATCATATGGAGAAAAGGGACGTAGAATATACTTCCTACATAGATAGGAGTAGCTTAGAAAGGGAGATGTAAGGACGAAATTGGAGAAAGGGATACATAATGGGGTGGAGGAATAAGTACGACGAGAGTTGGGTGATAGTCGATAGACGAACTAATTCATCTCATATTTCTAGAGGAATGAGAAGTCACGTAGTTGAGAAGTTGGAAGGATTGCGTACGGATGTGATGGAATAGAGGGTTTTGCGTAAAAGTTATCCTAATATGTATGGAATGCCTTACGAAGGATTACGGCAAGGGAAGAAACGATGGGAAGCATCACATCGTGATGTATGGTAGGAGTTGAGGAAGAAGAAGGAAGTGTGTATAGAAGCGAAGCATGAATGAAATAGGTCGAGATAGGAACCGAAGGTAAAACTTTGGTAGAGCTTAATGAGTAGAATAAAGCACAACGCAGGCTAATACTGTCGTAGTGTGGAAAAAGAAATGGCACTGACCTATACTGATTGTTTGGGAGGCTTAGTATCGATAATCGAATGGATGAGGAGGGGTTATAGGTGTGATGTGCCATAGGGGCGAAGGGCTTGGTCTAACTGGGACAAGATGAGGAGCAATATGACCTTGAAGGTATGACATTGTGTAGGTATAAAGGAAGTGTTGGGTATAAAAAAAATCATGAAGAAAAGTGAGAAAGAAGTGTATAGGTGCTACTAGTGAGCTATCCAAATTTAATGGAAGTAGTTGTAGCATGGGTTTGGATGGCAGTTGATAGGCTAACTGAGATAACCGTCCTTTTGATGATGTGTATAGCTCATAAGTTGATTTAGATTGGAAGAACTAATGGATATGTGAAAGACCGTCATAGGTCACTTTGTAAGAAAATTGGAATTTTTAAGTAGTTTGGGGTACGGACTAAAGGGAGTTGATGAACATGATTGGATATGAGTGTATCCAGCTAACTTGAAAAGGATGGGAAGGTGAGATATTTATACAACCTTAGGAGTTACACTGAGGGCATGAGTGATTGATTTAGAGGGAGTTAGGAAACTCTTTAGCGATGGCTGAGTTTTCATATAATGATAGTTATCATACTTGAAGTCGATAATGCCATTTGAGGCACTATATGAAAGGATAGGGTGAGTTGTCCCTATTGTGGACTAGAATTGGTAAAAGAGGCTACTAATGTGGTAATGGTGTTTGTGGAAAGGATGAGAGCAGCAAGGGATGCTATGTTAAAAAGGAGAAAACCACTAGAGTTTAGTGACAAAGTTATGTAGGAAGTTTCACCCATAGTAACGGGTGGTATGTTTTGGTAAAATGGAAGAGTTGATGTAGAGTTTTGTAGGTCCATTTATGATCTTTGGAAAGATCGGACCAGTAGCTTATGAGCATAGAATTACCTGGGGGGGGGGGGAATGAGTGGTATACATGTTATATTTCGTGTATTAAGATTTGTAAATGTTGTTTGAGAATGCATATTTGCATGTACGGTTATTCGGGATTTGTGTTAATAAGGGTTTGTGTTATCAAAGTGTCATTTGTGAGATTTATTGACTGTGAGGTCAAGAGTTTGGCAATGAATTTAAATATTGTTGGTTAGTATATGTGCTAATTTGAGACTTAAACTAAAGTTCACGTGGAAATGAGAGGAGTTCATTTAGAACAAGTATCCTCAGTTGTTTGCTAATGGTATGTTTGATCCTAAGGAGTAAATATCGGGATGAGATTTCTATTAGGAGGGAGTGATGTGACAACCGCGGTTTTGAGGTTCGTCGCTTAGTTTTATTTTGTGCTAGTTACGTGTCTTTACGTGTTTATGTGCTAATTGGTGTGTATAGATTGTGGTTTGGATATCGTTTCCGGTACGGGGTACCTTGTGAGTGAAACGATGTGTGATGATTTCATGTTCATGAGCTCACATGGTAGTGACTATGAAATGAGATGGTGTTATTTAGTGGTTTACGTATACGTATATGTATTATAGAAAATCGTATTTTTACGATTTACGGTTTAGCATTTCGAGGTCTCAGATGAGGTATTTAGTCACGGGAGTATTTTTCGGGATGGTTTTAAGTCATTTAGGACTTAGTTAATTAGTTTATTCCATATTTCAAGAGTTTTTATAAAACTGTATATTTTACGTCTTTTACGGTATACGCGTAAATTTGACTAGTTTTACGGTTTTGAGGTTCGGGAGGCTTTAGGAGCTGAAATAAATTAAGGGAATTTAAGGTAATAATAATTAATAGTTAATTTACAGTAATATAGTTAAAAAAAAGTCGCCCATAGGGTGTTGGGCTTGGTTTTGGGCCAAATTTTGCTTAAGGAAAGGAAGGGGAGCCCAGTTTGAGTACTATTAGGCTTCCTGGTTAGTTTTAATTACCCATATTACTCCCTTTAGCCCCCAAAACGATTTTTCTTTCTCCCAAACCTAATATGAGTCGTGATTAACAATGGTGGATGAAGAAAACCCAATTATTCAATTATGGTTTAAGGTATGCGCTAAAACTATGCTTAATTAACGTTTAATTTACGTATGTAACCTAATATGATGGATTAGGGTTTGACATTCATAATTTTTAATTAGATTTTGTTAATAATCTGTAATTAATTATGTAATTAATAGGTTTTTATCATTGGAAATTGTTTTTAGGTTTTAATTAGGGTTTATGTATAATTAACTAGGTTAATTTAATTAAATTTGTTTTTTAAAAACTGGGCATAATTTTAGGTCAATTGTTTTGATGATATCTAGAGTTCTATAAACTCTTATTTTGCGATCCAAGTATCACTGGAAAGGTATTTGAGTTGGTTTTCAAATGCAAGAAATGAGAACTAAATTGGAGGTCGGGAAGTGGGTCAAGAAAAGGTTACAACAGTCGGAGGTCAATACAGTTTTGAAATCAGCCTGTTTTCTTTTTATGTTTTGGGTTGTTTGGGGTACTTAGGGTTATATTGGGACTTTCAAACGAACATGGGAGTTGTTTTATATATTATAGGAAGTATCTGCATTGGGGCTAAGATTGTGGGTTAGGGTAAGACCCCCTAATCATAACAAACTTTTTGTATGTTTAAAATCAGTAAAATCCGGATAGACAAAAGTATGTATATATATATATATCAGGGCCTTAACAGTAGCTTAAAGGTTAGGGAAAATAGGAGGAGTTAGCTAACATATGTAAGGGCATAGGGTTTCCTTTACAGATATCATGGGTATGTTTAGGTGGGCGTTTGGCTTATAGTTTGGAGACCTAAAAACCGGGACTGTTTTGGGTAAAATGTTAACGGGACGGGTTATGAAGTAAACTAAGTTAAGGGTTTTATAGAGGGGTGTAATGAGATGCTTAGAGCATATGAATGAGGTATATATATGGGAGAGGGCTAGATGTCTATCATAGGTTGATGAGCCGTTTTAGTGTTTGGTTCATGTGTTGATTTTGTGTTTTTGTTTGTTAGCTTTTTGCTAGTGCGCGGACTTTTGGAGAAGCTCAATCAGGTGAGTTTCATAGTCCCATGTCTTCTAATGATTTTGACTTCCATATGGGATGAAAGAGACACTGTCTTGTTTTTATAAATTATGCTGTGAATGTTTTGTGTTTGGTGATGGAGTTGTGCATACTTATATGATTAACTTCTAGTTGATTCATGATTGTTTTATGTTTTGACTTGGTACCAAGGGGATGTTGACAAGGCGGGGCCTTGGGGAGGTACATAGATGTGTGAGCATCTATGGGACCAAAGGATAATGACAAGGCAGGGCCTTGGGATTGGTACATAGGTGTATGGGCGCCTATGGTACCATGGTGTTTAGTAAGGCTGGGAGCCTTGGATTTGGTTTGGTTTGTTAAATCTTGAATATTAGTTGTTAATGCATGTTTGTATCACATTTTCCATATGTTCTTAAATTTGGTTATTATTCACAGCTTATGGTTTGATTTTGGCGTTGGAGTCTAAACCTAAGACTCTTACCAAATTTATGTTGACGTGTTTTTGTGTCTCTTTCAGGTGATATTATGGTTAAGCGTGAGAACATAAGTGGCTAGGATTTGGAGTTGCGTATGAATGCATTTAGAAGGAGATCCCCGTTTCTTCTTAGTTTCTTTTGTTTGTTTAATAAGTGATACTGTTGGCACCTATATGTTTGCTTTGTTTATGTTAATTATTTGTCTTGGGTAAGTGGTAGGACTGTAACCTACTTACCTTGACTCCCGCATTGTTGAGATATTGTCATGACATTTGTGTCACCATTTTATGACATTTCTTATTTCATTTAGTTATCTCTATAGACACGCCATGTTGTGATGATATCCATACGTCGCGCCCCATATTCCACCATGGTCGGGTGTGACACTCAAACTAAAGCTGAAGGTTCTTCAAGCACAAAAGGATGTTCACACAAGACCTTCATGTCTGGAAAACCCCACTCCTTCAAAGGGACCGAAGGTATCGTTGGTTTGATACGTTGGTTTGAAAAGATGGAGCAAGTATTTGGAACTTGCAGATGTGCTGAGAGGATAAGGTAATTTATTCTGCTAGTACTTTGGAAGGTATCGCACTTACCTGGTGGAATAGAAATATTAAAACCTTAGGTCTTGATAATACAAACCAAATCCCTTGGAGCGAGTTCAAAACAATGATGACTACTGAGTACTGCCCTGAGACTGAGATAACTCGGATGGAACACGAGCTATGGAACTTACAAATGAAGAATGATGATATTGAAGCTTACACTAATAGGTTTCATGAGTTGGGCTTAATGTGCCCTGAACTGGTTCTAGATGAGAAGAAGAAAATAAAAAGGTATGTCAAGGGTTTTCCTGAAAGGATTAAAGGACACACTACTTCATCAAAACCTTCTTCCCTACATGAAGCAGTGAACATGGCTCGTGAAATGGTCGAGAAGTCTGTGGAAGGTAAAGCTGCTAAGTCTAGTGTTGATAATAAACGGAAATGGGAGGAGAATAAAGGAAACAATCAAGGAAATAATCAGGGCAATAACCGTAACAACAACCGAGGCAACAATAGAAACTCCAACAGGAACAATAACCGACAAGCCAACAAGAGACAAGAGACAACAACCATGTATGCAGCTGCTCCTACTGTTCCTGTTGTTCCTGCTACTCCTGCTGCTCCTGTTACTCTTGTTGCTCCTATTACTCCTGCTACTCGTGCTGGCAGACGAAGTTATACTGGTAACCTGCCTAAGTGTGATCGATGTAATTGGCATCAACCTGTCGGTGTGTGTCCTACTAGATGTACAGTTTGTAATAGGTTTGGCCATAAGGAAGGAAACTGCAACCCAGTGTGCTATAGTTGTGGTGAAAAAGGTCATATCAAGTATAAGTGTCCAAAGGCTAAGGATCCGCAGAACGATGGAGCTCGAGGCAGAGTGTATCATGTGGGAAATAATGTTCAGCAGAATCCTCAGGTGGTCGCGGGTACGTATATTCTTAACGATCATTATGTTAGTGTTTTATTCGATTCCGGTGCTGCGAATAGTTTCGTGTCTTCTGCTTTCACTCCTTTCATTAATATTACTCCTTCTGCTTTAGACACTAGCTATGAAGTAGAATTAGCAGACGGTAAGATTGTTAGTACCAATACAGTCTTGCGTGGCTGTACCCTTGATTTGCTTAGTCATTTGTTTTTAATCGACCTTTTACCGACACGTCTCGGTAGTTTTGATGTTATTGTTGGTATGGATTGGTCAGCGTCTCATCGTGTTGTCACTGTTTGTTCTGAGCGAATCTTGCGTATTCCTCTTTCTTTGGGTAAAATCTTAGAACTTTGCGGTGAGAAGCCGGATGACAACCTGAATTCTCTTCTTTCTATCAAGGCTGATCAAAAAAAGCTTGATGATATTCGTATCGTTTGTGAATTTCCTAGAGTTTTCCCAGATGAATTGTCGGGATTACCTACCGTGCGTGAAGTAGAATTCCGTATCGATCTTATTCCGGGTGCACTGCCTGTTGCCAAATCGCCTTATCGTTTAGCCCCGTCTGAGATGAGTGAATTATCGAATCAGCTTAAGGAATTACAAGAGAAAGGTTTCATTAGACCGAGTCATTCGCCGTGGGGAGCGCCTGTGCTCTTTGTTAAGAAAAAGGATGGTGCAATGAGAATGTGTATTGATTACAGGGAATTGAATAAGCTGACAATCAAGAATCGTTACCCTCTCCCTCGTATCGATGACTTATTTGACCAATTGCAAGGTGCTTGTTGTTTATCCAAGATAGATATTCGTTCAGGTTATCATCAGTTAAGAGTGCATGAAAGTGACATCCCCAAAACCGCATTCAGAACTCGTTATGGTCACTTTGAATTTACCGTTATGCCATTCGGTCTTACCAATTCTCTTGCCGTTTTTATGGATCTAATGAACCGTGTCTGCAAACCCTACCTTGATAAGTTTGTTATAGTCTTATTGACGACATCCTCATTTACTCGAAATCAGAAAAAGATCATGAAAATCATCTTAGAACCATCTTAAGTCTTCTAGAGAAAGAAAAGTTATATGCTAAATTCTCTAAGTGTGAATTTTGGTTGAAAGAGGTTTAGCTTTTGGGACACGTGGTAAATCAGGATGGTATACACGTGGATCCTAGTAAAGTTGAAGCAGTTAAGAATTGGAAACCTCCTAAATCACCTACTAAAGTCCGTTCATTTCTCGGGTTAGCCGGATATTATCGCAGATTCATCGAAAACTTCTCCAAGATTGCTAAGCCTTTAACCCTGCTTACACAAAAGAATAAGGAATACACTTTGAATGAAGAGCAAGAGCAAGCCTTTTGCTTATTAAAGGACAAATTGTGTAATGCTCCAGTGTTAACACTTCCTGACAGACCGGATGATTTTGTTGTTTATTGTGATGCATCCCACCAAGGTTTCAGGTGTGTCTTAATGCAGCAAGGAAAAGTGATTGCTTATGCCTCCAGACAACTTAAAACCCATGAACAGAACTATACTACTCACGATTTGGAGTTAGGTGCAGTAGTATTTGCCTTGAAAATATGGAGACATTATCTTTATAGGACGAAAAGTGTGATATACACTGATCATAAGAGTCTCCAGTATATCTTTAACCAAAAGGACTTGAACATGCGACAAAGATGTTGGTTAGAACTTCTTAGCGACTATGAATGTGAAATTAAGTATCATCCAGGAAAGGTTAATGTTATAGCTGATGCCCTAAGTCGAAAGGAAAGACTTAAACCTAGGAGAGTGCGTGTTATGAGCATAACCATTTAATCTAGCCTCAAGGCTAGGATTTTAGAAGCACACAAGAAGTTGCAAAGGACTTTAAGGCTCCAGCTGAATTGCTGCGAGGATTAGATGCTCAGTTTATAAGGAAAGAAGATGGAACAATTTACTTTGTTGGACGATTATAGATTCCATTGGTTGGAGGATTAAGAAAGGTAATAATGGACGAAGCTCACGCTTCAAGATATTCGATTCACCCTATTGCAGATAAGATGTACTATGATTTAAGGGATATTTACTGGTGGACAGGTATGAAAAAGGACATAGCAGAATATGTTAACAAGTGTCTGACTTGTTTAAAGATTAAAGTAGTACATCAGAAACCCTCAGGTCTTTTACAACAACCAGAAGTCCCAGAATGGAAATGGGAAAAGATTACAATGGACTTAGTCACAAAGATGCCTAGAAGCAGTGGTGGTTTTGATGCAATTTGGGTAATTGTTGATAGATTAACCAAATCTGCTCACTTCCTTCCTATTCGTGAGGATTATAAAACTGATAGATTGGCTTGAATCTACATCAATGAGATTGTTGCAAAGCACGGAGTGCCAATATCGATTTTCTGATAGGGATGGTCGTTTTGCATCACATTTCTGGAAAGCACTTCAAAAGGCGTGGGTACGCAAGTATTAATGAGTACAACATATCACCCAGAAACAGATGGACAAAGTGAATGCACTATTCAGACTTTGGAAGACATGCTGCGAGCATGTGTTATGGATTTTGGTGGTAGCTGGGATACTCATATACCTTTAGTCGAATTTTCCTATAATAACAGTTACAATAAAAGTGTCAAGTGTTCACCGTTCGAGGCTTTATACGGACGTAAGTGCAGATCACCAGTAATATGGAACGAAGTAGGTGAAAGTCAACTGACAGGGCCTGAATTAGTTCTAGAAACTACAGACAAGATTGTTCAGACTAGGGAAAGACTGAAAATTGCTAGAAGTCGTCAAAAGAGTTACGCAGACAAACGACGCAGACCTCTTGAGTTTCAAGTCGGAGACCGTGTGCTGTTACGAGTATCTCCATGGAAGGGTATTGTAAGGTTCGGTAAGAGAGGAAAAATTGCGCCACGTTTTGTAGGACCATTCGAGATCGTTGAACGTATTGGTTCAGTAGCCTATCGACTGAAGTTACCCCAGGAATTAAGTTGTGTTCACGACGTATTCCACGTTTCCAATCTTAAGAAATGATTAGCCGAATCAGATGTTCAGATACCGTTAGAAGAAATAAGGGTGGACGAGAAAATGTACTTCATTGAAGAACCAATAGAGATCGTGGATCGCCAAGTCAAGAAGCTGAAACGTAGTTGGATTCCTATCGTTAAAGTTCGTTGGGATTCACGTCGGGGTGCTGAGTTTACTTGGGAAAGTGAAGATCAGTTCAAGACTAAGTATCCTCATCTGTTCTCGTCTTCTTCTTCCATCTCCAGTTAAACTCTGAGGGACCAGAGTTCCTTTAGGGGGGAAAGACTGTGAGATCTCGTATTTTCCTGGTAATTATTTTACTCTTATTCATTATTTTAATCGTTGTTGATACTTATTCCAAATTATAAAACTATTTTTATTTTATAATTCCATATTTATTTAAATCAAATATTTTGATTTAAAATCACCCACGTGCATTTTTACAAACGTTTACTTGAATCAACAGAACGAGAACCGAGGGCTAAATATTTCGACCTAAATATATTGATCTTTACATTGCATTAAGTCTAGACCGATAACGGGCACAGTAATAAATTCTTGTATTTCATATTTTTACTGTCGATTGTTTCAATGTTCGATGTTTTCAATGTTTTCTTTTAATGTCGTCTCAAGTCGAGTCGGGAGTCTATATTATCTTATTTCGAGCGTGTTTTAACTTTTAAAAAGAAGTATTTTTATGAAACCTGAGCTCCGTAAATATTTGTAAATTTGACTAATAGTTATTTCCCACTTTTTAACAAAAGTATTTATTTTCTAGTCCTAAAGTTTCAAAAGTGATAAGTTTAGTCGTCCACTTAACTAACCATATATAAAACCATTTTCATTTCCACTAACACATAATAAACAAATGAAAAAAATCACACCACCCTCCCCCCTTGTTTCTACCGTCAACCAACACCCCCCCAAAACCATCTTGAATCATCACAATTAATTTGATTCACTCAAAACAATTAAAAGACCCCTTCCTAGAATTTTGAGGTGCATCTTTTGGTACAAAATTTGTACACATGCATCAACTTTTGAAGTTTTGATGATTTTATGGTTGAATAAGTGTTTGATCATTGTTTTTAAGATGACCATGGATAGATTTTGTGTTTTTGATGTTCAAAAGTCTAAGTTCTTGATTTTTATCTTTTGATTTTGTTGCATGCAAGGGTTTAGGATTTTAAGGGATGATTTATGAGTGGGAAAATGATTAGATTTTGTTGAAAAAGTCATTTGATATGATTTTCAAAGTACCAATTTTAGGCAGAAAGTATAAGTTAGTTTTGGGTATCATAAACTTGGTTTACTATTAAACTAATAAGATAGGGCTGTAGATATTTTTCTTAGCTTCGATTTGATATAAATTAGAGCTTCCAACTCCAAACGAGTTAGAAATAGCGTTAGTTTGATTATTCGTGTACCGGGAGACGAGTATCGACACAATCCAAAACTGTTGTAGATATTTGGATGGAATCTCGGGGACTATAAGTTGAGTTTTAAAAATATTCAAAGGCTGTTTTCGGACTATAAACTTAGGGTTGTGAGTCCATTATCAAACTCAAGTTTCGGGTTTATAAATGGTATTGTTTAGAATGGTCAAAATGGTTTTACGAGTCAAAGACGTAATTCTGTCCTGATTTTGTAACTCGAAGATGTGTCGGGCAGTGAGTCTTAGAAGTAAAAACTTTTGACAAGCTTTTTATATGTCTTTCTATCGATGTTAAGTGAGCTTCTCAGTTAGTACCATAAACATTTGACGTGTCTAAGTGAGGTAAATCAGCCCGTACATTTGGTATGTGCCGGCAGTTTTTATCCAGAGCATTGCCTAATAAAAGAATACATATAGATGGAGTCTAGAAGTACCCCTTGCTTGGTTTTTCTCATGTGACATAATTTGATTATGTATTCATTAATTCAAGTGTTTTTATAAACATTTATTTCGTGTCTTCTAAACTTTCGCGTCCCGTTATCGTAGGTCTCGGATGACCTAAGGTTGTTTAATTTTCTGTTGTTTCTACTGAGCCCTCTAGTTTCGTGTTGATTCCACCATATATCTAAGGCGAGTTCATAGCCCCTCTAGCTACTTGTTCATTGTTTCAAAATACGGGGTGAGATTAACATGTTGGAACACAATCTTTTAAACTGTATGCTATCCAGAACTGTATGCTGCCAGATGAATTCATTGATATTATTGCTTTTAGTCTCTAGCCTTAAGTTTCCTCTCCTGATCATGAACCGTTAATTGTCCGGTATGCATTGCGCGAAGCGCGAATGTTGTGGGTGGATCCATCGGGATTGACTATCCCCGTCCCGATTACCTTGACGTACTTACATTTGTCTATACTTGAGTATTAGGCTGGATACTCACTAGAGGAACTTACACTGAGTAAAGCTTCAGTTCATGAATTAATTAGCAATAATGTATCATGACTATGGAGAATGTACATAGTCATCCCCCCCAGTACTTGTTTTTACAAAGTATATTGTGTTCCATTACTTAGCTTTCTAAACCTATGAATATCACTCAACTTTTTGTTGACAGGTTTACATGTTTTAATATCACGTAATGCTGCTTAATGTGCTTGGACGAGGTACCGCAGGATGTTGGCAGCTTGGAAAGATTTGTGTTGTGATATGTTTATGCTTTGTCACAAATGACGTTGTTAAAGTCTTCCATTGATCTTTTGTTATCTCAAAACTTTAAACTATGATGTTATGGTACTTTATTATGTTTTAAAACTTGTGGGACCGATGTTTCTAAACTCTGATATAATATGATGTAATATATATGTCTTCTATTATGTCATTTTTCGTGTCATTTATAACTCATTGTTACTTGTACCTTGACGTGTGATCCCCTCGTTGCCTAACTGTTTCATGTTAGATTTTGGGGGTCTCACATGCCATGAGCCATTTCTAGCCATTAATAAGTGTGAAAACACTTATCCTTTTACCACTTATTTCTAATAATAACAAGACCAAAACGTGTATTTTATGTCGTAAAAGTCGGAATTATGCGTGGTTTGTGTTTTTATTGTGTTTTAGGACCAAAAGATGAAAAAAGAATAAAACATAGGCTATCACGGGCTTTTATCGAAGAAAAAGACTAAAGACGAAGTCGAAAGATCGAGAATGCAAAAAGAACGGAAGTCCAAGGCCTATTCTGAAGATTTATCGAAGAAAAAGTCTAAAGACTGAAGTTTAATAAAGTCGAAGAACTCAAATCTAATTATAGAAGAAAATTATAAGACAAGTTCAACTTATATCGACAAATCCCGAGACGACGTCGAGAAAGACAAAGAAATTAAATCGAGTCGAGACGAGAAGAAAGAAAGAAGAAAGCTTAAGCACTTAATCTCCGCACCTCCTATAAATACCTTCCTAATATGTCATTAGGAGGGTGGTTAGTTATTAGAGTTTTTAGTTAATTTTTAGTTTTTATTAAGTGTGTTTTTAATTTCTCTCTAGTTTTCCTTTCAAGCTTATTGAATCTTTACATTAATCTTGTAATCTTTTGATATTAATCTTTAATCAATCAAGCTTATTTTCTTAATTCTCATTCTACCTTTCTTATAATCTTTATAATCATGTAGTTTTATTTTAATTTTGTTAATGGTTTGATTGTGTAGTTTATTTGATTGTGCTTATTGAATTGGTGATCTTAAAAGTCTTTATTAAAGTGCTTATTTTTCTTAATTTTTATGATTAATAGTACTTAAAAATAAGTTGATTTTAATAAGTTTAAGTTTTTATAAAAAGTGCCTTTTGATTTCTAGCTTATTTAGTGTTTTAATAGTTTTTAAATTTTGGCTTATTAGTTTTTCTTAAAAATCTTTTTGGTTTAAGTTTTGTTAAGTGCTTATTTTAGATTTGCCTAATTTCTTAATGTTGGTGTATTCTGGGTTTCCTTAAAACCCCTTTTTTCCGAATAACAGTCACCTTCAAACTTTCCGGATAAGCTTCATAATAGTTTGTTCCGGATAAGCTGTAGTAAACAACATTCCGGATAAGCCCCTCTATTTCTGTTTTCCGGATAAGTATCCAGAACATATTCCGGATAAGCACTTTATTTCATTGTTGGAAATACGTTTTTCCCAATAAAGTCTCGGTCACATCTTAGTTAGCATAGATCACGAGATATAGAATATTTAGAACTTTGTAACTTGGAGCGACCTCCCTTAGGGGGAGATTGTTGGAAATACGTTTTTACGTATTTATGAAGGATCGGTCGCTCCAACGATAATTATGTAATGGGCTCGTGATCTATTTAGTAAACGTATAGTCCATATAGCCCGCATGTAGGGTGGGCTATATATATCCCCTCCTAGCATGTTAGGAGGGGTTGATTTTTTTCACATTTCATTATTCATCTTTACTTTCTCTCTCTACTTTTCTCCTTTCTCTCCTTTCTCTCTCTACTCCATCATCTCCCTTCTTCCTCTTCTTTATATTAATCAACCATCTTTATACATCAAATCCATCTAATCAATCATCTTAAAATAGGCCAATGATCTCGTAGACCTTCAATTGGTATCAAGAGCATGGTTAGTTTGGTTTATTCCTGTTTTTCTTTTGGTTGATTTTGATGGGTTTTGATTTAATCACGCTTAAATACTAAAAAGTTTGTATTTTTTATAAAAAGTTTGTGTTTTTATGTTTTAAATCATAATTAAATATTTGATTTACTTATTTTATATAAAAATCACAAATTTTTATTCAAAAATCAATTTTTTATAATCAGTTTCCATTTTAATTTTTTATTCTTAGTTTTTTTTATCAGTTTTTTTTTATAATCAGTTTTTATATAATTTTTTTAAAAATCTTTTTATATAACCTTTTTTTATTCAATCTGTTTTTTTTATAATCAATTTTTATATAATTTTTTTATAATTTTTTATAATCTGTCCATCGAATCTGTTTTTCTTTTTTTTGTTCAACTGTCAAGTATCTGGGTTATCTCTATTCATCATCTTTCTGTCCAATTATCTTTCATCGAATCTCAGTCTCATAAAGTTCCGAATCAAACCAAAAGTTCCGAATCAAAACACAAGTTCCGAATCAAACCAAAAGTTCCGGATGAAGAAATCTTCCGGATGAACGAATCTTCCGAATGAACTAAATCTTCCGAATGAACGAAACTTCCGAGTGAACGAAACTTCCGAATGAATGAAATCTTCCGGATGAACGAATCTTCCGAATGAACTAAATCTTCCGAATGAACGAAACTTCCGAATGAACGAAACTTCCGAATGAATGAAATCTTCCGAATGAACGAAGTAAGTTCCGAATGAACACAATTCAAACATAACGGACTCGAGTCAATCACATCAGACTCAAATTATTTTTTGACAGACTCTCGAAAAACAAACCAAAATCTGTTTTGTTTTTTCAAACAACCACTTACACAGACTCACTACCCCTCGTCACTCACAAACAATCAAACCCCGACCCTTTATCAATCCAACATCACGTCTGACTCCATACAAACCAACATTAAACACCAGACCCTCTCGATCCAACATCTTTCTCCTATCCAACTCTCGATTCAACAACATCGAATCCAAACCCCTCTCGGACACCACTCAACCCCCTCACACCCTCCCCTCACCAGCACACTCACACCCTCTCGACCCTCACACCCTGACAATCCTCTCGAACCCTCCCCCTAAACTGACACGAAATCCAAACACCTAAACTACAACTCGAACCAAACCACATCCCAAACCCCTCATCTCGACTCATTCTCTCGACTCACTCCCCACCCTCGACACACACCCTCGAAACTCACCCTCGTCTAGACACTCTATCACAGACCCAACACCAAAACCTTAGATTTTTCAACAAAAATTTTGACTCAAAAACGAGACCCATTCATTCAAACACAAACCGACACACAGACTCACAAAAACCTCGACTCCCTCATACTTCACCTAGACAAAAAATCCCAAGAAGGACTCTACAGATGATAGAAAGACTCAACAAATCAAGATAAATAAACCTACCCGAGACCTCTCTTTCAGAGACCTTGAAAATCAGTTAGCCTCGAAATTACTGAAGATCTTTGATATAAGGTTGGGAATTAGATGAGAATGGATGAATCTGTTTTAATGGTTGGCGTCGGAAGATTGAGAGATCAGTTTTTTTTGTTTTGAGATTTGAGAGAGAATTACTTAAGTTGTGTTTGTGAGTTTATGAGGAGAGAGAGAGAGAAGTAGAGGATTTAAGGGACGGCGTAGTCAACATAAATATTTAATTGGGCGGAGGTAACTATGTGTTGTTTTTAGGGGTAAAAGATAGCCACGTGTTTTTGTTTTTTGTTTTTTTGAGTTATAGTTATCAGGACACGCTTCTTTTGTGCCCTTTTTTAACTGATTTCCTATGAACATTTAAAACGTATAGTCTAATACGCAAGGATTGTGAACTCCTTTTTTTCATATCAGATTTAAAAATTTTTTTTTTCTATTTTTTTTAGTTAAGTTATTTTTTTAAGATTTTATTTTTATTTAGTTTCAAGTTATTTTTTTAGTTTAGTTAATTTCGTTTATTAATTTTTGGTACATCGTGGTGAGGCGGGTATTTCGAAACAACAAATGTCGTAAAATATTTGACGGGTCAACAGTTTGTGCGGCCGAATTTGAAAACAAAAGTGACGAGTCAAAGTGACGGGCTTTATTTTTCGTGGCTACGGATTTTTAATCAAGATATTCTTATTTGTACGTGAAGAAGGTTTTTATCTACAATCGAGGATTTTTCAAACTTATTTACGGATCGTTTCGTTGGTTTTGTCATATTCCGTGACTTTCTGTTTTTAAGTTTCTTCACGTATTAGAAAATCCCGAAAACAACATCATCCACGTCATTTTTAATCGATATTCAATGGATTCATTCGATTTGACATGTCAAAAGGGAGAATCGCATTCAATGCAAAACAAAGTTAGGAAAAGTGGCATCACTTCATTTCAAATGCTTCAGTCTCATCTTGTCACTCTTTCGAGGATTCAAGGAGGGAGCGAATTTGTGACCATCTTTGGACAAGATCTTCATATATTCATCGACTCAATATTCACCACTTTGACCCAACTCGCCGAGCAACTCAACAATCAAAACTTTAATCACTCTGCATCGGCACTTGCTTATAAGGCTCTTGTGACACAACTCACGCCTTTCCTCCAATTCAATATCATCAAGTCTGAAAGTTCAATGCTTTGCCAATCATTTCTTCGAGATACACATACCGAGCTTCGAGTTTTTCGTGATACAATATTGAAACTCATGACATCGGTCTCGTCTTCGATTTATGAAAGATCTCGACTTCAGCAAGCGTATGATAATGGAGTGCAAGAATCTATGATGCAGATGAAAGAGAATGGTCATACGGTTGATAACTTGGAGCCTAACAATGGCAAGAGCATGGAATCAGGAGGACAACATGATCCCAGTGGCACGTCGGGGAATGTTAACGAGATCTATCTTGATGACACCTTACCCATTTATGACGAAGCGCTTGCAAACATGGTACATCGTAATGTTGTATATGATGTGTATGCCGATGAAAATGGTGATGAACTGTCGCATATTGAGCATTTTGAACCTAATTATGACACACATGGGATGGAGAAGCGTGATAGCAATACCACTTCTGATTCATCCGATGTGAGTCATAATGGGGGAGAGATGGTTCAGAATGCTATAGTACACCATGATAATTGTCTTATAACTGCTTCATTAACTGCTTCTGATTCTAAGATTAGAGAGCTCGAAACGATTGTAGCTCAACAATCAAAAGATCTTGAGGATGCCAAACTTGAATTTTCTAAGAAAACGGACAAATTTGAAACATACTTTGAAAAACTTGAAAAGTCAAACGTTGTTCTTGAAAGAAAATTGGATCAAACTGTTCTAGATTCTAAAGCTGAAAAGGATAATCTTTTGAAACAAATTAAACTGCTTGAATCTAAGTTGGCATCCCAAGATAACTTGCTCAAAGAGAATGAGACTTTAAAGGCCCAAGTACATGAAAAGGTTTTTGCTATAGCTGCGTTGAAAAACGAGTTAAGGAAAACTAGAGGACCTAGTGTGGACACTAAGCTTGAAAAACCATCAATCTTGGTGAAACCGCCTACAAATCAGTTCGTCAGACAACCGATTGTCAGACAACCTACTGCATTTAGATCCGAGCGACCACTATCCTCGAGACCGCGGTTTGCCTCCCAAGTTGATTTGGATCATATTTCTAGAACAGTCACTCCACCAACTAGGCCTAATGTGACTAAATCAGTTTTAGCAAGACCTCATCACATGATTGCCTCTAGTTTCTCTAAGAATAGTTCAATGAACACGTCTAGAACTAGTTCAGCTGATGTGCGCCAGGATTTTGGTCAAAGAGAAGCAAAGCAAAAGACACAAGTAAGAGATAGGAATTTCAAACCTAGTCAGATGCCTTCTAGTTTACCCAACACTGCTAACCATAGCATGTCACATCCTAGGAGCATCAATCAATCATCTAGGAATTCTAGATCTTACTCGGACATTAAATATGCTACTTGTAAAACATGTAGAAAATGTGTCTTTACGGCAAATCATGATTCTTGTATCAAAAAATTGCTTAATGAGGTGAACTCCCGTGCTAGACTTAAATCCCAGTGGGTCGCTAAAATCAAACCCATTGGTAAAATGTGGCGCCCCACTGGTAGAACTTTCACTCTTGTAGGAAACGAGTGCCCTTTAACTAGGATAGTCTCCGATTCTACTAAGACTACTAGGGAGGAAATTGATAAAGATGATACGTCACTTAAGCCTAAACTTAGGGTTTTCTATAAAAGAAAACGTTTGCCAGCTAAGATAAGTGAATCATCTACTCAGGTCGCCTCTGACACAAGTAAAGCCAACTGTGAACCCCCATGTGCTTCTATAATTGATATCGCTAACCCACGTCAAAGCATGCAAATTCCTAATGAGATTGCAGGTACCAAAGTTGATGTTCCAAAAGAACGAAGCGGTCCAATCGTTGTGTACCGTTCAACTAAGGACACTCTTAGAGTTTGGTTGCTGAAGAAGCAGATATCAGAGAAACAAGTGTCTCAGGGGATTCATGGTTAAGCTTACCTAAGGACTTACAGTCACATAACAGACTGTAACTCGATCTCAAAAGACAGGAAAGTTCATCCCAATGATGACTTATCCTAAAAACGAGAAATTCATTTTTCTCGGGCATGAGCTTATGTTAAAAACATTCCACGTTTTTAAGCTCATGCACAAGGACTTATAGTCACATCACAGACTATAACTCGATCTTCAAAGAAAGGAAAGTTTATCGCCGATGGTAAACTTATCCTAACAACGAGAAATTCATTTTTCTCGGGCATGAGCTTATATTAAAACATTCCAAGTTTTTAAGCTCATGCACAATGGCTCCTCGTTAAATGACAGACGACGACCCGGACTTCAGAGACAGGGAAGTTTATCTACGCAACGATAACTTACCCTCTTAACAAGAAATTAAGTTTTCTTGGACACGAGCTTATCCTAAAACCATTCAAAGGTTTTAAGCTCGTGTATATGGTTTATCATTAAATATCAGATGGTAACCCGTTCTTCAAATAAAGGAAAGTTTATCGCCGATGATAAACTTATCCTTACAACGAGAAATTAAGTTTTCTCGGGCATGAGCTAATAATAAAAACATTCGAAGTTTTTAAGCTCATGCACAATGACTTACAGTTAAATGTCAGACTGTAACTCGAACTTAAAATAAATGAAAGATTATCTTTTTGATAACTTATCCTCTTAACGAGAAATTCACCTTTCTCGGTCATGAGCTTGTATTAAAACATTCGAAGTTTTAAGCTCAGAAAGGAAAGTGTATCTTTTAAATAAGAGAACTTTTCCTCATAACGAGAAATTAACCTTTCTCGGTCATGAGCTTTCCGTTAAAACAGTCAAAGTTTTCAAGCTCATGAAAAACGACTTCTAAGTAAATGTCAGCTTAGGACTCGTTCTTCAGATAAAAGGAAAGGTTATCGCCGATGGTAACTTATCCTTACAACGGGAAGTTTACAACTTCTCGGACTTGAGCTCATTTTGTAAGATATTCAACATCTTAAGCTCAAGTAATTGATTTTCAAAACTTTGAACACAATTTTTCGAGAATTTCTCAAAAGGTTTTTCTAAATCTTTTAAAATTGTGTGTTCAAAAATGTTTTGATAAAAAGAGCATGTCTTCTGGAATCGATAATATTTACGATACTAGAAATGTCATTCAATAATGACACGGGGTTGTAAATAAAGTTCGAGCAGAAGTTCAAACTTTTAAAACATGCTCAAAATGGTTTGCTATTATTTCCGATAGTAACCCGCTTTTCACTTTGAAGTCAAGCATTTCACCTGAAAGCTTTGACTTCAGAATCTGAAGTTATCATCTCCATCAACCGTAGCAACTTACAATTGATATCTACATACTCGACGATGCGACTACTCAAACGGTGACTATAGCTCTTTCAATAGAACACGGGTCAACAATTGAGGGGGAGCAATTGTCCAGCATTCAGAATCCTTGATGCCGAAAGTGCCAAGTTCACATATTGGTGTTAAGACAACGATATCAATCATATACATGGAGTCAAGAGATAACTTCAGAAGTTACGAGGAAGACCAACATTCGTGAACAAGAACCATGTGAATCTTTCATATGATGTTCTCCATCATTCAGGTCCTACCTCGTAAATTGCTAATATTGTGAATTCATTATCATATATGATCTTTGCACGTGTTAAATACCTTACACTTGTGTTTAAAAGGTATTTAATTTACGTTTCAAGTACACCCTCATTAATTTGAGGGGGAGCTTGTGTAATTCATGAAGATAATTGGCTTTGCATTTTTCTTCCCAAATTTTCTTAAAATGCTATTAAATCAATTGATATTAAAAACATCGATTGAGTTAATATTTTTAATATAGGGGAGAAAATGTGATTTAATATGGAAAATGATTAATCACAAATGGTTTGACTCAACGCGCTAGCTCATCCCGACATGTGCGAAATGTTTTCGGATATCGTGGCATATGTTAAGGGGGAGCAAAATGGATTTGCACTTCAAAATGGATTTCATGGTGACATACACTTACCCAAAACATCTCTATTCATGATGGTGAAGATTGTGGTGACATAAGGATGGTAGGATAGGTTAAAGTCCAATGATTCCTCTAGAACCGGAGGAATCTTCTCAAGGACATTCTATAGCTAGAAATAGTAGTCCTTAGGAAAGATGGAGAAAGATTGTGAACGTAGCTGAATGCCGACCAAGTACTTAAGTTAGCACTGGAACAATCACAACAAGGTGCTAGTGATGACGTATTGGTAAGCATTGAAGGGGTTGAAGAATGAAAAAGAATTGTAAAGATAAAGGGTGTAAAGAAAGAAGCCCTCCTTACAACCTTAGGCAGAAACCGGGTCAATTCATATGCTATTGAGATCACTTTTAATGATTCTTTATATTGAAGATAGACATCATGGACCTAGTGATGCAAGGCACAACCCATCCCAGCTAACTCAGATATCTCTCAAAAGATATTTGTTTTAATCACACGGAGACAACGCATTATCTATTGATTTATTCACTCCGAATAAATTGGTATTGAAAAGGTGGCACTCCTCTCCAGCCTCCGATCACTAAAATCCAAAATGTACGATTGAGTCTAGAGCCATTTGAGATCATCAAATATCTCATTAGGACACACTTTCATATTTCCTTGCTTCTTCACACACTGTGAAAAGTAAGAAAGATCTTAAGAGTCCTACGCAAAATCTTCATGATCTTGCCTGAACATCCGAGTAATACGAAAGTATTTACAATGAAGATGGAAATCCTTCTTGAGCGAATATCAAAAAGCTCATGGTAGGTGACTTGTGCGATTCTTTATGAATCAAACTTGTGATAACTGGAAAGCAACAATGGTTTAATTCTTAAATGAATTTAAACACGTTCCAGGCCTCTACGCAATATCTTAGTGATCTTGCCAGAACATTCAGAGTAATACTATTAAGTATTTACAGTGACGAATGGAAATCCTTCTAGTGTTAACATCAAACAGCACTTGGTAGGTAACTTGCAAGATTCTATACGAATCAAGCTCGTGACAACTGGAAAGCAACGATGGTGCGGTTCTTAATTGAACTTCACTTGTTCCAGGAACATGAATTGACGGCTTTAAATCATGCGGATATTATTATCCAAATGATTCACTCTTTATGTTCGCAGTCAGCTTTGGACGGTCGAATAAAGAGAACGGGTTTACCCGCGAAATCCTGTCAGGAAGTTACTTAATTGAAACTATCCGTCACGTGTACGATATTTAATATCGTCCAACGGTCTTCACCGACCGGAGGTAAAATGCTACCGAATTAGAATGAAATGTTCAAGGCCATTTCATCCGTGTATATTGTTTGTTGCTAACTGTCTTATGCAGCATAACAAGAAGGTGGCATTGCGGTGTACAATCCAGAAGAAGTCGTCACCACATGCTTATACTACATACAATTAGTACTTCAACAAATTCAAGAAAGCCTGAAGGTCAAGTGTTCCGCTGTATCAAACTCTGAAGCTTTCAAGAATTTAAAAGTATAAGTATGTGGAACATGAAGTCACGAAGAGGCAAATTTCACAAGTGATGAATGCACAAGGTCAAGGCAAGGAAACATGCTCAAGACTAAACTCAAAGATAACATCAAGCATATTCACAAGAACAAGATCGAAGACTCAAGCATAGATGCTAGGTTTAAGATTTTGTAAAAAGATGTGACCTCCCTTAGGGGGAGATTGTTGGAAATACGTTTTTCCCAATAAAGTCTCGGTCACATCTTAGTTAGCATAGATCACGAGATATAGAATATTTAGAACTTTCTAACTTGTAGCGACCTCCCTTAGGGGGAGATTGTTGGAAATACGTTTTTACGTATTTATGAAGGATCGGTCGCTCCAACGATAATTATGTAATGGGCTCGTGATCTATTTAGTAAACGTATAGTCCATATAGCCCACATGTAGGGTGGGGTATATATATCCCCTCCTAGCATGTTAGGAGGGGTTGATTTTTTTCATATTTCATTATTCATCTTTACTTTCTCTCTCTACTTTTCTCCTTTCTCTCATTTCTCTCTCTACTCCATCATCTCCCTTCTTCATCTTCTTTATATTAATCAACCATCTTTATACATCAAATCCATCTAATCAATCATCTTAAAATAGGCCAATGATCTCGTAGACCTTCAATATTCCGGATAAGCTCTCGGTCAAGAATTCCGGATAAACCTACAAACCTGCATATTCCGGTTAAGCCTTCATTTGTTATTCAGGATAAGCCTCAGAGTATTTATTCCGGATAAGCCCTTAGAATTTTATTCCGGATAAGCCCCAAGCCCGTATTCCGGATAAGAGTCTAAAGACATTCCGGATAAGCATCACAAGTGCATCATTCCGGATAAGCTTCAGTAGCAGTATTCCGGATAACCCTCAAGACTCCACATTCCGGATAGTCTCCAAATTCAGATTCCGGATAACCTACATTTCTGCATTCCGGATAACATCCCGGATAACATTCCGGATAAGGTTTTGTATTTCCAGTTTTTGAATTTTTATTTTTCCCGCCTTTTTACTTAGCTTTGTTCTAAATTGTCTTGTTTTAGTTTAAATCTTTAAAGTTTACATTTTTATAAGTTTTAATCATTTAATTTTCAATTTTAAAAGTCTTCATTTTTAGTTTAAATTTTCAAGCTTTCATTTTTACTTATTTACTCAACGACATTTTCACTTTTAGCTTAAAATAGATAATCAAACAACCCATTTTCTTTTTATTCACCAAGAACGTCTGAGTCGCACTAATAACTAGTAATCAATTCGAAAAGACTGGAACAACGAATTTTTTATACTAGGCTAAAACCTTGTATTAAATGGTGCCGCTGCCGGCTCTTTTCGTTAAGATTAATGGCTTTAAGTGAGAGACGCGTTGGATTTTGGGATCCGTTCATCTTTGAACGTTGTTTTTCTTGCTTAAATTTTCAAAAATCCTAAAAAATATAAAATTTTCAAAAATCCAAAAAAATAGAAAAACATAAAAACAAAAAAAAAATATTTCTTGTCTATTTTTCTCTTCCTTTTGTAGGTGTGTATGCGTACTCGTGCTCGTAAGAAGAAAGTAGCTCAAGCCGAAGTCATAACTCTACCTATTGTCACCATGGACAATCAACCAATGATCGAGCTTTTGCAATCGCACGTAGAGGGCAACACCGATGCTATTGTCATACCCGAGATTGGAGCCAACAACTTTGAGCTCTAATCCGGCTTCATTCAAATGGTCTATGCTCAACCTTTCTTGGGGCGTTCGCTTGATGATCCTCATGACCATATAAAAAGGTTTCTTCAACTCACTAATACGGTTAAGTATAATGCGGTTTCACAAGAAGTGATTCGCTTGCAACTTTTTCCTTTCTCTTTAGAGGGACAAGCCCGGAATTGGCTTGATAAGGAACCGCCACAAAGTATTCTTACGTGGACGGATTTAGAGACTAAATTCATCAACTACTTTTTCCCACCCTCACGTACTACCGATTTGCGGAATGAAATCATTACCTTTGAACAAAAGTACGGTGAGACATTTAGTGAATCTTGGGACCGTTTTAAGGAACTTTTAAGAAAGTGTCCACAACATGGTTTCACAAAAGTACATCAAATTAATACTTTTTACAATGGTTTATGCATGAATGACCAAGATTCACTAAATAGTGCCTCGGGGGGGGGGGGGGGGGTAATATTTTGGTTAAGTCTTCTAATGCTGCATGGGACATTATTGAGAATAAGTCTAGAGTGCAAACCAAGAGTGTTCGGACTAATGTGGCTAGTGCTAGCACTAATGAGAGCGACAAGAGAATTGATAAGCTTACTACGCTTGTTGAAACACTTGCTCTCCAAACCGCTAACAACACCAAAGCTATCAATGCTCAAGTTAATGCTTTGAGTCAATCATGTGAAATATGTGGGGGATCTCATTCATACATTGATTGTCCTTCGACTCATGACAATCCGGAAAATGTGTATGCCGAAAACGGTAACTTTGCTACGGGAGGCTATCAAGCACGTCCTCAAGGTAACCGCAATTTGCTCAGCTATCGCTCAAACAACTTTTTTTCACCACCCGGTTTTCCACCACAAAACCCAAACAACCTCAATCGCAACAATCAAAACCAACCTCGAGCTCCAAATCAATATCAAACCCAAAGAAACCCATATCCACCTCAAACAAACAATCAAGTTCACCAACCACCCGCTTATTAACCACCTGCCTACCATGCTCTTCCTCCCACCCAACCCACCACATTTAATCAAGAGGTTGACACTTACATGAGGACTAATGATGTGATAGTGCAAAATCTTCAGCGGGAAATGATCAACTTGAAAGCAGATATGGTGAAACAAGGGAATGATCTTCGAGCCGATATGCGAAACTCTTTGTAAGTCAAACGAATAACTTAAGGAACATGATGGCTAGTTTCTTCCCAAGTAATCAAGCCTCTGGTTCGGGTTCTCTTCCGAGTAACACCGTTGCTAATTCAAGAGGGGAGATGAAAGCAATCACCACTCAAAGTGGAAAAAGTTTAAAGGAACCCGAGCTTCCTACACCTACACTGGTGATTGTGACAAAGGAAAACGAGTCCCCTTCTCCGATTCCTCCACCTTCTATTTCTCCAACACCTCCAACTTATACTTCTCCAATTTCTCCACCTTCTACTTCCACTCCTCCACCACCCAAGGATGTGAGTGAGAATTCCATTCCAAATCCTTCATCTCAACCCAATATACCTTATCCCTCAAGGTTGAGGAAAGAGAAATTGAAGAACAAGGATGATATTCAGGTATCTAACTTTCTCAAAATGTTTAAACAACTGAATTTCAATATCTCCTTTGCTGAGGCTCTTGCTCACATGCCCAAATATGCTAAAATGTTTGAAGATCTTCTCAGTGATAAGGAGAAACTTCTTGACATCGCTCAGAACTTAACTAGAATTTCTCCGCAGTGCTCTTAAGGAAATTACCCACCAAACTTGGTGATCCAGGTCGTTTTCTCATTCCTTGCAACTTCCCCGGGGTAGAGAATTATATGGACCTAGCCGATCTCGGTGCTAGTATAAACTTAATGCCATTAAGTGTTTGGAAACAATTATCTCTACCCGAGATAGTCCCCACGCGAATGACTTTGGAATTAGCTAACCGTACGGTTGCTTATCCGGTGGGGATAGCCGAAGACGTCTTCGTCGGTGTCGACAAATTCACCTTTCCGGCGGATTTTGTTGTCTTTGACTACGAGATGGAACCCCATGTTCCATTAATCGTTGGACGCCCATTCTTGAGGACCGGTCTCACTCTCATTGATGTAGCCGCGGGCGAATTAATTATGAGAGTTGGTGACGATAAAATCGTCTTTAACATGGGAAAACTTTCTAAGCAGCCTTCTGACAACGAGAGTGTTAATTTCATTGACGTTATTGATGAGGCTTGTGAAGAACATTTCAAAGACGCTTGTAAAAGTAGTTCTTCTTCTCTTCCCATTTTTGAGACCGTTGCCTCTATTGCTCCATCCCTAACTCCATTTGGAGAAAGTGATTTCATTTTGAAAGAATTTGAAGCAACTTTGGGAGATGTGGACTTGCAATATGACGATTCTCCCTCCAATTAGGATGAAGACATTCGTACCATTGAGATACTTCTCAATGAGGACCATATTTCTCCACCATATCCTAAGGATATCTCTATCGATGAACCGAATTTGACTACGCCTTCCATCGACAATCCTCCATATTTAGAGCTTAAGGACCTACCGTCTCATCTCGAGTACGTTTTCCTTGAAGACAACAAAAAGTCACCCGTCATCATCGCAAAGGACTTGAAAGAAGAAGAAAAATCCCGACTTATCGCCGTGCCAAAGAATCATAAGAAAGCGATTGCTTGGAAAATCTCCGATATTCGTGGAATTGATCCTCACTTTTGCACACATAAAATTCTCATGGAGGACGACTTTAAACCCACTATTGAAAGCCAAAGAAGGGTGAATCCCAAGATCCATGACGTTATCAAAAAAGAGGTTATCAAACTTCTTGATGCGGGAATGATCTACCCTATCTCATATTCACCATGGGTTAGTCCCGTCCATTGTGTGCCTAAGAAAGGCAGAATCACCGTTGTGCCCAATGAAAACAACGAGTTGATTCCTACTCGTCTCGTTACGGGGTGGAGAGTTTGTATAGACTATCGCAAACTCAATGATGCTACGAGAAAGCATCATTTTCCTCTTCCTTTCATGGACCAAATGCTTGAACTTCTAGCGGGTAATGACTATTATTGCTTCTTAGACGGTTTCTCCGGGTATTTTCAAATTCCCATCGATCTCAAAGACCAAGAGAAAACCACATTCACTTGTCCTTATGGAACATTTGCTTATAAAAGAATGACTTTCGGCTTATGCAATGCTCTTGGTACATTCCAAAGGTGTATGATGGCTATCTTCCATGACATGGTTGAAGAAACTATGGAAGTCTTCATGGATGATTTCTCGGTTTATGGTGATTCTTTCTCTCATTGCCTTGCCAATTTGGAACGTATGCTTAAGCGTTGTGAAGACACTCGCCTTGTTCTAAATTGGGAAAAATGCCATTTCATGGTAAAAGAAGGCATTGTGCTTGGACATAAAATCTCAAAAGCCGGTCTTGAAGTGGACCGTGCTAAAGTGGATGTCATAGCCAAATTACCTCCACCTTCAACCGTGAAGGGTGTGAGAAGTTTCCTTGGTCATGCAGGCTTCATCGTCAATTCATTCAAGATTTTTCTAAAATCGCTCGCCCGATGACCCACCTCTTGGAAAAAGATACTCCGTTCATCTTTTCTAAAGAGTGTCTTGAATCCTTCAATCTTCTTAAGGATAAGCTAACTAAGGCACCGGTCTTGGTTACCCCTAATTGGGAGCTACCTTTTGAATTGATGTGTGATGTTAGCGACTTTGCTATTGGAGCGGTTTTGGGCCAAAGAGTGAACAAACACTTCCAACCAATCCATTATGCTAGCAAGACAATGACGGGGGCTCAATTGCATTATACCACTACCGAAAAAGAGCTTTTAGCTGTAGTGTATGCTTTTGAGAAGTTCCGCCCCTATCTTGTCCTTTCCACCACAATTGTCTATACCGACCGTTCCGCGTTGAAGTACTTGTTGACTAAGCAAGATTCTAAGCCAATACTTCTTCGTTGGGTTTTGCTCCTACAAGAATTTAATATTGAAATTCGTAACAAAAAGGGAGCCGAAAACCTAGCCGCGGATCATCTAAGTAGACTTGAGGATCCTTATCAAGGGGATCATCCGAACCAAGAGATCAATGAATCTTTTCCCCTTGAGACCTTAATGTCTATCAGTTCCAATCTTGATGACACCCCGTGGTTTACGGACATTGCAAACTACTTAGCGGGTGGAATTCTCAAGGAAGGGTTAACGTCCCAACAAAAGAAAAAGTTCTTTAAATACATTGAACACTATTTTTGGGACGACCCTTACCTTTTCAAACAATGTGCGGATCTTGTCATTCGTCGATGTGTTGATGGGCCGGCAGCTTTACTAATCCTTGATGCTTGCCATAAAGGACCCACCGGTGGTCACTTTAGTCCCAATTACACCGCGAAGAAAGTATTCGACCCTGGATTTTATTGGCCCACCATTTATCATGACGCTCATGAAATGGTTAAACGTTGTGATGCTTGCCAAAGACAAGGCAAGATCACACATAAAGATGAGATGCCTCAAAATTTCATACAAGAATGTGAAATCTTTGATGTATGGGGCATCGACTTTATGGGGCCGTTTCCATCATCTAAAGGGAACAAGTACATCCTCGTAGCCGTTGACTACGTCTCTAAATGGGTTGAAGCTAAGGCTCTCCCTACGAACGATGCGAGGGTGGTTGTGAACTTTTTGAAGCATCTTTTTGCTCGATTCAGTGTTCCTCGTGCTATTATCAGTGACCGCAGGACTCATTTTTGCAATGATCAATTTGCTCGAGTCATGGGTAAGTACGGTGTCAGTCACCATCTTTCCACCGCTTATCATCCTCAAACAAATGGTCAAGCCGAGATATCTTACCGTGGATTGAAGTGAATTCTTGAGCGTACTATGGGAGAGCATCATGCCTCGTGGGCCGATAAGTTAGATGATGCTTTGTGGGCTTCTCGTACTGCATATAAGACGTCGATTGGTTGCACTCCATATCGTCTTGTGTACGGGAAAGCATGCCACCTCCCTATCGAGCTGGAACATAAGGCATACTGGGCCTTGAAGTGGGCTAACTTCGACATCAATAAAGCTGGCGATCTTCGGAAGATACAACTCAACGAGCTCAACGAACTGAGGAATGAAGCTTATGAGAACTCATGATCTACAAGGAGAAGACCAAGATCATTCATGATGCAAGGATTAAGAACCGAGAGTTCCACGTGGGTGATCAAGTTTTACTCTTTAACTCTCGGTTGAAGATCTTCTCCGGCAAGCTGAAGAGCCGTTGGTCTGGTCCATTCATCGTCGCCAAAGTCTTCCCATATGGCACCATTGAGCTTTCCCAGCCAAATGGGCCTAATTTTAAAGTGAATGTCCAGCGCGTGAAGCTGTACTTTGGTGAGGACATCTCTCATGAGATGATTACATCCCTCACCACGTTTCCCTTGAATTAATTGCTGGGTCGAGTCAGGCTCGTGACTCTGTTAACAAAAACAAGCGCTTCTCGGGAGGCAACCCGTTGATCTATCCTTTACCGTTTTCATAATAAGTGTAGGGGGAGCCCCGTATGTGTTTGTTGTCTTGTTTCTTATGATGTGCAAGGATTAAAGCTTCAAAGATCCATTCTCGATGACTTTTGACGAACCGTGATCCCGTGTACCCGTCTTCCCGGTTCTATCCTAAACTGTCGTGATTTAATATTTCATATCTTATATGTTCACATTGAAATCACTATAGTCGTCCTCCCCTTAATTAGCAAGATTTAAACAAAGTGTACAATGTCCTAAGTATAGGGGAGTTTACTCCCACATGGTTAAACATTGATGACAATGTTTATATCAAGTGTAGGGGGGACTTCTATCGAAGTAAGTGGTCTTTTCCATGAATTTGCCCTCATTTTAACCGAAAAATCTGATTTTTCGACATTTTTCAAAAATTTTAATCTATTTTGGCCTAGTTGTATCCTTAACGTGGTTAAGTCAAGTTATCTAAGTTTACTTATCTAAGTTTACTCTAGCTAGTATCCTTAATGTGGTTAAGTCAAGTTTTGCTAGGTTTTTAAATAGGGAACTTTAAAACGCGAAAGTCTTAACTCTCACGGGTAAAGAACAAGAACTTTCCGCAGGTTCCTATAATTGATCCTAGAGAGTTGTTTATCAAGGGAACTTTAAAACGCGATTTCTAAACTTGAAAAAGTCTAAGAGTTTGCAAGATCCTATAGATGACTCGAAAACCCAAAACTTTGATTTAATTGGCTAAGTATCCACGAGTCTCATTCCTTGAGATTTTAAATTGTGGAGAACGAGAGATGATAGAGTCAATTATAAGTTTGGTATTCTTTCATGAATTTATGTGAGTTGATTATAAGCTTTTTCTCCCATCGCTTGTTAATAAATATATTTGCAATAAATAAGGTTGTACGATTTGAAAAGTTACTTAGCTTCTAGCACAAGATCGTTTAAAAGTTGCTCGGTATTAATTATAGTTCATAGCCAAGGCATAACTTATTGAAGCGGGATGCGAAGATTGGCGAGTCCGAAAAGGTCCTAACAAGACATGAGGGCTACATTTTGTTGCTAAAGATCCAAAAATGATGTGAAGAATCATTTATCTAAAATCAATATGAAGGATCGAGACACACGACGAAAAGCAAATACTCCCCTAAAGATCTGGAGAAGTCTATCCGAAAAGACCCTAGCAAGGTATGAGGATAAATAGATCCAAGTCCTAAAAGGAGGAGGATGTGAGAACTCGTACTTTCCCAGCATTATTTTATTCTTTTATTCGTGTTTCTGAATTTTTCAACGTATTTCGTTTTCTTGAATTTTATATGTAAATCCTGAGATTCTTAAATTTTAAATGAATTATACTTTTAAAGTATTTTCTGTTCATTGACAATAATTTGTATGAAATTATAAATTTTTTATTTTATCTTATTTTTCCATATTTAATTTAAATCAAACTTTTTGATTTAAAATCACCCACGTGCGTTTTACAACAAGTTTATTCAAAAACAATGTACAACGAGAATTCCTAGTGATCGCGATACCGACGGATGCCCAAAATATTACGTTTATTTATCGATTATTTCGATAATTAATATTTTCGATGATGTCGTTTTAATTACGTATTAAGTCGTGTCGAGAAATCATTTAATCATTTTTATGATGCATTGTAACTTTTGAAAAGTATTTTTACGAAACCCGAGCCCCGTAAATATTTTCAATATTTACCAATAACCATTTTCTACCCTTTAAAACAATTAATTGTTTTTAAGTCCATAAGTTTCAAAATTGACAATATTAGCCACTCCACTTAACTAGCACTATATAAAGATTTTTTCTTCCACTTTATTCATAAAACACACACTAAAAAACAAATTCTCTCCCTCCCCCTCTCACTTTTGCCGTCACCACCACCAAACAACCACCACCAAATCTTCATCATCCACCATGATCTAATCAAAACAAAAACAAGACCACATCTTAGAATTCAATGGTGATTCTAATGATATCAAAATCATGAACATGCATCAAAATTTGAAGAACTTATGATTTCATGGATTGTATGATGTTTTAATCATCATGCATGTGTCATTTTTGGTAAGATTATGTTGTTTTTATCATAAAAAGTCTTGTTTTTAATCTTTGATTTTGTTAGATTTTAAATGCAAGTGTTTTTAGGAGTGTTTGGGTGATGGGTATGATAGTATGATGATCCTAGAGGTATGGGAATGAGTGGCTTTGCTTGACAAATGGATTTGTCATGTTTTCTAAAAGTACAATTTGGGACAACAGCCTTAAACAGTATGTTTCGTGGTTTTAGGGTCTGTGAAAGGATAATATTATTTGACGTTTTTGTAGATTTTTCTGAGACGGTCGTTTTGGTATAAGATAGAGCTTATAACTCATTACGAGTAAAAAGTTATGCTAGTTTTAGTTTTCGTGTACCGGGAGACGCAAGTCGGCACAATCCGAAATTGTGGCTGATTTTGGGTCGACTCTCGGGGACTTTAGGCTTGGTTAGATAAATGTATCTACTGATTTCAAAGTTTACAAACTGAGTTTGATGAGTCTATTAGTGGTTTCAAAAGACGGATTGTCGAGTTAGTACTTTTAAAGTGATCCAAACGGTTTTACAAAACAAGTGTACAAATCTGTCCTAAAATTTAGAGTCGAGTAAAGTGTCGAGCTGATGGGTTTTAAAGTGTGAACAATGGCTCAAATTTTGGTGAGGTCTTATACAGGTTATAAGTGACCTTGACACCAATTTTCATGTAAAACGGACAAGTCTAGATAGGGTAGATCGGTGTGTACATTCGGGGTGTACTTGCTGATTTTTATTTTGGACACTTAGTTCAATGTTTGTGTTGCGTGAGTTTGAGTATTCATCATCGGACATGATGAAATATTCAAGTGCTTAGTCATTATATAAATGACTTAGCTACTGGTCCAAGTAAGGTTAAAGGATAGTTTGACTTGCGTTGACTCGACGTCGTATAACGGGTCATTTCAAGTGTTCAAGTGTTTTAACGTGTAACGTTGGATAAATGTATTCATTTGATTCGTGTCAATGGTTTTGAAACGTGTATACTTTGAAAAAATTTGAGTCATATTATATTTGGTACATATCGATATTCGAGTTTGAGTCTTAACGCGCACCTTATTTTTGATAGGTTGCGGTTTTCGTGTTTCCCCGGGCATCCATATCTTCGGTGATCGTCTACCACTATCGTTTCTACTCAGTTGCTGAGTACGTGATTGACTTACCTCGTGGCTAAGGTGAGTTCATAGCCCCTTTTTACTTGTATATGGTTTCTAAACACGGGGTGGGATTTTACATGGTGGAACACAACCAAATAAAAAAAACTGTATTGCTATCCAAAACTCGTATGTTATTCTAAACGTGTATGCTTTACAGATGATTTCAATGGTATTATTGCTTTTAGACGTTAGCCTTGAGTTTCCTCTCCTATCATGAACCGTTAATTGTCCCGTATGCTTTGCACTAAGCGCGAATGTTGTGGGTGGATCCATCGGGATTGACAATCCCCGTCCCGTATTTGACGCACTAATATTCGTTTATACTTGAGTATTTAGGCTGAATACTCCCCAGAGGAACTTACATTTGAGTTAAGCTTCGGTTCATGAGACTAAGCAGCAATAATATGCATCGTGACTACGGACGTACATAGTTAACCCCCCCCCATTACGTGTTTTACAAATTCTATTATGTTCCACACGTTTACTGATAAACCTATGAATATCACTCAACTTTATGTTGACGATTTTACATGTTTAATCTCAGGTATTATACTTAGCTTTGCTTGGATGGGAGTCCGCAGGATATTCACAGCTTGGAGATTTCTGTGATGCCTATGAAAGATTGGTTTTATATAAACTATCAGGAGTTTATTCTACCTTTTTGGCAACTTAATATTATAAATTGAGACGAAATAATTTAATTTTTCCGCTTCTAAAACTCTGGGACCTATGTTTAAAAACTCTGACCTTTTATGATGTAATGTACATGTTTTTATTTCGTCAGCTTTGTATGACTGTAATTTATTGTTTCTTGTACTATGACGTGTTACCCCCTCGTTGCCTAGTTGTTCCATGTCAGATTTTGGGGGTCTCACAGAGTGGTATCAGAGCGATGGTTATAGGGAACTGAGTCGTTTTTAAAACTTAGTCTATAACAGAAAGTTCAAATATATTATGTTTCTAAGTGCCAAACACAGAATCTGCCAATGTTGTTCGATATCTGCGCGGGTAACTCTCTAATCCTTATTATTTATGTTTAATTATCGTTATAGTATTTCATCTCTTGATTACATGTTGAAATATTACGTTACCCTGATGACGATAATTACTGTGTCTTTTCAAAGCCTTGTGCTTCATAGATTATCATTCGATATTACTGTGATTACATCCGCCTATACTGTATTTCTTGAATTCTTATTCTTGTGACTTGATCTTATTACAATGACTCTATATCGTTATGACGTTACGTACTTGTATTCAGAGCGCGTATGCTGCCGATTTTTCATTGCTCTTTTTTTCTGAGTACTATTGCTATTCATTTATGCGTGATACGACTGACTTCATATGCTCGTTCGTTTTGAATCATCTGTTTTTCTCGACTCGCTGCTACATGTTGTGCATACTCTCGTGATACCATTGTTCGGGATCGAATAAGTATTGTTTTCGATGAACTTCTGATTTTCATTCTACTACCGTGCGTGTTGCTTTCATTGTTTATTTCCCTTAAAATATATACTTAGATACGCAGATTTTCTTTCTGACCATTCATAATTGAACGTCTAGTCTATAGACCATTGTGTAGCTCAATGTGTCTCCCAGAAAGACTAAAAGACATCGTGTGAGTCACACATCTCGAAGAATTCGTTGAATCAGTGCTGAATAATATCGTCGGTTTTCATAATTTTGATTGACCTTTAGGTCACCATTTTACACGACAATTGTACATGGGTTACATCTTATTTCATTGACCATTCTACGTTTCGACTTCGACTTACAACATCCGTTGTACCTCGAACACAGGATCGTCATTTATTATGTGACGATTGTTTGGAATACGATCCTACTTGTACCCTCCTTTTTCATTAAACCTCCTCGCCTCAGGAGTGTGACTTGTTAATATTTTGTTTCTTTCTCGGTGTGTCTTGTGATTTTGGAAAAATCACGCTGCCAAGAGACCTTCCTGTATGGCATCTTGAAATCGAATGCGACGTTTCTGATTTCTTAGATTTTCGTTGGTATTTTTGAACCATTTCTATATTGTGTTTTCTTTACATGACTAATTATACAGTTTATTTCTTTCGTCTTTATGGAATCCCCAAGTCTTGTGTGTACATTAATTCTGGGTTATTATGAAATTTGGATTTAATTTCAAGCTGTGTCGAAAAATATACTTTGTGCAGAAACCTTACAGGAAATTTAACAGTATCGAGAAAATATTTTTATAACTTTAGACATAAAAATATATATTTCTGCTTGTTGAGACGTCCGTTTAGGACATAAAATTTGGCCAATAAACATTAAAAATCGAGCAGGTTACGCTCATTTGAGATTCAAAAATTTAAGAACTTACTTTTTTTTTAATTATTTTTTTTGCGTAGTTCTTAAATATCGTCTTGCTGACAGATTTAATGCAAGTGCATTTTCGTCCATTTATGATCCGTTTCAAGTCTCGAGTAAACCTGGAAAGTTGTTCAAAACATCGTTTTACACTGGATTGCATAGGACTTCGAGTATTAAAAATATCATTTAGTGAGTTAATTGGTCTAGTCAAACCCAAAAGTCAAAACTGATAGACTTTAAAAATATGATTTCAAGTGTTTTTGAGTTCGTTTGAGCTCGTAAAACTTTAACTAATGATATTTTGCAAACTAAAAACAAGGATTGCGTTTGAACAAGTATAAAATAGTAACTTTGAGTTCGGTCATACATGTACCTAGAACTTGAACTTTTGAAATTCGGTAACTTCCTAATATAGAAACTTTTCGGAGTGATTGTACTATTTGATAACTGATACCCTACTTTCTTAAAAGTATATTATTGTCAAATTAATCGCGATGTGCACATATGGATTCCTTATTCTTTTCTTTTATTTATGACTTAATTGTCATTTTATTGTCTTTCTTTGCTTATATCGTACCACTAAATTGGACCGAGGTTGAAGTTCTTGCTTTCGTATCGTTCGTTACCATCCTGACACGTGTCTCTTGACGATTCCTGCTAAACCTCTTGAAACCTTAGCACGTTGTAACCATTTCATGGACTGTCTTGAACTACTCTTCATTACCCTCATGTAACCCACTCGCTATTTTATAAGTTACAATATAACTCAAACTGGTCTTGTTTGCGAATCATTTTACAAAAGGTTTCATTTGGGCTTCCTTAAATAATTGAATGTTATCTTATAAAATTAATTTATGTTAATTTTATAATGTATTCTCACCAATTGTTCTACATTGGTCTTGTTAAGAATTCTTGTAACAATAAAAGGGTTGATTTAAATATGTAGCCAATAACTTAGTGGCGAATAGTTTCATAAACTATTTTGATTTCTGTTTTTACAAATGATATTATATACATATTTTAAATCATATGATATGTAATACTGGTTTGACGAAGATGAGCATCGCTTTGCTAGTCCTAAATTATGCATGGCCTGATCACCTATGCCTAATTTAGAAGGAGCCATGCATGGCCGAATAGTAGTCGCCAAAAATATTTGACCAACAATCAACTTTTTAATTATGTTCTTTAAAAAGTTTGATAAAATAAAGTTTAGAAAACTTTACATTCTATGCGAGTAACAACAATTCGTGACTTACGCATATGAACCCTTATCTTTTCTTGAACAAAGTACATGCCTCAAACACATATTTCCTTACTCAACGACCTTTGTTTTACCTGTTACCTCATCATCCTCATGATACGATTTTCGTTATCATTTGCCTAAATTCTTACCATTGATACCTGACCTGAAAGCTTCAACATTATTACGCCTCTTCATCAATCGATCTTCTTTATCTATCTGGGTAGACCTATGAAATGTCTCTGGACACGATTAGTGATTTATGACTGGATGTGAACGATGATTACGTGTTTTTTCCATGATGTGTGTTAGACTTTGTCTTCTTGAAAATTTCATTCGTGTGAATCATGTGTTGATTTCGCCTTTCATTGCTAATGTTTTCATTTTACTGAATTTACTCTCAGTTGACTTCTTAAGAATTTTCTGTGATTCGAAAATTCGTTGTGTGGCTTTTCTCTTTCGATCGTGTATCGACCACCGAGAACTTAATAAGTCGTTATTGGTGACGCCAATCGCACTCGTGAATTAATCTTGCTAAATCCTTTGTTTCTTATTATTTTCATCATCGACGTGTCTATTCTATCGTGTTCGTTAAGAGTTGATACGACTTCCGTTTTATTCCCTCGTACTATTGCTTTATACTAATTGTTGCTCGATATTCGTTTCATAATCGTTTGTTATTTTGTCACTATCTGAAAACCATGAACTGTTACGTGTTTATTGTTTGATATCTTAAACACTTTCTTGAATTTCTAAAAAACAAATTATTATTAATTTTTAAGAACGTTTTATACATTTTACCAAGTGTTTAAATTGTCAAAATAACTGTTTCAAGTTAAGTACCGGATCTATATATCATCTTTGGTAAATTTATAACTAGTATTTAAAAAGGATATCAAGCTGTATCCTTTAAAGTATTTGATTATATCGTACTTTACTGTCAACCTAAAGAAATTATTAAATTAATTTATAATTTCTAACAGTGATTCTAAATAACTTGGAAAAATCTAATTTTCCTAATGGTAACGTTAAACCTAAGTTTTAACAAAAATTTCATACAGTCACCCAAAAGTTCTTAAGCCGATCAGGATAACTATTCTGAATTGTTCAAATCTTGCTTCGAAAATCCTGATCAAGAAAAAGACTTGACAACTGTTTACCCACTCATTTTATATAGAGTTTGATTCTTAATCACTACACCTGGTAAAATTTTCTTTTTATAAAGAAAATATTTAAAACTAAGTTTTAAAGTAATACCAAAATACTAGACAACTGATTTCGACAGATTGTATTTTAAATGATCATATGTTATTCATTTTTCCCTTCTATTTCCCTTGTGACTAGATTCTTACATTTTAAGATTGTCACATTTTACAGTTGCACGATTTGCGACCCCTTGTTGATTTACAATCTTGGTTTATTTTATCACACTTTGCCTGTTTAAGCGATTCTTGTGTTCATTCATGATAGTTTATCGCACGTATTCCAACAACTCTATCTCGCGATGTATCTCCGTATTGAAAGATCGTTATCCTAATCCAAGACTGAAAAGTTATACAAAAAGGAGTTAAGAAACTGAAGCATAGCGAATTCTAACCGTTAAGATTCGTCGTGATGCAGAAATTTCCTGGGAAGCAATGAATTTTGTTCTACACATTGTACCTCCTCTTGTTTGCATTTTCTACTATTTTCAGGAGAACTCTAGGGACCAGAGTTCCTTTAGGGGGAAGACTGTGAGAACCCGTATTTTCCCAGCATTATTTTATTCTTTTATTCGTGTTTCTGAATTTTTCAACGTATTTCGTTTTCTTGAATTTTATATGTAAATCCTGAGATTCTTAAATTTTAAATGAATTATACTTTTAAAGTATTTTCTGTTCATTGACAATAATTTGTATGGAATTATAAAATTTTTATTTTATTTTATTTTTCCATATTTAATTTAAATCAAACTTTTTGATTTAAAATCACCCACGTGCGTTTTACAACAAGTTTATTCAAAAACAATGTACAACGAGAATTCATAGTGATCGCGATACCGACGGATGCCCAAAATATTACGTTTATTTATCGATTATTTCGATAATTAATATTTTCGATGATGTCGTTTTAATTACGTATTAAGTCGTGTCGAGAAATCATTTAATCATTTTTATGATGCATTGTAACTTTTGAAAAGTATTTTCACGAAACCCGAGCCCCGTAAATATTTTCAATATTTACCAATAACCATTTTCTACCCTTTAAAACTATTAATTGTTTTTAAGTCCATAAGTATCAAAATTGGCAATATTAACCCCTCCACTTAACTAGCACTATATAAAGATTTTTTCTTCCACTTTATTCATAAAACACACACCAAAAACAAATTCTCTCCCTCCCCCTCTCACTTTTGCCGTCACCACCACCACACAAACACCACCAAATCTTCATCATCCACCATGATCTAATCAAAACAAAAACAAGACCACATCTTAGAATTCAATGGTGATTTTAATGATATCAAAATCATGAAAATGCATCAAAATTTGAAGAACTTATGATTTCATGGATTGTATGATGTTTTAATCATCATGCATGTGTCATTTTTGGTAAGATTATGTTGTTTTTATCATAAAAAGTCTTGTTTTTAATCTTTGATTTTGTTAGATTTTACATGCAAGTGTTTTTAGGAGTGTTTGGGTGATGGTTATGATAGTATGATGATCCTAGGGGCATGGGAATGAGTGGCTTTGCTTGAAAAATGGATTTGTCATGTTTTCTAAAAGTACAATTTGGGACAGCAGCCTTAAACAGTATGTTTCGTGGGTTTAAGTTCTGTGAAAGGCTAATATTATTTGAAATTGTTGTAGATTTTTCCGAGACGGTCGTTTTGGTATAAGATAGAGCTTATAACTCATTACGAGTCAAAAGTTATGCTAGTTTTAGTTTTTGTGTACCGGGAGATGCAAGTCGGCACAATCCGAAATTGTGGCTGATTTTGGGTCGACTCTCGGGGACTTTAGGCTTGGTTAGATAAATGTATCTACTGATTTTCAAAGTTTACAAACTGAGTTTGATGAGTCTATTAGTGGTTTCAAAAGACGGATTGTCGAGTTAGTACTTTTAAAGTGATCCAAACGGTTTTACAAAACAAGTGTACAAATCTGTCCTAAAATTTGGAGTCGAGTAAAGTGTCGAGCTGATGGGTTTTAAAGTGTGAACATTGGCTCAAATTTTGGTGAGGTCTTATACAGATTATAAGTGACATTGACACCAATTTTCATGTAAAACGGACAAGTCTAGATGGGGTAGATCGGTGTGTACATTCGGGGTGTACTTGCTGATTTTTATTTTGGACACTTAGTTCAATGTTTGTGTTGCGTGAGTTTGAGTATTCATCATCTGACATGATGACTTATTCAAGTGCTTAGTCATTATATAAATGAATTAGCTACTGGTCCAAGTAAGGTTAAAGGATAGTTTGACTTGCGTTGACTCGACGTCGTATAACGGGTCATTTTCAAGTGTTCAAGTGTTTTAACGTGTAACGTTGGATAAATGTATTCATTTGATTCGTGTCAATAGTTTTGAAACGTGTATACTTTGAAAACATTTGAGTCATATTATATTTGTTACATATCGATATTCGAGTTCGAGTCTTAACGCGCACCTTATTTTTGATAGGTTGCGGTTTCTACCGTTTCTAATATTATAAATCGTCGGTGATCGTCTACCACTACCGTTTCTACTCAGTTGCTGAGTACGTGATTGACTTACCTCGTGGCTAAGGTGAGTTCATAGCCCCTTTTTACTTGTACATGGTTTCTAAACACGGGGTGAGATTTTACATGGTGGAACACAACCAAATAAAAAAAACTGTATTGCTATCCAGAACTCGTATGTTATATTGAACGTGTATGCTTTACAGATCATTTCAATGGTATTATTGATTTTAGACGTTAGCCTTGAGTTTCCTCTCATATCATGAACCGTTAATTGTCCACTATGCTTTGCGCTAAGCGCGAATGTTGTGGGTGGATCCATCGGGATTGACAATCCCCGTCCCGTATTTTACGCACTAATATTCGTTTATACTTGAGTATTTAGGTTGAATACTCCCTAGAGGAACTTACATTTGAGTTAAGCTTTAGTTCATGAGACTAAACAGCAATAATATGCATCGTGACTATGGACGTACATAGTTAACCCCCCCATTACGTGTTTTACAAATTCTATTGTGTTCCATACGTTTACTGCTAAACCTATGAATATCACTCAACTTTATGTTGACGATTTTACATGTTTAATCTCAGGTATTATACTTAGCTTTGCTTGGATGGGAGCCCGCAAGATATTCGTAGCTTGGAGATTTCTGTGATGCTTTTGAAAGATTGGTATTATATAAACTATCAAGAGTTTATTCTACCTTCTTGGCAACTTAATATTATAAATTGAGACGAAATAATATAATTTTTCCGCTTCTAAAAATCTGGGACCTATGTTTAAAAACTCTGACCTTTTATGATGTAATGTACATATTTTTATTTCGTCAGCTTTGTATGACTGTAATTCATTGTTTCTTGTACTATGACGTGTTACCCCCTCGTTGCCTAGTTGTTCCATGTCAGATTTTGGGGGTCTCACAACGGATCGTTGTATATCAAGGTCCAAACTAAAGATTGGAGAAAAATGAAGAAGTCGTAGTCCAAATATGAAGAATCTCTCAAAAATTCAAGTGAAGAAATTCCTACTATGAAGAGAAGACCATAATTTCAAGAACGTCTCTCAAGATTCGAAGTATGAAGTCGCTGCCAAATATCGGTCCGAGAAAGGTCTCAAATCGTGAAGCGAGTTATGCCAAGATATGAACTTTAAAAGGTCCCGAGAAGCAGTTTTAAAAGATTTTGTCCTTTAGCTAACTATTGCTTAAATCGTCCCACTTTATTTTCGGCCTAAATAAACTATCGAAATAAGTCAAACAATGCATCCTCGTGATCATTCAAGACAATATTAAAATATAAGAGATACACCTAGGAATAAGGGAGTCTAAGTAAATAATTGTCCCACATGAATTCATGTTGGTTTGCTAACTTATAATAACAATGATCTCGTTTTTTAAGCTTGGTATGGGGAACGTGAAACTTGAGAATGATGAACATTCATGACAATCAAAAACCCCAATGTAAGTCTTTGAATTCTTTACTTGTTTTGTTCTTTTAGTTTTCTTAGTGTTTAGTACTTAATAAAGGCCAAGGTGGGTTATCTATGATGAAAAATGTAAACCGTGCTTTGAAATTAGTGCATTGCATGAGGACATTGCAATGGTCAAGTGTAGGGGATTTAATAAGTGTGAAAACACTTATCCTTTAACCACTTATTTCCAATAATAACAAGACCAAAACGTGTATTTTATGTCGTAAAATTCGGAATTATGCATGGTTTGTGTTTTTATTGTGTTTTAGGACCAAAAGATGAAAAAGCAAGAAAACATGGGCTATCACGGGCTTTTATCGAAGAAAAAGACTAAAGACGAAGTCGAAAGATCGAGAATGCAAAAAGAACGGAAGTCCAAGGCCTATTCTGAAGATTTATCGAAGAAAAAGTCTAAAGGCGGAAGTTTAATAAAGTCGAAGAACTCAAGTCTATTTATAGAAGAAAATTATAAGACAAGTTCAACTTATATCGACAAATCCCGAGACGACGTCGAGAAAGACAAAAAAATTAAATCGAGTCGAGACGAGAAGAAAGAAAGAAGAAAGCTTAATCACTTAGTCTCCCCACCTCCTATAAATACCCTCCTAATATGTCATTAGGAGGGTGGTTAATTATTAGAGTTTTTAGTTAATTTTTAGTTTTTATTAAGTGTGTTTTTAATTTCTCTCTAGTTTTTCTTTCAGGCTTATTGAATCTTTACATTAATCTTGTAATCTTTTGATATTAATCTTTAACCAATCAAGCTTATTTTCTTAATTCTCATTCTACCTTTCTTATAATCTTGATAATCATGTAGTTTTATTTTAATTTTGTTGATGGTTTGATTGTGTAGTTTATTTGATTGTGCTTATTGAATTGGTGATCTTAAAAGTATTTATTAAAGTGCTTATTTTTCTTAATTTTTATGATTAATAGTACTTAAAAATAAGTTGATTTTAATAAGTTTAAGTTTTTATAAAAAGTGCCTTTTGATTTCTAGCTTATTTAGTGTTTTAATAGTTTTTAAATTTTGGCTTATTAGTTTTTCTTAAAAATCTTTTTGGTTTAAGTTTTGTTAAGTGCTTATTTTAGATTTGCCTAATTGCTTAATGTTGGTGTATTCCGGGTTTCCTTAAAACCCTTTTTTTCCGAATAACAGTCACCTTCAAACTTTCCGGATAAGCTTCATAATAGTTTGTTCCGGATAAGCTGTAGTAAACAACATTCCGGATAAGCCCCTCTATTTCTGTTTTCTGGATAAGTATCCGGAAGATATTCCGGATAAGCACTTTATTTCATTCCGGATAAGCTCTCGGTCAAGAATTCCGGATAAACCTCCAAACCTGCATATTCCGGATAAGCCTTCATTTGTTATTCAGGATAAGCCTCAGAGTATTTATTCCGGATAAGCCCTTAGAATTTTATTCCGGATAAGCCCCAAGCCCGTATTCCGGATAAGAGTCCAAAGACATTCCGGATAAGCATCACAAGTGCATCATTCCGGATAAGCTTTAGTAGCAGTATTCCGGATAACCCTCAAGACTTCACATTCCGGATAACCTACATTTCTGCATTCCGGATAACATCCCGGATAACATTCCGGATAAGGTTTTGTATTTCCAGTTTTTGAATTTTTATTTTTCCCGCCTTTTTACTTAGCTTTGTTCTAACTTGTCTTGTTTTAGTTTAAATCTTTAAAGTTTACACTTTTTTATAAGTTTTAATCATTTAATTTTCAATTTTTAAAGTCTTCATTTTTAATTTAAATTTTCAAGCTTTCATTTTTACTTATTTACTCAACGACATTTTCACTTTAGCTTAAAATAGATAATCAAACAACCCATTTTCTTTTTATTCATCAAGAACGACTGAGTCGCACTAATAACTAGTAATCAATTCGAAAAGATCGGTTTAACGAACTTTCATACGAGGCAAACCCTTGTATTAGCCATAACCTTAGATATTTCCATCCTAGACTCTATAAACTTGTGTAGATCTTTAATATCCCTCCTTAATCACTTACCTAGCTGAGTTACATGTTTCATGGCTTTGCTTGGAGCCTAAGTGTTGAAACAAGTATAAATAGGGGCGAACTACATACCTTTAGAACTCACACCCTATTTCTTAATTATCCCCTACCCATTCTTCAATTACACTTCTATAAACATTCTAGGACTCTTAGAAGACCATAAAACAGGTCTAGAAGGAAGCCATTGAAGCTCTTGAAGCTTTGATAGCAAGTTGTGTTCATAGGAAGCCATAAGGAGCTATTTTGGAGATACCTAGGTAATCTCTATGATAACCAAGCTTTGATCTTATTATAATGAATTCTTAGACTTTTTATATTGTTTATATAATGTTAGAAAGATAATCTAAAAGAAATTAGAGCATTTGATCTTTTAGAATGAAAGTTATAAGCTAAAGATGTCTTAAAATCCTAGTTTTATAATTTACATGAAATAATGAGCAAAAACCCATTTAAAAAGCTATAATTCTAGAGAAATGTTGTTCTTATGATTATAAATGTGTTTTGAAACTTCGTTCTAAAATCCTAGATCATTTGGATCATTTTGAGGTTGTTATGTGATTTTTATAAGTATAGGGACTAAAACTGTCATTTTTGAAACAATTTATTATTTTGGACCAAAAGTGTCATTTTGTGAAAGTTAAAACTATACTAATAAATGTTGCAAAGTTTGAGACCCTAAGGTTAATATTTGAAGGTTGAAAATGTAAATATTAAAACTATATACTTTAGCGGTTAAAAGTGTAAATATGCTAAACTTATAAAATTATGTGCTAAAAAGGTAAATATTCCAAACATAGAAACTTTAAGGATCATTATGGTCATTTATGAAACTATATGAATGAAGGATATACAATAAAACTTATTTTCTAAAGTAATATAAACTAGAAGGACTATTTTTGCCAATTGTAGAAACTATAAGGATGAACAACATAATAATAAAAGAACATACTCATCTTTGAAGAAATTTCTTGTTTGAAAGTATCATGTTAGTAGGGAGCTTTGTGCAAAGATGTTCTATCTCGATATTACGTTCTGATTGAGTGGTTGTGTTTACGATTTTAAGTCCCTCGCTACTCAAACGTTTATAGAATGGCTTCTGAGTATGATGGCCCGAACAATGATGCCATAATTATGAGAAATTATAACTTCAATAATATATAATTATCACTTAAGTAATATTAAACTCAAAATCAAAGACTTAGTACTATACAAAATATGTTAATCCAGGGTTGGTGTGAGACCAAGTTCTTTTTTGCTAGCTCAAGTTGTTCTATGTGATATAAACCTGCCAAAGATACAGAATTACTGGATATAAGGTGAGTTCATAGCCTCACTAAAGTATACTACTTTTAATGATCTGAAAACCCGTGAGGGGATATATGCTAAAATGTAATACAAGTGTTTTTGGTATGCTTTCCATATATGATTATTGACACTATGTTTACTGCTGCCTTGAAAGTCCCTTTTTAATTGTGAACCGTTAATCATTTCCTGGAAATGAGCGCTGATATTGTAAATAGTACTATTTGGGGACTGACATCCCCTGTCTGGGCAAGTCGCACTTGCTAGAACCTTAGTGGTCAAAAAGGCATACTTTATTTTGCTATACAGGCTAGTTTGGCAAACTTCCTCATAAGGGCAATTTTTGGTTTCAGATATGTCTAGCAGCGGTATCATGAGCTTAGTGCAATTATTCATTTGTTTTACGAGCGAATAGTAACGTAGCTCAGGAGAAAAGATCTTGTATTCAAAAATGATTTCAAACCTATGAATTCACTCAACCATTGTGTTGATTTAAGCATATATTTCAGGTGTTGATAATTGGTAGCATGTAGCAGCATAATGATGACATGGATAGATATAGACTTGGGGATTTTTATCATTCAAACCTATTTTTAGATCTCGGGAATCTGTGAAGTACAGAGTATGTACAATTGTTTTATTGAAAATCTCTGATTTGAATGATAATGGTAATTAATAATTAATAAATAAATAAAGTTTATTAAAACGCTCGTTTGAGTTGTTTTCTTTTACTGTGCCTTTTAATCCATGAAGTAATACCCCAAAATTTTTGTTCCGCTGTGTCAAGGTAAAAATGGGAGTGTTACACTTTACGAGCATACTTTTCAAAATTTTAAAGCTATATCCTAACTTATTCATACCTGAGGTTAATAATCTAGTAGGTGAATATATTTTCTAAATCCGTAATATATTTATTATTATATGTAACAACTTGTCTCCTATAAGGCAAGATTTTTTATGTATATTATTTATCCTTCTATCCAGATTAATATTTTTTTTACCAAATAGACTTGAGAAGTCCTTTTTAGTTTAAGAGAATATCTTTCTTTTGCTAAAATTTCTTTAAAGACATACACTTTGTCAAGTATTTATACTTTCTAGAATTATAACATGAGAACAAAGGAAAGAAAATAACAAGATTTCGGAGATAAGGAAATTTTATTTATTAATAATTTGCTTTGCTGATGGAAAGGAAAGCATTCTTCGTTACATAAAAGTAAAGACCGAAAGCTAAAATATTTACAAAGCTTTTAGGAAAGCTAAAATATTTACAGGCTAGTCTATTTCTTTTCCTTGAGTTCCTTGATATCGTCCAGAAGTTCTTTCATATTTTCTCGATGTCTAACTTGGATATCTTCAACAAGTTTCTCCATTTTTGCCATTCTTACTCGGGCTAAGGTAATTTCTTCGTCATTTAATAACTGTGTTAGCCTCAAAATATTGAGTCAAACAAGAATGTGCGGTCATATGTTTATTATGTATCATATTTAAGAACGTTGTAATAGGTAGTAGGTTAGTCATGTTTTACGGGCTTAACTTTAAGCTAAAGTTCATTCATAAGTAACTAAAGCCTAAAAGGAAAGCCTGACCCATTAATATATAGCCCATACAAGCCCGCATGTGGGTGGACTATATATACCCTCCTCCTAGCATGTTAGGAGGAGGTTGGTCATTTGTATTTTTCTCACTCTTAATCTAATCCTCCCAAAGTTTCCAACCATTTTCTCTCTTTTCTCTCTCTACTTTCTCTCTCTAGAATTCATCTATCTTCTATCTATTTTTCTTGTTTAATCATTACATATTTATGGGACAACAATTGGTATCAATCGCCATGGGGTAGATTTTTGATTGGTTGTTGTTATTTCATTTGATTCGTATGATTTAATCTATAAATCATCTCCGATTCAAATCTTTTTTGTGTTTTCCGTGCTTTAATATTATATAAATCTCCTACATAGTTGTGGTAGGGATTTGGGTGTTTTGGATTGGTTAAAATCACGGATTTTCTAGGCAAAAATCTCATTTTTTATCTCAAGTTTCGGAACAGTAACAGTTATTGCGACAGATTTGGCTTGATTTCCATCGCAATGGCTAGGGTTTCTGTATTGCGACCAATATTGCGATAGGGTTTCATATTGTGATAAACATTGCGACATAGTCATCTTGTGTACATTGCGACAGACATTGTGGCATTGCGATAGCTCAGTTTGTGTTATTGCGACAGACTTATTAGTGTACATTGTGACAGACTTTATTGTGTGTATTGCGACATAATCAATTGCTTGTATTGCGATAGAACCAATAGCTAGCATTGCGACAGAATACACATTGCGACAGAATCTTTTGTGAGCATTGCGACAGACTCTTTTGTGTACATTGCGATAGATATTGGATGTTACATTGCGATGGACATTGCGATATGTTTGGCTGATAAACATTGCGATGGACATTGCGATATGTTTGGCTAAATTTTGTTCGAGTACTTTTCAGACTTAGCCACTATCTATACTAGTCCTGGATTATAGTTTACCATAGTAAAATTTATTTTTTCCTATACCAAAAAAAAAGAAAAAAAGAAGAGTTTTTTGGCGGGAAAACCATAGTAAAATTTATTTTTTCCTAGACCATTTTAGGCCATTTATGCTTAGATTTCAAATTTTGGCGATATGAAATTTTTTTGACCCAAATTCAAATTTTCGGACCAAAATTCAAATTTTTAGGCCATTTTAGGTTTTATTTTTTGTCAAAATTTTTCATTTTTAAATTTTTTTTCCCTACTAGTTATTGGCTATTTCGAACTAGATTTCAAAATTTGGCGATTCCGGTCTACCGTTATATCGGACTGGGGAAATTATTGTTGGACTGAAGAAAAATCGCAATTTTTGAAATTTTAACCACAACCCAATCACACCATATCTATTTAAAATCTGAAGTCAATTCATTAACTGAGACACCATCATCGTGGAAAAGATCAATGTGTGTTAAGAAATAATAACTCTCGAGATGGAACGATTACAACAACGGACACGTATCATGAGAGAAAGTTCAATAAACGGTATTAGAGGACTTCAGTCAACTTTTGAGTCCATATCAAGAGTTTTACGGGTCTTAGGTGAATCTACTATCACTTTCACAAGAACATTCACCCAAGCCATGGATAAACTTGCCACACAACTTGCCAAACAAGGACTCATTGGTAGTGAATGCCGGACCACTTTAACTGAACTCAGGACAATAATTGAAGTGCAATTTAACTCTGAATTCATCGAGTCTCCAAGTACAAGGGAGTGATTCAAGAGGAATAGTGGATTGGATGCTCTCTCCTACAAAGATTTGATCACCAAGAACACTGAATTCATTGCAACCTACGTCAACAAAACAATAATTCACGAACAAGAGTTAGACAAAAGGTTCAAGGCAAGTTGTGGTACAGTATCGGGTCATGAGAATGAAAGCTGCACATCACGACATCGGTTCTGAGACTGTCACACAAGGCATCGGAAAGAAAGCAGCAGCTCTGGCACACAAGGCATCGGTTCTAAGACTGTCATCAGCAACACACCTTCCTATGATAATGGCCCGATTTACGATTTTGAGCCATTGGAAGAGGTACACAATGATGAATATAATGTGTTTGCCAATGCTAATACGCATGAGCATTGTGATCAAACTCAAACCCTTATTGACACATGTATGACGGAAAAGGTTGATAGCAATACCATACTTGATCACTTAGACACATGCAATAATGTCTGCCAATGATCAACATGCAAACGAGTATGATGATGAGGAGCGTATTGCACTTGCTAATTTAATTATCACTTTACAAAAAGATGTCACAGAAACTAAAAAGGGTCAAAAGCAATTAAAGAAGGCAAACGCTACGCTCACTAAAAAATTTGAAGAATGTAAAGCTGCTCTAATTAAATCTAATGAGACCCTTGAAAGTTATAGAGCTCAGCTTCTTCAAAAGACCAAAGAGCTTGAGGGTTACAAGGGTAGTGCGTTAAAAAGTCAAAAGGAAGATCTTGAAAAGAAATACAACGAAACTCTTGAGTTATTAACCAAAGAGAAACGTCAATCTAATGTTTTATTAATGGATGAACGTCAAAAAACGTACCTTGCTACCACCAGAGTTGACAAACTTGAACAACGACTTTCGCTGAATAACACCGAGACTGCTAAAATTCTTGATGTTAAGAAACAAGAGGTTGAAACGTTAAAACAAGAATTCAAAAGTCGACATGAAAAAGATACTGAAAAAGTAACGGAATTAGAAAAACAAGTCGAATTTTTGAAGAAAGTTGTTTATAAAACGCATGACTCTATTCAAACCGTAAGAATGATAGCACCTCCGTCGATGTTTAAGGGTCAAGATAGCTTTGCAAGTCCTGATTACCTTGCTCAAGCTCAAGCTGCGAACCCTCACTTATATCTTGATGAGTCTGAATGGATCGATCATGATTGCCCAGTTGTTAGGCTCGATAGTGAAGAGACGTCCCTTTGGGATGAGGAGAGTAGATCACCGGTCAATAAAGATTTTGTGAAACCATATAATGCGTATGAAAACAGTCTCTATGGTCTTTTCACTCTACAAAAACAGAAGTCTCGTGAGGAATTTTTTCTTGAAAGCAAACAACGAAGAATTTAATGGAAGAAATTTTTTGCCACTAAGAAATTAAATGTTTCTAAATATATTAACTATTTACCTCTTGATGTTTCTAAAAGCAAAAGTAGAAAAACACTTGGTATTCTTAAACATCACATTGATAATGTTCAATCAATTGTTGAAAGCGATTGGAAAAACCGTCAAAATGATAAGTGGAAAAAAGACATTCCTCACGATATAACCTTGCTTGTGAAAGAACTCTTGATACCGCACACGACAACGATAAAATCCACTGTTATTGAATTTGAAACATTCATTCGATCTGAAATGTTTGATGATTTAAAATACGTCCAGTCTCTTGAAAAAGAAATTGATGAACTTCAGATGGAAAAATCAAAGTTGTCGAACGAATATGATCTTCTCTTAGAAGAATGTCTCTCCAAAGATATTTTGTGTGTTACTCTTCAATCTTATGCTGATATCGATGAATATTCTGATGTTGCATGCAAATATATTGATAAGATCAAAGAGTGTGAGCGTCTTGAACTTGAGCTTTCGAAATACAAAGAAAATGTTGATAAAAAGGCTTTTGACTTACTTCAACACAGAACTGATTTCCTTCAAAAACATTGTCATACTCTTGAAATTGCTTTGCAAGACAAAGTCGAGAAAGGTCCAAATGATAATAACTTGCAAGTAAAACTTTCTGCATTGTATCGTGAAATGAACGAAAAGAGTATGGAAATTACAGACTTGAAAGCTCAGTTGCAAGAAAAGGACATAGCGATAGAAGAGTTTAAGAAACTCGTTGCCAGAATGGGTGGGAAAACTGTGGAACCTAAAGTTGTGAAACCTGTTGTTCGACAACCCAATGCTTACAAGGATCCATAGCCATCTATCTTATGAAAACTGACGCCTTTCTCCAATTCTTCTCATGTAAAATCTAGGTTACCCCCTACGACTGATGTGCAACCAAGTGTTACAAAACCATCCATATCACCCTATGTTCCTCCATTTCGAAAGCACACTTTTGCTAAACCTAACCATGTGAATGCACCTGGCACTTTTAGGAATACCCCCAAGCGTGTGACATTTGTCTCCACAAAGGAATCTGTAGGTTCAAATGACTTAGATCATACCCACAACCTAGAGGATGCTAAGAAAAAAAGGGAAGATTCAGAAAGAAAAAACCGTGTATTCAAAACCTAGTACACCAAATCCCGCTAGAGTTCAACACACTCCTAATGGTAGTCAACCAAAACCTAGGATCCCTCACCAGCAATCTAGGAATTGGAAACCATCCATGAATAGTCATGTTTCGAACACTACGCCTAAATGATTTGGAAAACCAAGAAATATAAGTACCTTCATGAATCCCAAATTCCCTGTATGTCCCACTTGCTAAAAGGGCATTCACAATGGAAATCATGACCATTGCATTTTGCAATACCTCTATGAGGTCAAATCTCGTTCTTTTAAACGGAGATCGAATACAGAATCCCATAAGACAACAAGGAGATACAAACCCGTCGCAAAAAAACAACCACACCAAATCTGAAACGTGGATTCAAAAAGGACATAGTTTCTCTCCAAAGAAGTCTTCTGCTGTGCAAGAGAAAACTACTCCTAGATCCAGTCTTGAGTGGAAACCAACGGGTAGGATCTTTAAGGAAGTTGGTCTTAAGTGGATTCCAATAGAGAAGAGTGATGAAACCTGCGCTAGCACGAATGCGAAGGTTTTGGCCGTAGATACGGAATTTTTTACTCCTAACACTAGTATTTGGGCGAACTCTTCTTATATTATTTCCTCGAAGGGCTACAATTATGTACATTCGATATCACCTTCTTCTGCAGTACAAAAGTCTATTTTGGATTATTTTTGAAAAACTTGAGAAAACACAAAAATAAAATAAAACGTAAATATCCATAGAAAAACAAAAAAAATGGAAAAACTTTCAAAATACCAAAAAATATTCTTCTCGACATGTCTTTCAGTATCGATAATATGGACGTACCTAGAAATGTCGCTCAATAACGACACGGGTGTGTATATAAAGCTCGAATGAAAGTTGTAAATATTTTTCAAAACATGTCATTTCTATTTTTAATTAAGGAAAATGTCTATTTTGGACAAATTTTCCAACAACGGGTAAAGCAATCTATCTTGGGTTGAGCTTGTCACAAAACATTCAGCGTTTTGAGCTCAACACAATGGCGTGTAATCACTTTCAGATTGCAACCCGAATCGATATTCACGGGGGAGTGTACGATTTAGTGCGCTTACCCTCAGCAAAAGAAGAGGAATCTTCTTACACTTGAGTGGATTCGTCAAGACATTCAACGTCTATGAACTCAGGTTTATGCTTTAGAAAAACCACTTCGCCAAAACGAAATGGAGTTTCCAAAAAGCGTTGAACACAATTTTTTCAAGAGTTTTTCAATGATTATTCAAAATCTTTCGAAAATTGTGTGTTCAACAACTCCCATCCTCAAAATGCAAAATGTGGATCACATCCTCACAATGACATTTCAATTGGATCAATTTTTGAATGGGAGCTTTCCAAATTCATGCTAAGTTTGACACATTTTTCTCCCGAAGTTTTTCAAGACTATTTTTTCAAAATATATTTTAATCAAATTTGGTATCTCTAATATCAAAAGATTTTATATATTAGATATAGGGGAGAAAATTTGATTAAAATGTGATCTATTTTGCAAGACTCAAGCACTTTAACTCTTACCTACATGTGCGAAACACTTTTGATTATCGATGCACATGTGAAGGGGGAGCATTTCTGAAATGAAAGAACTATCAAGGTGTTAAATGTTTTTCAAACACTTTGTTAGACTTTTTGAAGTGGTTTATGGTTACGATCTTATACCCACAATGTAACACTCTCATTTTTCGTATCGGTACAGCGGTAGGGTCTTTCAGAGTGTTACGGGATAGCACAATAACTCCAATCATAGACAACACATAAAAATGGTTGTTCAAGGTTTAACATACATTCATTCGATAAAAAGTTTTAGAGTGTACAACAGGTCCCAAATTATACAGGTCATTTAGTTTACAAAACATAGATCGAATGAACATTTTCAATATTATGTGGGCCATCAGAGTCGATCTCCATCCAGATTACCTTCAAGCACCTGAGATAAAAACTTGCAAAAATCATATCAGCGAATGCCGAGTGAATTCATAGAGTTTAATAAAAACCGTTATATAAAACAATCATTTACAATCAGAACACAAGTATAATATCGGAAGTAAGTCCTCATATTGCTAGTCAGGCAATATATAAATCAAGCATACATCTTAAACCGTCCATGAGACCGTAGTCTCTATATTACCATGATAGGTAATATATTCATCGTTAATAGCGTCGTTATTATGTATAGGATACATTTTTATTTGGATTAGATAGGTTGTATAGGATTATTATTAGCCGCATGACATTGTTACCTTACTATGAAAACAGCGGGCCGCGAACCCGACAAACAATTTGCCCATCTAAGTTAGCGTGTCGTCACAAAAATCACGCTATGGAATCTTCTCATACATAAATTCGCTTACCAATCAATGTGGTACGACGGGGATCAACCGTCAAGGCGCGAACTGGGGTGATCGTCCCCAAATAGTACTATCAAATGCATAAGCGTCTACCAAATCCCGGTAGTTCATAATTCATGCTAATGGGACTTTAAGTGACATAACCTAACTACTAATAATCCTTTTAGTCTCGTTTATAGGGTCATAGCATCATTCGGGTCCATATCATTAAGCATACAATCGGGACTACTTGTGTTCTATTTTTATCAAAATCTAGCATGTTATCTCCCTCGCGGGTTTACAAATCATTTTATAAAACATTTAAAAGAGTGCGAGGCTATGAACTCACGTTGTTAATGAAAGGCGGATTATCGGCTACGGGCGTGCTTCGGTCACGGAAACCTATATAAATAATAATCGGTCTTAGACTTTGTCCAATAACTTTTATCAAAATAACAATATACATATGATGATTTTGTACATATGATGATGATCAAGTGGGTTTATACATCCTTGTTTACTCATTTTAGTGTTTACGTTTTGGTAACTTTTTACTAGTTTACTAGTTTTACCTATTTATCTATTTTAAGTCCATTAAGCTTAGTATAAGTTCTTTAACTTGTTTTAATCCATTTTATACCTATATTATCAATATATATACTTTCCATGTTGGGCCCAAATGGGTTAAGCCCAATAAGTTCTTTTTACAAGTATTTATCTTATTTAGTCCAGTTATTAGTCCAATATGCTTAGTTAGCTCGTTAATGTCCGTATTTCTTATAGTTCGGGTTTTATCGGTTTTTACTTGTATTAGTTACTTATACATCAGTATATGACTTTTATAAACTTTACATTAGACGGGTTTGATCGTCTAAGTTTTATTTGGCGAAAAACGTTAATTTTACGGTAATAGCCAAAGTCGTAAAAATCAAGTTTATAGTTTTTATTACTTATAAATATTATTCCACTACCATTTATGTAATTTATCCATTTAATTAACCTCTTATATATATTTATATAAATAAGTTTTATAAGTTAGTGGGTTTTTATTTTACATTTTATACAATAAAATGTGAGTGCTTATATAATAATAATAAACATTAATTCTTAAAATCTGATTTTTATCTTCATGTTCACCATTTTTACCATATCTAGAGTTCTATACTGAATTAGAAGCTCATTTTTGGGTGACATGTTCTTCATATTATGTGCTACATTTAACTTAGTTATAACTACTGCCCATTTTAAGTTCATCTTGCCTTAACAGTCCCTACAAAACTGCTTATTCAGATTAGAACACCTAACTTGTTTTGATCATATCTCACTCATTATATTGATTCCATTGCATGGCCAACTCTCACATGTGTATAACATCTTGTACTTACTGTAAATGGATCATACCATGCAATTTTATCAGTTCATGTTTTAGTTATATACTGTTTTTATACATCCAACTAAATAATCAAGATTTTAGTCTCATTTCTTATAGTTATTAACATTTTTAAGCATATCTATCAACACTTGATCCCCACACAACATTTTTATCATCATATATACATCATATACATATAAAAAATGAAAGAAAATACATTTGTTCTTTACAAAAATAACGAGAGAAAATGGAGAGGATGATCTTCTTTACCAACCAAGTGTATTTCTTGTTTTTGGAAGACAAGAACTTGATGAATACAACAAGTAACTCCAAGACCATCAAACACCAAGAACATAAGTTGGGAAATCAGCCCTAGGACACAAGCAAATCACCTCCAATGTTGTTAATATGGCCACCAAATGATCAAGGCTTCAAGATAACTCCATGATAGAGCTAGTAAACATGTATTTCATGGCTAGAAAAGATCAAAAGGGTTGTTTGTTGCTTCAAAGTGGACGGCAAAGGGAGGAGTATTGAGAGAGTTTTGATGTTGGTTTGCATGTATGGAAATGGTGGAATGAAACTAGTTGCTAGTTTTGAGTTAGTGGGGTGGAAGTAAGCTTAAGGTGTAAGCTATGCTTACACTTGTAAGCATTGAGCTAACATGATGCCACATCTAATGTGTCGTGTCATGTGTGTGCCGTCCAACATAGCTAGTGGGGTGGGACAATGTATTTGGTCCCATCTCACTAGTTTACGGGTATTTCTCGATTCTAGTTTTCTCGATTTGCGTGCCCTCGGATCGTTTTACGAAAAACATTTTTATAAATTATGAATCAACGTCACAAAACGAATCCAATAAAAATTGTCTCATAAAAAACGGAGTTCAAAAACGTAAATACGTAATCCTAAGGTTTCCGGTTTAGTCGTAAAAGACGCTAAATTATGCACGTAAGCCCAAATTTAAATCCGTAAATTGTGAGTTCGTCAACCAACACAAAAATAAGTTTCAAAATATTATACGAGAAAATATTTCACTACCTGAAAATGTTAGATTGTCACAGCTTTTCCTCCTAAAAGGGATCAACGTCCTTGTGATCCATTTCATTTGGATGTCCTTTTCTTATTCAAATCGAAGAGGTGCGGATATTTCTTCCACATTTCATCCTCTCGTTCCCAAGTATACTCCGGTCCATGCTTTGAATTCCATCGGATTTTGACAATAGGTATCCGACTTTGTTTCAGTTGCTTTACCTCACGGTCCATAACTTCTACGGGCTCTTCGATAAAATGCAACTTCCCATGTATTCGAACCTTACCTAACGGAATTTTCTCATCACTCACTGCTAGACATTTCTTCAGATTAGATACATGGAATGTGTTGTGAACACCATGAAGTTCTGGGGGTAACTCTAGTTTGTAAGCCACCGGACCTACTCTAGATAAAATCTTAAAGGGTCCAATATAACGGGGATTCAATTTCCCTCGTTTTCCAAATCTTATAACGCCTTTCCATGGCGATACCTTCAACATTACTCGGTCACCCACTTTAAACTCCATTGGCTTCCGCCGCACATCCGCGTAACTTTTCTGTCTACTACGGGCAGTCAAAAACCTATTCTTAATCTGAACTATCATCTCCGTAGTCTCCCGGATCAATTCCGGTCCCGTGAGCTGGGTATCCCCAACTTCACTCCAACATACAGGAGATCTACACTTCCTACCATACAAGGCTTCAAACGGTGCAGCCTTAATACTAGAATGGTAACTATTGTTATACGAAAACTCTGCTAACGACAAATGTTTATCCCAATTCTTACCAAAGTCTAACACACAAGCTCTCAACATATCTTCCAGTGTTTGTATCGTCCTTTCACTCTGCCCATCAGTCTGGGGGTGATAAGCAGTGCTCATGTCGAGATTCGTTCCCAAAGATCTTTGGAGAGATTTCCAAAAATTCGATGCGAATTTAGGATCTCGATCTGAAATGATCGATACAGGCACTCCATGTTTGCATACAACATTATCAAGGTATATACGAGTCAGCTTCTCCAGTGAGAACTGCTCTTTAACCGGAATGAAGTGTGCTGATTTGGTCAGTCTGTCGACAATAACCCAAATCGAGTTGTTTCCAGATGATGTTCTAGGAAGCTTGGTGATAAAGTCCATCGTAATTCGCTCCCACTTCCATTCAGGAATCTTAGGCTGTTGAAGTAGTCCTGATGGCTTTTGATGTTCAGCTTTGACTCTAGCACAAGTCAAGCATTGAAGAACATACATAGCTATGTCAGCTTTCATATTCGGCCACCAGTACAACTTCTTCAAATCATGGTACATCTTATCAGATCCCGAATGAATGAAATACTTAGATTTATGGGATTCTAACATAATCAAATCTCTTAAGCCTCCAAACTTAGGTATCCACATACGACCTCTTAAGCATTTCACTCCATCAGCTCTAACCTCTAAAGGATCTCCTTCTCCTCGGAACCCTTCATTAACAAAATTCTCCTTCTTACAAGCTTCTATTTGCGCATTTCTAATTTGCTCAGGCAAATTATTGTGCACGGTCAAGACTAGAGAACGCACCCTGATAGGCTCTCTATCTTTCCTACTTAACGCATCGGCAACAACATTGGCTTTTCCTGGGTGATATTTTATATCACAATCATAGTCACTTAGCAACTCTATCCATCTTCGTTGCCTCATGTTCAATTCCTTCTGGTCGAGAATATATTGTAGGCTTTTGTGATCGGTGAATACCGTACACTTGGTGCCATACAGATAATGTCTCCACAACCTAAGAGCAAAGACTACAGCTCCTAACTCAAGATCGTGAGTAGTATAATTCTCCTCACTCTTCCTTAATTGCCTAGAAGCATAAGCTATCACTTTCTCTCTCTGCATCAAAATAACTCCATAGCCTCTAAGAGATGCATCACAATACACTACAAAATCTTCACTCCCGTCGGGTAATGATAAGATTGGCACACTACATAATTTTTGCTTCAATATCTGAAATGCTCCATCTTCATCACTTCCCCAAACGAAAGGTTTATTCTTCTGCGTAAGCTTAGTCAAGGGTTTAGCTATCAAAGAAAATTCTTTAATGAATCGCCTATAATAGCCAGCCAATCCTAAGAACTGTCGCACTTCCGTTGGCGTTGTCGGTGCAGACCAATTCTTAATAGCTTCAACCTTTGCAGGATCAACATGAATTCCATCTTTGTTAATCACATGACCAAGAAATTGCACAAAATCTAACCAGAAATCACATTTCGAAAACTTAGCATACAACCTTTCATCCTTCAGCAATTTCAAAACAATCCTCAAATGTTCTCTATGCTCATCTTCATTCTTAGAATAGATTAGAATATCGTCAATGAACACAATCACAAATTTATCCAAGTAGGGCTTGCACACTCGATTCATTAAATCCATGAAAATCGCAGGTGCGTTTGTTAACCCAAATGGCATTACTTGAAATTCATAGTATCCATAACGAGTTCTAAATGCAGTTCTAGGAATATCTTCTTCACGGGCGCGAAGTTGGTGATATCCTGACCGCAAATCTATCTTAGAATACACACTAGATCCTTGCAGTTGATCAAACAAATCATCAATCCTAGGTAAAGGATATCGATTTTTAATTGTCAACTGATTCAGTTCCCTATAATCAATGCACATACGAAAAGATCCATCCTTCTTCTTAACGAACAAGACTGGGGCTCCCCAAGGCGACGAGCTCGGTCGAATAAAACCTTTATCAGACAACTCCTTAAGTTGCTCAGATAACTCCTTTAATTCAGAAGGGGCTAATCGTTAAGGCGCACGTGCCACCGGTGCAACACCAGGAATTAAATCGATTCGAAACTCTACTTGCCTTATCGGTGGAAGTCCAGGTAAATCTTTAGGAAATACCTCAGGAAATTCACAAATAATAGGTACATCTTCCAATCGTTTCTCCCTAGACTCATTCCCGGTCACTTGAGCTAAGAATAACTCACAACCGTTCCTGGTGTACTTTTGGACTTTAATACATGAAACGATTTTTAAACGGGATTCACCTCGACTACCATCAATTACTAACGTCCTATTCCTAAGAGGAATCTTAACCTTCTTCTCTCCACATAAAATAGTAGCATTATTCAGCGACAACCAATCCATACCAATAATAATATCAAAACTACCTAATTTTATCAACATCAAATCAATCGGAAAGGAATGGTTTAAGAGATTTAGAGAGCATCCTTCTAATAGCTTATTAGTTTTCACTAATTAACCATCAGCCAATTCCACCTCGTAACTGGTACTTATCTCAACAGGTTCAATATCAATAAGGGCACTAAATTTAGTTGATACAAAACTCCTATCAGCACCCGAATCGAATAAAGCAACAGCATAATGATTGTTGAGTAAAAACGTACCGGTAACGACATTCGGATCCTCTTTCTTCACCTCAATTGTTCCAAGTTGGTAGATACCACCCTGGGGGTTTCTTCCAGGTACAATCGCTTTCAACTTGGGGCATTCCGATTTCCTATGACCTTCTTCATTACAGTTGAAGCAAATGGTTCCCTTCTTACACCTTTCAACCTTGTGTCCAAGCTTTCCGCAATTTCGGCACTTCCAGCAGTCGCCAGCATGCCTCTTGTTGCCACACTTAGGACATCTATCATCGTTGCGCGGTGTGTTATAGGTAAGAGCATTTGCATTCCCCTTTCTCTGGTTCTGACGGCGATTGAAATTCTTCCTATTATTACCTCTATCTACACGATCACCGTCTCCCTTTCTTTTCTCACCAACACGGGCTTCATCTTCCCTATCCTGAATTATCTGTCCAATGAGTTGGTAAGCCATTCGAACAGCATCATCAATGGTCAGTGGTTTAGATGATGTCACGTCCCCCCGGATATTCCTGGTCAACCCTTTAATATATTGCTCAATTCGGATCTCTTCGGGTTCAACCAATCGAGGACATAGCAAGGCCAACTCATGGAATCGGTTTGTGTAACTATCAATGTCCACACCTTTCATTCTCAGATGAATCAACTCCTGTTCTAACCTAATGATCACACTACGAGGACAAAACTCCAAAGTCATCCACTTCTTAATTTCAGCCCAAGGAGTAGCATTAGCAGCATCAAGACCCATGAAAGCAATTCTCCCGTTCCACCAAGTCAACGCACGACCTTTAAGAGTAGCCATAGAAAAAGTCACCTTATCTTCCTCCTTACACTTACTAATCTAAAACACCGATTCAATCTTCTCGATCCACTGGCTTAGTCCTACAGCACCTTCAGTTCCATTAAAAGGTAGAGGTTCACACTTCATGAACGTCGCATAAGTACAGCCACCAACTTCAGGTACATTAGTTCCAAGTCCTCCTACATTTCCTCCAGCATTAGCATTCACATTATTAGCATTCACATTCACATTAGTACCGCCAATTCCAGTACCGCCAGCTCCACTACCGCCAGCTTCATTTCTAGCATTTGCCATAAATTCAGTCATAGATGCGGTAACTTGCTCCGTAATAATCCTACGTACATCATCCTCAGTCACAGCCTTCTTGGGCGGCATAGTTCTATAATTTAACAATTTCAAAATATTAAGCATTCATCTAACAAAGGATTCATATAATATGGATCGAATTCATAATCAAGATACAAATAAGGCACAATATGGAATTCAAGACAAGATACATATTTCATTCGATTTGAAACAAAAGTATTTTCTTAGTTACATCCCATATCAAAGTTCTAGCACTATATACACTCAAAATTCGTGCCAAGTCTACTACTAACAAGTCGGTTCAGTCAAAGCTACAAAAGCACAAAAGATATAAAGGTCACTACTAAATACAGACTGGTCTACTGAGAACCGCTAGATGGTCCATCATCCATCGTCTTCTGAATCTTCGTCGGACGATCACTAGACACATCTTCAGCTGGGCGCTTACGGATTACTCCTATTTCAACCATGTCAGCATAAAATCTACTGTTCCATCCCACAGATATATTCAGCTCCTTCTCAGCTTTCTCACGCATCGCACGAGCTACACTCAACTGAATCTCCATAGTATTCACCTTTCTCTTCATTTCAGCAAACTCACCACTTTCCAACACCGATAACCTCCTAAAAGCCTCATTCAAACCACGCTCAACATCACTCAAATCCAAACTAAGCAATTTCCGCTCTTTCTCGCCAACCTTAGTCTTCGATTCCAAATAAGCAACCTGAGTCTGAACAACACCTAATCCAACCTCTGTCATACAACTCTTAACACGGGAAGCATCTAGATCACGTCTCAAGGCCCATGGTGCAAGACCATCAATATGAGTAGCCTCTCGAGTACTAGACGACTCTCCTATCTCACATCTACGAGTAGCAATACCATCCGTACCGTTAGGTGCATCATCATCCTCATCCTCCTCTGATTCAGAATCAGATTCAGACGATTCAGACATTTCATCCCTAGGTAACTCAACCTCAGAATCATACAAATAAACTGGTGGGGGCAAAGGCTCGCCCTCTGGAACATCATAAGGATAAATAAGCTCAGCTTCCTCATCATCATCGACCTCAACATCTATACCTACATCCTCCTCGACATCCTCGTCGTCAATCTCATCATCTAGATTATCTAACCCAATCTCCTCATCATTCTCTATATCAACATTCTCAATCTCATTCTCTACCAAATCAACCTGAGGGGCAATCTGATCTCCTAGTCCTAACTCGGGCTCGGGATCCTCAAATGGTTCCTCCTCATCATCCATATCATAATCTACTAATTCTAAATAAGGATCATCATCTACATTTGGTTCGGGAATAACATGGTTTTCTACAGGAATATTAGGGTCAGCCATGACAATCTGCATTTATATATATATCTCGTATTAGGATAACATACTAGTTAAACAATTACATAATGAAACCACGATATATACATATATATAAATTAAATTATATATATCAAAATATATATCTTCTCAATATGGCTTGTTGGTAACGTCAGAGATCTCTGGCACCGTTATAGTCAAAAGATTTTTCAAATATTTTCTCAAATGTTCATTGTCAAAAGATTTTGAAAAGTTTTGTTCAAAACCTTGGTTTTTAAAATCTTTTGTTCTCTATAACGAGAGCTCTGGTACCAAACAGTAACACTCTCATTTTTCGTATCGGTACAGCGGAAGGGTCTTTCAGAGTGTTACGGGATAGCACAATAACTCCAATCATATACAACACATAAAAATGGTTGTTCAAGGTTTAACATACATTCATTCGATAAAAAGTTTTAGAGTGTACAACAGGTCCCAAATTATACAGGTCATTTAGATTACAAAACATAGATCGAATGAACATTTTTAATATTATCTGGGCCATCAGAGTCGATCTCCATCCGGATTACCTTCAAGCACCTGAGATAAAAACATGCAAAAATCATATCAGCGAATGCCGAGTGAATTCATAGAGTTTAATAAAAACCGTTATATAAAACAGTCATTTAAAATCAGAACACAAGTATAATATCGGAAGTAAGTCCTCATATTGCTAGTCAGGCAATATATAAATCAAGCATACATCTTAAACCATCCATGAGACCGTAGTCTCTATATTACCATGATAGGTAATATATTCATCGTTAATAGCGTCGTTATTATGTATAGGATACATTTTTATTTGGATTAGATAGGTTGTATAGGATTATTATTAGCCGCATGACATTGTTACCTTACTATGAAAACAGCAGGCCGCGAACCCGACAAACAATTTGCCCATCTAAGTTAGCGTGTCGTCACAAAAATCACGCTATGGAATCTTCTCATACATAAATTCGCTTACCAATCAATGTGGTACGAAGGGGATCAACCGTCAAGGCGCGAACTGGGGTGATCGTCCCCAAATAGTACTATCAAATGCATAAGCGTCTACCAAATCCCGGTAGTTCACAATTCATGCTAATGGGACTTTAAGTGACATAACCTAACTACTAATAATCCTTTTAGTCTCGTTTATAGGGTCATAGCATCATTCGGGTCCATATCATTAAGCATACAATCGGGACTACTTGTGTTCTATTTTTATCAAAATCTAGCATGTTATCTCCCTCGCGGGTTTACAAATCATTTTATAAAACATTTAAAAGAGTGCGAGGCTATGAACTCACGTTGTTAATGAAAGGCGGATTATCGGCTTCGGGCGTGCTTCGGTCACGGAAACCTATATAAATAATAATCGGTCTTAGACTTTGTCCAATGACTTTTATCAAAATAACAATATACATATGATGATTTTGTACATATGATGATGATCAAGTGGGTTTATACATCCTTGTTTACTCATTTTAATGTTTACGTTTTGGTAACTTTTTACTAGTTTACTAGTTTTACCTATTTATCTATTTTAAGTCCATTAAGCTTAGTATAAGTTCTTTAACTTGTTTTAATCCATTTTATACCTATATTATCAGTATATATACTTTCCATGTTGGGCCCAAATGGGTTAAGCCCAATAAGTTCTTTTTACAAGTATTTATCTTATTTAGTCCAATTATTAGTCCAATATGCTTAGTTAGCTCGTTAATGTCCGTATTTCTTATAGTTCGGGTTTTATCGGTTTTTACTTGTATTAGTTACTTATACATCAGTATATGACTTTTAGAAACTTTACATTAGACGGGTATGATCGTCTAAGTTTTATTTGGCGAAAAACATTAATTTTACGGTAATAGCCGAAAAAGTCGTAAAAATCAAGTTTATAGTTTTTATTACTTATAAATATTATTCCACTAACATTTATGTAATTTATCCATTTAATTAACCTCTTATATATATTTATACAAATAAGTTTTATAAGTTAGTGGGTTTTTATTTTACATTTTATACAATAAAATGTGAGTGCTTATATAATAATAATAAACATTAATTCTTAAAATCTGATTTTTATCTTCATGTTCATCATTTTTACCATATCTAGAGTTATATAATGAATTAGAAGCTCATTTTTGGGTGACATGTTCTTCATATTATGTGCTACATTTAACTTAGTTATAACTACTGCCCATTTTAAGTTCATCTTGCCTTAACAGTCCCTACAAAACTGCTTATTCAGATTAGAACACCTAACTTGTTTTGATCATATCTCACTCATTATATTGATTCCATTGCATGGCCAACTCTCACATATGTATAACATCTTGTACTTACTGTAAATGGATCATACCATGCAATTTTATCAGTTCATGTTTTAGTTATATATCGTTTTTATACAGCCAACTAAATAATCAAGATTTTAGTCTCATTTCTTATAGTTATTAACATTTTTAAGCATATCTATCAACACTTGATCCCCACATAACATTTTTATCATCATATACATATATAAAATGAAAGAAAATACATTTGTTCTTTACAAAAATAACAAGAGAAAATGGAGAGGATGATCTTCTTTACCAACCAAGTGTATTTCTTGTTTTTGGAAGACAAGAACTTGATGAATACAACAAGTAACTCCAAGACCATCAAACACCAAGAACATAAGTTGGGAAATCAGCCCTAGGACACAAGCAAATCACCTCCAATGTTGTTAATATGGCCACCAAATGATCAAGGCTTCAAGATAACTTCATGATAGAGCTAGTAAACATGTATTTCATGGCTAGAAAAGATCAAAAGGGTTGTTTGTTGCTTCAAAGTGGACGGCAAAGGGAGGAGTATTGAGAGAGTTTTGATGTTGGTTTGCATGTATGGAAATGGTGGAATGAAACTAGTTGCTAGTTTTGAGTTAGTGGGGTGGAAGTAAGCTTAAGGTGTAAGCTATGCTTACACTTGTAAGTATTGAGCTAACATGATGCCACATCTAATGTGTGGTGTCATGTGTGTGCCGTCCAACATAGCTCGTGGGGTGGGACAATGTATTTTGTCCCATCTCACTAGTTTACGGGTATTTCTCGATTCTAGTTTTCTCGATTTGCGTGCCCTCGGGTCGTTTTACGAAAAACGTTTTTATAAATTATGAATCAACGTCACAAAATGAATCCAATAAAAATTGTCTCATCAAAAACGGAGTTCAAAAACGTAAATACGTAATCCTAAGGTTTCCGGTTTAGTCGTAAAAGACGCTAAATTATGCACGTAGGCCCAAATTTAAATCCGTAAATTGTGAGTTCGTCAACCAACACAAAAATAAGTTTCAAAATATTATACGAGAAAATATTTCACTACCTGAAAATGTTAGATTGTCACACACAACATATTTTATTCACGATGTTATTGGTGTCAAAAGGGTGGTTAGGTATACGTCCTATGATCCAACCAGAACCAGAGGGATCTTCCCCGTGACAATCCAATAGATTATTAGAAGTCCTTAGGAAAGATTGAGTAGAATGTGAACGTAGCTGAATGCCGACTAAGTACTGACGCTAACACCGGAACAATCACAACAAGGTGATAGTAATGATGTCTTGGTAAGCATTGAAGGGGTTGAAGAATGAAAAAGAAATGTAAGGATAAAGGGTGTAAAGAAAGAAGCCCTCCATACAACTTAGGCAGAAATCGGGTCAACACATCATGAAGACAACTCATCATGGACCCAGTGATGTAATGCACAACCCTTACCTAACGACTCATGCTTCTCTCAAAGAAGTTTGTTTTATTTTCACGGAGAACAACATGACTTCTATTAGCTCACTCACTCCAAGATAGTTGATATTGAATAGGTGGCATCTGCTCCAGCCTCCGACCACTAAAAGTGCACAAATCGAGTCTAGAGCCAAGAGATCAATCAAATATCGCGAGGACACACGGAATGATGATGAAGAGAGTCCTACGTGTTGGGTCAAAAAGTTGATGTGGCAGAAACTCAAAAACGAAGAAAACATGAAGGCATTTGTCTAAGCGTTGACAAGTGTATTCCAAGCGTTGTCAAGAACAAATCAGGCGTTGACAGAAGCAAGCATTATCAAGTGCAATCCAAGCATTGTCACATGCAATTCAAGCATTGACAGAAACATTGACAAGAAGCCTTTGGAAGCTTCAATTTAGATAAACATGCAGAATATATTCTGCATAAGTTTATTTGAATAGAAGATTTACATGTTTATTTGATATTATCTCTTGTAAAACCCTAGTCCTTACACTATAAAAGGAACCAAGGGTTATTAGGTTTTTTATAACTTTCATATACAATGTAAACCTAAAAGCGTGTGTCGACTAGACGTGGGATTCAATGTATACACGTCTGGTGATTGTTTGTTATTAATATAATGAACAATCCTTTTGTTTTAATTCATGTGTCTTGTTCCCTAAACACCTTGTTAATGTGTTGTGTTCTAATTTCGCTTTGATTATCTAATCATATGAACATGATGCATTCCTAGTAGCTAAAAGATCGAGGAAACCAAGGTTTCCACAATTGGTATCAGAGCCTCGTGGCTCGTGATGCTAGGACCAACAAGGTGTTCGTGTATGGTGAAGAAAAGAAAAATCCGTCTAGGGTTTTTCTAGACGTTTTTGTGTGCGCAGCAGTATTCAGAAGGCCATAACTTTTTATGAACCGTTGGATCGCCACGAAAATTTTTGTGTGTGTTCTACACACATATATCTAGATATCCACCGGAGGGATTGTCGAGATCTATCCCCAAGAAAAAGTTATTAAGCGTCGAAGTCAGCAGTGATCATATGCTGTTTTCTGTGAACAGTAATAGTAAAAACGCGATTTCTCCTTCGTTAACCGTTGGATCGTCGTGAAATTCGATATGTAGGTTCTTGACACTTGTGTCTAGGATCTCACCGAAGGGATCTTCGATCTGAGCTCTCATGAAGAAGTTATTCGATGTTAAAGTTCACTGCAGTTTATGGTTTTCACATAAAATCATGATTTAGGGTTTATAAAACCCTAGATCTATTACCCGCTGACATGTGTTATTTTGACGCTGATAGATGTTGGTGTGATGCTGATAGATGTTGGTGTGACGCTGACAAGGCATGGATGAGACGTTGATGGCCAGGCGCTGACAGGTACAAAGTTGGCGCTGACAGGAATAAGTTAAGTGCTGTTGGGAAGCGCTGACACTTGTTGTCCGATATATACATTTTCAAACGCTGATAAGTGTTGTCCGATATTGGACAACACACAGTGTTGATATCTTGGACAGTGAAGGATATTGGACAACAAAAGGAATAGCTGCTGTTTGGGAAAATTGGTACGTTTTTAGCACACAAAAAGGAGGTATTTACACGCAAAGGTACATGGAATCTCTGTTTTTATATAGAATATCAAGTTGATATTTATGGCTCGGATATTTTTAAAGGGATTAATGATTTTAAAGCGAGTTAGCAACTATTCATGGAGAATTTGATGGACATTAGATTATGTAATCGGGGTAGCCTTGTGAAAGAGCTATCCATAAAGGCTTTTACATATGGTATGAAGATGTTATTTCATTAATATTCGTCATGAAGAGGTGTTGGCTTAAGGGGAAGAATTCTTATGGTAAGTTTGATGTTTGAAGAAGATTTTCGCGAGTTTGTGTTCTATCATATCTTAAAGTCGTGCACTTCTAGTCATGGAATTTTAAGGTAACTTGTTTGTGCTTTGAATGGTTGGTGACGAAGACTTGTCATAACACTTGAAGGAGTTACATTATCGTGCTCAGTGTCTCACAAAGGATGAGAATATTGACAAGGGATCAAGGTCTACTTATAATTTGCAATGGGTATAAGTTCTTCATCACATGGATAGTACAAGACATGGAACATAGGTTTGGGTTACTCTACTTCTACATCAAGAATATTTTATTTATTTTTATTCAAGATCATTACACAAAGCCTACATTTGGAGAATCTTCAAGATTGCGTACATTGTTTACTTCCCTGTTGATGTGACAAAAAGGGGAAGACATACATGCTACAATTGAGGGGAAGCAATTTGAAGATGATGTACAACTTACAAGAGATACACAAAGTGTTTTGCCGACATCAACTAGGGGAAGATTGTTGGGTCAAAAAGTTGATGTGGCAGAAACTCAAAAACGAAGAAAACATGAAGGCATTTGTCTAAGTGTTGACAAGTGTATTCCAAGCGTTGTCAAGAACAAATCAGGCGTTGACAGAAGCAAGCATTATCAAGTGCAATCCAAGCGTTGTCACATGCAATTCAAGCATTGACAGAAACATTGACAAGAAGCCTTTGGAAGCTTCTATTTAGATAAACATGTAGAATATATTCTGCATAAGTTTATTTGAATAGAAGATTTACATGTTTATTTGATATTATCTCTTGTAAAACCCTAGTCCTTACACTATAAAAGGAACCAAGGGTTATTAGGTTTTTTATAACTTTCATATACAATGTAAACCTAAAAGCGTATGTCGACTAGACGTGGGATTCAATGTATACACGTCTAGTGATTGTTTGTTATTAATATAATGAGAAATCCTTTTGTTTTAATTCATGTGTCTTGTTCCCTAAACACCTTGTTAATGTGTTGTGTTCTAATTCTGCTTTGATTATCTAATCATATGAACATGATGCATTCATAGTAGCTAAAAGATCGAGGAAACCAAGGTTTCCACACTACGATATATCTTTGTGATATTGCTAGAACACTCAAAGTAATACCACTTAGTATTTACAATGATGAGTGGAAATCCTTCCAGTGTTAACATCAAACAGCACTGCGGTAGGTCATATGTAAGATTCTTAGTGAATTGAACATGTGTAAACTGAAAAGCAATAGTGGTTTGATTTTAAATTGATTCAAACTCGTTTCAGGTTTCTACGCAATATCTTTATTATCTTGCCAGAACATTCATAGTGATATTCATTAATATTCACAGTGACGAATGGGAATCCTTCTAGCGTCAACCTCAAACAGCGCTACGGTAGGTGACTTGCGAGATTCTTATGAGTTAAGCTTGTGTCAACTGGAAAGCAACAATGGTAAGATTCTTCAAGAATCAAACTTGTTCCAGGAACTTGAATTGACGACTTTAATAAAGCGGGTATTTATCCAATTGATTCACTCTTTATGTTTGCAGTCTTGCTTTGAGACGATCGATTAAAGAGAACGGCTAGTACAGCCGCGAAACCCTGTCAAGGAGATACTTAATCGAATCTACCTAATCACAGGCACGGTATTTAATATCGTATATCGGTCTTCACTGACCGGAGGTAAAACGCTACCGATTTAGGACGAATGTCAAAGCCATTCAGTCCGTGTCTATGTTTTGTCTCGAGAAGGTGGCGTTACGGTGTACTTAGCAAAGTCAAAGATTCAAAACCACATACTCATGCCTAAAGACATATTCAACAATTAATAGTGTGAGCATGTGGATGAAGATACAAGATCGCAAGATGACAAAGACAAGTCAAGGATGATTTGAAGATCTCAAGATCAAAAGACAAAGTCGAAAGACAACGACAAAGACTCAAAGATCACAAGATGAAGGAACAAGACTACTATTACATGTTCAAGACTCATTTATGGCGAGATTAGTAATCTATGCAAATCTCCAAATGACAAAGGGTAATGACCTCTCATTGGGGGAGATTGTTAGCCTCAAAATATTGAGTCAAACAAGAATGGTCGGTCATATGTTTATTATGTATCGTATTTAAGAACGCTGTAATAGGTAGTAGGTTAGTCATGTTTTACGGGCTTAACTTTAAGCTAAAGTTCATTCATAAGTAACTAAAGCCTAAAAGGAAAGCCCGACCCATTAATATATAGCCCATACAATCCCGCATGTGGGTGGAATATATATACCCTCCTCCTAGCATGTTAGGAGGATGTTGGTCATTTGTATTTTTCTCACTCTTAATCTAATCCTCCCAAAGTTTCCAACCATTCTCTCTCTTTTCTCTCTCTAATTTCTCTCTCTAGAATTCATCTATCTTCTATCTATTTTTCTTGTTTAATCATCACATATTTATGGCACAACAAACTGCTTATGTCGTAACTCAGAATTCTCAGTGCATACTTCCAATAGATCATTTTCCATTTTTTCTACTTCTTCTTGCATCATCGTTTTTACACACTTGAGACCTTAACTTCATATTCTAAATCTTCAACACGTTTGGGAGGGATTTCTTCAAGGTGATTGAAAATATTTTCCATTTGTTCTTTATAGGGAAATTGGGAAATTGGGATATTATTGGAGGCTTAGGATGAAGGATTTTGGCATTGTGAAATAAGTATATTTTCATGATATGGTTGCGGATTATTTTGGAAAGAATAAAGATTAGGAAAATCATTGGCAGAAAGGGCTAACACCAAGGGTTTAAGGAAATATATAAGGTAGACATTTTCCGATTCCGAATCTGATATGACGATAGGATGAAACTAGGAAGACATATTTCTGAAGACGTCGATAAAATAAATTATTTATATAGTACTTAGCATTATATTACTTACACATAAACATATCATTGCTACTTTATAACATACTACCATTCAATTACATGTAAAGCATAGTATTATTGAAGCAATATTATCACTTACATACATTTCTTGTAGCAACACGAATTTTGTAGAGACTTAGCTTGAAATTATTTAGACAAATTCAGTTATAGTCAAGATTTTAATTTCTTGTTCTCTATAACTATGGCTTTGATGCCAATCTGTAACACCCCCATTTTTACCTTGACGCAGCAGAACATCATTTTTGGGGTATTAATTCCTGGAATGAAAGTCACAATAGTAGAAAATAACTCAAAATATTGATTAAATCAACTTTATTTATTTATTATTAATTATCATTCAAAATCAGATATTTCAGACAAAAATACTTGTACATACTATGTACATCACAGGTTCCCGAGATCTAGAAAATAGGTTTGAATGATTAATATTTCAAGTCTATATCTCTCCACATCATTCTTATGATGCTCCATGTTATCAATCATCAATACTTGAAATATATGCTTAAAATCAAAACAATGGTTGAGTGAATTCATAGGTTTATAAATCATTTTGAATACAAGGTTCTTTTCCTGAGCTACGTTGTTATTCACCCATATTTAAATATTCAGGTTTACATTGCACCAAGCTTATGATACCGCGGCTAGACAAATCTGAAACCAGCCATTTGCCCTTATGAGGAAGTCTAACAAACTATCTTGTTTTGCAAAATAAAGTATGCATGTTTGACCACTAAGGTTCTAGCAAGTGAGAGTTGCCCAGACAGAGGATGCCAGTCCTCAAATAGTACTATATACAATATTAGCACTCGTTTTCCTTGAAATGATTAGCGGTTCACATTAAAAAGGAACTTTCAGGCAGCAGTAAACATAGTGTCAATCAACATATTTGGAAATCATACCAAAAGTACTTGTATTCTAATTTAGCATATATCCCCCTCACGGGTTTTCAAATTATTTACAAATTAGATCTAGTGAGGCTATGAACTGAACTTATCTCAAAATTTTCGAATCCCTTTATATCAAAACTATTGGGAATCTAAGTCTGTTAGAATTCCCTTAGTCATAGATTTAAACTTAAATAATCTGTTTGATATTAACTTGCCTGTGCCTAGGAGACAGGCAAGTAACCCAAGACTCACAAAGTTCTAAGTCTTTGTGAGCAACCACAGAGGAGTCCATGTCAGAGACATTGTCAAGGAAGTCAAAGATTACTTAAAGACATACTCATTGGCTGTGTTAGATAACAGCCAAGATGTATCAGGGACTCTGAGTGGTTGAGTGTTAACAGGGGTAGCAATACCCTGTTAACACTCAGTACATTTTGAACATACCTAAGTGTTTAGGCGGGAAGTTTCAGAGCCTAAAGTACAAGGAATAAAGAAAAGGGAAACTATGTCAACTCTGTTTCCCTAAAGCGTTGTGGCAGACTACCAAGAATAGAAGATCATCTTTTGACAGATGTCTGACATTGTCTGTTTTGTGTAGTCACCATCAACCAGTACATATAGTCAACCTCGTACCACTTTAAATAGGATATGTAGGCTAGAGTTATGTTGTTAACTTTGTTATATTTCACACACTAACTCTTTAGAACTCAGAGAAAGAACAGATGTGCCTGTGTTCTTGAGTTTGCTTTATTTTTTCCAAAGTATACACAACACATTGTCCTCAAACTGTGTTATGCATAACACATGTAATACTTGTTATACAATAATAAAGTACTACGTTTGGAAAGTATTTACTTGTGTTGATTATCCTTATTGTTCGTTTCAAGCTAGTTTTAGGGACTTTCAATTGGTATCAGATCGGTGTTTGATATTAAAACCTTCATAAACATCGTTCTAAGTTTTATAATCAAGATCCACCATGCCTGAAACAAGCAACACCCCACCACCACCACCAAATCTGGTTTCCGGGAACAACACACCACCACCACCAAACTCACCTAGAGTAAACCCCACTCAAAATGAAGACGATCTTCCTTAACTTCTTGATTCAAGAGGTGGTTCCCATGTTACCAACGTACCAATGTTTGATGAAGATGACTTTGCAAGTTGGAAAAGTCAATTTCTTGTCTATCTAGATGAACTTGAACCATTTCTTCTAGAAATTCTAGAAAATGGACCATATGTTCCCATGTCGCTTACCTCTATTGATGAGAATCCTCTTCCCAAACCTCTTAAGCAGTGGACTCCAGCTGATAGGAAATTGGCTAACCAAGATAAACGTCTCAAAAGCATTATCATCTCATGTCTCCCAAAACACATCATGAAATCAGTAATCCAATGTCCAACAGCCAAACAAATGTGGACAGACCTCATCCTAGGCCACGAAGGACCCTCTGAAACCAGAGAAACAAAGATTCAGGCACTCAGGCTTCAGATTAATGCTTTCAAGGAACTTGAATGTGAAAAGGTACAATAGACGTACACAAGGCTGAAGATTATTCTCAACGATCTGGCCATGAATGAAGTCACTATTGGACAAGCTGAAGTAAACGCCACCTTTGTCAACAGCCTTTCCAGAAAATGGTTGAGCATGAATCAGACCTAGAGAGCCAACAACTCTATCAAGAATGATACGTTGGCTCAGCTATATGGAAAATACAACTATGAATAAGGGCTGATTGATACCATTTACAAATATGAGTCTGAAAGATTTGTAGTTCAGAGAGCAACATCCAAAGCATTGATTTCCACCTCACACACTCATGACAGCAATTCAGATGTTGAAGAAGACACTCGTAGCAGCCAGGAGTTCATGACAGACCTTAATGCTGAGTTTCATGAAAGAGCTTTACTAGCTAATCAAAGAAGGTTCTACAAAAGGTCAAGGAGAGTATAATCAGCTAGTAAACAGACTGACAAATCCAAAGAAACTTGCTTTGCCTGTGGAAAACTTGGACATTTTCAAAAAGACTGTCCATCCACAAAAACATCCTCACCATCCCATCCTTCATCATTCAAACCTTATAAATTCAAATCACAACAAAACAACTCATCTCATCAATCTAATTCCTCTGATAATGAGAAAAAGGATTATAATTACAAGTACAAGGCACTAGGCTGAGTTGGAACATATGAATTTGAAGTTAGAATCTCTGTAAAAGAAGAAAGGGGGTGATAAAGGGACAGAGAAAGGGTTGGTAGCTTAAGCCTATTATTGGAATGATGAGCCGCTGACATCTGATGAAGAAGATACCACCAAGGTCAGGGCATTTATGGCTATAGCTGAGGATGAACCTGTTGTTGGTAAAGGAGATTCTAGGTCAGGACAATGGGTTGACATCACTATGAAAAAGGTACACAAGATTATCTCTATGTCTGAAAGTGATGAACGTAAACATGTCCTTGATTATACCAAAGTTGATTTACACTTTGTTGAGGAACAAGGAAAGAACTCGCTTGATAAATTTCACTTTGTTAAACATGAATTGTTAACTGTTAAGGCTGAATGTGAAACTTTAAAACAGGTTAAATCTGAAATGACATCTCTTCAAAATGAAGTTAATAAGTTAACTTCAAGAAAATGTGCCTTAAATGATCAAGTAACTGAACTAAACAAGGTTATAGAAAAATTGGTTGTGCAGTAGGTTCACTATAAATGAATTACTTGATGATGAAGTTCCAGCTGACATATATAGGGTTGTGACCGCTAAGAGAAACAAAATGAAGGCACTTAAGAAACCTAAAGAGATTGTTTTCAAGTCCATAGAGACTATACATGTGTCTGACCCACTTATGACTAATGTACCTGTCTCTGAAGTGGTTACAGATAACATTGAACCTTTACCACCTTTGCCTAAATTATCTGGTGTTGAACCCAACGGCTCTTCTAGAGGAGCTAAGGCTGAACTCAAACCAGATGTTAAGACACCTCCAGCTAAGGTTTTTGCTGTTCCTGCAAAACCATCTGTTAAGCAAAATGTTTATAAGGCTGTCTCAACAAACCCTGTGAACAAAGTTGAACCATCAACTGAAGAACGTCTGTTGTCATTAATGAAAGAAGTAGAACTCTTAAAAGAACATATTAAGCCTTCCGCTGAATGCTCTCCTTCCTCTGAACCTAAGTCTATCTTAGGAGAACCCAAAGGTGAAAAGGTTATCAAACCTTATTGTAATGTGTGTAAAAATTCTCATCATAGGACCATAGATCATGATAGACATATGGCCGTTAGGAGAGCTCAGACACCTTTTAGGGACAGACAACAGGATACTAGTAGACCATCAGGCAACTACAGACCTTACCCTCCCTGTAAATATTGTGGTCTCACAAACCACCACTCAGATGAGTGCAGGGACTTTCCTGGATGTGACATCTATGGAAGGTATACCTATGACACAACCAATTGTCCTTCACATCGTCACAAGTTCTACAAGAACTCAAGAGTTGCTAATCAGCAATTCAGGGAACCCACTGGAAAGTGGGTTCACCATAGGTACTAATCTGTTTCTATATATCTGTGCAGAAACATCTCAGGAAATCAGTCTGGTATCTAGATAGTGGCTGTTCTAGACACATGACAGGAATCAAAAATATCTGCACAAATATTCAAAAGAGCCTGGTCCTAAAGTGGTGTTTGGGGATAACTTTTCAGGCGACATAGAGGGATATGGCTCAGTTAACTGCAATGGAATAACGTTTACAAGGGTTGCATATGTGAATGTTCTTAAGCATAATCTCATCAGCATCAGCCAGTTGTGTGATGCTAACTACAAGGTTTTGTTTACAAAGACTCAAGGAACCATATTCAACAAGAATAATGATGTGGTGTTAATTACACCTAGAAGAAGAGATGTGTACGTCATCAACATGGCTTCTTGCTCAGAGGACAGCTCAAATTGTTTTCTAGCAAAAGCCTCTGAAAGTGTCAATTGGCTGTGGCACAAATGACTCTCTCATCTCAACTTCAAGAACATCAACAAGCTAGCCACACAAAACTTGGTTGCTGGTCTACCACCTGTGACTTTTACTAAGGACAAGACATGTTTAACGTGTGTTAAGGGAAAGCATCACATGTCATCATTTAAGACCAGGCAAGCATTTTCTATTGACAAGTTCTTACATATCATTCACATAGATTTGTTTGGACCTGTCAAACCACAGACCATTAATCACAATAAATACACCTTGGTCATAGTTGATGAATTTTCAAGGTACACATGGGTTTTCTTCCTCAAAGCAAAAGTGATGCAGCTGATGCCATCATGTCCTTCATCAGGCATGTTGAAAACATGAATGAAGTTAGAGTAAAAGCTCTAAGAAGTGATAATGGGACTGAACTCAAGAATCAATAGCTTGAAGCTTTTTGTGATGAAAAGGGAATACCACAAAACTTCTCTTCAGCTGGTACTCTTGAACAAAACGGAGTAGCTGAAAGAAGAAACATAACAATGATTGAAGCAGACAGAACTATGCTAAATGGTGCAGCCTTACCAAAGCATGGGGAGAAGCTGTCCACACTGCCTGCTACACCCAGAATAGATCAATCATTGTTAAAAGACATGGAAAAACCTCATATGAAGTTTTTCGAAAAAGAGCACCAGACATCAGCTATTTCCATGTCTTTGGATGCCCTGTGTTTATTTATAACTACAGGGATCAATTTGGATAGTTTGTTGAAAAAGCTGATGATGGTTTCTTCTTAGGATACTCTCCAACAGCCAAAGCCTTTAGAGTGTTCAACACATGAAGACAGGAACTAGAAGAAACCTTCCATGTCACATTCAATGAAGATGATGACGTGCTACAAAAAATAGGAACTGAAGGTGATGAAATTGATTTCAACGAAAATAGGTCTTTCCCATCAGATGAGTTCTCTGAGCCAAGGCTGTCTTTCATCATCATCCTCACACAGATACTATCGTCCCATATGTTCTTGCACATGATCCATTGTCAACACACAACATTGAACTTCCATCTACTCAAGTGACAGCTGAAAGTGAAAGTCAGCCTTCCACAAGCCCATGTTCCACCTTAGCTGATGATGACTCTCCTATTGCTATTAATCAAGAAGACTCTCTTGTGGTCTGTGAATCATCACTTCCTGAAATAGCTGAGGAAGACACAGACACAAAGGATTTTTTTGAAGAGAGCCCTCCTACTCAGCAGAATGAAACCCAACTTGTAATTTCATCCTCCATACATGCACCTGTCTATGACTCCCCAACTTCTCAAAGCAAATGGTCAAGAGATCAGCACATTCTTCTTGTCAACATCATTGGTGAACCAAATGCTGGGGTTACTACTAGACAGAGAATTCACGACTCAGAATCAGCCTCAGCCAATTAATGTTTGTTTGGGAAAGAACATCACAGAGAATTCATGACTCGGATTCAGACTACGCTGGGTGCTGCATTGACAGGAAAATTACCTCAGGGAGCTGTCAAATCCTAGGAGGCAAGTTGGTTGGATGGAGTGCAAAGAAGCAAAACTCTGTGGCTATGTCACCAGCTGGAGCTGAATATGTTGCAGTTGCTAGTTGTTGTGCTCAAGTACTTTGGATGAAGAGTCAACTAGCTGACTATGAGATTCTATATGACAAAGTACCCATCTTCTGTGACAATACAAGTGCCATTGATATTTCAAACAACCTTGTGCTTCACTCCATAACCAAACACATAGATATCAGGTATCACTTTATCAGGGATCATATTATTAAAGGAGATATTGAGCTGCATTTTGTTCCCACTAAGCTCCAACTAGCTGACTTATTTACAAAGCCTTTGGCTGAACCTTCGTTCAGCAGGCTAGTTTCTTAGCTGGGTATGCTTAATATCTCAAAGCCTGTGGCTGATATTTAATATGTGTGATTAATGTCTGAATAAATATTAAATGTTTTTCATATGAAACTAGGTATTTACTTTTCAAGTAAATGCTAAAAACATTTCTAATATTTTATTTACATTTTTTCGATAAACGAGGAGACAAACAGTTTTGAAAGGTCAAGGGACCCACTTGTGTGCAGTCGTTTTCCCACTACGCATTAAATGCGGTTGAATAACTGTTTCAAATTTTGAATATATATATTGTTCCAAGGTTTTTCACCAAACGCTTTTATCATTATTCATCATTTGCATCTCTCTCACTAAAATATCTCTCTAAACCCTCTCATCATCTTCATCTTCTTCATTCTCGATTGAATGGCGTTTCCAGTACCCAAAGCTTCTAACTTTAACTTCGAAATGAATGATTGCATCCTCGCCGCGAACAACTCTATTGGATGGCTCAAAGCTCCAAATGACACTTACTCAGATCTGGTGAACTTCATGAAGAATTGTGATGTAGGTGAAGCGTTCACAAGAACCCCATCTGTTTTCTACCAAGAATACCTTAGGGAATTCTGGTATTCTACTGAGATCCTTGATGACAACACCATCTCCTTTAACCTTTCATGTAATGAACACCCTTTCGCATTTTCTGCTGCTGATTTTTCCTTTGTGGTTGGGCTAAGACATGGCGAAGAATGCCTAAAGTCCGTTGATAAGAAGGCCGTAAAGGACGCCCTTGCCACACTCTTCCCTGTCTCTGATGTTAACCCAGCCCTCACACCAGCTGAAGTGGTCCTGAAGTCTCCCCTGAAGTTCAAGTTTTTCCCACCTATGTGGCGTGTCCTCTTCACTCACATATCCCTGGGTGGTATGCAGGGATCTCAAGACCAATTAGCCTTCAACCATCAATCCATTGCTTATAGACTTATTTGGGGAACTAACATCGATATTGGAAGCATCTTATTCTCCAACCTTGTTGAATAGATGAAGTGTATCAACCAAGTCAGAGGGAAAAACATTTGCTATGTTCGTTTTCTATCTTTTATCTTTGAAATCTTGCTGGGTGATAACTACCACAACTCTACACGGACAACCATGAAGCCTTATCACATAAATGGGGATATCTACAAGGTGATGGGACCCAATGACATGCCAGCGACTGCTCAGATGAAGAACATTGCTAATAAACAACCATATATTGTGAAGCCCTTGCTCCCTTCCTCTGAGAAGGTGATTGCAGCTGGTGTGTTTGGTAAGTCAACGTCTTTGACCTCTAGGCAACACACCACGTTGTCCAAGTCAACAACTGGCCAACAGCCAAAGAAGAAGAAAAACCCATCTTCTTCCAAAACCCAAACTGTTGCTAAGGCCAGGGTTAAGAAGACAACCAATCCTTCCTCTAGTCCAGAGACTTTTGTGGACACAGAGACTACAGCTGATAAACGACAAGAGTCTAGCGTCTCTACATCAGCAGAGACAACAGGGAACCCGCCTAATTCCGCTGATATCTAACATGTAATCAGTTTATAATTTTTAGAGGTACACAAGCAGCCACTCTCAAATGTCTTTAAGTGAGAGTGGTGAAGTTAGGGTTATCCTCGACCCATAGGAGTCTATGTATGCACTTAGAAATCTTTTAGGACTTCTGTACACCCTGTCTTTGCACCAGGGAGTGATTCATTTGTGTTTATAAAGCACCCTGATGACCATGCACCCTCTAGACAGTATTCAGGCAAACAACAACCTGAATACATATATGTCTCGACCTAGAGTAGCTGTACTTCACACAGCCTCTAGGTTCCCTCATAAAAAGAATCCCAAAAGTTTAACTTTTAAGGGAGGCTGAATCATCATCCTCAGCCTTCCTAGGGACAGTGTAATATGACGATCATTAACTACATCTTTTTTACAACTAAAAGAGTCCCAAAGAATTTATCCTTTCAGGGGGAGCTGAATCATCGCCCTCAGCTTTCCTAGGGGCAGCGCAACAAGCGATATTAACCCATATACAATTCACAGATAAAAGAGTCCCAAAGGATTTATCCTTTTGGGGGGGAGGCTGAATAATCACACTCAGCTTTCATAGGGGCAGCGAATGGAGACCATTAACCTCATTACTTTCACACTTAAAAGAATCCCAAGGATTTATCCTTTGGAGTGGCTGAATAATCATCCTCAGCCTCTTTGGGACAGCGAACTGGCGACCATTCCCTTTATCTATTTCACTGATACTAACTTAAACAAATTGTAGGCTGATGTTGTACAGCCAAATGTAGACTCTCTGGCTACACCTGAAGGAGCTGATAACTTGACTCAGGATCAACCAAACAAAGATGAGCCCATGCCTGATGTTGAGGAGGATGTGCTAGCCTTCATTAAAAGCTTATCTGAACCTGAAGCAATGCCAGATGATGAAATTCTCCCTGAGGGGATGATTGAGGAGGAGGATGATGAAGACGATGAACAGCCTCACATGTCACCACCTAAAGCTATGTCCACACCAGCCAGAGAACCAACCCCTCCTCCAAAAGAAGCTGTTGTGACTCCTACATCAGCTACATCTGTTAGAAAGGAGGTTCCAAGCGCTGTGTATGATCCTACAGCAGAGTTTCTATTGTTTTTTGATCATCCACAACAGACAAATTTTGATCTTTTTCCCAGGGAAGATGACTTTGAGCAGCAAAGCATGAACATTCATGGTTTAAAGCCTGAACATCATGCCTCAGACATTGAACACCTGTCAAGAAAGCTGGACATAGTAAAATCTGAAATGCATTCCTTCACAGTCAATTTTCCTAAGATCATTTCCCAAGCTATTAAGGACGCCATCACTGAACCCATCCAAGATGGTACAAGAAGAGGGGTTTCTTAGGGACTTAGTCACCTATCTACTCGCATTAAAGATGCCATCATCCAAGAAGTCCCTGATATGTTAACAGCCCACGAGTTAGTGATGCACAAAGAATTTGAAGCTGTGTGAAACAGGCAAAAATGCCACACTACCTACTTGGCTGGCCATGTTGATCGATATGTGAATCGCAACTGGAATAAACTTCTCAGAATTGCCAAAGGAGCAAGAAACAGGCAAAAGAAGTTGGCCACATCTGTTGAACAGGTTGCTCGTTATCTTCAGTCACGTTCAGCCAAACGTCTTAAGAGACAAGCTAAACGTGAGGGGGAGAAAACTGAACTACTCAAACTAGGACCTGTCAACACTACCACCAATACAGCTGAAAACCCCATCCCTCTCCAAGTCATCACACCAATCACTATACCTGATGATGATGTTGAAAGTAAGGGGAGCAACAAGAAAACAAAGTTGTTGATTCATCAAATTCCCTGTCCTTGGATAACACAAATAAGGTTGTGGATGATGGTGAACCAAAAGCTAAGAAACTCAAATTTACTGTTGGCTCCCTACCAAAAGCTGTCCAAGAACAAGCTCATATAGCATTTTTGAAACATGCTGATGAAATGAAGAAAGCAAGTGAAGAATCCTCTGTCTCGAAGAAATGTAAAGAAATAGTTATGGTAAACACATACGCCAAACTAAAGAAAATAGCTATGATGCTAGAGACAGGAGGATCCACCCCTAAAATCTCACAATTCTCAACTTTCAAAGTAGCTGATGAAAAACCCTTTTTGAAGAAATTAAGAAATAGGCACTTGAGTTTAAACGGCTAAACGAAATCAAGAAAGCCAAAGAGCTGGATGAAGCAAAGTTGAAAGCCATGTCTCCTGAACTCAAATAGGAGCAAAGGCAAAGGCTAAGAGAAATGGAGATGAAACACGCAAAGGCCCTGAAAAAGGTAAAGGTTGACTATGATGCCTATGTTACCAAAAGATATGCTCCAGGAACTATTACCAAGTTCAAATATACAGTCAATAAATCAACACATACCCCACAGATGGTCATTTGGAGAGATAACCAATAAGGAAACATGGATGTGTTTGATGATTTCAAGCTTAAGACACTTGGTTGACTGAATGGCTAGAAGTTGAAGCTTTAGCTGCAAAGAAGACTGGACAGGCAAATTTCTTACTCCTCAAGACTCTAAGAGCTAAGTTCATGTAACACCCCCAAATTTATACAATTCAATACAGCGGAAGACTCGTTGGTGTTACGAGATAGCACATTACTCACATCATAGACAACGCTTAAAAATCGCGTCGTTTAATAATAAAGCATTTCCATTCATAAATATTAAATTTACATAGGTCCCAAGTCATAGTATTTCATACAAGTTTTACAAAGCATTTGAATGGAAATTATTATTTAAGTGCGGGCCATGAATTCTTGTTGTCTTCCCGAGAATTACCTTCAAGTACCTGAGATAAAACATGTTAAAAGAAAAGGTCAGCGATAACGCCGAGTGAATTCATAGAGTTTAATATAACCATTAATATATATCATCGGTATATAATTATACCGAAAATCATTTTGTACAATTCTTTGTAATAGGCCATAAAATAGCCAAAGTCATCTTATACAAATCCTTATCAAAAATCATAATATAGGCTTTTGCCTTCAAAATCATTATACGAACCAAAGTCGTAAAAGCATCATACAATACGTTTTATAACGTTGTATAAAGTTAAATAAAAACCGTTATATGAATATGGTTATGTAAAACCAAAACACGAACATAATATCAATAATAAGACCCCGTATTGCTAGTCAGGCAATATATCGTAATTCAGTGCGTATAGCAGTATTTCGTTAATTGGATTATTATAAGCCGCATGACATTGTTACCTTACTACAACAAACAACGGGTAGCTAGCCCGAAACTCATTTGCCCATCTAAATTAGCGTGTCGTCACAATAATCACGCTTGTGTAAATCTTCTCATACATAAATTCGCTTACCAATCAATGTGGCACGACGGGGATCAACCGTCAGGGCGCGAACTGGGGTGATCGTCCCCAAATAGTACTATTATATGCATAAGCGTCTACCAAATTCCGGTAGTTCACAATTCATGCTAATGGGACTTTTAGTGACATAACCTAACCTTAATAATCCATTTCATTTCATCTATCGGGTCATTTAGTCATTCACCGGGTCATACAATCATTCGGGTCCAAATCAATAAAAAAACATTCGGGACAAATGGTGTCCTATTTTATCAAAACTAACATGTTATCTCCCTCGCGGGTTTCAAAAACATTTCATTAAAACATTTAAAAGAGTGCGAGGCTATGAACTCACGTTGATGTGGGAAAGCGGGTTATCGGCAATTCGGATGTACGGTACGTGCTTCAATCACGGAAACCTAGACAAATAATACTCGTCTTAGAATTTTGTCCAATGACTTTATAAAAATAACAATTATGTATACATATGATGATTTTATATATATGATGATGATCAAGTGGGTTTATACATTCTCATTTACTCATTTTATTGTTATGTGTTGGTAACTTTCATACTAGTTTACTAGTTTTACTTATTTACATGTTTTAGGCCCAATAGGCCCATTACAAGCCCAATACTTCTCATTAGCCCAATTATACCTTTAATATCAGTATTATACTTTACATGTTGGGCCCAAGTGGGTCAAGCCCAATAAGAAATTTTTATAAGTGTTTAACTTTTTCAGTTAAATTATTAGTCCAAATATGCTAACTTGGCTCGTTAATGTTCGTATGTCATATAGTTCGGGTTTTATCAATTTTTACTTGTATTAGGTACTTATATACCAGTATATGACTTTTAAAAACTTTACATTAGAAGGGTTTGATCGTCTAAGTTTTAATTGGCGAAAAACGTTAATTTTACGGTAATAGCCGAAAAGACGTAAAAATCATGTTTATAGTTTTTATAACTTATAGATCTTATTCAACTACCATTTTTATAAAGTGTCCATTTATTTTACCTTATACATATTTATATAAATTAAATTTATAAGTTAGTGGGTTTTAATTCATATTTCATACTATATTAGTTTGAGTGCTTATATAATACTATTAAACATTAATTCTTCAAAATCTGATTTTTAGTTTCATCTTCACCATTTTTATCATATCTTGAGTTCTATAAGGAGATAGAATCTCATTTTTAGATGGCATAAACTTCATATTATGTGATACAAATAAGTTGGTTATAGATACTGCTCATTCCATGTCTAACTATCCTTAACAGTCCCTACAAAACAGACTATTCAGATTGGCACACTAATCTTGTTTTGATCATATCTCACTCGTTTTGATGATTCCATTGCATGGACAACTCTCACATGTGTATGAAATCTAACACTTACTGTAAATGGATTCCACCATGTTCTTTTATCAGTTTATAACTTGGTTACTTACTGTTTTTATACAGCCATCATTTTAAGCATGATTTTAACCTTGTTACCTATGGTTTTTCATCTCTTTAATCATATTTATCAACACTTGATCCCCACACAACATTTTTATCATCATATATTCATCATATACATATAAAATAAGAAAGAAAATACATGATTACATAATCAAAATAGCAAGAGGATGGAAAGAACAATCTTTATACCACCAAGGTTGTGTAGTTTATGATCAAGGCTTGGATTTTGATGGAAGAACTTGTGATAGATCAACACCAATCTTCATGGCCATCAATACTTGTAAACTTTATGTAGAAGTCAGCCCTAGGACATCACCAAATCACCTCCTTGGATGTTAGGATCACCTCTAATCTTCATATCTTCAAAGGGTCTTCATCTTGATCAAGTTTAAACACAAGATTTGTGGTATAAACTTGATCAAATGATGGTGTTTTGTGGTGGTAAAAGGGACGGCCAAAAATGGCTAGAGAGAGATTTGAGAGCGTTTTGGTGGTATTGCATGTTGAGTTTGTGAGAAATGGTTTAACAAAAGTGGTTTTGTGGTTTTGGTGCTTACAAGTTAAGCTAAGTACAAGTGTTAGCTTGTTTATGTAAAGTTGACACCTCAAGGGTGTATGTGGCTAGTTATGGCCGGTTTTTAGTGGGGGTGGGGCAAAAGTCATTTTGTCTCATCCCCATTTATTTACGGGTACTCCTCGATTCTAGTTTCCTCAATTTACGTGCCCTCGGATCGTTTTACGAAAAACATTTTTATAAATTATGAATAAACGGCACAAAACGAATCTAATAAAAATTGTCTCATCAAAAACGGAGTTCGAAAACGTAAATACGTAATCCTAAGGTTTCCGGTTTAGTCGTAAAGGACGTTAAATTATAATCGTAAGTCCTAATCTCTTCTCGTAAATTTGTGAGTTTATGAACCAACTCAAAATTAAAATCCCAAAATAATATTCACGGATAAATTTATTTCCTGAAATGTCGGACTGTCACCAAAACGGTGTATGTAAACGTAAGCACGTAACGTAGAATCCTCCGGTTTAGACGTAGTCGATGCTACTTCAAGACGTAAATCCAAATTTCTTCCCAAAAATAAGTGAGTTCATATTATAATATTAAAATAATGTTTTCAAATAAATATTAAGAATAAAATATCAACCATAAATTGACGGATTGTCATAGCAGTTACCCCTAAACATGATCTTTGTCCTCAAAGATCATCTTATCTTACTACTCGCTTCTTATAGAGTTAAAGCCATGTGGGTATTTCTTCCACATTCGGTCTTTTCTCACAAGTGTAATTCATTACAATACGCGAGTTTCATCAAACATAACTATGGGAATAAGATCAGGCTTAATGTTGACTTACTTTCTCTATCCATGATGTCACGGGTTTTTGATGAATGCAACTTTTCGCCGATCTAAACTTTATCAAGAAGAATTCAGATTTTCACTTGATAGACATTTTATCAAGTTCGATATACAAAACATAATTCACGCAGCTCTTGAAGTCCTAGGGTAGATCCAGCTTATATGCCTTTCAAACCAACTTTTACATCATCTCAATGGTCCCATACAACGGAGACTTATATCTCATGATCTTTCAGATCATCAATTCATTTTTCCATAGTTAAATTTTTTGGCATAACTTCGCTACCCATCTGGCACTTCAAGATCTACATTTCATATTCACATAACCTCCTGCCCACTACCGGCAGTCAGTAATCAAATCCTAATTTCAACAATCATTTCAGGTCTCGTGGGTCGAGTATTTTGTAAGGTTAGGTTCGCCATCATAGGAAACCTTAAACCTAAAAGACATGTCCAACTCACAATGGGTGTATGTCGGGTGTCTTCATCCCAACTCCTGCTTACAGATGCTCTAATATATATCCTCACAAGATTCGATCTTGATCCTAATACGATAGTTTTCAATGATAATCTCTCCAAATGAAAACGATTATACGGTTTATTACCAAAGGTCAATTATTCAAGCATAACACAAGACTTCTAGTGTTTTGTATCGTTACTTTGCCTCGTCCCTTCGATTTGGGGTGGTAAACAGTACTCTCATCAAGGTTCGTTCCCAATGACTTCTGCACAAATCTCTAGAAATTCGGTGCGAAGCGAGGATCTTGATAGAGATGATCGATACAGGCACACTATGTTTACACAACTCCTTTAAATACAAAAGAGTCAATTTCTTCATCGAGAATCTATCATTAACAGGAATGATATTAGCAGATTTGGTCAGTCTGTCGACGATGACCCAAATCGAATCAAATTCAGATGATGACCTTTGTAATAGTTAGACGTTTACTAATGTATGAGGCGATGTCTGCCTTCATAATTTGCCATTAGTACAACTTCTTCAGATAAAAAAAATACATTAAATTAGATATGACAGGAATAGAATACTTATACTTACAAAATTCTAACATGACTACATCTCAATATTTAAGCAACCACAAGTGACCTTTTAATCATTTAGCGCCATCGGCTTCTCAACTCTAATGGTTCACATTAGCCGTGAACCCCTTTTTTTATTATCTATATTATCCTTTTTACAAGCATCGACTATTTTTCAAATTTGCTCGGCAATTTATTTTGCACCGTCATTACTAAGGAACACATCCTAATTGATTCTTCATCCTTTCTATATTATATGTCAGTATCTACATTCAATTTTCCTGATGATATAATTATCAGGACTGTATTCATTCAAAAATTCTTTCTTCATATTTTCTAAGTTTTAGTCTCGTCTCAACTATTATTTTTATCAGTTTTGCTCAATCCGACGTTTAAAGCGTCGATAAATATTACAAGTAATTAAATAATAAATATTAAATTTTTATGAAATGTAAACGTAAAAATTTAAATTTCTTAGTTCGACCAATCATATAAAAATGTTCAAAATAAATTGAATACAATCAACACGATTTTTGTTGATTTATCGAAAATAATTAACAAGATTTGTAAATGTTTGAAAAATCTTTGTTTATACTTTGGTCAAAAAATTTCTTAGTTGAAAAGCAAAAATTGTCGTTTCAAATTTCAAGTCATAAGTTATATAGTTTCCTCAATTCTTCTTAAGTTGTCTAGAAGTATACCCAAACATTTACCCCTAAACAGGAGTTTAGTTAAATATTCTGGGTTTAAGGGAATGATTCCTTAAAAATACTTTTGATAAAACATTTGTCAAAACAAATTTGCACTTTCTTTTTAGTGTAACTCAAAGTCTTAAATGGCTCTAATTTTTGAAAAGTCAATATAGATCCCATTATCTTATTAATCACATGGTCAAATCATGTAAAGGATTAAGTCTTAAATCACATGTTAATTATTCAAGGTACAGGTTTTCGTTACTCGGCCAATTCAGGGCAATCTATAAATAATTATTAACTCCTTCTTATTCTTAGAAACAAACAAATGTCCTTAATGATCACAAGCATGAATTTATCAAATTACAGCCTACACACGTGGTTCACCAAATTTATGGATGCTACATGTGTATTGGTCAATCCAAACAACATAACATGAAACTCATAATGTTCATTACAAGTTCTGGATGTAGTGATTGGAATAGATAATCTTTTTCGCGGACGCGAAGTTGATGATAACCATGTCGTGGATCAAATTCCTGAATATACGCTAGAACCTTGTAATTGATCGAACAAATCTATCATCTTGGGTAGTGGATATAGATTTTTATCATCAATTTACCTAGTTCACGGTAATTCAACAAATATAAGGAATGATAACACCATAGCTCTTCATAATGACGAGCTTGGTAGAATAAAAGCTTTCTCCGACAACTCTCTCAGTTGTACGGTAATTCTTTTAATTCAAATGTTGCTGACGTACAGTGCACATGCCACAGGTGCATCACCAGGAATATAATCAAACCAAATTCAACTTGCCTTAATGGCGAAAGTCTAGGTAATTCACCAGCAAATACTTCCTAAAGTTTCCGATAGCAGGAACATCTTTTAATAAATTCATATTAGGTTCTTCTAGATTACAATATCTATGACTAGTTCACAACCGTTCACGGTATAATTTCAAGTCTAAATGCAGGATATGGTCATCCATCAAGAATTATTTAGATCACTTTTGATAATCATCATCTTATCATTTAGGGGAATTCTACTCGAGTTCCCATCAATTAAGACAATGTCGTCATGTCATAATCAATCAATCCATTCTACTGGCACTATCAACTTTCCAGTTTCATTACCATTGATAAGATGTGAACTTCTCAAAAGACTAACAATAACTCATAATCCTTCACAAATTCAAGGATATCTGGAGACACAACTACCATTAAAAGGGTAAGGTCAACGCATAATCTACGCGAGCGAATTTTAAATCAGATACAAACGAAAACATTAACGAATATGAATATATCCCATGTTTTCCTAATTTGAGTACGCATTCGAAAGCTCCTCGGATCGTTACCCAGGTCATTCAAATGAAATCAAATCAAAAGAAATGATAGGAACGTCGATACATCCAGTCGGGTATCAACACTCGGTAATCAAATACTTTTCCTAAGAATCTCGCCACGGGAGAATTGGACAAGAAGGGAATATCAATTGTCAAATAAGACAAATTCCACAGATGAGTAAATTCGACTCAGAAGAATAGATGCTACAGGCACATATGTAGGTGTCCCTAACACTATGTCCCTATTTTTCACTTCTTGCAGATCTCATAAAATTTTAATCTTTCACAATCTTCAAAAAAATGTATTGTTTATTAACAATTTCATGATGACTACTAATCAGCCTTGCATGGTCCCTTCCAAATTGTATGTAGGCGCGCAACTATATACAATTTTAAGATTAACGATGCAATACTCAGTTCGTCAAAATTTTATCATCATGTTTATAATAAAAACATTTTCATGCTTAATTCTTAAATAAGAATCAAAAATAAATTTACAAAGATTTTCTTTGTTATGAAAACAATTAAGTTTTCCAAGGTATTTCATAATCAACTTTATTTCGATAATGATCACTTATAAATCTCACTTTGAATAATCCTTATAGTGATAAAAATTCAGTTTTCTCAAAGGAGACTGTTTTATCTTATAAAAACAATGAGTGATCTGCAAAAGAGTGATGAAAAGTTGTTCGCCAAGAACTAACTACAATATAATAGGAAATGAGCTTAGCCAAATAATCATGAGGTTCATGACCTCGATGACACTCAAAATGAATAATCCACAACGTAACTCAATTCGAGATGAGTACTTGTTCAATGGTTTCATCACTAATGCGAACATTAGGAACAAGCAAGAAAAGATAGATAACATCAATATATGTAGAATTTAGCAATCAAAGGTAGTCTTTTCATTAATCACAAACAAGTCAAAATTGTACCGTAACACATTACGTGTCACTATGTCATACAATTTCAAGAACTCATCCTACCAACTGATATCTCAGTTAAGTTAGGGATTTTTAAAAGATACCACAATGATTACTAATCTACAAGAGTCATTAGGTGTTCCACATGTCCCGAAAGATCCATCGGTCCCAATTCAGAAGAAGATTTCTTCAATTTACTTCTTGGACACTGGGCATCCTCGTTAGTGGACAATGGCCTAGGAACAACCCTTAACACGAAATAACAATCATTTAAAACCTTATAATTCAATCGCATGACTCAACAACTTCCTCTTAACAATTTCTTATTCCATACAAGTTAAATTTTACTTTATTAAAGTTTCAACCAATTTTATACTCAATTCGATATCCTACCTCATTTTCCAATACTTCAACTTTATTTTTAAACCTTAAAAGGGCAATAAAAGCTCGATATGAACAACACTTAATTTCCAATCCTATAGCTCTTACAACAATAGTTATCGAATGAGTCACTAGCATGAGATGACTCACACATTCAATCAGACTTGTCGGAAAGGTACTAGTGGCATGAGGCTTTTGGGTAATGGTTCCAATGACAGCCTCAAGTGCAACATTCACCCTTTCGATTTCAAATTTAAGAATTGGGTGACAACGACTCAGATGACATCTTTCCAGGTGGTAACGTTTTGTCAAACTCCACTCTATAAGGAAAGATCATCATGACATCGATATCAGATTTAATCGCGCTAATTCTTTTTTTTTTCACAATCACCCAATATCAACATTTCTACGAATATCAACCATTTGTTGGGATCATAAATATCCACAACTTGATTTAGATCTAGGATAGCTAGAATTTCCTACAGGAATAGCTTTGATTTATTTGCTAGGGGAGTTAGGATTTCTTGTGACAATCTACGTCGTATAAATATCTCGTATAAGTATTAAACAATCATCGAACAATCATATAATCAAATTACATCATATATATATATATATATATATATATATATATATATATATATATATATATATATATATATATATAATCCAAGTTATATATATATTAAAATAACACTTCTCAGTCTGGCCTTCCGGTAACTCGGGAATTCTTCGGCACCGTTATAGTCAAAAGATTTTTAGACATTTTTAGAAAAATGTTTATAGTTAAAAGATTTTGAAATGTTTTATTCAAAACCTTAGTTTTAAAAATCTTTCGTTCTCTATAACGAGAGCTCTGGTACCAAACTGTAACACCCGTAAATTTATACAATTCAATAAAGCGGAAGACTCGTTGGTGTTACGAGATAGCACATTACTCGCATCATAGACAATGCTTAAAAATCGTGTCGTTTAATAATAAAGCATTTCCATTCATAAATATTAAATTTACATAGGTCCCAAGTCATAGTATTTCATACAAGTTTTACAAAGCATTTGAATGGAAATTATTATTTAAGTGCGGGCCATGAATTCTTGTTGTCTTCCCGAGAATTACCTTCAAGTACCTGAGATAAAACATGTTAAAAGAAAAGGTCAGCGATAACACCGAGTGAATTCATAGAGTTTAATAAAACCATTAATATATATCATCGGTATATAATTATACCGAAAATCATTTTGTACAATTCTTTGTAATAGGCCATAAAATAGCCAAAGTCATTTTATACAAATCCTTATCAAAAATCATAATATAGGCTTTTGCCTTCAAAATCATTATACGAACCAAAGTCGTAAAAACATCATACAATACGTTTTATAACATTGTATAAAGTTAAATAAAAACCGTTATATGAATATGGTTTATGTAAAACCAAAACACGAACATAATATCAATAATAAGACCCCGTATTGCTAGTCAGGCAATATATCGTAATTCAGTGCGTATAGCAGTATTTTGTTAATTGGATTATTATAAGCCGCATGACATTGTTACCTTACTACAACAAACAACGGGTAGCTAGCCCGAAACTCATTTGCCCATCTAAATTAGCGTGTTGTCACAATAATCACGCTTGTGTAAATCTTCTCATACATAAATTCGCTTACCAATCAATGTGGCACGACGGGGATCAACCATCAAGGCGCGAACTGGGGTGATCGTCCCTAAATAGTACTATTATATGCATAAGCGTCTACCAAATCTCGGTAGTTCACAATTCATGCTAATGGGACTTTTAGTGACATAACCTAACCTTAATAACCCATTTCATTTCATCTATCGGGTCATTTAATCATTCATCGGGTCATACAATCATTCGGGTCCAAATCGATAAACAAACATTCGGGACAAATGGTGTCCTATTTTATCAAAACTAACATGTTATCTCCCTCGCGGGTTTCTAAAACATTTCTTAAAAACATTTAAAAGAGTGCGAGGATATGAACTCACGTTGATGTGGGAAAGCGGGTTATCGGCAATTCGGATGTATGGTACGTGCTTCAATCACGGAAACCTAGACAAATAATACTCGTCTTAGACTTTTGTCCAATGACTTTATAAAAATAACAATTATGTATACATATGATGATTTTATATATATGATGATGATCAAGTGGGTTTATACATTCTCACTTACTCATTTTATTGTTATGTGTTGGTAACTTTCATACTAGTTTACTAGTTTTACTTATTTACATGTTTTAGGCCCAATAGGCCCATTACAAGCCCAATACTTTTCATTAGCCCAATTATACCTTTAATATCAGTATTATACTTTACATGTTGGGCCCAAGTGGGTTAAGCCCAATAAGAAATTTTTATAAGTGTTTAACTTATTTAGTTAAATTATTAGTCCAAATATGCTAACTTGGCTCGTTAATGTCCGTATGTCATATAGTTCGAGTTTTATCGGTTTTTAATTGTATTAGGTACTTATATATATATCAGTATATGACTTTTAAAAACTTTACATTAGACGGGTTTGACCGTCTAAGTTTTAATTGGCGAAAAACGTTAATTTTACGGTAATAACCGAAAAGACGTAAAAATCATGTTTATAGTTTTTATAACTTATAAATCTTATTCAACTACCATTTTTATAAAGTGTCCATTTATTTAACCTAATAGATATTTATATAAATGAAATTTATAAGTTAGTGGGTTTTAATTCATATTTTATACTATATTAGTTTGAGTGCTTATATAATACTATTAAACATTAATTCTTTAAAATCTGATTTTTAGTTTCATCTTCACCATTTTTATCATATTTTGAGTTATATAAGGATATAGAAGCTCATTTTTGAATGGAATAAACTTCATATTATGTGATACAAATAAGTTGGTTATAGATACTGCTCATTCCATGTCTAACTATCCTTAACAGTCCCTACAAAACAGACTATTCAGATTGGCACACTAATCTTGTTTTGATCATATCTCACTCATTTGATGATTCCATTGCATGGCCAACTCTCACATGTGTATGACATCTAACACTTACTGTAAATGGATTCCAACATGTAATTTTATCAGTTTATAACTTGGTTACTTACTGTTTTTATACAACCATCATTTTAAGCATGATTTTAACCTTGTTACCTATGGTTTTTCATCTCTTTAATCATATTTATCAACACTTGATCCCCACACAACATTTTTATCATCATATATTCGTCATATACATATACAATAAGAAAGAAAATACATGATTACATAATCAAAATAGCAAGAGGATGGAAAGAACAATCTTTATACCACCAAGGTTGTGTAGTTTATGATCAAGGCTTGGATTTTGATGGAAGAACTTGTGATAGATCAACACCAATATTCATGGCCACCAATACTTATAAACTTTATGTAGAAATCAGCCCTTGGACATCACCAAATCACCTCCTTCGATGTTAGGATCACCTCCAATCTTCATATCTTCAAAGGGTCTTCATCTTGATCAAGTTTAAACACAGGATTGTGGTATAAACTTGATCAAATGATGGTGTTTTGTGGTGGTAAGAGGAACGGCCAAAAATGGCTAGAGAGAGATTTGAGAGAGTTTTGGTGGTATTGCATGTTGAGTTTGTGAGAAATGGTTTAACAAAAGTGGTTTTGTGGTTTTGGTGCTTACAAGTTAAGCTAAGTACAAGTGTTAGCTTGTTTATGTAAAGTTGACACCTTAAGGGTGTATGTGGCTAGTAATGGCCGGTTTTTAGTAGGGGTGGGGCAAAAGTCATTTTGTCTCATCCCCATTTATTTACGGGTACTCCTCGATTCTAGTTTCCTCGATTTACGTGCCCTCGGGTCGTTTTACGAAAAACGTTTTTATAAATTATGAATCAACGGCACAAAAAGAATCTAATAAAAATTGTCTCATCAAAAACGGAGTTCGAAAACGTAAATACATAATCCTAAGGTTTCCGGTTTAGTCGTAAAGGACGTTAAATTATAATCGTAAGTCCTAATCTATTCTCGTAAATTTGTGAGTTTATGAACCAACTCAAAATTAAAATCCCAAAATAATATTCACGGATAAATTTATTTCCTAAAATGTCGGACTGTCACCAAAACGGTGTATGTAAACGTAAGCACGTAACGTAGAATCCTCCGGTTTAGACGTAGTCGATGCTACTTCAAGACGTAAATCCAAATTTCTTCCCAAAAATAAGTGAGTTCATATTATAATATTAAAATAATGTTTTCAAATAAATATTGAGAATAAAATATCAACCATAAATTGACGGACTGTCATAGTTCAACTGGCTGAAAGAAACAGCAGCCAAACTCAAAGTTGATCCACCCCCACAGTTGTTTGAACCAGAACCCACAAAGGCTGAGAAGAAAAGAAAAAGGATGACTCAATTCCTTCAAGAAACCTTTGTGACTGATGATATCCAGGTAGATGGATTGCACAGGAACTTGATTCTCCTAAATGGGATTGTAGGGCCTGTTGATGGTCAGACTTACACTGAGCCTGAAAAAGGAATGGCCTACATGAACAGGGGATGTCAGTATGTGTTCTAAAGGGAAGATGAGTTGGGGCTTGCATCAACTATTCAGCTTATTTTGATTCAAAAGGTGCTTAAACTGAACACAGAGTACTCCAAGGTATTTGCCCAAGCATTGAACGCTGAATTGGATACTAGGACAGATATAGCTGAGGCTGAAGAGAAAATCAAGAATGATGATTATTAAAATTTTCACAGCTGAACTTTGACTATCATATTTTGTTTACTCATGTATTGTACTTGTAATTTTGTTTTTAGTATTAATGAAGTATGATGTTGTTTGTTAGATCTGTTATGTGTAAGAAGAAGCTGTTATCTCACTTACTATAACTTATTTAGATCTAGCTGTATTTATGTTTAAATAGGGGGAGATTGTTGGGAATCTAAGTCTGTTCGAATTCCCTTAGTCATAGATTTAAACTTAAATAAGTTGTTTGATATTAACTTGCATGTGCCTAGGAGACAGGTAAGTAACCCAAGACTCGCAGAGTTCTAAGTCTCTATGAGCAACCACAGAGGAGTCCATGTCAGAGACATTGTCAAAGAAGTCGAAGATTACTTGAAGACATACTCATTGGCTGTGTTGGATAACAGCCAATATGTATCAGGGACTCTGAGTGGTTGAGTGTTAACAGGGGTGGCAATACCCTGTTAACACTCAGTACACTTGGGACATACCTAAGTGTTTAGGCGGGAAGTTTCACAACCTAAAGTATAAGGAATGAAGAAAAGGGAAACTATGTCAGCTCTGTTTCCCTAAAGCGTTGTGGCAAACTACCAAGAATAGAAGAGAATCTTTTGACAGATGTTTGACATTGTCTGTTTTGTGTAGTCACCATCAACCAGTACATATAGTCAACCTCGTACCACTATAAATAGGATATGTAGGCTAGAGTTAATGTTTTTCACTTTGTTAGATTTCACACATTAACTCTTTACAACTCATAAGAAGAACATTTGTGCCTGTGTTCTTGAGTTTGCTTTATTTTGTCCAAAGTGTACACAACACATTGTCCTCAAACTGTGTTATCCATAACACATGTAATACTTGTTATACAATAATAAACTACTATGTTTGAAAAGTATTTACTTGTGTTGATTATCCTTATTGTTCGTTTCAAGCTAGTTTTAGGGACTTTCAAAAACTTTAACAGCTTAACCTCACCAACCTGAATTAACATATTTTGTATAATATCACGTCCTTGAATCTTGAGTTCAGTTCTTATTCAATAATACTTGTATATATTCTTTGGTTTATATATTTTGGAGTTTATAGCATCATTGTTCTGGCCGTCATACTCAGAAGTCATTCTATAAACGTTTGAGAAGCGGGGACACTTTAAATCGTAAACCCAACCACTTAGTCAGAACGTAATATCGAGATGGAACATATTTGTACAAAGTTTCCTATCAACATGATACATTATATATTTTATAAACTTCTTCAAAAGTCAGTATATTATTTCATTATTACATTTTAGTTTCAAAATTGGCAAAAATGGTCCTTTTAGTTATAAGTTTGGTATATTTACACTTTTAACCCCTAAAGTACATAGTTTTAATATTTTCATTTTAAACCTTCAAATATTAACCTTAGGGTTTCAAACTTTTCAATTAGTCCTTATAGTTTTAACTTTCATAAAATGACACTTTTGGCCCAAAATGTTTATAAAAATAATAGTTTTAGTCCTTATACTTGCTTAAAATTACATAACAACCTCAAAATTATACCAAATGATCTAGGAACTTAAAACAAAGTTTATGAACACATTTATAATCATAATAACATTACCTTTCCAGAATTATAGCCTTTGAAATGGATTTTATCTCATTATTTCATGTAAATTACAAAACTAGAGTTTTAAAACATCTTTTATTTATAGCTTCTATTTTATCTTATTATATGAACTAAAGCTTATTATATTAGCTTATTAACATCTTATAAACATGATAAAAAGTCTTATAAAATCATTATAACAAGACCAAAGCTTAGTTAACATGGTGATTATCTAAGTAGCTCCAAAATGACTTTTAGGGCTTCTTATGAACACAACTTTGCTTCAAATATTTAAGAGCTTCAATGGCTTCCTTCTAGACCTATTTTCTGGTCATATAAGTGTCCTAAAACCTTTTTAGAAGTATAGGTATGGAGGTATAGAGAAAACAGGGTACAAGTTCTCCAATGGGGTAATTTGTCCCTTTTATAGCCATTTTCAACACTTAGGCTCCAAGTTATGGCTATAAACGTGTAATATCAGTAAGTAGGTGACCAAGGGAAGCTATGAGAGCCTATTCAAGTCTAGTTATGAGTCATGGAAGCTAGGAACAATATATCTTGGTCTTGTGGTTCTAAATAGGTCACGACAACAAAAAGGATGAGGATGATCAAGTAGGTGATGAACCTAGTAGAAAATATCTCAAAATATCCTATTGATATGTTCTTGGGTTTGAAAATGGGAGGGAAAGAGTTTAAACAAGTTTTTGGAGAGAAAAACTAAACCAGGTCTAAAACTAGGGCTTGTAACTTTATGGTTTGAAATTCTTGTAATTAAGAGTTTAGGAATGTAATTAGTGATGGATTAAGGTGTAACTAGAGTTTACACATTGTATTTATAAGGTTTGGGTCCTTGTTTTCAAGTTCAATAAAGGTTTGAAGTGAAATTGAGAAGAAAACTTAGGCCTGTTAGGGTTTCTAATGATCTATGGTTAAATCTTTGTTAAAGTCATTATACTTCACTTAGATACTTATTTAAACTCAATTTAGGTCTTAGACATTGTGTTTTAAGTATCTAAAGAGTTTCTACACTTGGTTTCATAGGTTATTCTACGTAAACATGTCCTAAGGGTGAAAATACCTATTTTGACCTAATTTATAAGTCATGCATTGAAATGTCGTACCTTATGGTTTAGGGTACTTGGAAATTGTCTTAATATGATGTTATAACCTAAATGTAATGCTATTGAGGTTTGTATACTTTTCCTAAAAGATTATGCATTGTTTCTAAGTAAAATGCTTAATATGAGGGTTTTAGGTCATTAATCCTAATGACTTTGTAATTTGGGTAATTAGTGTTTATATCATCATGTAAACTTATTCTAGGTCTTATATGGTATATTTCTTACTTCTAATGATTCTACATACTTGGTTTAAGGGTTTGTATAGGGTAATCATAACCTAGGTGCAATTAGGTTAGCTTATAGTTCTATGCTTTAAAAACTTGTACTTTGAGCTTTAGGTATTTGTACATTATCTTGAAGTGAAAATTAGTCTTAGTGTGATACTTAGTTGAGTTTTTAATAGGTTGCAAAAGATTAGACTTTAATTTATTATGAGATGGTTTTTAGGTGCCAATCTTGGTTACTAGGTCTTAATTCTTGTACTTAACTTTATATGGCTTATTCTTAGTAATCTAAGATGAAATTATACTTCCAAATGATAGTTTAGAACTTGTTCATAATCTTTGATTACTTATTTATATGTATTGTATATTCATAGTTCACCATTCTTGAGTTTACAATTCATTCATAGGGTTTCTAAAGGTATTTAGGGCATCATAGTTATATTTGAGATGTTCTTATTCTTAGTATATACTTATTAGATTAGTTTTAGAACTAAGACTCGATATATACATTGTGTTTACAACATATAGGAATATGTTGATGTGGCAGTTCAAGTTGTGAGAAGCAATTCATCTTACTAAGTAAGGCATAGAAGCAAAAATTTCTAGTGAATTTTCATATCCATTAAATCATAACATGTAGCACAGATGTGAAATTTATAGGTTGTCATAGTGATGGTCGCCTTGTTTCTTATAGTGCGCAACCTAGAGTTGGTATACTTTTCCTTTCTTCCCTCTTAAGCCTTACAAGATGGATTTAGAACGAAAATCATTAAAGCTCAAAGACTTTTTGCCCCTCCGGTTCTATAACCAACGCAAAGCAAGAGTTTGTACCTTAGCAAAAATATTTACATATAGTAAGAGAAAGAAGTATGAAGGACCCGATTATGTCAATGACAATCCCATATCGCCTATAATAGCACATAAACAAATCATTTAAAAGTTGTCTTCGCTAAAAAGGATAATCGAAGAAAAAGTTACAAGCTCTAAAAGCTCCTAAAGAGAAGAGAGGAAAAGACAATGTTGAACGTACTCGTACCTATCAGAGGTCATGTCCTTGGATAAGAGAATCTACTTCATGTCATGCTTCACTTGATCCTCCCACCTAAGTTTGGGTCTACCCCTTCTCCCCACGCCTTCAACAGCCAACGTTCCACGCTTTTAGCTGGTGTTTATTATGATCTTCTTCTGACATGTCAGAACCACCTCAACCATCATTCTCTCATCTTGTTGACGACCGTATCGACTTCAAGTTGCCCTTAATAAACTCCATTAGGGCCATGTCAAGCGAAGTTTTACTAGAATTCCATCTTACCATTCTCAATTCCGCCACTTCCATCGGATAGTAAGGGCTTTCATAATAGGCCAACACTCCGACTCATACAACATGGTCGGTCTAATTGCTAGTCTAACAATTTTTCCCTTTCGCCATGAGGGGAACATTTCTATCACAAACGACTCATGTGACCACCCTTTACTTCATCTAAGTTTCTTTAATACGGTGGGATACGTCTTCGTCAATCCTCTGGGATTTGTGAAGCACCGATCCAAGACATTGAAAAAACTCCTTAGGTTGTACGATCTTATCTCCAATAAAAATGTCAACATATTCATTATGGGTGATCTCACCGATACCAAAGTCACATCTTAGATATTTTGTCTTCTCTCAGCTGACCCTTTGGCCGTTGTCTACAAAAACCTCTCTCTAGTCTCGAGTCTGCCGTTTAAACCTTCCGTTGATTCTGAGACTAGTACAATATCGTTGGCGAATATCAAGAACCAAAGGATACCTGCTTGAATCCCTTTCGATATATTATCAAGGATCAAAACAAATAGGCAAGGGCTAATTACGGATCCCTGGTGAAGCCCTCCTATTGGGAAAAAGTTGGTGTTTCCAATAAAGGTCTGAACTTGAGATTTCACACCATCATACATATCTCAAACAATGTAAATATATCTCCTTAATGTTTTTGCTTATCCATAAGTCTTCTAATAAGATGTATTACCTTCACTGAAGATCGTTTGGGCATAAAACCGAACTAGTTCTCCGACACCGCATTCTTTCTTCGCAAACTTTTCATGATCATTTTTTCCTGAAGCTTTCTGGTCTGACTAAAGAGCTTGATACCTCTATAGTTGTTGCAAACTTGCGCATTACCTTTGTTTTTTAAGATTGGAATGGCTTCACTGAGTCTCTTCTCTTCAAGCATCTTCGAGCTAGTGAAGATCTTGTTGGAGAGGCTAGTTAGCTAGGATATACCCTCGTCCCCTAGGCTTTTCCAAGATTCTATGGGAATTTTTTCCGGTCATACAAGCTATTTCTTCCCATATTTTGTAAGGCAGTCCTCACTTCTGCCTCGCTGATCTCTGAGTAGTAGTAACCGAAATTTGGGAGTCTCTTAGAGTCCACACCATCTTCACGTCCCTCTGGTTCTCTCGCATTAAAAATAGAGGAGAACTAATATCTCCATATGTTCTCAAACTCTAGTTCAATTGTAATGGTACGAACTTCTTCATCTTTTATAAAACACATGTTTCCTAGATCCTTTTTCTTCTCTCTCGGGCTTTTGCAATCTTGAAGATATCATTATGTTCCATCTTTAGAGTCCAATTTCTTGTACAACTCTCGCATTGAAAAGAAAGAACCTTATTTTTTCTTCTTTCTTAGCTCCATATACCTCTCTTACGTCTTAAGCTGATCCTTCTGGTTACCCTCCCGATACACGAGTAGCTCCTCAAACCTTGCTTGTTTCACCTCGACTTTCGATTGAACCTCTTCACAAAGCTACTAAGATTCCCTCCGATTCGTATGGGTCTTTGATATCCCCATAGCCATACCTAGGGGATTCGAAGCCTCCAAACACATATATTTTTTTCGGCACACATGAGTTCCAAAAAGATTAATCGTCATTACATTTGCCTCGAGATGGTTGAATTAAGGAGTTTAGAAAGCTTGTTCACTGTGATAACACCACCAACATCAAGGCCCCATATCAACCTGTCCATGTAACCCGGGTATAAAATAAGTGCCGATGAGCTGAGGTAACTCGTTTTTATCGTCCAAAGCACGCCCTCTACGATCAGAACGTCAAGCCCATTTACATGACCATGTACCATCCTCTAAGATCCATTTATCTGTTGGAATATTTTATAATGTGAATGTGATATCGTGGGATCTTGTATAAATCTATTTTAATAGATGATTTAAACTTTAGGATAAGTTTACAAAATCGGTTTTAAATAAATAGAATATATCATTTGTTTGTAAATATTGACAGAATATGTTTAAACAAATAAGATATATCGAAATCAGTTTAATTATTATGTGATATTCTGTCTTGGTGACCAAGACAAGTTTTCACTATAAATTAAACTCATTCTCATTCAATTTTAAAAACAAAGAATACATCTTCATAGCAACCAAATTCTAGTAGTCTCTTCGATCAGAGACATACAGGTTTTCGTGATCTTTTAGGCAGTTTTGTTAAGTCCGACAATACAACTTACTGTTTCGGCTGTTGTACCCTGAGAAACAGACGGCGAATCTGTTTTAAGGGAAGCTTGTCAAACACGTGCCTCGGCTCTTTATTGTTTATCATGTTTAACACATGGTTCCGCTTGCGTGAGCATTCTTGTTGGCGATCTAGTAAGTCTTTTATCATTTTATTGGTTTCTTTAATTATTGTTTATAATCATATTTGTCTGTTATTTATTTTATGTTAGTTTAGTTATATTGTTTTGATTTTATAAATAAAAGTGTACATGTTTCCCTACAGTCTTAAAACATAATTTTGCGTAACAAAATTAAAACACCTTTTGTTAAAATCATATTAATTAGCGCATTTTTATAAACTGTTTTTTTTTATTGACCAAGATTGTGTTTCTTTGGAAAATCAGTTACAACTAAACAGAATTTTATATAACAGATCTATAAACGATATTTAATATAGCTCATTGAATCAGTTTATGTTGAAACCATGATGAGTTTCATACCAATATGATATATTATTTTTTTATTACCGATGTTACTGTTTAAATTTAGGCTTATAGAAACCAGGATTGAGTTTCTTTGAATCAGATTTGGTACAAGTTTATATAAACAAGCCGAGTTTATTAAATATCAAGTTGTGTTACCATGTTAACAGATTACTAATGGTAACACAATTGTGACCTTAGTGAATTTTGTAAATGTAATTGGTGAGCCAATTTATGACATGACTGCAAATCATGGTGAATTTAGATTCATTTAAACAAGTGGATCTTTTTTAGAACAATCTTGTGTTGTTACATGATGAGATTATTAGAAAGTATTTATCGAAACCAAGTGGAGTTCTTTCTAAAATAAATCTCATAAAATGCAAGTTCTTATTTTATTAGATTGTTGGAGTGTGTTCAATGAAATCAGGAGAAATTTCTTTAAAACAAGCTATTTATAATTGTACAAGTTATTATTTATCAGATTAAATACACCTTTTTACTAGATTAGTGAAGTGTTTGTTTAACTTGTCTATTTTACTTAAACTGGTCGAGTTTAATTATAAAATATTCGATACTTGTAAAGTCTAAAAGTACATCTATAGAAACCACGTTGAGTTTCTTTAAAAGAGTGGATCTACTGAAGTCTTGTTGAGTTTCATTGTAGAAATTGATCATGTGAGATTGATCTATTAAGATCTTTAGGATGAAGATTGACAACATATGTGGTTTTGTTAAAAAGATTATGTGATAGGAGACATTCTTTAATTGTTTAGTCGAAAGACTTTCTTTAAAGTGGTTTTGTATAACGGATCTTACAAAACATTAGTGGTTTAAACCCAACAGTCGATTTAATTTGGTTTTGGATAAAAAACACTATGTGATTTAGAACGTTGTTAATAGTAACAAAAATTAGTTCCAAACTAACTATGGGACTTCATATAAATAAATTATTTAGATTGTCACGAGTGACATTTAAAGCATCTGCTCCCATACTTGTTAAAAGGGAGACCGATACTCGAGTTATGTGTACGGTATATGCTTTAAATCATTCAGAAACCTTTTGTGCCATAACTATGTGTTAAATGGCTAGAATGACATGAAAATTAAGGCCATGGAGAATCTGACCTTTGATAATGGTGGATTAACACTTGAGCATCATGTCATACATATGTTGATAAGGATTTGATTAACTCTTTTAATGCAGTGAAGACCGGAGAGATCTATTGTTTTGACAACTCTTATACTGCTAATATCATGGGAAAGAGATGTGATGCTAAAAATCACATCTGGAAAAGAGTTTAAGTTATCAACGCATAGTACATGTCGAAGATTATTAAGAATCATGTGTCTGGATGGTTGCTCAATAGGTTTGGCTTTCTTCTTGTGTTTAAATCAAATAAATCTGAATATACGTTTTTGTAAATATGTTTAAGTTGAATGTAATTTTATAATGGTTCTTTCAGTGAAATAAGTATGAATTCAGCTTATTTTATTCTTTAAATGTATGGCATGGCTGACTCGGGCATGTTATTATTAACTCATTGTGTTTTTAATTAAATTAAATTAGATACCGATGTTTTGTATTTACATGGATTACAAAATGAAACTTTTGTTGAAGCCAAATTGACAAGGCTGTCGTTTCATTCGGTTGAATGGAAAATAACCGAACACCTTGATATGATTCACATAGATTTTATGTTATTTGACATTGATACCTATTAAGGTAGAAAATAGTGAGTACTTCATCATATTCGTGGATGGTGGTACATAAAACTATTATTATGTACTTACTTGAGAGTAAGGATATAGACAAGATTGTTCTATACAAATAAGTTGAGAATCGAATTATTATGTAAAACAAGGTGGTTCTAAGTAATATCAGAGGTGAATATGTGTTTCCATTTCCAAATTTATGTGCTAAACTTGGAATAAGACACAAATGTATAACTCTTGATACTCCAACAACAAGAATTTTTGCGGAGAAAGAACTGTGCCTTGGAAGATATGGTTAATGCCATGTTCTTAAACATTGGTTTAAGCTATGGCATGTGGGGGAAAGAGATTACTTCAGCTACGTATCTTTTAGATAAGATCCCTTGTAAAGAAAATAAGATAGTTCTTATAAAATTTGTATGAGAAGAAAACTATCTTATAAGTATTTACAAATGTGGGGGTAATCTAGCTAAGATATCCGTAAGAAATTTAAGGTTTAAGAGATTTGACCTAAATCCACGAATCGTGTGTTCACATGATATGCTATGAATAGCAGTGTTTATTGTTTCATTGTACATGAATCGAAAAATAGACCCAGGAATGAAATAAAATAATGATTCCTTCGTTGGAAATATATTTCCTTGTTTACGAAGGAAATTGGAAGATCATCTGAAATAGATGACAAGGTTGTCTAAGGTCAAAGGCAACGAGATGATATTGAGCTCCATGATGAGAGACAAGATTGACCCGATGAGAGTTTGAAACTACGAGAAACAAAATGAGATGAACCGATATAATGGTTGGATTCAGTTTTGTGTCTTTTATGGTAGGAAATGAGCCTACTTCTTATTGAGAAGCCTTAACTTCTTTGAAAGGGTATCAATGGAAATAAGCCATTAAAAGTGAAATAGATTCTATTTTAAAAAGTAAACTTACATGCTCGTGGATTTAACTCAAGTTTGTAAACCACTAGGCTATAAATGAATCTTTAAGAAGAAGATGAAAGTCGATGGCATCACCATTGACATGTGCAAAGCAAGATTGGTAATCAAATAATTTAGAAAACAAGAAGGTCTAACTTCCTTTGATACTTATTCGCATATTACGCGAATAACATCGATTAGGATGGTACTTTATTGTCGCATTAAGAAATTTTGGAATTTCCTTATATGGATGTGAAAACGATATTTCTAAACACGGATTTAGAAAAGGAACTATACATGAACCAACATGAGAGTTTCATGGTTCCTAGACTAAAAATTTGTAGGCTTATTAAGTCATTATATGGCTTAAGGAAAGTTCTAAGCAATGACATCAAACTTTTTGACCATATCATGTCAGAATGTGGACTCAAAATTGATGTATGTGCGTGTGATCAATAGTAAATATGTACTCTTATGTTTATACATGAATAGTATACTTATCACTAGAAGTGATAACAAGACGAATAAATCCACCAGTGATCTGTTGTAGTCAATATTTGACATGAATTTCATTAGTTGTTGGGTTTGTTGAACCCATATGGATTTGTTTTGAAGTCAAACATTAAGAAAAACAATATTATTGAGAGGTTCAATGTGAGGGATTCCGGCCTAGCTAGAGTTCAATGACATCTTTTTAAATCTATTTAAAATAGAGGTAAAATTGTTTTCCATATTGAATACTCAAAGAATATTGGGTATCTTATGTGTCTAATGACGTGTGTATGATCTGATTTAGAACTTATAATCAGGCAAGCATATATATTAGTAACTCAAGTGGGGACCATTTGAATAAGTATTACTTGAGTACTATGATACTAATAATATTGCATTATAGAAGATATCCTACTACTATCAAGTGATAGAGTAATGCAAATATGGATTCTTACATATAAGAATCTAGATCCACTAGAGCGGATGTATTTATCCTAAGTGGAAAGCTATGTCTTAGAAATCTTGAAAGTATTTCAAAGAGACAATTATAGCTAAATCTATGATGAAATATGAATTTATTATTTGAGATAAATTTATAGAATATGCAAGATAGTTTACGTTAATTCGTAAAGGACATACCAAGATGGCGTATACCGGTAACGGCCATGATTATAAAGTGTGATAGTAAATAGAATTTGATAGAGCTCATATCACAAATGTAAAGCAGTAAGTCGAGACATATCCATCATAGATTGTGATTTTTGCGACAACTACTCTCAGCTAGAGTTATCACGATTGACTACGTAACGTCAAAGGATAACATCGCGGATCCGCTTACGAAAGGCTTAAGCAGAGAGTTAGTTAGTGAGTCGTCTAAAGGAATGTGAGACCCCCAAAATCTGACATGGAACAACTAGGCAACGAGGGGGTAACACGTCATAGTACAAGAAACAATGAATTACAGTTGACACAATGCTGACGTAATAAAAGCATATATATCACATCATAAATGATCAGAGTTTTAAACATAGGTCCCAGAGTTTTATATGCGGAAAGATATATTATTTCATCATGATTTATAACATAAAGTTGCCCAAAAGATATAATAAATTTCTGACAGTTTATACTAAAACCAGTCTTTTAAAAGCATCACAGAAATCTCCAAGCTGCGATAATATCCTGCGGGCTCCCATCCAAGCAAAGCTAAGTAATAATACCTGAGATTAAACATGTAAAATCGTCAACACAAAGTTGAGTGAAATTCATAGGTTTAGCAATAAAGGTGTGGAACACAAGCATTCATTTGTAAAACAAGTAAATAGAGAAAATGGTTATGATCATTAACCATAGTCTGAAACCAATATTATTGCTGTTTTAGTTCATGAACCGAAGCTTAACTCAAAGTAAGTTCCTCTAGGGAGTATTCAGCCTAAATACTCAAGTATAAACAAATGTAAGTGCGTCAAGGTAATCGGGACGGGGATTGTCAATCCCGATGGATCCACCCACAACATTCACGCTTAGCGCAAAGCATACGGGACAATTAACGGTTCATGATCAAGAGAGGAAACTTAAGGCTATTAACTATAAGCAATAATATCAATGAAAACTGTTGGAAAGCATACAAGTCTGAATAGCATACAAGTTCTGGATAGTATACAGTTTTAAATGGGTGTGTTCCACCATGTAAAATCTCACCCCGCATTTAGAAACATTGTTCAAGTAAAAAGGGGCTATGAACTCACCTTTAGTAAGTAATCACAAGGTAAAAGGGGCTGAGCAAAAAGAAGTCTTCACGGACCTATGCAATGGTGACGCGTAATAAGAATGCGTTCAATGAAGTAATAACGTTTTAGAAGTGGTGGGACATAGTATGACTAGGTAACTTGCGTGCGATGGCGAGACCTAAGCTTAAGTTAAAATTTTGACCCAACACCTTGAACCTACAGTAATAACCTAATATCAACCTTGTATGATGGTCCAAGCGTTTATGTGTGTGTTCCGAACACGTTTAAGACTCGGTTTGAAAAACCAAAACAAGGGACTGCATTCAGTTTTCTGAAAAAGGCTGTGAAGATTTGGTCATATCTAAAAATCTATAATTGTACAGGAGGTGAAATTTCTTGACATGTATAGGTATTTCTCTTACCTTTAAAAGTTGGGAAAGAACAGCCCTAGAACTATTTTCAATCAACGGGAAATACACTTTTAGTGACAGACTATCAAAACAGAAAGTTGTAAACGTCTTTCGTACCTTACGGTAGATTAAGCATAAATCCCAATCGGTAAAAGATTTTGACACGAAACCAAAAAGAGAAGTTTTATTATATTAGTAGCTACTGTAAAAAGTCATAAAATAATAAATTAATCCTTTTTACCCAAGTCAATTTACCCACGTTTTAAGCATAACATTCAGATTTGACCTAGTTTAGTAAAACGACCGTTTCGGACTCATCCGGACACTTCCCGTTTCCATCCAACTCAACACATACTAATCACATCAGTGGGTATCCATTCTTCAAATAAAAACAAGGTCATATGTTTAAGAAAATTTTGCCATGACCTGTTTGTTTCTGTGGTGATTTCCATACTACAAAAACGACTCCATTTAGCTACCTAACCTCAGTCAAGCAACACTTAGGCTATACCAAATCGCCACGCAAGTTTCCTAAGTCCTAATATGCCCTAAGTATCTATAATCTCAGTGGGTTTAACCCAAGGAATTCAAAATTCATTAATAAAAAGAATCAAAGTACTAGTAACATCAAAACTAAATGCTAGGAGTGACTATACCTTCATAACACGTAGGAATTTATCCAAACACGCAAATTAAACAATTCCTCCTCCTTGATCCTTAGAAATTTCGTGGCCCTTAGCCACGTGTTAAGTCAATCACGGTACTCAGCAACTGAGTAGAAACAATGTAGTGAGACGATCACCGACGATATGGATGCCCGGGGAAAAACACGAAAACCGCAACCTATCACAATAAGGCGCGCGTTAAGACTCGAACTCAATATCGATATATATACCAAATATAACATGACTCAAATGTTTTCAAAGTATACACGTTTCAAAACCATTGACACGAATCAAATGAATTCATACTACCCATTTATCCAACGTTACTCGTTAAAACACTTGAACACTTGAAAATGACTCGTCATACGACGCCAAGTCAACGCAAGTCAAATTATCCTTTACCCTTATTTGGACCAGTAGCTAAGTCATTTATATAATGACTAAGCACTTGAGTAAGTCACCATGTCCGATGGTGAACACTCAAACTCACGCAACACAAGCATTGAACTACGTGTCCAAAATAAAAATCAGCAAGTACACCCCGAATGTACACACCGATCTACCCTATCTAGACTTGTCCGTTTTACATGAAAATTAGTGTCAAGGTCACTTATAACCTGTATAAGACCTCACCAAAATTTGAGCCAAAGTTCACACTTTAAAATCCATCAGCTCGACGCTTTACTCGACTCCAAATTTTAGGGCAGATTTGTACACTTGTTTTGTAAAACCGTTTGGACCACTTTAAAAGTACTAACCCGACAATCCGTCTTTTGAAACCACTACTAGACTCATCAAACTCAGTTTGTAAACTTTGAAAATCAGTAGTATCAACTATCTAACCAAGCCTAAAGTCCCCGAGAGTCGACCCAAAATCAGCCACAATTTCGGATTGTGCCGACTTGCGTCTCCCGGTACACGAAAACTAAAACTAGCATAACTTTTGACTCGTAATGAGTTATAAGCTCTATCTTATACCAAAACGACCGTCTCGGAAAACTCTACAACAATTTCAAATAATCTCAGTCTTTCACAGACCTTAAACCCAGGAAACATACTGTTTAAGGCTGCTGTCCCAAATTAGCTTTTTAGAAAACATGACAAATCTATTTTTCACTCAAAACCAATCATTCCCATACTCCTAGGATCACTATACTATCATACCCATCAACCAAACACTCCTAAAAACACTTGTATGAAAAATCTAACAAAAATCAAAGATTAAAAACAAGACTTTTAAGGATCAAAACATGATAATCTTACCAAATATAACATATGCAAGATGATTACAACATCATACAATCATGAAATCAAAAGTTCTTGAAATCTTGATGCATGTGGGAAATTTTGGTATCAATAGGATCACAAGATGATTTTAGGAATGGGTCTAATTTTTGTTTAGCTAAATTCATGGTGAATGATGATGTTTTTAGGTGTTTTATGGTGGGGAGTGGCGGCAAAGAAGAAGGAGTGGGAGGAGATGGTGATTTTTGTTTGTTAAAGTGGAAGTTGTATGTGTTTTGGTTAAAATAAATTATATATATATATGATATGTAGTAGAAGGGTTATTGTTGCCAAGTTTGAAACTTGTGGACTAGAAAATAAATACTAGTTTAAAGGGTAGAAAATGGTTATTGGTAAATATTGAAAATATTTACGGGGCTCGGGTTTCGTAAAAATACTTTTCAAAAGTTACAATGCATCGTAAAAATGATTATATGATTTCTCGACACGACTTAATACGTAATTAAAACGACATCATCGAAAATATTAATTATCGAAACAATCGATAAGTAAACGTAAAATTTTGGGCATCCGTCGGTATCGCGATCACTAGGAATTCTCGTTGTACATTGATTTGAATAAACTCGTTGTAAAACGCACACGGGTGATTTTAAATCAAAAACATTGATTTAAAATAAAATGGAAAATAAAATGAAAATTTATAATTCCATACAAAGTATTTATCGATGATCAGAAAAATACTTAAAAAAATATAATTTAAAAATCTCAGGATTTACATATAGCAATACAAGAAAACGTAATACGTTGGAAAAATTCAAGAAGCACGAATAAAAAGAATAAAATAATGTTGGAAATTACGGGTTCTCACAGTCTTCCCCCCCTAAAGGAACTCTGGTCCCCAGAGTTCTCCCGAAAACAGTCAAAGATGCAAACAAGAGGAGGTACAAAGTGTAGAACAAAATTCATTGCTTCCCAGGTAAACTTCCGTACCATGATGAATCTTAACGGTTAGAATTCACTATGCTTCAGTTTCTTAACTCCTTTTCGTATAACTTTTCAGTCTTGGATTAGGATAACGATCTTTCAATACGGAGATACATTGAGAGATAGAGTTGTTGGAAATACGTGCGATAAACTAACAAGAATGAACACAAGAATCGCTTAAACAGGCAAAGTGCGATAAAATGAACCAAGATTGTAAATCAACAAGGGGTCGCAAATCGTGCAACTGTAAAACGTGAAAATCTTAAAACGTAAGAATCTATTTACAAGAGAAATAGAAGGGAAAAATGAATAACATATGATCGTTTAAAATACAAGTTGTCACAATCAGTTATCTAGGATTTTGGTATTACTTTAAAACTCAGTTTATGTATTTCCTTGATTAAAAGAAAATTTCACAAGGTGTAGTGATTTAAAATCAAACTATCTATATTTAGGGAGTAAGTTGTTGCTATATCTTTTTCTTGATCAGGATTTTCAAAGCAAAAGTAGAACAGTTCAAGATAGTTATCTTTATCGGCTTAAGAACTTTTGGATGACTGTATTAAATTATCGTTAAAACTCGGGTTTATCGTCACCATTAGATAAAATTCAGATTTTTTTTTTCCAAGTTATTTTGAATCATTGTTAGAAATTATAAATTAATTTAAATAATTTCATTAGGTTGACAATAAAGTATGATATAATCAAATACTTTAAAAGATACAGCTTGATATCTTTTGAAACATTAGGTAAATTTACCAAAGAGGATATATAGATCCGATACTTAACTTGAAACAGTTATTTTGGTAATTTAAACATTTGATAAAATGTATAAAATGTTCTTAAAAATTAATAATAATTTTTTTTTTTTTTTAGAAATTTAAGAAAGTGTTTAAGATATCAAACGATAAACACGTAACAGTTTCTGGTTTTCAAAAGGTGACAAGACAACAACGAATGTGAATCATATAAAGGTCAACAATCTGTATGCGAGCAATATACAAAGGAATAAGACGGAAGTCGTATCAATTCTTAACAACGTGGTAGAATAGTCACGTCAATAATAAAAATAATAAGAAACAATGATTATAGCAAGATTAATTCATGAGTGCGGTTGGCGTCACCAATAACGGCTTATTAAGTTCTCGGTGGTCGAAATACGATCGAAAGGGAAAAGCCACACAACGAATTTTCGAATCAAAGAAAATTCTTAAGAAGTCAATTGAGAGAAGTTCCAGTAAGATGAACAACATTAGCAATGAAAGGCGAAATCAACACATGATTCACACGAATGAAATATCAAGACGATAGTATCTTAACACATATCATGGCAATTACACGTAATCATCGTTCACGTCCAGTCATAAATCACTAATCGCGTCCAGAGACGTTTCGAAGGTCTACCAAAATAGATAGAGATGGTCAATCGATGTAGGAGCATAGCAATGTTGAAACTTTAAAGTCGGGTATCAATGGTAAGAATTTAGGCAAATGGTAACGAAAATTGTATCATGAGGATGATGAGGTAACAAGTAAAGCAAGGATCATTGAGTAAAGAAATCTGTGCTTGAGGCATGTATTTTGTTCAAGAAAGGATAAGGGTTCTTAGGTGTATGTCGCGAACTGTTGTTACTCGCACAAGAAGTAAAAGTTTTCAAAACTTATATTTATCTAACTTTTTAAGAAGCATAATTAAAAAGTTGATTCTTGGTTAAATATTTAAGGTGACTACTATTTGGCCTTGCATGGCTCCTTCTAAATTAGGCATAGGTGATCAGGCCATGCATAATTCAGGACTAGCAATGCGATGCTCAGCTTCGTCAACCAATATTACATATCATATGATTTGAAATATGCATATAATGCCATTTGTAAAAACAGAAATCAAAATAGTTTATGAAACTATTTGCTAATAAGTTACTGGCTAACTGTTTTAAATCGACAATTCGTATAGTTACAAGGGTTCTTTATAAGACCGTATTAGAACAATTTGTGAAAATACATTGTAAAATTAATATAAGTTAATTTTATAAGATAGCATTCAATTATTTAAGAAAACCCAAATGAAACCTTTTTTAAAATGATTCGTAAACCAGACCAGTTTGAGTTGTATGGTAACATGACAATAGTTTATAAAGTAGCGAGTGGGTTACAAGAGGGAAGTAAGGAGTAGTTCAATACAACCAATAAAATGGTTACAAGGTGATTAGGTTTCAAGAGGTTTAGCCGAAATCGTCAGGAGACACGTGTCAAGATGATAACAAACGATATGAAAGAAAGATCTTCAAATCTCGGTCCAAATCAGTGGTACGATAGAAGCAAAGAACGACAATGGAATGACAAATAAGTCATAAATAAAAGAAGAAATAAGGAATCCGTATGTGCACATCGTAATTTATTTGACAAAAATATACTTTTAAGAAAGTAGGGTATCAGTTAACAAATAGTACAATCACTTCGAAAAGCTTCTATATAAGGAAGTTACCGAATTTTAAAAGTTCAAGATCTAGGTACATGTATGACCGAACTCAAAGTTACTATTCTATTCTTTTCAAACGCAATCATTGTTTTTAGTTTGCAAAATATCATTAGTTAAAGTTTTACGAGCTCAAACGAACTCAAAAACGCTTCAATCCATGTTTTTCACTTTTATTAGTTTTGACCTTTGGGTTTGACTAGACCAATTAACTCATTAAACGACATTCTAAGACTCAAAGTCTAATGCATTTCGATGTAAAACAATGTTTTGAACAACTTTCTAGTTTTACCCGAGACTTGAAACGGAATAAAAATGGACGAAAATGCCCTAGCATTACATCTGTTAACAAAATGATATTTTAGCATTATTCAGAAAATAACTTCTTAGATTTTACAATCTCAAATGAGCGTAACTTGCTCGATTGATTTTAAAGTTTACTGGTCAAATTTTATGTCCTAAACGGACGTCTCAACATGTAGAAATATATATATTTTTATGTCTAAAGTTATAAAAATATTTTCTCGACACTGTTAAACTTCCTGTAAAGTTTCTGTACAAAGTATATACTTTCGAACAGCTTGAAATTAAATCCAAATTTCATGATAACACAAAATTAATGTACACATAGGACTTGTGGATTCCATAAAGACGAAAGAAGGTAAACTGTATAATTAGTCATGTAAAGAAAACACAGTATAGAAATGGTTCAAGAATGCCAACGATAATCGGAGACATAAAAAAACAACGCATATCATCCGTGTCTTAGGCTGCAAGATGCAATGCAGAAAGGTCTCTTGGTGGCATGATTTTCAAAATCACAAGATATATCGAGAAAGAAACGGGACAATAACAAGTGGCATTCCTGGAGCTAGGAGGTTCAATGAAAAAGGAGGATACAAGTAGGATCGTATTCCAAACAATCATCACATAATAAATGACGATTATGTGTTCAAGGTACATCGGATGTTCTAAGTTGAAATCGAAACGTAGAATGGTCAATGAAGTAAGATGTAATCCATGTACAAGTGTCGCGTAAAACGGTGGCGTAAAGGTAAATCAAGATTATAAAAACCCACATATTATTCAGCACTGATTCAACGAATTCTTCGAGGTGTGAGACTCACATGATGTCCTTTAGTCTTTCTGGGAGACACATTGAGCCACACAATGGTCTATAGACTAGACATTCAATTATGAATGGTCAGAAAGAAAATCTGCGTATCTAAGTAGATATTTTAAGGGAAATAAACAATGAAAGCAACACACACGGTAGTAGAATGAAAATCAGAAGTTCATTGAAAACAACACTTATTCAATCCCGAACAATGGTATCGCGATAGTATGCACAACACGTATCAACGAGTCAAGAAAAACAGACGGTTCAAACCGAACGAGCATATAAAGTCAGTCGTATCACGCATAAATGAAATAGCAATAGTACTCAGAAAAATGAGTATGAAAAGTCGGCAGCATACGCGCTTTGAATACAAGTATGTAATGTCATAACGATATCATCTCATTGCAATAAGATCAATTCACAAGAACAAGAATTCAAGAAATACAGTATAGGCAGATGTAATCACAGTAACATTCAATGATAATTCATGAAGCACATAGGCTTTGAAAAGACATAGTAATTATCGTCATTAGCGTAAAGTAATATTTCAAAATGAAATCAAGAGATGAAATACTACAACGATAATTAAAAGTAAATAATAAGAATTAGAGAGTTACTCGCGAAGATATCGAACAGCAATGGCAAATTCTGTGTTTGACACTTAGAAACAATAAAATATTTAAACTTTCGGTTATAGACTAAGTTTTGAAAAACGACTCAGTTCCCTATAACCATCGCTCTGATACCAATCTGTGAGACCCCCAAAATCTGACATGGAACAACTAGGCAACGAGGGGGTAACACGTCATAGTACAAGAAACAATGAATTACAGTTGACACAATGCTGACGTAATAAAAGCATATATATCACATCATAAATGATCAGAGTTTTAAACATAGGTCCTAGAGTTTTATATGCGGAAAGATATATTATTTCATCATGATTTATAACATAAAGTTGCCCAAAAGATATAATAAATTTCTGACAGTTTATACTAAAACCAGTCTTTTAAAAGCATCACAGAAATCTCCAAGCTGCGATAATATCCTGCGGGCTCCCATCCAAGCAAAGCTAAGTAATAATACCTGAGATTAAACATGTAAAATCGTCAACACAAAGTTGAGTGAAATTCATAGGTTTAGCAATAAAGGTGTGGAACACAAGCATTCATTTGTAAAACAAGTAAATAGAGAAAATGGTTATGATCATTAACCATAGTCTGAAACCAATATTATTGCTGTTTTAGTTCATGAACCGAAGCTTAACTCAAAGTAAGTTCCTCTAGGGAGTATTCAGCCTAAATACTCAAGTATAAACAAATGTAAGTGCGTCAAGGTAATCGGGACGGGGATTGTCAATCCCGATGGATCCACCCACAACATTCGCGCTTAGCGCAAAGCATACGGGACAATTAACGGTTCATGATCAAGAGAGGAAACTTAAGGCTATTAACTATAAGCAATAATATCAATGAAAACTGTTGGAAAGCATACAAGTCTGAATAGCATACAAGTTCTGGATAGTATACAGTTTTAAATGGGTGTGTTCCACCATGTAAAATCTCACCCCGCATTTAGAAACATTGTTCAAGTAAAAAGGGGCTATGAACTCACCTTTAGTAAGTAATCACAAGGTAAAGGGACTGAGCAAAAAGAAGTCTTCACGGACCTATGCAATGGTGACGCGTAATAAGAATGCGTTCAATGAAGCAATAACGTTTTAGAAGTGGTGGGACATAGTATGACTAGGTAACTTGCGTGCGATGGCGAGACCTAAGCTTAAGTTAAAATTTTGACCCAACACCTTGAACCTACTGTAATAACCTAATATCAACCTTGTATGATGGTCCAAGCGTTTATGTGTGGGTTCCGAACACGTTTAAGACTCGGTTTGAAAAACCAAAACAAGGGACTGCATTCAGTTTTCTGAAAAAGGCTGTGAAGATTTGGTCATATCTAAAAATCTATAATTGTACAGGAGGTGAAATTTCTTGACATGTATAGGTATTTCTCTTACCTTTAAAAGTTGGGAAAGAACAGCCCTAGAACTATTTTCAATCAACGGGAAATACACTTTTAGTGACAGACTATCAAAACAGAAAGTTGTAAACGTCTTTCGTACCTTACGGTAGATTAAGCATAAATCCCAATCGGTAAAAGATTTTGACACGAAACCAAAAAGAGAAGTTTTATTATATTAGTAGCTACTGTAAAAAGTCATAAAATAATAAATTAATCCTTTTTACCCAAGTCAATTTACCCACGTTTTAAGCATAACATTCAGATTTGACCTAGTTTAGTAAAACGACCGTTTCGGACTCATCTGGACACTTCCCGTTTCCATCCAACTCAACACATACTAATCACATCAGTGGGTATCCATTCTTCAAATAAAAACAAGGTCATATGTTTAAGAAAATTTTGCCATGACCTGTTTGTTTCTGTGGTGATTTCCATACTACAAAAACGAATCCATTTAGCTACCTAACCTCAGTCAAGCAACACTTAGGCTATACCAAATCGCCACGCAAGTGTCCTAAGTCCTAATATGCCCTAAGTATCTATAATCTCAGTGGGTTTAACCCAAGGAATTCAAAATTCATTAATAAAAAGAATCAAAGTACTAGTAACATCAAAACTAAATGCTAGGAGTGACTATACCTTCATAACACGTAGGAATTTATCCAAACACGCAAATTAAACAATTCCTCCTCCTTGATCCTTAGAAATTTCGTGGCCCTTAGCCACGTGTTAAGTCAATCACGGTACTCAGCAACTGAGTAGAAACAATGTAGTGAGACGATCACCGACGATATGGATGCCCGGGGAAAAACACGAAAACCGCAACCTATCACAATAAGGCGCGCGTTAAGACTCGAACTCAATATCGATATATATACCAAATATAACATGACTCAAATGTTTTCAAAGTATACACGTTTCAAAACCATTGACACGAATCAAATGAATTCATACTACCCATTTATCCAACGTTACTCGTTAAAACACTTGAACACTTGAAAATGACTCGTCATACGACGCCAAGTCAACGCAAGTCAAATTATTCTTTACCCTTATTTGGACCAGTAGCTAAGTCATTTATATAATGACTAAGCACTTGAGTAAGTCACCATGTCCGATGGTGAACACTCAAACTCACGCAACACAAGCATTGAACTACGTGTCCAAAATAAAAATCAGCAAGTACACCCCGAATGTACACACCGATCTACCCTATCTAGACTTGTCCGTTTTACATGAAAATTGATGTCAAGGTCACTTATAACCTGTATAAGACCTCACCAAAATTTGAGCCAAAGTTCACACTTTAAAATCCATCAGCTCGACGCTTTACTCGACTCCAAATTTTAGGGCAGATTTGTACACTTGTTTTGTAAAACCGTTTGGACCACTTTAAAAGTACTAACCCGACAATCCGTCTTTTGAAACCACTACTAGACTCATCAAACTCAGTTTGTAAACTTTGAAAATCAGTAGTATCAACTATCTAACCAAGCCTAAAGTCCCCGAGAGTCGACCCAAAATCAGCCGCAATTTCGGATTGTGCCGACTTGCGTCTCCCGGTACACGAAAACTAAAACTAGCATAACTTTTGACTCGTAATGAGTTATAAGCTCTATCTTATACCAAAACGACCGTCTCGGAAAACTCTACAACAATTTCAAATAATCTCAGTCTTTCACGGACCTTAAACCCACGAAACATACTGTTTAAGGCTGCTGTCCCAAATTAGCTTTTTAGAAAACATGACAAATCTATTTTTCACTCAAAACCAATCATTCCCATACTCCTAGGATCACTATACTATCATACCCATCAACCAAACACTCCTAAAAACACTTGTATGAAAAATCTAACAAAAATCAAAGATTAAAAACAAGACTTTTAAGGATCAAAACATGATAATCTTACCAAATATAACATATGCAAGATGATTACAATATCATACAATCATGAAATCAAAAGTTCTTGAAATCTTGATGCATGTGGGAAATTTTGGTATCAATAGGATCACAAGATGATTTTAGGAATGGGTCTAATTTTTGTTTAGCTAAATTCATGGTGAATGATGATGTTTTTAGGTGTTTTATGGTGGGGAGTGGCGGCAAAGAAGAAGGAGTGGGAGGAGATGGTGATTTTTGTTTGTTAAAGTGGAAGTTGTATGTGTTTTGGTTAAAATAAATTATATATATATGATATGTAGTAGAAGGGTTATTGTTGCCAAGTTTGAAACTTGTGGACTAGAAAATAAATACTAGTTTAAAGGGTAGAAAATGGTTATTGGTAAATATTGAAAATATTTACGGGGCTCGGGTTTCGTAAAAATACTTTTCAAAAGTTACAATGCATCGTAAAAATGATTATATGATTTCTCGACACAACTTAATACGTAATTAAAACGACATCCTCGAAAATATTAATTATCGAAACAATCGATAAGTAAACGTAAAATTTTGGGCATCCGTCGGTATCGCGATCACTAGGAATTCTCGTTGTACATTGATTTGAATAAACTCGTTGTAAAACGCACACGGGTGATTTTAAATCAAAAACATTGATTTAAAATAAAATGGAAAATAAAATGAAAATTTATAATTCCATACAAAGTATTTATCGATGATCAGAAAAATACTTAAAAAAATATAATTTAAAAATCTCAGGATTTACATATAGCAATACAAGAAAACGTAATACGTTGGAAAAATTCAAGAAGCACGAATAAAAAGAATAAAATAATGTTGGAAATTACGGTTCTCACAAGGAATGAGACTAAAGCCCTGAGGAATGAGTTTCTATGAAGGAAAACCTAACCCAGTTGACTGGAGATCCGAAGATCTGGGTTCAATAGGACAACCTAATCATAGAAATGTGGGGGAAGTCACGTCAATGTGGGGGAGTTACTTAATACAGTAACTTTCCTAGTCTATTCCAAAAACAATGTGACTTGTTGAGAGGTTAAACATATGGCTTAATGATTCAGGATGAAATCATAAAGCAAAATGATTCAAGATGAAATCATAAAACATATGTTTTTAACGATTCAAGATGAAATCACCTATGTAAGAGAGAAGTGGGGTCGCTTCGAAGGAAATTATGGGGGCGCAATTTCTAAGAGCTCTTGCAGAACCAGGCGAGTGTTCATGACCATAACGAACACGACTATGAGGACTTAACAAGGTCAGGTAGAGTCTTGTGTGAGTGTGTATTGTCGTCTACGTAAACATATATTGAGTTCAAGGACATCGCGTCTACTCAGATCTAGGAGACTAAGTGCATCTCACAAGGGAAGGTTCAAAGGGTAACACCTACCTATCCTATGCAGGACTTGACCGCAGAAATTTCGCAAAAACTTTCGTGTGTTTTCGACCGATCTCCATTCATGTGGGGGATTGTTGGAATATTTTATAATGTGAATGAGATATCGTGGGATTTTGTATAAATCTATTTTAATAGCTGATTTAAACTTTAGGAATAAGTTTACAGAATCGGTTTTAAATAAATAGAATATATCATTTGTTTGTAAACATTGACAGAATATGTTTAAACAAATAAGATATATCGAAATCAGTTTAATTCTTATGTGATATTCTGTCTTGGTGACCAAGACAAGTTTTCACTATAAATTAAACTCATTCTCATTCAGTTTTAAAAACAGAGAATACATTTTCATAGCAACCAAATTCCAGTAGTCTCTTCGATCAGAGACATACAAGTTTCAGTGATCTTTCAGGCAGTTTTGTTAAGTCCGACAGTACAACTTACTGTTTCGACTGTTGTACCCTAGGAAACAGACGGCGAATCTGTTTTAAGGGAAGCGTGTCAAACATGTGCCTCGGCTCTTTATTGTTTATCATGTTTAACACGTGGTTCCGCTTGCGTGAGCATTCTTGCTGGTGATCTAGTAAGTCTTTTATCATTTTATTGGTTTCTTTGATTATCGTGTATAATTATATCTGTCTGTTATTTATTTTCTGTTAGTTTAATTATATTGTTTTGAGTTTATAAATAAAAGTGTACATGTTTCCCTACTTAACACATCATTCTATATGAGGGAACCGATCTTTTAGACATTAACCTGCTCGAGCCAAACATCATGCCAAAAGACTACGTCAGATAGGGGTGAGCAGAAACCGCACCGCAAACCGCAAAACTGCAAAAACCGCAAAAAACCGCACCGCAAAAACCGCACCACAACGAAAACCGGTGGATCGGTTTTAAGAAAAAAGAAAACCACAAAATGCGGTGCGGTTTCGGTTTTACCCCTAAAACCGCACCACAAAATCCGCACCGCACCGCACAATAGTTATATAAAATCAAAAAACGACACATCGATTATTTAACGTGTATTTTAAGGGTTCTAGTGCATATTATCATTATTATTGTATGTATATATGTATTGTTATAATCGAAAATACCAACGTTGTGAACAAAATACCGCAAAAACCACATTAATTATATAAATCATAGGTGGTGGTGCGGTGCGGTTAAAATCCGCGAAACCCACAAAAACCGCAAAAAACCGCAAAACCGAAACCGCAAAAAACCGCGCGGTGCGGATTCACATTTTTCTAAAAACCGCAATCGCGGATGCGGTTTGGTTTTTGCCAAAATCCGCACCGCTACGCACCATGCTCACCCCTTGTCAGGTCGTCAGCCCCGCTTTTTACATATCTGATTTCTCAAAAGCGAATTTGGAAAGGAGATAACAATACTTTCCCAAACACTCTTCCTGTTGTTCCCTGTACTAACAACACATCCGAATTGATGCCACCGTCATTACCGTGAAGACCCGTGATTATTATCAAGCTGATGCTACTATTTCCAAGAGAAGAGTTGAAAACTACAATATTGAAGTATTAATGAATATTTTGATCAAGGTTATGTTTGGCAAAACTAGCTGTAAGCTGTTAACTGTTAACTGTAAGTTGTTTGCTAAAAGCTGTTAATTTTAATAAAAATGTTTGGTATATTAGCTGTTAACTGTAAATGTAAGATGTAGAATAACTTAAAAAGACATCTTTTAATAAATTATAATATGGTTGGAGATTATATAGTAATTTACAGCTTTAACAGCTCTTGGCAATCTAAAAAGCTGTAAGAAACAACTTTTTATTTAAGAGCTATTTGGTTAAAATAAAAAGCTAACAGCTCTAAAATGTTGTGCCAAACAAAGCTATTAAATTATTTTTTTAACAAAAAAGCTAACAGCTCTATAAAAGCTTTAGAAAAGCTCTTACCAAACAAACCCCAACACTAATAATCTCTACCATTTACAAGCTAAGCCAAATTTTACATAAACGAGATCACACTTTAAAGTCAGCAAACAATCACACAAATTCAAATGAACATGATGATGGATATGCATATGATTTATGGAATGACTTCGGATCAATAAAAAGAATTTCAATACATCAAGTGTTTGCGACAACACTAGGGCCTATACAGGTTTACCAACACTGTACAAAAAAGATTGAACAATTTATAGACAGATCCCTTTTTTATGTAACAACTATCAACAAAATACACCAGAAAAGAACTGCAAAAGCTATCAGCAAACCGGTCAAGTCTTTATTTCGAATCAGAGCCGAAGGTACCCTCCCCGTTCTTCAGCAGCGTTTCTTTTAAACGATTTGCGGTTAAGAGACCAGCTTCTTTTTAAAGTTCTTTGTCTTCTCCAAGTAGTTATTCGGGTATAAAGAAATGGAAACAAGAAACATAAGAAGACAAAACCTAATGTTGCCACACAAACCAACATTACGTTTCTAAAACCGTCTACCAGCGCTGGATCTCTTTGTCCTGTCCAAGGAACGCCTCCCACGTTCATCCCAAAGACTGTCATGTTATTATTAAATTCAGAAGTCAGATAAAGATAAGATATGACTAAAACTTACTCTTTTTTACTCGAGATTTACGTTCATTCACCAGTGTTTTTACAAAGAGTTTGCCATTTTATTGCATTAATAAAGAAGTATGACAGGTATAAACGGTTTTCAAACGTATTTTGATTCTCACTACCCTCAAAGTCCAAACCGAGCTCATTTGACCTCAAAAGTCAAAGCACAATGTTGACCTCAAAAGTCAAAGCACAATGTTGACCTCAAAAGTCAAAGCACAATGTTGACCTCAAAAGTCAAAGCACAATGTTGATATAACCAAAGTAAAAGAGTTCAAACATAGTAGTATGAAGTATGAACTATGAAGGACATATAAGTGCATATAAAAGAGTAAAATGCAGATATGATCACTGTGGTTTGTCAATTTTGCATCCTGCCTGTTCTTTTGAAAGTGCAATGGCCCTACCTATGAGGATAGTTTGAGTCCATTTTCATACCTTGACTTAACGGAGGTTATGTGTTGACCGTTACCATGGTTTAATCAAAGGACAAAGTTGTCTTTTTTATTTTCTTTAGCAATTACAGATTAAAGAAAACCCAGATCAGAAGCATTCGACTAATTATCACATCAAATCATCAAATAACGAGAAATGTTATTAGAATCTAAAAAGAAAGTGATCTCTTGGTAATTCTTCCATGATACAAGGTATTATATGAAGGATACATACAATATAAACTACGTAAAGGCCCTCATTCACAATGCAATTTTAAAAGAGCGGGTGGGGGTTGTTGCTTATACGAAGGATATATACAATATTATATAATGGGGTGAGGGTGAGGGTGAGGGTTGTTGCTTATACGATTTATTCATTGTGTTGCAAAATAGTTTTTGGCTTCCAGTTCACCAGTCATTAATTCCATATGATAATATTAAATGAATTCCAATAAAAGCACTAATCTACGTATTTCACTGTACCTGCTATTTCGGTGACAATTGAAAATTTTGAGAAAATAGGATTTGTTTGTAGTGGGAAATTATTATCATACCTGTAAATTTTTACCCTTTAAACTTTGTGGTTATTAAAAATTATAGCAGGTGTGCTCACAGGAAGAAACTGATGCCGAGTCTTGATAAGGGACGGTCTTGTCTCGTTGGTAATGAAGATAGTTTTCTTGATGTATGTTAGGTATTCTCAATAGCATATTACTCATAAGCTATTACCAGTATGGGGGTGTTCATAATAATAGAGTTAAACGACATAGGATGTACGGCTGTGATATTAAGTGTATATATAGTTTATATTGTATATATCCTTCATATAATACCTTGTATCATGGAAGAATCACCCAGAGATCACTTTCTTTGTTAGATTCTAATAACATTTCTGGTTATTTGATGATTTGATGTGATAATTAGTAGAATGCTTCTGATCTGGGTCACTTTCTTTAATATGTAATTGCTAAAGAAAATAAAAAAGACAACTTTGTCCTTTGATTAAACCATGGTAACGGTCGCCAAAGTATCAAAATGGACTCAAACTATCCTCACAGGTAGGAGCCCTGCACTTTCAAAAGACCAAGTAGGATATATGCAAAATTGACATACCACAGTGATCATATTTGCATATTACTCGCATATAAAAATATGGCGAACCCAATACACCCCATCTGTTACTCAAAAAAGGGAGTTTGACGTATGGTGGTGAAACATATTTATTTCCGATTCAACATTTATATATATGTCATTAAGCCATACAGGATTCCCGTACTAAAATCGAATCCTAACTGCATCAATTATAGTTGTCTAACTCCGTTCATAAAGTATAGTTGTCTAACAAATATATCAAAGATTTCTTAAACCTAAATATGAATCTCATTAAACTCAAAAGTTCAAAAAAAAAAAGCTTATGTGACCTCAAAAGTCAAAGTGAAGCATGTTACCTCCTGTGATGATGGATAGCGGAAGAAATATGATTGAAAGGAATGATAGATAGTAGAGTTTTCGGTTGATTTGTTCGGCCTGCCAGCTGTCGAGGCCGGCTTGAACAGCAGTAACTCGATTGGAGATAAAACCGACATTATCCTTTAATCTTTTCAGCCGTCCAATCAACTCTTCCAGGGAATTTATGTCTTCACTTCCAAACCAATCCTTTGTGGCACATTTTTCCTTCACTCTTGGAAACACTTGTTCTCCATGCGTAATCACCTGCATTCACATGAAACTGTAAGATCTCACGATCCAATTTCATACTAGTCTAACTTAGATGGCTTTATGTGTGTTCTCAAGCGGATATAGTGAAGTGACTGCATTTTGGAATAATCAGTTCATTAAGTTACTTTCAACCTGAATATCCAAAAGTTTAAGACTCGTTTATTTCACTCTATGGTAATCAAATAATCCATTGACACTCAATACTAATTTGTGTCATTTGTAAACACAATTAAAAAACCATTATAAAAAAATTGCGAACGTACACACCAAAACACCCCTTGGCCTCAGCGTCTGGATGTCTTCTGCTGTTAAAGTAGTCAATAGCAAACAATCTGCTATCTTAAGTATGTACAGTAACATATTTTGAATATTAGATAAACTACGAGATATCATGACCAAGCAAGTCTTAAACTTTTTTTAGTTCAAAATATATTTTTCATGTTTAATCAACTAAGAAAATGTTAATTTGGTAAAAGGAGTTAACCAGAAGTTTTAAGAAAATGGATTTTGAAAATTGATTAATCGACCCATAGGTAACAGACAAAAGTAATCACAATCATTTTTTATTTTTTTTGAAAGGCAACAATATATATAAATAAACAAAACAAAATGATACAAAGTTAAAGTTTCATAAAGCTTATCCAGACATCCCCTTATGCTTAAAAAATCACAAGCAAAAGTATAACACCCGAATATTTTGTATGTTAAAGACCCTTTTTTGCAAAAACGGGCTCTATACACAGAACAAAGGGAGTGAGAAATTAAAGGATTACCTGTAATAGCCGTTGCAAATCGAGATGCATTTTGGGGAATCTTCTATCATCCAGCATTTGTTTCTTCAAAGAAAAACCACCTGAAATTTGAACATCAAATAAAATTACCTCAATGGCATACACAAACAAAGCTAGACAACACATTTTGCAAATCGATGATGTTTTCTACTTTAGCTTGTGACAACTTCGTTAAGATGTACTTAACGTGATCACCCAACACATGTCAATTACACGTGTTGAACGAAAAGATAACAAATATTGTACGGATGATGTTTGAAAAATGAAATCGATTGCAATTGAGGGAAAATGAAGGAAACAGGAAATATGAGATTCGTTAAGCTGAATAAACTTCTGATAAAGATAAAAAGAGATAGAAAACCCAAGTTTAGTAAAAGCATAAGATTGCTAACGGGTGTATAGCGACAAAACTTAGGAAAAAAATTCTGGATTTCGAAGTTGCACTAAATTGAAAAGTGCAATTTGAACTTGCACCACTATGTTTCAAGTGTTTGAGTATTGTACAAGTAAAGTCCAACTTCCTAACACGCCAAGTATTTCATCATTAGAAGAAACCCGCGAAGCAACTATGCAGACAACATCAATAGACTAATAGCCAAACTTCTCTTAGACAGTGTCAAGTCAAACAATGCAATTTTTGTAGACAGACAAGTAAGAAACTGAGTATAATTTTTCATGAAAGAACAGATATTTGATCTTTAAGCTCACTAGTAACAATGACACAAATTTTATTACCTTTATCCAGTTCCACTTCTACAGAATCAAGCTCGATCTCAAGTCTAGTAACAACATCCTCAAGATGATCCACATGCGTATCAACAATATGAACAACCAAATTAGAAAGCGATTTAGGAACAGGATTATCCGCCTCTTCAGAATGATTCATCGTCAACAAGAAATCAAGAACATGTTCCTTAATCACCATCCCTTCACTTTCCTTATTCCCATTTTGTTTAGCACTCGGACTCTCAACACTGGGGATCTCAGAAAGCAAAGACTGACCCACCGGAGAAAACCCCAATCTAGGCACCCGACCTAACGACACAGTAATCACGGAATTCTCAGTGACCCTAGCCGCCAACCTAAATGTAAACTTGCTAGAAGGAGGTCCGGGCGAATTAACTCTAAACACAAGTGCCCCATCCACATGTCCACAATACGGCCCATTACTAATCAAAGCAAGAATGTCTTGCAATTTCAAAGGCGGACAAAGAACATCAATTAAATACTGCGCCGATTGAGATAGCTTCTGGTTTCCTTTGGGGATTTCAACATGATACCAACAAAACTCTTTACCACTACCCTCTACTAAATCCCACTCCTTGTTATAGTAATCACCTAAGCCATCAAAGATATAAGCTTTGGTTTTAACTAAGCCCGGAAAACGCGTCCTGAGCTCCCTAACCTCACTACGCGAAGACGAACCACCCTCCAATTCATCTCCTTCATTATCTACACTTAGCTCTCTTTCGCCCATTTCAACCATTACTTCAACTAATCTCTAAATATTAAGAATCTTGACCAATTACAAAACTGGCAAAAGGGTGTCAAATTAAACTCTAAAAAGCACTAATTTTGCATTAATACAACAAACCCAACAAGAATTTAGTAAATTTTAATGAAAAAACAGAATAAGAGTGGATCAAGAAGATTCATCAAATAACCAAAAAATGATTAAATTTCACGAAAAATGGTACCTTTATTTGTATAATGGAAGAACGTGTATGAATATTAATATTGACAATTGGGTATGGAGTAATAAAAATATGAGTAATATTTGCAGTGTTCCAGCTTTCTGGAAAACTTGGTCAAATGTTTGTTACCTAATTTGTGTCACTTTCCCGGAAGGATCTATAACAAATATTTGAAAAACTGAGTTTAATGGATAGACGTTAAATTGAACAAAGGTCAAAGTAGTAATTATACAATTACACAAGAAAATTAAATTTTCATTTAAGATATATATGTCATATGTGATATGTGTATGAAACCAAACCAAACCGGTGTGGAGCGGCCCGAGTTGAAATCGAAAATGGAAAGAAAGATGAACAAATGACCAGATCAAAATTTCTCGGGTCCGGTTCATCAGGCTTACTAGACCAACAAAATTTCTCGGGCTGGATGTGGGTAGGGGTTTTGAATCATGATTACTGTGACTTTAAAGTGGAAAATAAGCACATAAAAACAAGCCCAAAAATATGTGATAATGAAATATGAGCTAATTGAATAGACTCGCAAGCCAAAAAAAATAAGCTTATAAACTCTCTCTATAGAGTCAAATGCGGTATAGCCAAGAGTGTCATTTTTAGTTGAATCAGAATATCCCAATTTAATCCCAACAGAAATTGGGTTATTCAGGTTGCAAACAGTAATCTGGTTTACATCAAACCCAAATGACTCGATCACAGCAGACATATTTGGTATTCCGAGTTATCTAATTTTGTGCGCTCTATCAACCAAACATTGTGCCACAATGTTACTTCAACAGGATCTAATCCCGTCTTCCACGGCCAATAGAGGAGGTGAGATTTAGACAGCCTACTACCCCCACTCGAAGGTAGAGACTCCAGAGGACCTCCGGCCTTTTTGCAAGAAGTGAGGATGCAAGGAGTGAGGATAGAACCAAACCTCTGTCACCAAATGAGAGGGGTTTTCCAACTGCTCCCACAAACATGACTTGATTGTAGCAAACTCGAGGGCAAGTCCTGCAAATGACAAATGACAAAACTCGATGATATTGATAACACCTTCGGCGTGATGGAGATTTTGTGGTTAGTTTCTTGGGGAACTTTACAGTCGCTTCAGTTCGTCATTAGCAAGTAAACACCATGTAAAATACCACAAAGAAACGGTTAATGATCTCTTGCTTTTGCGTTTCGTAATATGTTGGTCAACATAGAAACAATGCCGCTTTTAATGGCCAATTTAAACGAAATGCATGGTACATTAGTAATACACCAAGAAGCTATACTACACTTGCTGTTTAGGGTTAACAGCCCATCCGCACTTGATCACCTGCCACATCACATCATTACCAAGAGCTACCTGCCAATTGCCATGTCACATGATCAGAAGGATCCGGCTCTCTTTGTCTATGTTAACCAGATAAAAAATGACTCGGATGAAGTATGAACCAGTTAAAACTACATTAGATCATCAAGGGGGCCATCAAAAAGAGAATAAGAACTATTTTCATGTAAAGAAAATGTATGAGATAATGCAGTACTTTTTTAAGACTTGATGTGGTTGAGCAAAACTGTTCTTGAGCTCGTCCATTGCAAACCAAGTCACATTGGAGCTCAAATTTATTAGTATAACTTTAGAAATTGCGGTCTACATGTCTACTTATATAAAACTTTCCCTCATTCTAGTATATATCGATCTATACCGAGTATACTCCCACAATGTATACGAATGTTGTACCGCTACTTCAATGATGTTGCTTTTTTTACCAAGTAAAGTCCCCTCTTTCCATATATACACAAATTGATGGTTCATGATACATACCTTTACGTATTCTGAGAATATCCACCAGAAATCCACTGATTATACTCATCCATTCGAATTATAAATGAGCTTGAAGAAGGGGATCCTCCTCCACCATATACCTATGTATTTGAGGATCACGTATAGTTACACGACTGCTATTATCGACATATTCAGGAGCAGATAAATATTCAGTTTTTATGCACACCTTTGCAATTTGAGACGTGTCAGTCGAGCTATCTGTACTCCGCAAGCACATTTTGAGATCTTTTCCTTGCATGTAAACAACTGCTCCAATAGGCCTGATATATAGTACTTGAGTTAGCAACAACTTAATACTGTATACAGAAATTTGGCCCCACTTTGTTATCCATAAGCTAGAAATCTGTTTTTTTTTAAAGCTAGAAATCTGTATTTTGCTGTACTTTAGGGCCAATAATTAGGTTGTATGTTACATGTACGGTAACAATTCTTAAAAGAAAAGATTCACTTCTAAGTTGGTAAAAAGCAGGGAAGTGCGAGACTTGAAATACCTCAGACCAGCTGCTTCACTCTTTATGCTGAGTTCCTTGCCGATTATATCACTCAAATTGGAATTTCCATCCGTCCTAACCCCCTGAATAATATTAGATCATCAATCCGAACACCAACTTAAAAATAGACATAAAGCTTCAGGAAAATTAGATTAACGAAGAAACTAAATAATATACCAGGCACTCCCCATATAATCCTCTGCCCAGCTTAAATTTGAGCAACTTTTTCATATATTTAGTTGCTGAACTTTGTTGTTTAGCTATATAAGCACTTCCATGTGCAACTAAATTTGGGACACTAATCTTCAATAACTGTTTCAATATACAAGTTGAGCCAGTGTATAATCATGCAATAAACGCTAAAAAACAAATCAAATAAATGATATGATTGAAGACATAAATTAGAAAGAGAACAAGACCTGTTCAAACAAGTGTGGATTTGTGATGCAATTCAACTCTGAACGCCATTTAGACAGACCAATATTGAACTCTTTGATATCAGGTAAGGACCACCTTCGAATGTCCCCGTCCTCAATGTACTTAAGGACCATTTCCACTCTTTCTTGGTCTTCAGCGGTCAATAGACTTGCAATATTCCCCTAGTTAGCATAAAACGCAACCAGCCTTAGAAAATCCACATGTAATTAAACACTACCATCATTAAATAACAAACAAATACTTTAGTTACTTACATTATTACACCTCGTTTCTGATAGCTTGGCACAAAAATAGTCGTAAGCTGCAGATGAACTGCTTTTCTCCAAATTAACATGATACAAGAGATTTCTGTTACAATCCTCATACAGGTGCATATCAGACAATATGGATTTCCGGTGATCAAAGCCTATCACCCTAGGTATTACAGAAATCAATCAGAACAAGCAATCACCCATAAGACATATACACATAGCAAATCAAAATCAAGAAGCTTAATTACATACTGGCATGATGTCCTTCGCGAAAGCTCAGCTGCAAACCCTTTAGGGCCAAGAAAATCAAGAAAATAACATTTTTCAAGTCCATCAATACACAAATCCTCAACCCTGTTGTCCATATAACAAGAAACAATCCAAACTTAATGCACAAAACGATAATACCATAATATTAGCATCTAAATTATATGAAATGATAACCTTTTCTAGATTACAAAGTAGAAATTACATATGGGTGTTTAAGTGCCAATTTAAGTAACTATCTGCTTATTTTAAAAGTAGATAAGTAATTTTGATAATTAAAATTAGAACTTTTTTCTTCTTACTTCAGAGAAAATAAGCAGCTGTAAAACCCCCGTAGTACAATTGCATAAAGGGATTTTTGGGACTGCTTATTACGAAGCCATAAATTACATTTGGGTGTTTAAGATTGCCAGTTTGGGACTGCTTCTTATTTAGAGAAAAATTAGCAGCTGTAAAACCCCGTACTTATCTGCTTATCTTAACTCTTTATCTGCTTATTTCAATCAAATAAGCAGTTTCCAGTATCTGACAAAAACTGATTTTTCCTTATTTCACATATGACCGCTTCAAAAGATCCCACCCCAAGCACACTCTTACTTTAACTGCCCGTTTCACAAATGAAACAGCTAAATCCTCATTTTCTCTAATATAACTATACAATCAATCTAAATACCCTAGAGTTTAACTTTCAACCTAACATGAAAGGTTAAAACTTTTTGCAACTATATGATTCACAGTAACCATTATTCCTAAAACTAAGCAAAAAAAACACAAAATGAAACTTTTTCTGCCTATTTTAGAGAGCACAAGCAGCTGCAAACACTATAATCGCTTAGAGGGTATTTGCAAATTACTTAACTAAGTCTTATTCACCTTTTTTTAAACAAATAAGCACTTTAAAGTGATCTCTAAGTTTACACTGGAATATACACTTAAAATGGATAAGCACCTAATAATAACCACTCAGTATTCCATAGTCATAATAAGTATCATTGTATGAATCCAACAAAACAAGATCAAAACTTTACGTTATCAAATGTATAAAGATAACCATTAGACCCATAATGAAGCAAAAAAAACAGAGTCTAAGGTGTGTTATATATTATGTTTCCCTAAATGGTAACATGAAATATGGGAGATTGAGGGCATCCACAATGGTCATTTCAAAAAAAAGGTTTAAAACATATGAAAAGGTTTATACTTTGTTTCAACCATAGTGAGTTGATGTTTCATGCCCATGGGAAATGAAGAGGTGTAAGATCTTGGACCATGTTATAATTTATTGCATGTGTAATTGTTAACCGTTTTACAAACTACAAAAGGTTTATCCATAGTTCAACAAGGTTTATAAAATCATAAGCTTTGTAAATTAATGATAATATAAACGTTTAGACCTTTCAAAAGGTACTCTAAGACAAGGTAGTTAAAAGCGAAAGCGACCTTTAAGCGACATACCTGTTTCCAAAGCGAAAAGCGAGAAGCGAGAAAAGCGAGCGCTTTAGTAAGCATTTTACTCTATGTGCATATAATAGTGTCTAGCATGAAAACAATTATTAAATAAAAGCATAATTATCTTAAAATATTCATTTTTTATATAAAAAGACCACAAAATTGAAGTTCATTCAAATAATTTAAAAGATTAAGGCCAGCTGTACATCTTCTTTATCTAAAAATTTGAAAACTGGCCGTTTTTTACAAAAGCGGGCGCTTTAAGGTCGCTTTTTGATCGCTTTTCAGTCGCTTTCATCGCTTCAGTAAAACGCCTCGCTTCAACAGATATAAAGCGCTTTGGGTCGCTTCAGTCGCTTTTCTCGCTTTAGCGAGCGCTTTTCTCGCTTTTGACAACCTTGCTCTAAGATATGTAAAACGTTTTTCTTTTTTTGGTAACCATGGTTTCCGACCTTTTTGGCCGCTAATTCACGGGCGCTTTGAACCCACTGCCACATAGACTCAAACAAGCTAAAGCCCTCTCATTTCAAAAGGTTGGTGTGGCCTGGTTGTTTGCACCTAGGGGTGGCAATTCGAGTCGGGTTCGGGTTGTCATGTCATAAAACCCCAACCCGAACCTGAACCATTTAAATAATCGGGTCAGTTATGTCAACCTAACTTGTTTACACATAACCTGAACCTAACCCATTTAACCCGTATATATACTTGGGTTCGTATATATACTTGGGTTGGCAGGTTAAACAGATTGCACGGGTTAAATGGTTAAATGGGTTTTGGGTTGACCCATTTAACCCGTTTTATATACAAAAGTTCAGTACACGGGTTAAACAAGTTAAACAAGTTTGTGGGTCAACCCGTTAAACCCATTTAACTCGTATAATAAATATAAATAATTTTCAATTTAAGAAAAAAAAATCTTAATTGGAGGGTCGACCCTCTTAATTTATTCTCAAAGCAAACCTGACCTGTTTAATAAACGGGTTATATGGGTCGACCCAAACCCTACCCGAAATCTATTTAGGCCCAACCTGAACCTGTTAATTTTCGTGTCGGGTTAGAAATTGACACCTAGTAGGAATTGAACACATTTTAGTGTGATAGTCGCAAACCCACTAGGCCACTCGTGAGTCATGGAAAGGGCAAAACACCCCATAAGTAAATTTGTTATCTAAAGCAGAATAAAGAATTTGAACAAAACAGCTTATTTCCTAACTCTACATTGAAATAAACAGTACCTAAAACAGATAAGCAACTGTAAAATAAGCAATTCCAAACACTCTCTTAGTTAAAGTGTGGTATTATTTACCTGAATGGTTCAACAGATGAAAATGGTAAAACAAGAGATGGAAGATTAAGGTGAGAATGAAAAAGCTGAGCAAATAAAGCTGAGAACGATCCTGAAAAAGATGGATAATTGTAGAAAACCAAGATTTTGATACGTTGGTCTTGGGCTTTTGTTAGTGATTCCAGTGCAGCATTTGATCGAAAACCTTGTCTGCGTGTTCGGTTGTTGTTTAGTATTAATGAAACCGAGAGTTTCAGTGTCATTTGATGATGTTTTTGGGTTTCAAAGACATTGCTTATTCTTCTTTTCATACTTCATTTCTACTCTTCTTTTTAAACCATTTTCCTTTTTACTTTCTTTCGATCCTCACGTCTAATTTTTTTTTCTTTTTTTTTTATTAATTTATGGTAAAAGGGGAATTACCCTTTATTTCTATCTCTACTATTTATAAAACTTATAAAAGCTGACTTCTTTTTAACATAGACTATATCAACCAATCACATTTATTCAAATTAACTTTCCACTTTTTTTTTAAAATTAAATAACTCACAAACTATAAATCGTCAAGTGACAAAAACTACACCATTACAACGAGAATTGAATCATTTTTCTATCGAGAGTCACATGTATATACTTTCGACGAATTTTTTTCGACTTTTTTTCTTAAGTCACGTATGAGAGAATCATATATGATTTGTCACAAATCATATATGATTTGTCACAAGTCATATATGATTCGTGATATGAATCATATATGATTTTCTGAAAATCATATATGTTTCGTGACGAGTCATATATGATTCTCTCAGACGTGATTTAAGAAAAAAAGTTGAAAAAAGCTTATCGAAAGTATATACATGTGCCCCTCGTTAGAAATATGATTTAATTCTCATCACGATGGTATGTTTCGTTTTGCGTAACGATTAACGGTTTGTGAGATATTGAATTTTTTTTTCACTCCAAAGTGTGTGAGGTCTCAAGTTCAATTCCCACTAGGTGCAAACAACCTTGAAGTGGCTACGCCAACCTCCTGAAAAGGGAGGGCTTTACCTGGTTTGAGTCTGTGTGGCGGTGGGCTCAAACCCCGTTGATTAGTCGGCCAATGAGTCGGAAATCACGGTTTAAAAAAAATAAAAAAATAGATTTTTGTTGTTAGATGAAAAAATGAATGGTTGTGATTGGTTAATTGAGTATATGCTAAAGAAATGGTCTATGTTGAACTTTTTCCTATAAAAGCTACATAATATTTGTTCAAAAACTTATCTCACTATCTCACCATTCCTTTAGTAGAAATTTTCCTCAACATTACCTTAATTAACATTTGAACACATCCAAAAACAGAAATCTCCTACAATTTGGTATATGTCAACGCATGAAAAAGTATGTCATCATTACCTTTGTTTTTGGAGGCTCGTTTAATTTTAGAAAAGATATCAATCAGTTGTGTTGATTTATACTTTTCATTCTTTCTTACGTGAGACAGTGTGCAAAGCTAATTACAATGTGAGATCTTTACAAATTATTCTCTTCTTCTACACGACTCAATAATCTTGTTTTTGTAAACTAATTTAAACTTCAAAACTAATTAAAACCACATTTACACAGTTAACACACACACGCAAAAATATTATTCCTTCTCTAAACCCTAATAATATTGGTGCCACCATAATTTTTATCACCACCAGATCTGCCGAATTCGCCACCATATCTTGATGGTTTAGGTGGTTTCAAGTTAGTTTTGGTTGGTGGTATTGGTTGTTGGTTTGGGTGATTTGATTTTTTTAATATAATCTAATATCTAATATTTTCTTTTGACTTTACCCAATTTTTGGATTCTAATATTTGACATTTCTGTTTGTTTGATGCGCGTGAAGGTGATTTAGTGAAGTTGTTGTGGTTAATAGCTGGATGGACTCATGCGTATCATGTGTTTGATGAAAGTCCTCACAGAAGTTGCCTTGCGGTATGTTTTCAATTTTTGTTTTCTTTAAATTCAAATCGACTCTTAAACTCATGTTTATGAATATGTGTCTTCGATTTTATAGTCTTTGCTTGTAATGGTGTTTGGTGGTTCACATGCCTAAATGGTGTTTTGTGGTTCAAATGCGTAAATAATTTATGGATAAACCCTTGGCTTAAATTCAGTGAACTTGTGTTTTGTAGGAATTCCAATTGAATTTTTTCCCTTTTATCTATGTTACTACAGGATGTGGCGGCCATAAAAAGAAATGAATTACAACCTACTTTCTCAAGCGTGTGGTTACTTATGGGGATATATGGAAGCGATTGTGTTGTGACATACGTCGACTGTGCTATAGGTATTTTTGGTTATTTATCGAAATTGTTGACTCACTTATGTTAACTTGGACTAATTATTGTGCATTGTATGGCAATGTGTGGCAAAACTTATAGTATTAAGCTCCTTATACTAAAATCAATCTGTATGGCAATGTGACTTATAATGTTACCCATTAGGAACTGTTTAGGTCATTTTGTGACTATAAATTCTTGTAACGATTGTCAAAAACTGTTAATTTTACTATAAATGTTTAATTATATAGCATTTTTAGGATTAACGTTTTCATACTGACCCAAATAGGATATAAGTCAAAACCTCTACCAGCAGATGTACAAAAGTAAAAGTATGTCTGTTTTAATGCGAAGTTAGAAAAACACAACAGGATCATGAAGCAAGCTTTGTGTGGTGGTTACTCTTAGGCAAAAGCGTTTGAAGAAAAAGATAAGTGATATATGTTTGTAATGAAGTAACAAACTGAGTATTACGCTCTACTATTTTAATTTATGCTATTTTTTTAATGGTAAACTATCACTTATTAGCTAAACTATTGGTAGTAAGAAGCTTAAATTTAAAGTTGTATGAGACATATACATATACATGACATGCTTATTAGGACATAAAGATACAATGCAAGTTTATAAATTGGAAGAATCTGAAAATAGGCCAAACACACGGGCTTATAAAAAATATAAGTTGAAATCATATAAGCTTATAAGCAACCACCCCATAAGTTATTGATATTAAAATTATTTAAGTAAAAAAACATGTTCATGGAGCGTTTATATGTAAAATAGTAGGCGTGCTAGGCATACCGACATCACTTTAAGAACTAAGAACTTTTGGCGTGCGATATAGTATATATGTTGAACTTATAGTATTCCTTAAACTAGCTTCACTTGGTAAAAAGATATCCAAGTATCTTGACGTCAAACCCGTCAAGAGATTCTATGTTATGGGGAGATTTTGAATGTCATCTTGGCGCATGAAAACACCAAAGTTGGTTCCCGATAAATAGTTGTATAGTTCATGGTGTTATCTCCACTTAATAGTGGACATTGTTTATTTGTATTCTCTTCAGTTTGCGGTCTTGTTATGTTATCGACACTTAATAGTCGACGTTACTGTTTATATACTATCCACGGTGTTGCAAAATGGCCCATCTTTAAGTGTTTATTGGCTTATTGTGGTAAGCATGTTGTTTCTATGATTCAAATGACATTGTTCTTAGATTTTATCAAAAAATAAGACCAAATTGTACATCTTTGACCCGGTTTTTCTTCGTTACAATTAAGAATTAACTCTCAACCGTTTTTTATGATCAATTTCCGCTTAGATGATGATATATCAGGTACCATGTAGGAAATTTGTAAAGAACAGAATGTGGTTGAAGTATGCGAATCTTTTATCATGGACTTCCTTTCTTAAACTTCACATACAATTTTAGTCGTACTGTATTCAAAATTATTACATTTAGAAAGCAAAATTGTGATGTGATATGTGCAAATATTCTTTCACAAAGATGGTAGCATAAAATGAAAATGTGAAATCGAACTAAGTGGGTTAAAACAACACACAATATATGTATAAATGACTAAATGTTGTTGTGATGCATATAAGATACAAATGAAAATGTTGTTATGTGCACATATTCTCTCACAGATATGGTAGCACAAAATGAAGATGTTGTTTTGCGCATATAAGATACATTGAAATTGATAGATGACAAGGCTTGATTTCCTACTAAGTTCAAGCGTTCAGAAAATAGTACTTTCCTTAACAACTTTCGCTTTCTTTTATATGTAAGCAGGTCCATCTAGGAAAGAATTTTGAAATTGGAAAAGATTACACCAGTTTGGACCTGATAAGAAGAAGGTGAATCTTATTTTTGAAACTTTATAGTGATGCCAATTATTTTACCACTTTACATATTATTGGCTATCTTGATTAATGTAAAAAGTAGGTAAATAGGGAACGAGGGTTCAAAGTCTATTTTTTAAGTGCGTACAGCCTCTGAAATAGCAAATTTTTTCTAAAGATTAATGCACTGGTTATTTACAAATAAAGTTCAAAAGCTGGACAAGAAAATATTTGTGAGCCTCCCCAACCAACTAAGGTTGTTTGATCATTTATTTTTTAGGCACGCACTTGACATAATCTTTATATCCATACAAACATCACGTGAGTGTTTACCCACGTGAAGTGTAGCCATAAAACCCAAATGATTACAGAAATAGAAAGAGAGGTTCATTCAAGTTATAGCGTGAAACCCGAAAAGCAAGAAAGGAGCCTAGGGAAGGTGGTTTTGTTGAGCCTCTGTTGGTGTTAGCTTCAGCTTCAACCTTTGAAACCGTTGCTGAGAACCCCTCTATACAGGATGTGAGGGAATTTACTGCTGCAAATGAAGCCAAGCAAATGGCTGCACGTGAAGCTGAGACAACCATGTCACACTCACATCCTTACTATGAGGCACCAAAGATCCTAAACGAGGCTGTTTCAGGTATGTATTATTTTTTATCTAACGGGCCAAACTGTAACAAAATATAACCCGTCAAATAGGTTCAAGAGTCAAAAGGAACTTAATGTGTATTTTTTAACACATAAAACCTTTTAAATCATTTATCTTTGACACACAAAATATAGAAAATAGTAAAACGATAACTGTTATTTAGGCCAACCTGAAGCAACCCGTTTAGACCCGTCAAAACATTTTACAGTAACATGGTTGATCAATCTTGAGCTTTTAGTATGTAGATGATATAGAACGTAGTCGAAGAGATTAAATGTTGTGCCTTGTGCTACACGCAATGACAATTTCGGGTAAACTTATCGTTTTAATTTCGTACACCTAGGTTTTTAGTGATCCACTGAACATTTATGAAATAATCTTAATTTCACATAAAGTCTTAACAGAGAAATTGAAGTTATTTGCTTGGAGTACTAATACATTTCATTATTAAAATATTTATACTAGCATAGACAAATACTACCAAATGTAAGAACATGAACTTATGTTAAAATTATTGATAAATTTGATTACGTTATATCTCGAGGTTGCATTTGAACCAACAGGCTCATAAAATTACGCCATATGAAATAAACATGTAGAAACTAGAAGGGGGGGGGGTTGAATAGTTTCTTAAATTTACTTTAGATTGGTTTAAAAAAATCCTTTTCAAAAACTTAGACTTGAGTATTTATGTGAAACCTTCTTATACACAATATGAACAAGGTATAGTGCAACTAAACTAATAATCACAAGTATAAAGAATAATGAATGTAAAGAGATAAGGGAAGGAAAGATCAAACCAAACACCAAGGATTTATAGCGGTCCGGCATCAAAGCTCACTCCTCGTTCCTACTCCACTCCTCGCGTACTCCTTACTCGAGAGTTCACTAATCAACAAGCTCCTTAAGGTGGAGAAACCGTACACAACGTCGCTTAACCAATTTCCGACTCTAAGCTAAAAGTCGAGCCCTAATCTTAGCTAGGACCAATCTACACCAATTATACTTTGAAAATCAAGTATTAACCTTAGTACATATACAACTTCCAAATAGACACAACTACTTGGATCTTCACAACAATGACACAACAATGAATAAATAAGTTTGGATCTTCAATGGATCTTTGAGGTAGACACAACACTTCAAGGATGATAGTGTTCTTCTCTTTGCACTTTTAGAGGAAAAGATGAGAGGGGAAAGATTCACTTCTAAACAAGTAGTAATCAACACAAATGATCAAAGATTTGAGTGATTTAAGAAGTATGAAAGAATCTGGAAATGTATGTGCAAAAGAGGTGAATTGAAAGTTTGAGAATGGTCCACTATTTATAAGACAAACATCCAACGGCTATATCTGCCCGCGGTTCCTTATTGGAGCCAGCGGTTCCTTATCGATAAGGAACCGCCATAGGAGCTAAGGAACCGCATGCATAGACTCCGCTCCCTTTTGTCTTTTAGTGGATTGGTTCGAATCTGGGGATTAAAATATCCTGAAAGGATATTCCAAACCAAGATAGAATATGCCATTTTCAAATTTCAAATTTTCAAATAATTAATTTAATAAAACAATTTCTTAAAAAGAAAGTTTAATAAAAAAACTTGTCATACTTAATAAAAAGTGAGTTTTAAGAAAAGATTAAATCCTTGATCACTTAATTAAGATGAGTACTTGTTTGTTCATACCTTAAGTGATAATGGTTGAAATGAAAAATACTTGAACTCAAGAATTCGTTTTTCGTTGTTTTCGTAAATGCTTGTTTTTACATATTGTTGTAATCAAAACAAAGCGAGACCGAAAAATGCTAGTAATGTTTTTAGGTATCATTGCATTAACAATCTCCTCCTTTTTGATTCCGACAATACATAAACTCAATCACCTAATAAAACAAGATTTTCGAAAACGAGTTTATATCATTTCTCCCCCTTTGTCGAAGCAAAAAGGTTGCAAAAGTCTTTGTAGAAGAAAAGAACCGGACTTTGCAAATGCTCCCCCTTGGTGCTTACTCCCCCTTGCTTGGGGCACCAAGGATTCGATATATGGTGACAAGCTACATAGAAGGGTTAGTAGTATAGAAGAGACACCCAACAAGATATAGCAAATGTCACAAAAAAAATAAATTAAGAGAAGAGACAAAAGATCCAAGATAAGTCATGTTATAAGGAAACTTGATAAAAGATACAAGGAAATGAATCATATAAAGATGTATGAGACACAAACACAAGTCAAAAGCATAAATCTAATTCTAGTTAAACTAGAACTCTAAGATTTTCTTGAACTAGATGTCTTGAAGATAAGCAACCAGTGCTTAGATAAAAGACAAGGTAGTGGCGGAAGTAGGTTGTGGTGGCTTGGTAGAGATCTCATAGTCATAGTGAATAGGAGGTTTGACTAAGAGACTCTTGATGTAATTAAACTCTTCATAGATATGGTCCATATCAAGATGTTGATATTGACAACAATGATAATATGTTCCATGATGCATGACATTATCATGTGAAGGAGGAAGAACACTAAAGGCTAGTGGTGGAAGATAAAAAGTTCCACAATCAACATTCATAGAAGAAGAAGATATGTGATTTTGAGTGTTCTTGGGTGAATTGGGATTGAAAGCAATTGAAGAGAATGGAGGAGAATCAAAGCTTTCATTTGGGGAATAATATATTTTGATTTGAGAAAGGATGCAAAATGCTTAAGGTTAAATAGAGAAAGCCCAAGATATTTTAGGGGTGGTCAAAGGGTTGAAACAAAGATTCCAAAAAGTGTTGGAACAAAATTGGAGTTTCAAGAATACCCGAAAAAGAGGTTACTGGGCGCGGTTCCTTATCTCAATAGGCGGTTCCTTATCACTGGGGAATCGCGGTCTCAATAGAGAACCGCCCACGGTGGGTTAATTTTGGTGATGAGGGAGGATTTTCCAATTCATCAAATCCTATTTTTCTAATCTAACTAATCATGGAGATATGCTTAGAAGCAAAGATATACAAAGAAAACACACAAGAAGTCATCAAACAAGGTTTTGACCAAAATACATGGATTTTAAAGAAAATCGATGTAGAAGGTGTGTAGAACTAGACACAAGGTCATGACACAATTATCCTCCATAGTTCTCTTTTGTTCTTGCTATATTTGAGAGACCCATACATATAAATTATTTAAGCTCATTATGAATAGCAAGAAGCTATAAAAAACGTTTTTAGATTGAATTAACAATGCAAAAACATTTCTCGACCATTTTTGAAAGAACTTTGAGAGTTTTGAAAAAAAAGAGAAGTTTTCCAAAAAGAGTTTACGATACTCAAAAGCTCAAAGAAAGAAAAGACTCAAAAGAGAAAAAGACTCGATTAATTAAAATGCATAATTAAGGAATATGTTCCATTAAACCTAGACCTAGACGCAAATAATTAAAAGGTTCCCTCTTAAGTGGCTTAGTGAAGATGTCGGCTAAGTTTTTTACCGAGGGTACCTTCTCTATCAAAATGTTCCCCTTTTGAACATTATCCCTAAGAAAATGTGGCAAATCTCTATGTGCTTAGTTCGCGAATGTTGCACGGGATTCTTGCTAAGGTCTATTGCACCCTTGTTGTCGCACATGATGGGAACATCATCAAGAAAAATCCCGTAATCAACAAGCGCTTGCTTCATCCATAGAGCTTGTTGACAAGCTTTACCAGCACTCACATACTCGGCTTCCGTGGTGGATATAGCAAGAGCGGTTTGTTTCTTGGAGAACCAAGAAGTTAAACAACAACCCATGAAGGTACATACTCCACTAGTGCTTTTCCGGTCCACATAGTCTCCCGCATGATCCGAGTCCGCGTAGACAATGGTTTCTACGCCGGTCCCTTTAGGATACCATAATCCTAAATGTATAGTGCCCTTAATGTATCGGAAGATACACTTAACCGCTTCAAGGTGAGAGGTTTTGGAGCCTCTTGGAAGCGAGCACAAAGGCAAACACTAAACATGATATCCGGTCGACTTGCCGTTAGGTACAACAAACTACCAATCATACCTCTATATTTGGTGTTGTCTACCGACTCACAATCATCATCTACGGTGAGTTTAGTATCCGAGGCCATAGGGGTCTTCATTGGTCTAGAGTCTTCTAATCTAAATTTCTTTAGCATTACTTTAACATACTTGGATTGATTAAAGAAAATACCATCGTCCATTTGTTTAATTTGGAGTCCTAAGAAGAAGTTAAGTTCTCCCATCATACTCATTTCAAACTCGTCATGCATGATTTTGGCAAAGTCATCACACAATGATTGACAAGTTGAACCAAATATAATGTCAACAACATATATTTATACGATAATGAGGTGAGAACTTTTCTTCTTTATAAAGAGTGTATTGTCTATCATCCCTATGGTATACTCATGTTTTACAAGAAACGCTTTAAGTCTATCATACCAAGCTTTGGGTGCTTGTTTGAGACCATAAAGAGCTTTCTTAAGCTTGTAAACATGGCCCGGTTTCTCAAAAACAATGAAGCCGGGAGGTTGAGCCACATATACCTCCTCATTGATCAAACCGTTAAGAAATGCACTCTTTACATCCATTTGTTGAAGCTTAAAGTCTAAGGCACAAGCGTAAGCTAAAAGGATTCTAATGGATTATAATCTAGCTACGGGTGTGTATGTCTCGTCATAATCAATCCTTCTTGTTGATTATAGCCTTGAGCTACAAGTCTAGCCTTGTTACGAGACACAACACCATTCTCGTCTAACTTATTCCTATATACCCATTTGGTTCCTATGATGGTCGAACTTCTAGGTGGAGGAACAAGTTCCCAAACGTCATTAGCAATGAATTGATTCAATTCTTCTTGCATAGCGATGACCCAACTCTCATCCATCAAAGATTCTTTAACATTCTTTGGTTCAATCAAGGAGACGAAACAAAAGAAGTTACTTTGATTTTGGACTTGAGATCTTATGGTCGTTTGATTTAATTCGCCTATGACGTTATCGAGAGCATGATCCTTTGACTCCTTAATGTTTATTCCATTTTCAACACTAAGGTCTTCAACTCTTATGTTTCTAACATCTTTGGCATTAACTATGTCTATTTCATCTAAGTCATCATCTACCAAAGGTGGTGTCTTAGATGAAGGAGGGGTTTTATCAAATGTCACGTTAAGTGATTCTTCAATTACACCCGAGATTCTATTGAGGACTATGTAGGCTTTTCTAGTTTGAGAATAACCTAAAAAGATACCTTCATAAGACTTTGGGTCAAACTTGGTAAGGTAATATTTGGTGTTAAGAATGAAGCACTTGCTTCCAAACACCCTAAAGTATTCCAATGAGGGCTTCTTACCTTTAAGAATCTCATAGGTGGTCATTCCTAGAAAAGGTCGAATAAGAATTCGGTTGAGAATGTAGGTCGATGTGTCCACGCATTGCACCAAAATTTTTGAGGCAAATATTGCTCATTTAACATCGTCCTACTCATCTCTTGGATGGTCCTATTCTTCTTTTCAACTAACCCATTTGATTGTGGAGTGCGAGGAGTCGAGAAGTTATGGGTAATACCATGAGCTTCACAAAAGGCACCGAATTGCACTTCATTATCAAATTCCCTACCATGATTCGTCCTAATAGAGACAATTGAACATCCTAGTTGATTTTGTATTCTTCGACTAAAGGTTTCTAAGTGATTGAAAGCTTCATTCTTAGACGCCAAAAATCTAGTCCAAGTGAATCTAGAGTAGTCGTCTATAACTAGGGTATAAAGGTTACCTCCATAACTCCGTATGGCGGAAGGTCCAAAGAGATCCATATGTAGGAGCTCTAAGCAGCGAGAGGTTAAAACCAAATTCTTGGCTTTGTGACTTGAGTGAACTTGCTTCCCAATATTGCAAGCATCACAAAAGTGACTATCAAACTTTATCTTTGGGAGATGTCTTACCAACTCCTTAGAGACTAAAGATTGAATTAAACGCATATTAGCGTGACCTAATCTCCTATGCCAAAGAGTAGAACTATCATCTAAAGTCGCTAGACATAAGTTGTCCTTAGACTTCCTATTAACCTTCATGACATAAATCCCCTGCTTTCTAACACCTCTTCCAATGACTTTTCCATCTTTTACGATATCACTGTCATATTCCAAAAAGATGACCTTACACTTATTGTCACAAATTTGACCAATACTTAGAAGGTTAAAGCCTAAGTTATCTACGTGCTCTACGTTTTCTATAGTCATAGAGTCAAGAGAGACCGTACCTTTGCCAATGATATTACCACGTCGATTACTTGTGAATGTAACGTTACCTCCATCATATGCTTTGTAGTGCGAGAACAAACTTCGATTACCCGTCATGTGTTTAGAACAACCACTATCCTTAATCCACTCGTCGGGTTCTAAATCTATTCCCAAGCATATCTAGGTAACAACACACAAGATCAAACATTTGGTCCCGAATATCTCATGGGTCCAAAATTATTAGTTCCAAACATCCCTTGCATTTGGTTGGGATGCATGAATGAAGGAGACATTCCCCATGGGGAAAAGTATTGTTGTTGAAAATTATTCCAATTCATATGGCGATTTTGTTGTCCATAGTTTCTCCTAGGTGTCTTTGATATTGATCTAGAATTATTATTATTCCTCTTAGGCGTTGCAGTTTTACTTCTCGGTCGTGATTTAGCTTGATCATATCTTTTTGGCGTAGGTGTTCTACTTCTAGGTTTAGATTCATTTCGTACTCTTGGAGGAGTAGATGTTTGTCCAGATAAGTTTCTAGTTCCATTAGAGGTTTACTCAAGGGCTTGTAGAATTTATCTAGAGTAGACTTTTCAATTATGGGTACTTTGACCTTGTTAATAAGAATATGTTTTGGTCCTTAACCTAAAATAGACTTTTCAGAAAGTTCAGGATTTTCACAAAAATCTTCTTTTGGCTGCGGTTCTTTAGCTCCATCTGCGATTCCATATCAATAAGGAACCACCCCATATATTGGAGAACCGCGTACAGGGGAGTGTCTTTCTGAAAACCTAACTTGTTTTGGTTCACTAGTTGATGCTTCATTAGTGTTATATCCTAACCCAAGTCTTTCCTTAGAATGAATTTGTTTATTTAACATATCATCAAGAGCATTAGTACCTCTCATGAACTTTTCAAGTCCAATGGAGGTGCTCTTAAGGTTTTCATTTTATTGTCTAAGGTTTTCACATTTTAAGCATCCTAGATCTACTTCTTTATTTTTCTCAAGCTTTGCTAATTTCTCTTTTAGCTCACTAATCTCATTTTCAAACTTAGTTCTAGTTGATTTTAGCATTTTGTTCTTTTCAATGAATTTAAGACTAAGCTTATGCAAGTTATTATATTGACATTCTAATTCACTATCATCTTGAGAAGAACTATTATTGCTATAATACTCGGTTTCAGAATGTACCTCTTTAGAAGTGTGAGCCATGAGACACTTCTCATCTTTGGGGTTGTCATCAACATCTTCACCGCTATCGCTTCATGAACCTCCAACGAACGCCGTGTGGTTCTTGTCGCGTGAAGGCTTAGGAAAATCACCGATGAAATGATTTGGATCACCACATCTAAAGCATTTCCTATCACCTTTATCATCTTTGGAAAATCGGTTTTTGGAGAAGGGTTTCTTGTCGTTGTTTGGTTGCCTCACGTATTGACCTCGTCTTTTAAAGAACTTCTTAAAGTCTCTAACCGCCATGGCATATTCCACAGCAGCACTATCCGAGAAGCTTTCATGGTCACTTTGCGCCTTCTTGCCCTTGAGTGCAAAAGACTTTCTTTCACTCTTAGTTTTCACCATTTCCGAGTCCTTTAAAATTATCATCTAGTGAACCTTCAAGTTACCAATGAGTTCATCGAGTGATAATTTGGCGGGATCCTTTGATTCTTCAATTGCCGTGACTTTAGCTCTCCACTTTGGATGCAACGCCCTAAGAAACTTCCTAACATTGTTCTTGCTAGAAAAACCTTCATCAAGTGCTTTTAAACTAGTAATAATAGTGTTAAATCTAGCAAATGCACTATCAATAGTTTCATCTTCTAAGATGACAAATTGTTCATATTGTTGAACAAGAAGATTGATTTTTTACTTTCTTTGACTTGGCTATTACCTTGGTGGGTTACTAAAAGAGTGTTCCAAATATATTTAGTGGTTTCATACATAAAAATCCTTTCATACTCTTTCTTTGGTAAATCATTATAAATCACAATTTTAGCCTCAATATTTTTAGCAAGTTTCCTTTTAGTATCATCATTAGCTTTGTCAAAAGTTACTATCTCTTTGCTTTTAGAAACTTCATTATATTGGTAAGGCAAAAAATCACCATTAGTAATAACATGCCAAAGATCTAAATCTTTTGATTTCACATAAGTCTCAAATCTATTTTTCCAATAAATAAAACTATCAGTTTCAAAAAGAGGTGGTCTTTGCATGGATTTACCTTCTAGATACTTGTTGGAATTCATAGATCGATTCAAGTTTTAAAATACAATATATTTTAAAAGGCTTGAGCAACCACGCTCTGATACCAATTGTAGAAACTAGAGGGGGGGTTGAATAGTTTCTTAAATTTACTTGTTAAAGATTGGTTTTTAAAAGTTCCTTTTCAAAAACTTAGACTTAAGTATTTATGTGAAACCTTCTTTTACACAATATGAATAAGGTATAGTGGAACTAAACTAATAATCACAAGTATAAAGAATAATGAATGTAAAGAGATAAGGGAAGGAAAGATCAAACCAAACACCAAGGATTTATAGTGGTTCGACAACGAAGCTCACTTCTCGTTCCTACTCCACTCCTCGAGTACTCTTTACTCGAGAGTTCACTAATCAACAAGCTCCTTAAGGTGGAGAAACCGTACACAACGTCTCTTAACTAATTTCCGACTCTAAGCTAAAAGTCGAGCCCTAATCTTAGCTAGGACCAATCTACACCAATTATACTTTGAGGATCAAGTATTAACCTTAGTACATACACAACTTCCAAATAGACACAACTACTTGGATCTTCACAACAATGACACACCAATGAATAAATAAGTTTGGATCTTCAATGGATCTTTGAGGTAGATACAACACTTCAAGGATGATAGTGTTCTTCTCTTTGCACTTTGAGAGAAAAAGATGAGAGGAGAAAGATTAACTTCTAAACAAGTAGTAATCAAACAAATGATCAAGGATTTGAGTGATTTAAGAAGTATGAAAGAATCTGGAAATGTATGTGCAAAAGAGGTGAATTGAAAGTCTGAGAATGGTCCACTATTTATAAGACAAACATCCAACAACTATATTTGCCCGCGGTTCCTTATCGATAAGGAACCGCTATAGGAGCTACGGAACCACCTGCATAGACTCCGCTCCCTTTTGTCTTTTAGTGGATTGGTTCGAATCTGGGGATTAAGATAACCTGAAAGGATATTCCAAACCAAGATAGAATATGTCATTTTCAAATAATTAATTTAATAAAATATTTTCTTAAAAATAAAGTTTAATAAAAAAACTTGTCACACTTAATAAAAAGTGAGTTTTAAGAAAAGATTAAATCCTTGATCACTTAATTAGGATGAGTAATTGTTTGTTCATACCTTAAGTGATAATGGTTGAAATGAAAAATACTTGAACTCAAAAATTCGTTTTTCGTTGTTTTTGTAAATGCTTGTTTTTACAAATTGTCGTAATCAAAACAAAGCGAGACCGAAAAATGCAAGTAATGTTTTTAGGTATCATTGCATTAACAAAACAGGTTTTTGATTTTAGGTGGACTTATTGTCATTTTATAATCATTAATGAACTACTTAGGTCACTTAAGTTTGAGGCGATCATGAATATGCCACTAAGCATTAAACAAGCAAACTCGGGAACCATTTGGTTGACTTTTCAGTTTATCTTTCATATATTACTACCTGAGAATTATGTATTTACACAAGATTTAGTTGGAAAACTGTTCAAGTAAAATGGTTAGTGTGTAAGACCATATGGTTATAAAACTTGATGCATGCCTCTACACTCACAATGGATGATAGTTAGATAATTTGAAAGTGAATGACAAGAAAAAGAATAGAATATACCATGAGTACAAGACATGTTTACTATTTTTTATATGTAATGTATATTTACTATTCTAGGATTAGACGTTCCATTTGTTATTGGCATAGATATTCATATCATTTAATTAGTAGAACGAGTAAACTCAATTTTAAAGTATCTATGATGTTCATCCTTGTTTATAATTCTGTTATTGCATTGCAGGTGTTTAAAGAAATCCTTTTCAAACTAAAGAGAACATTCCGTGTTCGCCTTAGCTTTGCGATAACTATCAATAAAGCTGAAAGCAAACAATTCCAAACGCGGGTGTCTATTTGCCTCGCATGACAAGATTTATGTTGCGTTGTCTAGAAGGATATCACACATCTACTAATGTACCGGTGAAACGAATCTAAGTGTTTGGTCAAGGAGAAGTTTATACCTCAAATGTCGTGTACCAAGCAATATTATGCGACAAGTTTACTCGTGTGTTGCTATATTTTAACGTTACACAAAGTACTTATTACAATATCGTACATCGTTAATATTCTTCCGCTATGGATTTCCGCTGCTATGCGTAGGTATTCACCTAGTTTATATATTATTTGTACACCGTAGCCTTTCATCCCTTCCACCCATTTGTAAATGTTGCCTTTTTTACAGCCTTTGTTGCTAATTACTTTTTTTCAACTTTTTCCAGCCGTTCATTTGTAAAGTTGTTTCCTTTTTTACAACCGTTGTTGCTTATTACTTTTTTTTTCAAGCTTTTCTAGCCGTTGATACATACGAAGGAATGACGTCGATTTGTACATTACATGTTAGTGATAAAAAACAGGTATATCTTTCTCTCTCTTACCCCTAATCATTCAATATCTTTCTTTGATTTTCTTTCATCTATACTGATAGATCGTTTTTATCTATATTGATGGATCTTTTTTATCTATACAGATGGATCTTTGATCTATACTACTAATGGATCTTTTTTTTGATCTATACTGAAGGATCTTTGATCTATACTAATGGATCTTTTTTATCTATATTGATCGATCTTTGATCTATACTTATGGTTATTAAGTTTTTTGTTTCGATTGAAGTTGGCGCTACTTTTATTGATTGTTATTCTGCTTTTTACGGTTGAAAAAAATGGTATAATTGTGGTTTAAGTCAATGTGTATATGGTTGTTGATATCTGCTAGCAACTTGAATTGTTATTTCGGTTTTTTATTGTTGAATAAATGATGGGTTCTCCATGTTTGGTTAACATTGACTAGCTAAAGTCGTTCAACGTTGTTGGTACACTAATTTGTGTGGTAACGAATAGTAATTCGGCACCCTTCCTTTCGTTGTCGCCATCCATGGCAGGCGACGATATAGACGGGGCGTATCGGTGTGATGACACTGTCGTTCCCGTGATTAGTTTATACTTTGCACATATTAGGCTATACGCATCTTGGCGGGGCAAGCCATTAGCTTTGCAACCATGACGTATTAATCTATTTTGTAGAATGTTGGTACAGAGCGGTGGTGTATCTTTTGGAAAGTTCTAAAAGGAAATAATGATTATAATCGAGTATCAGTAACGGGACTGTGTGCTTCTTGGCGGGGCAATCTTTGTTTGTTTGCAGCCAGAGCAGACATATAATCGGTTTGCTCTCTCATCTGAGCCTCTTTAATTTCATAAAAATTTGGTTTTTCTACACGAGTTACCCCTTTTGTGGTGAGATCAGTTCACAGTTTCTTTTTTACACCAAATAGCGATTGATAATAGCAATGACTGTGTTTTTAAATATTTCGATATATATATTTTGTTTTTTTATTTTTGTTGGAACACAATTTTATCTCATTTTAGGCTAAGCTTTGCGATTTCAACTTATATGGCGGAGTGGCCGTTGATTGTGTTGGGTCAAAAAGTTGATGTGGCAGAAACTCAAAACGAAGAAAACATGAAGGCATTTGTTCAATGTTGACACATTGTGTCTAAGCTTTGACAAGTGTAAATTAGGCGTTGATAGAAGTCAACAGAAGTCAAACGCTGTTGGAAAAATCTATTTAGGATAAGTATTCAGAATATTATTTATGAATATTCTGTATTAGTTATTTAAATAGAAGATATGCATGTTTATTCATAGTTATCTCTTGTAAAACCCTAATCCTTACACTATAAAAGGAACCAAGGGTTATTAGGTTTTTCATATCTTTCATTCACAATGTAAACCTAAAGCGTGTGTTGCACTAGACGTGGGATTAATGTATACACGTCTAGTGGTTGTTGATTATTAATATAATTAGCAACCCAATTAAGTAATTCATGTGTTCTTGTGCCCCAAACACCTTGTTAATGGTTAGTGTTCTAATTCCGCTTTGATTATGTTAATCATATGAATAATGATCATTCCTAGTAGCTTAAAGATCCGTGAATCTTAGGATTCCACAGTTGGTATCAGAGCCTCGTGGCTCGTAATGCTAGGACCAACAAGGTGTTCGTGTTTTGAGAAGAAAAGAAAAAATCGTATAGGTTTTTCTGGGCGGTTTTGTGTGCGCACCAGTATTCAGAAGCCATAACTTTTTATTGAACCGTTGGATCGCCACGAAATATTATGTATGTGTTCTACACACATACATCTGGATATCCACTGGAGGGATTGTCGAGATTATCCCCAAGAAAAAGTTATTAAGCGTCGAAGTCAGCAGTGATCATATGCTGTTTTTTGTGAACAGTAATAGTAAAAACTCGATTTCTCCTTCGTTAACCGTTGGATCGTCGTGAAATTCGCGCTGTAGGTTCTTGACACTTGTGTCTAGGATCTCAACGAAGGGATCTTCAATCTGAGCTCTCATGAAGAAGATATTCGATGTCGAAGTTTACTGCAGTTTATGGTTTTCACATAAAATCATGATTTAGGGTTTATAAAACCCTAGATCAATTAACCGCTGATGTATGTTATTTAGACGCTGATAGATGTTGGTGTGACGCTGATAGATGTTGGTGTAACGCTGACAAGGCATGGATGAGACGCTGATGGCCAGGCGCTGACAAGTTTATAGTTGGCGCTGAAAGGAATAAAGTTGACGCTGACAGGAGGCGTTGACACTTGTTGTCCGATATATACATTTTCAAACGCTGACAAGTGTTGTCTGATATTGGACAACACAAGTGTTGATATCTTGGACAAAGGAAGATATTGGACAACAAAAGGAATAGCTGCTGTTTAAAAAACTGATATGATTTTGGCACACAAAAAGAGGTATTTACACACGAAGGTACATGGGATCTCCGTTTTTATACAGAATATCAAGTTGATATTTATGGCTTGGATATTTTTAAAGGGGATTAATGATTTTTAAGTAAGTTAGCAACAATTCATGAAGAATTTGACGAATATTAGATTATGTAATCGGGGTAGCCTTGAGAAAGAGTTATCCGATCTAATACTTTTACATATGGTATGAAGATGTTATTTCATTAAAATTCGTCATGAAGAGTTGTTGGCTTAAGGGGAAGAATTCTTATGGTAAGTTTGATGTTCGAAGAAGATTTTCGCGAGTTTGTGTTCTATCATATCTTAAAGTCGTGAACTCCCAGTCATTGACTTTTAAGATAACTTGTTTGTGATTTTAATGGTTGGTGACGAAGACTTGTCATAACACTTGAAGGAGTTACATTATCGTGCTCAGTGTCTCACAAAGGATGAGAATGTTGACAAGAGATCAAGGTCTGCTTATACTTCACCAATGGTATAAGTTCTTTATCACGTGAATAGTACAAGACATGGAACATAGGTTTGGGTTACTCTACTTATACATCAAGATTATTATAGTTATTTTTCTTCAAAATCATTACATAGAGCCTACATTTGGAGAATCTTCGATTGCATACTTTGTTTCCTTCCCTATTGATGTGACAAAAAGGGGAAGACATGCATGTTACACTTGAGGGGAAGTAATTTGAAGATGATGTACCACTTACAAGAGATACACAAAAATTTTTACCGACATCATCTAGGGGAAGATTATTGGGTCAAAAAGTTGATGTGGCAGAAACTCAAAACGAAGAAAACATGAAGGCATTTGTTCAACGTTGACACATTGTGTCTCAGCATTGACAAGTGTAAATTAGGCGTTGATAGAAGTCAACAGAAGTCAAACGCTGTTGGAAAAATCTATTTAGGATACGTATTCAGAATATTATTTATGAATATTCTGTATTAGTTATTTAAATAGAAGATATGCATGTTTATTCATAGTTATCTCTTGTAAAACCCTAATCCTTACACTATAAAAGGAACCAAGGGTTATTAGGTTTTTCATATCTTTCATTCATAATGTAAACCTAAAGCGTGCGTTGCACTAGACGTGGGATTAATGTATACACATCTAGTGGTTGTTGATTATTAATATAATTAGCAACCCAATTGAGTAATTCATGTGTTCTTGTGCCCCAAACACCTTGTTAATGGTTATTGTTCTAATTCCGCTTTGATTATGTTAATCATATGAACAATGATCATTCCTAGTAGCTTAAAGATCCATGAATCTTAGGATTCCACAGATTGCTAAAGTTGTCGAAAGTGAGTAACGTACAACATACATGTGTATATGTTAATAGTTTCATATAAACACAAAAAGAAAGCATAAACAACTTGGTTGAAACAATGTAATAACATAATGATAATTATTTAACAGTTGGTATTTATTGAAGGGCAGTGGAGGTTGTCGGAATACAAAATATTTGGGCAAACCTCATATGGTAGGTTGATGCGTTTGAAGGGCAGAGGCTAAAGCATTGTATGGGCTGGCTAACAGATTCATCCACATGTAATTAAAAAATATAATGACCTATACCATCATACAATTTGATGTTTTAAAGCAAGAGGGATCTGTTGCCGACTACCCGAAAGTACTTTTTAATCTTTGTAGGATGGCGTTTAATGTGAAATCTTATGTTCTATAGGAGGCCTTTGCATAATTTCACTACAATTATCATAGCAGGCACAAATTAGTCAAAGTATTTATAACAAAAAAGTCTTTTAGATTGAAACTTATTCCAAGAAAACAAAAGTTTTTACAAACTATACCTTAAGTGATAAATATCAGACGAAACTAGATTAAGGAGATAAATTATTCGCAATAAGCAGGCGCACCATCACTTATGTGTCCTATATGAATAAGAAGCATTGAGAATTTATATATGCGTAAGCTTTCACTTTTACATTCAGATAGAATCATTATCAGTTTAAAAATAACTATATGTATATTTTACAGGAAGCCAAAAGGGTTTGCTTAAATTCAGTTTGTAGTACCAGTTGATGACGCATAAGCAAAATATCAGACGGATGGTCATGCTCTTTAGTCTGATGGTTGACTGTTGTCATTGTTGAGGAGAACCGCATGAAGCACATTCACATACGAACAAGGGAATACAATACAGGTAAAATTACTCAACTTTTCAATTAGTCTCTTGAAATTTGACATGCGAACTAGGTATTGTAAGTGTCTTACACAAAAAGTTTATAGGTATATAATATGTTGAGCTAAAGCTTATGTTCACCTGCCTAATGTGCATCAGAACTTTTGAACCCAACCACTGTCTGATTAACCGAGTTGGCTTCTTATGTGATTTAGTATACTTGAATCTTCCTAACCAATTAATAATAACATTCTCATTAGTTATGAGTAGATTTTGTGTTATGATCTCATCCTAACATTAAATGCGTTCGTATAGAAGGCATTTCCCATATAGGAGATGAATCCATCAGAGGTGCACCGTTGTTGTATGATTGTTGAATCATAAATTGTACGATTCATTGATCGTTATTAAGACTCATCTGGGATTATATAACAATGAACATTAAACATGCATAGCGAAATTAGCACAATGAACAATTGTTACTATTAAGGTTTTCTTTATTCCACATAAATCAAGCCTAACTATTAACTATAACACCCACGTGTTCTATGGTTCTTAGACTCTCATAGGAGTTTTAAGCTATGATGGATAATTAAAAAAATAGCTCTGCCCCTCTTTATATACTAGAGGTTCTAGGGTTTACAAGGAGATCAACATAATAATGCAAGTATATCTTCTAAGTATAAAGAATATCTTAAAAATATTCTTTATACTTATCTTCATTCTCTAGATTCTTCTGAAGATCTCTACGTCTTCAATAACACTAAAGGTACTTGCGTAGGTTAGGGGTACGTAGATTTACCCTAGCGGTACATGGATTGCACTAGCGGTACATGGAATGTTCTAGCGGTACTTACTTTGTACTAGCGGTACTTCCAAGTACCTTTGTAAGTACTTTTGGTTTTGTGTCATCAAATCTTAATTCCCAACAGTCTTCCCCTATTTGATGATGACAAAACATCCATATATCTCCTATAAACAAACACCACTTCCCCTTTTTGGAATCTCTTCAAATAGGGGTCTTCCGAAGATAAGCAATGAATAATCACTTTCACTTAAGTGATCTATCTTCCCCTTGAGTGATGCATGTAGCTGACTAAAGAAGCTTCCCCTGAAACTTAGATCCATCATCTCTTGAATCACGAACTCTGTAGACTCTAACTGATGATCACTGATGAAGAAAAATGAATATCACCCATTTGTTGAATAAGTGGAATCTCCCAAGCTTGTATGTTATGTCTTGTACTATCCATGTGACGTCGAACTTATATAAGAAGAAGAAAAATATAAGTAGAACCAACCTCTTACAAAAATCCTGATTTACATTCGAAACGAGACAATGAGCACGATAATGTAACTCCTTCAAGTGATAGAAAATCACACATTCCTAGATCTTGCAAGTCTTCGTCAACACCATATATGTACGAACAAGTTATCTTCAAATGCATGAAGGACTTCCCCTGGATTCATGCAATTTACCCAATTGCTCTTTCATTGCAAAAGGGGGATTTAGTTTATTGGTAAGAAAGGAAACTGAAACCAACAAAAACCATACAACTATAAGCCAGCTGTTAGCTATAACAATATATTTGGTCAAAATGACAAGGTGTATTGCTCACCAACAGTTTTTGGTACATGGGAACTGCTAACCTTCACAACTATGAGCCAGTAGTAAGCTGTAACAATATATTTAGTCTAAAGACAAGGTGTATTTCTCACCTAATGAAGATATAATAAGAAAGCAAGCCTATGAAAATCAACTCCAACATCAAGTAAGTAACTGTCAATCGTCTTCATAAAAATCACCAATAATCGAGCCATAAAACTGAAGTACTTTCAGTTTTGTCGAGATCCATATGTGTACCATACATATATGTCATCCGATATTAATCAAAGCAAACGGTACTTAACCATTTGTCGAATAACACTGAGCGATACTTTATCCAGCGATCCAGCGTTACTTCGAAAATAAACCAAACAACGACCCTTTTTTATCACTATTCTGTAGCAAAACAGCTTTATCCTTCCTCCCATAGGTATTCGCGACATGATTTTCTATCACAGAGTTGTTACTAATTCGAAGTTGACTTTCCCTCCAAGTCTTAAGTAACACTCCAGCTTGTCGCTTATGTTGCTGTTGCTGTCTGTTATAAATAACTGACGGTACTTATAATATGGGCAGTACTTGAGATCTTCAAATGGTACTTAGCAAAAAATAAAACCTGTATTTATTTATGCCTTAAGCCCGAGTCCATCCAACCCATCAAAGCCCGTTATAGATCTTTAGGATAGATTTCATGAAAATATATGGAATCCTAAAAATCAGCAAATCAAATCGTGTCTTCCAAAACTCTCACATCAAATATATCCTTCCCCTTAATTTTCGTAAGAAAGGATCTTTTTCAACATATGAGTTCTTACGTGTAGCAACACTTCTATCCCATGAAAATAGCATATACATGATTCACTGATAAAAGTAAAGAACATATGTACCCACGTCTTACATTTTATCCATGCTAGCTATAGTCCTATAGATCAGGGAAACATAATCCCTAAAAAGTAGCAACATCATTATTCCACGTTCAATGAGAATAATAGATAACAACCATATCTTCCTACTGTTTGTACTTCTCACACGAACAAAAAAAAATCAACAACTTTATACGTTTTGATTTTCCTAAATCTTTATAGTTCGCTGGACCTCATAGGCTTCTTAGCTTAACAAAAAAAATAGAGAGAAGTACTTACGTAATGTTTGCATAAAGAGCAGTACTTGGCAAGACCATACTTTTCTTGTCCCATGTTTCTCTCTTTTGTTTTTACTTGACCACACATACTGACAACATCCAAACGTGCTTCCAAGTTAGGTCTGATCCAGAAGACCTATTGTTTTTAGTTACGTGCAACACAACAAATCTGCTGTTGAATACCATAGGGTTTAAATAAACCCTAATAATTTGCTATAAACACGAATCTGTGGTACTTTCTCAAACATGAATCTGATGAGAAACGTGAATATTATCACAGATCTATACGTATCCTTCCTGCTCTCCCACGAATTTCCATAGATCATGAATGAATTCATGATGTATTTTCAGCATCTTCTGAAATTCTTGAGCAGATCCTACTAGGGTTCATCGTTGATCTATGATCAACTCACCAAAGCTAGCAAAATTACCATCATGAACAAGAACACAAATGCAACAACATGAATGAATTACCTAGGGTTTGTTGGGAGAAACCCTAGATCAGCAACTTTTGGAGTTTAATTTTCTGTTTAAATTAATCTAGGGTTTGTACAAAACCTAATTCAATTTTAATAATAAAAACAAAAACTTGAAAAACGTTTTCTGCAGCCTACTTCGACCAGCTGTAACTTTTTCTTGACAGCTCAGATCGATAATCCCTCCGGTGAGATTGTAGTCACATGTATAAAGAACCTCCAGTTCGAATTTCGTGACGATCCAACGGTTAACGACTGAGTTATCACCGTTTGAATATGGCTGTACAGAAACATACGAATCTGAAAACCCTAGACGGATTTTCTTGTTTGATCTTCGTTCTTCGACATGAAAACCTTAATGAATCAACTAGATCGAGAGCCACGAGGCTCTGATACCACATGTTGAATCATAAATTTTACGATTCATTGATCGTTATTTAAGACTCATCTGGGATTATATAACAATGAACATTAAACATGCATAGCGGAATTAACACATTGAACAATTGTTACTATTAAGGTTTTCTTTATTCCACATAAATCAAACCTAACTATTAACTATAACATCCACATGTTCTATGGTTCTTAGACTCTCATAGGAGTTCTAAGCTATGCTGGATAATTAAAACAATAGCCCTGCCCCTTTTTATATACTAGAGGTTCTAGGGTTTACAAGGAGATAAACATAATAATGCAAGTATATCTTCTAAGTATAAAGAATATCTTCACAATGTTCTTCATACTTATCTTCATTCTCTAGAATCTTTTGAAGATCTCTACGTCTTCAATAACACTAAAGGTACTTGCGTAGGCTAGGGGTACTTGGATTTACCCTAGCAGTACATGGATTGCACTAACGGTACATGGAATGTGCTAGCGGTACTTAATTTGTACTAGCGGTACTTCCAAGTACCTTTGTAAGTACTTTTGGTTTTGTGTCATCAAATCTTAATTCCCAACAATGATGTTTGGGAACCATTTTAACATACATATTATTATAAGTTCAACCTACTGAGAACTCCAAAGATGAGGAAGAAGAACGACGGGGTGCAGAGAGTATGATAAGAAAGGAAGTGGCTGAAATAGAAATTGCGAGGATTCAGGCCAAGGATATGAGACCACCACGACAACGGGTGCCGCTTCTCAAGATCATTCCAGTAAGTAAACACTACTCAAAAGACATAACATACTCTTTTTTTAGAGAACTGAATGTGTTGTATGTAATTATATGATTTTACATTTGCGTTGTAGACTAAATGAGGACATGCCACTACCTCCACATTGCTATTGAAGTTCTTTAAAAGCCTACTGCCTATAGGTGCATATCAAAGAGGATATTTGTTCTACTCACACTGCCTTACATATATCCATGGATGTTTTGCAGTAAAGAAAAAAAATGTTGTTTCTTGGATTGCCTTTGATTTGTGTATGTCTTTTTTTTATCAATTTGTATAGTATGGTAACAAAAAGTGTTTCTTTGTCAATATTGGTTGGATTCATATCTTCTTGCAACAAATGTAGCTTTCATATAATCATTTTAAACATGAAATTTTTTAAACGACAAGTAGCCATAACTTATGGGCACAACATATCGAGTGCTTTTGTTCAAAATGCATGTCTAAACACCTGTTCATGTGTCCAAAACAACATAGGTTCCAACAATCCCCAGCGGAGCGCGGGCCTATGTCCTCGTGACATTAATAAACAAGTAGTAGAACATATTTTGTAGCTACAAAGGATGCACAACTTGGAACTTCGCCTTCTAAAACCATATCATTAGTGCATCCTAATGCCCATGTCACTATGCTATGAGCTACCATATTCCCTTCTCGTTTTACAAACGACCAGTTACATGTAGCAAACGTAAGAGAGTTAGATAAGATATCGGAATAGAATGTTGCAATTTGTAGAGGTGGCGATTGGTTGCAGAGTGTGTGAACCAAAGTCAATGAGTTTGACTCAAAAATAACTTTAGAGTATCCTCTACTTTTAGCATGCTTAATAGCCCACCAAACAACTTTAGATTCAGCTTCTAAGGGAGAGTTTACATAGAATTCAAATCGATCTCCTGAAAGTAGCCCTTCTCCATTGCAATTATGAGCTACAAAACCCGTGCCTACTTTCTCGGACTCTTTTTGCCAAACTGCATCGCAATTGAACTTAATCCGGGTAAGTTGTGGCTTCGTCCATATATCCCTCGAGTTAGTTTGTGGTGTTCTCATACGTCTTGAGGGGTCTTTTTTATTTTCCTTGGAGTAATCTAATAATACACGCTTCGCCATAACTTCCACACCAACTTCCCTTCTTTTATCTTGGCTATGAAAGTGCCTATTTCATCTTGTCCATAATCCCTAAAGGATCATCATGAAGTCGTCCCAATGTGAAGGAGAGTTGTCCAAGACGATGTGATATAATTCCTCCATCGTAACGGCCGCATGCGTTTCATAAAACCTACCAAAGATACACTGATCCCATACCTCCTTAGCTTTTGAGCAACTAAAAAACACGTGTAGCACATCTTCTCCTGGATCACCACAAAATGTACAGGATGTTATTGATAGATTCAGACCCCTAGCAAGTAAGTTATCAGTTGAGGGAATATAATTATGCCATACTTGCCATAATAATATCTTGACTTTATTCGGCAAATTTGTTAGAAATATGAGATGGAAACAAAGATGCGAGTTGTTCATAGTTCTAGTCATCTCCTTGGTTGTTTAACAAATCACGAACATAATTTACCTCAGTGTTATATGGTTTCGATCCTGATATTTGTTTCGCAAGTCTTAAATTTATATTACAAGGATTAGACAAAACAAGGGACTAAAAACACAAACACGGGCAAGTATACCCTTTCGTTTGTAATATAGCTTTGTAGTGGTAAGCCAGGATCATTCGCAAGGACTTAGTTTCGTTTTGGTAAACAGAATAATAATCGAAGGTAGAATTGATTGACTAAATAATATAACCACAAATATGACTAATATGGGATAGTTTCTATAATGTCGTGATGATGATAATAATGATCGAGATATGATTAGGTAGGTAAAGTGTGATAATCTTTTTTCGTCAAAATGGCGTTTACACTATTCCCTTTTATTCAAGACTTACGTTTAATTAAGTGACTCAGCTTAAAATAAATTTCCATCAAGTTCAATACTTTATCAAAAGATCTAAGCGGATCTCTCCAACCAAATATTCAAAACCATAGACCAGTTCTTAAAAACTTATTATTATAACGTGACCCTCTCGATGTCAAATTATCGTAACAAATCAACTTTGATAAAATATGGTGATAGAACTAAGTGACAAAATGGTTCTACAACGTTAGCTTGAAATCGAGTTATAAAGGCTCATATCATAGCATCATCACTAATTATAGTCACATACCCATATCGTCAGAAATAACTTAGCCTAGCATAGTAGTCAAAGTAACAAATAGAAAAGAGTAAGAGAACATCATACTTTAGATTGAATGAATCGACGAGTACACAAGTGTCACGATTGTATCACCTTTCCACAAATCGGGGAGCAAAATACTCTTGTTACAAGTATTTCCCAAAAGTAGAAATATACTAAAAATCACTAGAAAGCCTAAGAATACCCGGAATGCTGAGTATAAGAGAGACTGAATTGTATTTGATATCTTGAAATGAGGAGAATTGTTCTCTATTTATAGTGCATTCTGAGGGTAAAAGTGCGTCGCACTTCTCCAAATGTGCGCCGCACATTGGAGGTGGTGATTGTGCACCGCACTTAGAACTTTGTGCACCGCACATTCGTGCGTCCAGAATGTTCTCCTTTATTCTTGTTTTATTGCAACTAAGGACTTTATTTTGCTTTACTTCATTTGAGCCTTCAAACTTTGCACCTGCATATAAAACACAATGTATTAAGTATCAAAAGTTCTTATTTATAATACAGAGTGATATAATAGCAACGGATTAAATATGTATATTTTGGGTGTTATCAAATTCCTCCACACTAAGCTATTGCTTGCCCTCAAGCAATCAAAGCGAGAAAACAAGTTAGATTTTAAAAGCTTAAGTATATGAAGCATGATAGGAAAATGATTAGGTTTCTAAGTAGCGAAAGAAAATGACAAAATAATTTCAGCACCTCACATGGAATAGTGTTTGGATTTTAAGTTCACACAAATGTCACTCACAAGGTAAAATGTTAGATAACACTCAAAATAGCTCGGATATAAAATAGATAGCTACCATATGCTTGTACAAGACACGTAAACATAACCGTTGCGGTGTGAGCACCAGATAGATTCTTAAAAAGGCAAAATGTGATAATGATGTGGGTTTAGTAACAATATGCCTTGCCAAAGTCGTAGAACAAAATATACTATAATACTTTATTCTTTCCTTTTTTTCTTTTTATTTTTTCTTTCTTTTTCATCATTTTTTTAAGAGAACATCATATATATATGATGACGTATAGTCCCTAGTCGGGCTGGTTAGTCTGACTCATGGGTACTATCCGCATCCAGAAGGAATGGATTAGATACTTGTGCGATGAGCGCGCGCAGCCCAGGAGGCCCGGTAAGCCGCTGTCGCACATGAGGCTGATTACTTAGCCATGTCCTTGTCGCAGCGCGACAGGATCAGACAGAATATAACCTATATTATAGTTATATTCGTCTAAGGAAAAGGGATATACACTTACCTTAGTTAGATAATGAAGATCAAGCTATTTTGAGTGATTATCTCTTCTTTAGGCCGCAAGAACAGGGAGCCCAGCCTGGACTCTCTCGAGTATAAAAGGAACCCCACGGTTCCACAAAGGTACGATACACACAATACTCTAAACACTAATATACTCAAATCGATTACTTACTCTCATGTCAGAGTCTAATCGTGGGTCACAAACCCACGGTAAGCCTAACAGTGTCTGTTTAGTGCGCAGGGTCCGCAAAACAAGTTTCACTTGGTGCAAGAGCCGGAGCCCACAAGACCCCGAATTAAGCCTAATACGGGTCAAGCTCGGTCCATCCAACTTTTGTATCAACAAGTTGGCGCCATTCGTGGGACCCACACTAAGCTCTAATTGATGACGAAAAGTGGTAAGAATGAAGGTCGTCAAGGATCCTCGACGGTAGATGGCCATATCACATCAGTAAATGCTACCCCTGGATCTGCCAGTGAGGCAAACACTCAGGATGTGAACAATCCCCCAATTATAAGAATAGGAGGACTGTTCTCAACTCCCCTACTCGCCGGGGGGGGGGGGGGGGGGGAGACATTGAACGAGAGTCAACTCAGCCTCCTCCCAATAAGCAAAAAAGAAAGACGCCCCAAGAGGAGGGAGAGGAAGTCGTTGCTACAAAGGCACGCACGATGGAGGAGTACATAGCTAATAACCTACAAGCCCTCATCCCTTTGGTTGCTAAACATGAAAAGATGGTAGAGGAAGCAAAGCGCGCGAAGCACGCCTCATCCTTAGAAGGCAATCTGTCAGGATCAAGTGATAATCCGCCAGAAAAACATATACGCGCAAGTTATTCCTCGGATCACCAAATCTTCTCACAACCTTGGAGAAGAGCCAGGAAAAACGCTTTTACAAGGCGCATACATCATTATGGAGACACCAGAAAGCACCACATGCCATCAAATGTGAAAACTTATGATGGTACGACGGATCCAGAAGACCACTTGAAAGTCTTTGAATCCCACGCAGGTACTGAACAATGGCCATAACCCGTATGGTGTAATATGTTTAACTCTACACTCGTAGGGAATGCGCGGACGTGGTTCGATAGGCTTCCACCACGAACAATCAACGGGTCTGAAGTGTTGCGAAACGCGTTCAAAAGAAATTATGTGTAACAGAAAATACATGATAGGAGTGCTGTATCGCTCGCCAGGGTAAAGCAGAAACAGGGCGAATACCTGGAAGACTTTCTGGAGCGTTTCAAGAGCGAGTGTATTCAAATAAAAGACTGCCCAGAAATTTTGAAAGTATCCTGCTTCATGGTGGGTATACGAAACAGCGATCTAATAAAAAAGCTTAATGAAAGAATGCCCGAAACCTTCGATGGAGTGCTAAGGCGGGTAAGGTCTTTCACACAAGGAGAATCGGCTGCTTCAGAAATAGCACGAAGCACTTATGATCACAGATCTATCCGCATACCCAGTGAAGGGCCCAACAAGCAAGGCAGATCTCTAAGCCTTGATTACGTAGGAGGGAGAAGAGAGAGGCGAACTTATAAATCTAGTTTTACCCCCTTAAGTTAACCCCAAGAGAAATCCTCGTATCAGAAGGTGTGAGTTTCCCAAGGCCAACGCCAATGACCAACCCGGTCAAAAAACGCGCCAGTAATAGATACTGTGAATACTACGATGAGAGGGGACACGCTACGAACGAATGTATTCAGCTGCAAAAATATATCAAGAATAGGATAAAGAAAGGCGAGCTAAAACACCTTGTCAACGAAACCACAAAGGATGATAAACAAAAGGTCGCTAGCGCGAATATTTACATGGTGGAATCGTAGCAACGAAGGACAAGACAAAAGGTGAACAAAAAATTCTCGAAGGGAAAAGACATTTCCTTCCCTCCACTCAATGCAAGGAACATCGCAGACGGCCCGCTAGTTATTGAAATAAGCATTGGTCAGCACAACATACATCGCATGTATGTGGATGGAGGTTCATCAACAAAAATGATGTACGAGCACTGCTTTCTAAAGCTTAGCGCAGAAATAAAGAGCCAAATGATGCCTGCGACTTCCCCGCTTATTGGATTCAGCAGAGAAGCGGTATGGCCCTTGGGCCAACTGAAGTTAGCAGTAAGAGTGGGAAATGATGAGTACTCGACGAAAGTCCCAATGAATTTCTTGATCATACGGTCGCCATCACAACATAACGGGATCATAGGGCGACCAGCTACACTAGCAATGCGAGCGGTACCTTCTAAGGCTCACGGCATGATGAAATTCCCAGTAGATGGAGGGGTCGTAACGATCTTCAACACGGCAGTAACACCCCCAGAATGCAACGCGATCATAGAACCGCCTAGGATCACGATGGAACCAAAGGTGAACTCACCACCAAACTTAAAGGTAGCAGTGCATCCGCAGTATCTAGATCAGGAGATAACGATCGGAGGGACATTATCTGACAAAGGAAAGACAGACATGTGTCGCCTTTTGAAGGATAACCTAGACGTCTTCGCATGGGAACCCAAAGATATGAAAGGGGTACCAAGGTCGATAGCCGAACACAAGCTTCAAATCCGCGAAGGATACCCTCCAGTTAGGCAAAAGAAAAGAGGACAGGCCCCAAAGCACAACAAAGTAATACTGGACGAGGTAAAAAAGCGGGTAGACGCAGGAATCATGAGGGAAGTTTACTATCACGACTGGCTCCCTAACCCGGTAATGGTAAAGAAACATGATGGCAGCTGGCGCATGTGCGTTGATTTCACAGACCTCAATAAAGCTTGTCCCAAGATTGCTACCCACTCCCGAAAATAGATTGGAAGGTGGAATCGTTGTGCGGATACCCCTTCAAATGTTTCCTGGACGCATACAAGGGATACCATCAGATACAAATGGCAAAAGAAGATGAGGAAAAGACAACATTCCATACCAGCCAGGGCGTGTACTGTTACACAAAAATGTCGTTTGGACTAAAGAACTCAGGGACCACATATCAACGACTGGTTGATAAGGCATTTGAAGGCCAAATAGGGCGAAATTTGGAGGTGTATGTCGATGATTTGGTAATAAAAAGTCATGCAGAGAGCGAGCTTATTCGGGATATAGAGGAAACATTCTCTATACTCAGAAGGATAAACATGAAGTTAAATCTAAAGAAGTGCACTTTTGGGGCGACATAAGGCATGTTCCTAGGATACATGATTGACCCCAATGGAATCAAACCCTGTCCGGAAAAAACAGACGCGGTCATTCAACTCCAGAGCCCAAAAACGAAAAAGGAAGTGCAGTCGCTAAATAGGAAGCTTGCAGGACTGAACAGGTTCCTGTCCAAATCAGTAGAGAAGTCGATCCCCTTATTTAAAATGCTTAAAAAGTGCATTAAGAAAGGGGACTTCAATTGGACGAAGGAAGCAGAAAAGGCCTTCGAGGATTTAAAAGCGCATTTAGCTTCGCTCCCTATGTTAGTCGCGCCACGACCTAAAGAAGACCTGATAATATATTTGTCCGCAACACATGGAGCGATCAGTACAGTGCTAATGACGGACAAGGAAAGTGTGCAAACACCAGTTTACTTCATAAGTAGAGCATTACAGAGCTCGAAGCTAAATTATACCCTAATGGAGAAATTAGTGCTCGCGCTAGTGTTTGTACCAAAGAGGTTGCACAGATATTTCCAAGCGCATCTAATAGTGGTGATAACGGATCAACCCATAAAGCAGGTGATCTCAAAACCAGATGTCGTAGGCAGGTTCCAAAAGTGGAGTGTTCTACTAGGGGAACACAATATTACCTACAGACCGCGCAATGCCGTGAAGGGACAAATTCTGGCAGATTTTATCACTGAAAAACCAGAAGAAGGCGCTCAAGGGCTATATCGAAAGGAAGAAGACCAAGCTCCGTGGATCTTGTTCATGGATGGGTCATCTTGCATTGATGGATCAGGTGCGAGACTCATACTCACCAATCCAGAGGGAATGGAGTTCACATACGCGATACATCTTGAATTCACAGCCACAGATAATGAGGAAGAGTATGAGGCGATGAAAGCAGGGCTAAGAATTACAACAAGAATAGGCATGCGTAATCTTGAAGCGAATGTAGATTCTTGACTGGTAGCAAACCATATACTTGGCGATTATGAAGCAAAAGAAGATAATATGGTGTAGTACTTACAAAAAGCCAAAGCACTGATTGAGGGGTTCAATAGGTTCCAGATACGCCAAGTACCCAGGGGGAGAAAAAGAAAGCTGTAGGTCTAAAGTTTCTTAGGATTTAGCAATGTTTCATTTATCTAGTGAGATGGATGAAAAGAAAGAACTAGAGAGAGAAAGGTAGAGAGAGAAAGGAGAGAAAAAGGAGAAAGATGGAAATGAGAAATGACTAAGTGTTCAACCCCTCCTAACATGCTAGGAGGGGGGTTTATATAGCCACCCTACATGTGGGCTTTGGTGGGAAATATGTTTATACATTGGATCACGAGCCCAATACTTGAATCTATCTTTGGAGTGACCGATCCTTTCTAAATACGTAAAAACGTATTTCCAACAATCTCCCCCTAAGGGAGGTCACTCCAAGTTACAATGTCCTAAATAGTCTATAGCTCATGATCTATGCTAACAATGATGTGACCGAGACTTTCTTTGGAAAAACGTATTTCCAACAATCTCCCCCTAAGGGAGGTCACACGATTTTACAAAATCTTAAACCTAGCATACTATGCTTCAGTCTTCGATCTTGTTCTTGTGAATATGCAGATGAGATCTTTGACTTTAGTCTTGAGCATGTTTCCTTGCCTTGACCTTGTGCATTCATCACTTGTGAAATTTTCCTCCTCGTGACTTCATGTTCCACATACTTATACCTTTATAAATTCTTGAAAGCTTCAGAGTTTGATACAGCGGAAGACTTGACTTTTAAGCTTTCTTGAATTTGTTAAAGTATTAAGTGCATAAAGCATAAGCATGTGTTTACGACTTTTTCTGGATTGTACACCGCAATGCCACCTTCTTGTTACGCTGCATAAGACAGTTAACAACAAAACATATACACAGATGAAATGGCCTTGAACATTTCATTCTAATTCGGTAGCATTTTACCTCCGGTCGGTGAAGACCGTTGGACGATATTAAATATCGTACTTGTGGCAGGTAGTTTCAATTAAGAACCTCCTTGACAAGATTTCGCGAGTAAACCCGTTCTCTTTATTCGACCGTCCAAAGCTGACTGCGAACATAAAGAGTGAATCATTTGGATAAGAATATCCGCATGATTTGAAGCCGTCAATTCATGTTCCTGGAACAAGTGAAATTCAATTAAGAACCGCACCATCGTTGCTTTCCAGTTGTCACGAGCTTGAATCGTATAGAATCTTGCAAGTTAGCTACCAAGTGCTGTTTGAGGTTAACACTAGAAGAATTTCCACTCATTACTGTGAACACTGAGGTATCACTCTGAGTGTTCTGGCAAGATCACTAAGATATTGCGTAGAGGCCTGGAACATGTTCAAATTCAGTTAAGAATTAAACCACTGTTGCTTTCCAGTTATCACAAGCTTGATTCATAAAGAATCACACAAGTCACCTACCATGAGCTTTTTGATATTCGCTCAAGAAGGATTTCCATCTATTGATCCCAAACTTAGATCGATTTAGCTTTATGTATACGAGATTAGATCAAGTAATACACTTAGAGAAACCTTTGTATATGCTTATGATAATCTAAGTGTTATGCGGAATTAACAATTAAACAAGAACACACAATGATATAAACAAACTTTCACTTTGATTAATGATATCAAACTTGCTTACAATGAAAGTAGTTTACGAATGAGAACTTATATGAAACATAAACCTAAAGGTCTTCTTTTATAGACATAAGAAGCCTTGTACAATAATCTACGTATCATCTATTCTAGGTAAAGATAAATATAGAAAATACATTGTTGTTCCTATCTTTACTAGAAGTAATCTAGAATACAATAAACACGTAGAGTATATCTTCCCAACAGTGCTTGTCTTCAATGTATCAACGCTTGACTTTATCTTGTCAACGCTTGAGCTGTCAGCGCTTGTTTTGCTCTTGTCAACGCTTGTTCTACTCTTGTCAGCGCTCAAGTGATCTGGCCTTAATTTATTCCCAACAATCCTCCCCTAAACTTGATATCCACTCTTATGATCAAGTTTCTGAATAAGCATTAAGGACTAGGAGGAATCTTACAAACCTTCTCATATTGGTAATGAATAAATCTGATCAAGTCTTTTGCCACGTCACTTGAATAATCTATTTCCAGCTGAGTGTTCTTCATCTTCTCCAAGATAGCCTTGGATATGAAATACTGACCATCCACAAGTAGATACTCAGCAAACTTTGTAGAACTCAAATGGTAAACACCAGCAGCTGAATATAACCTCCATTGAAGACCACTGAGGTCATCTTCAAGATCCTTCCAAATAGCAGGATCCTCATCTTTTGGTCCACACATTCTTTTGAATGTGGACCACAGTTTTATTCCATTAGCTGAAGTTGGTGCTTCAGCCTCATACTTGGTCTCCAACAACCTCCATAGGTCCACCAAGTCTTCTCTATCACAACTTGCAAACAAAGATATGAGAGTGGTGAAAGTGTGTACCTCTTTTCCATATCTGCCAATCTTCCAAAATCCACATTCATCTTCTTCATAGCTCACAATTGGATTCCTGGAATCTAGAGGTAACACTTGTACCATGTCTGAAGCCTCTAATGGTGAGAGCTTGAGGCTCTTTCTTATGACAACTTCACTTGGATACAATGGATCCATATCTTTGGGAAACTCAAGAGAAACTCCCTTCTTCACTGGTCTGGGAACAAACATAGCTTTCTTGAGCTCCATTTCTTCTGCAAGTTCTTCCTTTCTTTCATCAGAAAGAAGTCTGAGAGTGTTTGCTTCCTGCACTCTCACCCAAATGGGATAATCCTTGCATTCCAACTCATCAAATGTCAATCCCCTCAATTTCTGATAAGTCCATCCTACTCCATGACATCTGAGCAACATGCAGTATAGCTCCCTTCTATCCCTTTTCAACTCTGAGAGAATATTGCTTGCCTTGTGTTTCAAAATTACCTGGCAATCTTTCTGAACTCTGAGGAGAATCTCCAAACCCCATATTTGATCTGAAGTGGTCAAGTGTGGATTCTCCATACATCTTTCTTCCCAAGCATTGTACATTTGAACCACCTCTGGCATGTCAAAGTCAACCTGAATTTTCAATTCTCTCAATTTCTCCTTGGCCAACTCTTCTCCATACTCAAGTCTTTCTGGCTCTTTAATCATCACACTTGAGTCTGAGATAGCTCCATCACTTCCTTCCTCTGAAGTAGCAACAAATGGTGACTCTTTCACCTCCTTTCTGTCTTGTTCCATAATTTGTGCAGCTAATCTTCTATCAAACTCAACTTGAGCTGCATCCTTTGGAACACTCTCTTCTACCATAATACCCTTACCCTTATCTAGTGGATCAATTATTGCTAAGGTAGATGGTGATACCTGTGTAGAAACCTCCTTGATGATGGATGATGACTGGGATACATCACCCTCATGTGCAGGTCTGTCAACGCCTAATTTAGCCGTGTCAGCGCCCAAAATTCTTCTGTCAGCGTCCAAATTCTCCTTGTCAACGCCCAAATTTCCTGTCTCAGCGCCTTTTGCAATCTCCTCCAACATAGCAGTAAATGATAAATTCAAGTTGGTAGGAGAAACTAAGGACATATCAAAACCTGTTTGTTTCTTCAAAGTTGTAAGGGCCTCAGCAACATCCAAAGATTGACCATCATGGCTGCCCTTATCACTCAGATTTATTGGATCTTCCTCCCCTTTGGAAGATTCCTCCATACCCCTCCTTGCACTCGCAGTCTCCAAAACAACAATCCTTTCCCTCAATTGCTTGAGTTCAAGGCCTTGTGAGCTGACAACTTGTACTAAGTCTGCATTTTGCTTTTGCAAGCTCATGCAGACTGCCGTCAATTCCATAAGAGTCATTGGTTCCAGTCTGCCCTCTTCTAAAATGGGGATTTGACCTCCCAAGTCAGATTCATTGGGCATGGTTGAGGACTTAATGATGGTGGGACTGCCTTGGCCAGCTTCTAAGCCAGAACCAATAGTCCCAGCCTCATCCATGTCACCAGCCACACTTGTGGTGGTGGTTCTCTCTTCTACATGGCTAGGACCACCAGAGGAGAACACTCCAGTAGTCCTTTGGCGTTTCATCAACCTATATTCAGGGGGTGTGGAAGATGGTGTGGAAGAGTGAGTGGATGTAGGTTGGTTAAGGGGTGTTTGGGTTTGTGAAGGTTGTGTGTCAACGTTGGAAATAGGCACATCAACGCTAACATTTAATGTGTCAGCGTTGAAGGGATCTTGGTCAATTTGCATATGTTCAGGTGAAGGTAATGGTTCAGGTATTGGGTCAAGTTGTGGTTGGGGGTCTGGTTGGGGTTGAGCTGCTGCTATGACAGCAAGCATAGCTTGGGTTAAGGGTAGGTCACGATGGGGTGGTGAGTTCATCTTCATAAATATAGCTTTCTTTTGCACAGGGATCTCATAAAAATCATTATGATCCCTTGTGAGTATCCTTGAACATCAAAAACCATTTACAAAAATCGGGGATAAGCTAAAGTCATTTTGTTCCCCTTATTTTTACACATGCCCTTAAAAATCATTTTAGAATAATTAAATTTTTGCCCTGTTGCAATACACACAATAGCACTAGCAATAGATCTATTGATCTCATTGTGTGCAGTGCATTTGGGACTCAAACATTGAAGGAGGACATGTATGAGGTACTTCCAGGCTGGGGGAAATTCCTGTTTATGATACTTGTTTAAGGTACCTTCATCAGGAAAAGGATATCCCAAAGCCCTTAGCCCTTGTTCTATTTCATTGATGGGAAGGGTGGTTATACCATCAACATCATCAAGATGCAAGACTTGGCGTACCAAAGCCTCAATAACCACCCAAGGTCTCCCATGAACAATAGAAGTCAATGTAGTCATGATATGAGCTAAAACTCATATCAATTTATCAACAAATAACCCTAAAACATGAAGCAAAATACCAATTTATCTTGTAAAAACAGTATTATGTGGTATGTTTGTGTTTGTGTACACTTGTGTAGGTAAAAGGATGCATTTTCAAGCAAACAAGGAATAATAAAGCTTAATTTGATGAAAAAGACAAAGAAGGATCAAAAGTGACAAGACTTTGAAAGTACAAGGACCTATCTTGACAAACTGCCAAAGATGAAGGACCAAAGTGTAAATATTGTAAAAAGTCAAGATCATAGTCAAACAAGGTCAACACTCAAGTCAACTCAGTCAAAGGACCATTTTTGCTCAAGGATGAAGTTTGAAGGACTAAAAATGCCAAAGAAATGAAGCTGCTAGCCTTTAAATGCAATCTGCCAAAGTCTAGGGACTATTTCTGCCTATTTTTGAAAGTTATACAAGAGTGATCCATGTGCTTTATTTTAAACCAATGAGAAGACAGCAAAAAGGAGACATGGATTGCCACATAAACAGCATTAATTTCCCACTACAGTCGCCCTCATTATTGAGCGTATCTCAACAGTGTGATCCGTGTGCATCCAATTCAGCCAGTCATATTATGACACGTGTCATCTTCAAACATTCAAAGTTTTCCAAGAACGATTTGAAGCTAGAGTGGATTTCATGAAAAGTTATAAACATCAAAATTGCTCAAAATTACAAGACGAATCCAATGGTCAAAACTAATCAACCTGAAATCAACTCTACAAAGAAACCCCAATTCAAGTTCATACTTGGAAATTGAATTAAGCAGAATTTGGACACGTGGAGACCTGGGATTGGTCCCAACACGTCACCGACCCCAACTAATCTTCTTCTCAAGTCTATAAATAGTCTGTTTAGGCTTCATTTGTAGTGTGTAGTTGTAAGTGTGAAAACACACACATTTACATTTTTCTCTCATCATTTTCCCTTTTTAGCTAAACTACTCAAGAGTTTGACACACTCTTGAGTTAGTTAGTCAGTTAGTTACCTTTTTAACAGCTTTGTAACAAATCTCCATTAATAAAATTCAAATTCAACTTTTCCCGCCAAATCTTCTCATCATCTTTACTGTTCATTCCTTGCTTCCACTGATACTTTTGTTGCTGAATTGAGTTTGTTATGATCATTCATTGATCATAACTGACTTTGAGTGAAGATAGGAGCTGTTTGATTGATTTCAGTTAAAGTTCATAGCACTTATGATGAATTAAAGCCATTATGATGATTCTAGTTGATGAGTAGCTGTTTGTTGATTGTAGATTGTTGAATCTAGTGCTAAGGTGGTGGTTAACACTAGACTAGAGAGTTCAACACTCCTCTACTGCTCAAAGGTTCCTTCACAAGGTGATTAAGTATCTGATTTTTGGTTCCACTCAAATTGCCAAATGCATGCTCAATTCCTAGCTTAAATCCTTGTTGAATGCATGATAAAACCTGTTTAGTTTGATCTTTACTTTATTCTAGTTAGTTTGTAGCTTAAGTGTTGCTTATCTGCTTATTGATCTGGATTGTGTTTAGTTTATAGCTTAATACAGTCATTTTTAGCCTTGTTACCTTAATTGAGTTCTAGTTGCTTTCATTGCTTGCTTATAGCTTTAATACATCTCTTTTTGATCACTGAATTCAGGTTGCTATAGCTTTTCATTCAGCTCAAACTTGTGCTTAAAAAGTCTTAACTAATTTTCATCAAGTTTAGTTAAAGAAGTGTTTGGCTTTAGCTTGTTTAAGATTTTCAAGTGTTGGTATTTGGCAAATAAATGTTCATTTCCAGTCACCAAGTGATAGCAAGTAGTTTTGAGCCATTTTCAAGTCAAGTTTAAGGTAAAAAAGGCAATTGGCATATAAAAGGTTTGGGTCAATTTTCAGTCAGTTTTGCTTATTAAAAGTTGTCAATTTCAATTGCTTGGCATTTGTTTGTTTCTTGATGAAATTTTACCAAATCAGTTCCATTTCTAGTTCAATATATGAAGTTTCATATTCCATAAGCTTTTTGTACAGTTTTCATTAAGCAAGGAGAAATAAGCAAAATTCTAGACTATTAAGCAAAATGAAGTTTCTGTAAATGAAAACAGCTTTTTCAAATCTCTTAATCCACTTCACAAACTTGGCAATTTTATTTTACAATATCACTTAGTAGGTGTTGGTGGTTGAAATTTGAGATTTTCAGCTTTTTGAAAAAAATCTTGGTCAACGCTTGGTCAACATAAGCCAAATTCAGCTTAATTCAATTTCCAAGCTTATTAATGGATGATTTTTGATGAGAATTGATTTCCCGTTCATGTTTTAAGCTCATTAATCAGATTTAGTACAAAAATCCAGTTGTGCATGTCTAGATTTACTTAGTGCTTATTTTGTGCTTATTGGAAAGTGCTTATTTGCTTATTAGACATTTTCAGCAAATTTCCTCTTACAGGTCTAGCTCATTTTCAATTCTAAGCATTTTGAAACTGATTTGACTGATTTTGGTTGAGAAATAAGCTCAAACGAGCTTATTTGTTCTTAAAACCCGTTTTTGCTTAAATACTTTTGATAATTGCACTTTAGTCCCTAGTGTATTAAACTGGTGTTAATTTTGGCTAAACTTGATAATTTTTAGGGTTTGCACTAATCAGGTCCTTTAAGTTTGATTTTTGTTAAAATTCAGTTAGTAGTTTTGGAATTTGTTACAAATTGGTTAGTTTGTTACATTGTTTACATTTTTGATCCTTTTGGTTAACTGTTTTACCATTTCAGTCCTTGTACTTGTTAGATTTACACTTTGAGCATTTAATTTTCATAGAATTTACATATTCAGTCCTCTTAGTTGTAAAATTTACATTTTGAGCTTTACTTGAATAAAAACTTGGTAATTGCACGATGTTTTACATATAAGTAGAATAATATTTTTCAGTTTTGCAAGTCATTGTTTGAATTAGCAAATAGAATATCCAAAAAATATTAACAACCAAAAACAGTTAAAAACCCGATATTGTTAGGACTTTCAATTAGCAAGAACTGAGAAAAACGAACTGCATTATACACAATTTCAAATGGCGCCGCTGCCGTTTCTTTGACTTTACGAGAGACTATCGATTGACGGTTTTCATTGGCTTTTGGGATCCGTTCACCTTGTGAACGTTATTTTTACGTATCATAAATCAAAAACAAATAAAAAATCAAAAATATAAAAATATATAAAAACTAAAAAATTAACAAAACAATTCTTTTCCTAAAGAATTGACCAAACAAATTAAAAAATCCAAAAAGCAATCTTTTTCCTAAGAGATTGCACCCAAAAATATATATTATTGGATTCTCTCGGTTTTTATGTACATATAGTATTTTCTCTTAAAAACTCATAAATACAAAAATATTTTCCATATATTATTATAAGTAAATACGTATACGTATAAGAACAACCAATCTACATATTCTCCATAAGTATTGTCAAGGCAATACACCGTGTTGAGGGGCGTTCCGGTCCTTGACACGTGTATCGATCAAACAAAATAAAGCAAGAATAGATAAATACTCTCAATAAGCAACAATTCGAAGAATACAAACATTTAAGTGAATAGAAAGGCGATGTGCTATAAAATGCCATCTAAGGGTCAATAGGTACTTAAGTGCTTCGCGCCACCTAACCCCCCGTTCACTTGTGAGTATTCTAAGAAGGAAGGCTTCATTGGGGGTCTTGCACCTAAGTAGTACATACATATATTGTTATTTTCTTGTGGATATTTAATATTGAAACTCGAAGAGGATAATCCATTTCTCTTCAAAGTCACACGAGAGCTTCTCTCTCATTACTCGTATTGAGTTGCATGCTCACTCGCGAAATACCGATTGGTGTACAACCTCTTCCTCCGAAAAGGAAAAAAAAGAGAAAGAGTAAGACCACCACCGTCCATCAAGCCGATCACGAGAATCGTGCTTTGACTCCTCCACCACAAGAAGCCATGGCTGTTGATAATCGTTCTTTGATGGAACGTATGCAAACCAATGGTCATGGATATGCTAGTGCTATTAGGATTCCCGACATTCCCGCAAATACATTTGAGCTCAAAACGTCTATGATTACTATGGTTTCACAATCACCTTTCTATGGTAACAAGAATGATGATCCTCATGCTCACCTTAAGAGATTCCTTTCTCTTTGCAATACCATTAAGCACAATGGAGTTCCACATGATGCTATTAAATTGATGTTAGTGTCATTTTCACTTGAGGGACAAGCTAAGCATTGGTTAGACACCCAACCACCCGATAGTATCACCACATGGGATGGTTTCACCACTAAGTTTTTGAACAAGTTCTTTCCTCCATCTAAGACCATGGCCTTGAGGAACTTAATTATAGGCTTTCAACAAAAACCTAGTCAATCCTTTAGTGATGCTTGGGAAGAGTATAGTGAGTTATTGAGGCGATGCCCTAACCATGGATTGGATGACGTTCACCAAATCAATACCTTCTATGATGGCCTTAAACCTTATCACCAAGATTCACTCAATGCTTCCGCGGGAGGGAATATTCTTCTTAAATCCATGCAAGAGGCCTTGGACATCATTGAGACTAAAGCAATGGTTCAAACAAACAATCAATTTGAAGAAAGGGTTCATGTTATCCAAAACACTTCTCAAACACTTTGTGATAACCAATTCCTTAAATATGACCAAGAGATCCTTCAACAATTCAAACAAGTACAACAAGAAATGACTCAAGAGATAGTTCAAGCACTTAAAACCGCTTCATTGAACAATTCTTCAAATAATGTGAATGCCATTACTCTTTCTTGTGTAACTTGTGGAGGTCCCCATTCTTATGAACAATGTGATAAGGTGCAAGTTTATCAAGGGGAATGCTATGCTTACCAAGAGGAACATCGTGAACACTTCAAGCCAAATATCAATCCAAATAATCTTTCTTACAAGTCCCAAAACTACCTTACTCCACCGGGATTCCCACCCCAACCACCCACCCAAATTCAACAAAATCCTCCTCAGCTTTTACAAAGAAATCAAGGGCAAAGACCACCTTACCAAGGAAATAACTACAAGGCACCTAATAATTTTCAACCTCAAGGAAATAACTTCTATCCACCAAACCAAGGATTTAATGCACCACCTCCATCTTCTCCACAACAAGGTTTTTATCAAGGAAATGTGCAACCTAACCCCATAGATTTGATGCTTCAAAAGTTCACTTCTTTTGAGAAACAATTGAAAGATAATCAAGAGGAGAATAACAAGAAATTTGCTCTTCTTCAAAACCAAATTATCTATAATCAAAGACCACAAGGGGCTTTACCTTCCAACACACAAACAAATCCAAGGGCAAATGTAAATGCTATTACAACAAGAAGTAGAAAGACAACAAAGGATCCTTCACCTCCTAAACCTCCTATTGTTCCATCCACTTGTGCTCCTAATTGTGACAAGCCTTCTACATCTACTTCATCACCTAAAAATGCTCCCATTTCTCCAACTTCAATACCTATTCATGAAGCACTCAATAAGGAAAATCCTTCATCAACTACTCAACCACAACCAAAACCAAGTCTTCCTTATCCCTCACGATTAAGAAAAGAAAAACTTAAGAACAAGGATGATATCCAAGTTTCTAACTTTTTGAGGATGTTCAAGCAACTTAACATCAATATCTCCTTTGCGGAAGCTTTAGCCAATATGCCTAAGTTTGCTAAGATGATTAAGGACTTGCTTTCTAACAAGGAGATTGGTGGGTTTGCCTAATGCTTCCTTGAATGAAAATTGCTCCGTGGTTTTGCTTAAGAAGTTGCCTACTAAACTTGGAGATCCGGGGAGGTTTTTGATTCCTTGCAATTTTCCGGGGGTGGAAAATTGTATGGCTTTAGCGGATTTAGGAGCAAGCATAAACCTCATGCCATTATCGGTTTGGAAGAAACTTTCACTTCCCGAGCTCACTCCTACTAAGATGACTCTTGAGTTGGCTAACCGCACTATAGCTTATCCCATTAGGAATTACAGAAGATGTTTTTGTGGGGGTTGATAGATTTACATTTCCCGCGGATTTTGTGGTGGTTGATTATGATATGGATCCTAGAGTGCCTTTGATTGTTGGTAGGCCATTTTTGAGAACGGGTCGTACTTTAATCGATGTGGCGGAAGGAGAACTTACAATGCGGGTAGGGGATGAGAGAGTTGCGTTTAACATGGGGAAGTTGTCTAAAAATTCTAATGAGCCCGAAGCGGTAAAACATATTGATGTGGTGCATGAGGAGGAAATACAAGATGATCTTCTTGATGAAGTTTGTGATGAGTACTTTTATGAAGCTTGCTCAAGTGGAGATTATGATTTACCTCATATTGAGACCATTGCTTCCATTACTTCATTTTTGGATTTTCATGAACATCAAGAGCTAAACTTTAATGAAACCCCATATGACACTCCATTTTTCCACAATGATAATAATATTCATGAGGACTTTAGTGATGGAGAATCTTTTCTTTGTGATTCACCAACATATGATGACTATAGTGATGATGAGCTTTCTACTTGTGACTCTCCATTTGTTGATGATCATGCTTCCTTTGGTTTTGAGGGATCACCAATTTTTGATAGACCAATCTATGATGTTTATGGTGATGAGGCGGATTCTATAATGGATGAGAGTGATGAGTTTTTAGCGGAGGATATATCTTTTGAGTACACTCTTGGTTATCTTGATGAGGAGGGGGACATACTCTATTTAGAATCTCTATTGAATGAAGATCATTTACCTTTTTCCTTGCCCACCTCAACCTTTCAAAGTGATCAAGGAAAACAAGTCATGATGGTTTCCTCTAAGAGCTTGTCGTTACTCATGCCTCCACAACCTTTCTCTCACAATGTGACTTACAAAGGAGAATCTTCTAAGGCAACTATTACTTGTTGTTTTCCCATCAAGGAACGGATTTTTGATCCTGGCATAGAGCTTGCTAAATCATCTCAGTATCCACCTGATGCAACAAAAGGAAAACTTGTGAAAGATTTGAGAGCTTTACACTATCACCTTGGGAAGAACATATGGGAAACCATTTTGGAGAACTACAACTCATTCTTTTCACCATTGCTTGGGAAGCTAGTTGTTGAATTGTGTTATAAGTGGGATGGTTATTATGTATTTGATCCTGGGGGATATTTATGGAGTTTTGATAAATGAACACTTGTTTTACCTCATCATGGGGGATATTATGTATTTGATCCTGGGGGATATTCATTGTCATAAGTGTAGGGGAAGTTTTTATACTTCCATGCTCTTAAACATTGAGGACAATGTTTAGCTTAAGTGTAGGGGGGTCTTCTATCGAAGTGACCTAACCTAGAACTTGTCATTGTCTTTCATGATAACATGGAAAATTGGATTTTCAACATTTTTCAAATTTTTGATCTACTTTGGCCAACAAAAATATGCATTCATAATTTTTGCATTAATCATTTTTCATTTGCATATCACATTTGCATTGTATATATTCTTCTTTTATTTTTCATCAAAAATACATAAAAAGGAAAAATATAATAAAAACATGGTTTAACAAGTTTAGACTTCTTTGACATATTAGGCCCGCCATGGATATTTTGACTCAACCCAAGTTTGCTTATCTTAGCATTCTCTAGCTAGTATCCTTAACCATGTAGTCCTTCATTGGTCTATTAGGCTAAGCATCCACCAATTTCATTAATTGAGATTTTAAATTTGTGGAGAATGGGAAATGATAGAGTTGAAGCAAGTATTAAAAGGGCTAGATAAACTTCATGATAATTACTTGTGGTTAAACCCTTCTCTTCTTAACCTCTATTTTCTTCGCATGTATATAATTGTTAATAAATAATCAAGAACGGTTTTGATTGATTTGTAATCTCTTATGCATTTTTGGCTAATCATTCATGGTTGATATAAGTACGTCTTAAGATTCTAAGTTAGAACGTTTTATGTGTACTAGACTTATGTCATGCTCAATATTTAGCGGGTGTTTTTCCTTTTATTCTTTTCAAGTTTCTTAGTGAGGAATAAAGAAAAATAAGAGCGGCTTATGAAAAAAATATGAGTGGCTAGAAAAAAGAAAAAAAAAGAAAAGAAAAGAAAATATATACAAGACTCCCAAGAGGGTCAGTGTGGTGTTAATTATAGTGACTATTGAGTTCCAATATTACCTTGACGGGTTGCGGGGATTCAATAGATTGCTCCAATCCAATATTACCTTGACGGGTTGCGGGGTTGAAGATCCAAAGTCTCAAAAAGATGGCGGATATAAATTATTGCGTGAGTTTTATTTTTCTTTCCTTAGCGAGTGTGTAGCTACTTATGAAAGCATGACATGAGGATTTTACACATAAGGCGAATGACTTATTACTCTTGAAACGGACTTGTATTAATTGAGCGGTTTTTCAAGTAATGGATGAGAGGATTACTTAGGATTAAAACCGTGCTTCCTTATTTTTGGATTTTGCACTTCTTATACTTCACACTTGAATAAATGACAAATTTTCCCACAAGCAATTTGCTCAAATAAAAACCGGTTCCACATTTAATTGTCATGAATAAGTTGATGCACTTTTTACTTGTGAATGCAATGATCCCATTTTTAAGCTTGGTATGGGGAAAGTGAAACTTGAGGGTGATAAATATCCATGGTACCCAAGCCCTAATCAAAGCCATTGAATTCTTTATGTGTTATTTCCATCAAAACCATTTCAAGAAAAACCTAAAAGATAGAGATAGAATTGTATTTTGTTCATTGCATTGTTGAAAGTCAAAATCATGCATCATGTAGTTTAGAGTAGTGTAGAGGCATTCCATATGGCCAAGGTGGATTAATTATGAGGAGAATGTAAATTTGTGCTTTAAAATATATAGAATTGCATGAGGACATGACAATGTTCAAGTGTAGGGGATTTGATATGAGCTAAAACTCATATCAATTTATCAACAAATAACCCTAAAACATGAAGCAAAATACCAATTTATCTTGTAAAAACAGTATTATGTGGTATGTTTGTGTTTGTGTACACTTGTGTAGGTAAAAGGATGCATTTTAAAGCAAAAAAGGAATAATCAAGCTTAATTTGATGAAAAAGACAAAGAAGGATCAAAAGTGACAAGACTTTGAAAGTACAAGGACCTATCTTGACAAACTGCCAAAGATGAAGGACCAAAGTGTAAATATTGTAAAAAGTCAAGATCATAGTCAAACAAGGTCAACACTCAAGTCAACTCAGTCAAAGGACCATTTTTGCTCAAGGATAAAGTTTGAAGGACTAAAAATGCCAAAGAAATGAAGCTGCTAGCCTTTAAATGCAATCTGCCAAAGTTTAGGGACTATTTCTGCCTATTTTGGAAAGTTATACAAGAGTGATCCATGTGCTTTATTTTAAACCAATGAGAAGACAGCAAAAAGGAGACATGGATTGCCACATAAACAGCATTAATTTCCCACTACAGCCGCCCTCATTAATGAGCGTATCTCAACAGTGTGATCCGTGTGCATCCAATTCAGCCAGTCATATTATGACATGTGTCATCTTCAAACATTTAAAGTTTTCCAGGAACGATTTGAAGCTAGAGTGGATTTCATGAAAAGTTATAAACATCAAAATTGCTCAAAATTACAAGACGAATCCAATGGTCAAAACTAATCAACCTGAAATCAACTCTACAAAGAAAACCGCAATTCAAGTTCATACCTGGAAATTGAATTAAGCAGAATTTGGACACGTGGAGACCTGGGATTGGTCCCAACACATCACCAACCCCAACTAATCTTCTTCTCAAGTCTATAAATAGTCTGTTTAGGCTTCATTTGTAGTGTGTAGTTGTAAGTGTGAAAACACACACATTTACATTTTTCTCTCATCATTTTCCCTTTTTAGCTAAACTACTCAAGAGTTTGACACACTCTTGAGTTAGTTAGTCAGTTAGTTACCTTTTTAACAGCTTTGTAACAAATCTCCATTAATAAAATTCAAATTCAACTTTTCCCGCCAAATCTTCTCATCATCTTTACTGTTCATTCCTTGCTTCCACTGATACTTTTGTTGCTGAATTGAGTTTGTTATGATCATTCATTGATCATAACTGACTTTGAGTGAAGATAGGAGCTGTTTGATTGATTTAAGTTAAAGTTCATAGCACTTATGATGAATTCAAGCCATTATGATGATTCTAGTTGATGAGTAGCTGTTTGTTGATTGTAGATTGTTGAATATAGTGCTAAGGTGGTGGTTAGCACTAGACTAGAGAGTTCAACACTCCTCTACTGCTCAAAGGTTCCTTCACAAGGTGCTTAAGTATCTGATTTTTGGTTCCACTCAAATTGCCAAATGCATGCTCAATTCCTAGCTTAAATCCTTGTTGAATGCATGATAAAACCTGTTTAGTTTGATCTTTACTTTATTCTAGTTAGTTTGTAGCTTAAGTGTTGCTTATCTGCTTATTGATCTGGATTGTGTTCTAGTTTATAGCTTAATACAGTCATTTTTAGCCTTGTTACCTTAATTGAGTTCTAGTTGCTTTCATTGCTTGCTTATAGCTTTAATACATCTCTTTTTGATCACTGAATTCAGGTTGCTATAGCTTTTCATTCAACTCAAACTTGTGCTTAAAAAGTCTTAACTAATTTTCATCAAGTTTAGTTAAAGAAGTGTTTGGCTTTAGCTTGTTTAAGATTTTCAAGTGTTGGTATTTGGCAAATAAATGTTCATTTCCAGTCACCAAGTGATAGCAAGTAGTTTTGAGCCATTTTCAAGTCAAGTTTAAGGTCAAAAAGGCAATTGGCATATAAAAGGTTTGGGTCAATTTTCAGTCAGTTTTGCTTATTAAAAGTTGTCAATTTCAATTGCTTGGCATTTGTTTGTTTCTTGATGAAATTTTACCAAATCAGTTCCATTTCTAGTTCAATATATGAAGTTTCATATTCCATAAGCTTTTTGTACAGTTTTCATTAAGCAAGGAGAAATAAGCAAAATTCTAGACTATTAAGCAAAATGAAGTTTCTGTAAATGAAAACAGCTTTTTCAAATCTCTTAATCCACTTCACAAACTTGGCAATTTTATTTTACAATATCACTTAGTAGGTGTTGGTGGTTGAAATTTGAGATTTTCAGCTTTTTGAAAAAAATCTTGGTCAACGCTTGGTCAACATAAGCCAAATTCAGCTTAATTCAATTTCCAAGCTTATTAATGGATGATTTTTGATGAGAATTGATTTCCCGTTCATGTTTTAAGCTCATTAATCAGATTTAGTACAAAAATCCAGTTGTGCATGTCTAGATTTACTTAGTGCTTATTTTGTGCTTATTGGAAAGTGCTTATTTGCTTATTAGACATTTTCAGCAAATTTCCTCTTACAGGTCTAGCTCATTTTCAATTCTAAGCATTTTGAAACTGATTTGACTGATTTTGGTTGAGAAATAAGCTCAAACGAGCCTATTTGTTCTTAAAACCCGTTTTTGCTTAAATACTTTTGATAATTGCACTTTAGTCCCTAGTGTATTAAACTGGTGTTAATTTTGGCTAAACTTGATAATTTTTAGGGTTTGCACTAATCAGGTCCTTTAAGTTTGATTTTTGTTAAAATTCAGTTAGTAGTTTTGGAATTTGTTACAAATTGGTTAGTTTGTTACATTGTTTACATTTTTGATCCTTTTGGTTAACTGTTTTACCATTTCAGTCCTTGTACTTGTTAGATTTACACTTTGAGCATTTAATTTTCATAGAATTTACATATTCAGTCCTCTTAGTTGTAAAATTTACATTTTGAGCTTTACTTGAATAAAAACTTAGTAATTGTACGATGTTTTACATATAAGTAGAATAATATTTTTCTGTTTTGCAAGTCATTGTTTGAATTAGCAAATAGAATATCCAAAAAATACTAACAACCAAAAACAGTTAAAAACCCGATATTGTTAGGACTTTCAATTAGCAAGAACTGAGAAAAACGAACTGCATTATACACAATTTCAAGTCACTCTATTAACTGTTGAGGAACTAACAGTGTTCCAAAACTGTTTAATATGTGTGACTGGAATGAGTGGTGCATGAGAAAGTGCATACCTTAAAGGGGATGCGTTCAAATACGCCACCATTTGAGTGTATTGGGGAAACAGAGTATCATCAGCTTCAAGATACGCGATCATGTTGTGTTGAGTTCTGAACCCCAATTCCAATTCTGATGGTCTAAACTTTGGTGCCATTGATGAAAGCTGTTAAATTTGATGGATGAAGATGAAGTTGATAAGAGAAAATTGTGTTAGACAAGAATTATAGATACCCTGTTTAAAAATAGGAGCCAAATTTATAGGAGAAGAAAATGCATGTGATTGGCCCAAAAATAGGCAAGAATTTTCAAAATGTAATCATGAAAATATTGAAAAATTATAAGTTTATCTCATGCATTAAATGAAAAGTAACAACTCCCAAAATTACGGCCTAAAAATATGTCAAAAAGGAACAACTGGGTAGGACCCATTGAGTGTCAACGGTCAAAAATAACCTATCAACGCCCAACGGCTATAATCTTGTCAACGTTTGCCTATAGCCATGTCAGCGTCTAAATTGGTCACAACAACGCTTGGAAAATTCTTGTCAGCGTCCAAAAATAAAAATGTTTAAAAATGAAAAATGATCTTAAAAAAGTAATTTATCCTAGAGAAGATAACCAAAAAGCTGATAAATATTATAGGGCGGCAAGCACTGTCCAGTTATGCACACTTGCTTAAGCAAGATAGACATAACAGTCCTCTAGTGTCCCTTGCTAACCAAAACTCTTAACAACCAAGTTACCTTATAAAATTCTTGTTACTCCCAGGTAAATCCCATAACAAAATTATTCCCAAGTCTCCCAACAGACCACAACCAATTCTAGGCCAATAATGTCTTGGCAGCATGCATAGTATATCAACTTTGCATGCTACAGTGCCTCATGATTTAGTAAAACTAACTCATACTCACCTGTGGACACAATCTAGAATTGTGATAAGAGTATCATATGGATACCCAAAACATCCTAAAGGTTCCTAAAACCTCCCCTTAAACTATGATACAAAAGTTGCTAAAAACATTGCATGAACATAAAAATTTATGTCAAGATAGGAATTGAAAATTCCAACCATCATCCATAAATAAAAACTTGTCCAAATGCTTCTCCATTGATCCATAAGCAACTCTGTATCCAATGGTATACTGCTAACACCATCTGCACATTTAGATTGAAAACCACAAAACTAACATTGTTGCTGACAACGCCCCGATAACACATGACAGCGTTGAGGGAAGCTTTGTCAGCGTTAGACAATTATATTGCTGAAAACGTTACAAAAACACTTATCAGCGTTCAAGCAACCTTTGTCAGTGTTAGAAAAATATAGTGGAAAATCTAAATCATCAATAAGACCAATAACAATGCATCATCCTGTACATACTTTTACAAAAAGACTCCAAAACACATATTATGTGAGATTGACCATTCCAATACTTGTTACCAAGTATTGAAACCTCCCAGCATCAAAAGGTTTGGTTAGTAAATCTGACACATTTTTCTCAGTGTCAACCCTATCTGGTTGTATTAAACCTTTCTCAAAACAATCTCTTATAAAATGGTGTCTAATTTCTATGTGTTTAGTTTTAGAATGATGTACAGGATTCTTAATGATGCATAAAGTACTGTTATTGTCAAAAAATATCTTGGTATGCATGAAATTATACCCATAGTCCAACAGCTGGTTCTGAATCCACAAAACTTGTCCACAACAAGCAGCTGCAGCAACATACTCAGCTTCAGTTGTAGAATTAGCCACCACTGTTTGTTTCTTGCATTGCCAAGATATCAACCTGCTCCCAAGAAACTGACATCCACCAGTTGTGGATTTCCTATCAAATTTATCACCTCCATAATCACTATCTGAATATGCAATCAGCTCTAATGGTGAATCCTTTGGGTACCACAAACCAAGACTAGGATAGCATCTTAGGTACCTAAAGATCCTCTTCACAGCATAAAGGTGACATTCTTTGGGAGTCACTTGATGGCGTGCACAAGCACACACAGCAAATATGATGTCAGGTCTGGAGGCAGTAAGATACATCAAGGATCCAATCATGGATCTATAGTGCCTGACATCTACATCTTTCCCATCTCTAATCTTTCCCCAAGGGTGTTCTCTATCCATAGGAGTAGTAGCCCTCTTTTCATGTGGAGAAACGCCAAACTTCTTCAAGATCTCAGCCACATATTTATCCTGGGAGATGAAGATACCATCTTCTTTTTGCTGAACTTGTAAACCAAGAAAGAAGTTCATCTCCCCCATAGCACTCATCTTGAATTTGTCTGTCATAAGCTTGGAGAAATCCTCACTCATCTTTGGATCAGTAGACCCAAAAATGATATCATCAACATAGACCTGGACAAGCAACATATCCTTGCCTTTCTTCTTAGTAAATAGTGTCTGATCTATGGTGCCCCTCTTGAATCCATTGTCCACCAAATAGGTAGACAAAGTACCATACCATGCTCTAGGGGCTTGATGAAGACCATACATAGCCTTTTTGACTCTATACACTTTATCTGGATTCTCTGGATCCTCAAAACCAGGAGGCATAATTACATACACCTCCTCAACAATAGTTCCATAGAGAAAGGCACTCTTGACATCCATTTGATAGACAGTGAAGCCCATGCAGGATGCATAGGCTAGAAAAATCCTTATAGCTTCAATCCTTGCAACTGGTGCAAAGACCTCCTCATAGTTTATCCCCTCCTCTTGTGTATATCCCTGAGCCACTAACCTTGCCTTGTTTCTGACCACAATACCTCTTTCATCTCTCTTGTTCCTTAGAACCCATCTTGTCCCAATAGGTCTGACATATCTGGGACAATCAACCAGCTCCCAAACATCCTGAATTGCAAATTGGTGAAGCTCATCCTGCATTGCTTCCACCCAACTTGGTTCTTTGAGAGCATCAAATATTTTCTTGGGTTCCTGTTGTGACAGAAAACAGGCAAACAAACATGCTTGCACAAGAGGGGTATCAACCTTCTTGTGTATATTGGCAATAAACCCACCAAGACCTTGATGAGATCTTCTAGTCTGAACTGGAGTATTAACATTACCAATGATTTGAGAAGGAGGATGATTCTTCATAACTGAAGTAAGTACTCCTCCCTCAAAAAGTCTGGTATCTTCAACTTCATTCTCCATGTTGCCAATATCTTCTTCATCAGACTCTCTTATATCAACATAGGGATGACCTTCTTCATATGAATTGGAAGGTCCACCTTGTTCAAAAGTGGAAGAGAAAAGATGTGCAAAAGTGTTGTCAACGCCTGAATCTTGTTTGTCAGCGCTTGGGCTAACAACGCTTGAACTGTTGTTGTCAACGTCTGAGTCATCAACGTCTGAATTGGTCTTGTTAGCGCTAGATTTGCCTTTGTCAGCGCCTAAAGGACCATGCATGTTTGTATCTGGTGGTACTTGGAGACCACCATTATCTTTACCCGCAGCAGCAGCAGTAGCAGCAAAAGCATCTGTCCAAATGGGAATGGTAACATATTCTTGGATAGGAGATGTCTTTTCTGCTTGTGATCCAACCTTTTCATGAACCTGAGTACCTGAAACATCAACAACTTTTTCCTCCATAACATTTGAAGTTACCTTCACAATGTCTAGATTAGTGACAGGCATATAATTTAAAGTTCTAGACAAAGGTTCCAAGTCAAACAACCAATTAGGACCACTTTCAGGATCACTAGGTTTATTTTCTAAAAACCTAACATGTACTCTTTCAAGTATACGTTTTTCTTCTTTAAGATAAACCATATATCCCTTACTCTGCACTGAATACCCCATGAAGTAGCCCTCATCACCTTTTGCACTAAATTTCCCTAAGGCATCATTAGTGTCTAACACTACTACATGACAACCAAAAGGTCTAAGAAAACCAATATTAGGTTTTCTTCCCCAAAGTAACTCATAAGGTGTTTTGTTCTGAATTTTGTTAACCAATGCTCTATTTTGAACATAACAAGCTGTATTGACAGCCTCAGCCCAAAAAGCTATAGGAAAATGAGCATCAGCCAACATTGTTCTGGCTGCTTCAATTAGGGTTCTATTTTTCCTCTCAGCAACCCCATTTTGCTGTGGGATTCTAGCAAGACTAAATTTCCTTGTAATTCCTTTCCTGGCACAGAAATCATCTAGCTTCTTATTCCTAAATTCACCACCATTATCACTCCTAAGCATTTTAACTTCATTGCCATACCTCTTCTCAATCTGAGTGATAAAATCAATTAGAATATCAGCTGTGTCACTCTTCATAGCTAGAAAGAATGTCCAAGTAAACCTAGAAAAGTCATATGTGATGACAAATCAATATGACTTACCATTCAAACTTTCTATATTGGTTGGACCAAAGAGGTCCATGTGTAGCATATGAAGAGGTCTAGAACTAGTATGCACCTGTTTGGACTTGAATGAGACCTTGTGCTGCTTGCCTTTAAGACATGCAACACAAGAGTGGTCATCGTGGAAGGCCTTCTCAGGCAAACCATCAACCAAGCCAAGTCTCACAAGCCTATTTATATTTTTAAAATTTATGTGCCCTAGTCTCCTGTGCCACAAATTACTTTCATCTACTGAGGCTTTAGCATAAAAACAAGACATATTATTGTTCATTTTAATTCCATTCAAGTTCACATTGTATATGTCTTTATGCCTAGGTGTTCTATATTCAATATATTTCTCATCAGGGATCTTAAAATCCTTGCTTAACACCAAACACTCAGTATCAGTAAACAGAACTTTATTTTTGTTATCACAAACTTGTGATACACTAAAAAGGTTGTAATCAAGTTCTTTTACCAGAAAGACGTTCTCAAAACGCAAATTCTTGGTGAGATGGGTTCCTTTGCCTGTGATAGTACCATCTCCGCCTCCAAAGTAAACCTTATCACCATCTTTAATGGGAGTGAAGTTGGTCAAATAGTCTTCCTTCCCCGTCATGTGCCTTGAGCATCCACTATCCCAATATCCATAATCATTGACTTGTCTTTGAATGCCCTGCACATAAAGAAAACAAATTACTTCTCTTTGGGAACCCAAGTCTTAAAAGACTTGGATTTATCTGGTTGTTCAATAAGAACAGACTTAGTTCTCACAACAACCCCATTCTCATCCTTCTTAGGATGAAATACCCAGTTAACCCCAATAGGTTTTGTAATGACCTTTGAAATGTAATTAAATCTGTTGCAGGTCATTGAAATCCCATTATCATTAGGTTTTGATCTTTCTTGGGTCTCCATGTTAAGCTTAAAGAAGCTTTGGACCCCTTACCCTGTGGTTGCAAGTATTTAGGTCTGGACACGTTTATGTCAGCGTTGGAATTTGTCCTGTCAACGCTGAAATTTCCCTTGTCAGCGTTGAACCTAGGGTTTGCTACAGAAACCTATTGCCTATTAGACCAAGTATTTGTCTTTTGAAATGGTCTTTGTCCATGAGTGTTAGACCCTCTAGTAAAGAATGGGGCAGGTCTAATCACTTGTGGACTTTGCTGCACACAAGGTTTGGGTCTGACAACGTTTGACTTCCTAACAACGTTGACTTTGTTCTTGTTAGCGCTGAAATTGTTCCTGTCAGCGCTGGCTTTGGGAGCGTTGACACACTTGTATGCCAAGTGTGAAAAGCTACCACAAGTGTAACAAGCTTTTCTAGACACAACCTTAGGTCTAGAAGAGAAGAAGCCTGTTCCATTATTGCTAACCTGGCTCTTGGGTGACCTAGTATTCCTATACATCTCTGCATACTTAATGCTAGGTTTTCTATCAGTGTTTGAACCAAGATTAACAACTTTACCAGTGAGTGGGTTAGTAACCTTAATGGGTGTTGACTCATTAGGACTTTCACATAGTAAGCCACCCTTAACAAATAAAGTAGGGTTAGCTTTCTTCCATTCATTCAGGTCTGTCAACTTTTGTTGATACTCTTCAACTGGGGTGACAACTCTTGGTGGAGGAATGAATTCCTCCTCTTAGAGTTCTGGCAAACCAGTCCAAGATAAGTCCTTTTGTTGGACACCATAGAAGTCACCAGCTGGTGGTGGAACCATAGAGTAATCATTCATCCCAATCCCAGTCATGTCCTTAGGATCTCTTTGTTTACTCACACAGTCTCCTAGGGTTTGTGTGGCTCTATCAAATCTTTGAATTTTAAGGCCAACATTATCTTTGTTTTTAATGGCTTCATCTAATTTAGCTTGTAACTCACCATTAACCCTTTCCATGATATTTCTAATATCCATACTAGCATTTAACTCATGTTTTAAAATATTGATTTTATCTTTTAAGTCAAATTCCATTTTCTTGTATTCAGAAACTGTCTTCTCAGTTTCAGTGAGAGCTAGTTGGTAATTAGACAGTTTACATCTTTCAGTACTCATATCATCTAATAATCTTAACACCTCTTTGTTAAGTCTTTCAGTATTTAACCTACAACCTTTGCTACAAAAAGCGTCATCATATACCTCATTATCAGATGAAGAGGAGGAGTGTGCCATGAGAGCATATTCAACATGCTCTTCTTCTTCAATTTCAGCAACCAAAGCTTTATCCAATTAAACATTCTTAGCCAGATAGCTCCAATCCCATCCCATACCATCAATTCCTTGAACTGCAACCATGGCTTTGGAATCCTGAGCTTTAACAACTTGACTTGAGGGTTTACCAGCATCAGATCTTCTAGGAGATCTGCATTCCCTCATGAAGTGCCCCATACGATGACAGTTATAGCATTCAACTTTGGATTTATCAAATCCAGCTGTGTCTTTTGCATTGAAGGTCATCTTCTTCTTAAACCTTCTGTTCCACCTGTTTGCTCTTATACTAGCAAGAGCCATGTTCCACTTAATGTCCATCTCTTCCAAATTCTCATCACTTATCTACTCAAGGTCCTCATATGTAATCACTGAACCATTGGGCAAAGAAGCAATATAAGCACAAACAGTATCCAAATCCAATCCAGCAGGTTTAACTCTTGGTGAGTCACTTTTGAATGTGTCAGCGTCTGAAAAGGAGACGTTGACAGGGCAAGTTCCAGCGCTGACACATGATGATCCAGTAACTGGATGCATGTAGGAGTCCTTCTGGTTGAATTGACCTTCACTATGAGAAAAGAAGGCCATGTTACTGTTGGTAGACTTGCTTCCATGCTCTAAAAGAGTTTCATCTTCCAACAGCCTCAGTTTGTTGTAGATATCATCAAACGTGGAGCTTTTGTGAGTATTATTGGGAAGAATAGATCTTGCCTTAATCTTCCACGCCTCACCAAGACTTTTAAGAAAAGTAGCATTGATGTCAACATCACCAAGTTGTGTCCCCATGAAGGACAGTTTGCTTGTAATATCAAGCAGTCTGCTTCTCACACTACTGAGCTTTTCATTAGGTTGAGCCTTGAAGACAGCATAATCATGCATGAGTTGCTTCTTCTTCTCTTCCTTAGTATCTTCATTGCCACCATATGCAACTTCAAGAGCTGCCCAAAGGTCCTTAGCAGATTCATAACCTTTGTATTTATGCTGGTTCTCTTGTCCCAAAGAGAGTTTCAGAATATTTAGGGTTTTCATGTCAACCCTTTTCTTTTCTATGTCTTCAGCAGACACAACTCTACCATCATCAGGTTTTTCCTTCTTGTCAGCTTCCGAACATCCAGCAACAGCTGTTCTTGCAGCAATAGCATTAGCAATCTTTTGAGCCTTATTGAATGTGTTTCCATATTCAATAATCTCCCAGAGTGTGTAGTCATAGATCCCTAGATATTGTTCAAAATTGAATTTCCACAATTCAAAGTTGGTTGCATCAAGCATGGGAATCTTGATGTTTGGTAAAGGTGAGGAGGAGGGGGTTATTGCTTCTGACATGATGTTGTTAGGGTTTTTTAGAAAATTAGGGTTTTGGTGATTTTTAGGGTTCTTGTGTTCTTTAAGATCAAAAGTTCCTCAACAAGCTCTGATACCACTTGTTGATCCGAAACTTAGATCGATTTAGCTTTATGTATACGAGATTAGATCAAGTAATACACTTAGAGAAACCTTTGTATATGCTTATGATAATCTAAGTGTTATGCGGAATTGACACTTAAACAAGAACACACAATGATATAAACAAACTTTCACTTTGATTAATGATATCAAACTTGCTTACAATGAAAGTAGTTTACGAATGAGAACTTATATGAAACATAAACCTAAAGGTCTTCTTTTATAGACATAAGAAGCCTTGTACAATAATCTACGTATCAGCTATTCTAGGTAAAGATAAATATAGAAAATACATTGTTGTTCCTATCTTTACTAGAAGTAATCTAGAATACAATAAACGCGTAGAGTATATCTTCCCAACAGTGCTTGTCTTCAATGTATCAACGCTTGACTTTATCTTGTCAACGCTTGAGCTGTCAGCGCTTGTTTTGCTCTTGTCAACGCTTGTTCTACTCTTGTCAGCGCTCAAGTGATCTGGCCTTAATTTATTCCCAACACCATCTTCATTGTAAATACTTTCGTATTACTCGGATGTTCAGGCAAGATCATGAAGATTTTGCGTAGGACTCTTAAAATCTTTCTTACTTTACACAGTGTGTGAAGAAGCAAGGAATTATGAAAGTGTGTCCTAATGAGATATTTTATGATCTCAAATGACTCTAGACTCAATCGTGCATTTTGGATTTTAGTGATCGGAGGCTGGAGAGGAGTGCCACTGATGAGATGGCATTTGTACATGATCTCATCGTTCTTTTCGGGCTTTAAATGCATTAAAATGTCATAAATTACCATATATATGCTTGTATTTGTTTACTTGTGTGTTTTAGGTATGGCTATCGTGAAAAAGACAAAAGATCACAAGAAAACAAGGAAAAATGGACACGAGAAACGAAGCCGTACAAAGAACCGGGCCCTAGTTCATGATTTATCCAAAATTAACCCTTGAAGACTTGAAGATGTGCAAGATTGATCCTCAAAATATGAAGACATGACACTTAAAACCCTTGTATATTCATAATTACAAGTTTGGTCCCTTAAGTTTGTCAAAATTACAAAAATGGTCCTTCAACTTTGAAGAAATGACAAGTTTAGTCCCTCAACAATTCTAAATTGTCAATTATGGTCCCTCATGAAGTCAAAGATACAATGAAGACCTTTGAAGATCAAGAATGTCCAAGATCAGTCCTCAAACTATTCAAAAATGGCAAAAATAACCCTTGAAACACTTTTGCCAAAGTTTTGGGGCAAAAGTGTGAAAATCAGAAGTTCTATAACAAAGGGAATACGTTTTGGTGGCTGAAAAACTTGATTTATCCATTTCACCAAAACACAAGGGCCAAAGATGGGCATTTGAAACATTCAAACAAATAAATGCGCGAAACACTTTCCACTCCTACAAAAACGGAACAAAAGGTGTTAATGTTCACCTTTCACCCCCAGTTACTATCTCACTTAAACCAAAGGGTAAATCCCAATTACCCATACCCACGTGTGATTCACACATGCAGAAACCCATCCCACACACAAAACCCCAATCCCCACTCACCAAAGGACCCCACCCATTCACACGTCAACCAATCATGATCCAACTTAGCCTCCAAGGAATGCCAGGTGTCAAAATCAACAGCCCACACTCCTTGCTTGGTTACAAAGCTAAAATGAACAGCCAGGATGAATTTGGACAGCTCAAACAACAAATGCGTCTAGAAGGTTAAAGGGCATTTTAGGGACTTCATAGCTAGGGTTTTCTCATTGTAATCTCAGCCTTTGTGGTCTATATAAGGACTCCTCAACTTGTGAGAGAGCCTTGTTCCAGTTTTACCTTTTAAACATTGTAATTCCTTTTTAAATTTTATAAAAGTTGGTATTTTGAGAAAATTGTAATTCCTTTTTATGTTTTTGAAAGTTGGTGTTGTTTAAGGGTAATTCTAAGTTCCATTATATGATATAAGTGTGCTTGAATCTTGTGGTTCAAGGACGTTTATGTTTGGTAAGGTTTTCAAGTTTGAAAAAAGCTTGAAAAGAGGTTTCTGATTTTGCTATTTTTGTTGTACTAATCCTTAACCAAAAGCTATAAGCTCTTACAAGCTTGTTGACACCAAGCTTGTGAAGGGATTAGAGCCTTTGGTTGGGCTGTTTGTTCATTGTGTTGAAGAAATCAAGCCCTTGAGTTTCTGCTTTGAAACATCAACCAGGGCAGTCATCCATCTTTCTTGTTGAAGTACCTTGGTCTTGTTCTAGTTGTTGAACAAGGTCCAAGGAGCATTGCTGGTCCTCCTAGGATGTTGTGGAGGACAGGTATAAGCTCTTGTTAAGATTCCTCTAAAAATCACATGTTATGGTCTGTTTTATGTTTTGCTATGTGATTTGGTGATTTTGTGTTTGTGCTTTGTGTTTTATGGTTGGTATTTTTTAGTTGTCACCTAGTGTAGCTATTTGATCATTAAAATCAGTAGATTGTTTGAAGGATTAAGAAGTTTGTTTGAAAAGTGCTTAATAAAGGATTGTTTGGGATTACTGGTTCATAAGGCCTTGTGGCCTTGTGCCCTTGGTTCTTAGGGTTTGGGAAGTCTAAACAAGTCATAATATACAAGTTTTAGTCATTGGTTAAGTTTCTGAAAGTTTGGAAAAAGGATTTCAAGTTTTGCAAAAATCTGATAAAAGTGTTTTTGAAATTGGTCAAACACATCAGATCCAATAACTTCTTTGTTTGTTGGATCTAAGGTCTGAAATCAGGTTTGGGAATAGTTTAGGTGATAAGGTATCTATTGGTTATGTGGTTGTTGAATTTGGTAGCTTATTGAGTGTGCTATAGCTTATCAAAGTTGGCTGAAGTGGTCATTTGCATCAGCAAAGTGACCACCTCATTTGGTGCTTGCAATTGTTATCCTAGTGTATGCCTTGTGATTTTGCTGCTTGGAACTTGTTTATGTGCTGCTTGTGAGTGGATTTTGCTATTTGGTGTAATTTGTATCTGGCTTATAAGCTAACTGGCTTATTAAGACCTTATTGCCAAAATCTGTCATCAAAAAGGTCAACTGACCTCTTGATTCACAAGGCCTCCTCCTTGAGTCCTTCACAAAAATTGCTTATAACAAGCCCATATACCATCCCTGATCATTTGGTGAACTATGGAGTACTTTGACTTTTGGTCAAATAAGCACAAATTGGCTTATTTTTGAGAACTGCTTATTGGTACATGCAACAACTTGGCTTTTGTAATAGAAATCTTTTTTTAGCTTAATAACAAGTCTGGAAGGTTACAAGTCTTTTGGTTAAGCTTTTGCTATAATATAGCTTATTTGGCTTTTTCAGCCAGCTTATTGGTTCTTACAGCTTATTCCACTTGGCTTTTTATGATTTTCTTGATTGATTATAGTTTAGCTATTTGTGAGCTTTTGCAACAAACCAGAGCTTCTGAAACCCCCTAGAACTCTAACCCGACTATTTTGTCGTTTTGTGGATTTCTATTTTGCTTATTTTTGGCTTATTGAGTGAGCTTTTTCAAAATTTCTTTTTACAGATCTCTTAGGCATCTCAAAAGAAGGTTGTGTGTTTAAGCAGATCTTATGGCATTGGCTTATTGCTTAATGGGATTATTGGCCCAATAAGCATAAGCTGTTTGTTATTTAAGCTGTGATAAGCTCATTTTCAGCTTTTGGGCCTTCAGACTTTTGTGCTTAGAATTAAATTTTGAGTCAGATAGGGCTTTTTCAGGTCATTTGGGCTTATTTTGACTTTTTGGACCCAAAAGCCCATTAAGGTTGACTGATTTTGCTTTTAGCCCATTTGGGGGCCCATTAGGGGTATTTTGGTAATTTCACTTTCATTTTCTGATTATTTAGGTTAAAATAAACTAGTTTGCAAGTTTTTAGAATTTTTTATAATTTTTAGATTTTTAATATTATTTTATTATTATTTTATTATTAAAATTCAAATTTCACATTTTTACACTTTTTATATTTTCCTTAGCTTTAATACATTAAAATAGGATTTTTACAACTCTTAGATTAATTTTATCATCTTTAGATTAATTTTTATAATCATTATCCCGCTCTATCTGCAATAGAGCACATGCAGGGAAACTTGCACGTGTGGTTATTTGAAGTTTTAATAGTTTTTAAATCAATTTAAATAGTTTTTATTAGTTTAAAAATTTATAAAAATAGTTTCTAATCTTTTTAGGTCATTTTAGAGGTTTACCAATTAAAAAATCTTTATTTCGGCTTTTTGATAATTAATTTTATTTTTAGGGCTTTAATTAGCATTTAAAAATTAATATTTAATTAATTAAAAGGTTTGAAAAAGTTTTGATCATTGGTAAACTCTTAGTTTATTTATTTTGATTTTTGGTAAAATTTTGGGAATTTTTAGAATTAATTTTTATTTTTGTTCTTTTTACGGTTTTACGTTTAGTCGTAGTTGTAATTAATTTCACGTTTTCGTCATTCTATTTTCTCATCCCCTTCTATCCAATATTAATCTCAAACCAATTACGAATTATTCACACACATATACCTCCTTGGGAAACGAACTTCATTGGGTCATTAGTGTTTGATTTTCCTAAATCATCACTTAATACTTACCGCTCTTACGCCTTTTCCCTAAAAGGTCGTATTTTACCACAATCATTTTGGCACCGCTGCCGGGGAGGTGTGTCTTGATTAAATTGTCTTGTTGTTTTTAATATTAACCATAAATAGTATTTGTATTAGTAGAAATCTACAAATACGTCTTATCGGTTTTTTGGTTTTTTCTTGTGAAATTATTATTACTATATTGTATTAAGTATCACAATCAATTCAAAATATCTCCAAAAGTGTGAAAACACAACCTTAATTGGGATTTGATCTCCTAATTATTGTATTCGAATCTCAAACAAAAGAAAAAGGCAAAAATAGATAAATACTTTCGTAAAGCTCGATTTTGAAAAATACGAACTATAAGGTGGGTATAAGGCGGGTATTATAAAATATACCCTAAGGAAAAAGGCTCTTAAGTGCTTCACGCCGCCTCGTTTCCCCGCTTGCTTGTGAGTATTTTAAGATTGAAGGCTAATCGAGGGTTTTGCCGCCCAAAGTATTATTACGTATAATATATTTGCTTGGTTTTCTTTGTGATTAAACCCTCTTGAACAATTTGGTTTTCACCAAAGTTCTAAAGTCATTCGAAGGCGTTCACTCCATGTGATCGTTTTCATTCTTTTGAGGCTTCTTTAATCAAGAGTTTGATTCGAGGAGAGATTTGGCAGATTGTTGTCTACGAAGATACACCAAAATCCAAAAAAAATTAAAAGCAATAAAAAACACAAAAAAAAATTTGAAAATTCACAAAACACCCAAAAAGAATCTTCTTTGCTCACCTCCCATTCTTCGTGAAGTTTATGATAACTCGTAATCAAGCAAAACGAGCTCGTAAACGTCGTCAAAATCAAGGAAATCAAGAGACGTTGATTGAAGAACAAAATCCAATTGTTGAACCTATTGTAGAACAAGAAGTCGTAATGGCTAATCGTACTATGATGGAGTTGATTCAAGCACACACCGACGGTTTTGGAGAGGCCATTGTGATTCCCTCTATCCTTGCGGAGAATTTCGAGATTAAGACGGGTTTAATGTCGATGTTGCAAGCTAATAAGTTTAGAGGTCATGAGAAAGACAACCCACATTATCACATAAGGAATTTTAATCGTCTCACCGCAACTAGCAAGTTTAAGGATGTTCCACATGACTCCATTAAAATGATGTTGTTTCCATACTCGTTAGATGGAACCGCTAAAATTTGGCTTGAGAAAGAACCGCCAAATTCAATTTTGACATGGGGTGATCTCGTTTCTAAGTTTGTGAACAAATTTTTCCCACCATCTAAAACAACACATTTGAAAAATGAGATTTCAAGATTTGTACAACGAAATAATGAAAGTTTTTCAATGGCATGGGAACGATTTAAAGAAATGTTACATGAATATCCACACCATGATTTTTCGGAATTGCATAAAGTTGATACTTTTTATAATGGGCTTAATGATCATGAACGAGATTACTTGAACGCCGCCGCGGGTGGTAATTTTTTGTGCAAAACGACCGATGAAGCTTTAAAGATTATCGAGAATAGATCTAAGGTTTATAGCCCTCGTAACACACCGAGTGTTGCCAATATGGCTTCGTCATCGTCTCGTAGTATTAATGCCGTACATGATGAAGCTAATGAGGAAAATCGGTTTTTCGATAGATTTGCTAATCTTATGACTCATTGGAAAGCACAAGAGGCTTTGAATTCCGCTTCGGTTAAAACGGTTGATAAGAGTTGTTTGTCTTGTGGTGGAGCTCATGATCTTTCCGAGTGCATTACCGCCGGTGGTAACACTTCGAGTGCTTACGTAGCAACGGGAACTTACAACCAAAACGGCCAAGGTTCCCGCCCAAATCAAGCTCCACCAAATCAAAATGCTAATAACTATCGAAACAACAATCAAGGTGGTAATTATCAAGGCAATTCACGTAACTACAACAAAGGGAATTATCAAAGTGGGAATGGACAAGTTACTAATCAAAACCAAAACCGTGATTTTCAAAACACTACACAAGGTTTTCAAAATGCTCACACTACAAATCTTCAAGGAGAATTTTTGGATTATGCTAAAGCAAATGATGCTAAATTTGATAACATGCAACGTGAGATGATTAGCTTAAGATCCGAGTTGAAAAACGAGCTTAAAAACGAACTTGCTAATGAACTTAAAACTCATGCAAATAAAATGGAAGGAAATGTCCAACGTCTTCAACAAAATCAACAAAAGATGGAACAAGGACAACATGAGATAAAGCAAGAATTGTTAAAAGCGGATTTAAGGCAATCAAAATTTGAAGACCGAATGGAAAAAATGTTTGAAGCAATCATGTGTAAACCCTCTTCCTCGGGTGGTCTTCCTAGTGATACCATTGCAAACCCGAAGGGAGAAATGAAGGTTATTACTACACGAAGTGGTAAAACTTTCAAGGAACCAATCTCTCGTCTAAGTACTTCTACGGAGAAGGAAATCGAGAAAGAACCCGAGGTGATGGTCGAAAAGGAGCATATTACAAGCCCACGAAGTACTGCTCATACCACACCTACGGTTGAACCAATACCAATCATGGAACCCGAGATTCCAAGGCCGTTGCCTAATGTCCAACCCACACCACCCTTACCTTACCCTTCGAGACGAAACAAAGAGAAATTGCAAGAACGTAACAAACAACAAATCGAGCTTTTTATAAAATTGTTTCAACAAGTGCTTTTTGATGTAAGTTTAGCCTACGCGTTGTTATATATGCCTCGTTTCGCTTCCACTTTTAAGAGTATGATGAGCGATAAGGAAAAGCTTTCAAAGCTTGCTAATTGTTCTTCGGTTTATCTTAACCGCATACCGGAAAAAGTTGGTGACCCCGGAAAGTTTCTCATTCCTTGTGACATACAAGATATGAAAGAATGCCTCGCCTTGGCCGATCTTGGTGCGAGCATTAATTTGATGCCATTTTCCATATGGAAATCTCTTTCGCTTCCGACTCTTACTCCTTCGAACATGTCTATCGAGATGGCCGATCATTCTACGATTTTAGCATGTGGAGTAGCCGAAGATGTTTTCGTAAAAGTGGGGAAGTTCTACTATCCCGTTGATTTTATAGTAGTGGACATCCCCGCGGATCCTCAAGTTCCTCTAATTTTAGGTCGTCCATTTTTAGACACCTCGAGATCGCTTATCGACGTTCATGCAAGAACTATCACTTTGAGATTCAACGAAGAGGAACTTGTTATAAACGCTACTCAAAACTTAAAACCTTCTCATGTTTATGCAATCGCTACCATCAATCACATCGACTTAGTTGATGTGGTTTGCGATGAGTTTTCACAAGAAGTGTTAGGTTTTTCCGATAGCTCGTCAAGTGGCAATCCCACTATTTTGGATCCGATTCTTGCTAATTCTACACCAAATCTCACTCCATTCCAAGGAGGCGGTTTTACACCGAAAGAAATCGACAATGAAGATGAGGTGTTTATTAGTGATGATACTTCTATTCCACCATTTCTTCCACCGATGGAAGTTATGAGTGTTGAGCAAAAATCTTCAATCGAGGAACCACCTATCTCTGAATGGATAGATCTTCCATCTCACCTTTAATACGCATTCTTGGAAGGTGATGACAAGTTGCCGGTTATTATTTCAAGAGGTCTTGCTAATAATGAAAAAACTGAGCTCTTGAAAGTTCTTAAAGCTCATAAAGGGGCAATTGCGTGGGAAATTTCCGACATTAAGGGTATTGACCCAAAATTTTGTACTCACAAGATTTTAATGGAGGATGACTACAAACCCGCAATTCAAAGTCAAAGAAGGGTAAACCCCAAAATTCACGATGTCATTAAAAAGGAAGTGTTGAAACTCCTTGACGCGGGAATGATTTATCCTATCTCCGATAGCCCATGGGTGAGCCCAATCTATTGTGTCCCTAAAAGGGAGGAATGACCGTTGTTCCTAATGAAAACAACGAGTTAATTCCCACTCGTGTTGTGACCGGTTGGAGGGTGTGTATTGACTACCAAAAGTTATATGACGCCGCTCGTAAAGACCACTTTCCTTTGCCCTTCATGGATCAAATGTTGGAGCGACTTGCGGGAAATGAATTCTATTGCTTTTTAGATGGTTTTTCCGGTTACTTTCAAATCCCTATCGACCCTCGTGATCAAGAAAAGAATACGTTTACGTGTCCTTATGGAACGTTTGCTTATCGTAGGATGCCTTTCAGACTTTGTAATGCACCAGGTACGTTTCAACGGTGTATGATGGCCATTTTTCACGATATGATCGAGAAGTCGATGGAAGTGTTTATGGATGACTTTTCGGTGTTTGGCAATTCGTTCACGTCGTGTTTATCTAATCTCGAGCAAATGTTAAAACGTTGTGAAGAAACCAATCTTGTGCTTAATTGGGAAAAGTGTCATTTCATGTGTAAACAAGGAATCGTCTTAGGACATAAGGTCTCGAAAGCGGGGATTGAGGTCGATAAAGCTAAGGTAGACATCATCGCCAAGTCACCTCATCCCAAAACCGTTAAGGGATTTAGAAGTTTCCTAGGCCACGCGGGCTTTTATCGTCGTTTCATCAAAGACTTTTCGAAAATCTCTCGACCTATGACACACCTTCTCGAGAAGGATGCTCCTTTTAATTTCAATGAGGATTGTGTTAGAGCTTTCGAAACTCTTAAAAGGAAACTTACCGAAGCTCCCATTCTTGTTTCTCCTAATTGGGAATTACCCTTTGAAATCATGTGCGATGCAAGTGATTATGCTATAGGGGCCGTCTTAGGGCAACGTTATGAAAAGCATTTCCGTCCTATCCATTATGCTAGTAAGACGATGACCGAGGCTCAATTAAAGTACACCACAACGGAAAAGGAATTCCTTGCCGTGGTCTATGCTTTTGAGAAATTCCGACCTTATCTCGTCTTAACTAAAAGCATCGTGTATACCGACCATTCGGCTATCAAGTATCTCTTAGCTAAGCAAGATGCTAAGCCGAGATTGCTTCGTTGGATGTCCTCCTCCAAGAATTTGATGTCACCGTGCTTGACAAAAAAGGAGCCGAGAATCTAGCGGCCGATCATCTCTCTCGTCTAGAAGATCCTCACAAAGATGTTTTCGAGAACAAGGAAATCACCAAAACATTTCCTCTCGAGACTCTCGGTGTAGTGAATTCTAAAGACACCACCCCATGGTTTGCCGACATTGCAAATTACCATGCGAGGAATTTCATAATCAAGGGTATGACGACACAACAAAAGCGAAAATTCTTTCGTGACGTCAAGTTCTATTTTTGGGACGACCCTTATCTCTTTCGGGTTTATGCGGATCGACTCGTTCGACGTTGTGTTTTTGGTGCCGAAGCTTCTAATATCCTTAGAGCTTGTCACGAGGGACCCACGGGTGGTCACCATGGTCTTATTCTCAAGGCTAAGAAAGTGTTCGATGCCGGCTTCTTTTGGCCTTCTATCTATCGTGATGCACACGCACTTGTGAAGTCGTGTGATTCGTGCCAACGTCAAGGAAAATCATCTCAACGTGATGAAATTCCGCAAAACATAATTCAAGTGTGTGAGATTTTTGACATTTGGGGCATAGACTTTATGGGTCCGTTCCCATCGTCTCATGGTAACAAGTATATCCTCGTCGCGGTGGACTACCTTTCTAAGTGGGTGGAAGCTAATGCTTTACCTACTAATGATGCTCGTGTGGTAGTGAAGTTTTTGAAGAAACTATTCTCTCAGTTCGGAACCCCTCGTGCTATTATAAGCGATCGTGGAACCCATTTTTGTAATGACCAATTCGAGAAGGTCTTAAGGAAATATGGAGTTACTCATCGTCTTTCTACGGCTTATCACCCGTAAACGAGTGGGCTAGTCAAGGTTTCGAACCGAGCTTTGAAGAGGATTTTAGAGAGTTCGATTGGAGAAAACCGTGCTTCATGGTCCGACAAACTCGATGATGCTTTATGGGCCTTTAGGACCGCTTATAAGACACCTATCGGTTGTACTCCTTATAAGTTAGTCTATGGGAAGAATTGTAATTTGCCCATTGAATTGGAGCAAAAGGCATATTGGGCCCTTAAGCATGCAAACTTTGACTTAAAGACCGCGGGAGATCACCGGAAAATACAATTGAATGAATTGGATAAACTAAGAGACAATGCTTATGAAAATTCATTGATTTTCAAAGAAAAGACTAAAAAGTTTCATGATGCAAAGATTAAAAACCGGGTTTTTAACGTTGGTGATCAAGTGTTACTTTTTAACTCTAGACTAAAGATATTTTCCGGGAAATTGAAATCTCGTTGGTCGGGTCCCTTCACCGTTACACAAGTGTTTCCTTATGAGAACATCGAGCTAGCTCAAGATGATGGTCCTAACTTCAAGGTGAACGGACATAGGCTTAAGCACTACTTTGGTGGGGAAATTCCTTAAATGGTTGACCTCGACCAAGTCACCTTCCCCAATGATAAATAGCATTGAGAGGATCGAGTCGAGCTCATGACTCGGTAATAAAAAACGAGGTGCCTCGTGGGGGAGATCCCATGCTTATCCTTTTATGCTTTCTAATAAATAATGAGAGGGGATTTGTGCCCTTCTAACTCGTTGTCTCGTGGTTGTTTGTGATTGTGTTATCTAGATCATCATCATCATCTACGATTGAAGACTCTCGTGTTCGTTTACGTGAGCCTCCATCGTTTGCTTGAAGAAGTGTTTCACGAATCCATTGACATATCCTTTATTGTTCTAACAATTATCTTTTAGCATACTTAATAAACGGCTTTAGATATATTGTTGATCACCCTTTCCATGCTAGATCCTAAGCATTCGACTCTTCGTCTCTAGTATGGGGGTGCTCCACCTTTAAACTCGAAACATTGAGGACAATGTTTACTTTTAGTATGGGGGGGGGGGGGTGAATAGATACTTGCTTTGCTACGCCCTCACATTTTCCAACTTTCAACGTTTTGTTTTGTTACTAATAAGGCTAAAAATGGCCAAAATTTAAATTTTTTCTTAGTTTTAATAAGTGTTTTTAAGACACGAATGTATATTTTCTGATGGGTAGAATAAGAGCTAATTTTTGACTTGATGGGCATTTGGAGCCCTTTACATTCCTTAACCCGCTCAATTCAAGTTTTGCTAGACTTTTATATAGGGAACTTTAAAACGCGAAAGTCTTAGCTCATTCGGGTTAAGAACAAGAACTTTTCGCAAGTTCCTATAATTGATCCTAGAAAGTCACTTATCAAGGGAACTATAAAATGCATTCTCTAAACTTGAAAAAGTCCAAGAAAGTGCAAGATCCTATAGGTGGCTTGAAAACCCAAAACTTTGATTTGATATAGTCTTAATGAAAGCTAATCCAAATTTGGCTTAATTTTGACTTGCATGGCTAAGTATTCACGAGTCTCTTTAATTAGAGGTCTTTATATAGTGAAGAACGAGAAGTGATAGAGTTAGACAAGTGATCATGCTGAACATAGAACACGAAAATGTTCTTTCAAAAACTCATATGTTTTTAATTGTGGCTTTTTCTTCCCATAAGATCAATGCATTAGGAATAAAAATAATTGCAAGAAGTAAGGTCGTACGATTTGAAGGTTACTTAGCTTCTAGCCCAAGATCGTTTAAAAGTTGCTCGGGGTTGAATAGAGTTCATAGCCAAGGCATAACTTATTGAAGCGGGACGCGAAGATTGGTGAAGATCCAAAAAGGCCCTAACGAGGCATGAGGAGCTCTATTTTTTGCTAAAGATCCAAGATGATGTAAAGTATCATTGTTCCAAAATCAATATGAAGGATCGAGACACACGACGAAAAGCAATTACTCCCCTAAAGATCATGGCGAAAGTCTGTCCAAAAAGACCCTAACAAGGTATGAGGATAAATATATCCAAGTCCGAAAAGGAGGCGGATCGTTGTATATCAAAGTCCAAAATAAAGATTGAAGAAAAATGATGAAGTCGTGGTCCAAATATGAAGAATCTCTCAAAAACGTCAAGTGAAGAAATTCCAAAATATGAAGAGAAGACCATAATTTCAAGAACGTCTTCCCAAGATTTGAAGTATGAAGTACATGCCAAATATCGGTCCGAGAAAGGTCTCAAATCATGAAACGAGTTATGCCAAGATATGAACTTAAGGAGATACACGAGAAGCCGTTTTAAAAGCTTTTGTCCTTCGGCTAACTATCGATTAAATCATGCTACTTTGCTTTCGGACTAATAAATACTTAAATAAGTCAATATGAATCACTTGTGATCCATGACAAGTAGTTAAAAAATGCAAGTAACCCATTTCCTTTCATAATAACTAGGATTACGGGGAGAAAAAGTATCACACCATTTGGACGTATGAGTAGTGTTATCATTGTGACTTGTAACAACAATGATCTCGTTTTTGCACTTAGCATGGAATGTATGACAATCAAGGATGACGAAATTTACTCTAAGGGACATTTATTTGTTTATATTCTTTGACCCTAAAAGTCACATTCGTGATGAAAATCATACATTATGTCTTTACACATCTTCGTAGTATTGTTACAAGTCTTTTACTTTTCAATAAAGGTTAATAAAATTGAACTTTGGTGATGCTTAGATACTTTATTCTAGCATTGCGTGAGGGCACGCCAATGGCTTAGTATGGGGGAGTGATGAGATGGCATTTGTACATGATCTCATCGTTCTTTTCGGGCTTTAAATGCATTAAAATGTCATAAATTACCATATATATGCTTGTATTTGTTTACTTGTATGTTTTAGGTATGGATATCGTGAAAAAGACAAAAGATCACAAGAAACAAGGAAAAACGGACACGAGAAACGAAGCCGTACAAAGAACCAGGCCCTAGTTCATGATTTATCCAAAGTTAACCCTTGAAGACTTGAAGATGTGCAAGATTGATCCTCAAAATATGAATAAATGACACTTAAAACCCTTTTATATTCATAATTACAAGTTTGGTCCCTTAAGTTTGTCAAAATTACAAAAATGGTCCTTCAACTTTGAAGAACTGACAAGTTTAGTCCCTCAACAACTCTAAATTGTCAATTATGGTCCCTCATGAAGTCAAAGATACAATGAAGACCTTTGAAGATCAAGAATGTCCAAGATCAGTCCTCAAACTATTCAAAAATGGCAAAAATAACCCTTGAAACACTTTTGCCAAAGTTTTAGGGCAAAAGTGTGAAAATCAGAAGTTCTATAACAAAGTGAATACGTTTTGGTGGCCGAAAAACATGATTTATCCATTTCACCAAAACACAAGGGCCAAAGATGGGCATTTGAAACATTCAAACAAAGAAATGCGCGAAACACTTTCCACTCCTACAAAAACGGATCAAAAGGTGTTACTGTTCACCTTTCACCCCCAGTTACTATCTCACTTAAACCAAAGGGTAAATCCCAATTACCCATACCCACGTGTGATTCACACATGCAGAAACCCATCCCACACACAAAACCCCAATCCCCACTCACCAAAGGACCCCACCCATTCACACGTCAACCAATCATGATCCAACTTAGCCTCCAAGGAATGACAGGTGTCAAAATCAACAGCCCACACTCATTGCTTGGTTACAAAGCTAAAATGAACAGCCAGGATGAATTTGGACAGCTTAAACAACAAATGCGTCTAGAAGGTTCAAGGGCATTTTAGGGACTTCATTGCTAGGGTTTTCTCATTGTAATCTCAGCCTTTGTGGCCTATATAAGGACTCCTCAACTTGTGAGAGAGCCTTGTTCCAGTTTTACCTTTTAAACATTGTAATTCCTTTTTAAATTTTATAAAAGTTGGTATTTTGAGAAAATTGTAATTCCTTTTTATGTTTTTGAAAGTTGGTGTTATTTAAGTGTAATTTTGAGTTCCATTATATGTTATAAGTGTGCTTGAATCTTGTGGTTCAAGGATGTTTATGTTTGGTAAGGTTTTCAAGTTTGAAAAAGCTTGAAAAGAGGTTTCTGATTTTGCTATTTTTGTTGTACTAATCCTTAACCAAAAGCTATAAGCTCTTACAAGCTTGTTGACACCAAGCTTGTGAAGGGATTGGAGCCTTTGGTTGGGCTGTTTGTTCATTGTGTTGAAGAAATCAAGCCCTTGAATTTCTGCTTTGAAACATCAACCAAGGCAGTCATCCATCTTTCTTGTTGAAGTACCTTGCTCTTGTTCTAGTTGTTGAACAAGGTCCAAGGAGCATTGCTGGTCCTCCTAGGATGTTGTGGAGGACAGGTATAAGCTCTTGTTAAGATTCCTCTAAAAATCACATGTTATGGTCTGTTTTATGTTTTGCTATGTGATTTGGTGATTTTGTGTTTGTGCTTTGTGTTTTATGGTTGGTATCTGTTAGTTATCACCTAGTGTAGCTATTTGATCATTAAAATCAGTAGGTTGTTTGAAGGATTAAGAAGTTTGTTTGAAAAGTGCTTAATAAAGGATTGTTTGGGATTACTGGTTCATAAGGCCTTGTGGCCTTGTGCCCTTGGTTCTTAGGGTTTGGGAAGTCTAAACAAGTCATAGTATACAAGTTTTAGTCATTGGTTAAGTTTCTGAAAGTTTGGAAAAAGGATTTCAAGTTTTGCAAAAATCTGATAAAAGTGTTTTTGAAATTGGTCAAACACATCAGATCATATAACTTCTTTGTTTGTTGGATCTAAGGTCTGAAATCAGGTTTGGGAATTGTTTAGGTGATAAGGTATCTATTGGTTATCTGGTTGTTGAAGTTGGTGGCTTATTGAGTGTGCTATAGCTTATCAAAGTTGGCTGAAGTGGTCATTTGCATCAGCAAAGTGACCACCTCATTTGGTGCTTTCATTTGTTATCCTAGTGTATGCCTTGTGATTTTGTTGCTTGGAACTTGTTTATGTGCTGCTTGTGAGTGGATTTTGCTATTTGGTGTGCTTTGTATCTGGCTTATAAGCTAACTGGCTTATTAAGCCCTTATTGCCAAAATCTGTCATCAAAAAGGTCAACTGACCTCTTGATTCACAAGGCCTCCTCCTTGAGTCCTTCCCAAAAATTGCTTATAACAAGCCCATATACCATCCCTGATCATTTGGTGAACTTTGGAGTACTTTGACTTTTGGTCAAATAAGCACAAATTGGCTTATTTTTGAGAAATGCTTATTGGTACATGCAACAACTTGGTTTTTGTAATAGAAATCATTTTTTAGCTTAATAACAAGTCTGGAAGGTTACAAGTCTTTTGGTTAAGCTTTTGCTAGAAAACTAGCTTATTTGGCTTTTTCAGCCAGCTTATTGGTTCTTACAGCTTATTCCACTTGGCTTTTTGTGATTTTCTTGATTGATTATGCTTAGTTAAGCTATTTGTGAGCTTTTGCAACAAACCAGAGCTTCTAAACCCCCTAGAACTCTAACCCGACTATTTTGTCGTTTTGTGGATTTCTATTTTGCTTATTTCTGGCTTATTGAGTGAGCTTTTTCAAAATTTCTTTTTACAGATATTTTAGGCATCTCAAAAGAAGGTTGTGTGTTTAAGCAGAGCTTATGGCATTGGCTTATTGCTTAATGGGCTTATTGGCCCAATAAGCATAAGCTATGATAAGCTCATTTTCAGCTTTTGGGCCTTCAGACTTTTGTGCTTAGAATTAAATTTTGAGTAAGATAGGGCTTTTTCAGGTCATTTGGGCTTATTTTGACTTTTTGGGCCCAAAAGCCCATTAAGGTTGACTGATTTTGCTTTTAGCCCATTTGGGGGCCCATTAGGGGTATTTTGGTAATTTCACTTTCATTTTCTGATTATTTAGGTTAAAATAAACTAGCTTGCAAGTTTCTAGAATTTTTTATAATTTTTAGATTTTTAATATTATTTTATTATTAAAATTCAAATTTCACATTTTGACACTTTTTATATTTTTCTTAGCTTTAATACATTAAAATAGGATTTTTGCAACTCTTAGATTAATTTTATCATCTTTAGATTAATTTTTATAATTATTTTAAGTTTTAATAGTTTTTAAATCATTTTAAATAGTTTTTATTAGTTAAAAAATTTATAAAAATAGTTTTTAGTCTTTTTAGGTCATTTTAGAGGTTTACCAACTGAAAATCTTTATTTGGGCTTTTTGATAATTAATTTGATTTTTAGGGCTTTAATTAGCATTTAAAAATTAATATTTAATTAATTAAAAGGTTTGAAAAAGTTTTGATCATTGGTAAACTCTTAGTTTATTTATTTTAATTTTTGGTAAATTTTTGGGAATTTTTAGAATTAATTTTTATTTTTGTACTTTTTACGGTTTTACGTTTAGTCATAGTAGTAATTAATTTCACGTTTTCGTCATTCTATTTTCTCATCTCCTTCTATCCAATATTAATCTCAAACCAATTACGAATTATTCACACACATATACCTCCTTGGGAAACGAACTTCATTGGGTCATTAGTGTTTGATTTTCCTAAATCATCACTTAATACTTACCGCTCTTACGCCTTTTCCCTAAAAGGTCGTATTTTACCACAATCAGCCACCATTTCAATACTAATTTATTCGGAGTGAATAAATCAATAGATAATGCTTGTCTCCGTGTGATTAAAACAAATATCTTTTGAGAGATATCTGAGTTAGCTGGGATGGGTTGTGCATTGCATCATTGGGTCCATGGTGTCATATCTTCAATATCAAGCATCATTAAAAATGATCTCAATAGCTAATGAGTTGACCCGGTTTCTGCCTAAGTTGTAAGGAGGGCTACTTTCTTTACACCTTTTATCTTTACAATTCTTTTTCATTCTTCAACCCCTTCAATGCTTACCAATACGTCATAAGTAGCACCTTGTTGTGATTGTTCCAGTGCTAACTTAAGTACTTGGTCAGCATTCAGCTACATTTACAATCATTCTCTATCTTTCCTAAGGACTACTATTTCTAGCTATGGAATGTCCTTGGGAAGATTCCTCTGGTCCTAGAGGAATCATTGGACTTTAACCTATCCTACCATCCTTATGTCACCACAATCTTCATTGCCGTGAAATAAATGGGTTGTGGGTAAGTATAAATCACCATGAAACCCATTTTGATATCCAAATCCATTTTTCTCCCCCTTAACATATGCCACGATATTCGAAAACATTTCGCACATGTCGGGGTGAGCCAGCACATTAAGTCAAACCATTATTGATTTCAATATTAAATCACATTTTCTCCCCCATATTAAAAATATTAACCCAATCGATGTTTTTAATAACAATTGATTTAATAGCATTTTAAGAAAATTTGGGAAGAAAAAATGTAAATCCAATTATCTTCACGGTTTTTACAAGCTCCCCCTCAAATTAATGAGGGTGTACTTGAAACGTAAATAAAATACCTTTTAAACACAAGTGTATGGTACTTATCACGTGCAAAGATCATATATGATAATGTATTCACAAGATTAGCAATTTACGAGGTTGGACCTGAATGATGGAGAACATCATATGAAAGAATCACATGGTTCTTGTTCACGAATGTTGGTCGCCTCGTCGCGTCTGAAGTTATCTCTTGAATCCATGTGTACGATTGATATCGTTGTCTTGACACCAATATGTGAACTTGGCACTTTCGGCGTCAAAGATTCTGAATGCTGGACAATTGCTACCACCCAATTGTTGACCCGTGTTCTATTAAAAGAGCTGTAGTCGCCGTTTGAGTAGTGGCATCGTCGAGTATGTAGATATCATTTGTAAATTGCTACGGTTGGTGGAGATGATAACTTCATAAAAACAAGATTTCTCTTGTTTTAACAAATAAATGCACTGACACGTACATAAATTCGTGTTAGATTGTGTTATTACGTAAACACAATCCCCTACATGGTTATAAAGTAAACCATGCCCGAGAAAATTAATTCCCGTTGTTGAGTCAAAGCTTTCCGGTGAAATGCTTGACTTGATTATGAAAAACGGGTTACTGTCTGAAATAACAAAAAACCATAATTGAGCATGTTTTAAAACATTTGAACTTTTGCTCGAACTTTATTTGCAACCCCGTGTCATTATTGAATGACATTTCTAGTATCGTAAATATTATCGATTCCAAAAGACATGCTCTTTTTATCAAAACATTTTTGAACACACAATTTTGAAAGATTTAGAAAAACCTTTTGAGAAATTCTCGAAAAATTGTGTTCAAAGTTTTAAAAACCAATTTCTTGAGCTTAAGATGTTGAATATCTTACAAAACGAGCTCAAGTCCGAGAAGTTGTAAACTTCCCGTTGTGAGGATAAGTTTATCATCGGCGATAAACTTTCCTTTTAACTGAAGAACGAGTCCTAAGTTGACATTTACTTAGAAGTCATTTTCATGAGCTTGAAAAACTTTTGAATGTTTTAACGTAAAGCTCATGACCGAGAAAGATGAATTTCCCGTTATGAGGAAAAGTTCTCTTATTTAAAAGATAGACTTTCCTTTATGAGCTTAAATCTTGGAATGTTTTAATACAAGCTCATGACCGAGAAAAATTAATTTCCCGTTTCGAGGATAAGTTATCATTAAAGATAAGCTTTCCTAAATATGAAGTTCGAGTTACAGTCTGATATTTAACTGTAAGTCTTAGTGCATGAGCTTAAAAAACTTTGAATGTTTTTAATATAAGCTCATGCCCTAGAAAAATTAATTTCTCGTTATAAGGATAAATTTATCATCGGCGATAAACGTTCCTTTCTTTGAGGTCCGGGGCATAATCTGAAATATAATAATACGCCATTTACACGAGCTTAAAACTTTTGAGTAGTTTTAATGTAAGCTCGCATCTGAGAAAATTTAATTTCTCGTTAATGAGGATAAGTTTATCATCGACGATAAACTTTCCTTTATTTGAGGATCGGGTCATCATCTGATATTTAATGATGAGCCTTATACACGAGCTTAAAACCTTTGAATGGTTTTAGGATAAGCTCGTGTCCTAGAAAACTTAATTTCTCGTTAAAAGGGTAAGTTATCGTTGCATAGATAAACTTCCCTGTCTCTGAAGTCCGGGTCATCGTCTGTCATTTAACGAGGAGCCATTTTACACGAGCTTAAAACCTTTGAATAGTTTAAATGTAAGCTCGTGTCCGAGAAAATTTAATTTCTCGTTTTGAGGGTAAGTTATCGTTGACGAGATAAACTTCCCTTTCTTTGAAGTTCGGGTCACAGACTGTGATTTGAATGTGAACCAATGTGCATGAGCTTAAAAACTTGGAATGTTTTTTATATTTTAGCTCATGCCCGAGAAAACTTAATTTCTCGTTGTGAGGATAAGTTTATCATCGGCAATGAACTTTCCTTTCTTTGATGCATGAGTTACAGCCTATGATGTGACTATAAGTCCTTTGTACACGAGCTTAAAACCTTTTGAATAGTTTTAAATGTGAGCTCGTGTTCGAGAAAACTTAATTTATCGTTTAGAGGATAAGTCATCATAGGGATGAACTTTCCTGTCTTTTGAGATCGAGTTAGAGACTGTAATGTGACTGTAAGTCATTATACACGAGCTTAACCGCAAATCCCCTGAGACACTTGTTTCTTAGATATCAGCTTCTTTAACAACCAAACTCTGAGAGTGTCCTTAATTGAATGGTATACAACGATTGGAACGCTGTGTACCTGTTGAGCGTTAACTTTGGTACCTGCATTCTCATTAGTAAGTTGGATGCTTTTATGTAGGTTAGCGATATCTATTTTAGAACCATGTGGGGGTCACAGTTGGCCTTACTTTTGCCACAGTTGACCTGAGGAGATGATTCACTTGTCTTAGTTGGCAAACGTTTCCTTTTATAGAAAACCTTAAGTTCAGGCTTAAGTGATGTGTCATCCTCTTCAATTTCGTCCCTAGTAGTCTTAGTAGAATCGGAGACTATCCTAGTTAAAGGGCACTCGTTTCCTACAAGAGTGAAAGTTCTACCAGTGGGGCGCCACATTTTACCAATGGGTTTGATTTTAGCTACCCACTGGGATTTAAGTCTAGCACGGGAGTTCACCTCATTAAGTAATTTCTTGATACAATAATGATGATTGGCTTTAAAGACACATTTCCTACATGTTTTACAAGTAGCATATGTAATGTCCGAGTAAGATCTAGAATTTCTAGATGATTGATTGATGCTCCTAGGAAGTGACATGCTACGGTTAGCAGTGTTGGGTAAACTAGAAGGCATCTGACTAGGTTTGAAATTCCTATCTCTTACTTGTGTCTTTAGCTTAGCTTCCCTTAGACCAAATGTATGGCGAAAGTTATTTGAACTAGTTTGAGACGTGTTCTTTGGACTATGTCTAGGGAGACTAGAGGCAATCATGTGATTAGGTCTTGCAGAAGCTGTTTTAGTCATGTTGGGCCTAGATAGTGGAGTGACTGGTCTAGAAAGATGAACCATATCAACTTGGGAGGCAAACCGCGGTCTCGAGGATTTTGGTCGCTTGGATCTAAATGCAGTTGGTTGTCTAACAAACTGAATTTGAGACGGTTTCCCCAATATTGATGGTTTTTCAAGCTTAGTATCCACACTAGATCCTTTAGTTTTTCTCAATTCGTTTTTCAACGCAGCTATAGCAAAGACCTTTTCCTGTACTTGAGCCTTTAAAGTCTCATTATCTTTGAGCAATTCATCTTGGGATGCCAACTTAGATTCAAGCAATTTAATTTGTTTCAAAAGATTATCCTTTTCAGCTTTAGAATCCAGAATTGTTTGATCCAATTTTCGTTCAAGAACAACATTTGACTTTTCAAGTTTTTCAAAATACTTTTCAAATTTGTCCGTTTTCTTTGAAAAATCAATTTTGGCATCCTCAAGCTCTTTGGATTGCTGAGCTAAAATTGTTTCAAGCTCTCCAGTCCTAGAAACAGAATTGGTCAAAGAAGCAGTCGTAACACGATTAGCAGGATTGTTAATTAGCGCATTCATTTCAGACAACATATGAAGAATATTATCTGTACCTGACATGCTTCTTGTATTATGCTTTCCTCCCGATTCCATTCTCTTGCCATCTTTAGGCTCCAAGTTGTAAACCGTATGATCATATTCCTCTTGCATCGTAGATGCTTGTACTCCATTATCATACATTTGTTGAAGTTGAGATCTTTCATAAATCGAAGACGATACCGAAGCCATGAGTTTCAATAGTGTACCATGGAAAACTTGAAGCTTGGTATGTGTATCTCGAAGAAATGACTGGCAAATCACTGAACTTTCAGACTTGACGATATTGAAATGGAGGAAAGGCGTGAGTTGTGTCACAAGAGCCTTATATGCAAGTACCGATGTAGAGTGATTAAAGTCTTCATTGTGGAGTTGCTCTGTTAGTTGGTTCAAGATGATGAGTATCGATTCCATGAATATATGACGATCTTGACCAAAGAGTGTCATAAATTCACTTCCTCCTTGAAGCCATGAAAGGGTTCTAAGATGAGACTGAAGTAGTTGAAATGACGTGATGCCACTTTCTCTAGCTATGTCTTGCATTAGATGCAATTCTCCCTCTTGAAACGTTGAAATCAACGAATCCATTGAATGTTGATGAAAAAATTCGTGAGCACTTTCAAAGTCGGCTCACTCCAAAAAGTAAAATAAAATAAAGCCCGTCAACAAATAATTCCAACCTTCGATTAATATAATAATCGGCCCGACGAATTATATCCAAAAACAAAACATACCATAAAACTCGACCCCTTAAAAATCTACTCTATCCGAGCCCAAGGAATTGCCAAAAACACGTGAATAACTTTAAAAAACGTGGCCCAAAACGTTACTAAACGAATTGAATTTATCCACTTTTATTAATAATGAATAACTCAAACCGATTTAGAATAAGACACATTTATTAATTACACTCACATAACAGAAATCTGAGACACGTAATTGAGCAAAAAACTGTAATAGAAAGATTTGTCAATATTGCCATGTTTTGCCCAAAATCTAAGAAGATTGCTACGTTTTGGCAGTTGTAAGAGAAAGAAACAACGAGTATCCCACTTGGGATTAATATAATCCAAACTCACCCTAAATTTAAGCAACCCTAAACTTACAATTCTAAAAAACTCCATCCATTCTCTCACCTAAAACATTATCGCCTCAAAAAAAATATGCTCCCTTCTCTGTACCCGTTAAAACTCTAAATCTCAACCATGATTTCTGTTTATCACACCCCACGAATCAAAAAACCCATGAGAGAAACGTCATCCAAATCTTATACAAAAGGTCTCGGGTAAGGTTTGTTAAAATGATTGTATGTAGGTTTTTGTGTAACAAATCAAAACAGAATAAAGATTATAACAAGTTTGTTATAAATCTTTATTTGATTTCGTAATTTAAAATTGGTTTAAGAAATGGTTCTTGACGAAATCGTGAGTGATGGGTTTGATAAAAAGAATTAAGCCAGTTTTTGTGTCGTCGAGGCAAGTTGTGATCAGTTTTGGTCGAGTCCTGATGAGAGACGAGACTTGTGTGAGTAAAAGAATTGAGAAGTGTTGAGTCTGTTTTGTCGAGAGTCTTTGTGGTTTCGAGTTAGATGAGACGAGGGTGTGTGTCCTGTCGAGTTTGTGAGTCGAGACTTGTTGATCGAGTGATGGTTAGTGGAGTCGAGTCTGGTCTGTTGGTTTAGACTTGTTTCGAGATTACAAAATTGAGAGTAAGTTCGAGTCCTATTGGTTTGGACAGAGTCGTTGGTCGTTGAGTTAAGTTAGAGTCTATTGTGTTAGTGTGATGACTTTGAAAGAAATAATTCTATCGCAATATTTAAAAAAAAAACAGTCATCACAATCTTCAACCATTCCATCGCAATACCCACACATCCCATCGGAATACCAAGCATATATCCCATCGCAATATCTAACATACATCCATCGCAATACTCAAAATACTCACCATCGGAATGTCACGATCGGAATGCGGACAACGTTTCGTCGCAATGTTCCTTAATCCCGTCGCAATCCACGATCGCAAAGTACGATCGCAATTCACGTCAGAATAAGGGTATCAGAATAAGTGATCGCAAAGTAGAACCCGAGGGTTATTGGGATCGGAATGTACAAATCTGGTTCTTTCCGATGGTTGTCGTAAATCACAAAAACCGCAAGACAATACCCAGATAAAAATCTAGATAAAGATGATATTATCAGAGACAATTGCTACTTGCTAGGAGACAATATGGAGACAGTTGCTAGAGATAAAATATAGACGAGAAAATTGGAACAAAAGTTTGACATTCCTGATAACTTAAGAAAATAAATTTGAGAACTTCAAGAACAAAATTTTGACAATACTAATAACTTCAAAAAAAATTTGATAACTTTAAGGAAAAATTTTAGAATATAAAAACCATTTTGTCTTTAATAACTTAACTCAAAAGAAAAAATAGACGAGATAAAAAAATTTTGTGAAAGAAGAAAATTTTACCACCAAATCAATAGATAAAAACACGCCAATCCGAAGAATCAACCGGGGTCTTGATACCAATTGTAGGTCTAAAGTTTCTTAGGATTTAGCAATGTTTAATTTATCTAGTTATATGGATGAAAAGAAAGAACTAGAGAGAGAAAGGTAGAGAGAGAAAGGAGAGAAAAAGGAGAAAGATGGAAATGAGAAATGATTAAGTGTTCAACCCCTCCTAACATGCTAGGAGGGGGTTTATATAGCCACCCTACATGTGGGCTTTGGTGGGATATATGTTTATATATTGGATCACGAGCCCAATACTTGAATCTATCTTTGGAGTGTCCGATCCTTTCTAAATACGTAAAAACGTATTTCCAACAAAAGCAGACACACTTAGCAAGATAGCGTCCACCAGTTTTGCGAACTTATCAAAATAAGTCCTGGTGGAAATTCTCAAGGACAAGTCAATCAAAGAGAAAGAGGCCACGTCGGTCGTAGAGGAAGAAGGCCCTACATGGATGACGCCGATTATGGATTATTTGACGAATGACTCACTCCCGCATGACGAAAATGAGTCACGGCGAGTGCGAAGAAGTTCGAGGCAATTTGAAGTCAGAGATGGGGTCCTTTACATGCGATCATTTCTCCAGCCATGGTTAAGATGCGTAGGGCCACGCCAGGCGCAGTACATCATTAGCGAAATCCACGAGGGGTCATGCGGAATGCATGCAGGACTAAGGTCCGTGGTGGCAACAGCGTTGCGCAGCGGGTACTACTGGCCAACTATGCATACAGACGCGTAAACACTCATTAATAAATGCAATGACTGTCAGGTGCACAGACCAGTACCTAGGCAGCCTCAGGAGGAGCTCACGCCGATTACCTCCCCGTGGCCATTCTTCAAATGGGGAATTAATATCGCGGGACCCTTTCCCGTAGCCGCGGGGGGAGTTAAGTTCCTTATAGTCGTGATGGATTACTTCACAAGATGGATTGAGGCAAAGGCAGTCACAACGATCACGGGGAATCAGGTGAAAAGGTTCGTATGGGACAACATAGTATGTCGTTTCGGACTGCCTGGTGAAATAGTCTCTGATAATGGTAAGCAGTTCGCAGAGAACCCATTCAAGGATTGGTGCGTGAAGAATGGGATACATCAATGGTTCGCATCGGTCGCCCACCCACAAACGAATGGTCTTGTAGAAAGAGCAAATAGGAGTTTGGGGGATGGCATAAAAGCATGATTGGGGGAGCATAATAAGAAGTGGGTCGATGAGTTGTCGCATGTTTTGTGGGCACATCGCACGATGATCAAGACAGCCACAGGTGATACCCCTTTCGCCCTAACATATGGTATAGAGGCAGTTATTCCAGCTAAGATCGGATTGCAAACACTCCGCACAACGGAGGTAGACATGGTTACTAATGACGATGAGCTGCGATTAAACCTAGACATAATCGAGGAGCGACGGGAGTTAGCAATAATTCGGGAAGCGAAGTCAAAAGCAAAGATGAAAGGCTACTATGATGCTAGGGCGCACAAGACCTCCTTTAGACCAGGTGACTTTGTGTATCGCTCAAACGCGGCCAGTCATGCTGAGAATACAGGAAAACTTGGACCAAAATGGGAGGGACCCTACATAGTGACAGATGCACTTGGAAATGGCGCGTACCGGTTACGCGATATGGATGGTCGCGACCTACAAAGACCTTGGAATATATGCCATCTAAAGAAGTGCTTTAAGGGCAAACTTCCTAAGTGAATGTATTTTTTTTCCTTTTATTTTATGTATTTAAAATCTTGTAAGTATTAATAAAACAGTCGTGGTCCCTAGCTAGTTCCACGGCGCATTCTAAAAAAAAATTTACTTTATGTCATACATACTTTTTTCTTATTATATATTGCCTACTGATGCACGCGTGCACAACGTTTCCCGGAGAGATAAGAGGAATGAGCCTACCATACTAATTAGACTCGTCGAGTAAATGGGATGCAACCCCTTCGACCATGGATCGTGTATCTTTGTTAGGCACCTTGCTATTAATGACGTCGTAGAAAGTTATGCAGCCAGTAAACTCTGAGACTGTTAAGACACACTTGTACGCACCTAACAATTGGTCAGCCTCGCCTGACTGTCCTTATGGTAGTAGCGGTACACCGTACGTAATGAGCTTCTCAAACCCATATGGACCATTTATAAGTTTACATTAACTTATTATGCGAAATTGCGCTATAAACATTAAATATACTTTTCATAACAAAAAAGGGATATTGTTTATTATAAAGGCAAACATTCGTGGATAAAAAATACAGAATATTTACAAATCCCTAAGGCGATTGGAGAGAAAATGGGTCTCGGAGGAGGATCTCTTCAGTTTTAGAGAAGGTGGGCAGTAAGCAGTAGTGCGGTGATCCTTCAGACTTTTTTCCATCCGGTCCAGCAGGCGCGAATCCCTCTCCAGCAGTGGCAATGGCAACACAGGGATGGAAGGAGTAAGAAGGGCCGCACCAACGGAAGGTGCCGCTTCTATGTTCAGCAGGGCTTTCTTGGCAGCAGTGCGGCTCTCGTGTGCTGCAAGGACCTCGGATAGTGGAACTTCCTTCTCAATATTGAAGGGATCAAGAGCGTCCCTAGGATAGGCAAAAATTGGTATGGTCAGTTGCTCCAATGATGGTTTTAAGTGAAAGTCTGGTTGCGCTTCTGCGTCCTCTGCCTTGTGGCGCGCTAAGGTGAGACCCTCCATTACAAATTCAAAGGGAACTTCATGATCCTTGTCCTCCAGACCAAAAGAGGGAAGTGGACATACGCTCATTTCTTTCAAGGCGGTGGTAAGCTTGGCATCAGCCTTCGGATCATAAAAAGACACCTCCGGTAGTTCTTTGTTCAGTAACTTCCCCTTGTACGCTGTCACCAAACCTCTTGAAGTACCCTCATTGATTGCGGCTATGAAAGACTTGGAGAATGAGGTTCGCAGGGTAGGGTCTTCCAAAGCGCCCATTGCGGCTAGGCGCAGACCATGGCACACTAGCCACCGCTTCTCGGTTATCTATTTCATTAGGCGGGGGTACATTTCATCATCCAGTTCGATGCTCAGCCTCTTCAGTTGACAACTGAGATCGTTTACATCTTCCTTTACCCTAGCACCCAACGCGTCAACATCAGCAACAAACCTATTCTTTCCCTCCTCAAAGGCCCACATAGTAACTAGGTTGGAGGCCTTTATCTGGTGAAGTTGGGCGTGCTCTTCATTAAGAGGGGCGGATAGCCTGTTCCTTTCTTCTGTTAAAGAGTGGAGGAGGGCGGCATCTTTTCTTCCTCTCTCGGCCTCTTGGTCTATTTTTTCTTGCATATCGCCGAGAGCGGAGGATTTTTCTTCAGTCACCTACCTCAGTTTTTCCTCCGTAGTGTGGAGTTTGGCAGACAATCCCAGGTATCTCCTCTTGAGGTGCGACGTCCATGTCACATGTTGCGCTGCCAGGTAACTAGCCTCGTCGGCCAGGACAGCATCGCTCATCCCTTCTATCACTTCTTCTCGGCCAGGTGGCACGATGTTGTCTAAGAAGCTTGCGTAGTCAAAAGCACTCGTTAGGTCGGAGGACGCAGACAGCTCCCAATTAGGAGCAAAGGTAGGATCTTGTGCGAACCCGCTTCCCCCCGTTGATGAAGTCTCCTTATGGGGGGAGGGCGTGGTCTCTGCTTTTTCAGCAGATTTTCCTGTTCGTCGCTGCTGCATAAGGTTAATGGTTAGGCGGACGCATAGAAAATAGTGACATATGAGGAAGAATGTATGACTAACTGCTACAGTATAGAAGAAGATGGTTACCTTAGATTGATGGTGGCGGGAGGAGTGCGTGATGGGGGGGGGGGGGGGGGGTCTTTGCGAGGTTCTCCTCGAACTCTTCCTTGGTTGTGCGCGCCCCTGTCCAGGAGGGACCGGCCCCGATGCGCGCGGATTTGTGTGGAGACAATGGGGGGCTTCTATGTCTTTTCCCTAGTGAAGTGATGTCTTCTTCCTCAAAACCAGTTGCGGCTTTCTCAACGTCCCCGGTAAGGTTTTCCGAAGACAACAAGGAGCTGAGAAAGGGTGGTGGTTGCTGTTGTATGGGTGGCTGCTGTTGCAACTGTTGAACTGGTGGAGGGGGAGGGGGTTGGTCTGCGCATGTGTCTTCACTCTCTTGGGCGACAGATGGCTCCCCAATCTCTAGGTCCATGGTATTTTTCTGCGCACGGTCATGGAGTGACTCTTCATTTTCCTGCTGAGGGCGAGAGTACACCAGCAAATCTTCAGGAAAGGCACCACGAACAAGATCAAGAACGTCCATAACTACGAAAGGAGGCAAACAGAAAACAAGAAAACATATTTTAGTCTTTTTGATATGTAATGGTACTTATAGAATGTTATGATGAAGGCGAGAAGGACCACTAACCCTGGCCACTCTCTCTACGGAACATTGGTACCTTGTGCTCGCCACAGATGACTGCGCGGCTTAGGCCAAGAGTGATTAACACACTCTCCGGATAGGATTGCACGGGAATGCGGTTGTTGCTCAAGGTTTTGCGTCTGTAGTGTTGTAGGAGTCAGGGCCAGGTAGGGGGTCCTTCCTCTCAGTGTCGGGGGTCAAGAAGGGAAAGTGGAAAGGAAAGGCAGCGTCGTCGATCCAAAAGAATCTGTCGGTCCAGTTCCTTAAGGAATCTATCTTTCCATCGAAACATTGCATACCGCCCATTCGCTTAACAAATGATACCCAGCCATTGGCTAATTGTCGTTGGTAGAAGACGCGGAAGAGATCTACCGTGGGTTCTATGTCTAGGGTGCGACAGTTTATTTCAAAATTCGAAATTTTTGCTACCCCTATGCAATGCATTTGGGAGACGTGGGTCTCGTAGTGTATTATCACGCTCGGGAGGAAACGCGACATAGGTATACGCTGGTTTGCGTAATCGAAGTAACGGGTGTACAACCCTATCTTCCTTGCGGGGAACTGACTTATATTATGTTGCGGGTTAGGAACTTCTGGGTGCAGGTAGTCGGGTATGTAGAAGTTAGAGGTAAATTGGTCTAGTTGATCTATGGTCAAGATTGACGTAATGTCGGTTAGCTGTTTCACCATGGCGTTGTGTATACAAAACAGTGGTCACGCGGATTACCTTAATAAGAGATCTGGTGATGATGGTAAATGATAGAGGCGTTAATGGTGATTTGAAGGTTTTGTAGATGGTAAGCAGTCAAAAGGAGGCGTGATGGGTTTATATAGGCTTCCTGGTTTTACTGTTCACGGTCAGATGTGTGCCACGTGTTCCCCACTTTCCAGATCTAACGGTGGAAGATGAAGGGGTAACTATGACGTGGAAAGCGCTTTTCCCGGGTACCAAGGAGGTTAGGTAAAAGGGGGGATGTATGTCTTCTTGGCGAGAATATTTCAAATCTGTGATTATGCTTGGACTATGCGACTGTTTTTGGTTCAATTATAGTTTAGTAGCCGCGGATCGGATCTACGACCACTAGACTAGGGGGACATGATGATGTATAGTCCCTAGTCGGGCTGGATAGTCCGACTCACGGGTACTACCCACATCCATCAGGAATGGATTGGATACTTGTGTGATGAGCTCGCACAACCCAGGAGGCCCGGTAAGCCGCTGTCGCACATGAGGCTGATTACTTAGCCAGGTCCTTGTCGTAGCGCGACAGGATCAGACATAATATAACCTATATTATAGTTATGTTCGCCTAAGGAAAAGGGATATACACTTACCTTAGTTAGATAATGAAGATCAAGCTATTTTGAGTGATTATCTCTTCCTTAGGCCGCAAGAATAGGGAGCCCAGCCTGGACTCTCTCGAGTATAAAAGGAACCCCACGGTTCCACAAAGGTACGATACACACAATACCCTAAACACTAATATACTCAAATCGATTACTTACTCTCACGCTGGAGTCTAATCGTGGGTCACAAACCCACGGTAAGCCTAACGGTGTCTGTTTAGTGCGCAGGGTCCCCAAAACAAGTTTCACTTGGTGCAAGAGCCAGAGTCCACAAGGCCCCGAATTAAGCCTAATTCGGGTCAAGCTCGGTCCATCCAACTTTTGTATCAACAATATACTTATGACTTGACAATGGTAAGTGATAGGTGTGTAAACACCCATCCTTTTTACCACTTAATTACAATAATAACCGAGCCAAATAGTGTATTTTATGTCATTTATGTCGGAATTATGCGTGGTTTGTGTTTTTGTTGTGATTTAGGACGAAAAGGTGAAAAGTGGAGAAAACACGGGTATTCACGGGCTTTTATCAAAGAAAAAGACGAAAGACGAAGTCGAAAGATCAAGAGTGCGAAAAGAACGGAAGTCCAAGACCAATTCTGAAGATTTATCGATGAAAAAGTCAAAAGACGGAAGTTTACTGAAAGCCGAAGAACTCAAGTCTAATTTATTGAAGAATTACAAGACGAGTTCAAAGAAATCCCGAGCCAAAGTCATTAAAGTCCAAGATTTAAGAAGATTAAAGAAAGCAAGGACTTAGTGGTGCAATTAAGAGAAGATGAAAGAGGGAGGAAGCTTCCTAAGCTCCTCCCTAATCTCCCTAATCTCCCTATATATAGTTTCCACCTTCATTTGTTTAGAGTTGTTGGTGGCTTGACAACCCACTCTTCCACCATTTTCATTTCCCTGCATTTTAATTTCTTGCACCTTAATCTTCATGTAATGCACCTTTAAATTCCTTTTAATTCCAAGTAAGTTTACCTTTGATTGTTGTTAATCTTCATCTTTTATTGTTAATCTCCTTCTACCTTTCTTGTTTGATTTGTTCTTCATCTTCATTGTTCATGTTCTTGAGTTTTTATGGTTTTGATCAAGTGGGTTTTGATTGATTTGGCTTTGTTTGTTAGTTTTGATGATTTGTTTTGATTAATTATTGTTAGTAGATCATTTGTGGTTGTTTTGGATTAATCTTTTGGTGTGTTTTGGTTAGATTTGATTAAATTCGTGTTTGGTTTTCACCCTACTGTTCTTCGTGTTCTTTACTGTTTTCCCAGATATTCCGGATCAATGCCCTTTCATTTTTATTCCGGATCAACTTCCTTGTTTGTGCTTCATTCGGAATAATAATTTATTCCGGATCAAGGTCTTTATTCGGAATACTTGTTATTCCGGATCAAGCTCCCTTATTCGGAATACTTGTTATTCCGGATCAAGCTCCCTTATTCGGAATACTTGTTATTCCGGATCAAGCTCCCTTATTCGGAATACTTTACTATTCCGAATCAAGTCTTTCATCCGGAATATTGATTATTCCGGATAGAGTCTTTCATTCGGAATGTTAGGTTATTCCGGATAGAGCGTTTCATTCGGAATGTTTAAATATTTCGGATCAAGGTCTTTATTCCAAATCAACTTCTTTTCCCTTTTTATTCCGGATCAAGCAATATTCCGGATGAGATGTTTATTCCGGATAAGCAATTATTCCGCATGAACATGTTTATTCCGGATGAAGGCTTTATTCCGAATGAGTTTTCCAGTTTTTAGTTTTAAGCTTTATTTTTCCCACCTTTTCCTTATTTGCATTTTTACTTGCTTTCCTTTTAGTTTAAGTTTAAGTTTGAGTTATTTACCTTTATTGCTTTTAATTTCTCGTCATTTATTTCCCGTCAAGTTTTTATCTTTCATTGTGTTTCTTTTTACTGTCTTTTATTTTATCTTTCCAAGTCTTTATTTTTCAGTAGTTTTAGACAACGACCATTCCCTTTTTATTCCACCAAGAACAACTAATCTCGCACATTTAACCGTGATCAATTCGAAAAGACACCGAGAAAACGAACTTTTCAACTGAGTAAAATCAAGTTATCAAATGGCGCCGCTGCCGGCTCTTTTCGTGAGGATTTACGGTTTTTTGTGAGAGACGCGTTGGCTTTTGGGATCCGTTCACTTGTGAACCTTATCTTTCGTGTCAAAAATTTTCAAAAATCCCAAAAAAATTTGGAAAATCATAAAAAGCATTTCTTTTTTAAAGTTTTGCAACAAAAATATTCTTCTTGCTTATCTATTTTTCTTTATGGATTCTTATGTCCATTGCGTCGGGTGTGGGAGACGATTGTACGGGAACGACTCTTGTCAATGGTGTACATGTGAGCGGTGCGGAAAAGATATCGACAATACACAATTCCTCTTCGGATTTTGTCCTTTGTGCAACTCGACTAATTCGTCCTTTTTGAACCCACCACCTCCTGTTCCCCCGTGCATCTATTGTGGAAGCGATTCTCATTGGCATGTTTCGTGCCCGGTTCAATACCCGTATGGTCACGAGCAAGAACCGGGGTACAATTATGGTAATGATAATAGCTATCCACAAGACGCACCCGATTTTTCTCCATACCCTTCTTGCCAAAATTGTGGGGGTCCTCACGTTACTTCTTATTGTCAACCAATGAATTATTATGAGCCAGATCCGTGTCCTCAAATTTCTTCACCGATGGATTATTATGAACCAAATCCGTGTTCTAATTCTTCCCAACCGATGAATTACTATGAGCCACAACCATGCTATAATTCAGGTTTTCAACACGTTGAGCCCCCACAACACTTCATCGATCATCAACCCTTTTGTGCACTTCCTCCTGAGCAAATGGCCGCATTTTTCAACAGCTTTCAAAAAGTTCAAGAAACTTGCAACAAGATCATCGAATAATATCAAGAGGATCAACGGCCTGAGCAAATATCGAATATCCAGACTTATACTCCTCCTCCGGTGTATCCATACTATTATGATGATGATGACGATGAGCCTACTATTTCTTGGAATGACCTTACTGCTCAATGTCCTAGTGTAATTGTCATCCCTCCTCTCGATATCCCAAACGTGCCTAAGGATTGTGATACATTGCGTGAGCTGAGTGATTTTGGTCTCGATAAATTATTTGATGATGAGGTTTGTGACATACCGACTGCTATGGAGCCTGAGGATGACGTTGCTCTTACGGAAGAGGTCGATCCTAGTGATGACGATTCTTCTCTCCGCTATGAGAATTTCACTTTTGAAATTTCTCAATCTCCACCGGGAGATGCGGGCGATGACGATTTATTCTCTCCGGCTTACGAGAAGTTCACCGATAAACTTGATCTTGTGGATGAGGTGGAAGACGTGATTCTCCGTGATAGATTACGGAAAGTGCATCTTCTTATTGCTCAAATCGAAGAGTTGACTTCCCCTCCTCTCTCCGAGTCTTTGCCTCCATCTATTCCTCCCGTTGAAGATAATGACCCATTGTTGGAAGAAATCGACATTCACTCCATACCTCCAGGTATTGATGATGATGACACGGAGGGAGATATTATTTCTGATAATTTGCTGCAGGAAGGTATTATCCCAAGTCCCCCTCCCGAGCACCTTGCATCCTCCCCTTTAGCCACTATCACGGAGGATGAGTGCTTTGACCCGGGAGGTGACATTGATTATGCTATCATTGATACCATTACGGCTTTGCCGCTTGCTGCTCAGCCTCCATTGTCTTTGGGGGATGACAATGTGCTTACTTTACCCACCCCACCTCCCGTGGATCTTGATTTCACATACTTTACGTATGTTGAAAGAACCTTCCTCCCATTCAAGACTTATCCCCCCGCCTCTCCTTCTTTGATGTCCACCGGGAACGAGGACAAGGTCTTTGATCCTGGTATTACATTCGAGGCTTCCCCATGGACCATTTAATTTGGGGACGAGTCAGGCTCGTGACTCGGTTAAAATAAACAAGCGCTTTTTGGGAGGCAACCCAATTATCTATCTATTTTCACCATAAGTGTAGGGGGAGCCCCGTGGTGTTTCTTGTTTTCTTTCTTATCATGTGCAGGGATTAGAGCTTCAAAGACACACTCTTGATGACTTTTTATGACCCGTGATTCCGTGTTCCCGTCTTCCCGGTTCTATCCTAATCTCTTTTCGATTCACTATTTTATATTTCTTAATATTAAAATAGGAATCTCTTTAGTTGTCTCTTCCTTAGCGAGATTTAAACAACGTGCACAATGTCCTAAGTGTAGGGGAGTTTACTCCCACATGCTTAAACATTGAGGACAATGTTTATATTAAGTGTAGGGGGACTTCTATCGAAGTTAAGTGGCTCTTTTCCTTGTATTTGTCCTCATTTTAACCGGAAAATCAATTTTTCGACATTTTTCAAAATTTTTGATCTATTTTGGCCTAGTTGTATAGTTGTTTTTACCTTTGTATAGTTATTTTCTTTCCTTATTAGAATAAAGTTTGAATAAAGTGGTTTTAATTTTCAAACGTTGTGAATCTTTTGACTCAACCCGAGTTTACTTATCTAAGTTTACTCTAGCTAGTATCCTTAACGTGTTTAAGTCAAGTTTTGCTAGGCTTTTATATAGGGAGCTATAAAACGCGAAATTCTTAACTCTCACGGGTTAAGAACAAGAACTTTTCGCAAGTTCCTATAATTGATCCTAGAGAGTCGTTTATCAAGGGAACTTTAAAATGCGGATTCTAAACTTAAAAGAGTATAAGAATTTGCAAGATCCTATTGGCGACTCGAAAACCCAAAACTTTGATTTAATAGGCTAAGCATCCATGAGTCTCATTCCTTGAGATTTTAAACTGTGGAGAACGAGAGATGATAGAGTCAATTATAAGTTTGGTATTCTTTCGTGAATTTATGCGGGTTAATTATGAGCCTATTCTCCCATCGCTTGCTAACAAATTTATCTGCAGTAAATAAGGTTGTACGATTTGAAAAGTTACTTAGCTTCTAGCCCAAGATCGTTTAAAAGTTGGTCGGTATGGATTAGAGTTCATAACCTAGGCATAACTTATTGAAGCGGGATGCGAAGATTGGCGAGTCCAAAAAGGTCCTAACAAGGCATGAGGGCTACATTTTGTTGCTAAAGATCCCAAGTGATGTGAAGAATCATTTATCAAAAATCAATATGAAGGGATCGAGACACACGACGAAAAGCAAAAACTCCCCAAAAGTCATGGAGAAGTGTATCCGAAAAGACCCTAGCAAGGTATGAGGATAAATAGATCCAAGTTGTAAAAGGAGGCGGATCGTTGTATATCAAAGTCCAAAATAAAGATTGGAGAAAAATGAAGAAGTCGTGGTCCAAGTATGAATCTCTCAAAACTTCAAGTGAAGAAATTCCTATATGAAGAGAAGGCCATTATTTCATGAACGTCTCTCAAGATTTGAAGTATGAAGTCGCTGCCAAATATCGGTCCGAGAAAGGTCTCAAATCGTGAAGCGAGTTATGCCAAGATATGAACTTTATGAGGTCCCGAGAAGCAGTTTTAAAAGATTTTGTCCTTTAGCTAACTATTGATTAAATCATCCACTTTATTTTCGGCCTAAATAATTATCGAAATAAGTCAAAAATGCATCCTCGTTATCATTCAAGACAATAATAAAATATAAGAGATACACACAGGAATAAGGGAGTCTAAGGGAATAATTGGCCCACATGAGTTCGTGTTAGTTTGCTAACTTATAATAACAATGATCTCGTTTTTAAGCTTGGTTTGGAGAAAGTGAAAACTTGAGGATGATGATCATTCGCAACATTTCCAAAACCCAAGGTATGTTTTTGATTTCTTTACTTTGTATGTTTATAATTTTCTATCTCTTTAATAAAGGCCAACATGGATTGATTATGATGGAAAATGTAATCTTGCTTTGTAATTAATGCATTGCATGAGGACATTGCAATGGTTAAGTGTAGGGGATTTGATAGGTGTGTAAACACCCATCCTTTTTACCACTTAATTACAATAATAACCGAGCCAAAACGTGTATTTTATGTCATTTATGTTGGAATTATGCGTGGTTTGTGTTTTTGTTGTGATTTAGGACGAAAAGGTGAAAAGTGGAGAAAACACGGGTATTCACGGGCTTTTATCAAAGAAAAAGACGAAAGACGAAGTCGAAAGATCAAGAGTGCGAAAAGAACGGAAGTCCAAGACCAATTCTGAAGATTTATCGAAGAAAAAGTCAAAAGACGGAAGTTTACTGAAAGCCGAAGAACTCAAGTCTAATTTATTGAAGAATTACAAGACGAGTTCAAAGAAATCCCGAGCCAAAGTCATTAAAGTCCAAGATTTAAGAAGATTAAAGAAAGCAAGGACTTAATGGTGCAATTAAGAGAAGATGAAAGAGGGAGGAAGCTTCCTAAGCTCCTCCCTAATCTCCCTATATATAGTTTCCACCTTCATTTGTTTAGAGTTGTTGGTGGCTTGACAACCCACTCTTCCACCATTTTCATTTCCCTGCATTTTAATTTCTTGCACCTTAATCTTCATGTAATGCACCTTTAAATTCCTTTTAATTCCAAGTAAGTTTACCTTTGATTGTTGTTAATCTTCATCTTTTATTGTTAATCTCCTTCTACCTTTCTTGTTTGATTTGTTCTTCATCTTCATTGTTCATGTTCTTGAGTTTTTATGGTTTTGATCAAGTGGGTTTTGATTGATTTGGCTTTGTTTGTTAGTTTTGTGATTTGTTTTGATTAATTATTGTTAGTAGATCATTTGTGGTTGTTTTGGATTAATCTTTTGGTATGTTTTGGTTAGATTTGATTAAATTCGTGTTTGGTTTTCACCCTATCGTTCTTCGTGTTCTTTACTGTTTTCCCAGATATTCCGGATCAATGCCCTTTCATTTTTATTCCGGATCAACTGCTTTGTTTGTGCTTCATTCGGAATAATAATTTATTCCGGATCAAGGTCTTTATTCGGAATACTTGTTATTCCGGATCAAGCTCCATTATTCGGAATACTTGTTATTCCGGATCAAGCTCCCTTATTCGGAATACTTTACTATTCCGAATCAAGTCTTTCATCTGGAATATTGATTATTCCGGATAGAGTCTTTCATTCGGAATGTTAGGTTATTCCGGATAGAGCGTTTCATTCGGAATGTTCAAATATTCCGGATCAAGGTCTTTATTCCGAATCAACTTCTTTTCCCTTTTTATTCCGGATCAAGCAATATTCCGGATGAGCTGTTTATTCCGGATAAGCAATTATTCCGAATGAACATGTTTATTCTGGATGAAGGTTTTATTCCGAATGAGTTTTCCTGTTTTTAGTTTTAAGCTTTATTTTTACCACCTTTTTCTTTATTTGCATTTTTACTTGCTTTCCTTTTAGTTTAAGTTTAAGTTTGAGTTATTTACCTTTATTGCTTTTAATTTCTCGTCATTTATTTCCCGTCAAGTTTTTATCTTTCATTGTGTTTCTTTTTACTGTCTTTTATTTTATCTTTCCAAGTCTTTATTTTTCAGTAGTTTTAGACAACGACCATTCCCTTTTTATTCCACCAAGAACAACTAATCTCGCACATTTAACCGTGATCAATTCGAAAAGACACCGAGAAAACTAACTTTTTCAACTGAGTAAAATCAAGTTATCAGTAAGGCATAACAAAAAGATATCGGCACAAAGGGTAATATAGCACATAAGTACAAGTGCCTCAAATTTTAACGAGCCAGTGTAGCTTGACAAAAATGATACGTTGGGGATTTATTTTACCTCTTCTAAAAAGTATCTATAAATTAACCTCACTTCGCTTTAGTAAACGATGATCAAACACAAGTTCTGAAGCATACTAAATTATCGGCTTTCACATAAAATAGAGAAATATAAAGGCTTGGTTTTTTTCACATATTTGGTGGATGTTTTTGTGCTTAGTTATAATGTCAATCAATGAGATTTTCGCTTTGCTAAAAACTTTATTTATTTACAAAACATCTTTATTTTTATTTTTGAAAAGATTTGAAAATGTGGAGAAAAATGATTTTATTTATTGTTTCTATTTTTCCTATTTGTCTCCTCCTCCACACTTAAGTTGAACATCGTCATCGATGTAAGAACATAATTATAAATAAGGAAAATTACTAAGGGAAACGAGAACTTCCCAGGGCTTAGTAGAAAATTGCTGGTCTTCAAAAGATGAATCCGACGTAAAGCTTCAGTTTGTTGTTTTTCTTGTATGACAGATAAAAAACAAAACAAAAACGCATGCAATATATACAAGGATGATTTTATTTATGTTACAAGTCCTCCTCCACACTTAAGTTTAAAAGTGGGGGTAAATACATGGATTGCTTTAAGAGTTTCAAATGCTAGAAGGCATACGTCATTAAAATCGAATGTTCTTTCTTTTTCCAGAAGTTGGATCAATGGTCTCGCGATTTTCGCGAAATCTTTAATAAACCGACGGTTAAATCCGGCATGACCTAAAAAAAATCTAATGCCTTTAACATTAGTAGGCGGTGGGAGTTTTGAGATTACGTTTATTTTTTATTTGTCAACTTCTAAGCCAGTGCCAGACCCTTTGTGTCCAAGCACAATTCCTTCTTTGACCATAAAGTGACATTTTTCCCAGTTAAGCACAAGATTTTCTTCTTCACTATGTGCTAACATCTTTTCGAGATATTGCGACATGTGTCAAAAGAGTTTCCAAAGACGGAAAAATCATCCATAAAAACTTTGACGGATTCTTCGATCATATCATGAAAAATAGCAATCATACACCTATGAAAAGTAGCAGGTGCATTGCATAGGCCAAAAGACATGCGTTTATACGCGTAATTTCCAAATGGACAAGTAAATGTGGTTTTCTTTTGATCCATAGGGTTGATTAGTGTGACAATCCGTCGATTTCAGGTCGTTTTTCTAATCTCGACTATTATGTATTATGTATTTACTTTATTGAGAAATTTAAATTATCGGTTAACTAGGAAGTGTAAGGCTTGAAACTTAACGTAAGAATGTCGTTTAGGTTATAAAAAAACAGCTACTTAAATCATTCACACATTATCTACTGCAGATGACATGCATAAGAAGATCACAGTTAACAATTAGTTACATACATGTGTAATAATGTAATATATTTGATCAAACGATATAATATACCCCACAACATATAAAATTGTCAACATATATTTGCTGTAAATATATATACTATAATAAAAAAAAGTGAACTAGTACATTATTATGTGTATATTATTTGATATTTAAATTATTTTTGTTTATTGTATTGTTCTTGTTAACCGGCAAGGAATACGTTAGGTATCGCTATTTATTTCTCGTTATGACATAGAAATATTTTCTATTGTTGTCGTTTAATTTTTATTTTATTTTAATTTTATTATCTTTCTTTTAAAAAGTATTTTTCGTTAAACCTTTATGTGTCATTCGTTCATTTGACGCATTAACTATTTTAAGTCATGTAATTATCAAAATATAAATGTCCTTCGAATGTCGATATTTTTATTTTATATTGAGCGTTTATTTTTCGTATTTTTCGTGTATCTTTTAAAATCGCGTAACTTTTAAAATATTGGACTTTAATAATACCCGCTTTATATTATAAAATTAAATTTAAATAATATAAAAAAATTCTTTATCTTTTCTTGTACAGTCTCAACTCTTCATCACCATCTTTTATTATTTTGAGAATAAAACAATGTACAGTATATACAAATGGTTTAAGATACCTATTTTACAAGCACAATTAAAATAATAGTTTATGACTCATTGTCATCACATAAAAACCAATAAGTAGATCATTCAATAAAAGAAACATCTCGTAGGTAGTGATATGTATTTGTTTATTCTGATATTGTGTTAGTCATTAGACACGTGAATGCGCATTATCATCTACTAAAGTTATATCACAACACGTATTGCATGCATTATTTGATAAGTTTGTTTCACAAATATAAAAGATACATAATTCTTTTCATTTGTGTCAACTATTTCCTTCCATTTGAATAAAAAAACGCATGTACAAGATTGATATATTTGGCATAAGTAATTTGCGTGTATGTATGATTGTGAGCTCGTAGTTGATATAATGGCGTTCACATAAAGAAAGAAATATTGGTTGCTTTTAGTAATACTTTTTGTGCTCGCTTATACTCCTTTTGTTAAGGTGAGTTCATAGCCTCGCTTTTATTTATTTACTTATTTTATAAAATCCGCGAGGGGGATAACATGCTTATTTTTAAAATAGAACACAAGGGACCCGATTGTATGCTCAGATGAATGTTATTTACATAAGTTTGCTAATAGCCTCTAAGACGCACTTATCGTGAATTGTTAATTACTTGGTGCGAGTGAACGCTAATACTATGGATAGATCTATCGGGGTGACGCCCAGTCCGATGCGATTAGCTATCGTAATGTGTAGTGAAGCACATGTGTATTGGAGCACATCGGATGCATTAGTATAAGAGAAATATACGCACTTGGCTAGGTGTGTTTGTGGGCTGAAATATATATATGTTAACGTTCAATGTCACGAGGCTTATGAAATAACACAATAATTATGTCCGATCAATATAATTGTTACCGATGAAGGTTTATCCAAATACTTGTGTTCGATTTACATATTTTAAACTCTATGGATTCACTCAACAATTTTTGTTGATTTTATAGCATGTTTTATCTCAGGTCCATAAAGAAGGTACTCAAGGAAGGTGGTTTCTTTAAGCTTGCTTAATTTTGACGACTTTGTCCCGCTCTTATAAAATATATCCATTCAAAACAACTTTTATCTTTTGATGTGTACTGTAAATATTTTAAAATTATCTGGGACCGTGTATGGATTATTATCTTTTGAATGAATGAATGGATGTTTTATTAAAACGACTCGTTTTGAGCCGTTTTCTATAATTGTGTGATTGTATCATGTAAGTAACACTCAAGGACCCTTCCGCTAATGTGACCCGATTTTGAGAGTGTTACAGATTGGTATCAAGAGCTCAAGTTATAGAGAACGAAAAGATTTTCCAAAAATAAAATTTTGAAATCTTTTGACTATAACAATTGCAAGCGAAACCTCCGAGTTGCCAATGGACAAGAATGAGAAAATTATATATATACGAGATAGTATATATATGTTGTAAATAATTAATTATTATTTATGCTTAAAGCATGGATTACATTTATTTAATTATAAATGTTAATTATTTATTTTTTATAATACTAATACGTAATATACAAACGTTGCAGATTATCACAATAGAAAAATTCCTGTCTTTTGACTTATTCCTTGCAAATCTTCGTTCCTTGTTGAAATTCTATTCTTTTTTCTATCTCCATTCTTGTTTCTTTTCATCTATCTAGTTCTTTATCCATGTTATTCATGTTTTGTTATCACAACCATTGAATGAATACTCATTATGATTTGAATTGTGTTATAACAGGATAATACCGCCAAAATCAATGACTGAGGCGCAACTACGCGCTATAGTAGCTAACCAATTCCAGGTCTCTATGAACGCTTTTTTGGCAAATATGAATAATGGAGCCGGTGGAGCTGGTGGATCCGGTGGATCTGGCAACGTTGGAGCCGACAATGTTGGAGCTGGAAATGTTGGAGCTGGCAACACTGGAGCTGGCAATGTTGGAGCTAGCAATGCTAGAGCTAGCAATGCTGGAGCTGGCAGCGTTGGAGCTGGCAATGCTGGAGTTAACAATGCTGGTGTTGGAGCAGACAATGTTGGTGTTCGAGCTGATGTTGCTGATAGACCAGTAATTCCTGAAAATAAAAAGTGTACCTACACTAGTTTCATGAAATGCAAACCGCCATCTTTCAAGGGTACTGAAGGTGCCGTTGGGTTGATCCATTGGTTTGAAAAATTGGAATCTGTATTCCGATTCAGTCAATCTGAGGAAGGAGATAAGGTGATGTTTGCCACTGCTACTCTTCAGGGGCGAGCATTAACTTGGTGGAATGGAAGAATGGCATCAATGGGTATGGATGTTGCTTATGCCACACCATGGGTTAAAGTAAGAAGGTGGTTGACCGAGGAATTATGTCCAAGAAGTGTTATTCAAATGTTGGAACAGGAACTGTATCAGTTGAGACTGAGGGGTACTAACATTGACGGATACACTCACAGATTCCATGAACTTGCTTTACTTTGCCCAAATAAAGTGAACCCGGAATATTTGAAGGTGGAGCAGTATATTCGAGGCTTATCTACTAATATCCGTGGTGATGTGACCTCATCTAAACCTGCCAATGTTGATGAAGCTGTCAGAATGGCCTACCAACTAATGGGGCAAATCATCCAGGATAAGGCTGATGGTGTTCCTGAAGGTAGTAAAAGAAAGGCAGAAGATGATAGTGATGATCGAGGTGAAAACCGTCAATCTCACAATAGAAATCAAAACCGAAGAAGGGGTAATGCAAAGGATATGACTGAAACTGCACCAACTAACAAGGGACCCCGTTGTCAACGATGCAAAAGGTTTCATACTGGTGAATGTGCTATGTGCGAGAAATGTAACAAATTAGGTCACAAGAGTGATGATTGTTGGGGACAAGGAAAGAAAGAGGTGACGTGTTTTAATTGCCAGGGTAAAGGACACATGAGGAATGAGTGCCCTCGGCCTCCAAAAAATGCACGTGGTGGAAATAATCAAGGAAAAGCTTATCAAATGGGCGATGCCGATGTTAAGCAAAACCCAAAAGTTGTCACTGGTACGTTTTTACTAAATAACCGTTATGCTACAGCTTTATTTGATTCTGGTGCCGATAAAAGCTTTGTGTCTACAAGTTTTAGTACCTTAATTGATATCAAACCGATCAAATTAGACGCGAGTTATGAAGTAGAACTAGCTGCTGGTAAATTAGTGAGTACCAATAGTGTGCTTTTAGGATGTTCCCTTAACCTTTTGAACCGTATTTTTAAAATAGACTTAATGATCGTCGAATTGGGAAGTTTCGATGTTATTATCGGAATGGATTGGCTATCGAAGTATAAAGCGTCTATTTTGTGTGGAGAAAAGAAAGTTAGGATTCCCTTAGATAACAAGACCTTATTTATCGAAGGCGATAAAAATAATTCCCAACTGCAAATCGTTTCGTGCATTAAAGCTCGTAAGTATATCGAAAGAGGTTGTGAATTATTCCTAGCTCAAGTATCGGGGAAGGAATCGAAGGAGAAGCGAGTTGAAGATGTTCCAATCATTCGTGACTATCCTGAAGTCCTTCCAGAAGATTTGCCAGGGCTTCCTCCTCAAAGGCAAATAGAATTCCAAATCGATCTAATTCCTGGTGCTGCACCCGTGGCACGTGCGCCATATCGTTTAGCACCATCCGAACTAAAGGAATTATTTGCGCAGTTGCAAGAACTATCTTATAAAGGTTTTATTCGACCAAGCTCGTCACTTTGGGGAGCTCCTAATTTATTCGTGAAGAAGAAGGATGGTTCGTTCCTTATGTGCATCGATTATCGAGAGCTAAATAAGCTAACGATTAAGAATCGTTACCCGCTTCCAAGAATAGATGATCTATTTGATCAACTTCAAGGTTCTCTTATTTTCTCCAAGATTGATCTTCGTTCTGGCTATCATCAACTTCGCATACGCGAGTAAGATATTCATATTACGGCGTTTAGGACTCGTTATGGTCATTACGAGTTTCGGGTTATGCCTTTTGGTTTAACCAATGCACCTGCTGTATTCATGGACTTAATGAATCGTGTGTGTAAGCCGTATCTTGATAAATTTGTGATCGTGTTCATTGATGATATTCTAATCTACTCTAAGAGCGAAGAAGAGCATGCTGAACACTTAAGGATTATCTTGAACTTGTTAAAGAACGAAAAATTGTACGCAAAATTTTCAGTGTGATTTTTGGCTTAGTTCCGTACAATTTCTTGGACATGTGATTGATAAAAGTGGTGTACATGTTGATCCGGCGAAAATTGAAGCCATCAAAAATTGGAGTGCTCCAACTACTCCAACTGAAGTACGACAATTTCTAGGTTTGGCTGGTTACTACAGAAGGTTTATTGAAGGATTTTATTTGATATCGAAATCATTAACTAAGCTGACTCAGAAAAATAAACCGTATGTGTGGGGCGATGACGAAGAAGAAGCTTTTCAAACCTTGAAAATGAAACTCTGCAGTGCGCCGATCTTGTCGCTACCCGAAGGAAGTGAGGACTTTGTTGTTTATTGCGATGCATCTCTTAAAGGATACGGTGCTGTTCTCATGCAACGTGAAAAATTGATCGCATATGGCTCTAGACAATTAAGGAAGAATGAGGAGAACTACACTACCCACGACTTGGAACTAGGCGCTGTGGTATTTGCTCTACGAATCTGGAGACATTATCTGTATGGCACGAAATGTATAGTATTCACTGATCATAAAAGCCTACAATATATCTTGGATCAAAAGGAGCTGAATATGAGGCAACGTCGATGGGTTGAACTCTTGAGTGATTGCAAAATTCGTTATCACCCAGGAAAGGCGAATGTTGTAGCTGACGCCTTAAGTCGAAAAGAAAGGGAAAAACCGATTCGAGTATGTGCTTTGGTGGTGACAGTTCATAATAACTTACCCGAGCAGATTCGAAATGCACAAATAGAAGCGTGCAAAAAGGAGAATATTTCAGCCGAAAAATTTAGAGGAGAAGGTGATCCGTTTGAAACACGAGCCGATGGTATCAAATGTCTGAGAGGCCGAATCTGGTTACCATTCTATGGAGGACTGAGAGACTTGATCATGTTAGAATCTCATAAATCCAAGTATTCTATTCATCCTGGATCGGACAAAATGTACCAAGACTTGAAAAAGTTATACTGGTGGCCGAATATGAAAGCCAATATCGCAACATACGTCGTGAAATGCTTAACGTGTGCTAAGGTAAAGGCTGAATATCAGAAGCCGTCAGGATTACTTGTCCAACCGGAACTTCCAATCTGGAAATGGGAGAGAATTACGATGGACTTCATCACAAAACTCCCAAGGACACCGTCTGGGTACGACACGATATGGGCTATAGTCGATCGTTTAACTAAGTCCGCTCATTTTATTCCAATCAATGAGAAGTTCAGTATGGAGAAACTCGCCGACATTTATCTAAAGGAAATTGTGTGCAAACATGGTGTTCCCATTTCAATCATTTTCGATAGATACAGCCGCTTTGCTTCTGGATTCTGGAGATCGCTTCAAAAATCTTTAGGAACCAATTTGGATATGAGCACAGCCTATCATCCACAAACTGATGGGCAAAGCGAAAGAACAATTCAAACTTTGGAAGACATGTTGCGTGCTTGTGTGATAGACTTTGGAAGTAGCTGGGATAAGCACTTACCTTTGGCCGAATTCTCGTACAATAACAGTTATCACACGAGTATTAAAGCTGCACCTTTTGAAGCACTATATGGGAGAATGTCGATCCCACGTGTGTTGGAGTGAGGTTGGTGATGCTCAACTCACTAGACCGGAAATGATTAGAGAGACGACGAATATGATTGTGTAAATCAAGAATAGGTTAGTGACTGCGCGAAGCCGACAAAAGAGTTATGCGGATGTAAGAAGAAAACCATTGCAGTTTAATGTGGGGGATAAGGTAATGATAGAAGTATCACCATGGATAGGTGTTGTACGATTTGGAAAACGTGGAAAAGTAAGTCCTCGTTATATCGGACCATTCAAGATTTTATCAAGAGTAGGTCCTGTGGCTTACCAACTTGAATTACCACAAGAACTTCATGGAATTCATAACACTTCTCATGCATCAAATCTGAAGAAGTGTTTATCCGACGAAGAACTCGTTATACCATTGGATGAGGTTAAGGTTGATGAAAAGTTGCAGTTTATTGAAGAACCAATCGAGACCATGGATCGCGAGGTCAAGCAACTAAAGCAAAGTCGAATCCCTATTGTCAAAGTCCGATGGAATTCGCGGAGAGGACCCGAGTTTACTTGGGAAAGGGAAGATTAAATGTGGAAGAAATACCCTCACCTCTTTGATTTAAACAAGCGACCGGGCAAGAACGCAAGTTGATCTTCGAGGGCGAAGATCCTAATTTGGTAGGGATGATGTGACAATCCGTCGATTTTAGGTCGTTTTTCTAATCTCGACTATTATGTATTATGTATTTACTTTATTGAGAAATTTAAATTATCGGTTAACTAGGAAGTTTAAGGCTTGAAACTTAACGTAAGAATGTCGTTTAGGTTATAAAAAAACAGCTACTTAAATCATTCACACATTATCTACTGCAGATGACATGCATAAGAAGATCAAAGTTAACAATTAGTTACATACATGTGTAATAAATTAATATATTTGATCAAACGATATAATATACCCCACAACATATAAAATTGTCAACATATATTTGCTGTAAATATATATACTATAATAAAAAAAAGTGAACTAGTACATTATTATGTGTATATTATTTGATATTTAAATTATTTTTGTTTATTGTATTGTTCTTGTTAACCGGCAAGGAATACGTTAGGTATCGCTATTTATTTCTCGTTATGACGTAGAAATATTTTCTATTGTTGTCGTTTAATTTTTATTTTATTTTAATTTTATTATCTTTCTTTTAAAAAGTATTTTTCGTTAAACCTTTATGTGTCATTCGTTCATTTGACGCATTAACTATTTTAAGTCATGTAATTATCAAAATATAAATGTCCTTCGAATGTCGATATTTTTATTTTATATTGAGCGTTTATTTTTCGTATTTTTCGTGTATCTTTTAAAATCGCGTAACTTTTAAACTATTGGACTTTAATAATACCCGCTTTATATTATAGAATTAAATTTAAATAATATAAAAAAATTCTTTATCTTTTCTTGTACACGTCTCAACTCTTCATCACCATCTTTTATTATTTTGAGAATAAAACAATGTATAGTATATACAAATGGTTTAAGACACCTATTTTACAAGTACAATTAAAATAATAGTTTATGACTCATTGTCATCACATAAAAACCAATAAGTAGATCATTCAATAAAAGAAACATCTCGTAGGTAGTGATATGTATTTGTTTATTCTGATATTGTGTTAGTCATTAGACACGTGAATGCGCATTATCATCTACTTAAGTTATATCACAACACGTATTGCATGCATTATTTGATAAGTTTGTTTCACAAATATAAAAGATACATAATTCTTTTCATTTGTGTCAACTATTTCCTTCCATTTGAATAAAAAAACGCATGTACAAGATTGATATATTTGGCATAAGTAATTTGCGTGTATGTATGATTGTGAGCTCGTAGTTGATATAATGGCGTTCAGATAAAGAAAGAAATATTGGTTGCTTTTAGTAATACTTTTTGTGCTCGCTTATACTCCTTTTGTTAAGGTGAGTTCATAGCCTCGCTTTTATTTATTTACTTATTTTATAAAATCCGCGAGGGGGATAACGTGCTTATTTTTAATATAGAACACAAGGGACCCGATTGTATGCTCAGATGAATGTTATTTACATAAGTTTGCTAATAGCCTCTAAGACCCACTTATCGTGAATTGTTAATTACTTGGTGCGAGTGAATGCTAATACTATGGATAGATCTATCGGGGTGACGCCCAGTCCGATGCGATTAGCTATCGTAATGTGTAGTGAAGCACATGTGTATTGGAGCACATCGGATGCATTAGTATAAGAGAAATATACGCACTTGGCTAGGTGTGTTTGTGGGCTGAGATATATATATGTTAACGTTCAATGTCACGAGGCTTATGAAATAACACAATAATTATGTCCGATCAACATAATTGTTACCGATGAAGGTTTATCCAAATACTTGTGTTCGATTTACATATTTTAAACTCTATGGATTCACTCAACAATTTTTGTTGATTTTATAGCATGCTTTATCTCAGGTCCATAAAGAAGGTACTCAAGGAAGGTGGTTTCTTTAAGCTTGCTTAATTTTGACGGCTTTGGCCCGCTCTTATAAAATATATCCATTCAAAATTTTTTTTATCTTTTGATGTGTACTGTAAATATTTTAAAATTATCTGGGACCGTGTATGGATTATTATCTTTTGAATGAATGAATGGATGTTTTATTAAAACGACTCGTTTTGAGCCGTTTTCTATAATTGTCTGATTGTATCATGTAAGTAACACTCAAGGACCCTTCCGCTAATGTGACCCGATTTTGACAGTGTTATAATTAGGATTGTTACACCCCGGGTAGGGTCAAAATATGCGGAAATATCAACGGAGATGTCACAAGGGTGGATCAATAGCACATAGTTCATAGAGCATAAGATAAGAGGTTATTTAAAACAGATTACATAATTTTTATACAAATTTATAAAAATTGTCGCCAACATGATAAAAGTAGATTGTTTATGTTTCCCAAATAGAACCCTTGACGAGTCCTACAATGCAGATTACAATGATGCTTGAGTCCATGCACACACCACGTACTAACTTCATTTTCCTGAGAAAAACATGCTTAGAGGGTCAACATAAAGTTGGTGAATTTACAAGTTTAATAATAATTAGTTTGGACATACATTAATCATAGAAGTAACAATGCACAAAGCATTTTTACTAAAAGGTAGATTACATTTTCTATTACTCGAAACTGAAGCTTAACCTTCCATAGTCCTCAACAGATGAGGACGTAGTGTCCTACAAAAAGACACCCAAACCCAGTTCCAACATGGTATACATCTGCTGTCCCGGTCATGGCACATTGAGCATGACTCACCCAGATGGGGATGGTCAATCCCTAATAGATCTATTTATAACATTCAGGCGATTTACAATAATTTAACAATTTCTATAATAGTCAATCGTAGTCAAGTTTATACAATTCCGTTATGTCCAATAAAATAGTTGCATGTTTTCTCCCCCGTAGAGGAAAAGTTTATCAATAGTTTATATGGGGCTGTAAACTACCTGGGAGTTGGCAATAGTTGTATAATACGAATATCCAAATATTTCTCACGCCAAAAGCTATGCCTAATCAAATAGTACAGTCTTAATAGATAGTACAAGGAACGTATGTGTATGCTTATACAGATTTTTAATCAATTTATTAAGTATTAACAATATCCATTTAAACTTGTATATAAGTTTCATATTTAAGTAAACATAAAATGTCTTACTTATAATATTAGTTTACGTTCGTAGTACATGTATTAGTAATAACCATTTAAACTTACAATTAAGTTTCATATTTAAGTAAACATAAAATGTTTTACTTATAATATTAGTTTACGTATTAGCATTCAATTTATTTAACGTCCATATAAATTTATTTCCTAAAAGTATATGAATACATGTATGAAAAAATTTCATGTTTGGTCCCTATCGTTTACCCCAAATATCAAGTTTGGTCCCTATCTCAAACTAAGTGCACAGATCGTCCCTATCGTTTACACTTTGAATTAAGAATAGTCCCTATCTTGGATGGAGGTTAGTTTTCTCCGTTAAGTTCAATAAAGAGAGGGGTATTTTGGATTTTTCTATATTATACATTAATAAATCATATTATTTTTATTTTTTTAATGTTTTTATTTTACTTATTTGTCTTTTACTTATTTTGTATCACTAGACCCACGATTTAACACCCACCCTCGTCCCTAACACACAAACACCTACCTCTCTCTTTCTCATCTCCAAACCACCACCATATAAAAAACCCAGATCCATATAAAAAACCAAACGTGAACGGTATGATTATTAAACACATTAACAACAAATGATAATGACAAAGTAACACCTCCAATCCAAGAAGAAGAAAGATCTGAATTCAAAATCATAATCAAATCAGTTTGGTGATGACTTCTTCTTGTTCGCCATTATGATAATGAACCAAGACCCATTCTGAAAACAAGAACCACTTCTCTCCCACTTTCATCATCTTCATCACTTTTGTTTGACAAGATTTTTTAACAATAGGTATCACACAATTTAAGTGGATCATCAAATAATATTTATAGACAAAAATATATTCCAGATCTTCTTCCAAAGCCTACGATCTAGTGCTTTAAAAAGCATTCTTCACTCAAAACCAAAACTACACAACACAAATAGAAATTTGCCTTTGCAACCTTTGGTTTTATTTGTTTGTAAATGTGTTAATCTTGACTCTCGATTCTCCAAAGATTTCTTCTACTATATTTTGTTCGCATAGAAATATCATCTACACAAACACGAAGCAAGTCCAATGATGGTAAGCAAAAAAATAAATGGTACGAGAGCAGATCTAGTAACATTAGAGAGAGATGACTCGAAGAAATTTACGACTTGGTGAAAAAATATATTTACAGAGATTCAGTGATGGTGAGGAGGAGGAAGCTTGGTGAAGAAAAATCAAGACTGTATTAAGAAGAATAGATTCGTTTCTTGTGGCCACCCAAACGAATTGTTTTACATTGAAGAATCGATTTTTTTGTATATAATGATTTCGTGTTACATTTGATGATTAAGGTTGTTAGTTATGGGTTTTGAGATGAAGAGATTGTTGGTCAGAAGATGGATGCACGGGCTTTTATGTGTATTGAAGTAATTAGGTGTGTTGGAACTGGTGATGTAAAGGAAAAGCTGATAATGGGTTTTTGATCTTTATTTGATTATTAAGGTTGTTAGTTATGGGTTTTGAGATGCAGATTGTTCAATTGGTGAAGCTGATAATGAAATCAGTTTGTTTGAGAGAGAGAGAGAATAAAAGAAAAAAGAAAGTGGATGTATATATGCAGAAAAAACAAGTAAATGTCCAAAATACCCCTCTCTCCATTGAACTTAACGGAGAAAACTAACACTCATCCAAGATAGGGACCAATTTTGATCCAAAGTGTAAACGATAGGGACGATCTGTGCACTTAGTTTGAGATAGGGACCAAACTTAATATTTGGGGTAAACGATAGGGACCAAACGTGAAATTTTTTCTACATGTATTAATAATACATATCCATATTGTTTATACAATTTATTTCATAAAGAAAATATAAATATTTTATTTTTGTAAAGTAAAAATATAAATATTTTATTTAACTTTATAGTTCCCATAAACTATTTAATATTTGTAAAATAATTTATAATTGCAAGTTTAAGAATTTACAACTTAAATCCTTATAGTCTAGGTTTTGTTTAAGTTTTACTAAATTAAAAATAGAATAAGGGTTAGGGTTTGTTGAAGTTTTGGAATATGGCAAAACTAGTCCCTCCATATTTTAAACAAAGTAAAACTTTCAGATTTTATACATTTAGTACCTAGGGCTTGTTAAACGTTCGGGTTTTGGCAGATTTAGTCCTCCTAGTTATAACTAGGTTTTATAACTTTCATAAAATGACAAAAACAGTCCCTAGGGCTTCTTTAAGTTTCGAATTATTACAAAAGTGGTCCTTAGGGTTAGGAAATGACAAAACAACTTTTAGAAACTTTCCAAAATGGTCCATAGGGTTTAATATGCTATGGATGGTATTTATTAAACCCTATACTTTCGGATAATTACATTTTTTAGTCCTTGTGTTTAATAGTTTATCAAAACAAGTTTTAAATGTCACAGTTTTAGTCCTTAAGTTTCATAAATTGTCATTTTAGTCCAGAAGTTTCTATAAGTTATATTTTATTATAAAAACTTTTATGTAAATGTTCAAAACATTAAATGGGCTCATTAAATGGGCTAAAATATCTAATGGGACATCTAGTGGGCCTAAATACATTTTAAGTCCACTAATTTGTTAAATGGGCCTTTTAAAACATTTATTGGGCTTAAATATATTTTTAAGTCCACTAATAAATTAAATGAGCCTAAACACATTCTTAAGTCTATTAAGGTACTAAGATTTGTTAAATGGGCTTATTGGGCTCATTTAGTCTTGGGCTAATGTTGCATGGGCTTGATTAGTCCATCAATACTACTTTTTCATTTTATGTAAGTAATAGTCTAGATTTTTCTCATAAGCTTATTATTAGCTTATCCATATTTAGTTATAAGCCTTAATAAAAGAATAAAACTCATAGTTTGTTTTATTTGGAGTATCAAATGAGATCTAGATTTGTTACAAAGTTGCATGCAAGTCATAAGCTCTAACATTAGCTTATAACTCACGACTATATTAAGTTATAGCTTATTAAGATAAGTCAAGACTTGTTTTAAGGTTGCATGTAATTATAAGTGTCCCAAAATAAGATCTAGCTATGTACAAACCAAGAAACCAAATCATAAGTCCATGTATGCATATATATAGCCCACGGCTATAATTTAATCTTGGTGTTTCCAAGATGAGATTTTTAGCTAGTTTTGTGTCTTATAAATATTTATAAAATCCAACATAATTATCTAGGCTTATTGCATGTTTCCAAGGTTACCATGAATCTAAGAAAAACAACATATAGCCCACGGCTATATTGTTTTCCCCAAATGTTCCCATAAGATCTTGATGCTTGTTTTATGTTTATTAGGTTAAGTTAAGTTCTTAACACTAGATCTAGGTTCTACATAGACATGTATGTAAATTTAAAATCCATCCAAGGACATATATAGCCCACGGCTATATTCTTACACATAAAGTGTTTTAGTGATTTTTAGTAGTTCATTATACATGTATAAATATATATTCCATTATTTAAAACTTAGTAAATAAATCATAGATGTCCATTTAATTATGCCGTGACCTTTAAGGTCATGGTTTTTCATGGTTTTGAGTTACACAAGTTTACTCATGAGATTTATGATTATTGGTTAACCAAAATCGCGAAGAGTGAGATTTTTAACCCACGGCTACATTTATATTTATAAAATGATTCATATGATTTTTAATCAAGTTTAAACATAGAATACTAGTCATAGGTTTCTTTATTAAAAGTTTTTAACCATGACTAATGGTATTCATAAATATGCCGTGACCTAGATGGTCATGGTTTTATCAAATCTTGATTTTTAACAAGTTTGTTACATGTGTTTATAGGTGGATGTTGATGCATGCAAGTAAAATGAAGAAAACATAACGAGTAATACCTTTCTTGCTAAAGTTACCAAGGAAGATATAGAGAACAAAGGAGATTAGGGATCTAATCTTGATGTTGATGAAAACCCTAACTATAACCAAGCCATGACCCTTAAGGATTCGGCTAGGGCTTGCTATAATGATTCCAAAGGTGAAGATACTACTAAATGATTAGTAGTTAAAATGAGACAAAGATCTAGTGGATTTAATGTATATTCTTTGGATGTACCCGTATGATTTGAGAAAGAAAGGTGATGAGAGAAATGAGATTGGGTTTGCATGTGTGAGAATGAAGAGTGTGTGTGATTTCGGCTTAAAGAGGAGAGAGAAAGGGCATGGAAAAAGGCATGATTGCCTTGGTAAGAACTCTTATGCCAAGTGTAAGCTCTTGTGTTTCCAAAGAAACTCTTCTTCTTCCACATAGGGGATGTGTGTGTCGTGTATTTCTATCCAAAAGAAGAGGTGGGCTTATTGTGGGCTTGTGTTGGGCTAGAACACAAAAGGGAAAGGATCTTGGGCTAGTCCAAGATGTGTATGTATGCCTATGATGTATACACATGTATACACGACATAGATACTTAATGCAACATATTTCCCAAGTTTTATTAAGTGTTGTGTATACATAGTTAGTTATACCTTTCATTACTTGCCCTCCTAGTTTTTAAGTTCATGGTTTAAGTTATGTAACTTATTACAATAGAAAAGGATTTTAAAAGTATAAGTATATAATGGACAAGTTCACACACATCTTATGGAAATAAAACATATGAGAGAGTGTTCTATGATTATTGGTTGAAACTTTATTACATTCAATCATGGTAAAATCATGGATTTTACAGCACCACCCCGTTATTTTAGCTTTGTCCTCAAAGCTACTAAAAACGTAGTCATCTTTTAAGTGAAAAGATGTGGGTACTTGGATTTGAAGATGTCTTATCGTTCCCAGGTGTACTCGGGGCCTCGCTTCGAGTCCCATCGTACTTTGATCAACGGGATGAGGCTACGTTTTAATTTCTTGGTTGCTCTCTCCATGATTTCCAATGGTTTCTCCGTGAATTGGAGTTGGTCGTCGATCTGGACTCCTTCTAAGGGCATAACCAAAGGTTCCTCAGTGTAGCACTTTTTCAGATTAGATACACGGAAGGTAGAATGTATCCGACTTAATTGTGGTGGCAGCTCCAAACGGTAAGCCACTTCCCCGACCTTGGCTACCACTTTGAAAGGGCCCACATATAGTGGATTTAACTTTCCACGCTTTCCAAATCGTATAACTCCCTTCCATGGTGACACTTTTAGCATGACGTGATCTCCTACTTTGAACTGCACGTGTCTGCGTTTCTGATCCGCGTAGCTCTTTTGTCGATTGCGAGCAGCTTGCAGTCTTTGTTTTATAAGGACAATTCTGTCGGTCGTCTCTTGAATCAATTCAAGCCCAGTGAGTTGGAACTCACCTACTTCTGCCCAGCACACATGAGATCAACATTTCCTTCCATAGAGGGCTTCAAAAGGGGCGGCCTTGATACTGGCGTGTTAGCTATTGTTGTAGGAGAATTCAACCAAGGGTATATGCTCGACCCAACCATTTCCAAAATCAATTACACATGCCCTTAGCATGTCCTCTAGGATCTGGATGGTTCGTTCACTCTAACCATCCGTTTATGGATGATAGGCGGTGCTCATATCCAGTTGGGTACCCAAGGCTCGTTGGAGATCCCTCTAGAAGTTTGAAGTGAATCTACTGTCCCGATCACAGATTATTGAGACTGGTACTCCATGTTTGGTCACAATCTCCTTAAGGTAGGTCCTTGCCAACTTGGATAGGGAGTCAGATTCTTTGATAGGTATGAAATGAGCAGACTTGGTGAGTCGATCGACTATCACCCAGATGGCATCATACCCGTGTGATGATTTTGGGAGTTTGGTAACGAAGTCCATGGTGATATTTACCCACTTCCATTCAGGTATCTTAGGCTGTACCAGTAAACCTAAGGGTTTTTGGTGTTCTGTCTTGACACGTGAGTATGTCAAACATTTCTGGACGTACCTAGCGATGTGAGCTTTCATGTTTGGCCACTAGTATAATTTCCTCATATCTTGATACATCTTTTCCGATCCAGGATGTATAGAATATTTGGATATATGTGACTCGTGCATGATTACGTCCCTCAAATTCCCATAACGGGGTAGCCAGCTCCTCCCATGTAAGCACAAATTCCCATCCGCCCTTTGTTCCAGTTTCTCTTTGGAGAGGTCGGTTCGAAGCATTCCTTTAATGTATTCTTTCCAAAGGTTTTCGGGTTTCTACGCTTGAATTTGTGCTTCTAGAATTTGCTTGGGCAGGTCTAGATTGATGGTCCTGGTTAAGGCTCGAACCCTCATGGGTGATCTTTATCCTTACGGCTTAATGCATCAGCAACTACGTTTGCTTTACCGGGATGGTATTTGATTTCACAGTCGTAATCGCTTAGCAGTTCGATGCAACGACGCTGCCTCATATTAAGCTCTTTCTGATCTAGTATATGTTGCAGACTCTTGTGGTCGGTGTACACTATGCACTTTGTTCCGTAAAGGTAATGCCTCCAAAATTTTACGGCAAAGACTACAGCTCCAAGTTCTAAGTCATGAGTAGTGTGGTTCTTCTCATGCTTCTTCAATTGCCTAGAAGCGTAGGCAATTACTTTCTTTCTTTGCATCAATACTGCCCCCAATCCCTTGTATGATGCATCACAATATACCTCAAAGTCATCATTGCCCTCAGGCAAAGATAAGAGAGGCACACTGCATAGCTTCTGTTTTATCAACTGGAAAGCTGATTCCTCCTTTTCTCCCCAATTAAGTTTCACTCCTTTCTGAGTGAGCTTGGTCATTGGTTTGGCTATCTTGGAGAAGTCTTCGATGAATCTGCGGTAGTATCCGGCAAGGCCTAAAAATTGGCGGATCTCTGTCGGTGATCTAGGAGATGTCCAACTCTTAACGACTCACTTTTTGCAGGATCTACGTGGATACCATCGCTGTCAATGACGTGACCTAGGAAGTGGACTCTAGATATCCAGAACTCGCATTTGGAAAATTTTGCATACAACTGCTCTTCCTTGAGTACTTTCAATACTTGTGCCAGGTGCTCCGCATGGTCTTGCTTGTTCTTGGATTAGACAAGTATATCATTGATGAAAACTATCACGAACTTATCCAGATAAGGTCTACACACCCGGTTCATGAGGTCCATGAATATTACTGGTGCGTTTGTTAACCCAAAAGGCATAGCTCGGAATTCAAAATGACCGTAACGAGTTCTGAAAGATGTCTTAGGAATATCCTCTTCCCGAACTCTCAGTTGGTGATATCCAGATCTCAGATCAATCTTAGAATACATACTCGATCCTTGGAGTTGATCGAATAAGTAGTCGATGCGGGGTAATGGATAAAGATTCTTTACCGTTAGTTTAATCAATTCCCGGTAATCGATACACATTCAAAAAGAGCCGTCTTTCTTCTTGATAAATAGAACATGGGCTCCCCACAGAGAGAAGCTAGGCCTAATGAATCCTTTTTCTGATAGTTCATGGAGTTGTTTGGATAATTCCTTCAATTCCGATGGTGCTAACTGGTAGGGGGCCTTAGCTACAGGTGCAGCCCCAGGAATCAAATCAATTTGGAATTCTATATGTCGCAATGGAGGCATACCCGGCAATTCATCATGAAATACTTCAGGAAAGTCTCGGACAATTGGTACGTCCTCGATCTGTTTTTCCTCGTCTTTATCTTCTTCATCGATTCTGGAGAGGTGTGCTAGGAAGATAGGGCATCCTTTGTGTTGTTCCCTTATTTATTCACTTCACCATGGTTGATTAATAGAAAATAGATGAAAAGAATAAAGATTTTAGAGAGAGAAAGTAGTGATAGAAAGTAGAGAGAAGGAGGTGATAAACTTGGTGAAATTAGATTAAAAAAATGAGAACTTCCACTTGCCACCCTCCTAACATGCTAGGAGGGTGCTTATATAGTCCACCCACATGCGGGCTTTCTTTTGGACTATATTGTTTTGAACCGGGCTTGAATAAATGCTTAGTACCTTAAAAGAGGCCTTTTAAGCTAGCCATCAAGCACGTAATGTCACGACTATTTAAACTAACTATTACAACATTCTAATAAATATTACAATAAAAACCTATGACCGAACATTCTTGTTTGGCTCAATATTTTTGAGGCTAACAATCTCCCCCAATGTGAGGTCATTCTTCTTCGATATTTGGAGTTCCCTAGAGATTATGAATTTCGTCATAAATGAATCTTGAACGTGTAATAGTAGTCTTGTTCCTTTATGCTGTGATCTTTGAGCCTTTGTCATTGTCTTTCGACTTTGTCTTTTATCTTGAGATCGTCAAATAATTCTTGACTAGTCTTTACCATCTTGCGATCTTGTGTATTTATCCACATGCTCATGTTTTGCACAATCTTGAAAGCTTGCTAACAATCTCCTTTGATGGGAGTTCATTCCTCTACATTAATTGATAAGGAAGATTTTGATTATCAGATTTGCGGAAGTCTTTAGCTTTCTTGATTGTTGAATGTCTTTGAGCATGAGAATGTGGTTTTGAATCTTCGACTTTGCTGAGTACACCGTAACGTCACCTTCTCGAGACAAAACATAGACACGGACTGAATGGCTTTGACATTCGTCCTTAATCGGTAGCGTTTTACCTCCGGTCGGTGAAGACCGTTACACGATACTAAATATCGTACCTGTGATTAGGTAGATTCAATTAAGAATCTCCTTGACAGGGTTTCGCGGTAGTACTCGCCGTTCTCTTTATTCGACCGTCTCAAAGCAAGACTGCGAACATAAAGAGTGAACCAATTGGATAAATATCCGCTTGATTAAAGTCGTCAATTCAAAAACCTGGAACAAGTTTGATTCATTAAGAATCTTACCATGGTTGCTTTCCAGTTGACACAAGCTTGATTCATAAGAATCTCGCAAGTTAACTACCGTAGCGCTGTTTGATGTTGACGCTAGAAGGATTTCCATTCATCATTGTGAATATCAATAAATATCACTCTGAATGTTCTGGCAAGACCATAAATATATTGCGTAGAAACCTGAAACGAGTTTGAATCGATAAAGAAACAAACCACTGTTGCTTTTTAGTTTTACATATGTTCAGTTCATAAAGAATCTTACACATGACCTACCGCAGTGCTGTTTGATGTTAACACTAGAAGGATTTCCACTCTTCATTGTGGATACTAGGTAGTATCACTCTGAGTGTTCTACCAATATCGAAAGGATATAGCGTAGGACTCTTTTGATCTTCATCCATGTGTCCTAACGAGATTTGATTGATCTCTTGGCTCTAGACTCGATTTGTGCACTTTTAGTGGTCGGAGGCTGGAGCAGATGCCACCTATTCAATATCAACTATCTCAGAGTGAGAAAGTTAATAGAAATCGTGTTGATCTCCGTGACAATAAAACAAACTTCTTTTAAGAGAAGCCTGAGTCAGCTGGGGAGAGGTTGTGCATTACATCACTGGGTCCATGATGCGTTGTCTTCATGGTGTGTTGACCCGGTTTCTACCTAAGTTGTATGGAGGGCTAATTTCTTTACACCCTTTATCCTTACATTTCTTTTTCATTCTTCAACCCCTTTTACCAAGACATCATTACTAGCACCTTGTTGTGATTGTTCCAGTGCTAGCATCAGTACTTAGTCGGCATTCAGCTTCGTTCATATTCTACTCCATCGTTCCTAAGGACTTCTAATAATCTATTGGATTGTCCCTGGGAAGATCCCTCCGGTTCTGGTTGGATCATAGGACTTAAAACTAACCACCCTTTTGACACCAATAACGTCGTGAATTAAAGATGTTGTGGGTTTTTGATCGTAACCATGAGCGCTTGAGTCTTTAGATCACATTTTAATCACATATTCTCCCCCTATCTCTAATATATAAAATCGTTTGATATTAGAGATACCAAATTTGATTAAAATATATTGTGAAAAATAGTCTTGAAAAACTTTCGGGAGAAAAATGTGTGAAACTTAGCATGAATTTGGAACGCTCCCCCTCAAAAATTGATCCAATTGAATTGTCATTGTGAGGATGTGATCCACATTTCACTTTTTGAGGATGGGAGTTGTTGAACACACAATTTTTGAAAGATTTTGAATATCATTAAAAAATTCTTGAAAGAATTGTGTTTAACGCTTTTTGAAAAACTCTATTTCTTTTTGGCGAATTTTTTTTCCAAAGCATAAACTTGAGTTCATAGACTTTGAATGTATTGAAAAATCCACTCAAGTGTAAGAAGATTTAACTTCTTTTGCTGAGGGTAAGTGCACTAAAGCGTACACTCCCTCGTGAATATAGATCCGGGTTGCAATCTGAAAGTGATTACAAGCCATTGTGTTGAGCTCAAAACGTTGAATGTTTTGTGACAAGCTCAACCCAAGATAGATTGCTCTACCCGTTTGGTAGGATAAGTTATCTTTAAAGATACATTTCCTTTATTTGAAGTTCGAGTTACAGTCCGACATTTAACTGTAAGTCGTTTACATGAGCTTAAAAACTTGGAATGTTTTTATCGAGAGCTCATGACCGAGAAAGTTTATTTTCCCGTTGTTTAGGATAAGTTATCATCCATGATCAACTTTCCTTTCTTTGAGGCACGAGTCACAATCTTAAGTAATTGAAAATCATTTTACAGCTTAGTTGTGAAACCCTTTAGACACTAGTTTCTCAGATATCTGCTTCTTCAACAACCAAACTTTGAGTGTGTCTTTTGTTGAACGGTATTTAAATATTGGACCTTTGGGTGCCCCTTGAGCCTTTAATTGTGTACCTGCACTTGCATCAGTAGTTTGTATGCTTGTATATTGGTTAGTGATATTGATATCTTTGTGAGAACCATGTGGGGGTTCACAGTGAACCTTTGTCGTGCTAGAGGGAAATATTATTCCAGTAGGAACCCATTTAAGACCAATTGTTTGAAGATTCTACCTGTTGGTATCCACTTAAGACAAGGTCTAGGAAACGTAGTTTTCTCATGCACAACGGAAGACTTAATTGGAGAAAATCTATTTCCTATAGGGTTTCGTCTTTGAGATGCTCTACCTTTTTGGTTCACCTTGTTCAGGACTTTTGTGATGCAATCATCATAAATGTATTAAACATGCATTGTTACATTTCGTGCAAACAAAGTGCTTAGCATCTGAGAAAGATCTAGTGTTCCTAGGATAGGCTGATTTGGGCACATCATAGAAGGGTCTAGAATTCCTAGATGTGTGATTGGCGCTCCTAGGTTTCGGTTGGGTCCTATCTCTTGCTTGTGTCTTTATCTTAGCATCCTCTAGATAGCTTTTATGACCCGTGTCATTTGAACTACTCTGAGGCATGTTCTTGGAGCTAATTCTAGAGTTGCTTGAAGCATTCATGTGATTGGGTTTTGCATAGGCAAAATTTGTTAAGGGGGATCTAGATAGTGGAGTGACTGTTTTTGGCAAACTGCTACGTACGTCAACTTGAGATGCAAACCTCGAGTTCGATCTTTTGGGTCGGTCAGATTTAAACGCATTCGGTTGTCTAGCAACTGAGCGATTTATGAATGGTTGAGTAGGCAGTTTCCCCAAGATTGACTGATTTGTTAACTTAGTATCCACACTATTTCCTTTTAGCTTCCTTAATTTATTTTTCACCGCTGTTAATGCAAAAACCTTTTCCTGAATCTGAGCTTTCAATTGCTCATTTTGTAGAAGTAATTGAGCGACACGTTGTTCTAACTTAATGTTCATATTATCAAATATGTCGTTATCAGCATTCGCGTCATTACGATCTATAGTGTCAATAGGTTGCACAGATATTTCACTTAATGAAGCAGGCGGAGGACTTAGATTTTGAGAAGCCAACTTTGATTCTAACAAATTTATTTGTTTCACAAAAATTTTCTTTTTCAGCATTAGAATCTTGAATCTTACGATCTAGTTTTTGTTCAAGAACAACGTTTGCTTTTTCAAGTTTTTCAAAATAAGCTTCAAATTTGTCATTTTTCTTCGAAAACTCGAGTTTGGCATTCTCAAAATCTTTTGTCTTTTTAGCTAACATAGTTTCAAGCTCATGAATCTTAGAATCAATATATTGATGATCATCATACTAAAAATTTAATTGTACCTCAGCCATTGGCTCCTCATCATATATTGGTCTGATATCTGCATCATCGGTTGCTTGATCATTCCCTGAGTTGTTGCTGGTATGCTGCTTTTCTGATTCTGTCCCGTTGCTTTCAATGGAAATCGAACAAGCATCCAATGTTTGACCATCATCGACATTGCTCTTTTTCTTCAGTATTAATCTGTTATTCACCCTTCTTTCAACTTTTAGTTTATGACGTGTTCTTTCAACAATGGACTTCCTTACAGCACTCATGGGTTGAAGAAATGTCTCCTTGAATTCTTGAACTTCTAACCGAGTAAATTTAAAGAAGTATTTGTTGATGAATTCTCAATCATAGTATCAGAGACCTGTGTATCAAAGAATTGCTGAAACTGATTCTCGAGAACCAAAGCGGCATCTATGGATTCAACCTCTTGAAATTCATCGTTGGCAAGTTGTTGTTCAAGGTGATCTACATTGAGTAGCATTGTGCTTGTGAATGTCTCAACATCTTGACCAGTGAGTGACATGAATACCTGTTTGAATCCAAGTTCGACGCGAGTGCCTTTTAAATCGTCATTTGAAAGAACTTGAAGATGTGACTGAAGTGATCTAAAGTGTGTCATGCATCGTTCTTTTGCAACCGACATCTTGGATTTGAGTGCATGCACATCTTGTGTTGCGGAATCCATAATGAGTGTTTCAGATGATGAAGTGACTTTGGATCTTAAGTAGATATGGTGTGATTGAGTTGTTAAAATTCCGAATATTGCGATTTTTCTCAGTCCAACAATAAAATCCTCAGTCCGACAAAACGGTAAACCAAAAAATTTTGAATTACCAAAATTTGAAATCGAGTTCGAAATAGCCAAAAACTAATAGGGAAAAAATTTTGAAATGAAAATTTTAACGAAAAATAAGACCTAAAAAATTTGAAATTTGGCCTAAAAATTTGAATTTTTGTCTAAAAGTTGGAATTTTTGGTCGAAAAATTTTTCGCATTGCCAAAATTTGAAATCGAAGCTTAAATGGCCTAAAAATGGTCTGGGAAAAAATAAAGTTTACTCCGGTTTTCGCGCCAAAAAACTCTTTTTTTTGGGAATATGGCTATTTCGGATAAAATGGATTTTCGGATAACAGTGCCTTTTCGGATAATGAACGCTTTTCGGATAATCTGTTATTTTCGGAAAAATGAGCTTTTTGGGAAAAATGAGGATTTTCAAAATAATGAGGATTTTCGGAATAATTAGGATTTTCGGAATAATGAGGTTTTTCGGAAAAATGAGGATTTTCGGAAAAAGGAGGATTTTCGGAAAAATGATATTTTCGGAATAATCAAGTTTTTCGGATAATGCCTATTGTCGGAATAATGCCTGTTTTTCGGAATAATGCTTGTTTTTCGGAATAATGCCTTTTTTTGGATAAATGATTTTTCGGATAAATGGAGGATATTCGGATAAATTAAATTTTTCGGAATAATTTCTTCGGATAAACTGACCTTTTTAGATAAATCCCTTTTCGGATAACGGATGATTTTCGGAAAAAAATGATATCTTCGGAATATCTACAAATCTTCGGATAAATTCTTCGGAATGTAAAACCCTTTTCCGAAAATCACTATTTTCGGAATAATCTGTTTGGCAACGTACCTACTGTTCTTCAAACCGAACCCCAAAAACAATCCAAACACCTCAAAAACTTACGATTTTAACCACAAAAACTTAACCAAATCCCTACCAAATCTATGTAAGTGATTTACATCAAGATTTAGAGCCCGAAAAACACTAAAAAAATAATTCGAGGTGATTTTGATGATAAATCAACCGAATCAATAACTAAACGCAACTACCAAACACAATCTACCCCCTGGCGATTGATACCAATTGTTGTTCCCTAATTATTCACTTCACTATGGTTGATTAATAGAAAATAGATGAAAAGAATGAAGATTTTAGAGAGAGAAAGTAGTGAGAGAAAGTAGAGAGAAGGAGGTGATACACTTGGTGAAATTAGATTAAGAAAATGAGAACTTCCACTTGCCACCCTCCTAACATGCTAGGAGGGTGCTTATATAGTCCACCCACATGCGGGCTTTCTTTTGGACTATATTGTTTTGGACCGGGCTTGAATAAATGCTTAGTACCTTAAAAGAGGCCTTTTAAGCTAGCCATCAAGCCCGTAATGTCACGACTATTTTAACTAACTATTACAACGTTCTAATAAATATTACAATAAAAACCTATGACCGAACATTCTTGTTTGACTCAATATTTTTGAGGCTAACACATTGACCAAGTATTTCTGGACTTTGGTGCAAGAAATGACACTAAGTCTAGTGTTGATTATATCGGGGTTACCATCCCCTCGTATAATCAAGGTTTCATCTCCCCAAGGTATACGAACCAGTTTTTGATCACATATGATAACTGCACGATGTTTTGCTAGCCAATCCATGCCGATAATGACATCAAAGCTACCAAGACTTACCGGAATCAGGTCGATATTAAACGGGTAATTGGAAAGGTTTAAGGTACATCCTCGAATGATGGTGTCAACCGTCACAACTTTTCCGTTGGCTAGTTCTATAGTATAGTAGGGGTCTAAAACTGATGGAGTGATTTCCAATACTTTACTATATTCAGTAGATATAAAGCTTCGGTCTGCCCCGGTGTCAAACAAGACAGATGCATATCGTTGGTTTAGTAAAAACGTACCGGTGACGATGTTGGAATCTGGATTGGCTTGGGCATTGCCAACCATGTACACTTGTGATGAAGTTCCCTTGTTGTCCTTCTTCTGGTTGACCAACTTGGGACAGTCAGCTCTCACGTGTCCAGGGGTTCCATATTCGTAACACACTATAGCTCTCTTTGGTCCACTGTTGTTTCCACCTGTGGGGTTTCGGTTTCCCTGTTGCCCATTCCGCTCCCACGAGCATTGGACTTGACCTTGTTGCTGTTTCCGGGGTTGTTATTGGGTCGAACCGAGGTAACAACACTTGCTTGACATTCACGAGCAAAATGGCCTTGTTGTCCGCACTTGTAGCATCCCTGGCATTGTCCTCCAGCAACATGGTGATAGTTTCACTCTGGACACTTAGGCTTGGATCCTGAGTAGTTCTTGGTGCGGGTTGTGGGAGTAGTGTCATAGGTTTGCCCAACGTCTTAACTTTTGGAAGGCTGCTGGTGCTGGCTACGAGAACTTTCATCCGACATTCTCTTGTTATCCATTTTCTTTTCATACAAATTGCGGGCTCGCTTGTTGATCAGCTCAGTCGCGAATTCCATAGCACTTTCAACGGTAGTGGGTCATGATGCTAGCACACTGTCATGAATGTTGTCAGGGAGTCCACTGACATACTTCTCAATCTTGTCGCTCCTTTGAGGGAACATGCTGGTGCACATCAAGCTTAACTCTTGAAATCTTTGGTTGTACCAAAGATGTCATTGTTCTTGCATTTTAGATCCTACAGTTCGATTTCTAACTTCTTCATTTCTCCTCTAGGACAGTACTTCTCAGTCATCCTCTCTTTGAGGTTGGCCCATGTGAGAGTATAAGCAGTGTCATGTCCAAGGGTAGCGACCACAGAGTTCCACCATGTAAGGGCGCTCTCGAGTAGTGTGCATGTGGCAAACTTAACTCTGTTCTCGTTAGCACAACCGCTGATGCGGAAAACTGTCTCTAGTCTTTCAAACCATTGCATCAATTCAACAACTCTTTCTTTTCCTCGGTAGAATGAGGGTTTTCACTTCAAGAAGTCGGGGTAAGAACAACCCTTATTAGCGTTGTTTCTGCGCATATTGAGGTTTGGATCATTGTTCACATTTGGATCAGCTTCTCTGGCTGCCATAGCTGTTGTAATGCCTTCACTTATCATTTCCCTGAGTTGAGCAGCGGTGACATTTTGAGTAGCTTCTAGAAATTCGGTATTAGCGGCGTTTGAAGTAGTTGCATTATTAGGATTTGATCGCGTAATCACCACTTGTCTATAATCATACACAAAATGAGATTCTTAGTTCAAATGTTAGTACAGTTTGTATATTATTTGCACGGGGAAAATTCATGCATTGATTTCATAACAAATTGGATAACCTGTCAAGATTTCATAATATAATACATTGCACAACAGATATAACATAAGAAAATGATTACATGCAAATTTCCGTAAGGAATTAAACATTCATCGAGCATAGCAAATCCGAGACAAAGGCTTAGCTAGCCTTGTCCTGGGTAGTGGTACACATTGTCTTAAGTACATCATATCCAAAAACACATGTCCGAAAAGAAAAGGTACAGTACGAGATTACATCACAAAAGCTGAAAAGAAATAAACGTACAAAAGTCCTATACCATGATAGCTAGGGTACAACCCGTAAGCTGATCATGATGTACTAGAAATCTAGTACATCTACTCTACTCCTGCCTAGGTGGTCTGCTAGATGAGGCTGGTGCTGGTGGGGCTGATGAAGCTGCATATGCTCTCCTGGTACTCCATAATGTCCAAACTGTCGCTCGGGCCTCCTTAAGCATACAGAATGCTGTCAACAGCTGAGTCCTAAGTTTGTCGACGACCCCTCGAAGATAAGCCATCTCTGCAGTAACCCCATCGCGTCGGACGGTGACAAGGTCAAAGAAAATAGACACGGACTGCTCCTGAGCTGATAGAGCAGCATGGGTCTGATGCTGGAAACTCTCCATGACCTGGATACGCTGGTGGAGACGATAGTTCTCCTCCCATAGCCACAGTAATGCCTTGTCAGTCTTAGCCTGAACATCTCTGGCTGCCTGTGCGTCTCCCCTCATAGTGTGAGTGAGAGAGTCGATACGCTCATGGATGGCAGTGTAGCCCAGTTGACCGGCTGTCAACAGGCTGCGAAGGTCTGATATCTCCCGCTCCTGGCGTGCGGCCAGTGCGGCGATCTGGGCCTGGATAGAATTGGCATATCCTGCCCCGGAGCCCTCCCCGATCTCGAAAGTGGAGTCGGGTATAGACTCGGGAAAATAGCCCGGTGGTAAAGATGAAGGTACAAAAGATGGTAGGTCAGGAGATACCCGATCCTCCTCCATAGAGGTGGGGACCAGTATTGTCACACCCCACCATGACGGAATATGGGGCGCGATGTATGGATATTATCACAACAATAGCGTGTATATAGAGATAACTAAATGAATTGGAAATATCATAAATGATGACACAATGTCATGAAGATATCACAAACAATGTAGGCATCTAGGTAAGTAGGTAACAGGTTTACCTCTTACCAAAGACATACAATTAACAAATAACAAACATATAGGTGTCTACAAAGTATCACTTATTCAAACATAAGTAAAGACTAAGAGGAAAGGGGGTTCCTCCAATGCAATCCTAAGCCTCCCAGCTAGCCACTCCTATTCTCACGCTTAACCACATTATCACCTGAAAGAGACACTAAAACACGTCAACATAAAGTTGGTGAGGGTCATAGGTTTAGACTCCAACCCCAAAATAGTTATAAGCTGTGAATAACAACCATCAATAAAAGAACATATGGACAATGTGTTACAATTATGCATTAACAACTACCATTCAAGATTAACCATACAATCACAATTCCAAGGCACCAAGCCTTACCAATAACCACAATTTCTAAGGCTTCCAGCCTTACCAATAACCATGGTCCCATAGGCGCCCATACACCTATGAACCAATCCCAAGGACCCGCCTTGTCAACATCCCCTTTAGTACCAAGTCAAACCACAATAACTGAGACGATACGTGTCCCCCGATCCAAATCATAAACACAATCAAGAATCACATAGCAGTTAATCACATAAGTGTACACACAAGTCCATCACAAACCATAAAAACATTCACAACATTCTTTACAAAACCATACAGTGTCTCTTCCATCCCATCTGGAAGTCAAATCATTTATAGCTCATAAAAACATGGGATTAAGAAACTCACCTTGAACAAGCTTCTCTAAGTACCGGCACTCTAGCAAAATCTAAACACACAAACGTATACAATCAAGACATGAACCACATACCAAAATGGCTCATCAATCTATGATGGATATCTAACCTTTTCCTACAACGTAACCCCATTTATATGCCAAATGCATCTCATGACACCCCTATATAAAGCCCTTAACTTAGTTTAGTTCATAACTCGCCCCGTTAACATTTAACCCAAAACAGTCCCGTTTTACATACCTTAAACTATGGATCGAACACCCCCTTAACCAAATCAACTTCCTCTGTAAAAGAAACCCTATGCCCTTACATGTGTTAGCTAACTCTCCCCTTTGTCCGCAACCTTGAAGACACTGGTAAGGCCTCCATATATATATATATATATATATATATATATATATATATATATATATATATATATATATATATATATATATATATATATATATATATATATATATATATATATATATATATATATATATATATATATATATATATATATATACCTTTAACTATCCAGAATTTACTGATTTTGAACATACGAAAAGTTTGTTATGATCAGAGGGTCTTACCCTAACCCATTTATTTAGACCTCCTACAGATCTTTTATTTAATATATAATCTAAGTCTCATGTTCGTTTGAAGGTTCCAATATAAACCTAAGTACCCCAAACAATTCAAAACATAAAAAGAAAACAGGCTGATCCAAAAACTGTTTTGACACCCGACTGATGTAACATGTTTTTGACCCACTTCGAAACCTCCAATTTAGTTCTCGATTATTGCATTTGAAAGCCAACTCAATTACCTTTCCAGGTACATAAGATTCGAAAATTAAAATTTTATAAAACTCTAGATATGATCAAAACAATGACCCAAAAATTCTGTCCAGTTTTTAAAAACGAATTTAACATAATTAACCAAATTAATTACCCTCATCATGTTTAATCATTAACCCTAATTATTATAATCAAGTCTATATCATTGTGATAACATTAAATTACATATTTTCTAATAAACACTAACCTAGATCCATCATATAATGATTAAGAAAGAATTAAAAACAATTTAATTAAAAGGATGTGAAGAGTTTACCTTAGATTTTTGGAAAACAAGATTTTTGATGAAGAACCCTAATTTTTTTAATGGATTTTGAATCACTCATGATCTCCAGGGATTTTATGATGTGTTTTTATTAATAAAAAGTTTTTGTATATTTTTCTAACAAGTCCTTGGCCCAATACAAAAGCTCGGTTCCCCTTTTTCCCTTTTTCCCCTTTTCTTTTTCTTTCTTGCATCCCAAAACCGACTATACCCCTTTAATTTAGTTTTTTTATTTTTATTATTAATAACTGTATTATTAATGTTACTTTAATTTTCCTTAATTTATTTCAGCTCTTAAAGCCTCCAAAACCTCAAAACCATAAAACTAGTCAAATTTACGCGTATAACGTAAAAGACGTAAAAATATACATTTTTATAAAAACTCTTGAAATATGAAATAAACTAATTAACTAAGTCCTGAATGACTTAAAACCATCCCAAAAAATACTCACGTGACTGAATACCTCTTCCGAGACCCCTAAATGCAAAATCCAAAACCGTAAAAATACGATTTTCTATAATACATATACGTATACGTAAAACCACTAAATAACACCATCTCATTTCATAGTCACTATCATGTGGGCTCATGAACATGAAATAACCATTCCTTGATTTACTTATGAGTACCATATACCCATAAACGATATCCAAACCTCACTCCAAACACACAAAATAAACACATAAGCACATAAAAGCACATATTTGCACAAAACACCTTTAAATATAGTCTAAGTGACGAACCCCAAAACCATGGTTGTCACAAGTATAGCTGATGTCAGAGCAGAAAAAGGGTCCTCGGGAAGTACAGCTTCGATAGTCTGATCATCCTTTGAATCTGAGCAGAAAAAGGGTATTTGTACAATAGGGGTTTATGTAATGGTTATCAGCCTCAGACTCAGAGGATGATCAGACTATCGAAGCTGTACTTCACGAGGACCCTTTTTCTGCTCCGACATTAGCTATACTTGTGACAACCATGGTTTTTGGGGTTCGTCACTTAGACTACAGTTTAAGGTGTTTTGTGCAAATATGTGCTTTTATGTGCTTATGTGTTTATTTTGTGTGTTTGGAGTGAGGTTTGGATATCGTTTATGGGTATATGGTACTCATAAGTAAATCGAGGAACGGTTATTTCATGTCATGAGCCCACATGGTAGTGACTATGAAATGAGATGGTGTTATTTAGTGGTTTTACGTATACGTATATGTATTATAGAAAATCGTATTTTTACGGTTTAGGGTTTTGAATTTAGGGGTCTCGGAAAGAGGTATTTAGTCACGTGAGTATTTTTTGGGATGGTTTTAAGTCATTTAGGACTTAGTTAATTAGTTTATTTCATATTTCAAGAGTTTTTATAAAACTGTATATTTTTACGTCTTTTACGGTATACGCGTAAATTTGACTAGTTTTATGGTTTTGAGGTTTTGGAGGCTTTAAGAGCTGAAATAAATTAAATAAAATTAAGGTAATATTATTAATACAATTATTAATAATAAAAAGAAAAAAACTAAATTAAAGGGGTATAGTCGGTTTTGGGATGCAAGAAAGAAAAAGAAAAGGGAAAAAAGGGAAAAAGGGGAACCGGGCTTTTGTATTGGGCCAATGACTTGTTAGGAAAATATACAAAAACTTTTTATTAATAAAAACACATCATAAAATCCCTGGAGATCATGAGTGATTCGAAATCCATGGAAAAAATTAGGGTTCTTCATCAAAAATCTTGTTTTTCAAAAATCTAAGGTAAACTCTTCAAACCCTTTTAATTAAATTGTTTTTAATTCTTTCATAATCATTATATGATGGATCTAGGTTAGTGTTTATTAGAAAATCTGTAATTTAATGTTATCACAATGATATATACTTGATTAGAATAATTAGGGTTAATGATTAAACATGATGAGGGTAATTAATTTTGTTAATTATGTTAAATTCGTTTTTAAAAATTGGGCAGAATTTTTGGGTCATTGTTTTGATCATATCTAGAGTTTTACAAACTTTTAATTTTCAAAGCTTATGTCCCTGGAAGGGTAATTGATTTGGCTTTCAAATGCAAGAAACGAGAACTAATTTGGAGGTTTTGAAGTGGGTCAAAAACAGGTTACATCAGTCGGGTGTCAAAACAGTTTTTGGATCAGCCTGTTTTCTTTTTATGTTTTGAATTGTTTGGGGTACTTAGGGTTATATTGGAACCTTCAAACGAACATGAGACTTAGATTATATATTAAATAAAAGATCTGCAGGAGGTCTAAATAAATGGGTTAGGGTAAGACCCTCTGATCATAACAAACGTTTCGTATGTTCAAAATCAGCAAATTCTGGATAGGTAAAAGTATATATATATATATATATATATATATATATATATATATATATATATATATATATATATATATATATATATATATATATATATATATATATATATATATATATATATATATATATATATATATATATGGAGGCCTTAACTGTTTCTACAAGGTTGCAGCCAAAGGGGAGAGTTAGCTAACACATGTAAGGGCATAGGGTTTCTTTTACAAAGGATATTTATTTGGTTACGGGGTTGTTCGACCCATAGTTTTAGGTATGGAAACGGGACTGTTTTGGGTTAAATGTTAACAGGGCGAGTTATGAACTAAACTAAGTTAAGGGCTTTATAGAGGGGTGTCATGAGACGCATATGGAATATAAATAGGGTTAAGTTGTAGGGCAAGGTTAGATATCCATCATAGATTGATGAGTCATTTTGGTATGTGGTTCATGTCTTGAGTGTATACGTTTGTGTGTTTAGATTTTGCTAGAGTGCGGGTACTTGGAGAAGCTTGTTCAGGTGAGTTTCATAGTCCCATGTTTTTATGAGCTATAAATGATTTGACTTCCAGATGAGATGGAAGAGACACCGTATGGTTTTGTAAAGAATGTTGTGAATGTTTTTATGGTTTGTGATGGACTTGTGTATACACTTATGTGATTAACTGCTATGTGATTCTTGATTGTGTTTATGATTTAGATCGGGGGACACGTATCGTCTCAGTTATTGTGGTTTGACTTGGTACCAAGGGGATGTTGACAAGGCGGGGCCTTGTGATTGGTTCATAGGTGTATGGGCGCCTATGAGACCATGGTTATTGGTAAGGCTGGGAGCCTTAGAAATTGTGGTTATTGGTAAGGCTTGGTGCCTTGGAATTGTGATTGTATGGTTAATCTTGAATGGTAGTTGTTAATGCATAATTGTAACACATAGTCCATATGTTCTTTTATTGATGGTTGTTATTCACAGCTTATAACTATTTTGGGGTTGGAGTCTAAACCTATGACTCTCACCAACTTTATGTTGACGTGTTTTAGTGTCTCTTTCAGGTGATAATGTGGTTAAGCGCGAGAATAGGAGTGGCTAGCTGGGAGGCTTAGGATTGCATTGGAGGAACCCCCTTTCCTCTTAGTCTTTACTTATGTTTGAATAAGTGATACTTTTTAGACACCTATATGTTTGTTATTTGTTAATTGTATGTCTTTTGTAAGAGGTAGACTTGTTACCTACTTACCTAGACGCCTGCATTGTTTGTGATATCTTCATGACATTGTGTCATCATTTATGATATTTCTAATTCATTTAGTTATCTCTATAGACACGATATTGTTGTGATGATATCCATACGTCGCGCCCCATATTCCGTCATGGTGGGGTGTGACAGAATGGTATCAGAGACAATGGTTATAGAGAATTAGGTTGCCTAGTCTAGTAGCCTAGTCTATAGCTTAAGGGTCCATGCATGTATGTGTCATAGGGGTATGTGTGCATTATAGTATATGAAGTACTTAAGTGTTAATTTCGTTTTGGATATTTATTTACTTTCATCCTTACTTATTGAGATATAATATATGTAAGTACATTCATTTATTTTCTATTGATACGACGTATGAACCTGAAGTGTAGGATTCTTTTAGTGTTACACATGTCATGTAGAAGAAGAGGTGCGCTAGGTAATATTAGGATAGTACCGATGTTGAGTCTGCGACTAGTAGTAGATTCGAATTTCCGCCTGAACGGTTATGGTCATTTTTTTAATGTTGGATATTTTATTGTTATTGATTTGATTTGGCGATTGGGCCTCGAGTTATGAATGAAGTTAGGGTTGTCGTATGAGCTGTTCTTATTTTACCTATACGGTATATATATATAGTGTATTTTATGTGGTATATATGTGGTAGATATATGTGTTCCGTGTAGTACTAATTTCTTATAAGTGTCGTCATAGGGGGGAGCACATGGGTGAAAGGGGACATATATAATTATGGAGGCCTACGTAAATATATACGTGCCACAACACCGATGGACTTCCAAGTATGGTTGCATGAAAAGGGGTTATTACATGCTTGTATATGATGAAAAAGGGGTTATCACAGGCAACCATTTAATAAATACCATCCGTACCATTCTCCGTGACACCCCCTGTAGGGTCAAAATATGCGGAAATATCAACGGAGATGTCATAAGGGTGGATCGATAACACATAGTTCATAGAGCATAAGATAAGAGGTTATTTAAAACAGATTACATAATTGTTATACAAATTTATAAAAATTGTCTCCAACATGATAAAAGTAGATTGTTTATGTTTCCCAAATAGAACCCTTGACGAGTCCTATAATGCAGATTACAATGATGCCTGAGTCCATGCACACACCACGTACTAACTTCATTTTCTTGAGAAAAACATGCTTAGAGGGTCAACATAAAGTTGGTGAATTTACAGGTTTAATAGTCATTAGTTTGGACATACATTAATCATAGAAGTAACAATGCACAAATCATTTTTACTAAAAGGTAGATTACATTTTCTATTACTCGAAACTGAAGCTTAACCTTCCATGGTCCTCAACAGATGAGGACGTAGTGTCCTACAAAAAGACACCCAAACCCAGTTCCAACATGGTATACATCTGTTGTCCCGGCCAAGGCACAGTGAGCATGACTCACCCAGATGGGGATGGTGAATCCCTAATAGATCTATTTATAACACTCGGGCGATTTAAAACAATTTAACAGTCTCTATAATAGTCAATCATAGTCAAGTTTATACAATTCCGTTATGTCCAATAAAATAGTTGCATGTTTTCTCCCCCGTAGAGGAAAAGTTTATCAATAGTTTATATGGGGCTGTAAACTCACCTGAGAGTTGGCAATAGCTGTATAATACGAATATCCAAATAATGCTCACGCTAAAAGTTACGCCTAATCAAATAGTACAATATTAATAGATAGTACAAGGAACGCATGTGTATGCTTATACATATCTTTAATCAGTTTATTAATGCTACAATATTTATCTAAATAACTGTAGTACAAGTATTAACAATATCCACTTAAAATTGTATATAAGTTTCATATTTAAGTAAACATAAAATGTCTTACTTATAATATTAGTTTACGTTCGTAGTACATGTATTAGTAATAACCATTTAAACTTACAATTAAGTTTCATATTTTAGTAAACATAAAATGTTTTACTTATAATATTAGTTTACGTATTAGCATTCAATTTATTTAACGCTCATATAATTTTATTTCCTAAAAGTATATGAGTACATGTATTAATAATACATATCCATATTGTTTATACAATTTATTTCATAAAGCAAAATATAAATATTTTATTTTTGTAAAGTAAAAATATAAATATTTTATTTAACTTTATAGTTCCCATAAACTATTTAATATTTGTAAAATAATTTATAATCGCAAGTTTAAGAATTTACAACTTAAATCCTTATAGTCTAGGTTTTGTTTAAGTTTTACTAAATTTAAAATAGAATAAGGATTAGGGTTTGTGATATGAGCAAAAACTCATATCAATTTATCAACAAATCACCCTAAAACACAATAAAAATACACAAACTTTATGCTATAAAGCGGAATTATGTGGTATGTTTTGTGTTTGTGCTCAAATAGGTAAGAAGAATACATTTTCAAGCAAACAAAGGAAAATCAAGCTTAATTTGATGAAAAAGACAAAGAAGGATCAAAAGTGACAAGACTTTAAAGACAAAGGACCTATCTTGACAATTTGCCAAAGATGAAGGACCAAAAGTGTAAATAAGACAAAGTAAAGATCAAAGTCAAATCTGGTCAATTCTCAAGTCAACTCAGTCAAAGGGTCAAATTTGTTCAAGAATGAAGTTTGAAGGACCAAATATGCCAAAGAAATGAAGTTACTAGCTCAAATTTACAAACTGCCAAGTTCAAGGGCTTATTCTGCCAATTTTGGAAAGTTATTCAAGTGTAATCCGTGTGATAAACTCTCAGCCAATGAGAAGCCAAGAAATCAAGACCATGGATTGCCACTTCACTGCATTAATTGCACCTTAGCCGCCAGCATTTAATTGGTCAAAATCCTAACAGTTAAACGCACTATCCATTTTTCAGCCAATAAGAGAGCGACATGCAATAATCCATTTATCCAAAATGGATAGTGATCCACAACTTCTGGTGACAACCAAATAAACATGACACGTGTCATCTTCATCAAAACGTATTGCCAGATTCGATTTTGAGCTAGAAGCAATTTCAAGAGAAGTTATAAACATGAAACTTGCTTGTTTTTTAGAGACGAATCCATTGGTCACAACCAACTAGGCTGAAATCAACTCAAGATAAAACCCCCAAATCTGTTCTTCATCAGCAAAACTCATTTAGCAGATTTTTGACACGTGGAAGCCTGGGATTGGTTCCAACACGTCACCAACCCCAACTGCTCTACTCCTAAAGTCTATAAATACATGTTTAGTTCTCATTTCTTGGAGTAGTATAAAGTGTGAAATCACACACACTTAATTTTCCTCTCATCTCATTTCTTAGTTCTTAGCTTAACAACTCAAGAGTTTGACACACTCTTGAGTCTGTTATAGTTAGTTGTAACAGTTTAACAGCCTTGTAACTACTTTTCATTCAATAAAATTCAAATTCTCATTTTCCCTCCAAAAACTCTCATACTACTTACTGTTTATTACTTGCTTCATTGGATCATCTTGTTGCTGTTGATAGTTTGTTATGATCATAACCTGATCATAGTGAACTAATTGAGAAGATTGTAGCTGATTTGTTGATCTAGTTCATTTCTAGCAGAATTTGATGAATTCTAGTCCAGTTATGATGATTCTCATGGTTGTAGCTGATTGATTGGTTATTGATAGAGATTTCTAGTGCTAAGGTGGTGGTTAGCACTAGAATAGAGAGCTCAGCGCTCCTCTACTCCCCAAAGGAGGCCTTAGCTAAAGGTTTTGAGTTCCTGATTTTTAGTTCCTCTAAACAGTCATATGCCTGCTTCATTCTAGTTTAATCTTGCTTGTTTGCATGATCAAAGTTGTTCTAGCCTGTTTCTGATTTGATTTCAGTGATTTGGAAGCTTAATTGTAGCTTAATCTGCTTATTAGTTTTGTTAAATGTCCTGTTTTCAGCTTATTTTCAGTCACTTTAGCTTTGCTATCCAATTTTGAGTTCTAGTTGGTTAAAGTTCTTGTTACTAGTTCTCATACCTTTCATTTTGGATACTAAACTTAGCCTGCTAAAGCTCTTTTCTCAGTTTAACCTTTTGATTAACAAGTCTTCACAAAAAGTTCATAAAAATCAGTAAAGTAGTGTTTGGTTCTAGCCTAAAAGTGATTTTCAAGTGTTAGAAATTGGTAAACTTTGCTTAAATTTCAGTTAACTAGTCATAACAAATAGCTTTTAGTCACTTTTAAGTCAAACTCTTGGTCAAAAAGGCAATTGGTAATACAAAAAGTGTGGGTCAGTTTTATTCAAGTTCTTATCAGGAAGTTGTCAGTTTGATTTGCCTGGCATTCTTTTGTTACTTGATAAAATTCCACCAAACCAGTTCTCATTTCTCAATCAATATATGAAGTTTCAAAGTCTATAAGGAATTTGTACAGTTTCAAGTATTCAAGTAGAAATAAGCCAAAGTTTAAGACATTAAGCAAATGCAAGTTATTGTAACTTGGTGACTGCTTTTTCATAACTCAATATCCACTTCATAAACTGGTCGATTTTCTTTCACAATATCATTCAGTAAGTGTTCCTGGTTAATTTTTGAGATTTTGGGCTTATTGAAAATTCTTGGTCAACGTTGGTCAACATAAGCACTCTTTTTGCTTATTTTAAGTTTCTGAGCTTATTACTGGATGCTTTTTCATGAGACTTGATTTCCCGTCCTTATTTTGAGCTTATTAATCATATTCATCACTAAAATCTAGTTGTGCAAGTCTGGATTAGCTTATAGCTTATTTTGTGTTTATTGAAACTAGTTTATCAGCTTTTTAGTCACTTTTAGCAAATTTCCTTGGATAGGTCTAGCTTATTTCTGATTTTGAATCATTTGCAAGTGGTTTGGTTGAATTTGGTTGAGTAATAAGCTCAAACGAGCTTATTAAAGTTTGTAACCCGTTTTTGGTTAAAAGTTGTTGGAAATTGCACTTTGGTCCTTGATGTATTAATCTGTTCTTAATTTTGGTTAAACTTGCAAGTTTTTAGGGTTTTCAAAAGTTCAATCCCTATACTTTCAAGTTGGTTTAAAATCAGTTAGGTAGTTTCATTTTTGTTGAGAATTAGTTACTTGTTTGAACCATTTTCATTTTAAGTCCTCATAGTTTACTGATTTTGCACATTTAGTCCTCATACTTTTCAGCTTTACATTTTGAGCATTTAAATTTCATAGAATTTACATTTCTAGTCCTTATAGTTTATAGAATTTACATTTTGCATTTTAATTGAATAAATACTTGGTATTTGCACTATGTTTTACATATAAGTAGACATTATTTTTCATTTTTACAAGGCTTGTTTGAATTAGCAATAGAATATCCAAAAAAACATTACCAACCAAGAACAATTAAAAACCCGATATTGTTAGGACTTTCAATTTGTTAAGAACTGAGAAAAACGAACTTCAACTATACACATTTCAAATGGCGCCGCTGCCGGTTCTTTGACTTTACGAGAGACTATCGATTGACGGTTTTCATTGGCTTTTGGGATCCGTTCACCTAGTGAACGTTATTTTTACGTATCATAAATAAAAAACAAATAAAAAAAAAATCAAAAATATAAAAATATATAAAAACTAAAAAATTAACAAAACAATTCTTTTCCTAAAGAATTGACCAAACAAATTAAAAAAATCCAAAAAGCAATCTTTTTCCTAAGAGATTGCACCCAAAAATATATATTATTGGATTCTCTCGGTTTTTATGTACATATAGTATTTTCTCTTAAAAACTCATAAATACAAAAATATTTTCCATATATTATTATAAGTAAATATGTATACGTATAAGAACAACCAATCTACATATCTTCCATAAGTATTGCCAAGGCAATACACCGTGTTGAGGGGCGTTCCGGTCCTTGACACGTGTATCGATCAAACAAAATAAAGCAAGAATAGATAAATACTCTCAATAAGCAACAATTCGAAGAATACAAACAATTAAGTGAATAGAAAGGCGATGTGCTATAAAATACCATCTAAGGGTCAATAGGTACTTAATTGCTTCGCGCCACCTAACCCCCGTTCACTTGTGAGTATTCTAAGAAGGAAGGCTTCATTGGGGGTCTTGCACCCAAGTAGTACATACATATATATTATTTTCTTGTGGATATTTCATATTGAAACTCGAAGAGGATAATTCTTTTCTCTTCAAAGTCGCTCGAGAGCTTCTCTCTCATTCCTCGTATTGAGTTGCATGCTCACTCGCGGGCGTGCACAAATACCGATTGGTGTACAACCTCTTCCTCCGAAAAGGAAGAAAAAGAGAAAGAGTAAGACCACCACTGTCCATCAAGCCGATCACGAGAATCGTGCTTTGATTCATCCACAACAAGAAGCCATGGCTGTTGATAATCGTTCTTTGATGGAACGTTTGCAATCCAATGTTCATGGATATGCTAATGCTATTAGGATTCCCGACATTCCCGCAAATTCATTTGAGCTAAAAACGGCTATGATTACCTTGGTTTCAAACACACCTTTCTATGGTCACAAGAATGATAATCCTCATGATCACCTTATGAGATTCCTTGCTCTTTGCAATACCCTTAAGTACAATGGAGTTCCACATGATGCTATTAAGTTGATATTAGTGCCATTTTCACTAGAGGGAGCCGCTAAGCATTGGTTAGACACCCAACCACCAGATAGTATCACCACATGGGATGGTTTCACTACTAAGTTTTTGAACAAGTTCTTTCCCCCATCTAAGACCACGGCTTTGAGGAACTTAATTATAGGCTTTCAACAAAAACCTAGTCAATCCTTTAGTGATGCTTAGGAGGAGTTTAGAGAGTTATTGAGGAGATGCCCTAACCATGGATTGGATGAAGTTCACCAAATCAATACTTTCTATGATGGCCTTAAACCTCATCACCAAGATTCACTCAATGCTTCCGTGGGAGAGAATATTCTTCTTAAATCCATTCAAGAGGCCGTGGACATCATTGAGACTAAAGCAATGGTTCAAACAAACACTCAATTTGAAGAAAGGGTTCATGTTATCCAAAACGATTCTCAAACACCTTGTTATAACCAATTCCTCAAGTATCACCAAGAGCTCATGCAAAAAATAGATAGAGATCATGAGACGAGTTTTAAGCAACAACAAGAAATGATTCAAGCCATTAAGAGCCTTTCATTGAACAATTCTTTAAATGATGTGAATGCAATTACTCTTTCTTGTGTAACTTGTGAAGGTCCCCATTCTTATGAACAATGTGATAAGGTGCAAGGTTATCAAGGGGAATGTTATGCTTACCAAGAGGAACATCGTGAACACTTCAAGCCAAATATCAATCCAAATAACCTTTCTTACAAGTCCCAAAATTACCTTACTCCACCGGGATTCCCACCCCAACCACCCACCTAACTTCAACAAAATCCTCCTCAAGTTTTACAAAGGAATCAAGGGCAAAGACCACCTTACCAAGGAAATAACTACAAGGCACCCAACAATGTTCAACATCAAGGAAATACCTTTTATCCACCACATCAGGATTTAATCAACCTATTCCACCTTTCCCAAATCAAGGATATTCTCAAATACCAAATCAAGCTTACCCTCAACTTCAAAATCAAGGATATGGGATGCAACAGACTCAAGAGTATGTTGACAATAAAATGCGTGAAATTGAGAAGAGAATGAATGACCAAATGAAACTTGCATTGGATACACAAACCAATAGGCTTTTAATGGCATTCAATCAAAGACCACAAGGGGCTTTAGCTTCCAACACACAAACAAATCCAAGGGCAAATGTCAATGCTATTACAACAAGAAGTGGAAAGACAACAAAGGATCCTTCACCTTCTAAACCTCCTATTGTTCCACCCACTTTTGTTCCTACTTGTGACAAGCCTTCTACCTCTACTTCACCACCTCAAAATGATCCCATTCAATCAAACACACCTTCTCAACCTATTCCTACTTCTCCTCTACCTTCCACACCTCCCAATGAAGAAGCTAACAAAGACAAATCTTCCACTACAACACCTATTCCACCTACACCAAAACCAACTCTTCCATATCCTTCAAGGTTGAAAAAGGACAAGTTAAAGAACAAGGATGACATCCAAGTCTCAAATTTCTTAAGGATGTTCAAGCAACTCAACATCAACATATCCTTTGCGGAAGCTCTTGCTTATATGCCAAAGTTTGCTAAGATGTTCAAGGATTTACTCTCAAACAAAGAAAAATTGGTTGATTTGCCCAACACATCCCTTAATGAAAATTGTTCCGCCGTGCTACTTAAAACCTTACCAACAAAACTTGGAGATCCGGGGCTTTTTTTGATACCTTGTAATTTTCCCGGTGTAGAAAATTGCATGGCTTTGGCGGATTTAGGGGCAAGCATTAAACTCATGCCTTTATCGGTTTGGAAAAAACTCTCTCTTCCCGAGCTCACTCCAGGATGACCCTTGAAGTAGCTAACCGAACCATAGCTTAACCCGTAGGTATAGCGGAGGATGTGTTTGTAGGTGTGGATAAGTTTACATTTCTGGCCGACTTTGTAGTGGTTGATTATGACATGGATCCTAGAGTTCCTTTGATTGTTGGTAGACCGTTTTTGAGGACGGGTCGTACTTTGATAGATGTGGCGGAAGGAGAATTAATTATAAGAGTAGAGGATGAGAGAGTGGTGTTTAAGTTAGGGAAAGTTTGTGATAGGAAAGAGGTTAAGGAGTCTAGACCTTGTATGATGAACACTTTCATGATGCTTGTAAGAGTACTAGTGATGAGATGCCCCATGTTGAAACTGTGGCCTCAATTGCTCCCTCTTTAACACCTTTTGGAGAGATTGATTTCCTCTTGGAGGAATTTGAGTCAAACTTTCTTGGTGATGATGATTCTCCCATTAATTGGGAAGAAGATATTCTTACTATCGAAAAGTTGCTCAATGAGGACCCTATTCCTTCTCCTATTCCACAAGAAGTTACCAATGAGGATCCGTTCATAGTAAAACCTTCCATAGAGAGTCCACCTCCAATTGAACTTAAGGACCTTCCATCCCACTTAGAGTATGATTTCTTAGAGGGAAAAGACCAACTACCCGTGATCATTGCTAAAGAGTTAAAAGAGGATGAGAAGGAACAACTTATTGAAGTCCTTAAGAAACATAAGAAAGCCTTAGCATGGAAAATATCCGACATAAGGGGAATTGATCCACATTTTTGTGCACACAAAATCCTTATGGAGGATGATTACAAACACGTTATTCAAAGTCAACGAAGAGTTAACCCAAAAATCCATGAGGTCATTAAAAAGGAGGTGATTAAACTCCTTGATGCGGGTATGATTTACCCCATTTCCGACTCTCCATGGGTTAGCCCGGTACATTGTGTTCCAAAGAAGGGTTGAATCACCGTAGTGCCTAATGAGAACAATGAGCTTATTCCTACAAGACTTGTCACCGGTTGGAGAGTTTGTATTGACTATAGAAAACTCAATGAGGCTACTAGGAAAGACCATTTCCCATTACCTTTTATGGATCAAATGCTTGAACGCTTAGCGGGAAATGAGTACTATTGTTTTGTTGATGGCTTTTCGGGTTACTTCCAAATACCCATTGACCCTAAGGATCAAGAAAAGACCACATTCACTTGTCCCTACGGTACATTTGCTTACAAGAGGATGCCTTTTGGCTTATGTAATGCACCGGGGACGTTTCAAAGGTGCATGATGGCGATTTTCCATGACATGATTGAGCAAACTATGGAGGTTTTTATGGATGATTTTTCTGTCTTTGGAAATTCATTTACCTCATGTCTCACCAATCTAGAGAGAATGCTTAAGCGTTGTGAGGAAACACGTTTAGTGCTTAATTGGGAGAAATGTCACTTTATGGTGAAAGAGGGAATCGTTTTAGGACACAAAATATCCAACAAGGGATTAGAAGTGGAACGAGCTAAGATTGATGTGATTGCTAAGCTTCCCCCACCCACCTCGGTTAAAGGTGTGAGGAGTTTCTTAGGTCATGCGGGATTTTAAAGGCGCTTTATACAAGATTTTTCTAAGATAGCTAGACCGATGACTCACCTCTTGGAAAAAGAGGCTCCTTTCATTTTTAACCAAGATTGTTTGGACTCTTTTGAGACTCTTAAGGAGAAATTGACTAAGGCTCCCGTTTTGGTTTCTCCAAATTGGGAATTACCTTTTAAGCTTATGTGTGACGCTAGTGATTATGCGGTGGGGGCCGTCTTAGGACAAAGAGTTAATAAGAATTTTCAACCTATACACTATGCGAGTAAAACCATGACCGGTGCACAACTTCATTACACTACCACGGAAAAAGAGTTGCTTGCTATAGTCTATGCTTTTGAGAAATTTAGACCATACCTTGTGCTATCCAAAACCATAGTGTATACGGATCATTCCGCTCTCAAGTATCTCATGAAAAAACAAGATGCTAAGCCTAGGCTTTTGAGATGGGTTTTGTTGCTTCAAGAGTTTAAGATAGAAATTCGTGATAAAAAAGGGGCCGAGAATTTAGCGGCGGATCATTTGAGTAGACTTGAGCATCCTTTTCAAGGAGATTTTCCACATCAAGAAATCAATGAATCCTTTCCATTAGAGGAGCTCATGTCTATCTCTTCCCAAGAGGATGCCACTCCTTGGTTTGCGGATATCGCAAACTATCTTGTGGGCAATGTGCTTATTGAGGGTCTTACTTATCAACAAAAGAAGAAATTTCTTAAGGAAGTTAAGTACTACTTTTGGGATGATCCTTATCTTTTTAGGCAATGTGCGGACCAAATCATTAGACGGTGTGTAGATGGGCCCGAGGCATTTAAGATCTTAGAAGCGTGTCATAAAGGACCTACGGGTGGACATTTTGGGCCCAACTATACCGCCAAGAAAGTCTTTGATTTGGGTTACTATTGGCCTTTCATTTACAAAGATGCCCATGAAATGGTGAAATTTTGTGATGTGTGTCAAAGAGAAGGAAAAATTACGCAACGTGATGAGATGCCACAAAATTTTATTCAAGAGTGTAAGATATTTGATGTATGGGGCATTGATTTCATGGGACCTTTTCCATACTCTAAGGGAAACAAGTATACACTTGTGGTGGTGGATTATGTGTCTAAATGGGTGGAGGCTAAAGCCTTACCTACCAATGATGCTAGAGTTGTTGTGAAGTTCTTAAAGTAATTGTTTGCTAGATTTGGTGTACCTCGGGCCATCATAAGTGATCGTGGTACGCACTTTTGTAATGATCAATTCACGAGAGTTATGAAGAAATATGGAGTTAATCATAGACTTTCTACCGCATGTCACCCTCAAACCAATGGTCAAACCGAGGTCACAAATCGTGGTTTAAAGAGAATTTTAGAGAGAACGGTGGGAGAGCATCGAGCTTCTTGGTCGGATAAGCTTGATGATGCTTTGTGGGCCTTTAGGACGGCCTTTAAGACACAAATTGGTTGTACTCCTTATAGGCTTGTCTATGGTAAAGCATGCCACCTCCCATTCGAGTTAGAACACAAGGCATCTTGGGCTCTCAAGTGGGCTAACTTTGATTTAAACCAAGCCGGTTCACATAGGAAAGATCAACTCAATGAGATGGATGAATTGAGAGCCAATGCCTATGAAAATTCTTTGCTTTACAAGGAGAAGACTAAGAAATTGCATGATGCCAAGATCAAGAACCGTGAGTTCAAAGTTGGAGAGCTGGTTCTCCTCTTTAACTCAAGATTGAAACTTTTTGCGGGCAAGCTTAAGTCGAGATGGTCCGGTCCATTCACTATTGCTCAAGTGTTTCCATATGGAACTATAGAGTTGTCACAAGCCGATGGTCCAAATTTTAAAGTGAATGGTCACCGTGTGAAGCATTATTTTTTGGAGGACATTTCCGTTGAAATGGTCCAAGAGATCCCCATTTTCCCCATGAAGTAATTCATTGAGGGACGAGTCGAGCTAGAGACTCATTAACTCAAGCATCGTATAACTATGTTTAGAGTGTTGTAGGTTAGCAATAAAGGTATAGACTTGGAGATAAGTGTAGGGGAGACCTTCTTTTGTCTTAATGATTTTTTGTAGGGTTGCTCACTCATTTCATGCTTTGGAGCTTATGGACGAGGCCCTTGTATCCGGTTTACTTTGTTACTATTGTGATCTTTCATTGACACCTTGTGCTTAAACATGAATTCACTAATAGTTGTCCTTTCCTTAACTTGGGTTAAGCAAAGTTTATTCATTGTCATAAGTGTAGGGGAAGTTTTTATACTTCCATGCTCTTAAACATTGAGGACAATGTTTATCTTAAGTGTAGGGGGGTCTTCTATCGAAGTGACCTTACCTAGAACTTGTCATTGTCTTTCATGATAATATGGAAAACTAATTTTTCAAACATTTTTCAAAATTTTGATTTACTTTGGCCACCAAAAATATGCATTCATAATTTTTACATCAATCATTTTTCATTTGCATAACACATTTGCATTGTATATATTTCTTCTTTTATTTTGCATCAAAAATATATAAAAAGGAAAAAATATAATAAAAACATGGTTTAACAAATTTAGACTTCTTTGACATATTAGGCCCGCCATGGATATTTTGATCCAACCCGAGTTTGCTTATCTTAGCATTCTCTAGCTAGTATCCTTAACCATGTAGTCCTTCATTGGTCTATTAGGCTAAGCATCTACCAATCTCATTATTTGAGATTTTAAATTTGTGGAGAATGGGAAATGATAGAGTTGAAGCAAGTATAAAAGGGCTAGATAAACTTCATGATAATTAATTGTGGATAAACCCTTCTATTCTTTACCTCTAATTTCTTCGCATGTATATAATTGTTAATAAATAATCAAGAACGGTTTTAATTGGTTTGTAATCTCTTATGCATTTTTGACTAATCATTCATGGTTGATATAAGTACGTCTTAAGATTCTAAGTTAGAACGTTTTATGTGTACTAGACTTATGTCATGCTCAATATTTAGCGGGTGTTTTTTCCTTTTATTCTTTTCAAATTTCTTAGTGAGGAATAAAGAAAAAATAAGAGCGGCTTATGAAAAAAAATGAGTGGCTAGGAAAAAAAAGAAAAAGAAAAAAAAAAAAATAATTATACAAGACTCCCAAGAGGGGCAGTGTGGTGTTAATTATAGTGACTACTGGGTTCCAATATTACCTTGACGGGTTGCGGGGAATCAATAGATTGCTCCAATCCAATATTACCTTGACGGGTTGCGGGGTTGAAGATCCAAAGTCTCAAAAAGATGGCGGATATAAATTATTGCGTGAGTTTATTTTTCTTTCCTTAGCGAGTGTGTAGCTACTTATGAAAGCATGACATGAGGATTTTACACATAAGGCGAATGACTTATTATTCTTGAAACGGACTCATATTAATTGTGAGCGGTTTTTCAAGTAATGGATGAGAGGATTACTTAGGATTAAAACCGTGCTTCCTTATTTTTGGATTTTAGATTTCTTATACTTTACACTTGAAATAATGACAAATTTGCCCACAAGCAATTTGCTCAAATAATAACCGGTTCCACATTTAATTGTCATGAATAAGTTGATGCACTTTTTTACTTGTGAATACAATGATCCCGTTTTTAAGCTTGGTATGGGGAAAGTGAAACTTGAGGGTGATAAGTGTCCATGGTACCCCAAGCCCTAATCAAAGTCATTGAATTCTTTATGAGTTATTTCCATCAAAACCATTTCAAGAAAAACCAAAAAGATATAGATAGAATTGTATTTTGTTCATTGCATTGTTTAAAAATCAAAATCATGCATCATTTAGTTTAGAGTAGAGTAGATGCATTCCATTTTGGCCAAGGTGGATTAATTATGAGGAGAATGTAAATTTGTGCTTTAAAATATATAGCATTGCATGAGGACATGACAATGTTCAAGTGTAGGGGATTTTATATGAGCAAAAACTCATATCAATTTATCAACAAGTCACCCTAAAACACAATAAAAATACCCAAACTTTGTGCTATAAAGCGGAATTATGTGGTATGTTTTGTGTTTGTACTCAAATAGGTAAGAAGGATACATTTTCAACCAAATAAAGGAAAATCAAGCTTAATTTGATGAAAAAGACAAAGAAGGATCAAAAGTGACAAGACTTTGAAGACAAAGGACCTATCTTGACAATTTGCCAAAGATGAAGGACCAAAAGTGTAAATAAGATAAAGTCAAGATCAAAGTCAAATCTGGTCAATTCTCAAGTCAACTCAGTCAAAGGGTCAAATTTGTTCAAGAATGAAGTTTGAAGGACCAAATATGCCAAAGAAATGAAGTTACTAGCTCAAATTTACAAACTGCCAAGTTCTAGGGCTTATTCTGCCAATTTTGGAAAGTTATTCAAGTGTAATCCGTGTGATAAACTCTCAGCCAATGAGAAGCCAAGAAATCAAGACCATGGACTGCCACTTCACTGCATTAATTGCACCTCATCCGCCAGCATTTAATTGGTCAAAATCCTAACAGTTAAACGCACTATCCATTTTTCAGCCAATAAGAGAGCGACATGCAATAATCCATTTATCCAAAATGGATAGTGATCCGCAACTTCTGCTGACAACCAATATAAACATGACACGTGTCATCTTCATCAAAACGTATTGCCAGATTCGATTTTGAGCTAGAAGCAATTTCAAGAGAAGTTATAAACATGAAAATTGCTTGTTTTTGAGAGACGAATCCATTGGTCACTACCAATTAGGCTGAAACCAACTCAAGATAAAACCCCCAAATCTGTTCTTCATCAGCAAAACTCATTTAGCAGATTTTTGACACGTGGAAGCCTGGGATTGGTTCCAACACGTCACCAACCCCAACTGCTCTACTCCTAAAGTCTATAAATACATGTTTAGTTCTCATTTCTTGGATTAGTAGAAAGTGTGAAATCACACACACTTAATTTTCCTCTCATCTCATTTCTTAGTTATTAGCTTAACAACTCAAGAGTTTGACACACTCTTGAGTCTGTTATAGTTAGTTGTAACAGTTTAACAGCCTTGTAACTACTTTTCATTCAATAAAATTCAAATTCTCATTTTCCCTCCAAAAACTCTCATACTACTTACTGTTCATTACTTGCTTCATTGGATCATCTTGTTGCTGTTGATAGTTTGTTATGATCATAACCTGATCATAGTGAACTAATTGAGAAGATTGTAGCTGGTTTGTTGATCCAGTTCATTTCTAGCAGAATTTGATGAATTCCAGTCCAGTTATCATGATTCTCATGGTTGTAGCTGATTGATTGGTTATTGATAGAGATTTCTAGTGCTAAGGTGGTGGTTAGCACTAGAATAGAGAGCTCAGCGCTCCTCTACTCCTCAAAGGAGGCCTTAGCTAAAGGTTTTGAGATCCTGATTTTTAGTTCCTCTAAACATTCATATGCCTGCTTCATTCTAGTTTAATGTTGCTTGTTTGCATGATCAAAGTTGTTCTAGCCTGTTTTTGATTTGATTTCAGTGATTTGGAAGCTTAATTGTAGCTTAATCTGCTTATTAGTTTTGTTAAATGTCCTGTTTTCAGCTTATTTTCAGTCACTTTAGCTTTGCTATCCAATTTTGAGTTCTAGTTGGTTAAAGTTCTTGTTACTAGTTCTCATACCTTTCATTTTGGATCCTAAACTTAGCCTTCTAAATCTCTTTTCTCAGTTTAACCTTTTGATTAACAAGTCTTCACAAAAAGTTCATAAAAATCAGTAAAGTAGTGTTTGGTTCTAGCCTAAAAGTGATTTTCAAGTGTTAGAAATTGGTAAACTTTGCTTAAATTTCAGTTAACTAGTCATAACAAATAGCTTTTAGTCACTTTTAAGTCAAACTCTTGGTCAAAAAGGCAATTGGTAATACAAAAAGTGTGGGTCAGTTTTATTCAAGTTCTTATCAGGAAGTTGTCAGTTTGATTTGCTTGGCATTCTTTTGTTACTTGATAAAATTCCACCAAACCAGTTCTCATTTCTCAATCAATATATGAAGTTTCAAAGTCTATAAGGAATTTGTACAGTTTCAAGTATTCAAGTAGAAATAAGCCAAAGTTTAAGACATTAAGCAAATGCAAGTTACTGTAACTTGGTGACTGCTTTTTCATAACTCAATATCCACTTCATAAACTGGTCGATTTTCTTTCACAATATCATTCAGTAAGTGTTCCTGGTTAATTTTTGAGATTTTGGGCTTATTGAAAATTCTTGGTCAACGTTGGTCAACATAAGCACTCTTTTTGCTTATTTTAAGTTTCTGAGCTTATTACTGGATGCTTTTTCATGAGACTTGATTTCCCGTCCTTATTTTGAGCTTATTAATCAATTTCATCACTAAAATCTAGTTGTGCAAGTCTGGATTAGCTTATAGCTTATTTTGTGCTTATTGAAACTAGCTTATCAGCTTTTTAGTCACTTTTAGCAAATTTCCTTGGATAGGTCTAGCTTATTTCTGATTTTGAATCATTTGCAAGTGGTTTGGTTGAATTTGGTTGAGTAATAAGCTCAAACGAGCTTATTAAAGTTTGTAACCCGTTTTTGGTTAAAAGTTGTTGGAAATTGCACTTTGGTCCTTGATGTATTAATCTGTTCTTAATTTTGGTTAAACTTGTAAGTTTTTAGGTTTTCAAAAGTTCAGTCCCTATACTTTCAAGTTGGTTTAAAATCAGTTAGGTAGTTTCATTTTTGTTGAGAATTAGTTACTTGTTTGAACCATTTTCATTTTAAGTCCTCATAGTTTACTGATTTTGCACATTTAGTCCTCATACTTTTCAGCTTTACATTTTGAGCATTTAAATTTCATAGAATTTACATTTCTAGTCCTTATAGTTTATATAATTTACATTTTGCATTTTAATTGAATAAATACTTGGTATTTGCACTATGTTTTACATATAAGTAGACGTTATTTTTCATTTTTACAAGGCTTGTTTGAATTAGCAATAGAATATCCAAAAAAACATTACCAACCAAGAACAATTAAAAACCCGATATTGTTAGGACTTTCAATTTGTTAAGAACTGAGAAAAACGAACTTCAACTATACACATTCCAGTTTGTTAAAGTTTCAGAATATGGCAAAACTAGTCCCTCCATATTTTAAACAAAGTAAAACTTTCGGATTTTATACATTTAGTACCTAGGGCTTGTTAAACTTTCGAGGTTTGGCAGATTTATTCCTCCTAGTTATAACTAGGTTTTATAACTTTCATAAAATGACAAAAACAGTTCCTAGGGCTTCTTTAAGTTTCGGATTATTACAAAAGTGGTCCTTGGGGTTATGAAATGACAAAACAACTTTTAGAAACTTTCCAAAATGGTCCCTAGGGTTTAATATGCTACGGATGGTATTTATTAAACCCTAGACTTTCGGATAATTACATTTTTTAGTCCTTGTGTTTAATAGTTTATCAAAACAAATTTTTAATGTCACGGTTTTAGTCCTTAAGTTTCATAAATTGTCATTTTAGTCCAAAAGTGTTTATAAGTTATATTTTATTATAAAAACTTTTATTTAAATATTCAAAACATTAAATGGGCTCATTAAATGGGCTAAAATATCTAATGGGCCTAAATACATTTAAGTCCACTAATTTGTTAAATGGGCCTTTTAAAACATTTATTGGGCTTAAATATATTTTTAAGTCCACTAATAAATTAAATGGGCCTAAACACATTCTTAAGTCCATTAAGGTACTAAGATTTGTTAAATGGGCTTATTGGGCTCATTTAGTCTTGGGCTAATGTTGCATGGGCTTGAGTAGTCCATCGATACTACTTTTTCATTTTATGTAAGTAATAGTCTAGGTTTTTCTCATAAGCTTATTATTAGCTTATCCATATTTAGTAATAAGCCTTAATAAAAGAATAAAACTCATAGTTTGTTTTATTTGGAGTATCAAATGAGATCAAGATTTGTTACAAAGTTGTATGCAAGTCATAAGCTCTAACATGAGCTTATAACTCACGGCTATACTAAGTTATAGCTTATTAAGATAAGTCAAGACTTGTTTTAAGGTTGCATGTAATTATAAGTGTCCCAAAATAAGATCTAGCTATGTACAAACCAAGAAACCAAATTATAAGTCCATGTATGCATATATATAGCCCACGGCTATAATTTAATCTTGGTGTTTCCAAGATGAGATTTTTAGCTAGTTTTGTGTCTTATAAATATTTATAAAATCCAACATAATTATCTAGGCTTATTGCATGTTTCTAAGGTTACCATGAATCCAAGAAAAACAACATATAGCCCACGGCTATATTATTTTTCCTCAAATGTTCCCATAAGATCTTGATGCTTGTTTTATGTTTATTACGTTAAGTTAAGTTCTTAACACTAGATCTAGGTTCTACATAGACATGCATGTACATTTAAAATCCATCCAAGGACATATATAGCCCACGGCTATATTTGTACACATAAAGTGTTTTAGTGATTTTTAGTAGTTCATTATACATGTATAAATACATATTCCATTATTTAAAACTTAGTACATAAATCATAGAAGTCCATTTAATTATGCCTTGACCTTTAAGGTCATGGTTTTTCATGGTTTTGAGTTACAAAAGTTTACTCATGAGATTTATGATTATTGGTTAACCAAAATCCCAAAGAGTGAGATTTGTAACCCACGGCTACAATTAAATTTATAAAATGATTCATATGATTTTTAATCAAGTTTAAACATAGAATACTAGTCATAGCTTTATTAAAAGTTTTTAACCATGACTAATGGTATTCATAAATATGCCGTGACCTAGATGGTCATGGTTTTATCAAATCTTGATTTTTAACAAGTTTGTTACATGTGTTTATAGGTGGATGTTGATGCATGCAAGTAAAATGAAGAAAACATAACGAGTAATACCTTTCTTGCTAAAGTTACCAAGGAAGGTCTAGAGAAAAAATTAGATTAGAGATCTAATCTTAATGATGATGAAAACCCTAACTATAATCAAGCCGTGACCCTTAATGATTCGGCTAGGGCTTGATATAATGATTCCAAAGGTGAAGATACTATTAAATGATTAGTAGTTAAGATGAGACAAAGATCTAGTGGATTTAATGTATATTCTTTGGATGTACCCGTATGATTTGAGAGAGAAAGGTGATGAGAGAAATGAGATTGGGTTTGCATGTGTGAGAATGAAGAGTGTGTGTGATTTCGTCTTAAAGAAGAGAGAGAAAGGGCAAGGCAAAAGGCATGATTGCCTTGGTAAGAACTCTTACGCCAAGTGTAAGCTCTTGTGTTTCCAAAGCAACTCTTCTTCTTCCACATAGGGGATGTGTGTGCCGTGTATGGCTATCCAAAAGAAGAGGTAGGCTTGTTGTGGGCTTGTGTTGGGCTAGAACACAAAAGGGAAGGATCTTGGGCTAGTCCAAGATGTGTATGTATGCCTATGATGTATACACATGTATACATTGTATAGATACTTAATACAATATATTTCCCAAGTTTTGTTAAGTGTTGTATATACATATTTAGTTATACCTTTCATTACTTGCCCTCCTAGTTTTTAAGTTCATGGTTTAAGTTATGTAACTTATTACAATAGAAAAGGATTGTAAAAGTATAAGTATATAATGGACAAGTTCACACACATCTAATGGAAATAAAACATATGAGAGAGTGTTCTATGATTATTGGTTGAAACTTTATTACATTCAATCATGGTAAAATCATGGATTTTAAAAGGATTTCAAAATATCCAGATAAACCATCGAGGAAACAAAAGTATTTATTCCCTGCGAGTCTTTCTAACATTTGATCCATAAATGGCAAAGGAAAGTGATCCTTCACGGTTGCTTCGTTTAATTTTTGACAGTCAATACAAACTCTCCATCCGGTGATGGTTCGTGTTGGTACTAACTCGTTGTAATCGTTAGTCACTACAGTGATACCTTCCTTTTTAGGTACATAGTGAATAGGATTAACCCATGGGCTATCAACAATTGGGTATATTATTCTAGAATCTAAGATTTTAACTATTTCCTTTTTGAAAACATATTTCATGTTAGGATTTACTCTCCTTTGTTTTTGCACGATTGGTTTTTTGTTATCCAAAAGTCAGATTTTGTGTTTGCAGAATGATGGACATATGTCAGGTATGTCTGAAGTTTTCCAAGCAAAAGCTTATTTATGCTTCTTTAAAACTTCGACTAGGTCAATTTTATTTTATTCTGTAAGTTGGGATGAAATAATTTACAGGGAGTAATTTTTCTTCGTGAAGAAATGCATATTCCAAGTGTTCATGAAGAGGTTTGAGTTCCAAATCCGTAGGAGGTTCTTCCACAGATTTATTAACTTTGAAATCAGTTTCAAAAGTTATGGTTTCAAAAGGTATTTCTTTTTCTTCCTTAGGGGTTTCGATTGGTTCGTTGGTGTGAACGGCTATGAAGGCGTCAAATTCAGCAAAAAGTTCTTCTTCGAGGATGGTTCCTTCGATAAAATACAAAATTTTGCTTCCTTCATCAAGAAGAGCGTCAAAATTGGCTTCAACGACTTCGTCAATGACATCAATACTAAAGCAAGTACCGTCATTAGAATAAGAGTGTTTCATTGCTTCGTCGATAGAAAAAGAAATTCTATCTTCTCCAACTCCAAGGTTGAGTTGTTTTTTCTGTACTCGAATTACAGCATCGGTTGTATGCAAGAAGGGTCTACCAAGAATGAGTGGTAATTTTCTATTTTCTTCTATTTCTATAATTACAAAGTCGACTGGAAAAATATATTTTCCAACTTCTACGAGCATGTTTTCGGCTATTCCCATAGGATATTGAAAGGATCGGTCCGCAAGGCGAACGCTTATTTTTGTGGGCTTCAGAATATCTTTTGAGATTTTTACATACAAAGAGTATGGCATGAGGTTGATTCTAGCGCCAAGATCGGCCAAGGCGTTACATGAGTATGAGTGATGGAAAGTACATGGGATAAGAAAACTTCCAGGATCTCCCAGTTTTGGTTGTACTTTATTTTAAACAATAGAAGAACATTCATCATTGTGAAAAGTTGAAGAAATATCTTCAAACTTATGCTTGTTTTTAATAAGCTCTTTAAGAAATTTTCCATAATTTGTCATTCCAGCCAGAACATCGATTAAAGGCATATTGATTCGAACTTCTTGGATTAAGTCGAGGAATTTTCCATACATAGCTTGCGTCTTTTGCTTGTGTAATAATTGAGGGTAAGGTATTTTGGGTTTGTATGGTTTTGGTGAGGGGTTTGGTGTAATGTCTTTAGTGGTTTTGGTTTGTGTTGGTTATGGCTCATCGTCCTCATCATCACTAAATGACTTGAAAGGTACATCTTGGGTTGGTTTGGAAGGTGATTCGTAAGATAAATTGGATACGACATTCACTTGCTCGTTACGAGCTTGCGGTGGTTGGTATTTATTGTTGTTCTTTGTGTTAGGGTTAGTGTTGCTTGGTAAAGAACCAGAAGCACGATTTGATTGTTTATCCACAAAGCGATCAAACTTAGCTTCAAGGTTTTAAATGGAAGCTTGGTGGTTTTTGTTTGAAGTCTCAAATTTTGTTTTGAGGTCAGTGAATGTATCTCGTATGAAAATGTTGGTTTTCCTTTGAGATTCAATGAAGTTATCGAGTTTGGTTTCGAGATTTGGTTTGTCTTTGGTTTGAGTAGGTTTCTTTTCGTCTCGATTGTAACTTGGTCTATCGTTAGATCTCCAATTATCGCGATCACAATTACGATAATTCGTTATAGAAACGAGTTTGACGAAAGGTGTTCATGAAATTGGCGTCTTCTTCTTTTGTCATAGGTGTATCATCGTCTTCACATTCACTTGATGGATAGTTTCCTCTACAGTGTTTGCAAGTTTCACGAGAGTTGTTTTTCATCTCTTTATATTGAGTATCAATTTTAAGAGACATGACGTCTATGCGAGCCATAATTTTTCGGTGTCGGTTGGGTTGTCGCTTTCTTCGACAAAAGCTACGGTTTTTCGAGTTTTTTTGGTTTTGTGGTTTTTGGACCAATCAAGCTTGAGTAAGACTTTATCGTCCAAAAATTGGTAAGCTTGGTTTGGGGTTTTATAGAGGAAAATACCGCCCGCTGCGGTGTTCAATGCATCTTGGGTAGTATCGTCAAGACCATGTAATAAATCTTGATTACACTTTCTTTATTGGGACCATGACCATGGCAGTTTCTTAGGAGTTCTTTCATTCATAACTATGCGTTAGTGAGAGTTTCTCGATCTTGTTTAGAAAAGCTTCGGATTTCTCCGATGAGTTTTTCAAATAGGGCAGGAGGAAAGAATCGGCCAATGAAAGCAGTTCTAAGACCTTCTCATGTTCGAATGGTTCCTTCATTAAGTTCATCAAGACATGACTTTGCTTCTCAAGTTAGAGATGATGGAAAAATCATGAGTTGTACAGCTTCGACTTGTCTTTCTCCATAGTTGAACATTTTACAAATTCCGTTGAATTCGTGGATGTGTTTGTGAGGATCGGTTTTGATTCGACAATCGAATTGGTTGTTTTTGACAAGTGTCAAATGGTTTCCTTTAATAGCAAATTCGTTTGCAACTTCAGGTAAAACGATTGCGGAGCCACAAGTTGGTGCTACAACTCTTTCTGCTGACCACATAGGTTCATCATCAGTGTTCGACATTGGATCGTAACGATCGACGAGTCTAGTAAAGAATAGAAAGTGAGAAAGGTTATCGAATGGATGGTTGACTATTCGAGGGTGTTGAGGTTGTTCGTGTCTCTTTTCTAAAGATACTCGACGGTGGCGTCGACTTAACCTTCAGTTAAGGGTACGTTCAGGTTCAGATAATGGTGATATGGGTTGAGTTCCGGATGAACGAGTGTGCATCCAACAACTTTGGTTTTTATTAGATGGAATGTGTGGCGTACTTAGCTAAAAGTACGGCGTACTTTGGAACGCTACAAGAAGTGCGACGCACTTTTTGGTTGTGCGTCGTAGTTTCTGTACTGACAGAAAATTTTTGTTTGGTTATTGATTAGAAATGGTTCAATCTTCAATAATTATGAAAGGTTTGGTTACAAAACAGGATTGTAAGTCCCTGGCAGCGGCACCAAAACTTGATGTTTGTTTCGCAAGTCTTAAGTTTATGTTACAAGGATTAGACAAAATAAGGGATTAAAAACACAAACGCGACCAAGTATACCCTTTCGTTTGTAATATAGCTTTGTAGTGGTAAGCCATGATCGTTCGCAAGGACTTAGTTTCGTTTTGGTAAACAAAATAATAATCGAAGGTAGAATTGATTGATTAAATAATATAATGACAAATATGAATAATATGAGATAGTTTCTATTATGTCGTGATGATGATAATAATGATCGAGATATGATTAGATAGGTAAAGTGTGATAATCCTTTTTCGTCAAAATGGCGTTTACATAATTCACTTGATTTGATTCAAGATTTACGTTTAATTAAGCGACCAAGATTAAAACAAATTTCCAACAAGTTCAATACTTTATCAAAATATCTAAGCGGATCTCTCCAACCAAAGATTCAAAACCATAGACAAGTTCTTAAAAATTTATTATAATAACGTGACCCTCTCGATGTCAAATTATCGTAACAAATTAACTGTGATAAAATATGGTGATAGAACTAAGTGGCAAAATGGTTCTACAACGTTAGCTTGAAATCGATTTATAAAGGTTCATATCATAGCATCATCACTAATTATAGTCACATACCCATATCGTCACAAATAACTTAGCCTAATATAGTAATCAAAGTAATAAATGGAAAAGAGTAAGAGAACATCATACTTTAGATTGAATGAATCGACGAGTACAAAAGTGTCACGATTGTATCGCCCTTCCACATCGAGGAGCAAAATACTCTCGTTATAAGTATTTCCTAAAAGTGGAAATATACTAAAAATCACTAGAAAGCATAAGAATACTCGGAATGCTGAGTATAAGAGAGAATGAATTGTATTTGATATCTTGAAATGAGGAGATTTGGTCTCTATTTATAGTGCTGTCTGAGGGTAAAAGTGCTCCGCACTTCTCCAAATGTGTGTCGCACTTCTCCAAATGTGCGCCGCACATTGGAGGCGGTGATTATGCGCCGCACATTGGAGGCGGTGATTTTGCGCCGCACTTAGAACTTTGTGCGCTGCGCATTCGTGCGTCCAAAATGTTCTTCTTCTTTATTTTTATTTTATTGGAACTAAGGACTTTGTTGCAAATCCACTTTATGTGACGACATTTAAGAATTCTCATAAGTTATCATAGTCACACACATAGGGACTAGATTAGGCAACTATGTATAGTTTATACGTGTGTGACTATAATACCCCTCCAAGGCTTCCAAGGAGGGGTTGTTGTTTGTGTGTTTTCCTTTTTTCATTTTGTTCAACTTGTCTTCTTTTCTCTTGAACACCTACATCCACCACTTTCTCTCTCTAACTCAACAATGGCTGCCACCATCTATTACCACCACCCTAGACCACCGGATCTAGTAAAATAGCAAACCACAATTGGTATCAGAGCCGACGGTTCAATCCTTGGATCGTTCGTGTTTTTTTATTATTGATTTGGTGGTGTTAGTATTTTTTTGCCCCGATCTGTTAATTATTATTTTGTCTCGATGGTCTCTTATCACTGTTTTCTATATCATTTCCACCATCACTTTCTGGTCTGAATATAACTATTTTCTGGTCTGGCATCTGTCTCAAAACATAACATTTTTCGGATCTGATCTTTGTTATCACTGTCACATAGTGTTTTTTATGGTCAAAGGTTTTTTCTAGGTTTCTTAGTTTTTTTCTTGAAGATGCTAAAAACCCAGATGCAGAAAACCTAGATCTAGAAAACCCAGATCCAAAAAACCGGAAAGTACCATTTTGGATAAGATTTGCATTATTGAGAAATCATGCGAAATCATCAGATTTGCATTATTGCGAATCATCAGATTTGCATTATTGCGAATTCATCAGTTTTTCATATTGCGAGATCTAATTTTGGAAAAACATTCCGAAATTAGTACACAAACACATTGCGAAATGTTTATACACACATTGCGAAATGTTTATAGACACGTTGCAAAATGAGATATAATAACACATCCCCAAATGTGAGAACCGAGACCTAAACCAATACACTTTCACCTTTTCTCTCCACAACACCAATACATCATTCTAACCTATTTCCCATCTCTCCTATCTCCAATCTAGATTGAAACTAAAACAAAGAATGATCTCAATTCATCATTTCGTGTTTGCACATGCAAGCCGAGATCAATTAAGATCTTAACACGAAAATCATCATCATCATCATAGATCACGTTCTTGAAAAACAAAAACGCATTAACATATACACTCATATCATATTTTATTCGAACATAGGTAACCACATAAATCGATCTCAGATTTTATTTTGGGTGTATCAAATCTTTTAATAGATCTATCAAACCCAAAATCATCTCATCATAGATCTTTTTTTGTTTTATATTTGAAGTAAAAGAAAGAGATATTAACAAATATGTTTTCCAATCCTTGTTTCGATTTACACACAAAACGACACATGCAATTGTTATTAACCTACCCAAGACCAATTATAGATCTTGAAGCCATTTATCTTCTATGGTTCATCTATGTGGGACTCATATAATTATGTAGAAAAATAAGGCTAGATGATCTAACAACACTTTTATTCACTTCAAACAATCAAAGGAACAAGAGAGAGTTTTAAAGATAAAATCCACCACAGTCTCAACTGGTATGGATCTATTATCTAACCTGATAATAGTTTTACAAAGCAAATAAAAATGAATCAACAAGATGAAATAACCCAGAAACGAAGAATGAAATGTGTGGTCGCCATTGATGGCTGCACAAGAGAAACACACATACAAAACTTAACCCTAACTCAATAAGAGTTAGGGTATTATAACCAAAATGGAGCAACGGATAACCCAAGTGTCATAGGTGTCACACCCCACCATGGCGGAATATGGGGCGCGACTTATAGATATCATCACAACAACAGCGTGTCTATAAAGAGAACTAAATGAAATTGAAATATCATAAATGGCGACACAAATGTCGTAACAATATCTCAACAATGCAGGCGTCTAGGTAAGTAGGTAACAGGCCTATCTTACCAAAGACATACAAATGAACAAACATCAAACATATAGGTACCATAAAGTTCACTTAATCAAGACACAAAATAAAATCTAAGAGGAAAGGGAATCCTCCTAATGCAATCCTAGCAGCCTCTACACTCTAGCCACTTCTAACATCATCCTCCTCAACTACCTCACCTGAAAATGACACTAAAATCTGTCAACATAAAGTTGGTGAGAACATAGGTTTAAGTTATCTAGAACATCATAAGAAACCTTTACATTCGCTGTAAATAAGTTGAAGAAAAACAATTTATAGTAATGGACCATAATGCGATAATCATGCTACATGCATCCACAACAAAACTCAATCCAAGTACCAATCACATCTACAATTCACAAAGCACACTATAACAATCAAGAAGTGTCCCGTCACACACACAAGAACACACACCACACTATCCGGATCTTTCCCACACCACTTGTGGAAGATGAACTATATCCCCGTCGAGATATCTTGCCTCCAAAGAGACGATGCACAAGTACTCAGGACGGATCGTGCCCCCCGAACCAAGAACTCAGGACGGATCGTGTCCCACGAACCAAGAACTCAGAACCAAGAACTTAGGACGGATCGTGCCCTACGCTCCACACACATCACAACTGGTCCCATAGACGCCCATACATCTATGTACCAATCCCAATCATAACACAATCAAGATTCACATATCATAACACATATCAAAGCACATATGAGAACACATAAGCACGCAAGTCACACAATAACACATCTATGTCCAAACATTTATAAAAATATAGTACCAAAACATTTTAAGAACACCACAAGTGTCATCTCCATCCCATACTAGAAGAAAACATTTAAAAACTTAGTAAAAATGGGACTATGAACTCACCTGATAGCACAGCAAGCTAGCACTCCTGCAAACCTATAAAATCATACACGACACCCTTAGCTCAGGTCTTAACACCCAAGTTAAGTAACAATCAAGGAGATGAATCTAATCCCCCAATCCCCACTATCTAGTTCTCCCACTACAAGCTATTCTATACGTAAAATTCCAGTTTTTCCCCGGTACGGTTTACTAGTCACTAAACGATCACATGAAGTGAACTTAACACCACACTTGACTCCTACCCTACTGGAGTTATGTTGTTATATGATCTAAGAACTTCAAAAACCAATTTTACTTTCTAATTACACGTTTAACCCTTTCGTTTAGTCTCTACGCCAAAAGTCGTTTTCACCAAAACTGATTTTCCGTACATGCTAAATGTTTGACACCAAAACTGTGACAATCCGTCAATTTATGGTCAATATTTTATTCTCAATATTTATTTGAAAATATTATTTTATGAACTCACTTATTTTTGGGAAGAAATTTGGATTTACGTCTTGAAGTAGCGTCGACTACGTCTAAACCGGAGGATTTAACGATACGTGCTTACGTTTACATACACCGTCTTTGGTAACAGTCCGACATTTCAGAAAATAAATTTATCCGTGAATATTATTTTGTAGTTTTAAATTTGTGTTGGTTCATAAACTCACAAATTTACGAGAAGAGATTAGGACTTACGATTTTATTTTAACGTCCTTTACGACTAAACCGGAAACCTTAGGATTACGTATTTACGTTTTCGAACTCCGTTTTTGATGAGACAGTTTTTTTATTAGATTCTTTTTGTGCCGTTGATTCATAATTTATAAAAACGTTTTTCGTAAAACGACTCGAGGGCACGCAAATCGAGGAAACTAGAGTCGAGGAATACCCGTAAACTAGTGAGTTGGGACAAAATACATTGTCCCACCCCACTAGCACACTTGGGGCGGCCAAAAACTCACCAACACCCTTAGGTGTCAAGCCTTAAGCTAACTTTACTACACTTGTCCTAAGCTTAATAAGAAAGCTAACACTAGTCAAAACCATTAGCACCTCAAACTAGCAACTCATTTCCATCCATGCAAATCTCACACAATCCTCCCTTTCTCTCTTGCTTGTGCCATCCCTCAACTCAAACAAAACCCTCATTTGATCAAAATTTCACCACAAATCTTATGTTATTCTTGCATAAGATGATATCCTTTTGAAGAATTATTGAATGGAGGTGATTATAACATCCATGGAGGAGTTTCCTTGGTGTCTTGAGGCTGATTTTCCCCAAGGTGTCTATGAAGAATGGTGGTCTTGAAGATGGTCTTGGTGCATCACAAGTTTCTCCATCAAAAATCCATGTTTTGATCAACCTACATCATCATGGTGGTATAAAGATTGTCCTCCTCATCTTCTTGTTAATTTGATTATGTAAACATGTATTTTATTTCCTATTGTATATGTATATGATGATTATATGATGATAAAAATGTTATGTGGGGATTTGGTGTTGATAAATATGATTAAAAAGGGTGAAAAACTATAAGAAACAAGGTTAAAATCTTGATTAATTTACATGGCTGTATAAAACAGTAAAGAAACATGTTATGAACTGATAAAATGATGAAGTAGAATTGATATACAGTAATCTATGAGTCTTGTACACATGTGAGAGTTGGCCATGCAATGGAATCAAAGTAATGAGTGAGATATGATCAAAACAAGTTTAAGGTATAAATCTGAGTTCACTATTTTGGACGATTTTCAGAAACTATTTAGAAGATGATTCAACAGTAGCTATAGAAGAGTTAAATGTAGCACATATCATGTAGTTTATGTGATAAAAATTTGAGCTTCTATCTCCATATAGAACTCAAGATATGGCAATTTTGGTGAAAGTGAAGATAAAAATCAGATTTTGGAAATTAAAGAATAATACTATTATATAAGCACTCAAAATTTAATAGTATAAAATATAAATTAAAACCCACTAACTTATAAAACTTATTTATATAAATATGTAAAAGGGTAAATGAATGAATAACTTATATAAATGGTAGTGAAATAATACTTATAAGTTATAAAACTATAAACACTGTTTTTACGACTTTTTCGGCTAATACCGTAAAAATTAACGTTTTTGTTAAATAAAACTTAGATGGTTGGACCCGTCCAATGAAAACTTTATAAAACTTATATACTGATATATAGACATGTATAACAAGTAAAAACCGATAAAACCCGAACTATAAGAAATACGGACATTTACGAGCTAATTAAGCATATTGGACTAATAATTGGACTAAATAAGATAAAAACTTGTAAAAAGAACTTATTGGGCTTAACCCATTTGGACCCAACTTGTAAGGTGTAAACACTGATAATATAAGTATAAAATGGATTAATAAGAGTTAAATAACTCATAATAAGTTTATTGGGCTTAAAACACGTAAATAGGTAAAACTAGTAAACTAGTATAAAGGTTATCGACATATAACACTAGAATGAGTAAACGAGAAAATGTAAACCCACTTGATCATCATATGTATATAATCATCATATGTATACATAATTATTATTTTTATAAATTCATTGGAAAAAAGTCTAAGACGAGTATTATTTGTCTAGGTTTCCGTGATTGAAGCACGTACCGTACGTCCGAATTGCCGATAACCCGCCTTCCCACATCAACGTGAGTTCATAGCCTCGCACTCTTTTAAAAGTTTTTATGAAATGTTTTATAAACCCGCGAGAGAGATAACATGTTAGTTTTTATTAAATAGGACACCATTTGTCCGATTGTTTGTTTATTGATTTGGACCCGAATGATTGAATGACCCGATTGTATGACCCGATAAATGAAATTAAATGGATTATTAAAGTTAGGTTATGTCACTAAAAGTCCCATTAGCATGAATTGTGAACTACCGGGATTTGGTAGACGCTTATGCATTTAATAGTACTATTTGGGGACGATCACCCCAGTTCGCGCCTTGACGGTTGATCCCCGTCGTGCCACATTGATTGGTAAGCGAATTTATGTATGAGAAGATTTCCATAGCGTGACCTTTGTGACGACACGCTACTTTAGATGGGCAAAATTGGTATCGGGTTAGCTACCCGTTGTTGGTTTAGTAAGGTAACAATGTCATGCGGCTTATAATAATCCAATAACTAACGAAATACTATTAGACGCTTCGAATTACGATGTATTGCCTGACTAGCAATACAGGGTCATACTATTGATATTATGTTCGTGTTTTGGTTTTTATAACCATATTCATATAACGGTTTTTATTTAATCTATACAACGTTGCAAAACGTATTGTATGGTGTTTTTAACGACAATGATTCGTATAATGATTTTTAAGGCAAATGCCTATATTATGATTTTCGATAAGGATTTGTATAAAATGACTTTGGGTATTTTATGGCCTATTAAAATGATTTGTACAAAATGATTTTTAGTAATAATCTTATACTGATATTATATTGATGGATTTTATTAAACTCTATGAATTCACTCGGCGTTATCGCTGACCTTTTCTTTTAACATGTTTTATCTCATGTACTTGAAGGTAATTCTCGGGAAGACGACAAGAATTCATGGCCCGCACTTAAACAATATTTTCCATTCAAATACTTTGTAAAACTTTGTATAAAATAATATGACTTGGGACCGATGTAACTTTGATGTTTATGAATGGAAATGATTTATTATTAAACGACGCGATTTTTATGCGTTGTCTATGATGTGAGTAATGTGCTATCCCGTAACACCAACTAGTCTTCCGCTGTATTGAGTTGTATAAATTTGGGGGTGTTACAGTTTGGTACCAGAGCTCTCGTTATAGAGAACAAAAGATTTTTAAAACCAAGGTTTTGAATAAAACATTTCGAAATCTTTTAACTATAAACATTTTTCTAAAAATATCTAAAAATCTTTTGACTATAACGGTGCCGAAGAATTCCCGAGTTACCGACAAGGCCAAGACTGAGAAGTGTTATTTTAATATATATATATAACTTGGATTATATATATATATATATATATATATATATATATATATATATGATGTAATTTTATTACATGATTGTTTGATGATTATTTTGATTTTTATACGAGGTATTTATACGACGTAGATTATCACAATGTACCCTAAATCCCCTAGTAAATTAATCGAAGCTATTCTCGTAGGAATTCTAGCTATCCTAGATCTAAACCAAGTTGTGGATATTTATGATCCCAACAAATGGTTGATATTCGTCGAAGTGTAGATATTAGTTGATTGTGATATTGAAGAAGAATTGGCGAGATTAAATCTGATATCGATGTCATGACGATCTTTCCTTATAGAGTGGAGTTTGACAAAATGTTACCACCTAGAAAGATGTCATCTGATTCGTTGTCATCCAATTCTTAAATTGAAATCGAAAGGGGGAATGTTGCACTTGAGGCTGTTATTGGAACCATTACCCAAAAGCCTCATGCCACTAATACCTTTCCGAGAAGTCTAGTTGAATGATCAAGTCATTTGATACTAGTGACTCATTTGATAATTGTTGTTGTAAGAGCTATAGGATTGGAATTAAGTGTTGATTCATATTGAGATTGTATTGCCTTTACAAGGCCGAAGAATAAGATGAAAGTATTGGAAAATAAGGTAGGATATCGAATTGAGTATAAGTTAATTGAAACTTGAATGAAGTAAAATTTAACTTGTATGGAATATGAGATTGTTAATAGAAGTCGTTAAGTTCTGTGATCGAATTATAAGGTTTTAACTGATTGTTGATTCGTGTTAAGGGTTGTTCCTAGGCCATTGTCCACTAACAAGGATGCCCAGTGTCCAATAAATAAATTGAAGAAATCTTCTTCTGAATTAAGACCGATGGATCCTCTGGGACATATGGAACACCAAATGACTCTTGTAGATTAGTATTCATTGTGGTATCTTTTAAAATAATCCCTAACTTAACTGTGACATCAGTTGGTAGGATGAGTTCTGAGAATTGTATGACATAGTGACACGTAATGTGTTACGGTACAATTTTGACTTGTTTGTGATTAATAAAAAGACTACCTTTGATTGCTAAATTCTACATGTATCGATGATATCTATCCTTTATTGCTTCATCCTAATGTTCGCATTAGTAATTCAACCATTGAACAAGTACTAATCTCAAATTGAGTTACGTTGTGGATTATTCTTTTTGAGTGCCATCGAGATCATGAACCTCATGATTAATTGGCTAAGCTCATTTCCTATCATATTGTAGTTAATTCTTGGTGAACAAGCTTTCATCACTCTTTTGCAGATCCCTCATTGTTTTTATAAAGTTAAAACGGTATCCTTTGAGAAAATTTAATTTTCATCACAATATGGATTTTAAAGTGAGATTTATAAGTGATTGATATCAAAATGAAGTTGTTTATGAGACGCTTTGGAAACTTAATTATTTCCATAACAAAGAAAACCATTGTAAATATATTTTTGATTCTTATTTAAGAATTAAGCATGAAAATGTTTTTATTATAAACATGATGATAAAATTTTGGCGAACTGAGTATTGCATTGTTAATCTTGAAATTGTATATAGTTGCGCGCCTACATACAATTTGGAATGGACCATGCAAGACTGATTAGTAGTCACCATAAAACTAATGAATAAACACTACATTTTCTTTGAAGATTGTGAAAGATTAAATTTTATGAGATCTGCAAGAAGTGAAAAATAGGGACATAATGTTAGGGACACCTACATATGTACCCGTAATATTTATTCTTCTGAGTCGAATTTACTCATCCGTGGAAATTGTCTTATTTAACAATTGACAATTTTTTCTTGTCCAATTCTCCCGTAGTGAGATTCTTAGGAAAAGTATCTGATTACCGAGTGTTGATACCCGACTGGATGTATCGACATTCCTATCATTTCTTTTGATTTGATTTCATTTGAATGACCTGGGTAACGATCCGAGGAGCTTTCGAATGCGTACTCAAATTATGAAAACAGGGGATATATTCATATTCGTTGAATGTTTTCGTCTGTGTCTGATTTGAAATTCTTTCGCATAGATTATGCGTTGACCTTACTCTTTTAATGGTAGTTATGTCTCCATATATCCTTGAACTTGTGAAGGATTATGAGTTATTATTAGTCTTTTGAGAAGTTCACATCTTATCGACGGCAATGAAACTGAAAAGTTGATAATGCCGGTAAAATGAATTGGTTGATTATGACATGACAACATTGTCTTAGTTGATGGGAATCTTGAGTAGAATTCCCCTAAATGATAAGATGTTGATTATCAAAAGTGATCTAAATAATTCTTGATGGATGACCATATCCTGCAATTTGACTTGAAATTATAACGTGAATGGTTATGAACTAGTTATAGATATTGTAATCTAGAAGAACCTAATATGAATTTATTAAAAGATGTTTATCTTATCTGAAACTTTAGGAGGTATTTGTTAATAAATTTCCTAAACTTTCGCCATTAAGGCAAGTAGAATTTGGTATTTGATTATATTCCCGGTGTTGCACCAGTGGCTTGTGCACTGTACGTCAGCACCATCTAAATTAAAGGAATTACCATACAACTTAGAGAGTTGTCGGAGAAAGATTTTATTATACCAAGCATGTCATCCTGAAGAGCTATGGTGTTATCATTCCTTATATTAATAGATTACTGTGAACTGAGTAAATTGACAATCGAAAGCAATATCCATAACTCGAAATGGAAGATTTGTTCGATCATCTACAAGGTTCTATCAATTTGATCCACGGCATGGTTATCATCAACTTCGCATCTGCGAAAAAGATTATGTATTCCAATCACTACATCCGGTAGTTGCAATGAACATTATGAGTTTCAGGTGATGCCGTTTGGATTGATCAATGCACAAGTAGCATTCATAATTTGGTGAATCACGTGTGTAGGCTGTAATTTAATAAATTCATGCTCGTGATCATTAAGGACCATTTATTTGTAAGAATAAGAATGAGTTAATAATTATTTATAGATTGCCCTGAATTGGCCGAACGATAAGAACCTATACCTTGAATATTTAACATGAGATTTAAGACTTAATCCTTTATATTATTTGACCGTGTGATTAATAGATAATGGAAGCTATATTGACTTTTCAAAGATTAGAACCATTAACACTTAGGGATTAAAAACTTAATCCTTTACATAAAATGACCGTTGGATTAATAATGGTAAGATGTATGCATATAGACTCTTCGAAAAAAAAAATAAAAAAAAAATTAAGAGCCCCTTTAAGACTTTGGGTTTTACTAAAAAGAAAGTGTGAATATATTTTGACAAATTTTTTAACAAAGGATTTTAAGGGATTATTCCCTTATACACAAACCATTTAACTAAACTTTTGTTTAGGGGTAAATGTTTGTGTATACCTTAAGACAACTTAAGAAGGATTGAGTAAAACCATTTAAAACATGATTTGAAATCTGAAACGATAATTTTTGCTTTTCAAACTAAGAAAACTTTGACCAAAGTATAACCAAAGATTCTTCGAACAATTACGGATCTTATTAAATATTTTGGATAAATCAACGAAAATCTTGTTAATTAAATTCAAATTTATTTTGAACATTTTATATAATTGGTCGAACTAAGAAATTTAAAATCTTTATGTTTACATTTCATAAAAATTGAAAATTTATTATTTAATTAGTTGTAATAGTTATTGACGCTTTAGACGACGGATTGAGTAAAAAGGATAAAAATGATAGTAAAGACGAGACTAAAACATAGAAGATATGAAGAAAGAATTTTGAATAAATACGGTTATGATACTTATTTCATCAGGAAAGTGAACGTAATTGATGACGCATAATATAGAAAGAAAATCTGAGTGAATTGTGGACATGATAATTATATCATCATGAGAAGTGAATATAGACACCGACGCATTATGTAGAAAAGATAAAGAACAAGTTAGGACATATTCCTTAATAATGAAGGTGCAACATAAATTGCTGAACGATATAAAAATAAACAATGTTTGTAAAAAGGATAATATAAATAGTGAAAGGTTTCACGGCTAGTGTGAACCATTAGAGTTGAGAAGCCGATAGCGTTAAATGTTTTAAAGACCACATGTGATCGTCTAAATATGGAGGATTGTGAGATATAGTTGTATTGGAATTTGTAAGTATAAGTATTATATGTATGTCATTTTTTACTAAAAGTATCTTTGTCTGAAGAAGTTGTACTAATGGCAATTATGAAGGCAGAGATCGCCTCATACATTAGTAAACGTCTAGCTATTGCAAAGGTCATCATCTGAATTTGATTCGATTTGGGTCATCGTCGACAGACTGACCAAATCTGCTAATATCATTCCCGTTAATGATAAATGCAAAAGAGTTATGTAAACATAGTGTGCCTGTATCGAACATCTTTATCAAGATCCTCGCTTCGCATCGAATTTCTAGAGAATTGCTCAGAAATCATTGAGAACGAACCTTGATGAGAGTACCATGTACCACCCTAAATCGAAGGGACGAGGTAAAGTAACAATACAAAGTAATATAAGTGCTGTTTTATGTTTGAATGATTGACCTTTGGTAATAGACCGTATAATCGCTTTCCTTTGGAAGGATTATCATTGATAATCATCGTATTAGGATCGAGATCGAATCTTGTTAGGATCTAAATATTAGAGCATCTGTAAGCAGGAGTTGAGATGAAGACACCCGACATACACCCATTGTGAGTTGGACATGTCTTTTAGGTTTAAGGTTTCCTATGATGGCCAACCTAACCTTGCAAAATACCTGACCCGCGAGATCTGAAATGATTATTGAAATTAGGATCTGATTATTGACTGCTGGTAGTGGGCAAGAGGTTATGTGAATATGAAATGTAGATCTTGAAGTGCCAAATGGGTAGCGAAGTTATGCCACAATTTTAACCTTGGAAAAAAATGAATTCCTGATCTGACAAATCATGAGATATAAGTCCCCGTTGTATGGGACCATTGAGATGATGTAAGAAGATTGGTTTGAAAGGCATACAAGCTGGATCTACCCTAGGACTTCAAGAACTGCGTAAATTATGTTTCGTAAATCGAACTTGATGGAATATCCATCAAGTGAAAATCTGATTGTTCTTAGTAAAGCTTAGATCGGCGAAAAGTTGCATTCATCAGAAACCCGTGAACATCATGGATAGAGAAAGTAAGTCAACATTTAGCCTGATCTTATTCCCGTAGTTATGTTTGATGAAACTCGCGTATTATAATGGATTACACTTGTGAGAAAAGACCGAATGTGGAGGAAATACCCACATGGATTTAACTCTATAAGAAGCGAGTAGTAAGGTAAGATGATCTTTGAGGACAAAGATCCTGTTTAGGGGTAAATGCTGTGACAATCCGTCAATTTATGGTCAATATTTTATTCTCAATATTTATTTGAAAATATTATTTTATGAACTCACTTATTTTTGGGAAGAAATTTGGATTTACGTCTTGAAGTAGCGTCGACTACGTCTAAACCGGAAGATTTAACGTTACGTGCTTACGTTTACATACACCGTCTTTGGTGACAGTCCGACATTTCAGAAAATAAATTTATCCGTGAATATTATTTTGGAGTTTTAAATTTGTGTTGGTTCATAAACTCGCAAATTTACGAGAAGAGATTAGGACTTATGATTTTATTTTAACGTCCTTTACGACTAAACCGGAAACCTTAGGATTACGTATTTACGTTTTCGAACTCCGTTTTTGATGAGACAATTTTTATTAGATTCGTTTTGTGCCGTTGATTCATAACTTATAAAAACGTTTTTCGTAAAACGACCCGAGGGCACGCAAATCGAGGAAACTAGAATCGAGGAATACCCGTAAACTAGTGAGATGGGACAAAATACATTGTCCCACCCCACTAGCACACTTGGGGCGGCCAAAAACTCACCAACACCCTTAGGTGTCAAGCCTTAAGCAAACTTTACTACACTTGTCCTAAGCTTAATAAGAAAGCTAACACTAGTCAAAACCATTAGCACCTCAAACTAGCAACTCATTTCCATCCATGCAAATCTCACACAATCCTCCCTTTCTCTCTTTCTTGTGCCGTCCCTCAACTCAAACAAAACCCTCATTTGATCAAAATTTCACCACAAATCTTATGTTATTCTTGCATAAGATGATATCCTTTTGAAGACTTATTGAATGGAGGTGATTATAACATCCATGGAGGAGTTTCCTTGGTGTCTTGAGGCTGATTTTCCCCAAGGTGTCTATGAATAATGGTGGTCTTGAAGATGGTCTTGGTGCATCACAAGTTTCTCCATCAAAAATCCATGTTTTGATCAACCTACATCATCATGGTGGTATAAAGATTGTCCTCCTCATCTTCTTGTAAATTTGATTATGTAAACATGTATTTTATTTCCTATTGTATATGTATATGATGATTATATGATGATAAAAATGTTATGTGGGGATTTGGTGTTGATAAATATGATTAAAAAGGGTGAAAAACTATAAGAAACAAGGTTAAAATCTTGATTAATTTACATGGCTGTATAAAACAGTAAAGAAACATGTTATGAACTGATAAAATGATGAAGTAGAATTGATATACAGTAAGCTATGAGTCTTGTACACATGTGAGAGTTGGCCATGCAATGGAATCAAAGTAATGAGTGAGATATGATCAAAACAAGTTTAAGGTATAAATCTGAGTTCACTGTTTTGGACGATTTTTAGAAAATATTTAGATGATGATTCAACAGTAGCTATAGAAGAGTTAAATGTAGCACATATCATTTAGTTTATGTGATAAACATTTGAGCTTCTATCTCCATATAGAACTCAAGATATGGCAATTTTGGTGAAAGTGAAGATAAAAATCAGATTTTTGGAAATTAAAGAATAATACTATTATATAAGCACTCAAAATTTAATAGTATAAAATATAAATTAAAACCATTAACTTATAAAACTTATTTATATAAATATGTAAAAGGGTAAATGAATGAATAACTTATATAAATGGTAGTGAAATAATACTTATAAGTTATAAAACTATAAACACTGTTTTTACGACTTTTTCGGCTAATACCGTAAAAATTAACGTTTTTGTTAAATAAAACTTAGATGGTTGGACCCGTCCAATGAAAACTTTATAAAACTTATATACTGATATATAGACATGTATAACAAGTAAAAACCGATAAAACCCGAACTATAAGAAATACGGACATTTACGAGCTAATTAAGCATATTGAACTAATAATTGGACTAAATAAGATAAAAACTTGTAAAAAGAACTTATTGGGCTTAACCCATTTGGAACCAACTTGTAAGGTGTAAACACTGATCATATAAGTATAAAATGGATTAATAAGAGTTAAATAACTCATAATAAGTTTATTGGGCTTAAAACACGTAAATAGGTAAAACTAGTAAACTAGTATAAAAGTTATCGACATATAACACTAGAATGAGTAAAAGATAATATGTAAACCCACTTGATCATCATATGTATATAATCATCATATGTATACATAATTATTATTTTTATAAAGTCATTGGACAAAAGTCTAAGACGAGTATTATTTGTCTAGGTTTCCGTGATTGAAGCACGTACCGTACGTCCGAATTGCCGATAACCCGCCTTCCCACATCAACGTTAGTTCATAGCCTCGCACTCTTTTAAATGTTTTTATGAAATGTTTTATAAACCCGCGAGGGAGATAACATGTTAGTTTTTATTAAATAGGACACCATTTGTCCCGATTGTTTGTTTATTGATTTGGACCCGAATGATTGAATGACCCGATTGTATGACCCGATAAATGATTAAAGGACCCGATAAATGAAATTAAATGGATTATTAAAGTTAGGTTATGTCACTAAAAGTCCCATTAGCATGAATTGTGAACTACCGGGATTTGGTAGACGCTTATGCATTTAATAGTACTATTTGGGGACGATCACCTTAGTTCGCGCCTTGACGGTTGATCCCCGTCGTGCCACATTGATTGGTAAGCGAATTTATGTATGAGAAGATTTCCATAGCGTGACCTTTGTGACGACACGCTACTTTAGATGGGCAAAATTGGTATCGGGTTAGCTACCCGTTGTTAGTTTAGTAAGGTAACAATGTCATGCGGCTTATAATAATCCAATAACTAACGAAATACTATTAGACGCTTCGAATTACGATGTATTGCCTGACTAGCAATACAGGGTCATACTATTGATATTATGTTCGTGTTTTGGTTTTTATAACCATATTCATATAACGGTTTTTATTTAATCTATACAACGTTGCAAAACGTATTGTATGGTGTTTTTAACGACAATGATTCGTATAATGATTTTTAAGGCAAATGCCTATATTATGATTTTCGATAAGGATTTGTATAAAATGACTTTGGCTATTTTATGGCCTATTAAAATGATTTGTACAAAATGATTTTCAATAATAATCTTATACTGATATTATATTGATGGATTTTATTAAACTCTATGAATTCACTCGGCGTTATCGCTGACCTTTTCTTTTAACATGTTTTATCTCAGGTAATTGAAGGTAATTCTCGGGAAGACGACAAGAATTCATGGCCCGCACTTAAACAATATTTTCCATTCAAATACTTTGTAAAACTTTGTATAAAATAATATGACTTGGGACCGATGTAACTTTGATGTTTATGAATGGAAATGATTTATTATTAAACGACGCGATTTTTATGCGTTGTCTATGATCTGAGTAATGTGCTATCCCGTAACACCAACTAGTCTTCCGCTGTATTGAGTTGTATAAATTTGGGGGTGTTACAAAAACCCCGACCTAAACACCATAAATTTTATTGAAAACCTCCAGTCCTTTTATATACATTATAAAGAGTTCCCAAATCAAAAATATTTGGCTATCTCATCCGTTTGGTTAGGTTTTGACTCAAATCCCCGAAATCAAAATTTATTCTTGAACAGTGCACTGTTTTTGTAAAAGTTATTTGACGACCTTCCCGAACTCTATTTTCGACCAACCTTACATTTTTGAAAAGTAGACTCCCTGAACTTACTTTTAAAAAAAAGAAACTCGACCAAAGGTGCTGCCTACTGCCCGGAACAGTCGACACAAGACAGCCTTAAAATCAGACTGTTTTACGCCTTTATGTACTAACCCTCTAAACATCATTAATTATCCCTAAATTTATAACACAAAATCTAAAATCATTAATGGATCTTAATTAATATATTTTTCAAGAAAATTAATAAAACCCTAATCATCTCAATGATGGTTAATTAACAATACAATTATGATTAATTAATAAAAACATAAATTATATTAAGGTTTAATTAATCACTTACCTTGAAACAAGAAAAATTAATGAACCCTAATCATAATTTCGACTTCTCTTGATATCCATGGAAGATTTAGACTGATTTTAGGTTTATTTAGGGTTATTAGTCGTTTTTAGGGGTCTAGGGGTGTTTATATAGGCCTTGGTAACCTTCTCGACAAGTTTAGGCCCAATTAGGACTTTTAAATGGTAATTATCCTATTTTTATTAATTTAATTATTAAAATTAAGGCTATGGGACCCACAAATTCGACTCCTCTCTATGTTTTATCATATTTACACTCTCCCCCTTATATTTTGTGTTTACTTATACTCCTATACATTTTCGGGACCAAACCGGGTACCCTTTTGCTAATTTTTCGACTTTTTACGCGATTTTTGGACTAGCCTTCATTTCTAAAAGTTTCTAAATATAGAAAGTAACTATAAAACTTATCCTAACCATATTATATATACTTAATACATACATACAACATACGATACGTACACGAAACCTTATCAAAACGATACCCGAACTTTTCTGCAGTTCATTTCTGAACTCATTTCATTCCATTTCATTTCGTTTCATTTCCAACTTATACCATGATTTATACATTCATGTGAACTCATGAGCACGCACCAACCCCATCACATCATCATATAACGTACCATGTACTACGTAAACAATGTCTAACATCATGATAAAGTCTCGAATATGAGCACATAACACATAAACGCACACCAAGCACATGATCAACATCAAACAGTCAAAAGTGACAAATCCAAAATTTAGGGTTGTCACAATGGGCCTTCAACCAAAGAGCCCATCAAGCTTCCAACGGCTAGCCCATAAGTAGCTACGCATCCAATGTTCCCTTTTTGGTCCTTGAAATAAGAATAAACGCACTATTAGTCCTTATAACTTAGAATATCAGATTAACTAGGATTTTAACATCCCCTTAATCTGATATTCTATACAGATCATTCATTCCAAGTTTTTTAACCAGGAACTCATGTTGTGGTGTATCTAATCCTTTGGTAAGGATGTCTACAATTTCATTTGCAGACTCCACCTTTTGAGTTCTAACCACCCCATTCAAGATTTTTTCCCTCACGAAGTGAAGGTCAATCTCAAGGTGTTAGTTCTCTCATGGAAAACAGGATTGGCAGCAATCTTAATTGCTGAGTTACTGTCACAATAAAGTTCCACAGGCAAAAGATTACTACACCTCAAATCTTTTAGAAGTTTAAGGATCCAAATGATTTCACTAGTCACTGAGGCTAGAGCTCTATACTCAGCCTCAACTGATGACTTAGAGAGAGTGATTTGTTTCTTACTCTTCCATGATACAAGGTTATCATTCAGGAAAACATAATAGCCAGTAACAGACTTCCTAGTAACAATGCACGTAGCCCAATCAGCATCTGAGAAGGCTCTAAGAGTCATACCTGTGTGTTTCTTAACATAAATACCCAAACCTGGTGCACCCTTTAAGTATTTGAGAATCTTAAAAGCAATACTTAGGTGAGACCTTAAGGGTGAGTGCATAAATTGACTAAGACAATGGACAGCTTAGGAAATGTTAGGTCTGGTATTGGTCAAATATATAAGCTTACCCATAAGCTTTTGATAATCCACAATGTTTTCCAACAAGGGATCAGTATCACATGGTTCATTGGAAATGGACAGTTTAGACAACAAGGGTGTTTTGGAAGGTTTGCAAGCAAGCATACCATATTCAGATAAAAGATCAAGGACATACTTCCTTTGATTCAAACATATTCCATATTGGGTATCAACAACTTCAATTCCCAAAAAATATTGCAATTTTCCTAAATCCTTAATCTTAAAATTACTTTTCAAAAACATTTTGAAGTTGTCAATTTCTTTTTTGTTGTTGCCAGTAACAATAATATCATCCACATAAACAAGCACAGCAATAAAACACTTATCACAATCCTTAGTATAAAGAGAGTACTCAGACTTGCTTTGCACGAACCCATTTTCAATTAGAACAGATGTGAGTTTAGCATTCCACTGTCTAGGAGATTGCTTCAGTTCATAAATAGACTTCTTAAGTCTACAAACAAGTTTAGGATTACCAGAGTAAAATCCTTGAGGGGGTTTCATGTAAACAGTCTCATCCAATTCACCATATAAGAAAGCATTGTTAATGTCCAATTGGTATATAGGCCAAGATTGATTAACAACTAAGTTAATGAGACATCTAACAATCACCATTTTAACAACAGGTGATAATGTTTCCTCATAATCTATACCCTCCTTTTGACCACAACCCAAGGCAACAAGTCTGGCTTTATACCTTTCAATCTCACCACTGGATTTGAACTTTTCTAAACCCACTTAGAATTTAAGGCAGTCCTATCAACAGGCAATTCAACTAAGTCCCAAGTGTCATTTTCAAGCAAAGCAGCAAATTCAACATTCATAGCATCAACCCACTCAAGACTTTGACAAGCCTCAAAAAATTCCTAGGTTCACTACTCTTATTTAACTGAGTAACAAAGCATAACACATCTCCTTTAATTTTGGAATATCCCACAAATTTTTAAATCCCATACTTGACCTTGGAATTAACAACAAAATCATTGTAATTTTTTGGAAAAACAGAAGGTCTAGAAGACCTTCTCACACCCTGGTCATCCTGAGCATTAATATTAGAAATACCACCCAAGTCTTGTCCATGCAAAGGAAGACTTGGGTGAATTTCTAAATTTCCTTCAGATATATGTGTTTCATCAAGTGTGGCAGCCTCAACACTTGGACTGGCATCTGTGGTATCATTGCTAGAAGCAATGTGTCCACTGTTACCTAGACCCAAGTCTGGGTTACTAGCACTTGGTGACTTACTGTCACCATTATGAATATTTGTAACTCTCTCATCATCATCAGGAAGCTCAGGATTTTCCAAATCAAAAAAGGTCAAAACTTTATTGTTTTGAGAAACATCAACATCTTGAATCTTATTCTTTTTATTTAAAACAGTATCTTTAAAGGGAAAAATGGACTCAAAAAACTTGACATCTCTAGAAACAAAGAATTGATGTCTATCAAGACTATAAAGTTTGTAACCCTTTTGCAAATTAGAAAAACCCATCATAACACATTTTTCAGATCTACTGGTGAGTTTGTCATGACTATTCAAGACAGTAGCAAAGCAAAGACAACCAAAGGTCCTAATATGAGAGAGATTAGGAGGTGCGTTATACATCATCTCATATGGAGATCTACCATTTAGCACAGAAGAGGGCAATCTGTTGATAAGATAAGTAGCAGTTAGAATGCATTCAGTCCAACCTTAAGGGTATTCCCCCTGAAACATAAGGCATCTTGTCACATTAAGAAGATGCCTGTGTTTCCTTTCAACCACCCCATTTTGTTGTGGAGTATACGCACAAGAGGTTTGATGTAGAATCCCTTTGGTGTTACAAAATGTTTGAAAGCTATGATTAACAAATTCAGTCCCATTGTCACTTCTGAAAATTTTAACTTCTCTTTCAAATTGGTTTTTAACAGATTATAAAAAAATCTTAATAGATTTGCCAACTTCATCTTTGGTTTTTAACAAATAATCCCAAACAGCTCTTGTGTAATCATCCACAATGGTCAAGAAAAACCTATGACCAGTATGACTGGTCACCCTATAAGGTCCCCACACATCCAGATATACTAATTCACCAAGAGTTTTTGTTTTATGGTCACTTAAGGGAAAAGATTCTCTAGCCTATTTATCCCTTTGACATATTTCACAAAACTCATTTTGATCAAAAGAACTAATTTTCAAAGAGTTTTTTAGTACATTCAGAGCTGGGTCAGCAGGGTGACCCAATCTACAATGCCAATCATGTTTAGACAAGGAGCAACTAATCACATGGGAATCATTAACACACTTGTTACCTTCTACATCTAAATAGTACAAACCACCATATTGTCTACCAGTCCCCAAGATTTTTTTGAGATTGAAATCCTGATTAACAAAGAAACATTTGTTTTCATCAAAGACAACTAAAGTTTTGTTATCCTTAGCTAATTTGTGAACAGATACCAAAGTCACACAATAATCAGGAATAACAAGCACATCAAACAACACAAGTCCATTAGAAAGTTTTAGATTTCCAATTTTAGAGATGATAGCTTCAATCCCATTGGGATGAGCCACCTTAATGTTAAGGTGAGAAATATCAAAAACATTTTCCAATTCAGAATCATCATTGGTCATATGTTGATTAGCTCCTGAATCAACAACCTTCCCATTATACCCAATTTTGGACTTGATGTTTGTGCTAGAACAAAAAAACTTCTCAAAGTTATTATTAAAAATCTTACTATTGTTAAAGTAGGTACCTGCCATATTGGCATGAACATTTCCAGATTCACTAGTGGTCCCCTTGTTCTCTTTGAACATAGAAAGTAAGGTAGTAAGTTGCTCATCACTGAATCCAGATGAAGAGGATGTTCCAACAGAATTGTTAGAAACATTTTTACCCTTGTTACCTTGACCCCCTTTTTTCTTACCAAAGTCAGGAGGGTAACCAATGATTTTGAAGCACCTATCAATAGTGTGCCCATTATACCACAATTCTCACAAACCACTTCAGAGTTGCTATTACTATAAGGTCTAAACACAGAATTGTTAGGAACATTAGGTCTAAATCCAGTAGTAGGAGTGTTAGGTCTGAAACCCCCATTGTTGCCAAAGTTGGATCTAAAGTTACCATTATTAAAGTTACCTTGGTTATTGGTCTGATTTCTTTGAGTATTGTTTCTAGCAGGCCTATTAGAAAAAAAAGTTGATGTATGAGTCCTCTGAGAGGAACCAACAAGAGTACCAGATGCTAACCTGTGAGATTCCTCACTAGAAATTATGGCATAGGCACCTTTAACATCAGGCAAGGTTTCTCTAGAGAGAATAGAGCTTCTAATGCTCATGTAAGAATCATCCAAACCCATCAAGAATTGCGTAAGTTTTAACAACTGATTATGTCTTTTAAATTCACCAGAAGCAGAACACACACAGTTAGGCAACTCAATCATAGCATCATACTGTTTCCAATAAGCATTCAATTTGTGGTAATAATCAGATAAATTAGACCCATTTTGCTTAAGAGTGTTAATCTTGTGATGCAAATTGAAAATGACAGACCCATCAAATTTATGGTAAGTTTCTTTTAACTCATTCAAAACATGCTTAGCCTTTTTTGAAAAGATTTGACCAAGGAATAGTTCCTCAGAGATTGAGTTCAAAATCCACCCAAGGACCACAGCATTAACTCTATCCCATTGTTTCCCCAAAACTTCATCAGTTATAGACCTTTTACAAGACCCATCTATAAAACCAATTTTGTTTTTACCTTCCAAAGCTAACAACATAGCATTAGCCCAAACCTGATAATTTTCAGTCCCTTTAAGTTTAACACTCACAACAGTCAACATAGAAGTATCATTGGGGTGCAAATGTAAAGGGTCACATCAAGTCCAACTTGTTAATAAGTGTGACAGGGTCAGTCACACATAAAGTCTCTTCATCACCATGAACTGACTCATTAACATGATCAGTCATGGTGAAGGGTCAAAAAAGGTAATAAAAGAACTCACAACACTACAACAGAGTTCCGAGGCTTCCAAACCACTCAAGGGTGGTAGGTCAAGGGCAAGCAATGAGTGAAGATCCAAGTATATAAAAGGTCAAAAATAAAATAAAAATAAAAACAACCAACCCAAGAGCAAACAATAAACAAATAAGCAGATAAATCAATAGCAATCAAAAGAGAGAGAGAGAGTGAGAGGTGTTACAGTGAGACCAAACAAAGTACGATCGATCTGATATATCTAGATTCACTTAGTCTAGATTATATCAGAACCTCTAATTGACAAACCCTAATTTTTTCTTTCAAGGGAAAAAAATAGGGAAAATCAAATCCAGCAAGAGATAACAGCCACCAATGAATCACAAACACCAAGAACCTTAAGAACCTCAAGATCCAGTCACAAACAGTAAACCCTAATTTTTAAAAAAAATTAGGGGTTTACCACTTATGAGACAGATAATACCACAAGAGTCTCAACAAAACCACCAATCAGTCACCGAAACCTTTGAATCAAAAGATCCCCCAAAAAAATCAAACCCTAATTTTTTCAAAAAAAATTAGGGATTTTGTAAATCGAGAGAGTATAACGCTATTCCAATAGCAGATCGACAAGAAAAATCAATTTATAACTTTGTATCAAAAAATATAAACAGAAAAGTATTTTCTCAAAAAACTTTTCACAATAACAGAGTCAGATTTGATAACCAGGCTCTGATACCATGTAGAAAAATAAGGCTAGATGATCTAACAACACTTTTATTCACTTCAAACAATCAAAGGAACAAGAAAGAGTTTTAAAGATAAAATCCACCACAGTCTCAACTGGTATGGATCTATTATCTAACCTGATAATAGTTTTACAAAGCAAATAAAAATGAATCAACAAGATGAAATAACCCCGAAACGAAGAATGAAATGTGTGGTCGCCATTGATGGCTGCACAAGAGAAACACACAAACAAAACTTAACCCTAACTCAATAAGAGTTAGGGTATTATAACCAAAATGGAGCAACGGATAACCCAAGTGCCATGGGCCTTCAACCAAAGAGCCCATCAAGCTTCCAACGGCTAGCCCATAAGTAGCTACGCATCCAATGTTTCCTTTTTGGTCCCTGAAATAAGAATAAAGGCACTATTAGTCCTTATAACTTAGAATATCAGATTAACTAGGATTTTAACAAGTTAAGATGTGGTATTGATCTGATTCATGCTCCAATGAAGTCACGATGGGGTTTGTGCTATGAATTGATGGATTATCTGTTTAAGAGGATATATATTAATGATTTATGGATAAAGATTATGTAATGATTTTTATGGAGGTATAAAAACAGACGGAGATAAGATGGGAACGGATGGCGTTGATTTGTGATGAAGAAGAGTATCAAAAATGGTGTCTGCATTTTTGGCTACTCTGAGATGAGAGAAAGATGTGTTGCGGCTGGTGTTATTAAAATTAGGGTAAGTATGTGTGAGAAAAATTAGGGTTATGCCTATTTATCGTCACTATTCTTGGACCGGGTTTGTGACTTGGGCCGGATGTGACGGGCTGGTAACAGTAGCTCAACTTGTACTGGGCCGGTTGAACTCAAATGTTATGGGCTGACTTCCCATCACGAGATGATAAGGACTTTTATCTATTATTGTGTTAATATGTGGGTCTCGGTATTGGTTACAACATAGTTGGATAAGGTTTGTGTGACAATCCGTCAATTTATGGTTAATATTTTATTCTCAATATTTATTTGAAAATATCATTTTATGAACTCACTTATTTTTGGGAAGAAATTTGGATTTACGTCTAGGAGTAGCGTCGACTACGTCTAAACCGGAGGATTCAACGTTACGTGCTTACGTTTACATACACCGTCTTTGGAGACAGTCCGACATTTCAGAAAATAAATTTGTCCATGAATATTAATTTGGAGTTTTAAATTTGTGTTGATTCATAAACTCACAAATTTACGAGAAGAGATTAGGACTTACGATTTTATTTTAACGTCCTTTACGACTAAACCGGAAACCCTAGGATTACGTATTTACGTTTTCGAACTCTGTTTTTGATGAGACAATTTTTATTGGATTCGTTTTGTGACGTTGATTCATAATTTATAAAAACGTTTTTCGTAAAATGACCCGAGTGCACGTAAATCGAGGAAACTAGAATTGAGGAGTACCCGTAAATAAATAGGGATGAGACAAGTGGGACACTTGTCCCACCCCCATCAAAACCGGCCTTAAACTTGTTACACAAGACACTTATGTGTCAAGTGTAAGCTAAAGCTTACTACACATGTCCTTAGCTTACTTTGTAAGCTACAAACACATCAAAACCATCAACCTAAACCACTCTTCTCATTTTCATCCATGCAAAACACTCTCCTCTCTCTCTCAACACCATTTATGCCGTCCACCATCTCACCCTAAACATCCAGTTTGATCAAAAATTAACCATGAATTCATATGTTATCTCTACATATGATGAAGCTCTTTTGAAGCCCTATTGATTGGTGGTAATTATAACATCCAAGGAGGAGTTCCTATCGTGTCTTGAGGCTGATTTTCTACAAGTTGTTCATGAAGCATGGTGGTCTTGAAGATGGTCTTGGCTATGCATAAGTTTCTCCATCCAAATCCATGTCAAACTCATAACCTACATCAACTTGGTGGTATAAAGATTGTCCTCCTCATCTTCTTGTTAATTTGATTATGTAAACATGTATTTTATTTCCTATTGTATATGTATATGATGATTATATGATGATAAAAATGTTATGTGGGGATTTGGTGTTGATAAACATAATTAAAAAGGTGAAAAACCATAAGAAAAATGGATAAATCTTGCTTAAATGATAGGCTGTATAAAAACAGTAAAGAACCATATGGTAAACTGATAAAATGATGAAGTAGAATGGATTTACAGTAAGCTATGGGTCTTGTACACATGTGAGAGTTGGCCATGCAATGGAATCAAAATAATGAGTGAGATATGATCAAAACAAGTTTAATGTATAAATCTGAGTTCACTGTTTTGGACGATTTTTAGAAAATATTTAGAAGATGATTCAACAGTAGCTATAGTAGAGTTAAATGTAGAACATATCATGTAGTCTATGTGATAAAAATTTGAGCTTCTATCTCCATATAGAACTCAAGATATGGCAGTTTTGGTGAAAGTGAAGATAAAAATCAGATTTTGGAAAATAAAGTATAATACTATTATATAAGCACTCAAAATTATATTGTATAAAATGTAAAGTTAAAACCCACTAACTCTTGGATTTTATTTATATAAATATGTACAAAGATAAATAAGTGGATATTTTATAAAAATGGTAACTTGTTATGTTTTATAAGTTATAAAAACTATAAACATGATTTTTACGACTTTTTCGGCTAATACCGTAAAATTAACGTTTTTGTTAAATAAAACTTAGATGGTTGGACCCGTCTAATGAAAACTTTATAAAACTTATATACTGATATATAGATATGTATAACAAGTAAAAACCGATAAAACCCGAACTATAAGAAATACGGACATTTACGAGCTAATTAAGCATATTGGACTAACAATTGGACTAAATAAGATAAAAACTTGTAAAAAGAACTTATTGGGCTTAACCCATTTGGGCCCAACCTGGAAAGTATACATACTGATAAAATAAGAATAACAAGGATTAAAACAAGCTAAAGAACTTATAATAAGCTTATAGGACTTAAAACGTGTAATTAAGTAAAACTAGTAAACTAGTATAAAAGTTATCGACATATAACACAAAAATGAGTAAACGAGAATATGTAAACCCACTTGATCATCATATATATATAATCATCATATGTATACATAATTGTTATTTTTATAAAGTCATTGGACATGAGTCTACGACGAGTATTATTTGTCTAGGATTCCGTGATTGAAGCACGAACCGTACGTCCGAATTGCCGATAACCCGCCTTCCCACATCAACGTGAGTTCATAGCCTCGCACTCTTTTAAATGTTTTTATAAATGTTTTATAAACCCGCGAGGGAGATTACATGTTAGTTTTTATAAAATAGGACACCATTTGTCCCGATTGTTTGTTTATTGATTTTGGACCCGAATGACTGAATGACCCGATTGTATGACCCGATAAATGATTAAAGGACCCGATAGATGAAATTAAATGGATTATTAAAGTTAGGTTATGTCACTAAAAGTCCCATTAGCATGAATTGTGAACTACCGGGATTTGGTAGACGCTTGTGCATATACTAGTACTATTTGGGGACGATCACCCCAGTTCGCGCCTTGACGGTTGGTCCCCGTCGTGCCACATTGATTGGTAAGCGAATTTATGTATGAGAAGATTTCCATAGCGTGACCTTTGTGACGACACGCTACTTTAGATGGGCAAAATTGGTATCGGGTTAGCTACCCATTGTTGGTTTAGTAAGGTAACAATGTCATGCGGCTTATAATAATCCGACTAACGAAATACTACTAGACGCTCCGAATTACGATGTATTGCCTGACTAGCAATACAGGGTCATACTATTGATATTATGTTTGTGTTTTGGTTTTCATCACCATATTCAAATAACGGTTTTTATTTTCTTACAACGTCGTAAGACGTATTGTATGACGTTTTTACGACATTGACTCGTATAATGATTTTTAAGGCAAATGCCTATATTATGATTTTCGATAAGGATTTGTATAAAATGACTTTGGCTATTTTATGGCCTATAAAAATGATTTGTACAAAATAATTTTCAGTAATAATTTTATACTGGTATTATATTGATAGATTTTATTAAACTCTATGAATTCACTCGGCGTTATCGCTGACCTTTTCTTTTAACATGTTTTATCTCAGGTACTTGAAGGTAATTCTCGGGAAGACGACAAGAATTCATGGCCCGCACTTAAACAATATTTTCCATTCAAATACTTTGTAAAACTTTGTATGAAATAATATGACTTGGGACCGATGTAACTTTGATAATTATGAATGGAAATGATTTATTATTAAACGACGCGATTTTTATGCGTTGTCTATGATGTGAGTAATGTGCTATCCCGTAACACCAACTAGTCTTCCGCTGTACTGAGTTGTATAAATTTGGGGGTGTTACAGTTTGGTATCAGAGCTCTCGTTATAGAGAACGAAAGATTTTTAAAACTAAGGTTTTGAATAAAACTTTTCAAAATCTTTTAACTATAAACATTTTTCACAAAATGTCTAAAAATCTTTTGACTATAACGGTGCCGAAGAATTCCCGAGTTACCGACAAGGCCAGACTGAGAAGTGTTATTTTAATATATATATATAACTTGGATTATATATATATGATGTAATTTTATTACATGATTGTTTGATGATTAATTTGATTTTTATACGAGGTATTTATACGATGTAGATTGTCTGTGACACCCTAGAATCGAGGTCATTAACGTTACCCTAAATTACGCTAATTTTTGAAATTTTTAATAAATCATAATTTCTATATTTATAAGTATTTTGGTTAGAGCCGATGTTCGAGGTTATAATTTTTACGATTGACGTTTTAAGAAGGACGATGACGATTACGATCCCGAGGGATGCCCAATTTTATATAATTTTTGACGATTTATCGATAATGTAATTTTTCGAGAATTTTACTTACGGTTCGTGTTAAGTTGAGTCGGGTGAGTTTTATAGCCTTCCGAGTACATTTAAAGTATCCCAAAAATATTTTGGAGCGTTCGGGAAGATTTCCGACTCCCGTAAAATTTTCAAAATTGACAAATGAGTCGAAACCGCAAAGTTATAGTGGCGTTTTTACTTAAGGCCAAAAGAAAGCAAAATTTACCATTAAGGTCCCTCCCAACCCACCAAAAAGGCCAAAAGTGACACACACACAAACACATAGAAAATTTAGACAAAACAAATCAAACACTCTCCTCTCTTTGTCTCTCTAGCCAACGGCTAACCCCAAACCACCAAGAAATTCACCAAAAATCTTTTTCCACTTGATTTTCATTAAAACCAAGGTTAGACCACATCTAATTTGGTCATTCCCTACATTTCTATGTGCTCAAATCCCACATGCACTAACAAAAATTTTCCAAGATTTTTCAAGATGATCCAAATTCGTTTTTGTGGCTAAATGTTGTAATGCATGTTGATTTTATGAGTTATGGAAGTATAAACACCAAGGAAAACCCACCAAAATCAATTTGGTTGTGGTGATTGGGGCACCCAAACCCCACGGCAATAGGGGTGTTTGGGGAGCCATGGTGGTTGTTGATTTTGAGTGTTATTCTTGTGTTTGGTTTATTGTTTTAGGATGTTTTACATAGGTTTAATTAGTTGCATGTTCATTTCTTTGATTTTTGATTTTGAGATTGGTTGATCAATAGGGGTAGGACTGATTATGGGTGTTTGGATATGTTTAGGGAGGCTTAGGATGTTGCCTAGAGGTGGTTAGAAGGTTTGGAATCGAGTCTAAGTGTGTTTTTGGTATGGTCATTTTTAGGCAGAAACTTTAGGTCCATTTCATAAAAATGATTTTTCTTCCAGGTCTTGAAAACAAAATGTAGTTGTAGAGGGTCTTCTTGTCTTTAATTTGGTATAAGGTAGAGCCCGTGACTCAAAACGAGCTAAAAGTTATGACATTTTAAAGATCGAGTACCGGGAGACGAGGACTTTCATAATCCGAATTTGTGCAAAGTTTTAGTCAAATCCCGAGGGTCACAAGTATAAATTGGTAAATGGTCAAGGGTCAAAATTTGGTCCCTAACCTGTGTAAATGAGTCTATATGTTGACTTAGGTGTCAAAGAAGTCAAAGGTACTTTTCATATAGGTCAAAGAGGTCAAAATTGGTCGAAGCGCAATTTCAGCCCGTAAAATGTAGTCGTGGAAAAGAGTTGCGTAACGGGTCGTAAAAATAAAAACTTTTATTGGGCTTAAAAACATGTCATCTACAGGTCTTATAGGATTTTTGGAAATTTTGTCAAATTTTATAAGTGTGGTTAAATAAGGTAAAACAGCCCGTACTTTAGTCAAGTATCGGCGAGAATGGGTAAAAATGGACAACGTAGGTAATGAGAACGAATGGTATAAAATGAGTGATGCTTGTTATTTTGTTTTTGGCGTGAGTTATACTTGTCCTAAGTGACTAGTATATATGTATTTTATACAGTACCGTAAGTATTAAAATGAGATTACTCATTACGCGTTTTTTGTGATAGGTGTTGATTTAACCGGGCATCCGTTTCGTCGTCAGTGATCATCCCTCGAACTACCGACTACTTAAGTTATAAGGTGTGAATTTATAGCCTCGCTTATATTTATTTCAAATTGTTTTACCCGCGAGGGAAATGCATGCTAGTTTTTAAAAGGAACGTATATCATGAATGATTGTTAGACCCGAAAGTTGCCTTAGAAATTGTGTTGAGTACCAAAGTTGCAAAAGTCCCTAAAATCATGAACTATTAACTATTGTCCTGCCCTCGAGTAGGGGGAAATAGCCGCTTATGCAATTTGTAGTACTACGGGGTTAACGACCCAATGCTAGCCGAGAAGCTGTACTTTTAGTAAGTTCTGCGGTAGATTATTTTGTATGAGAAATAAGGTATAATTGCAACTGATGCCTTTAGAAGGGGCACTGGTTTCATCTGAATCACGCCGGTATTTATTACGCGGGTGATTGAGTTAACGGATTAGTGTCATGAGCTTAAACACAATTGTCAGTATCCTGATTATAGTTTGTTTGATCGACAAGACTATAAATGATCACGAATGGTTTTTATTATATATACGTTCAAATGGATTGTAAAACCTATGAATTCCACTCAACGTTTTCGTTGACCAAATTTTGGCATGTGTTTCAGGTAACCGCTGAGGTGTAGGATGGAGCATGCATGGGATGGACGTTGTGTGTATGGCTTGGAGTCCGCTTGTTTTTCCCTCCTTTTTCTACTTAAACATTTTAAGTTTAATGTTATGTTGTTGTAAAACTGAAGTTTTTGGGTTGAGATTCATGGGGACCGAAAACGCTAAACTCTGTGTACCAAATTGGGGTTGGAAAAACCGTGGACATGTATCATCTAACAATTTTAAATTTCAAGTTTTAAGTTGACGTCTTTTTAGCGTCGTTTGATATATCTTGTGTGCAATGAATACTGTGTAGCACCCATTGTTGTAGTTCCGCTGCGCATAGCAATTGTGGGGGTGTTACAGATTGGTAATCAGAGCCACGAGTTATAGAGAACTAGGTCGTTTTTGAAAATCCTAAACTATAACTTTTGGTGTCGTAAGAAAAGGGTCCAAGCACACACAACTATCCTGCATGGCTCCGGTAAGATTTATTGTTGTATTTATGGCATTTGACGTATACTTTTGAGTAAAGTATATATGTGGGTAATTATTACGTAAGTATGGAGTTACTATATGTAGACGTTGAATTTTACGTGAAATATCCGACATCGTAATTTTTGTATTAATCATGCATGAGCATCATATTATTACATTTCGGGCATATGTACCACCTTTGCATTGCATTTGCATGCATGTATTTATAATTATTGTATAATTACTTATGTACCCTCCGAAATTCGCTGTTATTGCAGGAATGGCCGAGGTACCGCCTAATGATAATGGGAACGATTACGTCGTAGGTCACGAAGGGGGACCGTTTCCTCCGAACCCGCCGGACAATGATAATGGATGGATCGCTCCAGAAGACGAAATAGGGCCGGAAAACGACAATGATGAAAGTGAGGTGGATAATTTCAGCATGAGTAGTGACGAGAGTGAGGATTCCGAAGAAGAGCCCGAGGAGCTAATGGATGATGGCATTCCTGAGGATGCCGTAGGCCAGACCGAACCCGATTTGTTTCAATCCCCGAATTCGCCGAAGGGTTATGAGGTACCACCGACCGGTCGTTATGAGCAGCAACCCTTTAATCGCCCGATGGACAATTGTAAGGACTATTTGAGAACAGTGCCAGGATTTGTTCGAGTAAGTAATGGGAGCAGTGGAGAGTCCAGCAAATCATCCAAGTCGCCATCGATTCATGAGAATATTGCAAGGGTCTACTTTCCGAGACCGAGACACTACTGGGATCCCGCAGGTCGTTTGGGGAGGATGGAAAGGTTGATGTATGAGCGGTTTGTAGTCGAGACTAGGGTAATTAAGAAGTTTGATAAGACTGAAAGGGAACACCAAAGACTGTTGGAAAGGACGGCAAGAATTGAGTATGATGGGAATGTGAATAAAAGTGACATCAACAGTTTAAGATCAATGGTTGCAAATTTAAGTGCTAGTCTTGACCGTGTGAGGGAGGATCAGGTGAGGTTGTCGAGGATGCAAAGTTGGGAGCATCGTGTGAGAGATTCATTGCCCCCGGATTGGAGATTCGTGGACGATTTGGAGATGGAGGCGAATGACTTCATGACTCAGCCGCCTACTAGAGGTGCTTGTATTACGGTGGGAAGTCAGGTAGCGATTGAGTGTGGATCCACATCAGGGACGAAAAAGGAAATGGAATGTGAGCCGGATGAAAAAGGAAAAAGAAAAGTGGATGATGTGGATGAGGACGTTAGTGATGAGGAAACCGAGGAAGACGACGACGAGCCGCCATCCAAGAGGCCGTGTGGATCACCACATGCCTAGTTACTTGTTTTGTATTTTCTTTGATCATTGTAATAGAACTATTTTGGACCTTTGTATGATGGTATTATGACGAGAAACTCAAGTACTTGACGTTTTGTGGTGAACGATTGTAGTGGCAATACTTGTCACGATTTTGGTTAATTATCAATACAATCCACGTTACCTTTCATGATCTGTGATATGTCTTAAATTTGATCTTTTGTGATGTGAATTGATGAATATTAGTAACTCCGTAGTGATGTGTCGTTGTATGTATATTATGTCTGGGAAACTTGATATGTATACTTACATTGTTTTTCTATTTTCCTTGTCTTGCAGAAAGAGATATTCGATAACACCATGCCTCCAAAGTTGACCGCCGATCGTGTTAACACCATGATTCAGGAAGCTATAGCAAATGCGTTGGAAGCGGACCGAGCCGGGAGAAATCAGGATCCAGGAAGGAACGCGGGGAGACAGCAAGCCCCGAGGGTGTGTACCTATTCTAGTTTTATGAAGTGCGGTCCCACGCAGTTCCGTGGAACGGGTGGAGCTTTAGAACTTAGACGATGGTTGGAAAAAGTTGAAAGTACGTTCGAAATCAGTGGTTGTGCAGAAGCGGATAAAGTAAAGTTTGCAGCTGCTACGTTTCTCGATGATGCGTTAAGTTGGTGGAATACTCAGGTAGCTACGGTTGGATTGGCTGTAGCGAATGCAAGGACGTGGAATGCGACAAAAGCTCTGTTGACTAAGAAGTTTTGCCCAGAGGAGGAATTGGGGCAATTGGAGGACGAATTGAGGCACTTGACCTTGAAGAACAACGATATAGCTGCTTACACCAGGAGATTCAATGAATTAAGTCTTTTGTGTCCGGACATATTTGCCAATGATGCCAAGAAAATGAAGCAGTATATTAAGGGTTTATCCAGCAACATCAAAGGTGAAACAACTTCGTCAAAACCTGGAACGTTTGATGAAGCGGTTCAAATGGCTCACGCTTTGATGGACGTCAAGCTTCAGGACAAGCAGAACTATATTGCTGAAGGCAACAAGAGGAAATGGGAAGCGGCACAAAGCAATCAATCCCAAGGCCAGAACCGAGGTGGAAATCGAAACAACCATGGGCCGAACCGTAATCAGCAGTTTAATCAGAGAAGGAACGAAGGGATGAGGGCAGTGACAAACCCTAGAGGTGTGAAAGTGAACCCCCATTGTGGAAAGTGCAACTTGTATCATGTTGGAAATTGCCCGCCTGCATGCGGCAAGTGTGGAAAGGCAGGTCATAGGACATCTGGTTGTCGAACGGGAGGAGTAGCCACTGGGGCTAATGCTATCAGGATGAGGGGATGTTATGGTTGTGGAGAAAGGGGTCATGTGCAAGCGAATTGCCCGAAGGCAGGAAACAGGCGGGGAGGTAATAATGCGGCTGCAGTGTATCAAGTGGGAACGGCTGATAAACCACAGGGTCCCAATGTGGTTACCGGTACGTTTTTGCTAGACGCTTGTTATGCTAGTGTTTTGTTTGATTCTGGCTCTGACAAGAGTTTTGTAGATGTTAGATTTAGTCGTCATATTGATAGAGAACCGGTGTTGTTAACGACTAGTTATAATGTTGAATTAGCCGATGGAAAAATTGTTAGTACGAATTCTATACTGAAAGGGTGTACCTTGAAGTTAGGAAATTACGCTTTTAAAATCGACTTGATGCCTATAGAGCTAGGATCATTTGACGTAATTGTGGGAATGGATTGGCTAATGGCGCACAGTGCTATGATCGTCTGTGGCGAGAGATTGGTTCAGATTCCGTTGAGGAGTAGGGTTTTGACGGTAAAGGGAGACGAATGCACTTCTCGTTTGAAGGTGATTTCGTGTTTGAAAATGATGAAGTACGTAGAGAACGGATGCGATGTGTTTTTGGCACAAGTTTCGAGCGATGGTGATGTAGAGGCAAGGATCGAAGAGGTACCAGTTATTTGCGAGTATCCGGACGTTTTTCCAGACGAGTTGCCAGGTTTACCGCCTACCCGTGAGGTCGAGTTTCGAATTGATTTAGTGCCAGGAGCTGCGCCGGTTGCACGTGCACCTTATCGCTTAGCACCATCTGAGTTAAAGGAGTTAGCGGATCAATTGAAGGAATTGATGGACAAAGGATTTATTAGGCCGAGCTCATCACCTTGGGGAGCGCCAGTGTTGTTTGTGAAGAAGAAGGATGGTTCGTTTAGGATGTGTATCGACTATAGGGAACTCAATAAGCTGACGGTTAAGAATCGGTACCCATTGCCGAGGATTGACGATTTGTTCGATCAATTGCAAGGTTCCAGTGTGTACTCAAAGATCGATTTAGGATCAGGGTATCATCAACTGCGTGTAAGAGAGGAGGATATTCCTGTAACTGCCTTTCGTACGCGGTATGGACACTTTGAATTTCGAGTGATGCCGTTTGGGTTGACGAACGCGCCTGCTGTATTCATGGATCTTATGAATCGCGTGTGCAAGCCGTATCTAGATAAGTTTGTTATTGTTTTCATCGATGATATACTTATTTACTCTAAAAGTAGGGAGGAGCACGAGAAGCACCTGAGAAAGATTTTGGAGTTGTTAAGGAAGGAGAAGCTGTACGCAAAATTCTCTAAGTGTGAGTTTTGGTTGGAATCAGTGCAGTTTCTAGGTCATGTGATTGATAGTGAGGGAGTTCGTGTAGATCCTGCTAAGGTCGAAGCGATCAGGGAATGGTCAGCACCGACGACGCCGACTGAAGTTCGACAATTTCTTAGTTTAGCTGGGTATTATAGAAGGTTTATTGAAGGATTTTCGTTGATTGCAAAACCATTGACGCGGCTTACCGAAAAGAATAGGGTGTATGAATGGGGAATTGAGGAAGAGCTTGCTTTCGAAACGCTCAAGGATAAGTTATGTTCCGCACCGATTTTATCATTGCCTGAAGGAACCGAAGACTTCGTAGTGTATTGTCATGCGTCTCGTAAGGGTTATGGAGCGGTATTAATGCAACGTGAAAAGGTGATAGCTTACGCGTCGAGGCAATTAAGGAAAAATGAGGAGAACTACACGACGCACGATTTGGAATTAGGAGCTGTAGTTTTTGCGTTAAAGTTGTGGAGACATTATCTGTATGGGACAAAGTGTGTTGTATTCACTGACCACAAGAGTTTGCAGCACATTTTAGATCAAAAGGAGTTGAATATGCGACAAAGACGATGGGTTGAACTACTGAGTGATTATGACTGCGAAATTCGCTACCACCCTGGAAAGGCGAATGTTGTAGCGGATGCATTAAGTAGGAAGGAACGGGAGAAACCTTTGAGGGTTAGAGCTTTAGTGATGAGTGAGAGCGTTGACTTAACCGAAACCATACTGAAGGCTCAGGAGAGAGGATTAATGAAAGGGAATGTTGAAGCCGAAAACTTGGGACGAATGTTGAAACCTCTTTTCGTGATTAGGTCAGACGGACTGAGATATTTTGAGAATCGAATTTGGTTACCATTGTGTTCATCTGAGGAAGGAAAGCCTGGAGTTCGAGAATTGGTTATGAATGAGTCGCATAAGTCGAAGTATTCGATACATCCTGGATCGGATAAGATGTACCACGACCTGAAGAAAGTCTATTGGTGGCCGAATATGAAGGCAGATATTGCTCGTTACGTTAGTAAGTGTTTGACGTGCGCGAAGGTTCAAGCAGAACATAAGAAACCATCTGGATTGTTGGTACAACCGGAGATCCCAGAATGGAAATGGGAGAAAATCGCAATGGATTTCGTGACGGGTTTACCTAGGACTCCTAGTGGATGCGATATGATATGGGTAATTGTGGATAGGTTGACGAAATCTGCTCATTTCTTACCTATGAAGAAGACGGACAGCATGGAAAAACTCGCCAGCGTGTACGTGAAGGAGATCGTCTGTAGACATGGAGTGCCGTTATCGATCATTTCGGATCGCGACAGTAGATTTACGTCGGAATTTTGGAAATCGCTTCAACGTGCGATGGGCACTGAACTGAGTTTAAGCACGGCTTATCACCCGGAAACTAACGGCCAGAGTGAACGAACGATTCAAACGATGGAGGACATGCTCCGAGCATGCGTAATTGATTTTGGAGGAAGTTGGGAACGCCACTTGCCTCTAGTGGAATTTTCGTACAATAATAGTTATCATGCGAGTATCAAAGCAGCACCGTTCGAAGCATTGTATGGAAGGAAGTGTAGATCGCCTGTGTGTTGGAGTGAAGTAGGGGAAAGTCAATTGACTGGACCCGAAATGGTATTAGAAACGACAGAGAAGATCGTGCAAATCAAGAACCGACTACTTGCTGCGAGAAGCCGACAGAAGAGTTATGCCGATAACCGAAGGAAACCGTTGGAGTTTGAAGTTGGAGATATGGTTATGCTCAAGGTATCGCCGTGGAAGGGTGTAATTCGTTTTGGGAAGAAAGGAAAGTTGAGTCCGCGGTATATTGGACCGTTTAAGATCGTTGAACGAATTGGACCGGTAGCGTACAAGTTAGAATTGCCGACCGAGCTTAGTGCTATTCATGACACGTTTCACGTATCGAACCTGAAGAAGAGTTTGGCGGATAAGGAATTGGTGATTCCTTTGGACGAGATTCGACTAGACGACAAAATGCACTTTGTGGAAGAACCTGTGGAAATTATGGACCGGGAGGTCAAGCGGTTGAAGCGTAGTAGGATTCCTATTGTGAAGGTCCGATGGAATTCTAAGCGTGGACCGGAATACACCTGGGAACGTGAGGACTTTTTCAAGGAAAGGTATCCTCATCTGTTCCAGTAGAACGAAATGTGAGTACAAGAAGAGGCGAGCGCCGGGACGTCGCTCTCTTTAAGGAGGGGTGGATGTGACACCCTAGAATCGAGGTCATTAACGTTACCCTAAATTACGCTAATTTTTGAAATTTTTAATAAATCATAATTTCTATATTTATAAGTATTTTGGTTAGAGCCGATGTTCGAGGTTATAATTTTTACGATTGACGTTTTAAGAAGGACGATGACGATTACGATCCCGAGGGATGCCCAATTTTATATAATTTTTGACGATTTATCGATAATGTAATTTTTCGAGAATTTTACTTACGGTTCGTGTTAAGTTGAGTCGGGTGAGTTTTATAGCCTTCCGAGTACATTTAAAGTATCCCAAAAATATTTTGGAGCGTTCGGGAAGATTTCCGACTCCCGTAAAATTTTCAAAATTGACAAATGAGTCGAAACCGCAAAGTTATAGTGGCGTTTTTACTTAAGGCCAAAAGAAAGCAAATTTTACCATTAAGGTCCCTCCCAACCCACCAAAAAGGCCAAAAGTGACACACACACAAACACATAGAAAATTTAGACAAAACAAATCAAACACTCTCCTCTCTTTGTCTCTCTAACCGACGGCTAACCCCAAACCACCAAGAAATTCACCAAAAATCTTTTTCCACTTGATTTTCATAAAAACCAAGGTTAGACCACATCTAATTTGGTCATTCCCTACATTTCTATGTGCTCAAATCCCACATGCACTAACAAAAATTTTCCAAGATTTTTCAAGATGATCCAAATTCGTTTTTGTGGCTAAATGTTGTAATGCATGTTGATTTTATGAGTTATGGAAGTATAAACACCAAGGAAAACCCACCAAAATCAATTTGTTTGTGGTGATTGGGGCACCCAAACCCCACGGCAATAGGGGTGTTTGGGGAGCCATGGTGGTTGTTGATTTTGAGTGTTATTCTTGTGTTTGGTTTATTGTTTTAGGATGTTTTACATAGGTTTAATTAGTTGCATGTTCATTTCTTTGATTTTTGATTTTGAGATTGGTTGATCAATAGGGGTAGGACTGATTATGGGTGTTTGGATATGTTTAGGGAGGCTTAGGATGTTGCCTAGAGGTGGTTAGAAGGTTTGGAATCGAGTCTAAGTGTGTTTTTGGTATGGTCATTTTTAGGCAGAAACTTTAGGTCCATTTCATAAAAATGATTTTTCTTCCAGGTCTTGAAAACAAAATGTAGTTGTAGAGGGTCTTCTTGTCTTTAATTTGGTATAAGGTAGAGCCCGTGACTCAAAACGAGCTAAAAGTTATGACATTTTAAAGATCGAGTACCGGGAGACGAGGACTTTCATAATCCGAATTTGTGCAAAGTTTTAGTCAAATCCCGAGAGTCACAAGTATAAATTGGTAAATGGTCAAGGGTCAAAATTTGGTCCCTAACCTGTGTAAATGAGTCTATATGTTGACTTAGGTGTCAAAGAAGTCAAAGGTACTTTTCATATAGGTCAAAGAGGTCAAAATTGGTCGAAGCGCAATTTCAGCCCGTAAAATGTAGTCGTGGAAAAGAGTTGCGTAACGGGTCGTAAAAGTAAAAAATTTTATTGGGCTTAAAAACATGGCATCTACAGGTCTTATAGGATTTTTGGATATTTTGTCAAATTTTATAAGTGTGGTTAAATAAGGTAAAACAGCCCGTACTTTAGTCAAGTATCGGCGAGAATGGGTAAAAATGGACAACGTAGGTAATGAGAACGAATGGTATAAAATGAGTGATGCTTGTTATTTTGTTTTTGGCGTGAGTTATACTTGTCCTAAGTGACTAGTATATATGTATTTTATACAGTACCGTAAGTATTAAAATGAGATTACTCATTACGCGTTATTTGTGATAGGTGTTGATTTAACCGGGCATCCGTTTCGTCGTCAGTGATCATCCCTCGAACTACCGACTACTTAAGTTATAAGGTGTGAATTTATAGCCTCGCTTATATTTATTTCAAATTGTTTTACCCGCGAGGGAAATGCATGCTAGTTTTTAAAAGGAACGTATATCATGAATGATTGTTAGACCCGAAAGTTGCCTTAGAAATTGTGTTGAGTACCAAAGTTGCAAAAGTCCCTAAAATCATGAACTATTAACTATTGTCCTGCCCTCGAGTAGGGGGAAATAGCCGCTTATGCAATTTGTAGTACTACGGGGTTAACGACCCAATGCTAGCCGAGAAGCTGTGATTTTAGTAAGTTCTGCGGTAGATTATTTTGTATGAGAAATAAGGTATATTTGCAACTGATGCCTTTAGAAGGGGCACTGGTTTCATCTGAATCACGCCGGTATTTATTACGCGGGTGATTGAGTTAACGGATTAGTGTCATGAGCTTAAACACAATTGTCAGTATCCTGATTATAGTTTGTTTGATCGACAAGACTATAAATGATCACGAATGGTTTTTATTATATATACGTTCAAATGGATTGTAAAACCTATGAATTCCACTCAACGTTTTCGTTGACCAAATTTTGGCATGTGTTTCAGGTAACCGCTGAGGTGTAGGATGGAGCATGCATGGGATGGACGTTGTGTGTATGGCTTGGAGTCCGCTTGTTTTTCCCTCCTTTTTCTACTTAAACATTTTAAGTTTAATGTTATGTTGTTGTAAAACTGAAGTTTTTGGGTTGAGATTCATGGGGACCGAAAACTCTAAACTCTGTGTACCAAATTGGGGTTGGAAAAACCGTGGACATGTATCATCTAACAATTTTAAATTTCAAGTTTTAAGTTGACGTCTTTTTAGCGTCGTTTGATATATCTTGTGTGCAATGAATACTGTGTAGCACCCATTGTTGTAGTTCCGCTGCGCATAGCAATTGTGGGGGTGTTACATTGTCACAAGAAACCCTAAATCCCCTAGTAAATTAATCGAAGCTATTCTCGTAGGAATTCTAGCTATCCTAGATCTAAACCAAGTTGTGGATATTTGTGATCCCAACAAATGATCGATATTCGTAGAAATGTAGATATTAGTTGATTGTGAAATTGAAGAAGAATTGGCGAGATTAAATCTGATATCGATGTCATGACGATCTTTCCTTATAGAGTGGAGTTTGACAAAACGTTACCACCTAGAAAGATGTCATCTGATTCGTTGTCACCAAATTCTTAAATTTGAGAATTGAAAAGGTGAATGTTGCACTTGAGGCTGTTATTGGAACCATTACCCAAAAGCCTCATTCCACTAATACCTTTCCGAGAAATCTAATTGAATGTGTGAGTCATCTCATGCTAGTGACTCATTTGATAATTATTAATAAAGGAGTTATAGGATTAGAAATTAAGTATTGATCATATCGAGCTTTTATTGCCCTTTTAAGGTGTAAGAATAAGGATGAAAGTATTGGGAAATGACGTAGGATATCGAATTGAGTATAAAATTGGTTGAAACTTGAATAAAGTAAAATTTAACCCGTATTGAATATGAGATTGTTAGAAGGAAGTCATTAAGTTCTGTGATTGAATTATAAGGTTTTAATTGATTATTGATTCGTGTTAAGTGTTGTTCCTAGACCATTGTACACTAACGAGGATGCCCAGTGTCCAATAAATAAATTGAAGAAATCTTCTTCTGAATTGGGACAGATGGATCTTCCGGGACAGGCAGGACACCTAATGACTCTTGTAGATTAGTATTCATTGTGGTATATTTTAAAAATCCCTAACTTAACTGAGATATCAGTTGGTAGGATGAGTTTTGAGAATTGTATGACATAGTGACATGTAATGTGTTACGGTACAATTTTGACTTGTTTGTGATTAATGAAAAGACTACCTTTGATTGCTAAATTCTACATGTATCGATGTTATCTATCCTTTATTGCTTCATCCTAATGTTCGCATTAGTGATGCAACTATTGAACAAGTACTCATCTCGATTTGAGTTACGTTGTGAATTATTCTTTTTGAGTGCCATCGAGATCATGAACCTCATGATTATCTGGCTAAAGCTCATTTCCTATCATATTGTAGTTAAGTTCTTGGTAAACAACTCTTCATCACTCTTTTGCAGATCACTCATTGTTTTTATAAGATAAAACAGTATGCCTTGAGAAAAATTGAATTTTCATCACTATAAGGATTATTCATAGTGAGATTTATAAGTGATTGTTATTGAAATGAAGTTGTTTATAAAACACCTTGGAAAACTTAATTGTTTTCATAACAAAGAAAATCTTTTTAAATTTATTTTGATTCTTATTAAAGAATTAAGCATGTAAATGTTTTTATTATAAACATGATGATAAAATTTTGATGAACTGAGTATTGCATCGTTAATCTTGAAATTGTATATAGTTGCGCGCCTACATACAATTTGGAATGGACCATGCAAGACTGATTAGTAGTCACCATAAAACTAAATGAATAAACACTACATTTTCCTTGAAGGTTGTGAAAGATTAAATTTTATGAGATCTGCAAGAAGTGAAAAATAAGGACATAATGTTAGGGACGCCTACATATGTGCCTGTAACACCTATTCTTCTGAGTCGAATTTACTCATCTGTGGAAATTGTGTTATTTGAAAATTGACAATTCTTTCTTGTCCAATTCTCCCGTATTGAGATTCTTAGGAGAAGTATTCGATTACCGAGTGTTGATACCCGACCGGATGTATCGACGTTCTTATCATTTCTTATGATTTGATTTCATTTGAATGACCTGGGTAACGACCCGAGGAGCTTTCAAATGCGTACTCAAATTATGAAAACATGGGATATATTCATATTCGTCAAATGTTTTCGTCTGTATCTGATTTGAAATTCTCTCGCATAGATTATGCATTGACCTTACTCTGTTAATAGTAGTTATGTCTCTTGATATCCTTAAATTTGTGAAGGATTATGAATTATTATTAGTCTTTTGAGAAGTTCACATCTTATCAACGGTAATGAAACTGGAAAGTTGATAGTACCAGTAAAATAGATTGATTGATTATGACATGACGACATTGTCTTAATTGATGGGAACTCAAGTAGAATTCCCCTAAATGATAAGATGTTGATTATCAAAAGTGATCTGAATAATTCTTAATGGACGACTATATCCTGCATTTAGACTTGAAATTATACCGCGAATGGTTGTGAACTAGTCATAGATATTATAATCTAGAAGAACCTAATATGAATTTATTAAAAGATGTTTATCTTATTTGAAACTTTAGGAGGTATTTGTTGGTGAATTACCTAGACTTTCGCCATTAAGGCAAGTTGAAATTGATATTGATTATATTCCCAGTGCTGCATCTGTGGCTTGTGCACTGTACGTCAGCACTATCTAAATTAAAGGAATTACCGTACAACTGAGAAAGTTGTCGGAGAAAGATTTTATTATACCAAGCCTGTCATCCTGAAGAGCTATGGTGTTATCATTCCTTATATTTATAGATTACTGTGAATTGAGTAAATTGACAATCGAAAACGATATCCATAACTCGAAATGGAAGAATTGTTCGATCATTTACAAGGTTCTACCAAAATTTGATCCATAGCATGGTTATCATCAACTTCGCATCTGCGAAAGAGATTATCTATTCCAATCACTACATCCGGTGCTTGTAATGAACATTATGAGCTTCACGGGATGTCGTTTGGATTGACCAATGCACATGTAGCATTCATAAATATTGGTGAATCACATGTGTAGGCTGTAAATTGATAACTTCATGCTCGTGATCATTAAGGACTATATGTTTGTTTATGAAAATAAGAATGAAGTTAATAATTATTTATAGATTGCCCTGAATTGACCAAACAATAAAAACCTGTATCTTAAATATTTAACATGAGATTTAAAACTTAATACTTTACATGATTTAACCATGTGATTAATAGATAATGGAAGCTATATTGACTTTTCAAAGATTAGAACCATTAATGCTTAGGGATTAAAAACTTAATCCTTTACATAAAATGACCATTTGATTAATAATGGTAAGATGTATGCATATAGACTCTTCAAAAATTAAGAGCCCTTTTAAGACTTTGAGTTATACCAAAAAGAATGTGCAAATATGTTTTGACGAATATTTTAACAAAGGATTTATAAGGGACTATTCCCTTATACACAAACCATTTAACTAAACTTCTGTTTAGGGGTAAATGTTTGTGTATACCTTAAGACAACCTAAGAAGGATTGAGGAAAACATTTAAACCATGACTTAAAATTTGAAATGACATTTTTTACTTTTCAACTAAGAAAATTTTGACAAAAATATAAACAAAGGTTTCTCGAACATTTACGAAATCTTATTAAATATTTTCGATAAATCAACAAAAATCTTGTTAATTAAATTCAAATTTATTTTTGAACATTTTATATAATTGGTCGAACTAAGAAAATTAAAAATCTTTACATTTACGTTTCATAAAAATTAACTGATTATTATTTAATTAATTGTAATAATTATCGACGCTTTAGATGACGGATTGAGTAAAACGGATAAAAATGATAGTAAAGACGAAACTAAAACATAGAAGATATGAAGAAAGAAATTTTGAATAAATAAGGTTATGATATTTATTTCATTAGGAAGGTGAACGTAATTACTGACGCATAATATAGAAAGAATATCTGAGTGAATTATGGACATGATAATTATATCATCATGAGAGGTGAATATAGATACCGACGCATTATGTAGAAAATATAAAGAACCAATTAGGACATGTTCCTTAATAATGAAGGTACAAAATAAATTGCCGAACAATTTAAAAATAGCCGATGATTGTAAAAAGGATAATATAAATAGTGAAGGGTTTCGCGGCTAATGTGAACCATTAAAATAGAGAAGCCGATAGCGTTAGATGTATAAAAGACCACTTATGATTGTCTAAATATGTAGATTGCGAGATATAGTTATGTTGGAATTTGTAAGTATAAGTATTATATGTATGTCATTTTTGACTAAAAAGTATCTTTGTCTGAAGAAGTTGTACTGATGACGAATTATGAAGGCAGACATCGCCTCATACGTTAGTAAACGTCTAGCTATTGCAATGGTCATCATCTGAATCTGATTATATTTGAGTCATCGTCGACAGACTGACCAAATCTGCTAATATCATTCCCGTTAATGGTAATGCAAAAGAATTATGTAAACATAGTGTGCCTGTATCGAACATCTTTATCAAGATCCTCGCTTCGCATCGAATTTCTAGAGATTTGCTCAGAAATCATTGAGAACGAACCTTGATGAGAGTACTATATACCACCCCAAATCGAAGGGACGAGGTAAAGTAACGATACAAAGTAATTTAAGTGTTGTTTTAATGATTGAATGATTGACCTTTGGTAATATACCATATAATCGTTTTCCTTTGGAGAGATTATCATTGATAATCATCGTATTAGGATCGAGATCGAATCTTGTTAAGATTTAGAAATTAGAGCATCTGTAAGCAGGAGTTGAGATGAAGACACCCGACATACACCCATTGTGAGTTGGACATGTCTCTTAGGTTTAAGGTTTCCTATGATGGCGAACCTATCCTTGCAAAATACCCAACCCGCGAGATCTGAAATGATTGTTGAAATTAGGATTTGATTATTGACAGCCGGTAGTGGGCAAGAGGTTAAGTGAATGTGGAATGTAGATCTTGAAGTGCCAAATGGGTAGCGAAGTTATGCCACAATTTTTAACCTTGGAAAAATGAATTCATGATCTGACAAATCATGGGATATAAGTCCCCGTTGTATGGGACCATTGAGATGAGGTAAAAGTTGGGATTGAAAGGCATATAAGCTGGATCTACCCTAGGACTTCAAGGACCGCGTGAATTATGTTTCGTAAATCGAACTTGATGGAATATCTATCAAGTGAAATTCTGATTATTCTTAATAAAGCTTAGATCGGCGAAAAGTTGCATTCATCAAAAACCCATGAACATCATGGATAGAGAAAGTAAGTCAACATTAAGCCTGATCTTATTCCCGTAGTTATGTTTGATGAAACTCGCGTACTATAATGGATTACACATGTGAGAAAAGACCGAATGTGGAGGAAATACCCACATGGCTTTAACTCTATAAGAAGCGAGTAGTAAGGTAAGATGATCTTTGAGGACAAAGATCCTGTTTAGGGGTAAATGCTGTAATAATCCGTCAATTTATGGTTAATATTTTATTCTCAATATTTATTTGAAAATATCATTTTATGAACTCACTTATTTTTGGGAAGAAATTTGGATTTACGTCTTGGAGTAGCATCGACTACGTCTAAACCGGAGGATTCAACGTTACGTGCTTACGTTTACATACACCGTCTTTGGAGACAGTCCGACATTTCAGAAAATAAATTTGTCCATGAATATTATTTTGGAGTTTTAAATTTGTGTTGATTCATAAACTCACAAATTTACGAGAAGAGATTAGGACTTACGATTTTATTTTAACGTCCTTTACGACTAAACCGGAAACCCTAGGATTACGTATTTACGTTTTCGAACTCCGTTTTTGATGAGACGATTTTTATTGGATTCGTTTTGTGACGTTGATTCATAATTTATAAAAATGTTTTTCGTAAAACGACCCGAGGGCACGTAAATCGAGGAAACTAGAATCGAGGAGTACCCGTAAATAAATGGGGATGAGACAAGTGGGACACTTGTCCCACCCCCATCAAAACCGGCCTTAAACTAGTTACACAAGACACTTATGTGTCAAGTGTAAGCTAAAGCTTACTACACATGTCCTTAGCTTACTTTGTAAGCTACAAACACATCAAAACCATCAACCTAAACCACTCTTCTCATTTTCATCCATGCAAAACAATCTCCTCTCTCTCTCAACACCATTTATGCCGTCCACCATCTCACCCTAAACATCCAATTTGATCAAAAATTAACCATGAATTCATATGTTATCTCTACATATGATGAAGCTCTTTTGAAGCCCTATTGATTGGTGGTAATTATAACATCCAAGGAGGAGTTCCTATGGTGTCTTGAGGCTGATTTTCTACAAGTTTTTCATGAAGCATGGTGGTCTTGAAGATGGTCTTGGCTATGCACAAGTTTCTCCATCCAAATCCATGTCAAACTCATAACCTACATCAACTTGGTGGTATAAAGATTGTCCTCCTCATCTTCTTGGTAATTTGATTATGTAAACATGTATTTTATTTCCTATTGTATATGTATATGATGATTATATGATGATAAAAATGTTATGTGAGGATTTGGTGTTGATAAACATGATTAAAAAGGTGAAAAACCATAAGAAAAATGGGTAAATCTTGCTTAAATAATAGGCTGTATAAAAACAGTAAAGAACCATATGGTAAACTGATAAAATGATGAAGTAGAATGGATTTACAGTAATCTATGGGTCTTGTACACATGTGAGAGTTGGCCATGCAATGGAATCAAAATAATGAGTGAGATATGATCAAAACAAGTTTAAGGTATAAATCTGAGTTCACTGTTTTGGACGATTTTTAGAAAACATTTAGAAGATGATTCAACAGTAGCTATAGAAGAGTTAAATGTATAACATATCATGTAGTTTATGTGATAAAAATTTGAGCTTCTATCTCCATATAGAACTCAAGATATGGCAGTTTTGGTGAAAGTGAAGATAAAAATCAGATTTTGGAAAATAAAGTATAATACTATTATATAAGCACTCAAAATTATATTGTATAAAATGTAAAGTTAAAACCCACTAACGCTTGGATTTTATTTATATAAATATGTACAAAGATAAATAAGTGGACATTTTATAAAAATGGTAACTTGTTATGTTTTATAAGTTATAAAAACTATAAACATGATTTTTACGACTTTTTCGGCTAATACCGTAAAATTAACGTTTTTGTTAAATAAAACTTAGATGGTTGGACCCGTCTAATGAAAACTTTATAAAAATTATATACTGATATATAACATGTATAGCAAGTAAAAACCGATAAAACCCGAACTATCAGAAATACGGACATTTACGAGCTAATTAAGCATATTGGACTAACAATTGGACTAAATAGGATAAAAACTTGTAAAAAGAACTTATTGGGCTTAACCCATTTGGGCCCAACATGGAAAGTATACATACTGATAAAATAAGTATAACAAGGATTAAAACAATCTAAAGAACTTATAATAAGCTTATAGGACTTAAAACGTGTAATTAAGTAAAACTAGTAAACTAGTATAAAAGTTATCGACATATAACACAAAAATGAGTAAACGAGAATATGTAAACCCACTTGATCATCATATATATATAATAATCATATGTATACATAATTGTTATTTTTATTAAGTCATTGGACATGAGTCTAAGACGATTATTATTTGTCTAGGATTCCGTGATCGAAGCACGTACCGTACGTCCGAATTGCCGATAACCCGCCTTCCCACATCAACGTGAGTTCATAGCCTCGCACTCTTTTAAATGTTTTTATAAATGTTTTATAAACCCGCGAGGGAGATTACATGTTAGTTTTTATAAAATAGGACACCATTTGTCCCGATTGTTTGTTTATTGATTTTGGACCCGAATGATTGAATGACCCGATTGTATGACCCGATAAATGATTAAAGGACCCGATAGATGAAATTAAATGGATTATTAAAGTTAGGTTATGTCACTAAAAGTCCCATTAGCATGAATTGTGAACTACCGAGATTTGGTAGACGCTTGTGCATATAATAGTACTATTTGGGGACGATCACCCCAGTTCGCGCCTTGACGGTTGATCCCCGTCGTGCCACATTGATTGGTAAGCGAATTTATGTATGAGAAGATTTCCATAGCGTGACCTTTGTGACGACACGCTACTTTAGATGGGCAAAATTGGTATCGGGTTAGCTACCCGTTGTTGGTTTAGTAAGGTAACAATGTCATGCGGCTTATAATAATCCGACTAACGAAATACTACTAGACGCTCCGAATTACGATGTATTGCCTGACTAGCAATACAGGGTCATACTATTGATATTATGTTTGTGTTTTGGTTTTCATAACCATATTCATATAACGGTTTTTATTTTCATACAACGTCGTAAGACGTATTGCATGATGTTTTTACGACATTGGCTCGCATAATGATTTTTAAGGTAAATGCCTATATTATGATTTTCGATAAGGATTTGTATAAAATGACTTTGGCTATTTTATGGCCTATAAAAATGATTTGTACAAAATAATTTTCAGTAATAATTTTATACTGATATTATATTGATGGATTTTATTAAACTCTATGAATTCACCCGACGTTATCGCTGACCTTTTCTTTTAACATGTTTTATCTCAGGTACTTGAAGGTAATTCCCGGGAAGACGACAAGAATTCATGGCCCGCACTTAAACAATATTTTCCATTCAAATACTTTGTAAAACTTTGTATGAAATAATACGACTTGGGACCGATGTAACTTTGATAATTATGAATGGAAATGATTTATTATTAAACGACGCGATTTTTATGCGTTGTCTATGATGTGCGTAATGTGCTATCCCGTAACACCAACTAGTCTTCCGCTGTACTGAGTTGTATAAATTTGGGGGTGTTACAGTTTTGGACCTCATGTGCTACCAAAATAATTCAACTATTTTATTGTTTTCAAGTTGGGTCGTGGTATATTGTTGATGTTCGGGCCGATCCCTATTTACCGAAGACATATCAGACCAATAATGCTTACTTCTTTATCACAAATTTTTGTCACATATTACAAAATTTGACATAAATTATGATAGTGAATGGATATTGGCTTATAGTTATATAATTATCAGGATTTAAAAGTGATATGATTTAGTGACGAGACAACTTGACAAGGACAAAGTGACGAGCCTAAGTGACAAGAATTATTTGAAGAGACTGAGAAAAACGGCTATATTTGAATTTTAGTGGTTACGGTTTTGATCGGATATTATCACTTGAAATTCAAGACGAATTTATCGAAGGCGTGTACTTATTTTATCTTTCAATGATAACTTGCTCGTGCTTAAGCATTAGGATTAAGACTTGATTATCTAGTTTCCGGGTTCGGGGTGGTTGGTTGATGACTTGGATAACTATCACTTAAAGGAGCTACATTGTTGTACTCAGTGTCACACACATAGTCGATGTGGATAATTTCAAGAGGTGTTGTGCTTATATACTTCTTTAGTAATGTATTGGGTACTTAGAACTTTCGTAGCAAAGAAATTTCTACACCGTTCCTCATTTAACAATAGTGTAAGCTTAAGTCACAAGGTCGAGGAATTCTTATTCAATTTCACGTTTGGTATATCTGGTGGACTCCATCAGTGGTCACTTCAAATAGTCTACAAAGGGGTTGGTAAAGATAGCCATGGAGAGTTTATGAGTAGAGAACTTCGATCAGCAACTGATTCTCTCCGAATATAATTCAGCTTATTTATTATTCTCACGATATTTCAGGTACATGCACGTACGATTTATTACTGGTTCCGAGGTTTAGAAACCATCAAATGGGAAGAAGAAGACATATTGAACGCACAACGAGTATACGTAGTGAACTTTACACCTTATTTTTATTTTAAGGCATTCCGGGAAGACAAATGTCATAACCGCAGAGAAAATCAGTGTTTTAACTCGTGGCGTTTAGTGCATCTTTCAACTTACATGGGGGAAGAAATGTAAAAACAGTTTTTGATCGGTAAAAGAGGTACACTATTGTTTGACGTTTAATTGTTTTGATGTTGCAATTATACATCATCATTATCCTATATGGAGAGATATGCATTTCTGGGACTTAATTGACTCTAATGCATCTCCAGAAGAAGATATGTGCATTTCCGAGACTTAATTGACTCTGGTGTTACGATGTCAACTTCATGAATGGGATCAAGTGTGTACTTCAGGTTTTTGGGCTTCATACATGGGATTGGTTTCCTTTCTTCAAATACGTGGGGAAGAAATGTCTTGATTCTTTCTAGTATGCATAACTTGAACTTTCAGGGGGAAGAAAATTTTAGAAGAATTATTCAAGCGTGAGAAGAGACGTTGTTGATCTACTTGGTGTGCCCCAAACTTTCAATCACTCATAGCAACATTATCATTTCATATGATGGGGGTTGCTTGTTAAATTCCGTCGTGCGCTTAATCATTCTAAGCTTTATTGAAAGCTTTGCAGCTGCTCATGAGGATTTTCGGTTTAGGGGGAAGCTATTAAAAGCTTCTACATCAAGAATATGTGGCATGAATTAGGGGGAAGTTAATTTAGAAGCTTCTTCATAACCAGAAGTATATGGGTTACTTAGCTCGTACCGTTACAGTATTTCTACTACAAGTTACTACAAAGATGAGTCACTCTGGAGTGAAGACTTGAAGTCAAAGGCCTCAGAAGACATCATCAGCATTGGACGCTTCATGGAAGTTTTTATTCTTAATCATTATGTACTTGTTAGGAAAAAATATTGTAAGGAATTCTACACGTCGTCCCATGGGGGAAGATTGTTGGAAATCCACTTTATGTTACGACATTTAAGAATTCCCATAAGTTATCATAGTCACACACGCATTAACTAGATTAGGCAACTATGTATAGTTTATACGTGTGTGACTATAAATACTCCTCCAAGGCTTCTAAGGAGGGGTTGTTGTTTGTGTGTTTTCCTTTTTTCATTTTATTCAAATTGTCTTTTTTTCTCTTGAACACCTACATCCACCACTTTCTCTCTCTAACTCAATAATGGCTGCCAGCATCTATTACCACCACCCTAGACCACCAGATCTAGTAAAATAGCAAACCCATATACTTTAATTTTCTTTTCTTTACTTCGAGCCTTCAAACTTTTATCGAAAGTTCTTATTTATTATACAAAGTGATATAATAGCAACTGATTAAATATGTATATTTTGTGTGTTATCAGGTCCCAAGCTCCTATAATCAGCAAGCCAAAAGTCCTTCCATACATTTACACTACAGCCATTGACTATGTTCTTCTTGAAACCCTTATGGACTAACTCTTTAACTCTAATAAAACTGCGCCAAATGTAACTTGGATGGTAACCAACTTTTGCATCAAAAAAATGGATCTCCGGAAGTAGCGGCCTTTAAATACCTTTGCAACTAAAGTAGTCGGAAATATGATTAAACGCCACACTTGCTTCTCAAGTAATCCACTGTTGAAAAGCCCCAAATGTCGAAATCCTATGCCTCCCCGAAGTTTTGATACATACATTCTTTCCCACGAGCACCACCAGATTGGATTTTGTTTTGCACCATCTCCCCACCAGAATGAGTTCAATGCTCTGTGAATTTCATCAATTAAAGTATCGGGAAGAAGAAAAATATTCATCACATACATACGCTTAGCTTGAGCAACTGACTTTATAAGCACTTCTTTCCCTGCAATTGAAAGGGTCTTCTCTTTCCATCCTCCAAGCTTTCTTTTTATCTTGTCTAGAATGGAGTGAAAGACTACCTTCTTAGATTTTCCAATGATCGAAGGAAGCCCCAAATATTTGGTTTGATGCGCAACTTCTCGAACATATAGGGTCAAGTATTCAAGATCGTACATGTTTCTCTACGTTTGCACTAAAAGGAAATTTTGATTTGTCGTAATTAATGAATTGACCTGATGCTTTACAATATTAATCGAGAATCCTTTGAAGTCTACAACACTCCTCTTCCGAAGCTCTTGAAAAGAATATACTGTCATCAGCAAAGAAAAGGTGTGAGATTGTTGGTGCTTCCCTGCACACTTTAATTCCGTGAATACGACCTTATGTGACTGATTCTTAATCATAGATGATAAAACTTCTGTAACACCCCCAAATTCGGTCATAGCAGCGGAAGGGTCCTTGGGTGTTACTATCATGATTCAAGCTCATAATCATAGAAAATGGCTCAAAACAAGTCGTTTTAATAAAACATCCATTCATTCATTCAACAATAAAACTTTACACATGGTCCCAGATAATTTAAAGTTTACAATACACCATAAATGATAAACGTTCTTTGAATGGATATGTTTTAGAAAGCGGGCCAAAACATTTCAAATATGCAAGCTTCACGAAACCGCCTTCCTCGAGTGCCTTCCCTATGGACCTAAGATAAAACATGCTATAAAGTCAACAGAATTGTTGAGTGAATCCATAGAGTTTAAGTTAAATAAAGAGAACACAAGTATTCTGAATAACCTTCCATGGTAAATAATTCATCGAAAGACAATTATGTTGTACGGACATAATCATCGGTGTTATTACATAAGCCTCATGACATTGAACGTTAATATATATTATTTCAACCCAACACACCTAGCCAAGTGCGTATATTTCTCTTATACGTATGCATCTGATGTTTCATTACTAGTGTTTCACTAAACCACGCGATAGCTAGTCGCGACCGGACTGGGCGTCACCCCGATAGATCTATCCATAGTATTAGCGTTCTTTCGATTAACAATTCACGATTCCATGAGTATTTTAAGGCTAAAGCTAAATTATGTAATAAATTTCTCTAAGCATACAATCGGGTCCCTTGTGTTCAATTTTAAAATAAATAGGGTTTACCACAACTTCTGGTTGCACCCATTCATAGGTTTACATCAACTCTTGTTGTACCCTTCATTTTTCAATAAATACTTTTCAAGTAAATAGAGCTTCCACAATTTTTAGTTGCACCATTCAATTGGTTTACTGCAACTTATAGTTGTACTCTTTATTTTTAATGAAATAAGCATGTTATCCCCCTCGCAAGTTTCTAAAACAATTAAAAAATTTAAAAGCAAGGCTATAGACTCACCTTAGCACAAGAGTGGTAATGCGACGATCGCCGACGATTAGTGATGCCCGTTAAACACGAAAACCGCAACCTACCAAATAAGGCGTGCTCGTTAATAATTGACTCAAGTATAAACCATACTTAATAATACAAACTCAAAAATAAAAAACCACGACAAAACCGAAAGAATAACAATGCAAGTGAATCCATACTATCTCATTTATCCAACACTATTCGTTTAAACACTTGCACTCTTGACATTGACCCGTCATAAGACGCCAAGTCAACGCAAGTCAAACTATCACTTTACTTCACTCGGACCAGTGACTAAGTCATTGATATAATGACTAAACACTTGAGTAAATCACCATTTCCAATAGTGAATACTCAAACTCACGCCACACGAGCATTGAATTACGTGTCCAAAAGTCAAATCAGCATGTACACTCCAAATGTACACACCAATCTACCCTATCTAGACTTGTCCGATTTCGATGACACTTGGTTACAAACTCTTACATAACCTGATTAAGACTCATTTTAAATTTCATCTAAAAATATTACACCTAAGTCCTTCTGCCCGACACATCTTTGAGTTACAAAAACCGGACAATTTTACGCCTTCGACTCATAAAACCATTTTGATTACTCTAAACACCTCCGTTTAAAACCGACACTCGAGTTTGAAAACAGACTCACAACCTGAGGTTTAAAGACTTAAAACATCCCTTGACTCTTTTTAAAACTCATTATGTAGTCCTCGAGATTCGATCTAAATATCGATAACAACTTCGAATTGCGTCGATACTCGTCTCCCGGTACACGAATAATCAAACTATCATATCTTCATCCTCGTTTGTAGTTAGAAGCTCTACTTTATATCAAATCGAAGCTAATACAGTTCTCTACAACACTATCTTATTAGTTTAACAAATACTCAAACATAAGGCACCCAAAATCTGCCTTAAACTCACTGCCCTAAATCACCTATCTAAAACTCATACAAAATCATTTTTTCAAACAATTCCAACCACCTTTCTACCATTCCTAATCCCCTAATATCATCCTATATCATTCCTAACACTTGTATGATTCATAAAAACAAAAACCCAAATAAAAAATCAAACTTTTATTATCAAAATAACATGATCTTTTCAAAATCATAACATGCATGATCATAAAAATACTTTCAACAATTCTTGTTTTTATCAAAAATCAAAACTTGTTGTATGTAATAAAAGATGTTATCAATATGATCACCTTTGAAAATATAGGATGGGTCTTGTCTAGATTATCCAAAATCAAGTTGGATCAAAATTTATGAGTGTGTTTGTGTGTTGTATAGGTGACGGCAACAAAGGGGTGGGAGAGAAGATCTATGTGAATTTTTTTTGTAAGAATGATGCTAGTGGTATGTTAGGTTGAATTTTTTATTTATATAGTAATGGAAGTTGAGGGTAGTTTTTGTTATTTAGTCATTCTTGTGGATTAAAAAGCCATTAAGTAGTTTAAAGGGTAGAAAAATAACTATTAGTAAATTTTGAAAATATTTACAGGACTCGGATTTCGTAAAAATACTTTTTAAAAGTTAAAAAGCTTCATAAATATAATAATATAGCTTCGACACGACTTAAAACGTAATTAAATCGAAAATGTCAAAAATATTAAATATCAAGACAATCGATAATAAAACGTAAATTTTCGGGCATCCGTCGGTTTCGCGATCACTAGTAGTCCTCGTCACTCGTCAAAATGTAAAACACGAGGAACTAAAACAAATAAAATAAAATCATTATTATGATAAATTTGAGAATATAATGTCGATACCTAACGTATTCCTTGATGGTTTTCATCTAATCGACATTCTTACGCTAAGTTTCAAGCCATAACCTTCTCGGTTAGCTGATAATTCAAAATTATCAATAAGTAAATACACAATATGTAATAGTCGAGATTAAAATAAGGATATGAAATTGACGGATTGTCACATCCTCTCCACCTAATTGGGATCTTCGTCCTAAAGATGTACTTGTGTTTTTCCTTGATTGCTCGTTGAAATCAAAGCGATAATTGTATTTTGGTCCTCGTCTAGAGTTCCATCATATTTGATAATAGGAATTCGACTTTGCTTCGGTTGCCTAACTTCCTTATCGATAGTATCAACAAGTTCTTTGATGAAATGCAACTTACCGTCGATTTATACTTCATCAAGAGGGATGATAAGATCTTTGTCGGAAAGAAATTTCTTTAGGTTCGATATATGAAAAGTATTGTGAATTCCTTGTAATTCTCGAGGTAATTTAAGTTTTCATGCCATCGGACCTACTCTCGATATCATCTCGAATAGTCCAAACATAACGGGGACTTAACTTCCCACGTTTTCCCAAAATATGTAAAACCTTTTCCATGATGACAACCTTGGCATAACTGTAACACCCGAAAATTTTCCGTACTATTAAATAATAATAAATTATCATAATTATTATTTGAAATTCATTTTTGAGCATTATTAAACTTATTAGATTTGAAAACGGGACATATTTTGACAAAATCTAAAAATCGCACAGCCTGTGTACCGACACGATAAATTTAAATTAATATTTAATTTTCACGAGACATTTAATAAAAAAAGCTTTATTAAATTATTTTATACTTTTCTTTCAATATCGTTTGTTAAAAACGAGAATTATTTAACTTGAAATCCATCTTTCTTTAAAATGAAGCTCGTCCGAGATACTTGGTAAATAATCAACATTTTTAAAAGAGTATACAAAATATTATGAAACAATGGTCAAGTGAATACTCATTTTTATAAGAAAAATCATTTGGAAGGCAATGGAGAGAATTTCGTGTCTTGAATCATTATTTAACTATCATAAATGAGCCCCAAACCATTTACTTATGAAAGTTATCACAAAAGTTACACTTTTAACCCTAAACTATCCATACTAAACATTTTTACTTTATTATAAATAGAAGTTATATTATTTTTCTCATTTCAACTTTATCTCCCACACACACACAAAACCTAAAACATTATACTCTCTCTCTCCCAACAGCCACCACCGCTGGAAAACTTTTCCGGCCACCGCCGAACGCCACTAAAAAATATTTTTTCTTAAAACTCTTATAAACTTCCTATGTACCTGATCCACCAATAAATCCGTCGGATTTATTATATTTAGCATTTTCCGGCAACCACCGTCGGATTACCACCACCTAAACTATTACAACCACCACCGTCTTCTCCACGATGTCATCATCATCACAACTTCCGTTCACGGCTGTTGCCCCGGCCAACCGCCACCAGCAACATCATATACGCCGCCACCATTATTGTTATCAGAATCACAGCCCACTGCACATAACCATCATAACCACCCTCAAACACCCGCTGCCATAACCACCCGAGCACCATCACCATGAAACAACCAACAACCGCCACCACTAAAACTGCTACACCACCACCCTTGTGTCACTGTCACCATCATCACCTCATGTCACAACACCAGCCACCATCACGTGACTCCACCACCACCATAGTCACAGATTCGCAGCCGCCACCGTCTACCATCACCATTAGATCTATAGATTTGTAACGACCATCATCACTTCCATCCTTAGCCACCACGACCAGCATCACCAACCCGTCGTCACCACCGCGGATCAGCCGCTGAGTTACACCACACCATCACCATTTGATTTGTCCACCACCGACGTGGTTTTATTGTTGTTCTTTCGGCTATCACGGCACCACCACAAAGTGGTGTTCGTGTGTGTTGTTGACCACCACAGCCGCACCGATGGCGGTGGTTGTCGTGTTCATTTTATTTTTCATCTCTTTTGATATACTTGTTGCTATAGATCCGAAAATGATGTTATGTTACATTTGTGATTTAACGATCATTAGGTGTCGTTTGGTTAAGTTGACAGTCGTTAAGGGCTTTTAAAGTGATTAAAACTAGTTTATGGAGCGTTTGGCAATGCGTTTAACAGCCCGACAAGGGGCGTTTGGGGCATTTCGATATGGGTTTTATGACAATTTTAGGGGTGTTGTGTTTGATTGGGTATTTATGAGCTTTAATTAAATTCGTTATAACGATTAATTTTATAATAATATAAATATATGGAAATTACACGGATTGTTTTGGAAGTGAAAATATTATATTTTGTATATATGGAAAACGTTTTATAAACGAATAGGTCATGCCAAAAAATTTATAAATTTATATTTAATAAAGTTTGATAAATATTATTTAGGTACTTAAAATGTCTTAGTAATTATCAGATTGTCGAATAAGAAATAATGATTTATAAATATTATTTTATAAAATTATAACTATTGTATATACTTTTGAAACTTCGTTCGAAACTCCAAAGCGTGTGTGTTTGCTTTTGTAAAAGGGTTCTTTAAATTATCTAATAGGTGATTTTGAATGCGTGTCGAATTACTTTGGTTATATATCTTGACAATTTTATTTTGTGGTCGTCATCTTTCTTGGGTTAATTCGTGCGTTGTTTGTCCTTGTTATATAATTCAATATATGAATTATATACATGTTTCGTTTTTCCGTGTGCAATATATATTAGGTATATATACTGCATACCTTTGTGGTATCGTTCGCTTCATCTTACTTAACCAAAAACCGAACGTTCATGTCATGGGATATAAACGGTTTATCAACTGGTGGTATTGATGAAACCTTTCATTTGGAAAATTTGGATGAATCGAATTGGATGCTGGGAAATCATCGATAAGATAGACTACGACTTCTGGTATCGAGCAGTTCTGGTTTACGTTATGCTGCTCTTGGTATTTGCATTTCCGCAAATTCTCTACACATCGATGTGAGTTCATACCCCCTTTTTCTATTTCAGAATCGCTTCATAAATATTTTAAGTCTCTATTGGGGGAGATGCATGCTTGTTGATATCATATACGTGTTTATACGTTTTGATGATTGTTTGTGATATATACGTGGTTATACTTTGCAAGTATTGTTTATGCTACATATTGTGAATATGTGGCTGACTCATAGTTTCTTTTGATCTGCCTTATATGCTAATGTATTTGAGGTGTGATAATGCTTGTAACATCTTTTGGTTGACGCAAAACTATCCTTTTCTTGAATTACTTCGTTGGGGTTATGATTATGAAGATAATACTTAATTCTTGCTTATGAATGCAATCATGTTTCTTGATCTATTCTCTGAAGTTATGTTTATGATGATAATGCTCTGTTGCTTGCTTTTGGACGCAAAATGTGTTTTGTCTTGAATCACTTCGCGGAAGTTTTGTCATGAGCTTATTGCTATCGTAACTGGGTATCCTATATGCTTGACATTATTTAATGGATTCATATGCTGCTAAACTTTATATGCTTGCCATTATTTAATAGATTCATATGCTGCTAAATTCTATATGCTTGCCATTATTTAATGGATTCATATGCTGCTAAACTTAATATGCTTGCCATTATTTAATGGATGCATATGCTTCTAAACTTTATATGCTTGCCCTCCTATAATGGGATTCATATGCTTTAAAACATTTTGTTTGCGGTCCAATTAACCTTGGATGTGAATCTTGGCTATGATCCATTGGTCTTGAATGTGAATCTTGATATGATCTTGATATGCTTCTTATATGTGATCTTGATATTAATTATGCATGTGATATTGATATAAATCTTGCATGTGATGCTGATATAAATCTTGAATATGAACTGAATTATTTTGTGTTGGCTGTAATGATTTTGGCTAAATGTTGATATATGTCTGAACTTTGTGGTAAGCGTTGCTTTTGTTATGAAACTCTGGATTTCTAAACTCTTTTACGATACTACTTTTTGTAGTGGACTTTATAACTTTTGAAGTGTCATAAATATTTTAATAAAAATTATGAACTCACCAACTTTATGTTGACCGTTTTAAGCATGTATTCTCAGGTACTTGACTGTATGATTATATGGAGTCTGCATGTGATATTTGGCATAGAGGTCGTTCTCTCGGATCAAGACTCGGATAATCAGGGCGTAACAGGCCCCAAAACTAGTGTCCTTCCGCTGGGCGTATTTTTTTGTGTGTGTGTGGGGGGGGGGGGGGGGGTTATAATAACTTTTCCACCTACCTCGATTCCAAAGGTTTTCGCTTCACATCATCATAACTTATATGTATACTATGAGCAGTTAACAAATGATTCTTAGTTCGCTCATTCATTTCATTTATCGGAATAAAATGAGCAGAGTCAATCAGTCAACCTTGACGCAAACTGAATTAAATCCAGGCTGAGTTTTCGAGAGCTTAACAGTCATTCCATTGTAATTTGCTCCTACCTCCTTAATGATAACGAATAACACATTCGTAATCACTTAAAGGCTTATTTATCTCTTTTTAATCCATAATACATTGTAGGCTCTTACTATCGATGGATACTGTACATTTGGTGCCATACAGTTAATGTCTTCATAGGCGAAGAGTAAAAATCACCGCACCTAATTCCAAGTCATGGTTGTATAGTTTCCTCATTCTTTCTAAGTTTCCTACAAGCATATACTAATCAAACAACTCTAATTCCTTCAAGAGATGCATCACAATAAACAACAAAATCTTCACTTCCTTCGGGTAACGATAAGATCAGTGTGCTACAGAGTTTCCTTTTCATGGTTTCAAAAGCTTTCTCTTCATCATCGCCCCACACATACGGCTCATTCTTTTTAGTTAGCTTAGTTTATGGTTTTGATATCAAAGAGAATCCTTCAATAAACCTTCAGTAGTAACCAGCCAAACCTAGAAATTGTCGTACTTCAGTTGGAGTAGTTGGAGCATTCAAATTTTCGATGGCTTCGATTTTTGCAGGATCGACATGTAACCCACTTTTATCAATCACATGTCAGAGAAATTGCACAGAACTAAGCCAAAGATCACACTTTGAGAATTTCGCGTACAACTTTTCGTTCTTTAACAAGTTCAAGATAATCCTTAAATGTTCGGCATGCTATTCCTCGCTCTTAGAGTAGATTAGAATATCATCAAAGAAAACGATCACGAATTTATCTAGATACGGCTTACACATACGATTCATTAAGTCAATGAATACAACAGGTGCATTGGTCAAACCAAAAGGCATAACCCGAAACTCATAATGACCATAACGATTTCTAAACGCCGTAATAGGAATATCTTCCTCGTGTATGCGAAGTTGATAGTGAAAAGAACGAAGATTAATCTTAGACAAAACACGAGAATCTTGAAGTTGATCAGGTAAATCATAAACTCTTGGAAGCGGGTAACGATTCATAATAGTTAGCTTATTTAACTGTCGGTAATCGGTACACACACAGAACAAACCATCTTCTTTTAAATGAATAGAATAGGAGCTCCCCCAAAGTGACGAGCTTGGTTGAATAAAACCTTTATCAAATAGTTCTTGCAACTGCACAAATAATTACTTCAGCTCGGATGGTGCTAATCGATATGACGCACGTGCCACTATTGCAGCACCAGGAATGAGATCAATTAGGAATTCTATTTGACTTGGAGACGGATGCCCTGGAAAATCTTTCGGAAACACTTCAGGATAGTCACGAATGACTGGAACATATTCTACTCATTTCTCTTACGATTTCTTCTCCAATACTTGAGCTAGGAATAACTCACAACCTTTTTTTGATATACTTACGATCTCTAATGTACGAAACGATTTTCAGTTTGGAATTATTTCTCCTTTAGTTCTAGGTTGTACAACACTTGCTCCATACTTTAGAAATACTACGAGGACAAAATTTCCCAGTCAACCGCTTCCTCACCTTAGTCCATGGTGTCCCATAAGTAATGATACCTATGGAAGCAAATCTTCCATTCCACCACATTAATACACGACCTTTGAGAGTACCAAATTCATACTGCACCTTTTCCTCCAGATTATTGTCACTGATTTGAAAGAATGACGCCAGATTTTCAACAACTGACACAATCCTCCATCATCTTTAGTCCCCTTAAGAGTCTACGGTTTGAACTTCATGAATGAAAGTGTAGTTATAGCCTCTAATTTTAGGCATACTTGTTCCATCAGTACCACGAACATTATTGGCTCCAGCTTCTGCTCCACCAGTTCCATTTCCACTAGTTGTAGCTTCAGCTCCAGTTCCAGATCCATCATTCATGTTAGCCATGAATTTCATTAAAGGTACAACAACTTATTCACTAATAACTTGCATCATTCGTGCTTCAGTCATAGCTTTAATTACTGCATGATTCTTATGCAACACAAATCAAATCATTATGAGTATTCATTCAATGGTCGCGTTGTACCACAAGCAAAGAAAGATAACAATAGAACAATGTAGAATTAGGAATCAAAAGATAGTCATTACATCGATCACAAACTAGTACAGGTTGTATTGTCAAGCATTATAGATTATCATCGTCTAGTGCTATACAACTTAAAAGACTAGTCCTACTAACTGATGTCACAGTTTAGTTAGTGATTTATGGGAAGATACTACAATTGAAAAACTAATCCACTAAGAGTTACTAGGTAATTCACGTGGTTAAGAAGGCTTCTCAGTCCTGATAGAAGAAGATTTCTATAGTGCCTTTTAGAGAAGCTTTATATCCTTCTCAATTACTGGTTTTGGAACAGCCCAAATAGAACCATCCCACAATCAAAAGATGATTCAAGCAAACAAATTACGAGTCAATGAGGGTTTAAATGCGGAATGCTATATGCTTAAGCCCACACGTTTATATATCATTATTTCCATGGATTGATCAAATCCATCCAAATAAGATTTAGAAAATTGTGGTTTAACAATTTATAATTTCCTTGTTCAAATAAATGGCCAATTCATTTCAACAAGATAATTATAAATCACCTTATTTAAGCATCGCTAGCTCAACGTAGAAGATCAGGATCGAAATAAATGAGAAACTGATTTAACAGAAAATGATCAGTAATATGATATGGAATCCTGGTTGGCATGTGAATACCATACCAATCAATTTCAATTCCTAACAACCAATAAGTACAATCCCGGACAAACTTGTTTCTAACAAAACAATAGAATGTCAAAGATTAATGAAAATGAGGATTAAATTTACTAAACGAAATGAACGGGTCGATAGATCAAGAATAAGAACCAAGGAGTCAAAATCCTTGTAACCAAAAGAATATCATCAAGAATATTAACCATTTTGTTGGGATCATGTATATCCACAACTTAATTAGTCTCGAGAATAACATGATTCATTTCAGGAATAGCTTTGGCGCTAGCATTAAAATGAATAGGGTGGCTTCGTGACAATCTACGTCGTATAAATATCTCGTATAAGTATAAAACTATCATTTATAATTAAATAAATGGAAACATACCTTGTAATTAACAAGTACAAATAATCGATAAAGATTTCAGTATATATATATAATCCCATATACATAAATAAATACTCTCATTCTCGTCCATTGGTAACTCGGAGGTTTCACTTGCAACTGTTATAGTTAAAAGATTTCAAAAATTCTTTTTTGGAAAATCTTTTCGTTATCTATAACTTGAGCTCTGATACCAATCTGTAACAAACCCAAATTCGGTCATAGTAGCGGAAGGGTCCTTGGGTGTTACTATCATGATTCAAGCTCATAATCATAGAAAACGGCTCAAAACGAGCCGTTTTAATAAAACATCCATTCATTCATTCAACGATAAAACTTTACCCATGGTCCCAGATAATTTAAAGTTTACAAAACACCATAAATAATAAACGTTCTTTGAATGGATATGTTTTAGAAAAGCGAGCCAAAACATTTCAAATATGCAAGCTTCACGAAACCGCCTTCCTCGAGTACCTTCCCTATGGACCTGAGATAAAACATGCTGATGACGTATAGTACCCAACCAGGTCATGGACCCGGCCCACGGGTACTACTCGCATCCGGCCCGTCACGGATGGGTTGGATTAATGTCATTTAAGCTTATGTCTATAAAAGGATATACTTAAACAGACCAAGCAGATTGTGCATAAAAAAAAGAAAATCACAGCAAGTCCAAAGTCAACAATAGGAGACTAAAGAAATTACACAGCAACAATAATACAGCCTAGCACTAGATTTAGAAAAGCTGAATCCAAGATATAAACCATAACAAACTCAACAACATATTGATTTAATCTAAACAGCAAACAAGTTCTAAATCAAACGTATATCAGCAAAGACTAATAAGTATCCATAAGGTACTATCAGAACCCATTAACATCTAACTTACACATATAGATCAACAGATCCAAACATAACAATCAAATAAATGAAATTTAAGAACAACTAAAACTTAAATGAAAAACATTCAATCAGTCAAAATAAAAATTGACAAACCAACTCCACACATCATAAGCAGAATATTACCCATTGTTCTCATTCGAACTCAGCAGGTTAAAATTCATGTATAACAAATTCCATTTATTATCACTTAAGAACATTGAACCGAACACCATCGAATCTAAATCCTCTACAAGATTTATAACATCATTCTAACATTACCAAGATCAAGCTGACATTACAATCAACCCAAACTCACAAGATGAATAATTATTAACTCATTATTATCACATAACAATTTTAAATAAGCAGAATCACACGAGCTAACAGACCTTTAATTCAATCAAACATGATGTCGCAAACAAAAAGTAAACATCATCATAATAACCTAAAAGCAGTATCTAATAGATCACAACAAAACATACATATAAGCAGATTCAAACATTATCAATTATCATTATAAACTAAAAGAAACTTATAAAAATATTAAAAAGAGATTAACCTTAAGTTTGGAGGAACCTTTGATGATGAAGGATAGGCGCTGAGCCTCCTTAATAATTATCCGACACCAAACATCACACTAACATCACTAAACAAGTTCTTTATGAACCTCCATGAGAAAATCGAACCAACAACTTTGATTTAAACTTTTCTAGTAGGGAAAAGCTTTTTCCCAATCTCCCTTATATTATTTAATTTAAGCTATGATAAAAGCTTAATCAAATAATATTTGTATCATTATAATCAGTTTAGATTTAAATTAAAGTAACATTCATTCCACAAAAATTCAAACGCGATATTAAAGACATAGATATTAAAAAATGATTTTAATAGTAAATATAAAATAAGAGTAAGATCAAGAGATTGAAACTTAAAAAACACTAAATTATTTCAAATCAAAATATTACAATACCATTAAAAGAAAATTACATTAACCTAAAACTATTTTGACATAATAATAGTAAGAAAGAAAGGGATGATGAATACATTATTTTTGGGGGTTTTTATAGGCAAACCCCAAGGCCTTCTTGAGGTGGTTTGTTGATAAAGAACAATTTTTGGACATTGGATCATCTATTTTTCTTCTCTTTCTTGATCAAGGGCTTAGAATGGCCCTTGGTGGTGATGAAATCCACCAATCAAAAGAGAGATGTGACATAATAAGTGTGAAAACACTTATCCTTTTACCACTTAATTATAATAATAACCAAGCCAAAACGTGTATTTTATGTCGTAAATGTCGGAATTACGCGTGGTTTTTTTTTTGTTGTGATTTAGGATCAAAATCTGAAAAGGGAAGAAAACACAGGCTTTCACGGGCTTTTATCGAAGAAAAAGACAAAAGACGAAGTCAAAAGATCAAGAGTGCAAAAAGAACGGAAGTCCAAGGCCTATTCTGAAGATTTATCGAAGAAAAGTCTAAAGACGGAAGTTTAATAAAGTCGAAGAACTCAAGTCTAATTAATTAAGAAATTACTAGACGAGATTAATTAATCCCGAGACAAGTCGAAAAAGTCGAAGAATTTAGAAGACGAAAAGACGAGAAAGAAAGAAAGAAGGAAGCTTCCAACACATGCTAACCTCCCTTCTCCCTATAAATAGAGACTTCATTTCATTTTTTAGTTTTGTTAGCTAATTTGACAACTTAGCTCTCCACCTTTAATTACTTGCACCTTTAATTTTCATGTCATTTTACTTAATTGTCATTTTAATTTTCTTGTCTTGCACCTTTAATTTCTTGCCTTTAATTCAAGTAAGTCTTTTAATTTTGTTGTTAAATCTTTATTTTCCTTTAATCAAGTTTTCATTATCATTCTCATTCTACTTTTCTTGTTTTTGATTTGATTTTGATTCAGATTAAGCATTCATTTTGCTTGATCTTATTGCTTATTTGATTAAAAAGTTTACCTTTTTATTCTTATCTAGGCTTTTATACGAATTAAGCTTTAAGCTTGACATGCTTATTGGCTTATTTTGTGTTTAGCATATTTGTTTTAAAGTTTTCTTAAAAGTTTTATCTTATTAAAGTTTATTTTATAAAGTTTGCTAATTTTGTGTCTTGAAAGTATTTAAATTTGTGCTTATTGTGTTCGTCTTATTATTGCGTTGGTAAAGTTTTGATTTGTGTTTATTAGTCTTAGCTTATTTAGTTTTGCCTATTACATATCTCATTCCATCGGAAAGGGATCTTGGATTCCGACGGCTTTCACTTATTCCGATAGTGACAATTGGAATAGGGTTCTGAGATTCCGACGGCTCTTTGCGATCAACATTCAGATAGAGTAATTCCCCCTTATTCCGATCGTGATTGCGATCGCTCATTGCGATCGTATATTGCGACGGGTCTTAAGGATTTATTGCGACGAAGTTCTACCAAATTTCTGGCAGCCATATTCCGATGCATTATTCCGACATATTTGTTTGTAGTTATTCCGATGCTTTTGTTTTTATTACATTTCGATAGATTCTAGGTTTAAACATTCCGATAGATTTCACTATAGTTATTCTGATAGATTTGTTCTTACTTATTCCGATACTTACATTCCGATAAGTATTCCGACGGCTTTGTGGTGACAGCATTCCGACGGGATTCCGACGGATTGGGTTTTGTTTTAAAATTTTGCCTTAGTTTAAGTTTTCAAGTTTGCATTGTTTTAAGTTTCAAATTTTCATTTTTATTTAATTGTAAAATTTACTTTTCGTCAAGCTTTAATTTTTGTCATTTAATTATTTACTTTTGAAAGTTTTAAATTTTGCACCATTTACTTTTTAATTAGTTTTATTTTTAATTACTCGTCATTTACTTTAAAGTTTCGCAATTTAATTTTACTACAGCGACCAATCTATTTCTTTTTCACCAAAAGACGATTGAGTCACACTTAAACCAGTAATCAATTCGAATTGAACCGATTTCAACGAACTTTCATAACTAAGTAAAATCTAGTTATTAAATGGCGCCGCTGCCGGCTCTTTTTGTAAAGATTAACGGTTTTCTGTGAGAGACGCGTTGAATTTTGGGATCCATTCACTCGTGAACGTTATTTTTCTTGCTCAAAAATTTTCAAAAATCCATAAAAATTAAAAATTGTTAAAAATCCATAAAAATTAAAAATTTTCAAAAATCCAAAAAGATTTTTAATTTTATTTTTACACGTACATATATATTCTCTATTTCTTTGGTATCTTTTTCTTTTTCTTTTTGCAGGTGTATGCGTACTAGATCTTCGACTTATTCAGAGCCCGAGACTCGTGAAGAGTTAGATATGGCTGGTGTACACTACAACAATAATCCACCTCAACTCAACATGAATAACAACAACAATGTTCCCCCACCCAACCTTCGAACGATGGAGGAGTTGTGTCAACCTACGATGAATGGACGAGGAGGACCGATTGCGCCGATGCAAATCACGGCTCCAGAGTTTTCGTTGAAGCATCACATGATCCAACAAGTTCAAAACACTTGTCCATTTCGTGGATTGCCGGATGATGATGCCAACAAACACCTCGACAAGTTCATTACCGTAACTCAAAGCATGAAGTTGCCCGGTGTTACCATGGATTTTCTTCGCCTTCACCTATTTCCACACACATTATCACACCATGCCGAAAAATGGTTTGATCGTCTTCCGAAGAATTCAATTCATACTTGGGACGAGATGACTTAACGATTTTTGTCGCGCTACTTTCCACCATCCATGGTTACGAGCCTTCGGAATCAAATTAGTGGATTTACACAAGAACCTGATGAATCACTTTTTGCTGCTTGGGAACGCTATAATGTTTTGATCGATCAACGTCCAAACCACAACATTCTCCCCGTCACCTTAATTGATACCTTCTACAATGGTTTAACTTTTCGTGATCGTGATACGATTAATGCAGCCGCCGGTGGCACATTTATGAAAAGAAGACCCGAGGAGTGTAGAGAGCTTATAGAGAACATGACTACTCATCACAAAAATTGAGATTCATCCACATCTCCAAGGAATAACCCGTGAGTCAATGTTTCTTCTACTTCTTCAAACCCTGATATCACCGAATTGACCCGCGCGATGGTCTAAATGAGCAAGAATATGCAACTTTTGGCTACAAATCAATAACAACAAGTTAAAGCTGTAGCAACTTCTTGTGAGATTTGCGGGGGTCCTCATTCATACACTGATTGTCCTTCTACTCATGACAATCCAAAAAACGTGTATGCAGCTTATGGTAACTATTCAACGGAAAACCATCAAGCTCGACCTCAAGGTGATCGTAACTTGTTAAGTTACCGTTCGAACAACTTTCTTGCACCCGGTTTTTCTCCTCAAAACCACAACCCCAAGAACTTTAATAGAAGCAACCCAAACCAACCTCGAACTTCTAATCCTTATCACCCACCCGCTCAACAACCACCACCCATTAATCAAGATGTTGAAACTTTCATGAGGACCCAAGGAGAGCAAATCAAGAATCTGCAAAGCCAAATCATCAATTTGAAAGGAGATATCACTAAGCAAGGGAATGATATTAGATCCGAGCTTCGACATGATATACAAACCTCTTTTACCAATCAAACAAATGATTTGAAGAATATGCTGGCTAGTTTCTTACCAACTACTCCACCCTCTACTTCGGGCTCTCTTCCTTCTAATACCGTCACCAACCCAAGAGCGAATGTGAGTGCTATTACTACACGCAGTGGAGCCACCTTAGTAGGACCATCTATCCCTCCCCCAGTTACTCCATCTACACCTCCTCCACCACCATTTATCCCTCCTACTCCCACGCCTAGTATTAGTTCTCCATTACCGTCTCCACCTCTTACTGAAGTAGTACCCAAGAAACACCCTTCACCAACCCCACCTTCCACCTTTAAACCTTCAACATCTCAACCTTTACCTGCTACACCTACACCACCTAAACCCAACATCCCTTATCCTTCTCGCTTAGACAAAGGCAGATTGCTCACAAAGGATGACATTCAAGTGTCAAACTTTTTGAAGAAGATTTCGGGAGTGACCATCACCCTTAGCCTTGTTGAAGCTCTTGCCCAAATGCCGCAATTTGTTAAGATGTTTAAGGAATTGCTCAATAAGAAGGAGAAGATGGCTGAGTTTGTTAATACTTGATTGAATGAAAACTGTTCTGCAGTCCTTCTTAAAGAACTTCCGGAGAAACTTGGAGATCCCGGTCGTTTTGTGCTACCATGTACTTTTAACCAAACCGAAGAATTTACTGCCTTAGCCGATCTCGGGGAAAGTATAAATTTGATGCCTTTAAGTGTTTGGAAAAAGTTATCATTACCCGACCTTACACCAACAAAGATGACTCTGGAACTAGCAAATAGAACTCTCGCTTACCCCGTTGGTATTGCCGAAGATGTGTTTGTTAAAGTTGGTACCTTCACTTTTCCGGTCGACTTTGTTGTTGTTGATTATGAAATGGACCCTCATATTCCGTTAATACTTGGTCGGCCATTCTTGAGAACTGAAAAAGCCTTAGTCGATGTTGCCGAAGGTGAGGTAATCTTAAGAGTCAGGAATGAGGCACAAGTTTTTAAAATGGGGAAGATCACAACCAAACCCAATGGAAGAGAATCAGCGAATATGATTAATGTGCTTGATGATTTTGTCGTCTACAATAATCCCCTTTTCGATTCTTGCTATGACAATCCACTTTTCCAAGATGATGTGGATGATTCTCTCTCCAATTTAGATCCTCCACCAATTCATGAGTCTCCTCCAATTTATGATGACTATGATGATGATTCTAGTACCGATGGAGATGATTATGATAATTTTGTTTCAGAGTATCCAGACATGCCAACTTATGATGACTTTGATGATGTCGATACTCTCTCGAGTGATTCTTCACATGATGACCTTGCACCTACTTTTGATGAAGATCCTCCACCAAAAATGCTTGATCCTACTTTGGATGACTACTCATTTGAGGAAGACTTTGCTACTTTTCTCAATACCTACTTCCCAAATGAGAGTGATTCTCCTCCTTTGGACTTTGATTTTGGTCTTTATCCTCCTTTGGATATGAAGAAACCCGTTTCAAAGGAGAAGAAGCCGGCTGACACCGATATCCGCAGTACCTATGTCTTGACACCTCTCTATCCACCCTCTGAGGATGAGATTGTGAGATTTATGATCGGATCTTCTTCAAGGTCTACTGAGCCCGAGTGTTATTTTCCCCTAAAGGAAAAGGTGTTCGATCCCGATATTGCAAATTTTAAGCCATCTCAGTATCCATCTAATGAAATAAAAGGAAATATTTTTGGAACTTATGGAGATATGCTTGCACCTCATCACACTGTTTACCACCGTGCTCAATCTTTGCTTAAGGGAACCTTGCCTACTCTTCTTTGGCTTGCCTTGTTCGCCTTAAGCCTTTGCTATTTGATGGACGAAAACCATGTATTTGATCCCAGTGGATGTGTTTCAATCTTCTTACCATGCTAATTCAGGTCGAGTCAGGCTCACGACCCGGTTAACAAAAACAAGCGCTTCTCGGGAGGCAACCCGCAGTATCTATCCTTTTTCTCTGTTTTTATTATAAATGTAGGGGGAGAACCTAGTATGTGTTTGTTGTTTTCTTTCTAATCATGTGCAAGGATTCGAGCTTTCAAAGATCCATTAATGATGCCTTTTGACAACCCGTGATTCCGTGTACATGTCTTCCCGGTTCTATCCTAAACTCTTTTGATTCACTATTTTATATTCTTCAATATTTAAATAGTAATCACTTTAGTTGTCTCTTCCTTAGCAAGATTTAAACAACGTGCACAATGTCCTAAGTGTAGGGGAGTTTACTTCCACATGCTTAAACATTGAGGACAATGTTTATATTAAGTGTAGGCGGACTTCTATCGAAGTTAAGTGGCCTTTTCCTTGTATTTGTCCTCATTTTAACCGGAAAATTGATTTTTCGACATTTTTTAGAATTTTTGATCTATTTTGGCCTAGTTGTTTTTATTTTGTTATAGTTATTTTCTTTCTTTGTTAGAATAAATTTTAATAAAGTGGTTTTAATTTTTAGCCGTTGTGAATCTTTTGACTCAACCCGACTTTACTTATCTAACTTTACTCTAGCTAGTATCCTTAACGTGTTTAAGTCAAGTTTTGCTAGGCTTTTATATAGGGAACTTTAAAACGCGAAAGTCTTAACTCTTACGAGTTAAGAACAAGAACTTTTCGCAAGTTCCTATAATTGATCCTAGAAAGTCGTTTATCAAGGGAACTCTAAAATGCGAATTCTAAACTTGAAAAAGTCTAAGAATTTGCAAGATCCTATAGATGACTTGAAAACCCAAAACTTTGATTTAATAGGCTAAGCATCTACGAGTCTCATTCCTTGAGATTTTAAATTGTGGAGAACGAGAGATGATAGAGTCAATTATAAGTTTGGTATTCTTTCATGAATTTATGTGAGTTGATTATAATCTTTTTCTCCCATCGCTTGTTAATAAATATATTTCCAATAAATAAGGTTGTACGATTTGAAAAGTTACTTAGCTTCTAGCACAAGATCGTTTAAAAGTTGCTCGGTATTAATTAGAGTTCATAGCCAAGGCATAACTTATTGAAGCGGGATGCAAGATTGGCGAGTCCGAAAAGGTCCTAACAAGACATGAGGGCTACATTTTGTTGCTAAAGATCCAAAGTGATGTGAAGAATCATTTATCAAAAATCAATATGAAGGATCGAGACACACGACGAAAAGCAAATACTCCCCTAAAGATCATGGAGAAGTCTATCCAAAAAGGCCCTAACAAGGTATGAGGAAAAATAAATCCAAGTCCTAAAAGGAGGCGGATCGTTGTATATCAAAATCCCAAATAAAGATTAGAGAAAAATGAAGAAGTCGTGGTCCAAGTATGAAGAATCTCTCAAAATTCCAAGTGAATAAATTCCTATTATGAAGAGAAGAACATTATTTCAAGAACGTCTCTCAAGATTCGATGTATGAAGTCACTGCCAAATATCGGTCCGAGAAAGTTCTCAAATCGTGAAGCGAGTTATGCCAAGATATGAACTTTATGAGGTCCCGAGAAGCAGTTTTAAAAGATTTTGTCCTTTAGCTAACTATTGATTAAATTGTCCCACTTTATTTTCAGCCTAAATAACTATCGAAATAAGTCAACAATGCATCCTCGTGATCATTCAAGACAATAATAAAATATAAGAGATACACCTAGGAATAAGGGTGTCTAAGTAAATAATTGGCCCACATGAGTTCGTGTTAGTTTGCTAACTTATAATAACAATGATCTCGTTTTTAAGCTTGGTATGGGGAACGTGAAACTTGAGGGTGATAATCATTCATGACATTCCAAAACCCCAAGGTAAGTTTTTGATCTTTTTACTAGTTTTCTTCCTTTAAAAATTTTGTCTCTTTAATAAAGGCCAATGTGGATTGATTGTAATGGAAAATGTAAAACTTGCTTTATAATTAATGCATTACATGAGGACATTTCAATGGTCAAGTGTAGGGGATTTGATAAGTGTGAAAACACTTATCCTTTTACCACTTAATTATAATAATAACCCAGCCAAAACGTGTATTTTATGTCGTAAATGTCAGAATTACGCGTGGTTTGTGTTTTTGTTGTGATTTAGGATTAAAATCTGAAAAGGGAAGAAAACACGGGCTTTTATCGAAGAAAAAGACAAAAGACAAAGTCAAAAGATCAAGAGTGCAAAAAGAACGGAAGTCCAAGGCCTATTATGAAGATTTATCTCAAGAAAAGTCTAAATACGGAAGTTTAATAAAGCCGAAGAACTCAAGTCTAATTAATTAGAAAATTACAAGACGAGTTTAATTAATCCCGAGACAAGTCGAAAAAGTCGAAGAATTTAGAAGACGAAAAGACGAGAAAGAAAGAAAGAAGGAAGCTTACAACACATGCTAACCTCCCTTCTCCCTATAAATAGAGACTTCATTCCATTTTTTAGTTTTGTTAGCTAATTTGACAACTTAGCTTTCCACCTTAAATTACTTGCACCTTTAATTTTCATGTCATTTTACTTAGTTGTCATTTTAATTTTCTTGTCTTGCACCTTTAATTTCTTGCCTTTAATTCAAGTAAGTCTTTTAATTTTGTTGTTGAATCTTTATTTTCCTTTAATCAAGTTTTCATTATCGTTCTCATTCTACTTTTCTTGTTTTTGATTTGATTTTGATTCGGATTAAGCATTCATTTTGCTTGATCTTATTGCTTATTTGATTAAAAAGTTTACCTTTTTATTCTTATCTAGGCTTTTATACGAATTAAGCTGTAAGATTGACATGCTTATTGGCTTATTTTGTGTTTAGCTTATTTGTTTTAAAGTTTTCTTAAAAGTTTTATCTTTTTAAAGTTTATTTTATATAGTTTGCTAATTTTGTGTCTTGAAAGTCTTTAGATTTGTGCTTATTGAGTTCGTCTTATTATTGCGTTGGTAAAGTTTTGATTTGTGCTTATTAGTCTTAGCTTATTTATTTTTGCCTATTACATATCTCATTCCATCGGAAAGGGATCTTGGATTCCGACGGCTTTCACTTATTCCGATCGTGACAATTGGAATAGGGTTCTGAGATTCCGACGACTCTTTGCGACCAACATTCAGATAGAGTAATTTCCCCTTATTTCGATCGTGATCGCGATCGCTCATTGCGATCGTATATTGCGATGGGTCTTAAGGATTTATTGCGACGAAGTGCTGCCAAATTTCTGGCAGCCATATTCCGATGCATTATTCCGACAGTTTTGTTTGTAGTTATTCCGATGCTTTTGTTTTTATTACATTCCGATAGATTCTAGGTTTAAACATTCCGATAGATTTCACTATAGGTATTCCGATAGATTTGTTCTTACTTATTCCGATACTTACATTCCGATAAGTATTCCGACGGCTTTGTGGTGACAACATGCCGACGGGATTCCGACGGATTGGGTTTTGTTTTAATATTTTGCCTTAGTTAAATTTTCAAGTTTGCATTGTTTTAAGTTTTCAAATTTTCATTTTTATTTAATTGTAAAATTTACTTTCTGTCAAGCTTTAATTTTTGTCATTTAATTATTTACTTTTGAAAGTTTTAAATTTTTCACCATTTACTTTTTAATTAGTTTTAATTTTAATTACTCGCCATTTACTTTAAAGTTTCGCAATTTAATTTTATTACAACGACCAATCTATTTCTTTTTCACCAAAAGATGACTGAGTCACACTTATACCAATAATCAATTCGATTAGATACATTCAACGAACTTAATTTTTATACTTGGTAATACCTTGTATCATGACACATCAAAAGTGCCACGTGGATTGGTAGCACCATCATCTTCCTTCCTATATTGTATGCAATTAATTGAGGCGCGTGAACTTTAATCTCCAAAGATAAGAAAAACCCCAAATTTGGATTTAGGGTTTGTTCTTGTGGTGGCGGTGATAGACTTGTCTGCGTTTCTTTTATGGCTTTGGTTGTAACGTAATGTTTGAACTAAAGTGAAAAGATATCACTTTATATTACTTCCACCGTCTATAAGTTGTCACATGGGCTTTGACCCAATAACAAGTTATACTCCCACCGTCTCATTTTTAGCTGTTGGGCTTGGGCCCAAATGATTTGTTATTTATTCAATCCGTCTCAATACTTGTAGTTTTGGGCTTGATTTGGGCCTTTGACCCAAAAGTAAATAAACTATATCCACTATTGGGCTTTCAGGCCCAATAAGCAAATGTGAGTCCCACAAAGCCCATTAACTTTTGATAAAGTTATATCCTCGAATACGAACTTGATTTTTGGCTTTCTTGAAATTATCTTCAAACTCGTGTCGTTTTTGCCGGTTTTCGTGGTCTTGGGTACCTACACACATGAAACAACAAACATGCATATACAATACAAAATCCATATGTTTTATGCAATTATTGTTCATTTATTAATATAAATGATATGAGTAAATTCACTCATATCAGTGGCGTAGGATAAACTCTCATGGGAAGAGAGCTCCTACCCCTTCTCACAAAAGTGGTTATCATAATCAATCGAAAGGTAGGGGAAAACCCCCCTGTCACGACCCTTCGGGGTCTGACTCGGATGATCACCACCCCAGACGCCGCCGACCTAGGTATTTCACCCCTGAACCATCGGATGACGAAGGACTCTATGGTGACACCTACTATCGTGCTGAAGAGGAGGAAGATCTCTCCCTTCCATGGTTTAGCGAGAGGGAGGATGCTGTAACACCCCCTGATGGTCAATTGCAGCGAAATAGTACATGAGGTGTTACTTGCGTGGATCGATAGCACACAGTATATAGAGCAATGATTAATAATAGTTATTTGAAACATATTACATGAATTAATTGTACACACTTAGTATCTTGTTTGTAAAACCACATTTATTATAAAACAGAAGTAAATATCCTAGCCCAATGGTAGACATGATGCTCCCTAAAATGCTGGAATCCAATGCATGAACCTGCTTTATTTTCCTGAGAAAACATATAGACTAAAATGTGGGGGTCAACACGAAGTTGATGAATTCATAGGTTTAGTTAAATAAATAAATTACTAATATGCCAAACACCACAATCATAGTAGGACAATCACAGTCCAATACTATAGTAGTTCCTACTGCCCTGTAATAGAAGCTAGACAAAAGATGCTTAGTACGCCCATTTGGGTCTATCCTGATGTTGTTCCCGCAGTCTGACAATGAAATAAACCTGTTGCTTGGCCTAAGCGTTTCGTGATAGCAAGTCACGCAGGCCGGGTGTTGTCAATACCCGAATAGATCTATTCATACATTTTGCGCTACACTATTAACTATTACAGTCCACGGGTATGGGGCAAACAATAGGCAATAAATTGTTGTTGTCATCAGTGCGTGTTATGCATATTTAAATATATATAGTTTTTGTATGTTTTCTCCCCCAGTTATAAAATAGTAAAGATGGGGCCATGAACTCACCTTAGTGGTAGTGATGTGAGAATGATGTCACTGAATAAACTGGCACAGTATGATCACGAACTGGAGAAATTACCTAAGTAATTTTAAGTGCCTTAGTAAATACAAAATAACAATGCAGGATGAATGTGTGGATGAAAATGCATGATCACAATTAATAAGCTATTACGACCGTTTAAGTTTTTATACTTATAGTGAATTGTAAATATATACATTTTTTGTTTCTAAAAATATATATATATATTGTTTAGTAAAATGGGTAATAAATTAAATAAATAGATTTTGTATTATTTAATTTATTGTAAGAAAATAAAATACAATTTACTTTTCTTAAGGCTTAAAAAACATGGTTAACGGGATTTGTCAGTTTATAAGGTTTCGCGAATAAACTTAGTAATTTGTTTAATCATCCAAACGGCTAAGTTAATTTATCAATAAAATAATTTATTAATATTTTTAATTAACTTAAATTACACTTGAGTCCTTGTTAGTATAACAATTTACCAAAAATATCCTTTAAGGTTTCGTTCGTTAAGTATATTGCGTCGTTAGTCCTTGTCCTTTTAATTTATTTACAAAAACACCCTAGGGCTTATAAAACTTTGGGGAAATGACCAAACACCCCCCTATGTCTCGGAAATAATTTAGTTAGGGGCAGGGTTTGTTTTAAGTTTTCAAAATGACACAATTGGTCCTTGAAGTCTCGAAATATTCAAATATAATAGTTAGGGCTTGTAATTAGTTTCTAAAATGACACCTTTGGTCCTTGAGGTCTCGAAGTATTTAAAAAATAAGTCTAGGGCTTGTAAATAGTTTCAATAATGGCAATAATGACCCTTGAAGTCTCGAAATATTTAAAAAGGGCAACTAGGGCTTATATTAAGTTTTAATACTTGCACAATTAGTCCTTGTGGTTTCGTTTAACTCTCGGTTTAAAACAAACACACCCTAAACTTTTGGAAATGACACATTTGGCCCTTAAACTTCTATAAAGTCATGAAATCATTTACACATGTTTTATTAATTTATAAAATCGACCCTAACTTTCACTAATTAGCAATAATGGCACGAAAAGTTTCCACAATTAAGATTTGGGCTTGGTTGGCCCAATAGGGTCTCGGCTTGGGTTAAATGGGCCTAGTGGGCTTGTTTGATTAACTAATAATTTACTAAATGGGCTAGTAACTATAACTTGCTTATTGGGCTTATATCTAAATATTTCTAGGCTTATCAATAAATTATGGGCTTATTTACATTCGGCTTATTTCTAAGTTTGGGCTTATATGTGAGTTTATATGACTCGACTTAATTAACATTTCTAGGGATTATATGAGCTAGGTTAAATATTTCTAAGTCTCGGCTTATATAGATTTTTAGGGTTTACATGGCCTAGCTTAAATAGGGTTTTAGGTTTCGGCTTATATAAGTTTTTAGGGTTTCAATGACTTAGCTTATATAAGTTTTAGGTTTCGGCTTATATTAGGTTTTAGGGTTTCTATGTCATGGCTTATATAAGGTTTTAGGTCTCGGCTTATATAAATTTTATAGGCTTATAGGACTAGCTTATATAGGTCTAGGCTTATATGACTTATGGGTTTATATATGCTTATATGTTTCGGCTTATATTACATTTTATATACTTTTATGACTTAGTACTTTACTTTAGGGCTTACACTAAGTTCTTTATGCATATTCTTACAAGTCTTATGGTTTTGAAGCAAGATTACCCATGGACACCATATAAGCCATGGGCTTATATGTTGTAAAGGGTTTGTTTTAGAGTTTTAAACGTATGCATGTACTCCTAAGTCCATTTTTATAACATATACATGCATGACAAGTGTAATGAGTAAGGAAAAGTTTAGAAAGGTTTCATACTTACTTGTTTCAAGAAAACTTGGTGATGACTATGGTTTAGGAGTCCTAGACGTAGGGTTCTTCTTATAAGTGACCTAGGATGATCTTGGACTTGACTTGAATGCTAAGAATCTTGGATAACATGCACTAAATGCTTGGTGAAGACCAAGAATAGGTTGAAGTAAATGCTTGAGCTCGTCTAGGTGTTTTGTTGAGAGTGTATCCGAATGTGAGGAACGTAAGTGATGTGTGAGTTCAAATGTTTGATAAATATCTCAATGTGAGACTGAGGGGTGTGGTTTGGGGCTTATACACGTCTAAGAGAGATTGTGTAGCTGGATATGGTAAATTTTGGTGTGTACCATGTAAGTACAAGGTTTTAATGAGCCAAGATGTACACTTGACCCTAAAATTCCTTATGCCATCGCATGTTTAGCATCCAAGGGGACAAAGTAAGACTTGTATAGTGTTAATGATAAATGGAAAGGTTGTACAATTAAAATGGATGTATGGTGTGTTCTAGCACACATTAGTGTCAAAGTGGGAGGGCTAGGTGTCTTATTTACATTATACAAGTATAGTTAAGTTAGTACATTCTTTAAATGCCCAAAATTATACATGGTGCCTTGGTTTTGAAAATAAACGGCGGTATTGGCTTAGTCAAGGAAAAAGGAAGTGTTTCTATAGTGTATTTTTAATGAGATGTGTTGTACAAAGTCTAGAAAGTCAAAAGTGTAATTGGTAAAGGTTTTTGGTATGTAATGTTATGTATTTGTATACATTCGGCTAAATAGTGAGTCTAAGGTATTTTTATGTTTAAATCTTACGTCTAAGTATAGTTACTAGGAGTATAGGCATAGTATTGTGTGAGTAGGTTTAAGTCTAGGTTGATTTTGGTTAAGTTTGGGATCCTTGGTGAAAGTATGGTCATATTTAGATGAGGAAATAATTTACTTTATTAAAATGTATGATAACTTAGTTTAAATAAGTTAGAATGGTTAAAGGTACTGTTTAATAATAAAAACAGTTGATGTCGTAACGTAATGTCGTTCATGATGTGAGAAAATATATATATCTATATATTTAAAGCTTTAAAGTAATTCTTAAGTAATTATTATTAATTGTGATCGTGAGTTTGGATTTTTATGAACCAATACGATGAATGCTTATGATTATAAGTTCAGGTGACTTAAATGTCCCAAAAGAAGTGATTGTTTACTGTCCCGCATACTCATATAAGATAGTCATACAAATGTGGTTGTGTCCTTATGAATAAATGTTCAAAATCATAATGTATGCTATGTGATTAAATGTTTCCATGTTCTGATGATTAAAATAATGTATGCTCATGTATGATGCATATGATTGCTCAAAAGATTTCATGCAAAGGTGGTAATATATATACAGATATCATGAGGTGACGTGTACAATGATGACATAGTCAAAACCTGAAATTTAAAGGTTTTACAGCATTAACCCGTTATTTTAGCTTTGTCCTTAAAGCTTAAGATGACGTTACTGCTCAGGTGAACAGATGTTGGTACTTAGCTCTAAATGAGTCTTCGTGTTCTCATGTGAACTCAGGACCTTTCCTGGAGTTCCATCGTATCTTAACTAACAGGATTTGGTTTCGCTTTAGCTTCTTGACTACTCTCTCAATGACTTCCACCGGTTCTTCTATGAACTGAAGTTTGTCATCAAAGTGGACTCGCTCCAATGGCATGGCTAGCGGCTCATCCGCGTAGCATTTCTTCAGGTTTGAGACATGGAATGTAGAGTGTACCCGACTCAACTGATGGGGCAACTCTAAACGATAAGCGACTTCAACGACTCTGGCAGTCACCTTGAAAGGTCCTACGTAACGTGGATTTAGTTTCCCACGTTTCCCAAATCGCACGATGCCCTTCCAAGGTGATACCTTTAGCATAACATGGTCACCTACTGCAAACTCCATAGGCTTCCGTTTCCTGTCTGCATAGCTCTTCTGTCTATCCTGGGCAGCCTGACTTCACTGTTTGATGAGAGTGATCTTCTCATTCATTTCTTTGATTAGTTCGGGTCCAGTCAGTTGGAATTCCCACACCTCTGCCCATCATACGGGTGATCTACACTTGCGGCCATAGAGGGCCTCAAATGGTGTTGCTTTAATACTGGCATGGTAGCTGTTGTTGTATGAGAATTCAACTAATGGTATATGTTCGACCCATCCTTTCCCAAAGTCGATCACGCATGCTCTTAGCATGTCTTCTAGGGTTTGGATTGTTCGTTCACTCTGACCGTCAGTCTGCGGATGATATGCGGTACTCATGTCCATGTTTGTTCCTAAGCTTCGTTGGAAGGCTTTCCAAAAGTTTGACGTAAATCTACCATCTCGATCACAAATGATTGAGACTGGTATACCATGTCTAGTCACTATTTCCTTCAGGTACAACTTGGCTAACTTGTTCAGAGAGTCATTTTCTCTGATGGGCAGGAAATGAGCTGATTTTGTGAGTCGATCAACGATTACCCAAATTGTATCGTAACCGTAAGATGAAGTAGGAAGTTTTGTATTGAAGTCCATTGTGATGTTGTCCCATTTCCATTTTGGTATTTCAGGTTGGACTAACAAAACGGATGGCCTCTGATGTTCTGTCTTTACTCTGGCACAAGTCAGACACATCTTCACGTATGTGGCAATGTCCGCTTTCATGTTCGGCCACCAATATAATTTCTTCACGTCCTGATACATCTTTTCAGATCCGGGATGTATGGAGTACTTGGACTTATGAGATTCGTGCATGATCACGTTTCTCAAGTCTCCGTAACATGGTAACCAACTTCTTCCGTGTAAAGATAACATTCCGTCTGCTCTAGCTTCCAACTTCTCCTTGCTTAGGTCAGTCCTAAGCATTCCTCCTATGTCTTCTTTTCCGATGTTTTCATGCTTCTGTGCTTGGAGTTGAGCCTCTAATATCTGCTTGGTTAGGTCCAAGCTAATGGTCATGACTAGGGCTCGAACTCTCATGGGAGGATCAGTTCCTTTTCGACTTAGAGCATCTGCAACTACGTTGGCTTTACCTGGGTGGTATTTGATGTTGCAATCGTAGTCACTGAGAAATTCTATCCAACGACGTTGCCTCATGTTTATCTCCTTCTGGTCTAGGATATGTTGCAAACTTTTGTGATCAGTATGCACTGTGCACTTTGTTCCATACAGGTAGTGTCTCCAAATTTTCAAAGCAAAAACTAAAGATCCAATCTCTAGATCATGAGTAGAGTAATTATGCTCGTGTTTCTTCAATTGTATTGAAGCATAGGCAATCACTTTATTTCTCTGCATCAATACAGCTCCTAAGCCTTTGTGTGAGGCGTCACAGTAGACAACGAAGTCTTCGTTACCTTCTGGTAGGGCTAAAATGGTTGCACTACACAATTTCTGCTTAATGGTTTGGAATGCAGCCTCTTCTTTTTCTCCCCAATCGAATTTTATGCCTTTCTGAGTAAGCTTCATCATAGATTTAGCTATCTTAGAAAATCCTTCTATGAATCTCCGGTAGTAACCGACAAGACCTAAGAATTGGCGAATCTCCTTTGGTGAAGTGGGTGATGCCCAATCCTTCATGGATTCGACTTTCGCGGGATCTACTTGAATTCCCTTGTCATCGATCACATGACCGAGGAAATGCACATTAGGAATCCAAAAATCACACTTCGAGAATTTTGCGTACAGCTTCTCTTCCTTAATTAATTTTAGCACTTGAGCAAGATGTTCTTCGTGCTCTTGCTCATTCTTGGAATAGATGAGTATGTCGTCGATAAACACAATCACGAACTTATCCAGATAGGGTCTGCACACTCGATTCATGAGGTCCATGAATATGGATGGAGTGTTGGTCAGGCCCAATGGCATGACTTGAAATTCATAATGACCGTAACGAGTTCTGAAAGCTGTTTTCGGTATGTCCTCTTCTCTGACCCTCAACTGGTGATACCCCGATCGTAGGTCGATCTTGGAGTATACACTTGATCCTTGTAATTGATCAAATAGGTCGTCGATTCGTGGTAGTGGGTAACGATTTTTCACAGTTAACTTATTCAGTTCCCTGTAATAGATTCACATTTGGAAAGATCCGTCTTTCTTTTTGACAAAAACTATTGGAGCTCCCCAAGGTGAGGAACTGGGTCTGATAAAACCTTTGTCTGACAGTTCTTGAAGTTGTTTAGCGAGTTCTTTCATCTCGGTTGGTGCTAATCGGTATGGTGCTTTAGCTACAGGTGCAGCTCCTGGTATCAAGTCGATTTGAAATTCCACTTGACGAGTCGGAGGCAAACCAGGTAAGTCGTCTGGGAAAACTTCAGGATAATCACGGACAATTGGTACGTCCTTGATTTGTTTCTTCTCTGATTCCTCTTCTTTGTCGGTTTTTGAAATATGTGCTAAAAAGATAGGGCATCCTTTTAGTATATACTTCTGGACTTTAGTGCATGAGATAACACTCAGTCTGGTGTCAGTTCTATCTGAGTTTCCTTCTCCTCGAACAATTAGATTTTCTTTTCCCCATGGTATACGGACTAGCTTTTTGTCGCACACGATGGTTGCGTGATATTTGGCTAACCAGTCCATACCAATGATGACGTCGAAACTACCCAAAATTACAGGTGTCAAATGAATGTCGAATGGATGATTTAGAAGATTTAAGGTACAACTTCTTAAAGTAGTGTTAGTTTTAATGATTTTACCGTCTGCTAACTCGACTCTGTAACAGTCATCTAACGGTGTAGGTGTGATGTCTAGTAACCTACTAAATTTTGTGGATATGAAACTCCTATTGGCTCCCGTATCAAATAAAATATTTGCATAGCGATTGTTTAGAAGGAACGTACGGGTAACCACATTAGAGTCCGGGTTGGTCTTGGCGTCTCCTATCACATAGAATCTAGACGGTGCTCCTCCTCAGCTCTCGTTCCTAACTGCTCGCTTTGGGAAATCAGGTTTGATGTGCCCGATTTCACCGCAACCATAGCAACGAACTTCCCTACGAGCCATGTTACCGCTGCTAGTGTGCTGGCGGTTTCCCTGCTGTCTATTTCCGCAGAAGTTCTGACTGTTTCCATTGTGGGGCTTGTAGTTGGTGCTGGAGTTGTTCCTGATGGCTGGAACATGGGTGTTACCCTATCCGGGTCTTCGGCATTCAGCAGTAGAGAAATGATGGAAATTGCACTTTGAGCACTTTGGCTTGTTTCCTGCATATGATGGTGGTGCTGAGGAAACAACACTACAGATCTGGCCCAAGTTTTGTCTCTTTGGTGGCTGGGCCTGATGATGACTGCGGTAGTTCTCCTCAACTTTTCTCTTGTGGCAAATTCTATGGCACCCTCGACCGTAATGGGTCAGGATGCGTGTACACTGTCATGAACAGAATTAGGAAGTCCACTGACGTACTTTTCTATTTTGTCCTTCACGTCAGGGAACATCCGAGTACACATCAAGGTTAGCTCCTAAAATCTCTGGTTGTATGCTGTGATGTCATGATTTGAGCATTTGAGGTTCCACAAGTCAATCTCTAGTTTCTTGATTTCACCCCGAGGACATTATTTCTATGGTAAGTCTTTCCTTAAATGCATTCAAGGTCATCCCATAGGCTTCATCATGCCCGAGGGTAGCAACTAGGGAGTTCCACCGGGTGAGAGCATGTTCCAAGAGGGTACAGGTGGCAAATTTCACCTTGTTTTCCCCGGTGCAATTACTAATGCGGAATACTATCTCGGTCCTTTCGAACCATTGCATGAGTCCTACTACCCCTTCCTTGCCCTTGAAGTATCTGGGCTTGCATTTCAGGAAGTCTGGATAGGTGCATCCTCTGGCAGCTCGATCTCTGGCATTCGAGTTCTGACTGCCGCCCTGGTTTCCGTTGAGGTGTGTTTCCCTGGCAGCTAGGGCATCAGCAATGCCATGACCGATAAGCACTCTAAGTTGTGCTTCTGAAATAGTCGCCGAGGGAGCAGCGTCATGGTTCCGTCGAGTGACTCTTTGTGCCATTGTTCTATCATACACAAGGATGAGATTTATTAGTTAGTCAGTGGGTATTATATTAAGCTGCATGAAAATGGATATGCATAGAATTCACCACAAACTAGATAACCTGTCAAGAGTTCAAAATAATATAAATTCAAACAAACAAGTAAGTGATAATATATCAGTACTGGTGAACATCAATATAATACAAATACAACCAATCTAAGACAGAGATACAACAATCCTGTCTGAGATAGTGGTACATATGTTTGTAGTACATCAAAAGATAACCTACCTACTAAGGTTAGGTGCTACGATACGGATACAACTGAAATGAAAATACAAGTACAAAAGACCTAAATCATGCGAGCTGCGAAACTCAATGCTTGTCATGATGTACAAAGGAATCTAGCCTACACTAGTATGGCTGTCTGCAGGTGCGGGTGGTCCAGCTGGTGGTGTGGGTGCACGATCATTCTGCATGCGAATCATCGCTCTCCTGGTCTCTCGGGAGAATCTCATGGTCTCGAGCAACTGGTGCTGACGTGCAGTATCGGCACACTGTAGATGATCTGTCTCCGCAATGACTCCCTGATGGCGAAGATCTGCCAGGTCTATGAAAGTCTGAAAAGTCTCCTACTGCGTGAGGATAGCAGCCTGGGTCTCGTAGGAGTGACCCTCTAGTGAAGCTAGCCGGTAGCGGAGGTAAGCAACCTCATCTAACAACCAATGTATGGTCCCCTGGGTCATACCCAGAGAACTCTGAGTGGTGTGTGACTCACTAGCCACGACCCAGTAGAGAGAACTATATCTCTCTTGAAGTAAGGCACGACCTTGATAGTCCGCCTGTAGTAGGGCATGAATAAGTGCGGTATCTTGCGCCTGTCGAGCCACAAATGCGTCGACCTGTGCCTGTAAGGTGCCAAGACTGGGTTGTCCAGCTCCTGATCCCTCTCATATCTCGAAGGTCGAGTCAGGAATAGAATCACGCCTCCTCTTGCGAGGTGGCAGAGCACTGGTGGGGTAAGGGTGATGTGCAGAAGGTGGTGGCAAAGGTGGTAAGGAAGGCACAACCTGGTCCATCTCCCTAGGAGGAGATGTAGGTACTACTAGCAGTGGTGAAGTAGGGGATACAGTAGGTGGTGATGGGGTAGGTGAATCTGAAAGTATAATGACTCCGTCTGGATGCTCACCTCTGGACTCGGTGTCAGATGCGGGTCCAACAAATACTGATGTCGGCGATAATGGTGTGGTGGTAGGAGCCATGAGCTCCTCGAAGGTAGTCACAACAGTAGGTGGCGTCATGATATCTGAAAATAGCATTTCAAAGTTAAGTAAGTTTTTAGCTTACACAATTCAAAAAGTTTTAAAATGCATATGCGATGCGGTTTATGTCTTTAACTACGCTTGTTAAAAGCATGAGTAGATACATAGGTGATTTATTAACTCGAAGGTTATAAATCAGTGTGAGGTTAGTTCACATAATATGTATGCTCTATATGCTATATGCCTAACTTATAAAGGTTCAACAAAATCAACTTTCTTTTTATTTTATTGATTTTAAAAGTTAAGTTATAGTCCAGTTTAAAATTTTTATTATATTTTAAAATTTTATTATCGATCTGGTTCTCTATAACTATGCTCTCTGATACCATTTCTGTAACACCCCCTGATGGTCAAATGTAGCGGAATAGTACATGGGGTGTTACTTGGGTGGATTGATAGCACACAGTATATAGAGTAATGATCATAATAGTCATTTGAAACATATTACATGAATTAATTGTACACACTTAGTATCTTGTTTGAAAAACCACATTTCTTATAAAACTGAAGTAAATATCACAGCCCAATGGTAGACACGACTGTCCCTAAAATGCTGGAATCCGATGCATGAACCTGCTTTATTTTCTTGAGAAAACATATAGAGTAAAATGTGGGGGTCAACACGAAGTTGGTGAATTCATAGGTTTACTTAAATAAATAAATTACTAATATGCCAAACACCACGATCATAGTAGGACAATCACAGTCCAATACTATAGTAGTTCCTACTGCCCTGTAATAAAATCTAGACAAAAGATGCTCAGTACGCCCATTTGGGTCTATCCTTATGTTGTTCCCTCAGTCTGACAATGAAATAAACCTGTTGCTAGGCCTAAGCATTTCGTGATAGCAAGTCACGCACGCCGGGTGTTGTCAATACCCGAATAGATCTATTCATACATTTCACGCTACACTATTAACTATTACAGTCAACGGGTATGGGGCAAACAAGAGGAAATAAATTGTTGTTGTCATCAGTGCGTGTTTTGCATATTTAAATATATATAGTTTTTGTATGTTTTCTCCCTCAGTTATAAAATAGTAAAGATGGAGCCATGAACCCACCTTAGTGGTAGTGATGTGAGAATGATGTCACTAAATAAACTAGCACAGTATGATCACGAATTGGAGAAATTACCTAAGTAATTTTAAGTGCCTTAGTAAATGCAAAATAACAATGCAGGATGAATGTGTGGATGAAAATGCATGATCACTAATTAATAAGCTATTACGACTGTTTAAGTGTTTATACTTATAGTGAATTGTAAATATATACATTTTTAGTTTCTAAAAATATATATATAAATTGTTTAGTAAAATGGGTAATAAAATAAATAAATAGATTTTGTATTATTTAATTTATTGTAAGAAAATAAAATACAATTTACTTTTCTTAAGGCTTCAAAAACATGGTTAGCGGGATTTGTCAATTTATAAGGTTTTGCGAATAAACTTAGTAATTTGTTTAATCATCCAAACGGCTAAGTTAATTTATCAATAAATTAATTTATTAATATTTTTAATAAACTTAAATTACACTTGAGTCCTTGTTAGTATAACAATTTACCAAAAATATCCTTTAAGGTTTCGTTCGTTAAGTATATTGCGTCGTTAGTCCTTGTCCGTTTAATTTATTTACAAAAACACCCCTAGGGCTTACAAACTTTGGGGAAATGACCAATCACCCCCTATGTCTTAGAAATAATTTAGTTAGGGTTAGGGTTTGTTTTAAGTTTTCAAAATGACACAATTGGTCCTTGAAGTCTCAAAATATTCAAATATAATAGTTAGGGCTTGTAATTAGTTTCTAAAATGACACCTTTGGTCCTTGAGGTCTCGAAGTATTTAAAAAATAAGGCTAGGGCTTGTAAATAGTTTCAATAAGGGCAATAATGACCCTTGAAGTCTCGAAATATTTAAAAAGGGCAACTAGGGCTTATATTAAGTTTTAATACTTGCACAATTAGTCCTTGTGGTTTCGTTTAACTCGGTTTAAAACAAACGCACCCTAAACATTTGAAAATGACACATTTGGCCCTTGAAATTCTATAAAGTCACGAAATCATTTACACATGTTTTATTAATTTATAAAATCGACCCTAATTTTCACCAATTGGCAATAATGGCACGAAAAGTTTCCACAATTAAGATTTGGGCTTGGTTGGCCCAATAGGGTCTCGGCTTGGGTTAAATGGGCCTAGTGGGCTTGTTTAATTAACTAATAATTTACTAAATGGGCTAGTAACTATAACTTGCTTATTGGGCTTATATCTAAATATTTCTAGGCTTATCAATAAATTATGGGCTTATTTACATTTGGCTTATTTCTAAGTTTGGGCTTATATGTGAGTTTATATGACTCGGCTTATTTAACATTTCTAGGGCTTATATGAGCTAGGTTAAATATTTCTAAGTCACGGATTATATAGATTTTTAGGGTTTACATGGCCTAGCTTATATAGGGTTTTAGGTTTCGGCTTATATAAGTTTTTAGGGTTTCAATGACTTAGCTTATATAAGTTTTAGGTTTTGGCTTATATTAGGTTTTAGGGTTTCTATGTCATGGATTATATAAGGTTTTAGGTCTCGGCTTATATAAGTTTTATAGGCTTATAGGACTAGCTTATATAGGTCTAGGCTTATATGACTTATGGGCTTATATATGCTTATATGTTTCGGCTTATATTACATTTTATATACTTTTATGACTTAATACTTTACTTTAGGGCTTACACTAAGTTCTTTATGCATATTCTTACAAGTCTTATGGTTTTGAAGCAAGATTACCCATGGACACCATATAAGCCATGGGCTTATATGTTGTAAAGGGTTTGTTTTAGAGTTTTAAACGTATGCATGTACTCCTAACTTCATTTTTTATAACATATACATGCATGACAAGTGTAACGAGTAAGGAAAAGTTTAGAAAGGTTTCATACTTACTTGTTTCAAGAAAACTTGGTGATGACTATGGTTTTGGAGTCCTAGATGTCGGGTTCTTATTATAAGTGACCTAGGATGATCTTGGACTTGACTTGAATGCTAAGAATCTTGGATAACATGCACTAAATGCTTGGTGAAGACCAAGAATAGGTTGAAGTAAATGCTTGAGCTCGTCTAGGTGTTTTGTTGAGAGTGTATCCGAATGTGAGGAAAGTAAGTGACGTGTGAGTTCAAATGTTTGATAAATATCTCAATGTGAGATTGAGGGGTGTGGTTCGGGGCTTATACACGTCTAAGAGAGAGTGTGTAGCTAGATATGGTAAATTTTGGTGTGTACCATGTAAATACAAGGTTTTAATTAGCCAAGATGTACACTTGACCCCAAAATTCCTTATGCCGTCGCATGTTTAGCATCCAAGGGGACAAAGTATGACTTGTATAGTGTTAATGATAAATGGAAAGGTTGTACAAGTAAAATGGACGTGTGGTGTGTTCTAACACACGTCTAGTGTCAAAGTGGGAGTGCTAGGTGTCTTATTTACATTATACAAGTATTGCTAAGTTAGTACATTCTTTAAATGCCCAAAATTGTACATGGTGCCTTGGTTTTGAATATAAACGGCGGTATTGGCTTAGTCAAGGAAAAAGGAAGTGTTTCTATAGTGTATTGTTTAATGAGATATGTTGTACAAAGTCTAGAAAGTTAAAAGTTTAATTGGTAAAGGTTTTTGGTATGTAATGTTATGTATATTTATACATTCGGCTAAATAGTGAGTCTAAGGTATTTTTATGTTTAAATATTTTGTATAAGTATAGTTACTAGGAGTATAGGTATAGTATTGTGTGAGTAGGTTTAAGTCTAGGTTGATTTTGGTTAAGTTTGGTATCCTTGGTGAAAGTATGGTCATATTTAGATGAGCAAATAATTTACTTTATTAAAATGTATGACAACTTAGTTTAAATAAGTTAGAATGGTTAAAGGTACTGTTTAATAATAAAAACAATTGATGTCGTAACATAATGTCGTTCATGATGTGAGAAAAATATATATATCTATATATTTAAAGCTTTAAAATAATTCTTAAGTAATTATTATTAAGTGTGATCATGAGTTTGGATTTTTATGAACCAATATGATGAATGCTTATGATTATAAGTTCGGGTGACTTAAATGTCCCAAAAGAAGTGATTCTTTACTGTCCCGCATGCTCATATAATGTAGTCATACAAATGTGGCTGTGTCCTTATGATTAAATGTTCAAAATCATAATGTATGCTATGTGATGAAATGTTTCCATGTTCTGATGATTAAAATAATGTATGCTCATGTATGATGCATATGATTGCTCAAAAATTTCATGCAAAGGTGGTAATATATATATAGATATCATGAGGTGACGTGTACAATGATGACATAGTCAAAACCTGAAATTTACAGGTTTTACAGATGCCTTCACTCTTCGTATACGAAATTACTCCGAGGAAAATAAGTGCCGCATGCTTACGAGCGTCAAAACCAATGACAGAGCTGGCGATCCGGAGGATCACCTAAAGGTGTTTGACACATAGGCTAAAATTGAACGATGGCCGATTCCCATATGGTGCCAGATGTTTAATTCAACCTTGATTGGCAATGCACGCGACTGGTTTGAAAAGCTCCCCTATCGAAGCATCAACAGCTTCGATGGATTACACACAGCATTCCAAAACAACTATACTCACCGAAAGAAGTATAATAGAGATCCGGTCTCATTAGCAACAGTCAAACAAAGGCCCGGAGAGTCTACAGGAGAGTTCACAGAGCGTTTCAATGACGAATGTACGCGCACAGAAGCGTGTCCAGAGCTCCTTAAAATCTCCGACTACATGAACGCCATAATGGACAAGGAGCTAATTAGGCGCCTCAACGATAAACGTCTGGAGAAGTTTGATGAACTCATGGAAAGGGTCGAAAATTTGTGGAAGGGGAGACCGCTGTTGTTGCGGCTTACCCCACAAAAGGGAACTACGACTATCGATCAAACGATCAGCCCAGAAGGCAATCACGTGGCCAAGGTAACCACGATAATGGGATGAGCTTGGATTACAAAAATCAGGCAAAAGGAGGACGGTCGGATGACAAGTTCATCCCTCTAAAGATGACTTATCGAGATATCTTATTAACAGAAGAAGCAAATTTTCCAATACCTCCCCCAATGATAACTCCAGTTGATCATCGTCAAGGCTCTCGCTTCTGCGAGTTCCATAATGACAAAGGTCACAACACGGAGGAGTGCATTCAGCTCAAGAAGCATATAGAGTCGCTGATAAAATCAGGCAAACTCAAACATCTAGTTAAGGATTGGAAGGATGGGAAGGAGAACAAAAAGCATGACAAAAAAGATTCCCAAAAAGATAAGCCTACGATCGTATACATGGTTCAATCATGGCAGCTCCAGACGAAGCAGAAAGTTAGTCAAAAATTTCACGCGGCAAGGAATTCTCATTCCCTCATATCACGGCGAGCAACGTGGCGGATGCACCTCTCACGATTGAGGTAAGCATTAGAACTCATAACGTTCGTCGTATGTATGTGGATGGAGGATCATCGGTGGAAGTACTCTACGAACACTACTTCGTACAGCTACGACCAGAAATTAAAAGGCAATTGATGCTGACCACGTCGCCGCTTATTGGCTTCAGTGGAGACACTATCTGGATAATAGGGCAATTATGTTTGCTGGTAACCATTGGAGATAAAGAGCATTCAACTACGGCATGGATGAACTTTAGGGTGATACGTTCACATTCTCCATACAATGGTATTATTGGAAGACCAGGAATCCTAGCCATACGGGCAGTCCCGTCCACGGCACATGGCATGATTAAGTTCCCGGTGGAAGGGGGAATCAGTCGTACCAGCATCGGAGTGTCACGCCGTGACAACACCAATCCAGCCAGCTCCTATAAAGGAAGGATCACCACCCCCTAATTGGAAAGTGGTAATCCACCCTGAATATCCAGAACAAGAGGTGGCTATCGGGGGAACCCTCTCCGAGAAAGGGAAGAAGGCCATGTGCTCTCTCCTAAATGCAAACCTTGATATATTCGCATGGGAACTAAAGCATATGACGGGCGTATCGCATTCGATTGTAGAACATAAGCTTCAAATCTGCCCTGGATATCCCCCTGTTAAACAAAATAAGCGCGGTCAAGCACTAGAACGCAGCCAGGTAATACTGGACGAGGTACGGAAACTGGTAGACGTAGGAATTATGCGCGAGGTCTATTACCATGAGTGGCTCTCCAATCCGGTCATGGTTAAGAAGCATGATGCGCATGTGTGTGGACTTCATAGACTTGAACAAAGCTTGCCCACAAGATTGCTATCCATTACCAGAAATCGATTGGAAGGTGGAATCCTTATGCGGGTACTCTTTTAAGTGTTTCTTGGACGCATATAAAGGATACCATCAGATCCAGATGGCGTAGGAAGGCGAGGAGAAGACGGCGTTCCATAACAGTCAGGGCGTGTATTGTTACACAAAAATGCCGTTCGGACTTTAGAACGTAAGTGCGACATATCAACGACTTGTTGACAAAGCCTTCGACTCACAGATAGGTCGTAACCTTGAAGTCTACGTTGACGACTTGGTTATTAAAATCCATACGGAGGACGAACTCCTCCGTGATATCCAGGAGACATTCAACACATTGAGGAAAATCAACATGAAATTGAATCCCAAAAAGTACACGTTTGGAGCAACCAAAGGAATGTTCCTTTGGTATATGATTAATCCAAATGACATCAAGCCTTGTCCAGAGAAGACGGACGCCGTGATACAGCTGCCATCCCCCCGGAAACTTAAAAAGGTACAATCACTTAATGGAAAGCTGGTCGGGCTTAATAGGTTCTTATCAAAATCCACAGAAAAGTCACTTCATTTGTTCAGAACACTCAAGAAGTGCTTGAAGAAAGGAGAAATCCGCTGTACAAGAGAGGCGAATGAAGCGTTTAGACAGCTCAAGCAACATCTAGCAGCTCTTCCCATGTTAGTCGCCCCACGACCCAAGGAGGAGCTAATTATGTACTTATCCGCTATGTACGGAGCAATAAGCGCAGTCCTTATGACTGATCGGGATTCAGTCCAGACTCCGGTCTACTTCATAAGCAGAGCGTTGCAAGGGCCATAGCTGAATTATTCACCAATGGAGAAGTTAGTCTTATCATTGGTATACGTCGCGAAAAGGTTACGTTGGACTTCCAGGCGCACCCAGTTGTGGTTGTCACGGATCAGCCAATAAAACAGATTATCTCTAAACCGGACGTGGCAGGGAGATTACAGAAGTGGAGCGTCCTACTCGGGGACCACAACATCTCTTATAGACCAAGGACGACCATCAAGGGCCAAATCTTGGCAGATTTCATAATTTAGAAACCCGAGGAGGACGAGCAAATGGCGTTAAATGAAGAAATTCCAACGGAACCATGGGTCTTGTTTACCGATGGATCCTCTTGCACGGACGGATCAGGAGCAGGACTCATAGTCACAAACCCGGAGGGAATGGAGTTCACCTATGCCTTGTGCTTTGAGTTCAGGGCTACGAATAATAAGGTAGAATACGAAGCATTGATCGCAGGCTTAAAAATCGCCGCTAGTATGGGGGTACGCAACTTGGAAGCCTATGTGGACTCACGGCTTGTCTCTCATCACATCCTAGGAGGGTACGAAGCCAAGGAGGAATATATGGTCTAATATCTGGAGAAAGTCAAGTCACTTATCGCTGGTTTTGCTAACTTCTCTATCAAGCAAGTACCACGAAGCGAGAATAAGAAGGCGGATGCCCTTAGAAAAATCGCATCTACAAGCTTCGCCCATTTATCCAAACAAGTGTTGGTAGAAATACTCAAGGATAAATCCATTTCAGGAGAGGAGGTCGCAAAAATAGTTGATAAGGAGGGACCTATGTGGATGACCCCGATCATAAGTTACTTGACAAACGAAACCCTTCCTGAGGATGAAACAGAGGCTCGTCGCATTAAAAGGATGTCGCAGCAGTTTGAACTCCACGATGGTGTCTTATACAAACGTTCATTCTTACAGCCGTGGTTGCGATGTGTTGGACCACACCAAGCTAGTTATGTCATTAGTGAAGTTCATGAAGGGTCGTGCGACATGCACGTCGGCCCCAGATCGGTAGTAGCACGGGCTCTACGAACAAGATACTATTGGCCAACTATGCATCGAGACGCACGAGATATGATTCTTAAATGTAATGATTGCCAAGTGCACAAGCCAGTACCGCGTCATCTACAACAAGAGCTGACACCCATCACATCCCCATGGCCATTCTACAAATGGGGAATGGACATAGCAGGTCATTTTTCTGTTGCAGTCGGGGGCGTTAAGTTCTTGATCGTGGCTATGGACTACTTCACTCGCTGGATAGAGGCTAAGGCGGTCACGACAATCACGGGCAAACAGGTAAAAACGTTTGTTTGGGAAAATATTATATGCCGTTTTAGTGTACCAGGGGAGATCATCTCAGATAACGGAAAACAGTTTGCGGACAATCTGTTCAAAGATTGGTGCGCAACGCTGAACATCAAAGGGCGCTTTGCATCAGTAAAACATCCACAGACTAATGATCTAGTGGAGAGAGTGAATAGAATCCTAGGTGAAGGAATAAAGGCGCGCCTAGATGAGAGAAGCGCCAAATGGGTGTGTTGGAAATACGTTTTTACGTATTTAGGAAGGATCGGTCACTCTAACGATATATACGTAGTATGGGCTCGTGATCTAATATGTAATAGTATAACCCATAAAGCCTACATTTAGGGTGGGCTATATATACCCCCTCCTAGTATGTTAGGCGAGGTTGTTGGTTCTCATTTCATTTAATCAAACATTCCTTTCTCTCATTCTCTCCTTTCTCTTTCTAACTTTCTCTCTATAGTTCTTCATCTCTCTCCCTCTCTTTAGATCATTATAACACATAGACAATCCAAGGATTACGTGGACCTACAATTGTTATCAAGAGCCATGGGATGATTGTGTTGTTTATGTGTTTGTGTTTGTGTTCTTGATTTTTGTGTCTATTTTGATTCAAAATCATTCGACCCAACTTTTTTTGTGTGTATTTTATGATTTATTCTTGATACAAATCATCTACATAGATGTAGTAGAGATTTGGTATTGTTACTTTGGTTTAAAACACAAATTTCTTGGCTGTTTGGATCATTTTTTGGCTTAAAATCTCGAATTGGTTGGGTTTTATCCGAAAAAAGTGGAAGTTGGGATATTTTTGTACTATTGCGACACTAATTCCATCGCAAAGGTTAGGGTTTTTGATTTTGCAACACTTTTTACGACAGGCGCATTAGGGTTTTGTATTGTGACACTTTTTGCTACGCATATTGCGACGTATTTTGTGACATTGCGACAGATTTGTGATATTGCGACAAGTTTTAGGATATTGCGATAGATTTGTTATTGCGACAGATTTTGTCATTGTGACAAGTTGCTACTGCGATAGGGAGTTATTGCGCCAGGTTTGTCATTGCGACAAGTTGTTATTGCGACAGGCGTGTTATTGCGACAGATTTTACTATTATTGCTGTTATTGCGACAGATTTTGTAATTATTGCTATTATTGCGACATATTTTGCTATTATTGCGATGTTCTAAAGTATTATCACATTCCGAATTTAGTTTCAGCATCGTCAAACACTAACTGACTCTCGATTAACAGTCTCTCGTCTCAAACACAGACTCAGGGACTCGACCCACACCTGCCTCGACAATCTGACCAAACTCAACAAAAAGCTCTCGACTCGATCTTAGACACACCTAGACCTCTTAGACTGACTCGAACAGACTTGAATTCGAGCACCAAACACTCTCAAAACACGACTCCAACACAAACCCATCCTCTAAACACTCTCGTCTCAAAACTTGACTCTTTCAAAACTACTCTCAGTTTTTAACCTCACTTGAACCTAAACTCAACCACAAAACCAAAACAAACTCGAAACGACAAGTGGACTCTCGTCTCACCCTGACTCCTCAAACAACCTAGACGACTTGGCTCGACCACCAGACCTGACCTAACACGATACAAACAACCTGTCTCAAGTCCAACACCAATCGACTCAAACATAAATCGATACCAAAAGTTCTGAAAACGATCTCAGTTGAAAACCATCATTGATCAAGAACTCACAACGTAAATCAATCCACATGCACTCAAAGATACCTACCTGAGATGAATTATAAATTAATCTTGAAGCCGCGCGTTACAAATAAATCGTGTGTTGTGTTGATAACAGTTCCAAATGAATCGATTTTTATTATTGAAGTCGATTATACTCATATCATTTTGATGTGTGTGATTAGTTTGGGATTTCATATGGTGGGTTTTCGATGAGTTCGAGGTTTTATGATGAGATAGAGGATCTGCTTGTTCTGTTTTTTTAGATTGGGATATAGAAGACTGATTATCAGATTTGGGTTGTACTGAAGATGAGATTTGCTTATTTCTATTCAGATGGAGATCGGGGCGGATGTTTTGAGGAAAGAGATTAGGGTTGACTAATGCCCTAAATAAAAGGAATTGTTATTATATAATGAGTTGGGTGTATACCGGGTTTAGGATTTAGTGGGCTGGTGGATACATTTGGCCCGGGTATAGATAAATCAATTGGGCCGTATATAATATTGATTTGATGGGCTGGTCATAATTTCTTCATATGGGACGTACTCATGCCATAATTTAGCTTAAATCAAATTTGAACTTGGTTAAGTATACTTAACTAAGTTATAAATTTTGGTTAATGATTATTTTGAGTTTTTAATTTAGATAGTGGTTAGTGTTTTGGATTGAGTCAGGTATTTTGAATGTGTCGAGACACGTGACGAGAAAAAGTTATATATTTTGGACATAAGAATTTTTACAGTTTCTTCGTTGGTTTCTAATATCCGGTGAATTAAATTTTTCGGTTTCTTTACGAATTGTAAAATACCGAAAACAACCACAATCACAATCATCTTTCATCGACATTCAATGGAATCATTGAATTCGACATTTCAAGAGGGAGAACTGCAACACATGCAACTCAAAGAGATTAAATTGCGTCAAAAAACATTGGAAATCTTTCACGAGCTCAACAATGGTACCTCCTTTTGATTATTCGGATCCAATCCTTCACCAGCTTTTCAACTTGCCTACGGGTTGCCAGACTGAAACCTTTAGAAGTGGTTTACGCAATCACATCAATATACTTGAGAAGTGTATTGAGGTCAGGTTAGTTAATTACAACGAGATACAATTAAAAAAGGGTCAGATTCAACAATTAAGGAGTAGTCTAAACCATTGCATGCAATAATACCTCATGAACATGAGAGAGAAACATGCTTCAAGCTGCCGTCAAGAGATGATCAGATCTGCCCGGTGCAAGAAATGGGTGACAATTTGGTCGTCACGGTAAACAAGGGCATTGAATCGGGAGGAAAGCATGATACAAGCAGCATGTCAGGGAATGATATAGACAACTCTTATGATGACACCATATCCGTTTATGACGAAGAGCCTATAAACATGGTACAATGTAGGGCTGAGCAAATGAACCCGGAAATCGAACCGAACCGAACCAATCCAAGCCGAACCGAACCGAGCAAATTCGGTTTGGTTTTCGGTTTTGTATATTTATGTCGGTTTTGCTCGGTTCGGTTCGGTTCAGTTTGGTTTCGGGTTAAAAACATGAAAAATACGCCTAAAATACATATTTGGTTCGGTTTTACTCGGTTTGGTTCGGTTTCGGTTCGGTTTCGGTTTTGCTCAATATAATTCGGTTCGGTTTTCGGTCGGAGATTTTTTCAAAATCGGTTTTCGGTTTGGTTCGGTTTATTCGGTTCGGTTCGGTTTTGAACCGATGCTCAGCCCTAGTACAATGTAATGTTGTATATGATGTCTATGCCGATGAACTACCACATGTTGAGCATTTCAAACCTAATTATGAAAAACATGTGATGGAAAAGGGTGATAGTTTTACCACTTCAAATTCATCTGATGTGAGTCATAATGAAGGAGAGATTTTTTAGAATGCTATAGTACATCATGATAAATGCTTTATGACTGCTTCGTTAACTGATTCCGGTTACAAGATTAAAGAGCTTGAAACTATCGTAGCTTAGCAATCAAAAGATCTTGAGGATGCAAACTATAATTTTCCAAGAAAACGAACAAATTTGAAACATATTTTGAAAAACTTGAAAAGTCAAACGTTGTTCTTGAATGAAAATTTGATCAAAAAGTTCTAGATTCTAAAGTTGAAAAGGATAATCTTCTGAAACAAATTAAGTTGCTAGAATCTATGTTGGCATCCCAAGACAAATTGCTTAAGGATAATGAGACTTTAAAAGCTCAGGTTCAAGAAAAGGTTTTTGCTATAGCTGCTTTGAGAAATGAATTAAGGAAAACTAAAGGAACTAGTGTGGACACTAAGCTTGAAAAACCATCAATCTTGGGGAAACCGCCTCAAATTCAGTCTGTTAGACAACCCACTGCATTTAGATCCGAGCGATCAATATTCTCGAGACCACGTTTTGCCTCCCAAGTTGACGTGGTTCATGTTTCTAGAACAATCACTCCACCACCTAGGTCTAATGTGACTAAATCAACTTTTGCAAGACCTAATCACATGATTGCATCTAGGCTCCCTAAGAATAGTTCAAAGAATACGTCTAGAACTAGTTCAAATGATGTGCGCCATAATTTTGGTCTAAGTGTAAAATCAAAGATTTTACCATGATTGAATATAATAAATTTCTATCTAATAATACTAGAACACTCAATCATGTGTTATATCTCCTTAAGATGTGTGTGAACTTATCTATCATGTAATTATACTTTTACTTTCATCTTTGTTGAAAATAACTTCATAACCAAAAACCATGAACATACAACTAGGAAAAACAAGTAATGAAGTTATAACTAGAAAGGTGTGTGTGTGTCACACTTAACAAATTGGAGAAGAATGTTACATAATGCATACTTAGCCGTTTAGGCATATGTATACATCCCTTACATGTTACACTAATCTTGGACTAGCCCAAGACCTTCACCCTCCTTTGTGATAAGCCCACAACAAGCCTAAGCCAAAGCCCATTACCCCTTTGGCTAAGTTTACACGGAAAAAGACATAGGTGGAAGAATAAAGGGTGCATTGGTAATGGGAAAGCCTACAGTTGGCATAATTTTTCTTACCAAGGCAATCATGCCTTTTGCATTACCTTTCCCTCTCTCCTCTTTAAGCCGAAACACACACACACACACATTCTCATACATGCAATCTCACTTCTCTCTTCATCTCTCTCTACAATTCGGCTACAAGCCACAAAAATCCAAAGTTGATTCATTAAATCAACTAAATCTTTGTCCTATCTTGATTACAAATCATTTGGTAGCATCATTCCTCTTATAAACAAGCCCTAACCGAATCATTATAGGCCATGGCTTAGTTATAACTAGGTTTTTCTTCATCATCTTGAGTAGATCTCAAATCTCCTTGTTCATCTAGATCATCCTTGGTACTTTTAGGTAAGAAAGGTATACACGTCATGTTCTTTCATTTCTTCATGCATGCATCATCATACATCTATAAACACAATTAAATAACATGTTAAAATCAAGATTTGATAAAGCTATGACCATTATAGGTCACGACATATTTCTGCAAATCATGTTCATGATTTAAAATCTTTTAATAAAAAACTTATGACTTGTATGTTATGTTTTAAACTTGATTTAAAAAACATATGAAACCTTTTATAAATCTAAATGTTGCATGGGTTACAAATCTTGTTTTATAGGACTATGGTTAACTAATAATCATAGATCTCATAAAATGAACTTGTATAACTTAAGGATCATGAGAACCATGACCTTAAAGGTCACGACTAAAATGGAAAATGACCATATGATTTGCCTCCTAAATTTATAATAATGGAATATGAAATGTTACATGTTAAATGGAATATTAAAAATCACAGAATATAACTTATGGGTATAAATGTAGCCGTGGGTTACATATGACTTAAAATGGGTTAGACGTACATGCATGCTTATATGAACCTAGATCTAGTGATAAGTGTTAACTTAACATGATAAACATGAAATAAGCTAAATAGATCTTATCGGAATATTAGGAGAAAACAATATAGCCGTGGGCTATATATTGTTTTCTTGGAATGATAGTAACCTTGGGAACATGCATGTAAATCATGATGTGTTTTTGTAAATATTTTCAAGACTTAAAAACTAGCTAATATGTTCATCTTGGAAATACCAAGATTGAGAAATATAGCCGTGAGCTATATATGAGTGTACATGGATCTATATTTGATTTTTAGGTCTAGACATAGTTTAGATCTCATTTTGGACTTGTAACTTGTTTTCTTGACTTGTACATAGTTAGATCTATTTTTGTAACACTTATAAATTACATGCAACCTTAAAATGAGACTTGACTTATCTTAATAAGCTATAACTAATTATAGCCGTGAGATATAAGCTCCTATTAGGGCTTATGACTTACTTGCAACCTTATAACACACCTATATCTAATTTGGTACATCACATAAAACAAACTATAAGTTTCATTCTTCTATTTAGATTTAAAACTAAATATGAATAAGCCACTAATAAGTTTATAAGAATATCCTAAGTTAAAACTTACATAAAATGTAAAGTAGTGTTAATGGACTATTTAAGCTCATGAAATGTTAATTCAAAACTTAATGGACCCTATAAGCCCATTTGATAAATTTTTGTAACTTAATGGACTTAAGATTACACTTAGGCCCATTTAACTAATTAAAGGACTTAAAAATGTATTTAAGCCCAATAAATGATATTTTTTTATTAGTGGACTTGAGATATATTTAAGCCCACTAAATAGCCCATTAGATGTTTAGCCCATTTAATGATCCCATATAATATTTTGAATGTTAAATAAAAGTTTTTATAATAAAATATAACTTATATAAACTTTTTGGATGAAAATGACAATTTATGAAACTTAAGGACTAAAACCGTAACTTATGAAACTTGTTTTGATAAACTAGTAAACACAAGGACTAAAAATGTAAATATCCAAAGGTCTAGGGTTTAATGAATTCTATCTGTGGCAAATTAAACCCTAGGGACCATTTTGGGAAGTTCTTAAAAGTTATTTTGTCATTTTATAACCCTAAGGACCATTCTAGTAATTAGCCGAAACTTAAAGAAGCCCTAGGGGCTGTTTTTGTAATATTAGTAAAGTTACAAAACCTAGATATAACTAGGGGGACTAAATCTGCCATAAGCCGAAACTTTAACAAGCCCTATGTACCAAATATGTAAAATTCGAAAGTTATACTTGTTAAAAATATGGAGGGACTAGTTTTGCCATATTCCGAAATATTAACAAGCCCTAACTCTAAAATCTATTTTTAATTATAATAAAACATAATTAAATACTTAGACCATAAGAATTAATGTATAAATTCTTAAGTTTAAATTATTTTATAAATGTTAAAATAATTTATGGAAACTTTAAAGTTAAATAAAATATATATTTTATTATTCAAAATAAAATATTTATATTTACTTTAGGAAATAATTGTATAAACAATTATGAATATGTATTACTCATACATAAACTCATATACTTTTAGAAAATAAAAACTATATGAACGTGAACAAATTGAATGCTAATATGTAAGTCAAGCACCTTACGTTTACTTAAAATAAGAAACTTAATACTAAGTTTAAATGGATGATTATAATACATGAACTACAAACGCGAACTAATATTAAGTAGAATTTCTATATTTACTTAATAATGAAACTTAGTAGTAGATGAGTGATTATAATACTTGAACGGAGAACGTAAACTAATATTTTAAGTAGAACATTTTATGTCTAATTAAATAAGAAACTTAATTGTAGGTTGAATGATTATTATAATAACATGTATGCTAACTGATATTAATAGTTAAACCTTTTATGTTTACTTAATGAAACTTATATATAAATAAGTTTAAATGAATATTGATGATACTTGAACTACGGTTGTTTAGACAAATACCGTAGCATAAATGAACTGACTAAAATCTGTATAAGCATACATATATGTTCTTTGTACTATCTATTAAAACTGTACTATCTGATTAAGCATAACTTTGGCGTGATCTTTATTTGGATATTCGTATTTAACAGCTATTGCCTAATCCCAGGTGAGTTTACAGCCCTATATAAACTTTTGATAAAACTTTCCCTTTTGGGAAAGAAAATATGCAAACACATAATTGACATAACTAGATTGTATAAACTTGACTATGATTGATTATTATTGGAAGTGTTAAATTGTTGTAAATCGCCCGAATGTTATAAATAGATCTATTAGTGATTGACGATCCCCGTCTGGATGAGTCATGCTCACTGTGCCTTGGCCGGGACAACAGACGTATACCATGTTGGAACTGGAATGGGTGTCTTTCTGTAAGACACTACGTCCTCATCTGTTGAGGACTATGGAAGGTTAAGCTTTAGTTTCTAATAATAAACAAATGTAATCTACACTTTAGTAAGAATGCTTTGTGCATTGTTATTTCTATGATTAATGTATGTCCAAACTAATTAATTGTTAAAAACCTGTAAATTCACCAACTTTATGTTGACCCCCTTTAGTATGTTTTGCACAGGAATATGAAGTTAGTACGTGGTGTGTGCATGGTCTCCAGCATCTTAGTAATCTGCATTGTAGTACTCGTCAGGGGTTCTATTTGGGAAACACAAACAATCACTCTTCATCACGTTTAAGACAAATTTTATTTATTTGCTTAATAAACATGTAACCTGATTTAAATAACTCTTTATCTTATGCTCTATGGACTATATGCTATCGATCCACCCTAGTGACATCTCCGGGGATATTTCCGCATAATTTGACCCTACCCGGGGTATCACACTAAGGGAAGCTATTCAAAAGACACAATTAAGAGATAGAAATTTCAAACCTAGTCAGATGCCTTCTAGATTATCGAACATTGCTAACCGTAGCATGTCTTATCCTAGGAGCATCAATCAATCATCTAGGAATTCTAGATCTTACTCGAACATTATATATGCTACTTGTAAAACATGTAGGAAATGTGTCTTTAAGGCAAATCATGACTCTTGTGTCAAGAAATTCCTTCATGAGGTGAACTGTGATATGAGCTAAAACTCATATCAATTTATCAACAAATAACCCTAAAACATGAAGCAAAATACCAATTTATCTTGCAAAAACAGTGTTATGTGGTATGTTTGTGTTTGTGTACACTTGTGTAGGTAAAAGGATGCATTTTCAAGCAAACAAGGAATAATCAAGCTTAATTTGATGAAAAAGACAAAGAAGGATCAAAAGTGACAAGACTTTGAAGTACAAGGACCTATCTTGACAAACTGCCAAAGATGAAGGACCAAAGTGTAAATATTGTAAAAAGTCAAGATCATAGTCAAACAAGGTCAACTCTCAAGTCAACTCAGTCAAAGGACCAATTTTGCTCAAGGATGAAAGTTGAAGGACTAAAAATGCCAAAGAAATGAAGCTGCTAGCCTTTAAATGCAATCTGCCAAAGTTCAAGGGTCAAATCTGCCTATTTTGGAAAGTTATATAAGAGTGATCCATGTGCTTTGTTTTGAACCAATAAGAAGACAGCAATAAGGAGACACGGATTGCCACATAAGGGCATTAATTACCCACTAGCAGCCGCCTCATTAAATGAGAGTATCCCAACAGTGCAATCCGTGTGCACTAGTTTCAGCCATTCAGGACTCGACACGTGTCATCTTTAAATAACCAAAAATTCCCAGGATCGTTTTGGAGCTAGAGTGGATTTCATGAAGAGTTATAAACATCAAAGTTGCTTATTTTTTAGAGACGAATCTAATGGTCATGATCAATTAACATGTAATCAACTCAGCAAAGAAACCCCAATTCATGTTCATACCTGGAAAATCAACTTAGCAGAATTATGCCACGTGGAGACCTGGGATTGGTCCCAACACGTCACCAACCCCAACAAATCTCCTTCTCAAGTCTATAAATAGCCTGCTAGGTCTTCATTTGTAATGTGTAGTTGTAAGTGTGAAAAAACACACATTTACCTTTTCCTTTCAACTTTTTCCTTTCTAGCTAAACTACTCAAGAGTTTGACACACTCTTGAGTTAGTTAGATAGTTAGTTACCTTTTCCACCTCTTTGTAACAGATTTCCATTAATAAAATTCAAACTCAATTTTTCCCGCCAATACTTATCATCATCCTTACTGTTCATTCCTGCTTCCATTGATACTTGTGTTGCTGCATTGAGTTTGTTATGATCATTCATTGATCATAACTGACTTTGGAGTGAAGATAGTAGCTGTTTGTTGATTTCAGTCCAAGAACATAGCATTTGTGATGAGTTCATGCCATTGAGATGATTCTTGTTGATTTGTAGCTGATCTGTTGATTGTAGATTGTTAAATCTAGTGTTAAGGTGGTGGTTAGCACTAGAATAGAGAGTACATCACTCCTCTACTGCTCAATGGTTTCTTCACAAGGTTCAAATGCTTCTTGTTTTTGATTCCACTGAATTCTCAATTGCATGCTAATTTCCTAGCTTAAATCTTTGTGAATGCATGATAAAATCTGTTTAGCTTAGTTTTGATCTGATTCTGGTTAGTTTGTAGCTTTGGTGTTGCTTAACTGCTTGTTGATTTGGTTTGTGTCTTGGTTGTTAGCTTATTTCAGTCAGTTTTAGACTTATCTCCTTATTTGAGTTCTAGTTATCTTCATAACTTGCAAGTAGCTTTCATATGTCTCTTTTTGACCATAAGTTTGATCTGCTATAGGTTTTTACTCAGTTGTGACTTGTGTGCTTAAAAAGTCTTAACAAAAGTTTTCAAAAGATCAGATAAGGAGTGTTTGGTTTTAACTGGTTTTTGATTTTCAAGTGTTGGTTTTTGGCAAGTTAATGTCCATTTTCATTCATTTAGTCATCACAATAGGTTTTGTACAATTTTCAAGTCAACTCTTAGTTCAAGAAGGCAATTGGCAATAAAAAGTTTGGGTCCATATTTCAGTCATTTTCATTCAGAAAAGTTCTCAATTTCATTTGCTTTCCATTTGTTTGTTTGTTGATGAAATCTTGCCAAACCAGTTCTCATTTCTAGTTCAATATATGAAATTTCAAATTCCATAAGCATTTTGTACAATATTCATTAAGCAATTAGAAATAAGCAAAAATCTGAACACTTGAGGAAAGGCATGTTTCTGTAAATGAAAACTGAATTTTCATATCTCTTAATCCACTTCATAAACCTGGCTATTTTCTTTTACAATATCACTTAGTATGAGTTGTTGGATGAATTTTGAGATTTTAATCTTTTTGTCAAAAATCTTGGTCAACGCTTGGTCAACATACGCCATTTTCAGCTTATTTCAATTTCCAGGCTTATTTCTTGATGAATTTTGATAAGATTTGATTTCCCGTTCATCATCTAAGCTCATTAATCAGTTTTAGCAAAAAAATCTAGTTGTGCATGTCCAGATTTTCCTAGAGCTTATTTTGTGCTTATTGTGAAGTGCTTATTTGCTTATTAGACACTTTCAACCAAAATCCTCTTACAGGTCTAGCTTATTTTGAATTCTAAGCATTTTGCAATTGGTTTGGTAGATTTTGGTTGAGAAATAAGCTCAAACGAGCTTATTTGTTCCATAAACCCGTTTTGGCTTAAAATCTTTTCAAACTTGCACTTTAGTCCCTAGTGTATTAAACTCTTTTAAAATTTGGCTAAACTTGCTAATTTCTAGGGTTTGCACAAATTAGGTCCTTTCAGTTTGGAAGTTGTTAAATTTCAGTTAGTAGTTTTGGCAATTTGTTACAATTTGGGTAGTTTGTTACATAGTTTACATATTTGATCCTTTTGGTTAACTGTTTTACATTTTCAGTCCTTAAACTTGTTAGACTTTACATTTTAAGCATTTAATTTTCATAGAATTTACATTTTCAGTCCTTTTAGTTTTAAATTTTACATTTTGAATTTACTTGAATAAAAACTTGGTATTTGCACGATGTTTTACATATAAGTAGGTAATATTTTTCAGTTTTGCAAGACTTTGTTTGAATTAGCAAATAGAATATCCAAAAAATATTAACAACCAAAAACAGTTAAAAACCCGATATTGTTAGGACTTTCAATTAGCAAGAACTGAGAAAAACGAACTGCATTATACACAATTTCAAATGGCGCCGCTGCCGGTTCTTTGACTTTACGAGAGACTATCGATTGACGGTTTTCATTGGCTTTTGGGATCCGTTCACCTTGTGAACGTTATTTTTACGTATTATAAATCAAAAACAAATAAAAAATCAAAAATATAAAAATATATAAAAACTAAAAATTAACAAAACAATTCTTTTCCTAAAGAATTGACCAAACAAATTAAAAAATCCAAAAAGCAATCTTTTTCCTAAGAGATTGCACCCAAAAATATATATTATTGGATTCTCTCGGTTTTTATGTACATATAGTATTTTCTCTTAAAAAACTCATAAATACAAAAATATTTTCCATATATTATTGTAAGTAAATACGTATACGTATAAGAACAACCAATCTAAATATTCTCCATAAGTATTGCCAAGGCAATACACCGTGTTGAGGGGCGTTCCGGTCCTTGACACGTGTATCGATCAAACAAAATAAAGCAAGAATAGATAAATACTCTCAATAAGCAACAATTCGAAGAATACGAACATTTAAGTGAATAGAAAGGCGATATGCTATAAAATGCCATCTAAGGGTCAATAGGTACTTAAGTGCTTCGCGCCACCTAACCCCCCGTTCACTTGTGAGTATTCTAAGAAGGATGGCTTCATTGGGGGTCTTGCACCCAAGTAGTACATAAATATATTGTTATTTTCTTGTGGATATTTAATATTGAAACTCGAAGAGGATAATCCATTTCTCTTCAAAGTCACACGAGAGCTTCTCTCTCATTCCTCGTATTGAGTTGCATGCTCATTCGCAGGCGTGCACAAATACCGATTGGTGTACAACCTCTTCCTCCGAAAAGGAAGAAAAAGAGAAAGAGTAAGACTACCACCGTCCATCAAGCCGATCACGAGAATCATGCTTTGACTCCTCCACCACAAGAAGCCATGGCTGTTGATAATCGTTCTTTGATGGAACGTATGCAAACCAATGTTCATGATATGCTAGTGCTATTAGGATTCCCGACTTTCCCGCAAATACATTTGAGCTCAAAACGACTATGATTACTATGGTTTCACAATCACCTTTCTATGGTAACAAGAATGATGATCCTCATGATCACCTTAAGAGATTCCTTTCTCTTTGCAATACCATTAAGCAAAATGGAGTTCCACATGATGCTATTAAGTTGATGTTAGTGCCATTTTCACTTGAGGGACAAGCTAAGCATTGGTTAGACACCCAACCACCTGATAGTATCACCACATGGGATGGTTTCACCACTAAGTTTTTGAACAAGTTCTTTCCTCCACCTAAGACCATGGCCTTGAGGACCTTAATTATAGGCTTTCAACAAAAACCTAGTCAATCCTTTAGTGATGCTTGGGAAGAGTATAGAGAGTTATTGAGGCGATGCCCTAACCATGGATTGGATGATGTTCATCAAATCAATACCTTCTATGATGGCCTTAAACCTCACCACCAAGATTCACTCAATGCTTCCGCGGGAGGGAATATTATTCTTAAATCCGTGCAAGAGGCCTTGGACATCATTGAGACTAAAGAAATGGTTCAAACAAACAATCAATTTGAAGAAAGGGTTCATGTTATCCAAAACAATTCTCAAACACCTTGTGACAACCAACTCCTCAAGTATCAACAAGAGATCATTCAAAAGATGGATAGAGATAGTGAGAGGAATTTGAAAGTACAACAAGAAATACTTCAAGCTTTTAAGACCATGTCATTAAACAATTCTTCAAATAATGTGAATGCCATTACCCTTTCTTGTGTGACTTGTGGAGGTCCCCATTCTTATGAACAATGTGATAAGGTGCAAGTTTATCAAGGGGAATGCTATGCTTACCAAGAGGAACATCGTGAACACTTCAAGCCAAATATCAATCCAAATAACCTTTCTTACAAGTCCCAAAACTACCTTACTCCACCGGGATTTCCACCCCAACCACCCACCCAAATTCAACAAAATCCTCCTCAAATTTTACCAAGGAATCAAGGGCAAAGACCACCTTATCAAGGAAATAACTACAAGGCACCCAATCAATTTCAACCTCAAGCAAATACCTTTTATCCACCAAATCAAGGATTTAATGCTCAACCTCTACCTTTCCAACCTCAAGGTTTTCAAGGAAATGTGTTACAAGATTATAACACAATGGATTTCTTGCACAAAATGAATCAAGAGAATGAAAGGAGGTTCCAAGCTATTGAGAAGAAAATGAATGATCAAATGAAACAAATAGCGGATGAACAAACCAATAGGCTTTTAATGGCATTAAATCAAAGACCACAAGGAGCTTTACCTTCCAACACACAAACTAATCCAAGGGCAAATGTCAATGCTATTACAACAAGAAGTGGAAAAACAACAAAGGATCCTTCACCTCCTAAACCTACTATTGTTCCATCCACTTGTGCTCCTAATTGTGACAAGCCTTCTACGTCTACTTCACCACCTCAAAATGCTCCCATTTATCCAACTTCAACACCTACTCATGAAGCACTCAATAAGGAAAATCCTTCATCAACCACTCAACCACAACCAAAACCAAGTCTTCCTTATCCCTCAAGATTGAGAAAAGAAAAACTTAAGAACAAGGATGATATCCAAGTTTCTAACTTTTTGAGGATGTTCAAGCAACTTAACATCAATATCTCCTTTGCGGAAGCCTTAGCCAATATGCCTAAGTTTGCTAAGATAATTAAGGACTTGCTTTCTAACAAGGAGAGATTGGTGGATTTGCCTAATGCTTCCTTGAATGAAAATTGCTCCGCGGTTTTGCTTAAGAAGTTGCCTACTAAGCTTGGAGATCCGGGGAGGTTTTTGATTCCTTGCAATTTCCCGGGGGTGGAAAATGTATGGCTTTAGCGGATTTAGGAGCAAGCATAAACCTCATGCCATTATCGGTTTGGAAGAAACTTTCACTTCCCGAGCTTACTCCTACTAAGATGACTCTTGAGTTGGCCAACCGTACTATAGCTTATCCGGTGGGAATTGCGGAGGATGTTTTTGTGGGGGTTGATAGATTTACATTTCCCGCGGATTTTGTGGTGGTTGATTATGATATGGATCCTAGAGTACCTTTGATTGTTGGTAGGCCATTTTTGAGAACGGGTCGTACTTTAATCGATGTGGCGGAAGGAGAACTTACAATGCGGGTAGGAGATGAGAGAGTTGTGTTTAACATGGGGAAGTTGTCTAAAAAGTCTAATGAGCCCGAAGCGGTAAAACATATTGATGTTGTGCATGAGAAGGAAACACAAGATGATCTTCTTGATGAAGTTTGTGATGAGTACTTTTATGAAGCTTGCTCAAGTGGAGATCATGATTTACCGCATATTGAGACCATTGCTTCCATTACTTCATTTTTGGATTGTCATGAACATCAAGAGCTAAACTTTAGTGAAAACCCATATGACACTCTACTTTTCCACAATGATAACCATATTTATGCGGACTTTAGTGATGGAGAATCTTTTCTTTGTGATTCACCAACATATGATGATTATAGTGATGATGAGCTTTCTACTTGTGACTCTCCATTTGTTGATGGTCATACTTCCTTTGGTTTTGAGGGATCACCAATCTTTGATAGACCAATCTATGATGTTTATGGTGATGAGGCGGATTCTATAATGGATGAGAGTGATGAGTTTTTAGCGGAGGATATATCTTTTGAATACACTCTTGGTTATCTTGATGAGGAGGGGGACATACTCTATTTAGAATCTCTATTGAATGAAGATCCTTTACCTTTTTCCTTGCCCACCTCAACCTTTCAAAGTGATAAAGGAAAACACGTTATGATGGTTCCTTCCAAGAGCTTGTTGTTACCTATGCCTTCACAACCTTTCTCTCACCATGTGAACTACAAAGGAGAATCTTCTAAGGCAACCAACACTTGTTGTTTTCCCATCAAGGAACGGATTTTTGATCCTGGCATAGAGCTTGCTAAACCATCTCAGTATCCGCCTGATGCAACAAAAGGAAAACTTGTGAAAAATTTGAGAGCTTTACACTATCACTTTGGGAAGAACATATGGGAAACCAGTTTGGAGAACTACACCTCATTCTTTTCACCATTTCTTGGGAAGCTAGTTGTTGAATTGTGTTATAAGTGGAATGGTAATTATGTATTTGATCCTGGGGGATATTTATGGAGTTTTGATCATTGAAAACTCGTTTTACCTTATCATGGAGATTTTTCTTAACAAGGGCAAAACTTTTCTTCTCCATGATAGGTTTTAGACACTTTTAAGTGTGGGACGAGTCGAGCTAGAGACTCATTAACTCAAGCATCGTATAACTAGGTTTAGAGTGTTGTAGGTTAGAAATAAGGGTATAGACTTGGAGATAAGTGTAGGGGAGACCTTCTTTTGTCTTCATGATTGTTTGTAGGGTTGCTCACTCATTTCATGCTTTGGAGCTTATGGAGGAGACCCTTGTATCCGGTTCACTTCGTTACTATAGTAATTTTTCATTGACACCTTGTGCTTAAACATGATTTCACTAATAGTTGTCCTTTCCTTAACTTGGGTTAAGCAAAGTCTATTCATTGTCATAAGTGTAGGGGAAGTCTTTATACTTCCATGCTCTTAAACATTGAGGACAATGTTTAGCTTAAGTGTAGGGGGGTCTTCTATCGAAGTGACCTTACCTAAAACTTGTCATTGTCTTGCATGATAACATGGAAAATTGGATTTTCAACATTTTTCAAAATTTTGATCTACTTTGGCCACCAAAAATATGCATTCATAATTTTTGCATTAATCAATTTGCATAACACATTTGCATTGTATATATTTCTTCTTTCATTTTTCATCAAAAATATATAAAAAGAAAAAAATAAAATAAAACATGGTTTTAACAAGTTTAGACTTCTTTGATATATTAGGCCCGCCATGGATATTTTGACTCAACCCGAGTTTGCTTATCTTAGCATTCTCTAGCTAGTATCCTTAACCATGTAGTCCTTCATTGGTCTATTAGGCTAAGCATCCACCAATCTCATTATTTGAGATTTTAAATTTGTGGAGAATGGGAAATGATAGAGTTGAAGCAAGTGTAAAAGGGCTAGATAAACTTCATGATAATTACTTGTGGCTAAACCCTTCTCTTCTTTACCTCTATTTTCTTCGCATGTATATAATTGTTAATAAATAATCAAGAACGGTTTTAATCGGTTTGTAATCTCTTATGCATTTTTGTCTAATCATTCATGGTTGGTATGAGTACGTCTTAAGATTCTAAGTTAGAACGTTTTATGTGTACTAGACTTATGTCATGCTCAATATTTAGCGGGTGTTTTTCCTTTTATTCTTTTAAACTTTCTTTGTGAGGAATAAAGAAAAATAAGAGCGGCTTATGAAAAAAATAAGTGGCTAGAAAAAAAAGAGAAAAGAAAAGAATAAAAAAATAATACAAGACTCCCAAGAGGGGCAGTGTGGTGTTAATTATAGTGACTATTGAGTTCCAATATTACCTTGACGGGTTGCGGGGATTCAATAGATTGCTCCAATCCAATATTACCTTGACGGGTTGCGCGGTTGAAGATCCAAAGTCTCAAAAAGATGGCGGATGTAAATTATTGCGTGAGTTTTATTTTTCTTTCCTTAGCGAGTGTGTAGCTACTTATGAAAGCATGACATGAGGATCTTACACATAAGGCGAATGACTTATTATTCTTGAAACGGACTTGTATTAATTGAGAGCGGTTTTTCAAGTAATGGATGAGAGGATTACTTAGGATTAAAACCGTGCTTCCTTATTTTTGGATTTTACACTTTTTATACTTCACACTTGAATAAATGACAAATTTGCCCACAAGCAATTTGCTCAAATAATAATCGGTTCCACATTTAATTGTCATGAATAAGTTGATGCACTTTTTACTTGTGAATGCAATGATCCCATTTTTAAGATTGGTATGGGGAAAGTGAAACTTGAGGGTGATAAATGTCCATGGTACCCAAGCCCTAATCAAAGTCATTGAATTCTTTATGAGTTATTTCCATCAAAACCATTTCAAGAAAAATCAAAAAGATATAGATAGAATTGTATTTTGTTCATTGCATTGTTGAAAGTCAAAATCATGCATCATGTAGTTTAGAGTAGTGTAGATGCATTCCAAATGGCCAAGGTGGGTTAATTATGAGGAGAATGTAAATTTGTGCTTTAAAATATATAGAATTGCATGAGGACATGACAATGTTCAAGTGTAGGGGATTTGATATGAGCTAAAACTCATATCAATTTATCAACAAATAACCCTAAAACATGAAGCAAAATGCCAATTTATCTTGCAAAAACAGTGTTATGTGGTATGTTTGTGTTTGTGTACACTTGTGTAGGTAAAAGGATGCATTTTCAAGCAAACAAGGAATAATCAAGCTTAATTTGATGAAAAAGACAAAGAAGGATCAAAAGTGACAAGACTTTGAAGTACAAGGACCTATCTTGACAAACTGCCAAAGATGAAGGACCAAAGTGTAAATATTGTAAAAAGTCAAGATCGTAGTCAAACAAGGTCAACTCTCAAGTCAACTCAGTCAAAGGACCAATTTTGCTCAAGGATGAAAGTTGAAGGACTAAAAATGCCAAAGAAATGAAGCTGCTAGCCTTTAAATGCAATCTGCCAAAGTTCAAGGGTCAAATCTGCCTATTTTGGAAAGTTATATAAGAGTGATCCATGTGCTTTGTTTTGAACCAATAAGAAGACAGCAATAAGGAGACACGGATTGCCACATAAGGGCATTAATTACCCACTAGCAGCCGCCTCATTAAATGAGAGTATCCCAACAGTGCAATCCGTGTGCACTAGTTTCAGCCATTCAGGACTCGACACGTGTCATCTTCAAATAACCAAAAATTCCCAGGATCGTTTTGGAGCTAGAGTGGATTTCATGAAGAGTTATAAACATCAAAGTTGCTTATTTTTTAGAGACGAATCTAATGGTCATGATCAATTAACATGTAATCAACTCAGCAAAGAAACCCCAATTCATGTTCATACCTGGAAAATCAACTTAGCAGAATTATGCCACGTGGAGACCTGGGATTGGTCCCAACACGTCACCAACCCCAACAAATCTCCTTCTCAAGTCTATAAATAGCCTGCTAGGTCTTCATTTGTAATGTGTAGTTGTAAGTGTGAAAAAACACACATTTACCTTTTCCTTTCAACTTTTTCCTTTCTAACTAAACTACTCAAGAGTTTGACACACTCTTGAGTTAGTTAGATAGTTAGTTACCTTTTCCACCTCTTTGTAACAGATTTCCATTAATAAAATTCAAACTCAATTTTTCCCGCCAATACTTATCATCATCCTTACTGTTCATTCCTGCTTCCATTGATACTTGTGTTGCTGCATTGAGTTTGTTATGATCATTCATTGATCATAACTGACTTTGGAGTGAAGATAGTAGCTGTTTGTTGATTTCAGTCCAAGAACATAGCATTTGTGATGAGTTCATGCCATTGAGATGATTCTTGTTGATTTGTAGCTGATCTGTTGATTGTAGATTGTTAAATCTAGTGCTAAGGTGGTGGTTAGCACTAGAATAGAGAGTACAACACTACTCTACTGCTCAATGGTTTCTTCACAAGGTTCAAATGCTTCTTGTTTTTGATTCCACTGAATTGTCAATTGCATGCTAATTTCCTAGCTTAAATCTTTGTGAATGCATGATAAAATCTGTTTAGCTTAGTTTTGATCTGATTCTGGTTAGTTTGTAGCTTTGTTGTTGCTTAACTGCTTGTTGATTTGCTTTGTGTCTTGGTTGTTAGCTTATTTCAGTCAGTTTTAGACTTATCTCCTTATTTGAGTTCTAGTTATCTTCATAACTTGCAAGTAGCTTTCATATGTCTCTTTTTGACCATTAAGTTTGATCTGCTATAGGTTTTTACTCAGTTGTGACTTGTGCTTAAAAAGTCTTAACAAAAGTTTTCAAAAGATCAGATAAGGAGTGTTTGGTTTTAACTAGTTTTTGATTTTCAAGTGTTGGTTTTTGGAAAGTTAATGTTCATTTTCATTCATTTAGTCATCACAATAGGTTTTGTACCATTTTCAAGTCAACTCTTAGTTCAAAAAGGCAATTGGCAATAAAAAGTTTGGGTCCATATTTCAGTCATTTTCATTCAGAAAAGTTCTCAATTTCATTTGCTTGCCATTTGTTTGTTTGTTGATGAAATCTTGCCAAACCAGTTCTCATTTCTAGTTCAATATATGAACTTTCAAATTCCATAAGCATTTTGTACAATATTCATTAAGCAATTAGAAATAAGCAAAAATCTGAACACTTGAGGAAAGGCATGTTTCTGTAAATGAAAATTAAATTTTCATATCTCTTAATCCACTTCATAAACCTGGCTATTTTCTTTTACAATATCACTTAGTATGAGTTGTTGGATGAATTTTGAGATTTTAAGCTTTTTGTCAAAAATCTTAGTCAACGCTTGGTCAACATAAGCCATTTTCAGCTTATTTCAATTTCCAGGCTTATTTCTTGATGAATTTTGATAAGATTTGATTTCCCGTTCATCATCTAAGCTCATTAATCAGTTTTAGCAAAAAAAATCTAGTTGTGCATGTCCAGATTTTCCTAGAGCTTATTTTGTGCTTATTGTGAAGTGCTTATTTGCTTACTTTCAGCCAAAATCCTCTTACAGGTCTAGCTTATTTTGAATTCTAAGCATTTTGCAATTGGTTTGGTAGATTTTGGTTGAGAAATAAGCTCATACGAGCTTATTTGTTCCATAAACCCGTTTTGGCTTAAAATCTTTTCATAATTGCACTTTAGTCCCTAGTGTATTAAACTGTTTTAAAATTTGGCTAAACTTGCTAATTTCTAGGGTTTGCACAAATTAGGTCCTTTCAGTTTGGAAGTTGTTAAATTTCAGTTAGTAGTTTTGGTAATTTGTTACAATTTGGTTAGTTTGTTACATAGTTTACATATTTGATCCTTTTGGTTAACTGTTTTACATTTTCAGTCCTTAAACTTGTTAGACTTTACATTTTAAGCATTTAATTTTCATAGAATTTACATTTTCAGTCCTTTTAGTTTTAAATTTTACATTTTGAATTTACTTGAATAAAAACTTGGTATTTGCACGATGTTTTACATATAAGTAGGTAATATTTTTCAGTTTTGCAAGACTTTGTTTGAATTAGCAAATAGAATATCCAAAAAATATTAACAACCAAAAACAGTTAAAAACCCGATATTGTTAGGACTTTCAATTAGCAAGAACTGAGAAAAACGAACTGCATTATACACAATTTCAAACTCCAATGCTAGAATTAAATCCCAATGGCTAGCTAAATTCAAACCCATTAGTAAAGCTTGGCGCCCCACTGGTAGAACTTTCACGCTTGTAGGAAACGAGTGCCTTTTAACTAGGATAGTCTCTGATTCTACTAAGACTAATAGGGAGGAAATTGAAAAGGATGATACATCACTTAAGCCTGAACTTAAGGTTTTCTATAAAAGGAAACGTTTGCCAGCTAAGACAAGTGAATCATCTACTCAGATCACCTCTGGCATACGAAAAGAAAACTGTGAATCCTCGCATGGTACTAAGATAGATATCGCTCACCCATATAAAAGCAAACAAACTCCAAATGAGAATGCAGATACCAAAGTCAATGTTAAACACAAACAAACCAAGGACACTCTCAGAGTTTGGTTACTGAAGAAGCAGATATCAGAGAAACAAGTGTCTTAGGGGATTTGCAGTTAAGGTTACTGTAAATGGTTCATCGTTAAATATCAGATGATGACCCGATCTTCAAATAAAGGAAAGTTTATCGCCGATGATAAACTTATCCTCAAAAACGAGAAATTAAATTTTCTCGGACACGAGCTAAAATTAAAACTATTCAAAGGTTTTAAGCTCGTGTATATGGTTCATCGTTATATATCAGACGATGACCCTATCTTCAAATAAAGGAAAGTTTATCACCGATGATAGACTTATCCTCACAAATGAGAAATTAAATTTTCTCGGACACGAGCTTACATTAAAACTATTCAAAGGTTTTAAATCTCGTGTAAATGGTTCATCGTTATATATCAGAAGATGACTCAATCTTCAAATAAAGGAAAGTTTATCACCAATGATAAACTTATCCTCACAAACGAGAAATTAAGTTTTCTCGGACACGAGCTTCCATTAAAACTATTCAAAGGTTTTAAAGCTCGTGTAAATGGCTCATCGTTAAATATCAGACGATGACCCGATCTTCAAATAAAGGAAAGTTTATCGCCGATGATAAACTTATCCTCATTAACGAGAAATTAAATTTTCTCGGACACGAGCTTACCATAAAACTATTCCAAGGTTTTAAAGCTCGTGTAAATGGCTCATCGTTATATATCAGACGATGACCCGATCTTCAAATAAAGGAAAGTTTATCACCGATGATAAACTTATCCTCACAAACGAGAAATTATATTTTCTCGGACACGAGCTTACATTAAAACTATTCAAAGGTTTTAAAGCTCGTGTAAATGGCTCATCGTTGAATATCAGACGATGACCCGATCTTCAAATAAAGGAAAGTTTATCGCCGATGATAAACTTATCCTCACAAACGAGAAATTAAATTTTCTCTGACACGAGCTTACCTTAAAACTATTCCAAGGTTTTAAAGCTCGTGTAAATGGCTCATCGTTAAATATCAGACGATGAGCCGATCTTCAAATAAAGGAAAGTTTATCGCCGACGATAAACTTATCCTCACAAACGAGAAATTAAATTTTCTCGGACACGAGCTAAAATTAAAACTATTCAAAGGTTTTAAGCTCGTGTATATGGTTCATCGTTATATATCAGACGATGACCCGATCTTCAAATAAAGGAAAGTTTATCACCGATGATAAACTAATCCTCACAAACGAGAAATTAAATTTTCTCGGACACGAGCTTACAATAAAACTATTCAAAGGTTTTAAAGCTCGTGTAAATGGCTCATCGTTAAATATCAGACGATGACCCGATCTTCAAATAAAGGAAAGTTTATCGCCGATGATAAACTTATCCTCACTAACGAGAAATTAAATTTTCTCGGACACGAGCTTACCTTAAAACTATTCCAAGGTTTTAAAGCTCGTGTAAATGGCTCATCGTTATATGACAGACGATGATCCGGACTTCCAATAAAGGGAGTTTTATCTATGCAACGATAATTTACCCTCCAAACTAGAAATTAAATTTTCTTTTTAAAGGTTTTAAGCTCGTGTATACGGCTTGCAGTCACATGACAGATTGTAACCCGCGCTTCAAAGAAAGGAAAGTTTATCGCCGATGATAAACTTATACTCACTAACGAGAAATTAAATTTTCTCGGACACGAGCTTACATTAAAACTATTCAAAGGTCTTAAGCTCGTGTAAAATGGCGTATAACCACATTTCAGATTATGCCCCGGACTTCAAATAAAGGAAAGTTTATCGTCGATGATAAACTTATCCTTACAACGAAAATTAATTTTTCTCGGGCATGGGCTAATATTAAAAACATTCAATGTTTTTAAGTTCATGCAAAATGACTTACAGTTAAACATCAGACTATAACTCGGACTTGAATTTTAGGAAAGCTTATCTTTTGTGATAACTTATCCTCGTAACGGGAAATTAATTTTTATCGGTCATGAGCTTGTATTAAAACATTCCAAGTTTTAAACTCAGAAAGGAAAGTGTATCTTTTAAAAGGAGAACTTTTCCTCATAACGAGAAATGCATCTTTCTCGGTAATGAGCTTTTTTGTTAAAACATTCAAAAGTTTTCAAGCTCATGAAAACGACTTCTAAGTAAATATCAACTTAGGACTCGTTCTTCAGTTAAAAGGAAAGTTTATCGCCGATGATAAACTTATCCTCACAACGGGAAGTTTACAACTTCTCGGACTTGAGCTCGTTTAGTAAGATATTCAAAATCTTAAGCTCAAGTAATTGGTTTTCAAAAAGGGCATTTCTTCTGAAATCGATAATATTTACGATCTTAGAAATGTTGTTCAGTAATAACACGGGGTTGTAAATAAAGTTCGAGCAGAAGTTTAAATGATTTAAAACATGCTTAAAATGGTTTGCTATTATTTCCGATAGTAACCCGCTTTTCATAATCAAGTCTAGCATTTCACCGGAAAGCTTTGACTCAACAACTGGAATTAATTTTCTCAGGCATGGTTTACTTTATAACCATATAAGGGATTGTGTTTACATAATAACACAATCTAACACGAATCTATGTACGTGTCAGTGCATTTATTTGTTAAAACAAGAGAAATCTTGTTTTTATGAAGTTATCATCTCCACCATCCGCAGGAATTTACAATTGATATCTACATACTCGACCATGCGACTACTCAAACGGCGACTACAACTCTTTAGATAGAACACGGGTCAACAATTGAGGGGGAGCAATTGTCCAGCATTCAGAATCTTTGATGCCGAAAGTGCCAAGTTTATAAATTGGTGTCAAGACAACGATATCAATCGTACACATGTTGTCAAGAGATAACTTCAGACGTGACGAGGCGACCACCATTCATGAACAAGAACCATGTGATTCTATCATATGATGTTCTCCATCATTTAGGTCCAACCTCTTAAATTATTAATCTTAGGAATTCATTATCATATATAGTCTTTACACGTGATAAATACCTTACACTTGTGTTTAAAAGGTATTTAATTTACATTTCAAGTACACCCTCATTAATTTGAGGGGGAGCTTGGGTAATTCATAAAGATAATTGGATTAGCATTTTTCTTCCCAAATTTTCTTAAAATGTTATTAAATCAGTTGATATTAAAAACATCGTTTGGGTTAATATTTTTAATATGGGGAGAAAATGTGATTTAATATGGAAATGATTAATCAATAATGGTTTACTTAATGTGCTGGCTCATCTCAACATGTGCGAAATGTTTTCGAATATCGTGGTATATGTTAAGGGGGAGTGATAGGTGTGTAAACACCCATCCTTTTTACCACTTAATTACAATAATAACCGAGCCAAAACGTGTATTTTATGTCATTTATGTCAGAATTATGCGTGGTTTGTGTTTTTGTTGTGATTTAGGACGAAAATGTGAAAAGTGGAGAAAACACGGGCATTCACGGGCTTTTATCGAAGAAAAAGACGAAAGATGAAGTCAAGAAGTCAAGAGTGCAAAAAGAACGGAAGTCCAAGACCAATTCTGAAGATTTATCGAAGAAAAAGTCAAAAGACGGAAGTTTACTTAAAGCCGAAGAACTCAAGTCTTATTTATTGAAGAATTAAAAGACAAGTTCAAAGAAATCCCGAGCCAAAAGTCATTAAATTCCAAGATTAACAAAAGATTAAGAAGAGAAGGACTTAATGGTGCAATTAAGAAAAGATGAAAGAGGGAGGAAGCTTCCTAAGCACCTCCCTAATCTCCTCTATAAATAGGATTTGTTTTCATTCATTAGATTTGTTGGATAGCTTGACAAACTATTTCTTCCATTTTACTTTCCTGCACATTTAAATTCATGTCCATTTAATTACTTGTCAAATTTAAATACCTTGTCTTGCACCTTAAATACCTTTAATTTCAAGTAAGTTTTCTTTTAATTCTTGTCAATCTTTATTTTTATTCTTCATCTCATATCTACCTTTCTTTAATCTTTGATTTTTATGTTTATGTTCATGTTTTGAGTTTTTATTGATCAAAGTGGGTTTTGATTATTTTGGTTATATTTGTTAGTTTGATTGTTTTGGATTGTTTGATTATCATTAGTAGATGTTTTGTGATTAGTTTGATTTAATCTTTTGGTTGATTTTGCTTAAGTTCTATTAGATTCGTGTATACTGTTCTTCCCTTGTTCTTCGCTTTGCTGTTACTGATCTTCCAGGTATTCAAAATCAAAGTCTGTGTTCCGAATCAAGGGATTGTGAAATTTTATTCCGGATCAAAAGTCGTTCATCCGGAATATTAGATATTCCGGATCAGTTGTGATCATTCGGAATAATTCATTATTCCGGATCAAGCATCTCATCCGGAATACCAAACATTCCGGATCAGCCTTTTATTCCAGATCAAATTCACATTCCGGATCAAGGTGCTATTCCGGATCAACCAATCATTCCTAATCAAATAATATTCCGGATCAGCAAGTTCATCCGGAATAATTTATTATTCCGGATCAAGGAGTTTATTCGGAATATTAAGACATTCCGGATCAAGGGTTTTATTCGGAATAACATTCCGGATCAAGAGATATTCCGGATCAAAGCTACATTCTGAATAAAGAAGTTTATTCCGGATAGGTGACACATTTCGAGTAAGCATTTTATTCCGGATCAAAGTTTTGGGTAAATATTCCGAGTGAAGAAGAATCATTCCGAACGAAGGTGACATTCCGGATGAGTGATTATTCCGAACGAAGGTTTATTCCGGATGAGCTAATTTTCAGGTTCTTTTAATTTCAGTTTTCTTAACTTTCTGTTTTTAAATTTTCAAGCTTTATTTTTCCCGCCTTTTTCCTTAGTCGCACTTTAAGATTACTTGCCTTAGATTTATTTTTAGCCTTGCCTTAGTTTTAAGTTTTAGTTGCGTTTTAAGTTTGCCTTAGATAGTTTTAAGTTTGCGTTATTTACTTTTAGTGCTTTTTAATTTCTCGTCACGCTTTTAAATACTTGCCATTTATTTTAAAATTAGACTTAGATTTATTTTACTTGCATTAGTTTTAAGTTTTAGTTGCGTTTTAAGTCTTTGCACTTTTAATTACTACAACGACACAACCTTTTGTTTCACCAAAGAACGACTGAGTCGCATAGTTAAACCAGATCAATTCGATTAGACCAACACAACGAACTTTAATTTTTAACTAGGTAAAATCTTAGTTATCAAATGGCGCCGCTGCCGGCTCTTTTCGTAAAGATTAACGGTTTTCTGTGAGAGACGCGTTGCTTTTTGGGATCCGTTCATTCGTGAGCGTTATTTTTCTTGCCTAAAAAATTCAAAAAACCATAAAAATTAAAAACTGTTAAAAAACACATAAAAATCAAAATTTTCAAAAATCCAAAAAGATTTTATTTTTATTGTGTATATATATTGTCTTTGTATTTGGTATTGTTTTCTTTTGCCTTTGTAGGTGTATGCGTACTAGATCTTCTAATTATCAAGAGCCCGAGACTCGTGAAGATTTAAGTATGGCAGGTGTCAACAACAATAATCCACCGCACCTCAATAATAACAACAACAATGTTCTTCCACAGCCCGATCTTCGGACAATGGAGGAGCTTTGTCAACCTACCATGTTTGGACGAGGAGGACCGATTGCGCCGAGGCAAATCACGGCTCCGGAGTTTTCGTTGAAGCACCACATGATTCAGCAAGTGCAAACTAATCCATTCGCCGAAATGACTGATGATGATGCCAACAAACACCTCGACAAGTTCATTACAATCACCCAAAGCATGAAGTTGCCCGGTGCCACAATGGATGTTCTTCACCTACAACTCTTTCCACATACTTTATCACACCACGCCGAGAAATGGTTTGATCGTCTTCCAAAGAATTCTATTCACACTTGGGATGACATGACTCAACGCTTTTTGTCGCGCTACTTTCCACCATCCATGGTCACGAGCCTTCGCAATCAAATCAGCGGTTTCATGCAAGATCCCGATGAATCTCTTTTTGATGCTTGGGAAAGATATAATGTCTTGATTGATCGTTGCCCAAACCACAACATGCTTCCAGTCACATTGATTGATACTTTCTACAACGGTTTGACTTTTCGTGATCGTGATACGATTAATGCAGCCACCGGTGGCACATTTATGAAAAGGAGACCCGAGGAGTGTAGAGAGCTTATTGAGAACATGACTACTCACCACAAAAACTAGGATTCCTCCGCTTCTTCTAGGAACAACCCGAGAGTCAATGTTTCTTCCACTTCAGCAAGCCCCGACATGACCGAATTCACCCGCATGATGACTGAAATGAACAAAAATATCTTGCTTCTCGCTACAAACCAACAACATCCAGTTAAAGCGGTTGCCAATTCTTGTGAGACATGCGGCGGTCCTCACTCATACACTGATTGTCCTTCTACTCAAGGAAATCCGGAAAACGTGTATGCAGCTTATGGTAATTATTCACCAGAAAATTACCAAGCTCGACTTCAAGGGGATAGAAATTTGCTGAGTTACCGATCAAACAACTACCTTTCATACGGTTTTTCTCCTCACAACCAAAACCCCGCCAACAACTACAATAGAAGCAACCAAATCCCACCAAGAGCTTCTAATCTTTATCACCCACCGGCTCAACAAGCCCCACCCATTAACCCCGATGTTGAAGCCTTAATGAGAACCCAAGGTGAGCAAATCAAGAACCTACAGAGACAAATTATCAATATGAAAGGAGATATTACCAAGCAAGGGAATGACATTAGATCCGAGCTTCGAGATAATATTCAATCCTCCTTCAGCAATCAAACGAATGATCTGAAAAATATGCTTGCTAGTTTCTTGCCCACAACTAAACCTTCTACTTCGAGTTCTCTACCTTTAAACATCGTCACCAATCCGCGAGTGAATGTGAGTGCTATTACTACCCGTAGTGGAGTTACCATAGTAGGACCACCTATCCTGCCCCCATCATCTACACCTCCTCCACCACCATTTATCCCTACTCCTCCTACACCTAGTATTAGTGCACCATTACCGTCTCCGCCTCGTCGTGATGAAGCACCCACCAAGAATCCTCCACCAACCCCACCTTCAACAGCTCAACCTTTACCTGCTACACCTACACCTTCACCACCCAAACCCAATATCCCTTATCCTTCACGGCTAGGCAAGACCACAATGCTAACCAAGGATGACTGTCAAATGTCAAATTATTTGAAGATGATCTCTCAAATGAATTTCAACATTAGCCTTGTCGAAGCACTTGTCCACATGCCGAAATTTGTCAAAGCATTCAAGGAATTGCTTAACAAGAAGGAGAAGTTGATTGAGCTCGCCAACACACGCTTAAATGAAAACTGTTCTGCAGTTATTCTTAAAGAACTTCCGGAAAAGCTTGGAGATCCCGGTCGTTTTGTGTTGCCTTGCATCTTTAACAAAACCGAAGAATTTACTGCCCTAGCTGATCTCGGGGCCAGTATTAATCTTATGCCTTTGAGTGTTTGGATAACACTATCATTACCCGACCTTACTCCAACAAAGATGACTCTCGAGCTAGCAAATCGCACTCTCGCTTACCCCGTTGGTATTGCCGAAGACGTGTTCATTAAAGTTGGCACATTTACTTTCCCGGTCGACTTTGTGGTTGTTGATTATGAAATGGACCCTCGTATTCCTTTAATACTTGGTCGGCCATTCTTGAGAACCGGACGAGCTCTAGTTGATGTTGCCGAAGGTGAGTTAATCTTGAGAGTCGGGGATGATGCACAAGTTTTCAAAATGGGGAAGCTTACAAGAAAATCCTATGGACGAGAATCTACGAATATGATTAATGTGCTCGATAATTTTGTCATCTACAACAATCCTCTATTCGAGTCTTGCATTCATAATCCACTTTTTCAAGATGATGTGGATGATTCTCTCTCCAATTTGGAACCTTCACCCATTTATGATTCTCCACCGATCTTTGATGCTTATGATGATGAATCTAGCTCAGATTCGGATGATTATGATGACCTTACTTCCGAGTATCCCGACATGCCCACATATGATGATTTTGATGAGGCCGATACTCTTTCGAGTGATTCTTCACATGATGAAGATCCTTCGCCATCACTTGATCCTACTTTGGATGATTACTCATTTGAGGAAGACTTCTCTACTTTTCTCAATACCTACTTCCCTCATGAGAGTGATGCACCTCCTTTAGATTTTGAAGATTATCGTCTTGATCCTACTTTGGATTTGAAGAACATTCTTTCAAAGGAGAAGAAACCGGTCGACACCAACATCCGCAGCACGTATGAGTTAACACCTCTTTGTCCACCTTCTGAGGACGAGGTTGTGCATCTTCTTCGCGGATCTTCTTCAAATTCTGCTGAGCCTGAGTGCTATTTTCCCCTAAAGGAAAAGGTGTTTGACCCCGGTATCGATATTCTACAGCCATCTCAGTATCCGTCTGATGAAATAAAAGGAAATATCTTTGGAACTTATGGAAATTTGCTCGCACCACTTCACCTTTGCTTCCACCGTGCTCCATCGTTGCTTAAGGGAACGTTGCCTACTCTTCTTTGGCTTGCCTTGTTCACCTTAAGCTTGTGCTATCTGATGGACGAAAACTATGTCTTTGATCCTGGTGGATATATTTCATGCTTCTTCCTATGTTAATCAAGGTCGAGTCAGGCTCACGACTCGGTGAACAAAAACCAAGCGCTTCTTGGGAGGCAACCTATGTATCTATCTTTTAGCTTTCTTTATCCTAAGTGTAGGGGAGACCCGTTGGTGTTTGCTCTCTCCTCTCTTCTAATCAGGGATTCGAACGCTCAATGATCCACTCTTGATGATTCTTGACTACCCGTGATTCCGTGTTCCCTTCTTCCCGGTTCTATCCTAAACTCTTTTCGATTCACTATTTTATATTTTCCAATATTAAAATAGGAATCTCTTTAGTTGTCTTTTCCTTAGCGAGATTTAAACAAAGTGCACAATGTCCTAAGTGTAAGGGAGTTTACTCCCACATGCTTAAACATTGAGGACAATGTTTATCTTAAGTGTAGGGGGACTTCTATCGAAGTTAAGTGGCCTTTTCCTTGTATTTGTCCTCATTTTAACCGGAAAATCAATTTTTCGACATTTTTCAAAATTTTTGATCTATTTTGGTCTATTAGTTTTTCCCTTTGTATAGTTATTTTCTTTCCTTGCTAGAATAAATTTTAATAAAGTGGTTCTAATTTTCAAACGTTGTGAATCTTTTGACTCAACCCGAGTTTACTTATCTTAGTTTACTCTAGCTAGTATCCTTAACATGTTTAAGTCAAGTTTTGCTAGGCTTTTATATAGGGAGCTATAAAACGCGAAAGTCTTAACTCTCACGGGTTAAGAACAAGAACTTTTCGCAAGTTCCTATAAATGATCCTAGAGAGTTGTTTATCAAAGGAACTTTAAAACGCGATTTCTAAACTTGAAAGAGTCTAAGTATTTTCAAGATCCTATAGACGACTCGAAAACCCAAAACTTTGATTTAGTAGGCTAAGCATCCACGAGTCTCATTCCCTGAGATTTTAAACTGTGGAGAACGAGAGATGATAGAGTCAATTATAAGTTTGGTATTCTTTCGTGAATTTATGTGAGTTAGTTATAAGCCTATTCTCCCATCGCTTGCTAATAAATTTATCTGCAATAAATAAGGTTGTACGATTTGAAAAGTTACTTAGCTTCTAGCCCAAGATCGTTTAAAAGTTGCTCGGTATGGATTAGAGTTCATAGCCAAGGTATAATTTATTGAAGCGAGATGCGAAGATTGGCGAGTCCAAAAAGGCCCTAACAAGGCATGAGGGCTACATTTTGTTGCTAAAGATCCAAAGTGATGTGAAGAATCATTTATCGAAAATCAATATGAAGGATCGAGACACACGACGAAAAGCAAGAACTCCCCAAAAGTCATGGAGAAGTATATCCAAAAAGGCTCTAACAAGGTATGAGGATTAATAAAGCCAAATCCTAAAAGGAGGCGGATCGTTGTATATCAAAGTCCAAAATAAAGATTAGAGAAAAATGAAGAAGTCGTGGTCCAAGTATGAATCTCTCAAAACTTCAAGTGAAGAAATTCCTATATGAAGAGAAGGCCATTATTTCATGAACGTCTCTCAAGGTTCGAAGTATGAAGTCGCTGCCAAATATCGGTCCGAGAAAGGTCTCAAATCGCGAAGCGAGTTATGCCAAGATATGAACTTTATGAGGTCCCGAGAAGCAGTTTTAAAAGATTTTGTCCTTTAGCTAACTATTGATTAAATCGTCCCACTTTATTTTCAGACTTAATAACTATCGAAATAAGTCAACAATGCATCCTCGTGATCATTCAAGACCATAATAAAATATAAGAGATACACCTAGGAATAAGGGAGTCTAAGTGAATAATTGTCCCACATGAGTTCGTGTTAGTTTGCTAACTTATAATAGCAATGATCTTGTTTTTAAGCTTGGTTTGGAGAAAGTGAAAACTTGAGGATGATGATTATTCATGACATTTCCAAAAACCCAAGGTATGATTTTGATTTCTTTACTTGTTTTGTTATTTTCTATCTCTTTAATAAAGGCCAACGTGGATTGATTGTGATGAAAAATGTAAACGTACTATGTAACTAATGCATTGCATGAGGACATTGCAATGGTCAAGTGTAGGGGATTTGATAGGTGTGTAAACACCCATCCTTTTTACCACTTATTTACAATAATAACCGAGCCAAAACGTGTATTTTATGTCATTTATGTCGGAATTATGCGTGGTTTGTGTTTTTGTTGTGATTTAGGACGAAAATGTGAAAAGTGGAGAAAACACGGGCATTCACGGGCTTTTATCAAAGAAAAAGACGAAAGATGAAGTCAAGAAGTCAAGAGTGCAAAAAGAACGGAAGTCCAAGACCAATTCTGAAGATTTATCGAAGAAAAAGTCAAAAGACGGAAGTTTACTTAAAGTCGAAGAACTCAAGTCTTATTTATTGAAGAATTAAAAGACAAGGTCAAAGAAATCCCGAGCCAAAAGTCATTAAAGTCCAAGATTAACAAAATATTAAGAAGAGAAGGACTTAATGGTGCAATTAAGAAAAGATGAAAGAGGGAGAAAGCTTCCTAAGCACCTCCCTAATCTCCTCTATAAATAGTATTTGTTTTCAATCATTAGATTTGTTGGATAGCTTGACAAACTATTTCTTCCATTTTACTTTCCTGCACATTTAAATTCATGTCCATTTAATTACTTGTCAAATTTAAATACCTTGTCTTGCACCTTAAATACCTTTAATTTCAAGTAAGTTTTTGAAATTGTATATAATGCAGTTCGTTTTTCTCAGTTCTTGTCTAATTGAAAGTCCTAACAATATCGGGTTTTTAACTATTTTTGGTTGTATATATTTTTTTTTGATATTCTATTTGCTAATTCAAACAATGCCTTGCAAAACTGAAAAATATTGTCTACTTGTATGTAAAACATCGTGCAAATACCAAGTATTTATTCAAGTAAAATTCAAAATGTAAATTTTACAACTAGAAGGACTGAAAATGTAAATTCTATGAAAAGTAAATGCTCAAAATGAAAATCTAACAAGTACAAGGACTGAAAGTGCAAAATCAGTAAACTATGAGGACTGAAATTGAAAACTATGCAAACAACTAACCAATTCTCAACAAATCCAAAACTTACTAACTGATTTTTAACAAACTATGAAAGTTCAAGGACTGTATTTAAGCAAACCCTAAAATCTTGTAAGTTTAGCCAAGTTTAAAACCAGTTCAAAACATAATGGACTGAAATGTAATTTTTAAAAGTTTTTAATCAAAAACGGGCTTAACTAACAAATAAGCTCGTTTGAGCTTATTTCTCAACCAAAATCAACCAAACCACTTGCGAAATGCTTAAAATCAAAAATCAACTAGACTTGTAAGAGGAAATAAGCTAACAATGGCTAAAACTCTGATAAGCACTTTCCAATAAGCATAAAATAAGCTATAAAAGAATCTAGACATGCACAACTGGATTTTTGTAATGAAACTGATTAATGAGCTCAAATTATGAATGGGAAATCAAGTCTTGTTCAAAATCATCCAGTAATAAGCTCAGAATCTGAAATAAGCTAAAATTTGGCTTATGTTGACCAGCGTTGACAAGGTTATTTCAAAAAGCTCAAAATCTCAGAAATCAACCACAAGCTCTAACTAAGTGAATTTGTAAAAGAAAATTGACTAGTTTATGAATAGGATTGAGAGATATGAAAAAGCAGAATTCAAGTTACAGAAACATTCATTTGCTTATCAGTTTAGATTTTTGCTTATTCCCACTTGTTTACTGAATACTGTACAAAATGCTTATAGAATCTAAAACTTCATGTTATGACCTAGAATTGAGAGCTGGTTTGGTGGAATTTCATCAAGAAACAAGTAAATGCTAAGCAAATCAATTTGACAACTTTTTTGAACAAAACTGACTGAAAATGACCCAAACTTTTTACAATGCCATTTGCCTCTTTGACCTTAATCTTGACTTGAAAATGACTCAAAACCTTTTGTAATGACTTTGTAACTGAAAATGAATAAGTACTTGCCAAAATTTGACACTTGAATTTCAAATATCATCTAATGCCAAACACTCATTTAAACTGAACTTTTGGAAATTTGTGAAGACTTTTTGAGTACAAGTCTAAGCTGAGTAAAAAGCTATAGCAAACCAAATTCAGTGACCAAAATGAGATGTAAGAAAGCTAATAGCAAGTAACTGAAACCACTAGGACTTAAATAGTCTAACAAAGCTAAAATGACTGAATTAAGCTAAAAACTAAGACACATATCAAATCAGTAAGCAGATAAAGCAACACTTAAGCTACACAATGACTAGAATCAAATCAAGAACAGGCTAATCAACTTTTATCATGCAATCAACAAAGATCTTAGCTAGGAATGAAGCATGCCATTGACAATTTAGAGGAACCAAAAATAAGAAGCGTTTGCACCTTGTGAAGTAACCTTTGAGTAGTAGAGGAGTGCTGAACTCTCTAGTCTAGTGCTAACCACCACCTTAGCACTAGATTCAACTATCATCAATCAATCTAACAGCTACAAATCATCAACAAGGCTATAATGGCTTGAAATCATCATAAACTGCTATGAACTTGGACTGAAATCAACAAACAGCTACAATCTTCACACAAAGTCAGTTATGATCAAGATATGATCATAACAAACTCAAAACAGCAACAAGAGTATCAATGGTTCAAGGTATGAACAGTATAGAAGGAATTGAGAATTGGCGAGAAAGTGAGAATTTGAATTTTATTAATGGAAAAGTTGTTATAAAGTTGTTAAGTGGTTACAAACTAACTAACTAACTCAAGAGTGTGTCAGACTCTTGAGTTGTTGAACTAAAAACTAGAAATGGTGGAAGAAAACTAAAAGTGTGTGTGTTTTCACACTTTTTTACAAATACAAGAAATGAAGCCTAAGCATGCTATTTATAGACTTGAGAAGAAGAGCAGTTGGGGTTGGTGATGTGTTGGAACCAATCCCAGGCTTCCACGTGTCCAATTGAGCTTAATTGATTTTGCAGGTATGAACTCAAATTGGGGATTCTTTGTTGAGTTGATTTCAGGTTAATTGGTTATGACCTATGGATTCGTCTCTTGATTTTAAGCAAGTTTAATGTTAAGCACTTCTCTTGAAATCCACTCTAGCTCTAACCCGATCCTGGAAATTTTGTTTGTTTGGAAATGCCACGTGTCAAGTCTTTATTGGTTGTGGAGGTAGCACACGGATTACACTGTTGTGATTCGCTCATTTATGACTGGCGGCGCTAGTGGGTATTAATTGTCATGATGTGGCAATCCAGGACCACTCTTTCTTGGCTTCTCATTGGCCCAAAGTTATTCACATGGATCACACTTGTTAAACTTTCCAAAATAGGCAGAATTGATCCCTTGACTTTGGCAGATTCTATATTTGAGCTATTCACTTCATTTCTTTGGCATATTTGGTCCTTCAAACTCATTCTTGAACAAAATTGGTCCTTTGACTGAGTTGACTTGAGAGTTGACCAAATTTGACTATGATCTTGACTTTTATATATCTACACTTTGGTCCTTCATCTTTGACAGATTGTCAAGATAGGTCCTTGCACTTCAAAGTCTTGTCACTTTTGATCCTCTTTTGTCTTTTTCATCAAATTAAGCTTGATTATTCCTTGTTTGCTTGAAAATGCATCCTTTTACCTACACAAGTGTACACAAACACAAACATACCACATAATACTATTTTTACAAGATAAATTGGTATTTTGCTTCATGTTTAGGGTTATTTGTTGATAAACTGATATGAGTTTTAGCTCATATCAAATCCCCTACACTTGAACATTGTCATGTCCTCTTGTAATACTATATATTTTAAAGCACAAATTTACATTCTCCTCATAATTAATCCACCTTGGCCATATGGAATGCATCTACACTACTCTAAACTACATGATGCATGATTTTGACTTTTAACAATGCAATGAACAAAATACAATTCTATCTATGTCCTTTTGGTTTTTCTTGAAATGGTTTTGATGGAAATAACTCATAAAGAATTCAATGACTTTGATTAGGGCTTGGTTACCATGGACATTTATCACCCTCAAGTTTCACTTTCCCCATACCAAGCTTAAAAATGGGATCATTGCATTCACAAGTAAAAAGTGCATCAACTTATCCATGACAATTAAATGTGGAACCGGTTATTATTTGAGCAAATTGCTTGTGGGCAAATTTATCATTTATTCAAGTGTGAAGTATAAGAAGTGCAAAATCCAAAAATAAGGAAGCACGGTTTTAATCCTAAGTAATCCTCTCATCCATTACTTGAAAAACCGCTCACAATTAATACAAGTCCGTTTCAAGAGTAATAAGTCATTCGCCTTATGTGTAAAATCCTCATGTCATGCTTTCATAAGTGGCTACACACTCGCTAAGGAAAGAAAAATAAAACTCACGCAATAATTTACATCCGCCATCTTTTTGAGACTTTGGATCTTTAACCCCGCAACCCGTCAAGGTAATATTGGATTGGAGCAATCTATTGAATCCCCGCAACCCGTTAAGGTAATATTGGAACTCAATAGTCACTATAATTGACACCACACTGCCCCTCTTGGGAGTCTTGTATATATATATATTTTTTTCTTTTCTTTTCTTTTTCTTTTTCTCTTTTTTTTAGCCACTCATTTTTTATAAGCCGCTCTTATTTTTCTTTATTCCTCACAAAGAAAGTAGAAAAGAATAAAAGGAAAAACACCCGCTAAGTATTGAGCATGACATAAGTCTAGTACACATAAAACGTTCTAACTTAGAATCTTAAGACGTACTTATATCAACCATGAATGATTAGGAAAAAATGCATAAGAGATTACTAACCAATTAAAACCGTTCTTGATTATTTATTAACAATTATATACATGCGAAGAAAATAGAGGTTAAGAAGAGAAGGGTTTAGCCACAAGTAATTATCATGAAGTTTATCTAGCCTTTTTACACTTGCTTCAACTCTATCATCTCCCATTCTCCACAAATTTAAAATCTCAAATACTGAGATTGGTGGACGCTTAGCCTAATAGACCAATGAAGGACTACATGGTTAAGGATACTAGCTAGAGAATGCTAAGATAAGCAAACTCGGGTTGAGTCAAAATATCCATGGCGGGCCTAATATGTCAAAGAAATCTAAATTTGTTAAACCATGTTTTTATTATATTTTTTTTTCTTTTTATATATTTTTGATGAAACATAAAGAAGAAATATATACAATGCAAATGTGATATGCAAATGAAAAAGGTATGATGCAAAAATTATGAATGCATATTTTTGGTGGCCAAAGTAGATCAAAAATTTGAAGAATGTTTGAAAATCCAACTTTCCATGTTATCATGAAAGACAATGACAAGTTCTAGGAAAGGCCACTTCGATAGAAGACCCCCCTACACTTAAGCTAAACATTGTCCTTAATGTTTAAGAGCATGGAAGTATAAAAACTTCCCCTACACTTATGACAATGAATAGACTTTGCTTAACCCAAGTTAAGGAAAGGGCAACTATTAGTGAAATCATGTTTAAGCACAAGGTGTCAATGAAAGATCACAATAGTAACGAAGTGAACCGGATACAAGGGCCTCCTCCATAAGCTCCAAAGCATGAAATGAGTGAGCAACCCTACAAACAATCATGAAGACAAAAGAAGGTCTCCCCTACACTTATCTCCAAGTCTATCCCTTTATTTCTAACCTACAACACTCTAAACCTAGTTATACGATGCTTGAGTTAATGAGTCTCTAGCTCGACTCGTCCCTCAATGAATCAATTCATGGGAAAAATGGGGATCTCTTGGACCATTCAACGGAAATGTCCTCCCCAAAGTAATGCTTAACACGGTGACCATTCACTTTAAAATTTGGACCATCGGGTTGTGACAACTCAATAGTTCCATATGGGAACACTTGAGCAATAGTGAATGGACCGGACCATCTCGACTTAAGCTTGCCCGCAAAAAGTTTCAACCTTGAGTTAAAGAGGAGAACCGGCTCTCCAACTTTGAACTCACGATTCTTGATCTTAGCATCATGCAATTTCTTAGTCTTTTCCTTGTAAAGCAAAGAATTTTCATAGGCATTGGATCTCAATTCATCCATCTCATTGAGTTGATCTTTCCTATGGGAACCGGCTTGGTTTAAATCAAAGTTAGCCCAATTGAGAGCCCAATATGCCTTGTGTTCTAACTCGAATGGGAGGTGGCACGCTTTTCCATAAACAAGCCTATAAGGAGTACAACCAATTGGTGTTTTAAAAGCCGTCCTAAACGCCCACAAAGCATCATCAAGCTTATCCGACCAAGAAGCACGATGCTCTCCCACCGTTCTCTCTAAAATTCTCTTTAAACCACGATTTGTGACCTCGGTTTGACCATTTGTTTGAGGGTGATACGCGGTAGAAAGTCTATGATTAACTCCATATTTCTTCATAACTCTCGTGAATTGATCATTACAAAAGTGCATACCACGATCACTTATTATGGCCCGAGGTACACCAAATCTAGCAAACAATTGTTTCAAAAACTTCACAACAACTCTAGCATCATTGGTAGGTAAGGCTTTAGCCTCCACCCATTTTGACACATAATCCACCGCCACAAGTATATACTTGTTTCCCTTATAGGATGGAAAAGGTCCCATGAAATCAATGCCCCACACATCAAATATCTCACACTCTTGAATAAAATTTTGTGGCATCTCATCACGTTGCGTAATTTTTCCTTGTCTTTGACACACATCACAAAATTTCACCATTTCATGGGCATCTTTGTAAATGGAAGGCCAATAGTAACCCGAATCAAAGACTTTCTTGGCGGTATAGTTGGGCCCAAAATGTCCACCCGTAGGTCCTTTGTGACACGCTTCTAAGATCTTAAATGCCTCGGGCCCATCTACACACCGTCTAATGATTTGGTCCGCACATTGCCTAAAAAGATAAGGATCATCCCAAAAGTAGTACTTAACTTCCTTAAGAAATTTCTTCTTTTGTTGATAAGTAAGACCCTCAATAAGCACATTGCCCACAAGATAGTTTGCGATATCCGCAAACCAAGGAGTGGCATCCTCTTGGGAACAGATAGACATGAGCTCCTCTAATGGAAAGGATTCATTGATTTCTTGATGTGGCAAATCTCCTTGAATAGGATGCTCAAGTCTACTCAAGTGATCCGCCGCTAAATTCTCGGCCCCTTTCTTATCACGAATTTCTATCTTAAACTCTTGAAGCAACAAAACCCATCTCAAAAGCCTAGGCTTAGCATCTTGTTTTGTCATAAGATACTTGAGAGCGGAATGATCCGTATACACTATGGTTTTGGAAAGCACAAGGTATGGTCTAAACTTTTCAAAAGCATATACTATAGCAAGCAACTCTTTTTCCGTGGTAGTGTAATGAAGTTGTGCACCGGTCATGGTTTTACTCGCATAGTGTATAGGTTGAAAATGCTTATTAACTCTTTGTCCTAAGACGGCCCCCACCGCATAATCACTAGCGTCACACATAAGCTCAAAAGGTCATTCCCAATTTGGAGAAACCAAAACGGGAGCCTTAGTCAATTTCTCCTTAAGAGTCTCAAAAGAGTCCAAACAATCTTGGTTAAAAATGAAAGGAGCCTCTTTCTCCAAGAGGTGAGTCATCGGTCTAGCTATCTTAGAAAAATCTTGTATAAAGCGCCTATAAAATCCCGCATGACCTAAGAAACTCCTCACACCTTTAACCGAGGTGGGTGGGGGAAGCTTAGCAATCACATCAATTTTAGCTCGATTCACTTCTAATCCCTTGTTGGATATTTTGTGTCCTAAAACAACCCCTCTTTCACCATAAAGTGACATTTCTCCCAATTTAGCACTAAACGTGTTTCCTCACAACGCTTAAGCATTCTCTCAAGATTGGTGAGACATGAGGTAAATGAATTTCCAAAGACGGAAAAATCATCCATAAAAACCTCCATAGTTTGCTCTATCATGTCATGGAAAATCGCCATCATGCACCTTTGAAACGTCCCCGGTGCATTACATAAGCCAAAAGGCATCCTCTTGTAAGCAAATGTTCCGTAGGGACAAGTGAATGTGGTATTTTCTTGATCCTTAGGGTCAATTGGTATTTTGAAATAACCCGAAAAGCCATCAAGAAAGAAATAGTACTCATTTCCCGCTAAGCGTTCAAGCATTTGATCCATAAAAGGTAATGGGAAATGGTCTTTCCTAGTCGCCTCATTGAGTTTTCTATAATAAATACAAACTCTCCAACCGGTGATAAGTCTCGTGGGAATAAGCTCATTGTTCTCATTAGGCACCACAGTGATTCCACCCTTCTTTGGAACACAATGAACCGGGCTAACCCATGAAGAGTCGGAAATGGGGTAAATCATACCCGCATTTAAGAGTTTAATCACTTCCTTCTTAATAACCTTAATGATTTTTGGGTTAACTCTCCTTTGACTTTGAATGGCGGGTTTATAGTCATCCTCCATAAGGATTTTGTGTGTACAAAAATGTGGATCAATTCCCCTTATGTCGGATATTTTCCATGCTAAGGCTTTCTTGTGTTTCTTAAGGACTTCAATAAGTTGCTCCTTCTCATCCTCTTTCAACTCTTTAGCAATGATCACAGGTAATTGGTCTTTGCCCTCTAAGAAAGCATACTCTAGGTGGGATGGAAGGTCCTTAAGTTCAATAGGAGGTGGACTCTCTATGGAAGGTTTTACTATGGAAGGATCCTCAATGGTAACTTCTTGTGGAATAGGAGAAGGAATAGGGTCCTCATTGAGCAACTTTTGGATCGTAAGAATATCTTCTTCCCAATTAATGGGAGAATCATCATCACCAAGAAAGTTTGACTCAAATTCCTCCAAGAGGAAATCACTCTCTCCAAAAGGTGTTAAAAAGGGAGTAATTGAGGCCACGGTTTCAACATGGGGCATCTCATCACTAGTACTCTTACAAGCATCATGAAAGTGTTCATCACACACCTCATCTAACACATCAACAATGTTAATCGTCTCACAAGGTCTAGACTCTTTAGCCTCTTTCCTATCATAAACTTTCCCTAACTTAAACACCACTCTCTCATCTTCTACTCTCATAATTAGTTCTCCTTCCGCCACATCTATCAAAGTACGACCCGTTCTCAAAAACGGTCTACCAACAATCAAAGGAACTTTAGGATCCATGTCATAATCAACCACTACAAAGTCGGCCAGAAATGTAAACTTATCCACACCTACAAACACATCCTCCGCTATACCTACGGGGTAAGCTATGGTTCGGTTGGCTAATTCAAGAGTCATCCTAGTGGGAGTGAGCTCGGGAAGAGAGAGTTTTTTCCAAACCGATAAAGGCATGGGGTTAATGCTTGCCCCTAAATCCGCCAAAGCCATGCAATTTTCAACACCGGGAAAATTACAAGGTATCAAGAAGCGCCCCGGACCTCCAAGGTTTGTTGGTAAGGTTTTAAGTAACACGGCGGAACAATTTTCATTAAGGGATGTGTTGGGAAATCAACCAATTTTTATTTGTTGGAGAGTAAATCCTTGAACATCTTAGCAAACTTTGGCATATAAGCAAGAGCTTCCGCAAAGGATATATTGATGTTGAGTTGCTTGAACATCCTTAAGAAATTGGAGACTTGGATGTCATCCTTGTTCTTTAACTTGTCCTTTTTCAACCTTGAAGGATATGGAAGAGTAGGTTTTGGTGTAGGTGGAATAGGTGTTGTAGTGGAAGATTTGTCTTTGTTAGCTTCCTCATTGGGAGGTGTGGAAGGTAGAGGAGAAGTATGAATGGATTGAGAAGGTGTGTTTGAGTGAATGGGAGCATTTTGAGGAGGTGAAGTAGAGGTAGAAGGCTTGTCACAAGTAGGAGCACAAGTGGATGGAACAATAGGAGGTTTAGGAGGAGAAGGATCCTTTGTTGTCTTTCCACTTCTTGTTGTAATAGCATTGACATTTGCCCTTGGATTTGTTTGTGTGTTGGAAGGTAAAGCCCCTTGTGGTCTTTGATTATACATAATTTGGTTTTGAAGAAGAGCAAATTTCTTGTTATTTTCCTCTTGATTATCTTTCAATTGTTTCTCAAAAGAAGTAAACTTTTGAAGCATCAAATCCATGGGGTTAGATTGCACATTTCCTTGATAAAAACCTTGTTGTGGGAAAGATGGAGGTGGTGGATTAAATCCTTGGTTTGGTGGATAGAAGTTATTTCCTTGAGGTTGAAAATGATTGGGTGCCTTGTAGTTATTTCCTTGGTAAGGTGGTCTTTGCCCTTGATTCCTTGGTAAAATTTGAGGAGGATTTTGTTGAATTTGGGTGGGTGGTTGGGGTGGAAATCCCGGTGGAGTAAGGTAATTTTGGGAGTTGTAAGAAAGGTTATTTGGATTGATATTTGGCTTGAAGTGTTCACGATGTTCGTCTTTGTAAGCATAGCATTCCCCTTGATAAACTTGCACCTTATCACATTGTTCATAAGAATGGGGACCTCCACAAGTTACACAAGAAAGAGTAATGGCATTCACATCATTTGAAGAATTGTTCAATGAAATGGTCTTAATGGCTTGAACCATCTCTTGAATCATTTCTTGTTGACCTTGTTTGACTTGTTGAATGATCTCTTTGTGATATTTAAGGAATTGGTTATCACAAGGTGTTTGAGAAGTGTTTTGGATAACATGAACCCTTTCTTCAAATTGAGTGTTTGTTTGAACCATTTCTTTAGTCTCAATGATGTCCACGGCCTCTTGTATGGATTTAAGAAGAATATTCCCTCCCGCGGAAGCATTGAGTGAATCTTGGTGGTGAGATTTAAGGCCATTATAGAAAGTAATGATTTGGTGAACGTCATCCAATCCATGGTTAGGGCATCGCCTCAATAACTCTCTTTACTCTTCCCAAGCATCACTAAAGGATTGACTAGGTTTTTGTTGAAAGCCTATAATTAAGTTTCTCAAAGCCATGGTCTTAGATGGAGGAAAGAACTTGTTCAAAAACTTAGTGGTGAAACCATCCCATGTGGTGATACTATCGGGTGGTTGGGTGTCTAACCAATGCTTAGCTTGTCCCTCTAGTGAAAATGGCACTAACATCAATTTAATAGCATCATGTGGAACACTTTCATGAGGATCATCATTCTTGTTACCATAGAAAGGTGTTTGTGAAACCATGGTAATCATAGCCGTTTTAGCTCAAATGTATTTGCGGGAATGTCGGGAATCCTAATAGCACTAGCATATCCATGAACATTGGTTTGCAAACGTTCCATCAAAGAACGATTATCAACAGCCATGGCTTCTTGTTGTGGAGGAGTCAAAGCACGATTCTCGTGATCGGCTTGATGGACGGTGGTGGTCTTACTCTTTCTCTTTTTCTTCCTTTTCGGAGGAAGAGGTTGTACACCAATCGGTATTTGTGCACGCCCGCGCGTGAGCATGCAACTCAATACGAGGAAAGAGAGAGAAGCTCTCGTGTGACTTTGAAGAGAAAAGGATTATCCTCTTCGAGTTTCAATATGAAATATCCACAAGAAAATAATATATATGTATGTACTACTTGGGTGCAAGACCCCCAATGAAGCCTTCCTTCTTAGAATACTCACAAGTGAACGGGGGGTTAGGTGGCGCGAAGCACTTAAGTACCTATTGACCCTTAGATGGCATTTTATAGCACATCGCCTTTCTATTCACTTAAATGTTCGTATTCTTCGAATTGTTGCTTATTGAGAGTATTTATCTATTCTTGCTTTATTTTGTTTGATCGATACACGTGTCAAGGACCGGAACGCCCCTCAACACGGTGTATTGCCTTGGCAATACTTATGGAGAATATGTAGATTGGTTGTTCTTATACGTATACTTATTTACTTATAATAATATATGGAAAATATTTTTGTATTTATGAGTTTTTAAGAGAAAATACTATATGTACATAAAAACTGAGAGAATCCAAATATATATTTTTTGGTGCAATCTCTTAGGGAAAAGATTGCTTTTTGGATTTTTTTAATTTGTTTGGTCAATTCTTTAGGAAAAGAATTGTTTTGTTAATTTTTTAGTTTTTATATATTTTTATATTTTTGATTTTTTATTTGTTTTTGATTTATGATACGTAAAAATAACGTTCACAAGGTGAACGGATCCCAAAAGCCAATGAAAACCGTCAATCGATAGTCTCTCGTAAAGTCAAAGAACCGGCAGCGGCGCCATTTGAAATTTTATATAATGCAGTTCGTTTTTCTCAGTTCTTGTCTAATTGGAAGTCCTAACAATATCGGGTTTTTAACTGTTTTTGGTTGTATATATTTTTTTTGATATTCTATTTGCTAATTCAAACAATGCCTTGCAAAACTGAAAAATATTGTCTACTTATATGTAAAACATCGTGCAAATACCAAGTATTTATTCAAGTAAAATTCGAAATGTAAATTTTACAACTAGAAGGACTGAAAATGTAAATTCTATGAAAAGTAAATGCTCAAAATGAAAATCTAACAAGTACAAGGACTGAAAGTGCAAAATCAGTAAACTATGAGGACTGAAATTGAAAACTATGCAAACAACTAACCAATTCTCAACAAATCCAAAACTTACTAACTGATTTTTAACAAACTATGAAAGTTCAAGGACTGTATTTAAGCAAACCCTGAAATCTTGTAAGTTTAGCCAAGTTTAAAACCAGTTCAAAACATAAAGGACTGAAATGTAATTTTTAAAAGTTTTTAATCAAAAACGGGCTTAACTAACAAATAAGCTCGTTTGAGCTTATTTCTCAACCAAAATCAACCAAACCACTTGCAAAATGCTTAAAATAAAAAATCAACTAGACTTGTAAGAGGAAATAAGCTAACAATGGCTAAAACTCTGATAAGCACTTTCCAATAAGCACAAAATAAGCTATAAAAGAATCTAGACATGCACAACTGGATTTTTGTAATGAAACTGATTAATGAGCTCAAATTATGAATGGGAAATCAAGTCTTGTTCAAAATCATCCAGTAATAAGCTCAGAATCTGAAATAAGCTAAAATTTGGCTTATGTTGACCAGTGTTGACCAAGCTTATTTCAAAAAGCTCAAAATCTCAGAAATGAACAACAAGCTCTAACTAAGTGAATTTGTAAAAGAAAATTGACTAGTTTATGAATAGGATTGAGAGATATGAAAAAGCAGAATTCAAGTTACAGAAACATTCATTTGCTTATCAGTTTAGATTTTTGCTTATTCCCACTTGTTTACTGAATACTGTACAAAATGCTTATAGAATCTAAAACTTCATGTTATGACCTAGAATTGAGAGCTGGTTTGGTGGAATTTCATCAAGAAACAAGTAAATGCTAAGCAAATCAATTTGACAATTTTTTTGAACAAAACTGACTGAAAATGACCCAAACTTTTTACAATGCCATTTGCCTCTTTGACCTTAATCTTGACTTGAAAATGACTCAAAACCTTTTGTAATGACTTTGTAACTGAAAATGAATAAGTACTTGCCAAAATTTGACACTTGAATTTCAAATATCATCTAATGCCAAACACTCATTTAAACTGAACTTTTGGAAATTTGTGAAGACTTTTTGAGTACAAGTCTAAGCTGAGTAAAAAGCTATAGCAAACCAAATTCAGTGACCAAAATGAGATGTAAGAAAGCTAATAGCAAGTAACTGAAACCACTAGGACTCAAATAGTCTAACAAAGCTAAAATGACTGAATTAAGCTAAAAACTAAGACACATATCAAATCAGTAAGCAGATAAAGCAACACTTAAGCTACACAATGACTAGAATCAAATCAAGAACAGGCTAATCAACTTTTATCATGGAATCAACAAAGATCTTAGCTAGGAATGAAGCATGCCATTGACAATTTAGAGGAACCAAAAATAAGAAGCGTTTGCAACTTGTGAAGTAACCTTTGAGTAGTAGAGGAGTGCTGAACTCTCTAGTCTAGTGCTAACCACCACCTTAGCACTAGATTCAACTATCATCGATCAATCTAACATCTACAAATCATCAACAAGGCTAAAATGGCTTGAAATCATCATAAACTGCTATGAACTTGGACTGAAATCAATAAACAGCTACAATCTTCACACAAAGTCAGTTATGATCAAGATATGATCATAACAAACTCAAAACAGCAACAAGAGTATCAATGGTTCAAGGTATGAACAGTATAGAAGGAATTGAGAATTGGCGGGAAAGTGAGAATTTGAATTTTATTAATGGAAAAGTTGTTACAAAGCTGTTAAGTGGTTACAAACTAACTAACTAACTCAAGAGTGTGTCAGACTCTTGAGTTGTTGAACTAAAAACTAGAAATGGTGGAAGAAAACTAAAAGTGTGTGTGTTTTCACACTTTTCTACAACTACAAGAAATGAAGCCTAAGCATGCTATTTATAGACTTGAGAAGAAGAGCAGTTGGGGTTGGTGACGTGTTGGAACCAATCCCAGGCTTCCACGTGTCCAATTGAGCTTAATTGATTTTGCAGGTATGAACTCAAATTGGGGATTCTTTGTTGAGTTGATTTCAGGTTAATTGGTTATGACCAATGGATTCGTCTCTTGATTTTAAGCAAGTTTGATGTTAAGCACTTCTCTTGAAATCCACTCTAGCTCTAACCCGATCCTGGAAATTTTGTTTGTTTGAAAATGCCACGTGTCAAGTCTTCATTGGTTGTGGAGGTAGCACACGGATTGCACTGTTGTGATTCGCTCATTTATGACTGGTGGCGCTAGTAGGTATTAATTGCCATGATGTGGCAATCCAGGACCACTCTTTCTTGGCTTCTCATTGGCCCAAAGTTATTCACATGGATCACACTTGTTAAACTTTCGAAAATAGGCAGAATTGATCCCTTGACTTTGGCAGATTATATATTTGAGCTATTCACTTCATTTCTTTGGCATATTTGGTCCTTCAAACTCATTCTTGAACAAAGTTGGTCCTTTGACTGAGTTGACTTGAGAGTTGACCAAATTTGACTATGATCTTGACTTTTATATATTTACACTTTGGTCCTTCATCTTTGGCAGATTGTCAAGATAGGTCCTTGCACTTCAAAGTCTTGTCACTTTTGATCCTCTTTTGTCTTTTTCATCAAATTAAGCTTGATTATTCCTTGTTTGGTTCAAAATATATCCTTTTACCTACACAAGTGTACACAAACACAAACATACCACATAATACTGTTTTTACAAGATAAATTGGTATTTTGCTTCATGTTTTAGGGTTATTTGTTGATAAATTGATATGAGTTTTAGCTCATATCAGTTTTCTTTTAATTCTTGTCAATCTTTATTTTTATTGTTCATCTCCTATCTACCTTTCTTTAATCTTTGATTTTTATGTTTATGTTCATGTTCATGTTTTGAGTTTTTATTGATCAAAGTGGGTTTTGATTATTTTGGTTATATTTGTTAGTTTGATTGTTTTGGATTGTTTGATTATCATTAGTAGATGTTTTGTGATTAGTTTGATTTAATCTTTTGGTTGATTTTGCTTAAGTTTGATTAGATTCGTGTATACTGTTCTTCCCTTGTTCTTCGCTTTGCTGTTACTGATCTTCCAGGTATTCCGAATCAAAGTCTATGTTCCGAATCAAGGGATTGTGCAATTTTATTCCGGATCAAAAGTCGTTCATCCGGAATATTAGATATTCCGGATCAGTTGTGCTCATTCGGAGTAATTCATTATTCCGGATCAAGCATCTCATCCGGAATACCAAACATTCCGGATCAGCCTTTTATTCTGGATCAAATTCACATTCCAGATCAAGGTGCTATTCCGGATCAACCAATCATTCCGAATCAAATAATATTCCGGATCAGCAAGTTCATCCGGAATAATTTATTATTCCGGATCAAGGAGTTTATTCGGAATATTAAGACATTCCGGATCAAGGGTTTTATTCGGAATAACATTCCGGATCAAGAGATATTCTGGATCAAAGCTACATTCCGAATAAAGAAGTTTATTCCGGATAGGTGACACATTCCGAGTAAGCATTTTATTCCGGATCAAAGTTTTGGGTAAATATTTCGAGTGAAGAAGAATCATTCCGAACGAAGGTGACATTCCGGATGAGTGATTATTCCGAACGAAGGTTTATTCCGGATGAGCTAATTTTCAGGTTCTTTTAATTTCAGTTTTCTTAACTTTCTGTTTTTAAATTTTCAAGCTTTATTTTTCCCGCCTTTTTCCTTAGTCGCACTTTAAGATTACTTGCCTTAGATTTATTTTTAGCCTTGCCTTAGTTTTAAGTTTTAGTTGCGTTTTAAGTTTGCCTTAGATAGTTTTAGGTTTGCGTTATTTACTTTTAGTGCTTTTTAATTTCTCGTCACGCTTTTAAATACTTGCCATTTATTATAAAATTAGACTTAGATTTATTTTACTTGCATTTTACTTTTAAGTCTTTGCACTTTTAATTACTACAACGACACAACGTTTTGTTTCACCAAAGAACGACTGAGTCGCATAGTTAAACCAGATCAATTCGATTAGACCAACACAACGAACTTTAATTTTTAACTAGGTAAAATCTTAGTTATCAGGGAGCAAAATGGATTTGGATATCAAAATGGATTTCATTGTGACATACACTTACCTAAAACATCTCTATTCACGACGGTGAAGATTGTGGTGACATAAGGATGGTAGGATAGGTTAAAGTCCAATGATTCTTCTAGAACCGTAGGAATCTTCCCAAGGAAATTCCATAGCTAGAAATAGTAGTCCTTAGGAAAGATGGAGAAAGATTGTGAACGTAGCTGAATGCCGACCAAGTACTTAACTTAGCACTGTAACAATCAGAACAATGTGCTAGTTATGACGTATTGGTAAGCATTGAAGGGGTTGAAGAATGAAAAAGAATTGTAAAGATAAAGGGTGAAAAGAAAGCATCCCTCCTTACAACCTTAGGAAGAAACCGGGTCAACACATGCTATTGAGATCATTTTTAATGATGCTCGATATTGAAGATAGACATCATGGACCTAGTGATGCAATGCACAACCCATCCCAGCTAACTCAGATATATCTTAAAAGGTATTTGTTTTATTCACACGGAGACAACGCATTATCTATTGATTTATTCACTCCGAATAAATTGGTATTGTAATGGTGGAACTCCTCTCCAGCCTCCGATCACTAAAATCCAAAATGCGCGATCGAGTCTAGAGCCATTTGAGATCTTCAGATATCTCATTAGGACACACTTTCATAATTCCTTGCTTCTTCACACATTGTGAAAAGTAAGAAAGATCTTAAGAGTCCTACGCAAAATCTTTATGATCTTGCCTGAACATCTGAGAAATACGAAAGTATTACAATGAAGATTTTCTTGAGCGAATATCAAAAAGCTCATGGTAGGTGACTTGTGCAATTCTTTATGAATCAAGATTGTGATAACTTGAAAGCAACAATGGTTTAATTCTTAACTAAACTTAAACACGTTCCAGGCCTCTACGCAATATCTTAGTGATCGGGCCAGAACACTAAGAGTGACACTCTATAGTGTTTACAGTGATGAGTAGAAATCCTTCTAGTGTAACATCAAATAAAACTTGGTAGGTAACTTGCAAGATTCTATATGAATCAAGCTCGTGACAACTGGAAAGCAACAATGGTGCGATTTTTTAATGAATCAAACTTGTTCCAGGAATCGGATTTGACGGCTTCAAATCATGCGGATAATATTATCCAAATGATTCACTCTTTATGTTCGCAGTCAGCTTTGGACGGTCGAATAAAGAGAACGGGTTTACCCGCGAAATCTTGTAAAGGAGGTTCTTAATTGAAACTACCTGTCACAAGTACGATATTTAATATCGTCCAACGGTCTTCACCGACCGGAGGTAAAATGCTACCTAATTAGGTTGAAGTGTTCAAAGCCATTTCATCCGTGTCTATATTTTTTTGCTAATTGTGTTATGTAGCGTAACAAGAAGGTGGCATTGCGGTATCCGAGAAGAAGTCATCCACGCATGCTTATACTTTCTGCACTTAATACTTCAACAAATTCAAGAAAGCCTAAAAGTCAAGTCTTCCGCTATATCAAACTCTGAAGCTTTCAAGAATTTATAAAGGTGTAAGTATGTGGAACATGAAGTCACGAGGAGGCAAATTTCACAAGTGATGAATGCACAAGGTCAAGACAAGGAAACATGCTCAAAACTAAAGTCAAAGATCTCATCAGCATATTCACAAGAACAAGATAGAAGACTCAAGCATAGTATGCTAGGTTTAAGATTTTGTAAAATGGTGTGACCTCCCTTCGGGGGAGATTGTTGGAAATACGTTTTTCCAAAGAAAGTCTCGGTCACATCATTGTTAGCATAGATCACGAGCTATAGACTATTTAGGACTTTGTAACTTGGAGTGACCTCCCTTAGGGGAAGATTGTTGGAAATATGTTTTTATGTATTTAGGAAGGATCGGTCACTCCAACGATATATACGTAGTATGGGCTCGTGATCTAATATGTAATAGTATAACCCATAAAGCCCACATGTAGGGTGGGCTATACATACCCCCTCCTAGCATGTTAGGAGGGGTTGTTGGCTCTCATTTCATTTAATCAAACATTCCTTTCTCTCATTCTATCCTTTCTCTCTCTAGTTTTTCATCTCTCACCCTCTCTTTAGATCATTATAACACATAGACAATCTAAGGATTACGTGGACCTACAGGGTGGACGAACTACCACATGTCCTATGGGCGCATCAGACAATGATTAAGACGGCTTATGGGGATACTCCATTTGTGTTAGCCTATGGGACCGAAGTAGTCATTCTAGCAGAGATTGGGATGCCAACAATCCACGCGACGGAGGTTAATGTTGTCACAAACGATGAGGAATTCCGGGTCAATTTAGACCTACTCAAGGAAAAAAGGGAGATAGCAGTTATCAATGAAGCTAAATCTAAGGCACGGATGAAAGGTTATTACGAATCCAAACTCAAGGGTATTTCCTTTCGACCAGGGGATTTTGTCTATCGTGCTAATGAGGCAAGTCGCGCGGAGAACACGGGAAAACTTGGACCAAAGTGGGAAGGGCCGTATGAGGTCACAGAAGCTTTGGGGCTAGGTGCGTACAAGTTGTGCGATACAGAGGGCCGTGACTTGGATCGTACATGGAATATTTGCAACCTCAAAAGATGCTATCTCTAAAAGGCTACGACCTCCGCATGGACACTTCGATGTAGACAACTTCAATAACGATCCATGTATTTTTGCTTTCATGTTTTCTAGGTTCTATTTGTCTTAGGATTTTATCATTCTGTCAAAAAATCGTAACCATTATAATAAAACGTCGTGGTGCCTAGCTAGCTCCACGACTTGTTCTGGTGCAAATTATTGTCTTTTGTGTCCTTATAATTATTTATTATTTATAATCTTAAGTGTTATTTCTTATTCATATGCATTCATTCAGCCGTACATGTACTATTCGCTCCCAGGTGGAGTAAGAGGATTAAGTGAACCTAATAATTCAACTTGTCGCATAAGAGGGATAAAACCCCTGTGACGCGGATCATGTATCCTTACTAGACACCTTATTCACAAGACGTTGTAATAAGTTTCCACATGTCGTACTTATATAGTGCCGAACATGATAAAGACACACAGTGCACATCTAGTAGATTATAGACTTAGTATTTTCTTAAACAGCCGTGACACGTCATGCAAAAGATACACGATATCTAAGAATAAATACAAGTTTCAAATATACAAAACAAAAGCCACCGTGATCATCACGGACGCATATATTAATAAATATACTAAGTGTTCGAAATTGAATTACAGAATAAAGCTATGGAATTCCACGTACGAATATACATTACAAAGAGAGCAGTACAAGTGTTCAAAAGTTACGACTACATATATTACAAAGGAGGAAGGAATTCACCTACTTCTTTCCTCCCTTCGGCTATGAAAGAAAGGAGTGCCTCACCATGGGCCTCTTTCCTACTACGAGCCCGGGCTAGATTTGCTTCAAGTGCCTCACCCAACGCCTTCTCTCCCTTCACGACCTTCGAGCTAGAATCATAAATTGGAATGGTAAGCTGGTTGGGGTCCAGTATAAGATGTGCTCGGGGGTCCACTCCACTTTCTGGCCATGCGTCTGGGCGAAGCTTTGCCATGATGTCTTCGTTTGGCGCGTCCTTCATAGCTTCAAGTGCGGACAGGAAAGGATACTCCAAGTCTCCTAGGGCACCCATGGAAGAATCCATTTTTTCCTCGGCCCCCAAGTTGAAGTAGGCGTGCCTAGTGATGTATTCTTTCTTGCTTATTAGCTCGACAGCCTTGGCCATACCTTCATGTCGGCCGCGGTCAATACCGTCTGACACGACATCAACAAAGGACTATACAAACTGGGGTGACTCCATCACTCTCATCACTGCTAGGCGCGTCCCATGGCCCACCATCCACCTACGACCAACGATGATCGTAAGAAGTTGGGGGCACAACGCTTCATTACAAACCGTAGCTAGCGCGTCCAGTTCAGAGTTCATCTTCTACAAGGTCTCCGACATTCGCCTTTCCATTTCAGTCCTCTCCTTGGCAAAATCTTCCTTCAAAGCTTCTTCGCCCTTAACCAACATCCGCGTCTTCTCTAGTTCTTCTGTGAGGGCGGATGCTTGGTCAGCCGCGGTATCAGCAAAGGCCTTGGATGCGGCTACCTATGAATGAAAGGTTAAGGTTAGAATGGAATGGTAAGACAAATATGGTTTTACACAAAGAATAATAATAATACATATATAAGGATACGTACCTTGGCGTCAGAAGCCTCAAGAAGAGCTTCCAGTTCCGTAATGCGCTCGTCACAGGCATTGGCATGGCTTGCCTGCTCTTTTATTGTAGCCTCAGTCATGGCCAGATCCGCTTGCATGGTAGATATTATTTGCTCATGCTTCTCTACAAGCTCCTCCTTACGGGCAATTATCCTGTCGGCACGACGTACATGGCCCAAGGCCTCCTCAAAACGACATCGCAGGGCTACACCAACAGTCATCTGGTGCGCCGTGGACACATTGAATTACTCAAGGAGGGCCCCATGGTTGAGCTCATCAAGATCTTGCGCCAGGGTCAGAGGAGTCAAGTGATCCATAAATTACTCTAGCCTTGTCAGCTTGGACAAGTTCCATGTTGGGCGGAGGCAGGAGTCAGGACCTTCAGACTGGGGCTCTTCCACATGGGTGGTGGGAGGAGTTGGTGGGCGGTCTTGAATCACGGGTGATGGATCCCTGACAACGTCTCCCTCGTGCGGCACGGCCGTCGAGTCTACCCTGTTGTGCACTTATTAGTCTTTTGAAGTTTGTACTTAACAAATACAAATAACAATGGAAATGGATGCTAAAGGATAGGGAAGGACACTTACGTTGTGGCTATCATGGGCTCCGTGATGGTGGGGGCCACGGTGGTAACAGGAGTAGCTTTCCACACGATCTTCTCCGCCTGGCTACTAGTCACGGTGGGGGTGGAAGTGGGTTGATTTCTAGTGCGGTGCCGCTGCTGCTTTCCTTGTATTGCGGATGGTCTTTGCGTAACCTCTTGATAGGCGCATTGGACGCACCCACTTCTTTCCTCCGTTGGCCTCATAATTCTCCTCTTGGACGTACGCCTTTTTCTGGCGGGTTTGGGTTATGTGGAGGAGTCGGGTTGGTTTGCTACTTCTTCCTCCTCGGATTCAAGCATCTGGTCGACTTCCTTAGACAATTGATCTTGATTGACCCCTTGGCTCTCTGGGTGAGGTTCATGATGTTTGTCACTGTGCCCTCACCACCTTCTAGCAAGAGGTTGTCGCTGTCTTTGTTCAAGAAATCCAACAACGACTTCTCTATTCCTTCCCTCATATCTGAGTGGGGCTCCGGCACGTCCGCCAAGGACAGGGTCATGTGTTTAGTAGCCGCAAGAAGTGGTACCTCGTCCTGACGCAATGGTCGTGAATAGCCTCATCTCTGTAGATACATGAATACAAAGGCGTTAGTTACATATAAAGCTTATTCAAATATGCATATAACTGTGTTTGTTAAGTATACCCACCCTGTCTACGGTCGTTCAGGAAGCACATATATTTGTCCTCCCTACCAAAGTAGTTACGGCTAATCCCTACTAAGCATAGGAAATTCTTTGATAAATCCTTATGAAAATCAGTGCGGTTGGTGTCTAACATTCAAACGTCCCGACTGCTATATTCACTGGTTGGGGGTGGATAATCATGTCGCACCCTGGTTTTAAGGACAAAAGGTGTGTGGAAGACTTTGGCATCTACAAAGAAATAATGGTCATACCAGTTCTTGAGCGAGTCTAGAGCTTTCCTATAACACATGGGGGCATTCGCGGATCGTTTTATGAATGACAGCCACCCATTTACCATTTGGGGGGCGTAGAAAACCCTAAATAAACTCACGATAGGGGCTACCTCACAGGTATGGCATGTGATCTCAAACTGATTAATCTTACACGCCCCTATGCAGTGTAGTTGGGTTATGTGAAAATCAAAATAGTTTAGAACGTCTACCAGGAACCTAGATAATGGAATACGATAGTTGGATGAGTCAAATAGGCGTGTATACACACCTATCTTTCCAGTCGGAGCATCCGTGATCGCTTCACCATCACCCGGATAGGTGGGGGTGTACGCTCTCAGGAATGTAATAGTCAGACAAGAAATACATAAATTTCTCCGTCGACATCACATTGAGTACAGTCGTGATTATGGGGTTGTCTTTCACAATGATTTATAAATATGAGAAAAAAGGCGCGGTGATCTAACCTGGTACGACGGATTTCCATGGAAAGTAAGTAGAAGGAATGAAGGAATGAAAGGAAATGCAACAATGGTGGTAGAAAGTGTGAACTATGTGTGTGCACAGTCACACACACAGGCTTTTTATAGGGTTGCCTCGGTTTATGAGGTAGCCTGGATGATTGCCACGTGTAATCCACTACGCCCATCTAACGGATGGGGTTACTGCTATTGTCGAAACGTCGGAGGGGCCCACGGGTCACCTCTTAAACAGTTTTGTGTATCTCTAGGGTGGGCCCATGTGGTGCACTTTTGTAGAGAAATATCTGAACCGTTCTCTCGACCTCGCCTATCATTAATGCATTCATTAATGTTGTCCCGGTCAACAGTATTGTGTGTGCGGCCATTTTTTCGTAACAAAAGAATAAGGGACATTGGTTAGTATAGAGGTTATGCCTACGGCTGTAACAACTAGACTGGGGGCATGATGACGTATAGTCCTCAATTAGGTCATGGACTCGGCCCATGGGTACTACCCGCATCCGGCCCGTCACGAATGGGTTGGATTAATGTCATTTAAGCTTATGGGCTTCGAATGAATAGTGGCGGCATAGATGTGTGCGGCCCACGGCCCGACACGACCGGTACAATGTTAGACAGAATCACAATCTTATTAGGATTGGGATTTACCCTAAAGTGTAGGATAAAGACTTACCATAATTAGAAGATAACAATCAAACTAATTATGGCACTTATCCTTTGCTCGCGGCTGAAGCATTGGTGACAGCCCATTAGGGTTTCACCACCTATATAAGGAACCCCCAAGGGGTTCCACAAAGGTATCACATTCTTCATACTCTTAATCTACAATCGATTCCTAACCTCAAATCGATTACTTACTCTCACACCAGAGTCTAATCGTGGGATACACTCCCACGGTAAGCCTAACAACGTGTTGTTTTAGTGTGCAGGATCCCAACTAGAAGTTCGCTTGATGTAGGAGCCGGAGCCCAAGCACCCGAATTAAGCCTAATTCGGGTCAAGCTAGGATCATCCAACTTTTGTATCAACACATGCTATAAAGTCAACAAATTGATGAGTGAATCTATAGAGTTTGAGTTAAATAAAGAGAACACAAGTATTCTAAATAACCTTCCATGGCTAATAATTCATCGAAAGACAATTATGTTGTACGGACATAATCATCGGTGTTATTACATAAGCCTCATGACATTGAACGTAAACATATATTATGACAGTTTATCGTAATCCTTGGATTATCTAACTATGGAGATGATTATTAGAGAGAGAGAAAGTAGAGAGAGGTTGGAGAGAAAATGTGAAATATTAGATTAGAAGTGTGAATGTGTGAACCAACCCCTCCTAACATGCTAGGAGGGGGTATATATAGTCCACCCTATATGTGGGCTTTGTGGGTTATATTGTTACATTTTGGATCACGAGCCCAATACTTGAATATATCGTTGGAGTGACCGATCCTTTCTAAATACGTAAAACGTATTTCCAACAATCTCCCCATAAGGGAGGTCATTCCAAGTTACAATGTCCTAAATAGTCTATAGCTCGTGATCTATGCTAACATTGATGTGACCGAGACTTTCTTTGGAAAAACGTATTTCCAACAATCTCCCCCTAAGGGAGGTCACACCATTTTACAAAATCTTAAACCTAGCATACTATGCTTGAGTCTTTGATCTTGTTCTTGTGAATATGCTGATGAGATCTTTGACTTTAGTCCTAAGCAGGTTTCCTTGCCTTGACCTTGTGCATTCATCACTTGTGAAATTTGCCTCCTCGTGACTTCATGTTCCACATACTTATACTTTTATAAATTCTTGAAAGCTTCAGAGTTTGATACAACGGAAGACTTGAATTTTAGGCTTTCTTGAATTTGTTGAAGTATTAAATGCAGAAAGTATAAGCATGCGGGGACGACTTCTTCTCGGACACCGCAATGCCACCGTCTTGTTATGCTGTATAAAACAATAGCAACAAAACATAGACACAGATGAAATGGCTTTGAACATTTCATTCTAATTCGGTAGCATTTTACCTCCGGTCGGTAAGACCGTTGGACGATATAAAATGTCGTACTTGTGGCAGGTAGATTTAATTAAAAATATCCTTGACAAGATTTCGCGGGTAAAACCGTTCTCTTTACTCGACCGTCCAAAGCTGACTGCGAACGTAAAGAGTGAATCATTTGGATAAAATCATCCGCAGGATTGAAGTCGTCAATTCTGATTCCTGGAACAAGTTTGATTCATTAAAGGATCGCACCATCGTTGCTTTCCAGTTGTCACGAGCTTGATTCATATTGAATCTTGCAAGTTACCTACCAAGTGCTGTTTGATGTTAACACTAGAAGGATTTCCACTCATCACTGTGAATACTAATGTGTCACTCTGAGTGTTCTGGCAAGATCACTTAGATGTTGCGTAGAGGCCTGGAACGTGTTTAAGTTCAGTTAAGAATTAAACCACTGTTTCTTCTAATTATCACAAGCTTTATTCATAAAGAATCGCACAATTCACCTACCATGAGCGTTTTGATATTCGCTCAAGAAGGATTTCCATCTTCATTGTAAATACTTTCGTATTACTCGGATGTTTAGGCAAGATCATGAGGATTTTGCGTAGGACTCTTAAAATCTTTCTTACTTTTCATAGTGTGTGAAGAAGCAAGGAATTATGAAAGTGTGTCCTAATGAGATATTTGATGATCTCAAATGGTTCTAGACTCGATCGTGCATTTTGGATTTTAGTGATCAGAGGCTGGAGAGGAGTGCCACCATTTCAATACCAACTTATTCGGAGTGAATAAATTGATAGAAGACATGTTGATCTCCGTGTGATAAAACAAATACCTTTTGAGAGATATCTGAGTTAGCTGGGTTGGGTTGTGCATTGCATCACTGGGTCCATGATGTCTATCTTCGATATCGAGCATCATTAAAAATGATCTCAATAGCATATGTGTTGACCCAGTTTCTGACTAAGTTGTAAGGAGAGCTTCTTTCTTTTCACCCTTTATGTTTACAATTCTTTTTCATTCTTCAACCCCTTCAATGCTTACCAATACGTCATAACTAGCACCTTGTTTTGATTGTTCCAGTGCTAATTTAAGTACTTGGTCGGCATTCAGCTACGTTCACAATCTTTCTCCATCTTTCCTAAGGACTACTATTTCTAGCTATGGAATTTCCTTGGGAAATTCCTCCGGTTTTAGAAGAATCATTGGACTTTACCTATCCTACCATCCTTATGTCACCACAATCGTCACCGTCGTAAAGAGATGTTGTGGGTAAGCATATGTCACCATGAAATCCATTTTGATATCCAAATCCATTTTTCTCCCCCTTAACATATGCTATGATATTCGAAAACATTTCGCACATGTCGGGATGAGCTAGCACATTAAGTCAAACCATTAAATTTATTGATCTCATTATTAAATCACATTTTCTCCCCCATATTAAAAATATTAACCCAATCGATGTTTTTAATATCAATTGATTTAATAAAGTTTTAAGAAAATTTGGGAAGAAAAATGCAAATCTAATTATCTTCACGCTTTTCACAAGCTCCCCGTCAAATTAATGAGGGTGTACTTGAAACGTAAATTAAATACCTTTTAAACACAAGTGTAAGGTATTTATCACGTGCAAAGATCATATATGATAATGTATTCACAAGATTAGCGATTTACGAGGTTGTGTGACAATCCGTCAAATTCAGGTCGTTATTTTAATCTCGACTATTAAATATTATAAGTTTACTTTAATGAGAATTTTAAATCATCGGCTAACGGAGAATGTTATAGATTGAAACTTAACGTAAGAATGTCGTTTAGATGAAAACCGACAAGAAAAACATTAAGTATTGATAATATATTCTCAAATTTATCATATGAATGATTTTATTGTATTTATTTTTATTTCTCATGTTTTACGTTTTAACGAATGACGAGAAATACTAATGACCATGATACCAACGGATGCCCAAAAATTTACGTTTTATTATCGATTGTCTCGATATTTAATATTTTCGACGTTTTCGATTTAATTACGTTTTAAATCGTGTCGAAGTTATATTATTTTATTTTTGAAGCATTTTAACTTTTAAAAAGTATTTTTACAAAATCTGAGTCCCGTAAATATTTTCAAAAATTACTATATAGATTTTCTACCCTTACAACTATTTAATTTCATTTTGGACTAAAACTATTACAAATTGGCAAAAACAACCATCCACCCACCATATAAAAGGAATTTTTTTACAACAAAAACACATACAACCATTCAACAAATTTTTTTTTCATCTCTCTACCCTCCCCTCTCTTTTGCCGTCACCTATTCCACACACAAACACCATCACAATTTTTGATCCACTTTGATTTAGAAAAATCTAATTGAAGACCCATCTTAGTTTTTGAAAGATGAACACATCTATACAAAAATTTCCAACATGCATGAAGATTTGAAAATTGATAAAAACAAGAAATTGTTGAAGGTATTTTTATTATATGCATGTAATGATCTAGCAAAGATCATGTTATTTTGATCATAAAAAGTTTGGTTTTTGATATTTGATTTTGGTAAAATCCAACATGCAATACATTTTATTTTCAAGATTTAATTCTTGTAAGATTTTCATAAAAGTGTTGATTTGATCCATTTTAATCTATTGCATGTGTTGTTTTTGTTGTTAGGATCAAGTATAATCAATCAAACATAGCTTGGAAATTTTTTTTTTTGGGGTTTCCTTGACCAAAACCCACGAATTGGGATTTTTTTTTGGTGTTCTTGATCATTTGATCTCCTAAAAGAATTGTAAGGTTCCATTTATATGTTATTATTATTATAACAATTTTTATTTGAGTGCATGCAAGTAATTATTAATTTTTGGTGAATGCATGTGACACGCAAGTAATTTAGAGGTGTTAGGTGTTGTTATGGATGATTGGTATAGGTTATTTGAAGTGTTGATGATGATAAAAATGGGTCAAAATAGGTTTTGGTGTGATTTTTAAATGGGTATTTTACAACAGTGGGTTAAAGGCAAATTTTCGTGGGTCAAAGTTTTGTAAAGGCTTGATATTATAGTCTAGTGTTGTAGAGATTTTCCTAAGCTTTGATTTGATATAAAGTAGAGCTTCTAGCTCCAAACGAGCGAGAAGTTATGATGATTTGATTTTCGTGTATCGGGAAACGAATGTTGACACAATCCGAAAATTATTGTCAATATTTGGATGGAATGTCGGGGACTATAGAATGAGTTTTAAAAATAGTCAAGGGCTGTTGTAAGTTACTAAACCTCAGGTCATGATTCTATTTTATAACCCAAGTGTTGGCTTAGTAAACGGAATTGTTTAGATATGTCAAAATGGTTTTACAAGTCAAAGGCGTAAAACTGTCCGGTTTTTATAACACGAAGATGTGTCGGGCAGAAGGTCTTAGAAGTAATATTTTTAAATGAAACTTAAACTGAGTCTTATTCATATTATGTGTGAGTTTGTCACCAAGTTTCGTCGAAAAAGGAATAGTTTAAGTAGGGTAAATAAATTTGTACTTTCGGTAAGTACCGGCAGATTTTTATCGAGGGTATAATTTAATAAAGTTAACATGTAAAAGGGTATAGAATAACACTTGTATCGTTATATATATATTTTTTTCGGGATTGTCATGGTTTTGTAATTTTGATTTTTGTATTATTTAAGTATGATTTATACTTAATTCGATTATTTACGAAGGCGCCTTATTTGGGAGGTTGCGGTTTTCGTGTCTAAACGGGCATCACTAATCGTCGACGATCGTCCCATTACCGCTATTGGCTAAGGTGAGTCTATAGCCTCGCTTTTAACATGTTTACTTGTTTTATAAAACCCGAGAGGGGGATATCATGCTTGTTTTACTAAAACAAAGGGGGCAACGAGAAGTTGTGGAAACCCTATTTTACTTGAAAAGTAATTATTCAAAATGAAGGGTACAACAAGAGTTGCTGTAAACCCATGAATGGGTGCAACCAGAAGTTGTGGTAAACCCATAATTGTTTTTAAATAGAACACAAGGAACCTGATTGTATGGTTAGATAAAAGTTATTACATAAGTTTGTTTTAGCCTTAAAAGACCCATGAATCGTGAATTGTTAATCGAAAGAACGCTAGTACTATGGATAGATCTATCGGGGTGACGCCCAGTCCGGTCACGGCTAGCTATCGCGTGGTGCCGTGATGCACTAGTAATGAAACATCGGATGCATTGTAATAGAGAAATATACGCACTTGTCTAGGTGTGTTGGTCTGAAATAATATATGTTAACGTTCAATTTCACGAGGCTTATGTAATGACACCGATAATTATGTCCGTACAACATAATTGTCTTTCGATGAATTATTAACCATGAAATGTTATTTTGAATACTTGTGTTCTCTTTATTTAAATTAAAACTCTATAGATTCACTCGGCAAATTTTGCTGACTTTTTAGCATGTTTTATCTCAGGTCCATTGGGAAGGCACTCAGGAAGTCGGTTTCGTGAATCTTGCTTATTTGAAATGTTTTGGCCCGCTTTTATAAATTATATCCATTCAAAGAATCTTTTATCATTTACTGTGTTTGTAAACTTTAAATTATCTGGGACCATTTGAAAAGTTTTATTGTTAAAGGAAAATGAATGGATGTTTTTATTAAAACGACTCGTTTTGAGCCGTTTTCTATGATTATGAGATTCAACCATGATACCCAAGGACCCTTCCGCTGTTAAGACCGAAAATTTGGGGGTGTTACAGATTGGTATCAGAGCTCAAGTTATAGAGAACGAAAAGATTTTCCAAAAATAAAATTTTGAAATCTTTTAACTATAACAGATGCAAGCGAAACCTCCGAGTGGCCAATGGACGAGAATAAGAGTATTTATATATATGGGATTATATATATGTTGTAATATTTATCGCTTAATTGTACTTATGAATTACAAGGTACATTTTCATTTATTTAATTATAAATGATAATTTTATATTTATACGAGATATTTTATATGACGTCGATTGTCACGAAGCCACCCTAGTCATTCTAATGCTAGTGCTGAAGCTATTTCTGAAATGAATCTTTTTATTCTCGAGACTAACTAAGTTGTGGATATACATGATCCCAACGAAATGGTTAATAATCTTGATAATATTCTTTTGGTTACAAGGATTTTGATTTCCTTGGTTCTTATTCTAAATTTATCGATTCGTTCAATTCGTTTAGCAAATTTAATTTGCATTTTCATTAATCTTCGACATTATATTGTTTTGACAGGAACAAGTTTGTCCGAGATGGTACTATTGATTGTTAGGAACTGAGATTGATTATTATGGTGTTCATATGCCAACCAGGATTCCATATCATATCACTGATCATTTTCTGTTAAATTAGTTTCTCATTTGTTTCGATCTTGATCTCTTGCGCTGAGCTGGCGATGCTTAAATAAAGTGATTTATAAACGTGTGGGATTAAGCATATAGCATCTGCGTGATTAAACTCTTACTGACTCATAATTTGTTTGCTCGATCCATTCTTTAATTTTGTTCCTCTAATTCTTTGATCATGAAATGGTTGTAATGGGGATGTTCCAAAACCGCCAATTGAGGAGGATATCAAGCGTATCTGAAAAACACTGAAGAAATCTTCTTCTAGTGGGACCGAATAGCCTTCTTAGTTACGTAAATTACCTAGTAACTCTTGTGTATTAGCTTATCAATTGTAGTATCTTTCAAATCACTAACTAAACTGTGACGTCAATTAGTAGGACTAGTCTTTTAAGTTGTATGGCATTAGACGATGATTATCTATAATGTTTGACAATACAACTTGTACTAGTTTATGATCAATGGAATGACTATCTTTTGACTCCTAATTATATATCGTTCTATTATTATCTTTCTTTTCCTTTCTCATTTAAATTCATGTGGTATAATGCAATCACTGAATGAATACTCATTATGATTTGAATTGTGTTGCACAAGAATCATGCAGTCAATGAAAGCTAAGACTGAAGCACGAACGTGCCAAGATATTAGTAAATAAGTTGTTGTATCTTTAGTTGAATTCATGTCAACATGAATGATGGAATCTGGAACTGGAGCTGAAGCTAGAACTGGTGGAACTGAAACCGGTGGAGCTGAAGCTGGAGCCGATAATGTTCGTGGTACTGATGGAAAAAATGTACCCAAAATTTGAGGCTATAGCTATACTTCATTTGTTAATTGCAAACCGTAGACTCTTAAGGGGACTAAAGATGATGGATGATTGTGTCAGTTGTTGAAAATATGGCGTCAGTGTTTCAAATAAGTGACCCTAATATGGAGGATAAGGTGCAATTTGAAATCGCTACTCTTCAAGGTCGTGCATTAATTTGGTGGAATTGCAGGCTTGCTTCCATAGGTATCGTTACTTATGGGACACCATAGACTAAGGTGAGGAAGCGGTTAACTGACGAGTTTATCCTCGAAGTATTTCCAAAGTATGGAGAAAGTGTTGCACAACCTGAAATTGAAGGGAACTAACATTGGTAGATATATCAAGTGTTTCCACGAGTTGACTCCTTTATGTCCAAGAATTGATGATCTATTTGATCAGCTCCAAAATTCTCGTGTTTCTCCAAGATTGATGTTTGTTTTGTTTATCATCAACTTCGCATACGTGAGGAAGATATTCCTATTACGGCATTTAGAACTTCTGATGATCATTATGAGTTTAGGGTTATGCCTTCTGGTTTTACAAATACACCTGCTCTATTCCGTGACTTAATGAATTGTATGTGTAAGCCATTTCTTGATAAATTCGTAATCGTTTTCATTGATGATATTCTAATCTGCTCGATGAGCGAGGAAAAACATGTCGAACACTTAGGGATTATCTTGAACTTGTTAAAGAACGAAAAGTTGTACGCAAAATTCCCAAAGTATGATCTTTGGCTTAGTTCCGTACGATTCTCTTACATGTGATTGATAAAAGGGGGGTACATGTCAATCCTGCGAAAATCAAAGCCATCGAAAATTCAAATGCTCCAACTAATCCGACTGAAGTACGATAACTTCTAAGTTTGGTTGGTTACTACTGAAGGTTTATCGAAGAATTCTATTTGATGTCAAACCCATTAACTAAGCTAACTAGAAAGAATGAATCGTATGGGTGGGGCGATGATGAAGAGAAAGATTTTCAAACCATGAAAAGGAAACTCTGCAGCACACTGATCTTATCGTTACCCGAAGGAAGTAAAGATTTTGTTGTTAATCGTAATTCACCTCTTATAGGATTTAGAGCTGTTTTATTTGTGCATGTTTATAGGAAACTTAGAAATAATGAGGAAATTACTCAACGCATGACTGGTAAATGGGTGCGGTGATTTTTACTCCTTGTCTATTAAGACATTAATTGTATGGAACTAATGTACGGTATCCACCGATAGTAAGAGCCTACGATGTATTATGGATTAAAAAGAGATAAATAAGCCTTTAATTGATTACGATTGTGTTACTCGTTATCATTTGGGAGGTAGGAGAAAATTACAATGGATTCATTGTTAAACTCTTGAGAACTTAGTCTCCATTTGATTCAATTTGTGTCAATGTTGACTGATTGACACTGCTCATTTCATTTCGATAAATTAATCGATCGTGCTAATTAAGAATCGTTTGTTAACTACTCGTAGTAGACATGAAAGTTATAATAATGTGAAGCGAAAATCCTTTGGAATTCGAGGTAGGTGGAAAAGTTATGCCAAAGCTATCACCAAGTGTTACATATTTTGAAAAACGTGGGAAGTTAAGTCCCCGTTAGGTTGGACCATTCGAGATGATATCGAAAGCGATTCCAGTGGAGTGAAAACTTAAATTACCTCGAGAGCTACAAGGAATTCACAATACTTTTCATATGTCAAACCTAAATAAGTTTCTTTCCGATATAGATCTTATTATCACTATTGGTGAAGTATGAATCGACGGTAAGTTGCATTTCATCAAAGTACTTGTTGATGTTATCGATAAGGAAGTTAAGCAACTAAAGCAAAGTCTATTTCCTATTGTCTAGTGTGATGGAACTCAAGACGAGGACCAAAACGCAATTATCTTTTTGATTTCAACAAACGATAGCTGAAGAACGCAATCTGGTCTTCGGGACGAAGATCCCAATTTGGTGGGGATAATGTGACAATCCGTCAATTTCAGGTCGTTATTTTAATCTCGACTATTAAATATTACTATGTTCACTTTAATGAGAATTTTAAATCATCGGCTAACGGAGAAGGTTATACTTTTAAACTTAACGTAAGAATGTCGTTTAGATGAAAACCGACAAGAAAAACATTAAGTATTGATAATATATTCTCAAATTTATCATATGAATGATTTTATTGTATTTATTTTTATTTCTCATGTTTTACGTTTTAACGAATGACGAGAACTACTAATGATCGTGATACCAACGGATGCCCAAAAATTTACGTTTTATTATCTATTGTCTCGATATGTAATATTTTCGACGTTTTCGATTTAATTACGTTTTAAGTCGTGTCGAAGTTATATTATTTTATTTTTGAAGCATTTTAACTTTTAAAAAGTATTTTTACGAAACTCGAGTCCCGTAAATATTTTCAAAAATTACTATATACATTTTCTACCCTTACAAATATTTAATTTCATTTTGTACCAAAACTATTACTAATTGGCAAAAACAACCCTCCACCCACCATATAAAAGGAATTTTTTTTACAACAAAAACACATACAACCATTCAACAATTTTTTTTTCATCTCTCTACCCTCCCCTCTCTTTTGCCGTCACCTATTCCACACACAAACACCATCATAATTTTTGATCCACTTTGATTTAGCAAAATCTAATTGAAGACCCATCTTAGTTTTTGAAAGATGAACACATCTATACAAAAATTTCCAACATGCATGAAGATTTGAAAATTGATAAAAACAAGAAATTGTTGAAGGTATTTTTATTATATGCATGTAATGATCTAGTAAAGATCATGTTATTTTGATCATAAAAAGTTTGATTTTTGATCTTTGATTTTGGTAAAATTCAACATGCAATACATTTTATTTTCAAGATTTAATTCTTGTAAGATTTTTATAAAAGTGTTGATTTGATCCATTTTAATCTATTGCATGTGTTATTTTGGGGTTTCCTTGACCAAAACCCACGAATTGGGATTTTTTTTTGGTGTTCTTGATCATTTGATCTCCTAAAATAAATGTAAGCTTCCATTTATATGTTATTATTATTATAACAATTTTTATTTGAGTGCATGCAAGTAATTATTAATTTTTGGTGAATGCATGTGACATGCAAGTAATTTAGAGGTGTTAGGTGTTGTTATAGATCATTGGTATAGGTTATTTGAAGTGTTGATGATGATAAAAATGGGTCAGAATAGGTTTTAGTGTGATTTTTAAATGAGTATTTTACAACAGTGGGTTAAAGGCAAATTTTTGTGGGTCAATGTTTTGTAAAGGCTTGATATTATAGGCTAGTGTTGTAGAGATTTTCCTAAGCTTCGATTTGATATAAAGTAGAGCTTCTAGCTCCAAATGAGCGAGAAGTTATGATGATTTGATTTTCGTGTACCGAGAAACGAGTGTTGACACAATCCGAAAATTATTGTCAATATTTGGATCGAATCTCAGGGACTATAGAATGAGTTTTAAAAATAGTCAAGGGCTGTTGTAAGTTGCTAAACCTCAGGTCATGAGTCTATTTTCAAACCAAGTGTTGGTTTAGTAAACGGAATTGTTTAGATATGTCAAAATGATTTTACAAGTCAAAGGCGTAAAACTGTTCGGTTTTTATAACACGAAGATGTGTCGGGCAGAAGGTCTTAGAAGTAATATTTTTGAAGGAAACTTAAACTGAGTCTTACTCATATTATGCGTGAGTTTGTCACCAAGTTTCGTCGAAAAAGGAATAGTTTAAGTAGGGTAAATAAATTTGTACTTTCGGTAAGTAGCGGCAGATTTTTATCGAGGGTATAATTTAATAAAGTTAACATGTAAAAGGGTATAGAATAACACTTGTATCGTTATATATATTTTTTTTCGGGATTGTCATGGTTTTGTAATTTTGATTTTTATATTATTTAAGTATGATTTATACTTAATTCGATTATTAATGAACGCGCCTTATTTGGTAGGGTGTGGTTTTCGTGTCTAAACGGGCATCACTAATCGTCGGCGATCGTCTCATTACCACTATTGGCTAAGGCGAGTCTATAGCCTCGCTTTTAACATGTTTACTTGTTTTATAAAACCCGAGAGGGGGATATCATGCTTGTTTTACTAAAATAAAGGGGGCAACGAGAAGTTGTGGAAACCCTATTTTACTTGAAAAGTAATTATTCTAAATGAAGGGTACAATAAGAGTTGCTGTAAACCCATGAATGGGTGCAACCAGAAGTTGTGGTAAACTCATAATTGTTTTAAAATAGAACACAAGGAACCTGATTGTATGGTTAGATAAAAGTTATTACATAAGTTTGCTTTAGCCTTAAAAGACCCATGAATCGTGAATTGTTAATCGAAAGAACGCTAGTACTATGGATAGATCTATCGGGGTGACGCCCAGTCCGGTCGCGACTAGCTATCGCGTGGTGCCGTGATGCACTAGTAATGAAACATTGGATGCATTGTAATAGAGAAATATACGCACTTGGCTAGGTGTGTTGGGCTGAAATAATATATGTTAACGTTCAATGTCACGAGGCTTATGTAATGACACCGATAATTATGTCCGTACAACATAATTGTCTTTCGATGAATTATTAACCATGAAATGTTATTTTTAATACGTGTGTTCTCTTTATTTAAATTAAAACTCTATAGATTCACTCGGCAAATTTTGCTGACTTTTTAGCATATTTTATCTCAGGTCCATTGGGAAGGCACTCAGGAAGGCGGTTTCGTGAAGCTTGCTTATTTGAAATGTTTTGGCCCGCTTTTATAAATTATATCCATTCAAAGAATCTTTTATCATTTACTGTGTTTGTAAACTTTAAATTATCTTGGACCATGTATTAAAACGACTCGTTTTGAGCCGTTTTCTATGATTATGAGATTGAACCATGATAGTAACAACCAAGGACCCTTCCGCTGTTAAGACCGAAAATTTGGGGGTGTTACAGGTTGGACCTGAATGATGGAGAAAATCATATGAGAGAATCACATGGTTCTTGTTCACGAATGTTGGTCGCCTCATCACGTCTGAAGTTATCTCTTGACTCCATGTGTATGATTGATATCATTGTCTTGACACCAATATGTGAACTTGGCACTTCCGGCGTCGAAGATTCTGAATGCTGGACAATTTCTCCCCCTCAATTGTTGACCCGTGTTCTATTGAAAGAGTTGTAGTCGCCGTTTGAGTAGTCGCATCGTTGAGTATGTAGATATCAAATGTAAATTGCTACGGTTGGTGGAGATGAGAACTTCATAAAAACAAGATTTCTCTTGTTTTAACAAATAAATGCACTGACACGTACATATATTCGTGTTAGATTGTGTTATTCGTAAACACAATCCCTTACATGGTTATAAAATAAACCATGCCCGAGAAAATTAATTCCCGTTGTTGAGTCAAAGCTTTCCGGTGAAATGCTTGACTTGAGTATGAAAAGCGGGTTACTATCGAAAATAATAGCAAGCCATTTTGAGCATGTTTTAAAACGTTTGAACTTCTGCTCGAACTTTATTTACAACCCCGTGTCATTATTGAATGACATTTCTAGTATCGTAAATATTATCGATTCCAAAAGACATGCTCTTTTTATCAAAACATTTTTGAACACATAATTTTGAAAGATTTAGAAAAACCTTTTATCGAAAAATTGTGTTCAAAGTTTTGAAAACCAATTACTTGAGCTTAAGATGTTGAATATCTTACAAAACGAGCTCAAGTCCCAGAAGTTGTAAACTTCCCGTTGTTAAGGATAAGTTTATCATCGGCGATAAACTTTCCTTTTAACTGAAGAACAAGTCCTAAGTTGACATTTACTCAGAAGACTTTTTCATGAGCTTGAAAAACTTTTGAATGTTTTAACGTAAAGATCATTACCGAGAAAGATGAATTTCTCGTTATGAGGAAAAGTTCTCTTATTTAAAAGATAAACTTTACTTTCTGAGCTTAAAACTTGGAATGTTTTAATACAAGCTCATGACCGAGAAAAATTAATTTCCCGTTACGAGGATAAGCTATCTTTAAAGATAAGCTATCCTAAATATTGAAGTCCGAGTTACAGTCTGATATTTAACTGTAAGTCATATACACGAGCTTAAAACTTTTGAATAGTTTTAAATTTAGCTCGTGTCCGAGAAAAATTAATTTCTCGTTTTGAGGGTAAGTTATCGTTGACGAGATAGACTTCCCTTTCTCTGAAGTTCGGGCCACAGACTGTGATTTGGCTGTGAGCCATCACGTTGTTAGCTTAATCGTAAATCCCCTGAAATACTTGATTCGTAGATATCAACTTCTTCACAACCAAACGCTAAGAGTGTCCTTAGTTGAATGGTATACAGAGATTTGACCGATTTGTTGTTGTTGATGCTTGACTTTAGTACCTGTACTGGAATCAACAATTTGCATACTTTCACATGGGTTAGCGATATCTATTTTAGAACCATGCGGGGGTTCACAGCCAACTTTGGTAGTGCTAGAGGGAAACATCCTTCCTGTAGGAACCCATTGAAGATTAACTGATTTGATAATCCTACCTGTGGGTTGCCACCTAAGATTGGATCTAGGCGACATGGTTTTCTTATGCAGAGCAGAAAACTTAGCGGTAGAAAACCTATTTCCTTTGGAATTCCCTCTGTTATCATGGGAGTTTGACTCCTTCAAGACTTTAGAAACACAAGCGACATGAGTTTTTGTGAAAACACTCTTCATGCATACGGAACAAACACCGTGTTTGAGATCCGAATGAAATCTAGAAATCCTAGTTCTTGCTTGTGTCATTTTCTTAGATGCATCTACATAGTGATTATTAGGCATGCTATTGGACCTATGTTGTGGCATATTCTTAGAAGTATACCTAGAATCACTAGTAGCAGTCTTGTTCGTAGGTTTTGCGTAGGCTGATTTGATCACATTAGGCCTAGATAGTGGAGTGACTGGTCTAGAACTATGAACCATATCAACTTGGGAGGCAAACCGCGGTCTCGAGGATTTTGGTCGCTCGGATCTAAATGCAGTCGGTTGTCGAACAGACTGAATTTTAGGCGGTTTCCCCAAAATTGATGGTTTTTCAAGCTTAGTGTCCACACTAGTGCCCTTAATTTTCCTTAGCTCGTTTTTCAGAGCAGCTATAACAAAAACTTTTTTCTGAACCTGAGCCTTTAAATCAGCATTTTCAGTAGTTAACAAGGTCGTTGACTCTAGAGTTTTAGACCTCATCTCTACGATAGTATTATTTAACTCATAACAACGCTGTTTTAAGGTCTCTTGTTCCTTTTGTAAGAGTTCTTGGGATGCCAACTTAGATTCTAGCAAAATAATTTGTTTCACAAAATTATATTTTTCGGCTTTAGAATCTTGAATTTTTTGACTTAATTTTCGTTCAAGAACAACTTTTGAATTTTCAAGTTTTTCAAAATACTTTTCAAATTTATCCGTTTTCTTCGAAAATTCAATTTTGGTATCCTCGAGCTCTTTTGATTGTTGAGCTATGATCATTTCAAGCTCTTCAATCCTAGAAGCAGAATCGGTTAAAGAAGCAGTCATAAGGCATATATCATGATTTTTTGCATTTTGGTCATTCTCTCCACCATTATGACTCACATCGGATGAATCAGAAGTGGAATCACCCTTTTCCATCCCATGTTTGTCATAGGTGGGTTCTGAGTTCTCAACATGCTGTAGATCATTGTGAGATTAAATATTCAATTGTACCTCAAATAGTGGCTCTTCGTCATGCATGCTTGAGTCATGTTGTCGTGATTCATTAACGCTGCTGTCATTGTTAACCAAAGCGGTCTCCTTTGAATCATCCATAAGACTATTTGTTTCCTCTGGCATCTACATCGGATTTTCTTGCTTCCAAGTATCATAAGCAATTTGAAGTCGTGATCATTCTTGAAGCAGATGTGTAAGAGAAGTCATGTATTTGAACAAAGTACCACGGAAGTCTTGAATCTCTTTATGCATGTCTTCAAGGAATGACTGACAGGGCACTGAATTTTCATTCTTGGCAAGATCGAATTAAAGAAAAATCGATAATTGTTTTAAAAGAACTTGAAGTGCAGATGCAGATTCAATATGATTAAAGTCTTCTTTTTCAAGTTGCTGCTAAAGAATATCCAAGTTTATCATCATAGCCTCCATGAAGAAAGGAGCATTTTGACCAAAGATTGCCACAAAGGATGGTCCGTAGTCTAGCTTGGTAAGCTCGTAGAGATGACATTCAAATTGTCTAAATGAGACCTGACATTTTTGTCTTGCTTCTTCTTGCATCTTCTGCAATTCTCCCTCTCGAGATGTCGAATTCAACGAATCCATTGAAAATCGATGATAAACGAAGTTAAGGATTACTTATCGATCGAACAATGAAAGAAATTAATTGTGTTTGTTGTTGTGTGGAAGTCGAGAAATAATGTTAAAATCCCCTAATAATTGTTCTCGATAAACCAAAAGTTCCAAGACAAAATAACACGTTTTGAAAAATCTTGAAATACTTGTCACTGTATCGGAAACCCCAAATTTAATCCGTCGGAATACCTGTCTGAATAAGTGTAGGAATCACTGTCGGAATATCTATCTGAATACCTATCGCAATGTTACCTATCGCAATGCTTGATCGCAATACCTATCGCAATGATACCTATCTCAGTGTTACCTATCGCAATGCTTGATCACAATACCTATCGCAATGATGACGAAATTTGGACAGAGTAACGTCGCAATATTTCCTTATACCCGATCGCAATGTACGATGCAAGGAGCTATCGCAATCCACGATCGGAATAAGTGCCGGAATACTCTTCGATCGCAATGTAGAAACCCTAGGGTTTTGCGATCGCAATGTAGAACCATGCTTACTTTGCGATGGATACCAACTTTGCGATGGAGACAAAACTACCACTTTTCTCAGATAGTACACAACAGATTCAAAATTTTAATCCTGGAAACGAATCAAACACCCAAAACTTTTGTGTTTTTAGCCAAAGTAAATATACCAAATCTCTACCACAACTATGTAGAAGATTTGTATCAAGAAAAAACCATAAAAAACACAAAAAGATTTTTGGTACGAATGAATAAGGATCAAAATAGGCGTATTAATCAAGAACACAAGCACAAAAACCAAACAATCATCCCATGGCTCTTGATACCAATTGACAGTTTATCGTAATCCTTGGATTATCTAACTATGGAGATGATTATTAGAGAGAGAGAGAGAGATAGATGAAGATGTAAAGAGAGAAAGTAGAGAGAGGTTGGAGAGAAAATGTGAAATAGTAGATTAGAAGTGTGAATGTGTGAATCAACCCCTCCTAACATGCTAGGAGGGGGTATATATAGCCCACCCTACATGTGGGCTTTGTGGGTTATATTGTTACATATTGGATCACGAGCCCAATACTTGAATATATCGTTGGAGTGACCGATCCTTTCTAAATACGTAAAACGTATTTCCAACATATTATTTTAGCCCAATACACCTAGCCAAGTGCGTATATTTCTTTTATACGTATGCATCCGATGTTTCATTACTAGTGTTTCACGACACCACGCGATAGCTAGTCGCGACCAGACTGGGCGTCACCCCGATAGATCTATCCATAGTATTAGCGTTCTTTCGATTAACAATTCACGATTGGGTCTTTTAAGGCTAAAACTAAATTATGTAATAAATTTCATCTAAGCATACAATCGGTCCCTTGTGTTCTATTTTATATTAAATAGGGTTTACCACATCTTCTGGTTGCACCCATTCATGGGTTTACAACAACTCTTGTTGTACCCTTCATTTTTCAATAAATACTTTTCAAGTAAATAGAGCTTCCACAACTTTTAGTTGCATCATTCATTTGGTTTACCGCAACTTATAGTTGTACTCTCTATTTTCAATAAAATAAGCATGTTACCCCCCTCGCAAGTTTCTAAAACAATTAAAGAATTTAAAAGAGAAGCTATAGACTCACCTTAGCACAATAGTGGTAATGAGACGATCACTGACGATTAGTGATGCCCGTTAAACACGAAAACCGCAACCTACCAAATAAGGCGCGCTCGTTAATAATTGACTCAAGTATAAACCATAATTAATAATACAAACTCAAAATTACAAAACCACGACAAACCCGAAAGAATAACAATGCAAGTGAATCCATACTATCCCATTTATCCAACATTGTTCGTTTAAACACTTGCACTCTTAACATTGACCCGTCATAAGACGCCAAGTCAACGCAAGTCTAACTATCACTTTACTTCACTTGGACCAGTGACTAAGTCAATTATATAATGACTAAACACTTGAGTAAATCACCATGTCCAATAGTGAATACTCAAACTCACGCCACACCAGCATTGAACTACGTGTCCAAAATACAAATCAGCATGTACACTCCAAATATACACACCAATCTACCCTATCTACACTTTTCCGATTTCGATGAAACTTGGTGACAAACTCACACATAACCTGATTAAGACTTACTTTAAATTTCATCTAAAAATATTACTAAAGTCCTTCTGCCCGACACATCTTTGAGTTACAAAAACCGGACAGTTTTACGCCTTCGACTCATAAAACCATTTTGATTACTCTAGACACCTCCGTTTACAAAACCGACACTCGGGTTTGAAAATAGACTCACAACCTGAGGTTTAAAGACTTACAACAGCCCTTGACTCTTTTTGAAACTCATTCTATAGTCCCAGAGATTCGATCCAAATATCGACAACAACTTCGAATTGCGTCGATACTCGTCTCCCCGTACACGAATAATCGAACTATTATATATTCCTCCTCGTTTGGAGTTGGAAGCTCTACTTTATATCAAATCGAAGCTAATAAAATTCTTTACAACACTATCTTATTATTTTAACAAATACTCAAACATAAGGCACCCAAAATCTGCCTTAAACTCACTGCCCTAAATCACCTATCTAAAACTCATACAAAATCAATTTTTCAAACAATTACAACCACCTTTCTATCATTCTTAATCCCCTAATATCATCCTCTATCATTCCTAACACTTGTATGATTCATAAATACAAAAACCCAAATCAAAAATCAAACTTTTATTATCAAAATAACATGATCTTTTCAAAATCATAACATGCATGATCATAAATATACTTTCAACAATTCTTGTTTTTATCAAAAATCAAAACTTGTTGCATGTAAGAAAAATTGGTATCAAAATGATCATCTTTAAAAATCTAGGATAGGTCTTGTTTTAGATTATCCAAAATCAAGTTGGATCAAAATTTATGAGTGTGTTTGTGTGTTGTATAGGTGACGGCAACAAAGGGGTGGGAGAGAAGATCTATGTGAATTTTTTTTGTAAGAATGATGATAGTGGTATGTTAGGTGGAATTTTTGATTTATATAGTAATGGAAGTTGAGGGTAGTTTTTGTTATTTAGTCATTCTTGTGGACTAAAAAGCCATTAAGTAATTTAAAGCGTAGAAAATGACTATTAGTAAATTTTGAAAATATTTACGGGACTCGGGTTTTGTAAAAATACTTTTCAAAAGTTAAAACGCTTCATAAATATAATAATATAGCTTCGACACGACTTAAAACGTAATTAATCGAAAACGTTAAAAATATTAAATATCGAGACAATTGATAATAAAACGTAAATTTTCGGGCATCCGTCGGTATCGCGATCACTAGTAGTCCTCGTCTCAAAAAGTAAAACACGAGGAACTAAAATAAATACAATAAAATCATTCTTATGATAAATTTGAGAATATAATATCGATACCTAACGTATTCCTTGCCGGTTTTCATCTACTTGACATTCTTACGCTAAGTTTCAAGCCATAACCTTCTCGGTTAGCCGATAATTCAAAATTCTCAATAAGTAAATACACAATATGTAATATTCGAGATTAAAATAACGACCTGAAATTGACGGATTTTCACAACTTCTGCACACATGATAAAAAGATAAGGCGAAAGAGGATCTCCCTGACGAAAACCTCTAGTCGGTGCTACATGACCCGAGACTTGCCCGTTAATATTAAAAGAAAAGGTAACCGATGATACATAAGCCATGATCGGTTTAGTAAAATGTGTTCGAAAGCCAAACTTCTTGAGCACCGAGTGAATAAAGGGCCACTCGACTCTATCATAGGCTTTGCTCATATCAACCTTAAGTGCTAAAGACCTCTTTTTCTATTTTTCTTATTTTTTTTTAACCACTGTAGAACTTCAAATGCTACTATTGCATTATCGGTAATGATACGATCGGAAACAAAAGATGATTGGTTCTCTGGAATAAACAGGGTAGGATTGGTTTTATTCTATTAACCAAGACTTATGAGATATATTTGTAAAGAACATTACATAGACTAATTGGACGTAAGTCTTTAAGGGACTCATGTTTCGAGACTTTTGGGATAAGGGTAATTATAGTTTTATTTGTGTTAGGAGGTAGAACTCCTGACTCAAAATAGCTAGACACCATATTTACTATTGTTGGACCTACAATAACCCAAAATTTCTGGAAAAACAGAGCATGCATACCATCAGGCCCCAGGGCTTTATCTGGGGCCATTTTTTGGGTCCTTTAGATATAGATCTTTCGGCCTGTTAAGGATGGCGAACAACTTCTGTAATCACAAGTTTATTCACAGAGAGACTCTAATAGAAACAAAGTATTTTGCGGAACACAAACACTAAGAACAAGAAGAAACACTTAGCTAAATGAATAACATGATCCTGAATAAGGATTTCTACCATTACTATTATGAAATGTAACTGGTGAAAAGGTGTGTATTCCCCTTCTACTAGTGGGTTCCTTCTATACTACAAAGGAACCATAAAACTACATTAACACCAAAACTTGTAACAGTTGATATGCATATCCTTTCCTAAGATATCTCATGCATATCCTAACAGATTACTACTAATAACATAGTTTGACTATATACTAGACCAGGAGTATGTGGAAATCTTGGTTTCCGGATCTTTTAAGCTACTAGGAATGATCATTGTTCATATGATTAAACAATCAAAGCGGAATTGAAACAACAACCATTAACAAGGTGTTTAGGCACAATAACATGAATTAAAACACAATTGGATTGTTCATTATATTAATAACAAACAATCACTAGGTGTGTGTACATTGAATCCCACACCTAGTCGACACACACTTTAGGTTTACATTGTATATGAAAGTTATGAATAAACCTAATATCCTTGGTTCCTTTTATAGTGTAAGGATTAGGGTTTACAAGAGATAAGAATAAATAAACATGTGAATCTTCTATTTAAATAACTATATACAGAATATCTCCTACATATATATCCAAATAGAATCTTCTAAAAGCTTCTTGTCTACAATTCTATCAACTCTTGAATTGCATGTAACAACTCTTGAATTGCACACGACAACTCTTGAGCCAACAACGCTGGATTAACTCTTGTCAACGCCTAAATTGGTCTTGACAATGCTTAGACAATAACTTCACGTTTTCTTCATTTTTGAGTTTCTGCCACATCAACTTTTTGACCCAACAATCTTCCCCTAGTTGATGGTGGCAAAACTCTATGTGTATCTCTTGTAAGTTGTACATGATCTTCAAATTTCTTCCCCTCAAGTGTAGCACGTATTTCTTCCCCTTTTTGTCACATCAACAGGAAAGTAAACAATGTTGCAATCTTTGAAGATTCTCCAAATGTAGCTCTATGTAATGATCTTGAAGAACAATTATTATAATATTTTTGATGTAGAAGTAGAATAACCCAACCTTGTGTTCCATGTCTTGTACTATCCACGTGATGAAAAACTTATACCAATGACTAAATATAAGTAGACCTCGATCCCTTGTCAATATTCTCATCCTTTGTGAGACACTGAGCACGATAATGTAACTCTTTCAAGTGTTATGACAAGCCTTCATCACCAACCATGTAAAGCACGAACAAGTTACCTTTAAAGTCACCAGTGCATGACTTTAAGATATGATAGAACACAAACTCGCGAAAATCTTCTTCAATCATCAAACTTACCATAAGAACTCTTCCCCTTAAGTCAACACCTCTTCATGATGAACCAATATCTTTGTATGTAAAAGTTAGAAGTCGGATAACTCTTTCACAAGGCTATCCCGATTACATACTCAATAAATTACTTCATGAATTATTGCTAACTCGCATTAAAATCATTAATCCCTTTTAAAAAATATCCGAGCCATAAATATCAACATGATATTCTAAATTAAAACGGAGATTCCATGTACCTTCGTGTGTAAATACCACCTTTTTGTGTGCTCAAAACGTACCAGTTTTCTCAACAGCAGCCTTCCTTGTGTTGTCCAATATCATCTTTATCCAATATCTCTATCAGTTGTATTGTCCGATATCGGACAATACCTATCAGCGTTGGAATTCATATATCGGACGACACTGTCAATGCTATCAGCGTTGACTTATTCTGTCAGCGTCAACATACTTCCTGTCAGCGTCTATTCTCAAACACTGACGTCATTTGCAGCCAAGTTTCTTTTTAACAATGAATGTTTAATATGCAGCACTTCTTTTCTTCATGTAGACCATATCAACCCATAGATATATATTGTAACAATATATTACGTCCAAAAATAGAGCAAATTCCAAGAAAATAGCATCACATATCATCATGTGAAGATCAAACAGCTGTCACTGAATACTTTCTCTTTTATCCCATTGATGTACGTCGTCTATCCTTGTATTCTACTCCAAAGCCTGCCATCGTTTTTTCTTTATCCAAGACCACTCACGTGATCAACATAGTACTGATGAATGACTTTGTTTGAACAAAAGAACTTTTTGGATGAATAGTTTAGTCATGTCTGAAGCATGTCCCACGTGAATAATAACAAACCAAATTGGTTACCCTTATACCTTAAACATCACGTGAATATACTACCATACAAAAATAATATTCGCCGCAACTCTTGACTTCAAATATACCTTTCTTGTTGACCAATAGTGTTAGAGAATCCCACGTGATGTATGTGTAACAGCCAATAGGAAACACTCCTTCTTTTTTTCTCTTGTAGCAAATCACGTCTCTTTCTATATGATAAAAATAGTACCATTGATTTTCACGTTAAAGACTCAAATATATCCTGTCCTTTATATAGCAGCTGACGTCACATGGGTATTTGTTCAGCAAAACAGATAATAAGATTTAGTCAATATATCTCTTCCTAAAAATCAGCAACCTTACTTTGCAGCCACTTTCTCTTTCTAAAGCAAATCCAAAGCTGTTCCATGTCTCCCACGTTACTGTTTTTAGACGTGAACTATAAAATAGCAATATATTCATGCCATTTAAAATAGCTGAATATTTGAGGATTAAACCCCACGTCTGTATCTTTTTGCTTCCTCGTGTGAAAACAGATTGCTCAATACTAACAAAGTATTTTAACCGTGTGAACACATCTTATGCACACGATTTTCCTCCAATAAGAATCAGTTGGCTTACGTCTAGCTTTTGCAACATATTACATTCGTCCATCACAATTGTGAAGTAACAAATCATCATGTCCTTTTATTTTGATTATAGAACGAACATATCATGCAATAATAACAGCCATGGATCTCAAACGTTTAGCCTTAATCTTTATAGCAGCATCACAACGAACCACCAGATCTAGGGTTTATAAAAACCCCTTCTCTTGCTGCTAATGATTAAACATCCTGCTGCAAACCCTCAAATCTTCAATTTTTCTGCTTTTAAATTGATTTAGAGTTTAAAGAAACCCTAATCATGATTTTATGTAAAAGCTTGAAAAACTGAAAATCACCTATGCTGCCTACTTCGACGCCTAATAACTTTTTCCTAGGGATAAAACTCGACAATCCCTCCGGTGGATGTTTAGATATATGTATGTAGAATACACATACAAAGTTTCGTGACGATCCAACGGTTCAATCAAAAGTTATGACCTTCTGAATAATGTTCCGCACACAAAAACGTCCAGAAAAACCCTAGACGGATTTTTCTTCTTTTCACTATACACGAACACCTTGTTGGTCCTAGCATCACGAGCCACGAGGCTCTGATACCAATTGTGGAAATCTTGGTTTCCGGATCTTTTAAGCTACTAGGAATGATCATTGTTCATATGATTAAACAATCAAAGCGGAATTAGAACAACAACCATTAACAAGGTGTTTAGGCACAATAACATGAATTAAAACACAATTGGATTGTTCATTATATTAATAACAATCACTAGGTGTGTGTACATTGAATCCCACACCTAGTCGACACACACTTTAGGTTTACATTGTATATGAAAGTTATGAATAAACCTAATACCCTTGGTTCCTTTTATAGTGTAAGGATTAGGGTTTACAAGAGATAAGAATAAATAAACATGTGAATCTTCTATTTAAATAACTATATACAGAATATCTCCTGCATATATATCCAAATAGAATCTTCTAAAAGCTTCTTATCTACAATTCTATCAACTCTTGAATTGCATGTAACAACTCTTGAATTGCACACGACAACTCTTGAGCCAACAACGTTGGATTAACTCTTGTCAACACCTAAATTGGTCTTGACAATGCTTAGACAATAACTTCACGTTTTCTTCATTTTTGGTTTCTGCCACATCAACTTTTTGACCCAACAGAGTAACGTATTACTCCTACCAGGAGTAACTACTCCTACTACTTCTATGACTAAGAGGAACTACATACCTCCTTAGTCAACCTATTACAAAATGTCTATTACAAGAGTCCTAACAATCCTCCCCTAAACTTGAATTTGACTTGGTTGAGTTTAAGTTTCCCGGTAGATCTTTCATAAACGCCTTGAGGATTGAATAACATAACTATAGCAGCAAAACCATCATGGAAGAGCACCTGACAAACTACAAACCTAGCTGCTGAAACCACATCTGTGGAGCTTCTTGAAAGCTTGAAACCATCTGCACATGTTGAATCTTCACAACAACAAGAGCGTATTTGATAAGCCTTTACTAAGTAGCTGCTCGCTTGGGCTAGCTAGTCTTTTTGGTGGAATCATGACATCACCCTGGGAGACCAGTACCCAGCCCAACTCTTGGAACGTAAATCAATGGTGAGTGGGAGTACCCTGATGATTTTGGGCAAACCATCACAGCCGTCAACAGATTTGATAAAAGTATTTACCAGAAGTCGTACCCCCTAGACTAGCCAACTCTGAGCAATGAAGCATCGGTGAGTTGAATACCCGTTTGCTTTTAGCAAGCTATTACAACTATCAACGGATTTGACTTATATCTTTACCAAGAGCCGTACCCCCTTGGACTAGCCACTCTTCAATCTAGGACCAAAGTGAGTGAACACCATCCAATTTTGGGTAAACTAGCAACCATCAACGGATTTGAGAATCACACCAGAGCCGTACCCTCATGGTGAACCAACTCTTTCTTGTCGGTTAGACATGATGAGTTGAACAACATTTGTTGTGTGGAAGCTAGCCAACACCAGAAGTACAAACTAAATAGCCCAAGTGTGAAAAGATTCCATTTTGTTAAAGTATAAGCAAATATTATATGAAGTTATATTTTTCTCTTTGTATATATATATATATATATATATATATATATATATATATATATATATATATATATATATATATATATATATATATATATATATATATATATATATATATATATATATATAAAGGAATAAAGAGTGTGTTAGTCACCGAAAGTTGTACACATCGGTGAAAAGAATACAACAAGTATAATAATTACAAGAATAGCATACCTGAATCATACACCTTATCAGCAAGAAGGCGTGCTTGAATGAACTCGATCAAACTGGTGGCCATCAACGACTCATTACCAGCAGGAGCATTGGAAACCACTAATCAACTTTGCAACATTGCCTCCATAGTAGAAATGGTAAGAGGATAGGTCTGATCCACCAGCATGAAGATACGCTTCCCTGATTCCAGTTCTAAGACATGAACATCACAACCTACATACAATTTCCACCGGGTTATAACCCATTGGGGTTGATCTTGCCAAATCTCAGCACTAGCAGTACCAGGAGGACAATCCAACATTATCTTCAAGTCACCCCATAATACCAACCCATGCCATGTAGCAGGAGAAGCAGGGATAGCAGCATCCACCAAACCATATAGAAACACCAGATCTTGACGATCCATCCAATATAAAATATTTTGCAGGCTGGAGAAGTATTTATGATGGCCATCAGTCGTCTTGATCATGTGACTAAAAGTGCCAGAAACAATAGGAGGTGTCTGAATTTTCCAATGCACAATGTGTCCACTACCAAGAGGAATATCATCACCGCTATCAGAAGTGGCTTCAATAAGATTAGCCGGATCCCTCTTCTCCTATGGAATCACAGGGCCACGACAACCCAACTTCTTGCGAATAGACCGGCGAGGATTATCCGTAGATGGTTCCACCTTTACCTTTACTTTGTAGCAGTAGGTGTAACATTAACAACAGGGATGGGTGGATGAACGGGTTCATCAACCTTTGAAGTAGAATCATGAACCTTTGGAGTAGAAGTAGAAACCTTTGAAGAAGCTGGAGCAGCAGTAGAACCCAAATCACTAGAAGCAATAGGGATGAAAGGAGAAACCATAGGAGTGGGTGTAGAAGCTGAAGGAATAGGTGCAGCAGGTGGAGCTTGTGCAGCAGGCATTGGAAATGTGGCATTAGCAGGCAAGCGAACCTCCTTATTCTTAAGCCTGAGCATGTTGTTGTACATATTCTTAAGCTCCTCATCCGTCATGGCTTTCACCCTCTTCATGGTCTAACCAGTAGTATAATAATCCCCAGTTTGATTCTTAACATATCGCTACATAAGCTCCTTTTGTTTAGCATAAGAGAGGGTCCTGTTGCGTTTAATTTCTCTTAGTTGAGCAGCAAGATCCTCCCTTTGGCTGTGAATCAATGATGAAATTCGATGAGCATAGTTGGTTTCATTTACATCTGTTCCCAACACATCCTTAAACCGAGAGTCATTCGAGGTAAGCATAGTGATCACATCCATCCAGTCTTTGTTGTCCTAAAACATGGAATTGTGACGAACTTGCTCATGTCTTTGTTGACGAAGTGCTTCAGCTTTAGCCTCTTGCTCCTTTTGCATCTTTTGAGCAGCTTCTTCCCTTAACCTTTCCTCCTCCATTTGTATGCGAGTGCGCTTGTGAGTAGGAGTTAGCTCATCAGTCATTGGTGCCTTGCCTTTATCTATAGCAGAGGGACCAGGAGTAGGAGAAATTGGCTTAGGTGCAGCAGCAGGAGTGGGGATACTAGAAGCACTAGGAGGATCAAGTATCTCCTCACTAGGCTTGGATGCAAAAGCCGCCCTAGCCAAAACAGTTAACCCATCTTCTTCCATGTTTGTCGCCTCACTCTCAGAATCAGAAACCACCACATGCTTCTTTTGGTGTCTCAACCTTGTCTCCAAGTGTCTGACCCTTACAACTAATGGAACCACCACATCCCTTGTCACTTGACGATGAGTGTTTAGATCATCTTCAAGAGATTGGATCTTCTCATAGTACCTGTGAACCAAAGAAAGCAAAGAGGTGAGAGTAACAAGTTCCTCAGCTTTCCGACCAATAGTACTTGGTTGTGGGGAAGCCTCATTGGGACCCGAAGTAAAAGCTTGGTCAACATTGGGAGCCTATGCTTCTGGCACAAATGAAGAAGAAGTCTCCTCATGTGAATGGTGGACAGGACTAACTGTTGGAGATTCTAGAAAAGGGGATACATGAAGGACAGTAGGAGCCACAGGAGTAGCAACCTTTGAGGAAGAAGGTTCCTCAACAGCTAACTCATGAACAGGATCCTCATGAGGGATCTCAACCACTGGATCCTCAATCACATGTATCTCTTCATCCATGGGATCATCAACCACATGAGGTTCCTCCTGGGCTTCTTCAGCCGGAGGAATCTCATTGGGATCCTCAGGGGTAATGCCCATCATAGCAAGAGTGAGGGGGATTTCATGACCAATATAAGCAAGCTTTATATTTGAATAAACCTTAGGAATTAACCTAGCAGACACACACTCCTTACGATTTCTAGGCACACACATAATAATTTATTGTTAAAACCTAGGATACATGAGAAACTTCTTCTTATGGCCACTAAGATTCCCAACCATGCCATCCAATATATACCTAGAGAAATTAAACCTACGACCGTGAGCAAGACAAATAAGAACAGTAGCAAGTGATTGGGAAATTGATCCCAACTCCCAGCCTTGGGACTTAAGTAGTGAATCAAAAAGTAAATTAGCAGCTTCCATTGGGGAGAGAATCTATTTTTGATAAAATTGAATCTCCCTTCTTGAGCATACCCAATGGCAGCCATCCCATCCAGGACCTCATCATCCGAAAGGGATATGATTCCATCAGCATCCTGAAGGTGCAGGGCAGGCCTAATGCCAGCTTCTGTCACCACAAATGGTCGTCCATATATGGTGGCATGTATCTCTGTAGGATGCCCTACTATATCCCTAACATCAGTAGTAGCCCAAAACTGACGTATGACGGGATCATAGACAGTGGCACAAATAGTGAGAGAATACCTGATGTGTAAGGCCTCCAAGAACTCCAAAATCTCTGTATAATCTTCACGAAGTGGTCCTTCACCAAGGTATGCAACTTTGTTATGATCCGCCTTGTATTAAAGTCTAGCTATTGATTCTTATGATTGATTGATTGCAAGAAGATGGAGGATGAGTGTGGGTAGAAGCATGTGTGTGTGAAGATTGGTTCTGATTAATGAGTCAAAGTTACCCCTTTGACTATAAGTAATCACCCTAGTAACTATTCATTGAACCCTAATTAAGGGGGTTGCCCTTTCCAACATATTACCATTAATGGGAATAACCACTTGCCAGCTAATCCATTATTAGAGAAATCCCATTTACTTAATTAATAGGTAAACTTATAGACCAGAAGTAACTAGTGTTGACCAAAAGTCAATCGGTCAATAAGTCCACACCAGTAGCAGCGTATGGTCAACAAAAGTCAACAAAGATGAACAGTGTTTCCTAGAAGGAATAGGAAACAAGTGCACCCTTATTAGGATGACCATATAACCATTAGGATGTGGGTAAGATCCACCAGGAGCTACCCAGAATGTCCACCAATAGCAACATACATAACACAGCTCCAAGAAAAATGGCGAGAGTATCTACAAGTAGGAAGAGTATACATATACAACAAGCCTCCCCTTAGGCTTAGCCTCCCTTCAATCCTAGGCTTCAAGGATTGACCATACCAGTGTGGACTACCAAGTAGTTAAACCGAGTCACGTCAAAGGCTTTAGTCAGCAAATCAACAACATTGTCATCCGTATAAACTTTGAGAACATGTATCAACTTCTTTTCATTGGCATCTCTGATAAAGTGGTGCCGAATCTCTATATGCTTGGTTCTTTGATGAAAGACATGGTTCTTAACAATGAAAATGGTGCTTTGGTTATCAATAAATATTTTGGTATTCATAACCATATTCAAATTAACATTTTCCATTTTAATAAAACATTTTCTTAAAAAGAAAGTTTATTAAAAAATCTTTTATCACATTTGTCAAAATGTAAGTTTAGGACTAATCACTTTTATGATCACTAATCATGATTAAGATATGTTAGTGCAATACTTAAATGATTATTACCTTGATAATAATGTTTGTTAGATAATTCGTCTTATGATTGTATTTGACGATAAATGTCTTTTTAATTTGTCGTGATCAAAACTAAGAAATATTAGTTAACACTAGTAATGTTTTTAGGCATTATTAACAGTCTCCCCCTTTTTTATTACGACAAACTATAAACTCATTTATGTAAAATCCAAAATTATTCGAATTATTAACGAGTTTAACACTATCATTTCTCCCCCTTTGTCGAAGCAAAAAGGTTAGCACAAGTATTTGAAGAAGATAAGAATTGACTTTGCTAGAAGATCCCCTTGGTGTTTACTCCCCTAGCTTGGGGCACAAAGTGAATGAGCTAAGGTGACATGCTACACAAAGTTTAGTAGAGAGAAAAGAAACACCAATATATGTAGTCACTACCTACTAAGTAACTTGGGAGGGAGGAAGAGAAGAAATCTCAAATTAGAAGTAAGTGTTTGCTAAGTATGTCCAAGGATGGTGTTTTGACAAAATTAAAGTTCAATTGGTGGAATATAGGTAGAAAAGAAACATCCATACCAATTGAAATGATAATATGTCAAAAGGTTAGAAACTTAGAGTTGGTGAAATCACCCAAAAGCAATTGTAAGTTTTAACCATGATCAACCCTTAATAGTGTGTATGATAAAGAATTAGCGGGAAAGGAAATAACACACATAACATTCATATTACAAAAATATGAAAGAAAATAAAAGAGAAATATTCATGCACACAGTATGGATATTTAAAGCAATAAATAAGGAAAATAAACAACATAAGCATAAACTACACTAGTAGTGATAATCCTCCAAGCTTGCTTAAGTTTTTATTGGCTCAAACAACTAAAACACAAAGTTTGATTTGATTGAAAAAATAAGACGACGAGGCATCATTCGAAGATTTGTTCACGAGAACAAATACTTTGAGAGGAGGTCGAGTGAGAAGAAATTCAAGAAAATTTAGCTTGTCATACACATGAGCAAGTTCAATTTTTTGAAATCGACTACAAGCACACGAGATTCCATGATGCAAAACAAAGTCGCTAGATGGGGGAGGACCATCAAGATGAGAAGGTGGCGGTGTAGAGGGAGATAATGGATAAGAAATGTTTTCACAATGCCTAGTGAGATTTGGGAAAGAAGAGAGGTCATTGAGGTGAGGAATGTTGCAAGGTTTAGGTGGTGGTGGAAGAGCTTCTCTTTCTCCGGTAATTGGATTGATTGAGAAAGTCTCATTCCAATACTCAATAAGAGATAAAGAATAAGTATTGCAAGGTTTGGGAGAAGAGGAATCATGAAGATCCTTGTTCTTCTTGATCCAAACGGGTCGAACCGAGATTTTCGGTTTCTTGTTAAGCATAGAAGAAGCAGCTTTAGGCTTAGAAGATTGTGACAAAGAAATTTCAAGGTTAAGATTTATGACAACCCATAAATTTCACATCTATGCTATGTGATATGATTATATGAGTATGAATTTTGGCTAGAAATTTTTGCTTTTTATACCTTACTTGGTAAGCTGAATTGTTTCTCACAACCTGAACTGCCACTTCAACATATTCATATATGTTGGAAATACAATGTATATATCAAGTATAAGATCTAAAAGTAATTTAACAAGTACATTATGAATAAGCACATCTCAAATATAACTATGATGACCTAATTTCCCTTAGAAACCCTAGAATCCCTTTAAATGAATTATAAACTCAAGAATGATAAACTATGAATGGATTAACACATATGAATAAGTCATTATGAATTATAAACAAGTTATAAACTATATATTAAAGACATAATAATGCCTAATAATAGTAAGAACAAACCATACAAAGCTAAGTACTAGTAAATGTACATAATAGTCTAGATCACCACCTAGAAACTCTTGATAAACAATGTTTCAAGCAATATAACTACTTAATATCTATGTAGAAGTATCAAATATACTCTACTAATTATAATCCATCATATAACAGAAAGGTAAATAATCACAAAATACTAATATTCACTAATCATAAGCTAATTACAGGAAAATGACCTAAAACCAAGATTAGCATATAAAATCCAATCTATAATGATTTAGACTCTAATCTTTTGCAAAAAATTATAAAACTCAACTAAGTATCATAATATAATCATACATTTATCTTAAACCAACATACAAATTATTAAAGCATAAAATACAAGTTTTCAAAGCATAGGAAATTAAGCTTACTTAAATAACCCTAGAGTATGATCAACCTATATAAACCCTTAAACTAAGAATGTAGAAACCATAGAAGTCATAAACATACTATACAATGTAAGCATTTTATTAAGTGTAAATATTAGAATCAAAACATACACGAAGAACACTTATACTATTATCCCACAAGATCTTAGAATACGATAATAACCACATCAATAAGACGAAACAAGAACAACATACCGGAAGCCGTAGCGGATGTTGACATGATGTAGGAAACCCTTTGAACCTATCTAGTTTCTCTCCCTTGACCCAACCTAAGTGTAGAGAGCTTGATGGATAGCTATGTTATTCTACTTGTGCGTGTGTGTGTTTTGGGTAGAGAGAGGACTAGATATATATAGCCTTAGTAGCTAGTATGTCCATCAATACTAGTCAAATAAACACGGTTAAGACTTTATGCACCATTAGGAGCATTCACACATAATATTGAATTGTTTGACTACACTTATGTGCATGTAACCTACAATTCAAATATTGGATGATAATGACATACTAATAGCATGTCATAATCTTACATTCTCCCACTTGACATGATATTCCTACATGATACAACATAAGGCTAGCAATTAAATCTTATTAACCGTCATCATAAGTATCTCAACATAACAAACCACATGATGGGGACTATGGCGATCATCTACAGTATTTATCGTATACTCTCTTCCATATATCACAACATTATGAGTTCATCATGCTAGATTCATAAGTTATATATAAATAACATACAGTCCACATTCGTGTTATGAAAACACATAAAATTTCTTATTCTAATTATAAATGCATGCTTAATATAATGAATAAGAAATAAAATCAGAAACATTTTGTTGAGCTCAAGAGTGTTTAGAACATCATAATTAGTTATCAATACAACCAAGACCCAACCTAAGAACATATTACATAAAAGTATTTTGGTGGTAAACCCTTGGTTAGAGATACATACTAATATGTTCGAGATACACTTTGTTTCTGAATTCCTCTTTCACGATAAAAAAACGTTGAACTCACATATTTTGCAATTTTAGAGTATATATCGTTATTATAGAAAAAAATGTTGCGGTGTTATCACAATACATTTTTAGCGGCTTGCTTACAGTGTCGACAACCCAAGCCCTAAAATAAAGCTCCGCAACCATAATGCATGAATAGCAGCCTCATAACAAGCTACAAATTATGTTTTCATATTATTAATAAATCTCTCAAGAATTTTATTTATATATGCCTTTTGAGATAGTTCTAATAGACCTTTAGATATGTTACGGAATATTAAATTCCCAATCACATAAGACGTCTCATCCATATCTTTAAAATTCTTAGAGAGATATCTTTTTATTTTTGTCAATAAATCAAAGTCATTCTCGCATGCAAAATATCCTTAACAAGTAGAACAAAAAATACAAACTTGCTCCAAATAATCTTGCCATATATACATCGATCAACGATGATTTCTTCAAAATATATATTATCGATTTCCTTTGGGTAAACACAATAATACATCATCATTATTATTAGAATGCAATGGAAACTTACAATAAAAAATTGAAGTTTACTTAGTCAAATATATAAGCATCTTTGGATAACTATATACATATGACAAAAGTTTACTATTTTTCGTCTTTAAGATTATTAGTCATAGAAGAATAATTTTCCTTTGCGAAAAATTCATAATATCTATCAACTAATAAAAAATAAATTCATAAGAGCATTCTTAACACGACATAAATTATATGATTACAAATATTGAAATTAACTTTGCCACTTTAGTGACTAACAAAATTAACCTCTCTTAATGTCATGTAATAAATAAATAGCTATTAAAAAGCATAAATTATATGACTATATTTTTTTTTAAAATTAACTTGGCCACTTTGGTGACTAACAAATTAACCTCGCTTAATGTCATATAAGGATAGATAGCTTTAAGACAACATAATCTATATGACTACACAATTGAAATTAACTTGGTCACTTTGGTGACTAACAAAATAATATCACTTAATGTCATATAATAAATAACAAACTTTAATATAAAATTAATTGAGTTTAAAAAAAACATATGAATGTTATAAGTAATATAGTTTTGAAATAATGTAACATCAAATTAATAAACGGTTTACTTTAAAGTCATTAATTAAAATTTAAACATAAAGATGTTACAAAATAATAAATTAAAAAATAACATTCAATGTAATTACACATTTATTCCCAATTAATTGAATAACAATAAACTATAAGAAAAAAAATGTTACAAGAAGACACTCAAGCTTCAAACCATTCATTGATTACAATCAATCATAAAATCATTTATAAAATCATTTATTTATATCATAAAAATACGTCAGCAAATAATCATTCATGTTGATCAACTATCTTTATCCAAAAAACACCATGCAACCATTATCATTTTTAATAAATGTGACTTTAAAAAAATCACGTGTCATATGCATGTTGAAAACTATAAGAGATTTATGATTAAAAAATCTCTCTTTTAATATGTAATCAACCTTTATCGAGCGGAAGCGGTCCTAACATTTATATTTTCATGCATACAAACGTAATCAAAAAAGTTATATTTTATTTATGAATAAATGATTAGTTAAATATAACTTAAAACTTATGAGTAAATTTATTTATCTCATTAAAAAAGACTAAATTAATGTATTTTAATTTTTTAATACAAATGAAATCAAACTAATAGCATACAGTTAGAAACTTAGATAATAAATATATATTAATATTAATTAAATATTGAACATGTAATACTCGAATTGTCTCATTTCAATTGCTCTCATTCGCTTGACAATGTCTATTTATATTACCCATTAATATAATACTACTTTATGTAAATTTTTGTAGGATAAAAAACATAAATAATCTTTAGTTTAATTCACCACGAAATAATGATGAGTAAATATACGCACTATCATAGATCAAACAAAATTAACATGCCAAGCATACACATAAGCAGAGTCCAGAGAGTGTTACATTATTTTAGTCATGATATGTGATGAGATGGCATTTATACATGATCTCATCGTTCTTTTTGGGCTTTAAATGTATTAAAATGTCATAAATTACCGTATATATGCTTGTATTTGTTTACTTGTGTGTTTTAGGTATGGATATCGTGAAAAAGACAAAAGATCACAAGAAACAAGGAAAAACGGACACGAGAAACGAAGCCGTACAAAGAACCGGGCCCTAGTTCATGATTTATCCAAGATTAACTCTTGAAGACTTGAAGAAATACAAGATTGATCCTCAATGAATGAAGAAATGACAAGTTTAGTCCCTCAACAATTCTAATTTGTCAATTATGGTCCCTCATGAAGTCAAAGATACAATGAAGACCTTTGAAGATAAAGAAAGTCCAAATTCAGTCCCTCAATTATGGAAAAATGGCAAAAATAACCCTTGAAATCTTTTTGGAAAAGTTTTGTGCCAAAAGTGTGAAGTATGAAACATAATTAACAAAGGGAAGAAAGTTTTATGGCTGAAAAACGTTTTATACCCATTTCACCAAAACAAAAGGACTCAATATGTCATTTCCCTAAGTTCAAACTGGCACAAACACGAGCCAAACAACTTTATCCCACAAAAATCGGATCAAAGTTACTACTGTTCACCCTTCATCCACCCAGATTTACCACCCACTTAAACAAAGGGTAAAATGAAATTACCCATTCCCACACTTGATTCACACGCCCAGAAACATAACCCACACACAAAACCCTCAATCTCACTACCCAAGTGAACCCACACTCAACCTCATCCACCAATGAAAACGCAACTTTCTCTCCAAGGAATCTGACGTGTCAAGATCAAGAGCTTAGACTCATAGCTTAACTCCAAAGCTAAAATGAACGGTTTTGATCATTTTGGACAGCTCATCAACATCAAACGGCATCAAGCACTCAAGTGCATTCTTGGAAATTCATAGCTAGGGTTTTTAGCATTCTAGAATCATTTGTTAGGCCTATAAAAGGAGACCTCAACTTGTCAGAGTCCCTTTATTCCAGTTTTACCTTTTAAACATTGTAATTCCTTTTTGAAATTTATAAAAGTTGGTATTTTGAGAAAATTGTAATTCCTTTTTATGTTTTTGAAAGTTGGTGTTGTTTAAGGGTAATTCTGAGTTCCATTTGATGTTATAAGTGTGCTTGAATCATTTGGTTTAAGGACGTTTATGTTTGGTAAGGTTTTCAAGTTTGAAAAAAGCTTGAAAAGAGGTTTCTGATTTTGCTATTTTTGTTGTACTAATCCTTAACCAAAAGCTATAAGCTCTTACAAGCTTGTTGACACCAAGCTTGTGAAGGGATTGGAGCCTTTGGTTGGGTTGTTTGTTCATTGTGTTGAAGAAATCAAGCCCTTGAGTTTCTGCTTTGAAACATCAACCAAGGAAGTAATCCATCTTTCTTGTTGAAGTACCTTGGTCTTGTTCTAGTTGTTGAACAAGGTCCAAGGAGCATTGCTGGTCCTCCTAGGATGTTGTGGAGGACAAGTATAAGCTCGTGTTTATGTTTCCCCTAGAAATCACATGATAATGTCTGTTTTATGAGTTGGTATGTGATTTGGTGATTTTGTGTTTGTGCTTTGTGTTTTATGGTTGGAATCTGTTAGTTGTCACCTAGTGTAGCTATTTGATCTATAAAATCAGTAGGTTGTTTGAAGGATTAAGAATTTTGTTTGAAAAGTCCTTAATAAAGGATTGTTTGGGATTACTAGTTCATAAGGCCTTGTGGCCTTGTGCCCTTGGTTCTTAGAGTTTGGGAAGTCTAAACAAGTCTTAATATACAAGTTTTAGTCATTGGTCAAGTTTTTGAAAGTTTGGAAAAGGGATTTGAAGTTTTGCAAAAATCTGATAAAAGTGTTTTTGAAATTGGTCAAACACATCAGATCCAATATCTTCTTTGTTTGTTGGATCTAAGGGCTGAAATCAAGTTTGGGAATAGTTTAGGTGATAAGCTATCTATTGGTTAATAGGTTGTTGAATTTGGTGGCTTATTGAGTGTGCTATAGCTTATCAAAGTTGGCTGAAGTGGTCATTTGCATCAGCAAAGTGACCACCTCATTTGGTGCTTGCATTTGTATTTCTAGTATAAGGCTTGTTGTTTTGTTGCTTGGATCCTGTTTATGTGCTGCTTGTGAGGATATTTGGCTATTTGGATTGCTTTGTTGATAGCTTATAAGCTTACTAGCTTATTGGCTTATTTGTGCCAAAACTCATCAAGTCTACCCAACTGGTAGACCTTGATTCACAAGGTTTGTACTCAAGCCTTGACCAGCAGGGTGAAAACAAAGTTTTAACACTTCTTTAAGTCTGTCAACGTCCAAAATTGTGCTTGTCAGCGTTTGACTTTTGGTCAAACTTGGTCATATAGCTTATTGAATCTGTTTTGCTTATTGGTACATGTAACAACCTGGTTTTGTAATAGAACTCATTTTTCTCAGCTTAATAACAAGTCTGGAAGGTTACAAGTCTTTTTGTTAAGCTTTTGCGAGAAAACTAGCTTGTTTGGCTTTTTCAGCTAGCTTATTGGTTCTTACAGCTTATTCTACTTGGCATTTTGTGATTTTCTTGATTGATTATTCTTAATTAAGCTATTTGTGAGCTTTTGCAACAAACCAGAGCTTCTGAAACAGCCTAGAACTCTATCCCAACTATTTTGTCGTTTTGTGGAATTGTTCTTTGCTTATTTCTGGCTTATTGAGTGTGCTTTTTCAAAATTTCTTTTTACAGATCTCTTTAGTTTCCCAAAAGAAGGTTGTGTGTCAAATTAGAGCTTATGGCATTGGCTTATTGCTTAATGGGCTTATTGGCCCAATAAGAATAAGCTGTGTGTTCATTAAGCTGTTATAAGCTCACTTTTAGCTTTTGGGCCTTCAGAGTTTTGTGTTTAGAATTGAATTTTGAGTCAGATAGGGCTTTTCCAAGTCATTTGGGCTTATTTTGACTTTTTGGGCTAAAAAGCCCATTAAGCTTGACTGTTTTTTATTTTGGCCCATTTGGGGGCCCATTAGGGGTAATTTGGTAATTTTATTTTCATTTTCTGATTATTTAGGTTAAAATAAACTAGTTTGCAAGTTTTTATAATATTTTATAATTTCTGACTTTTAATATTATTTTAATATTATTTTATTATTAAATTTCAAATTTCACATTTTTGCATTTTTTATATTTTTCCTAGCTTAAATACATTAAAATAGGATTTTCACAACTCTTAGATTAATTTTATCATCTTTAGATTAATTTTTATAATTATTTTAAATTTTAATAGTTTTTAAATCATTTTAAATAGTTTTTCTTAGTTTAAAAATTTATAAAAATAGTTTCTAATCTTTTTAGGTCATTTTAGAGGTTTACCAATTGAAAAATCTTTATTCAGGCTTTTTGATAATTAATTTTATTTTTTAGGGCTTTAATTAGCATTTAAAAATTAATATTTAATTAATTAAAAGATTTGAAAAAGTTTTGATCATTGGTAAACTCTTAGTTTATTTATTTTGATTTTTGGTAAATCTTTTGTAACTTTTAGAATTAATTTTTATTTTTGTTCTTTTCACGGTTTTACGTTAAGTCGTAGTAGTAATTAGTTTCACGTCTTCGTCATTCTCTTTTCTCATCCCCTTCTTGCAAATATTAATCTCAAACCAATTACGAATTATTCACACACATATACCTCCTTGTGAAACGAACTTCATTGGGTCATTAGTGATTGATTTTCCTAAATCATCACTTAATACTTTTCCCTGTTTACGCTCTTTTCCTAAAGAATAGTAAAACACTGCAATCAATTTTGGCGCCGCTGCCGGGGAGGCGTGTCGTGATTAATTTGTCTTGTTGTTTTTAATATTAACCATAAATAGTATTTGTATTAGTAGAAATCTACTAATACGTATTATCGGTTTTTGGTTTTTCTTGTGAAATTATTATTACTATATTGTATTAAGTATCACAATCAATACAAAATATCTACAAAAGTGTGAAAACACAACCTTAATTGGGATTTGATCTCCTAATTATTGTATTCGAATCTCAAACAAAAGAAAAAGGCAAAAATAGATAAATACTTCCGTGAAGCTCGATTTTGAAAAATACAAACTATAAGGTGGGTATAAGGCGGGTATTATAAAATATACCCTAACGAAAAAGGCTCTTAAGTGCTTCGCGCCGCCTCGTTTCCCCGATTGCTTGTGAGTATTTTGAGATTGAAGGCTAATCGAGGGTTTTGCCGCCCAAAGTATTATTACGTATAATATATTTGCTTGGTTTTCTTTGTGATTAAACCCTCTTGAACAATTTGGTTTTCACCAAAGTTCTAAAGTCATTCGAAGACGTTCACTCCACGTTATCGTTTTCATTCTTTTGAGGCTTCTTTAATCAAGAGTTTGATTCAAGGAGATTTTTGGTAGATTGTTGTCTACGAAGATACACCAAAAACCAAAAAAAAAAATAAAAAAATTTAAAACAATCAAAAACACAAAAAAATTGAAAATTCACAATACACCCAAAAAGAATCTTCTTTGCTCACCTCCCATTCTTCGTGAAGTTTATGATCACTTGTAATCAAGCAAAACAAGCTCGTAAACGTCTTCAAAAGCAAGCAAATCAAGAGACGTTTATTGAAGAACAAACTCCAATTGTTGAACCTATTGTAGAACAAGAAGTCGTCATGGCTAATCATACTATGATGGAGTTGCTTCAAGCACCCACCGAGGGTTTTGGAGAGGCCATTGTGATTCTCGCTATCCTTGCGGAGAATTTCGAGATTAAGACGGGTTTAATGTCGATGTTGCAAGCTAATAAGTTTAGAGGTCATGAGTAAGACAACCCGCACTATCACATAAGGAATTTTAATTGTCTCACCGCTACTAGAAAGTTTAAGGATGTTCCACATGACGCCATTAAGATGATGTTGTTTCCATACTCGTTAGATGGACCCGCTAAAATTTGGCTTGAGAAAGAACCGCCAAATTCAATTTTGACATGGGGTGATCTCGTTTCTAAGTTTGTGAACAAATTTTTTCCACCATCTAAAACAACACATTTGAAAAATGAGATTTCAAGATTTGTACAACGAAATAATGAAAGTTTTTCAATGGCATGGGAACGATTTAAGGAAATGTTACATGAATGTCCACAACATGATTTTTCGGAATTACATCAAGTTGATACTTTTTATAATGGGCTTAATGATCATGAACGAGATTATTTGAATGCCGCCGCGGGTGGTGACTTTTTGTGCAAAACGACCGATGAAGCTTTAAAGATTATCGAGAATAGATCTAAGGTTTATAGCCCTCGTAACACACCGAGTGTTGCCAATATGGGTTCGTCATCGTCTTCATCGTCTCGTAGCATTAATGCCTTACATGATGAAGCTAATGAGGAAAATCGGTTTTTCGATAGATTTGCTAATCTTATGACTCATTGGAAAGCACAAGAGGCTTTGAATTCCGCTTCGGTTAAAGCGGTTGAAAAGAGTTTTTTGTCTTGTGGTGGAGCTCATGATCTTTCCGAGTGCATTACCGCCGGTGGTAACACTTCGAGTGCTTACGTAGCAACGGGAACTTATAACCAAAACGGCCAAGGTTCCCGCCCAAATCAAGCTCCACCAAATCAAATTGCTAATAACTATCGAAACAACAATCAAGGTGGTAATTATCAAGGAAATTCACGTAACTACAACAAAGGGAATTATCAAAGTGGGAATGGACAAGTTACTAATCAAAACCAAAACCGTGATTTTCAAAACACTACACAAGGTTTTCAAAATGATCACACTAAAAATCTTCAAGGAGAATTTTTGGATTATGCTAAAGCAAATGATGCTAAGTTTGATAACATGCAACGTGAGTTGATTAGCTTAAGATCCGAGTTGAAAAACGAGCTTAAAAACGAACTTGCTAATGAACTTAAAACTCATGCAAATAAAATGGAAGGAAATGTCCAACGTCTTCAACAAAATCAACAAAAGATGGAACAAGGACAAAATGAGATTAAGCAAGAATTGTTAAAAGTGGATTTAAGGCAATCAAAATTTGAAGACCGAATGGCTAACATGTTTGAAGCAATCATGTGTAAACCCTCTTCCTCGGGCGGTCTTCCTAGCGATACCATTGCAATCCCGAAGGGAGAAATGAAGGTTATTACTACACGAAGTGGTAAAACTTTCAAGGAACCAATCTCTCGTCCAAGTACTTCTACGGAGAAGGAAATCGAGAAAGAGCCCGAGGTGATGGTCGAAAAGGAGCATATTACAAGCCCACGAAGTACCGCTCATACCACACCTACGGTTTAACCAATACCAATTATGGAACCCGAAATTCTAAGGCCGTTGCCTAATGTCCAACCCACACCACCCTTACCTTATCCTTCGAGACGAAACAAAGAGAAATTGCAAGAACGTAACAAACAACAAATCGAGCTTTTTATAAAAATGTTTCAACAAGTGCATTTTGATGTAGGTTTAGCCGACGCGTTGTTATATATGCCTCGTTTCGCTTCCACTTTTAAAAGTATGATGAGCGATAAGGAAAAGCTTTCATAGCTTGCTAATTGTTCTTCGGTTTATCTTAACCGCATACCGGAAAAAGTTGGTGACCCCGGAAAGTTTATCATTCCTTGTGACATACAAGATATGAAAGAATGCCTCGCCTTGGCCGATCTTGGTGCGAGCATTAATTTGATGCCATTTTCCATATGGAAATCGCTTTCGCTTCCGGCTCTTACTCCTTCGAACATGTCTATCGAGATGGCCGATCATTCTACGATTTTAGCATGTGGAGTAGCCGAAGATGTTTTCGTGAAAGTGGGGAAGTTCTACTATCCCGTTGATTTTATATTATTTGACATCCCCGCGGATCCTCAAGTTCCTCTAATTTTAGGTCGTCCATTTTTAGACACCTCGAGATCGCTTATCGACGTTCATGCAAGAACTATCACTTTGAGATTCAACGAAGAGGAACTTGTTATAAACGCTACTCAAAACTCAAAACCTTATCATGTTTATGCAATCACTACCATCAATCACATTGACTTAGTTGATGTGGTTTGCGATGAGTTTTCACAAGAAGTGTTAGGTTTTTCCGATAGCTCGTCAAGTGGCAATCCCACTATTTTGGATCCGATTCTTGCTAATTCTACACCAAATCTCACTCCATTCCAAGGAAGCGATTTTACTTCAAATGAAATCGACAATGAAGATGAGGTGTTTATTAGTGATGATACTTCTATTCCACCATTTCTTCCACCGATGGAAGTTATGAGTGTTGAGCCAAAATCTTCAATCGAGGAACCACCTATCCTTGAATTGAAAGATCTTCCATCTCACCTTGAATACGCATTCTTGGAAGGTGATGACAAGTTGCCGGTTATTATTGCAAGAGTTCTTGCTAATGATGAAAAAACGGATCTCTTGAAAGTTCTTAAAGCTCATAAAGGGGCAATTGCATGGAAAATTTCCGACATTAAGGGTATTGACCCAAAATTTTGTACTCACAAGATTTTAATGGAGGAGGACTACAAACCCGCAATTCAAAGTCAAAGAAGGGTGAATCCCAAAATTCACGATGTCATTAAAAAGGAAGTTTTAAAACTCCTTGACGCGGGAATGATTTATCCTATCTCTGATAGCCCATGGGTGAGCCCAATCCATTGTGTCCCTAAAAAGGGAGGAATGACCGTTGTGCCTAATGAAAACAACGAGTTAATTCCGACTCATGTTGTGACCGGTTGGAGGGTGTGTATTGACTACCGAAAGTTAAATGACGCCACTCGTAAAGACCACTTTCCTTTGCCTTTCATGGATCAAATGTTGGAGCGACTCGCGGGAAATGAATTATATTGCTTTTTAGATGGTTTTTCCGGTTACTTTCAAATCCCTATCGACCCTCGTGATCAAGAGAAGACTACGTTTACGTGTCCTTATGGAACGTTTGCTTATCGTAGGATGCCTTTCGGACTTTGTAATGCACCGGGTACGTTTCAACGGTGTATGATGGCCATTTTTCACGATATGATCGAGAAGTCGATGGAAGTGTTTATGGATGACTTTTCGGTGTTTGGCAATTCGTTCACGTCGTGTTTATCTAATCTCGAGCAAATGTTAAAACGTTGTGAAGAAACCAATCTTGTGCTTAATTGGGAAAAATGCCATTTTATGTGTAAACAAGGAATCGTCTTAGGACATAAGGTTTCGAAAGCGGGGATTGAGGTCGATAAAGCTAAGGTAGACGTCCTCGCCAAGTTACCTCATCCCAAAACCGTTAAGGGAGTTAGGATTTTCCTAGGCCACGCGGGCTTTTATCGTCGTTTCATCAAAGACTTTTCGAAAATCTCTCGACCTATGACACACCTTCTCGAGAAGGATGCTCCTTTTAACTTCAATGAGGATTGTGTTAGAGCTTACGAAACTCTTAAAAGGAAACTTACCGAAGCTCCCATTCTTGTTGCTCCTAATTAGGAATTACCCTTTGAAATCATGTGCGATGCAAGTGATTATGATATAGGGGTCGTCTTAGGGCAACGTTATGAAAAGCATTTCCGTCCTATCCATTATGCTAGTAAGACGATGACCGAGGCTTAATTAAAGTACACCACAACGGAAAAGGAATTCCTTGCCGTGGTCTATGCTTTTGAGAAATTCCGACCTTATCTCGTCTTAACTAAAAGCATCGTGTATTCCGACCATTCGGCTATCAAGTATCTCTTAGCTAAGCAAGATGCTAAGCCGAGATTGCTTCGTTGGATGCTCCTCCTCCAAGAATTTGATGTCACCGTGCTTGACAAAAAAGGAGCCGAGAATCTAGCGGCCGATCATCTCTCTCGTCTAGAAGATCCTCACAAAGATGTTTTCGAGAACAAGGAAATCACCGAAACATTTCCTCTCGAGACTCTCGATGTAGTGAATTCTAAAGACACCACCCCATGGTTTGCAGACATTGCAAATTACCATGCGGGCAATTTCATAATCAAGGGTATGACGACACAACAAAAGCGAAAATTCTTTCGTGACGTCAAGTTCTATTTTTGGGACGACCCTTATCTCTTTCGGCTTTGTGCGGATCAACTCGTTCGATGTTGTGTTTTTGGTGCTGAAGCTTCTAATATCCTTAGAGCTTGTCACGAGGGACCCACGGGTGGTCACCACGGTGCTAATCTCACGGCTAAGAAAGTGTTCGATGCCGGCTTCTTTTGGCCTTCTATCTATCGTGATGCACACGCACTTGTGAAGTCGTGTGATTCGTGCCAACGTCAAGGAAAATCGTCTCAACGTGATGAAATGCCACAAAACATAATTCAGGTGTTTGAGATTTTCGACATTTGGGGCATAGACTTTATGGGGCCGTTCCTATCGTCTCATGGTAACAAGTATATCCTCGTCGCGGTGGACTACCTTTCTAAGTGGGTGGAAGCTAAGGCTTTACCTACTAATGATGCTCGTGTGGTAGTGAAGTTTTTGAAACAACTATTCTCTTGGTTCGGAACCCCTCGTGCTATTATAAGCGATCGTGGAACCCATTTTTGTAATGACCAATTCGAGAAGGTCTTAAAGAAATATGGAGTTACTCATCGTCTTTCTACGGCTTATCACCCGCAAACGAGTGGGCAAGTCGAGGTTTTGAACCGAGCTTTGAAGAGGATTTTAGAGAGGTCGATTGGAGAAAACCGTGCTTCATGGTCCGATAAACTCGATGACGCTTTATGGGCCTTTAGGACCGCTTATAAGACACTTATCGGTTGTACTCCTTATAAGTTAATCTATGGGAAGAATTGTCATTTGCCCATTGAACTGGAGCACAAGGCATATTGGGCCCTTAAGCATGCAAACTTTGACTTAAAGACCGCGGGAGATCACCGGAAAATACAATTGAATGAATTGGATGAACTAAGAGACAATGCTTATGAAAATTCATTGATTTTCAAAGAAAAGACTAAAAAGTTTCATGATGCAAAGATTAAAAACCGGGTTTTTAACGTTGGTGATCAAGTGTTACTTTTTAACTCTAGACTTAAGATATTTTCCAGGAAATTGAAATCTCGTTGGTCGGGTCCTTTCACCATTACACAAGTGTTTCCTTATGGGACCATCGAGCTAGCTCAAGATGATGGTCCTAACTTCAAGGTGAATGGACATAGGCTTAAGCACTACTTTGGTGGGGAAATTCCTTCAATGGTTGACCTCGACCAAGTCACCTTCCCCAATGATAATTAGCATTGAGGGGATCGAGTCGAGCTCATGACTCGGTAATAAAAAATGAGGTGCCTCGTGGGGGAGATCCCATGCTTATCCTTTTATGCTTACTAATAACTAATGAGAGGGGATTTGTGCCCTTCCAACTCGTTGTCTCGTGGTTGTTTGTGATTGTGTTATCTAGATCATCATCATCATCTACGATTGAAGACTCTCGTGTTCGTTTACGTGAGCCTCCATCGTTTGCTTGAAGAAGTTTTTCACGAATCCATGACATATCCTTTATTGTTCTAACAATTATCTCTTAGCATAATTCATAAACGGCTTTAGATATATTGTTGATCACCCTTTCCATGCTAGATCCTAAGCATTCGACTCTTCGTCTCTAGTATGGGGGTGCTCCACCTTTAGACTCGAAACATTGAGGACAATGTTTACTTTTAGTATGGGGGGGTAAATAGGTACTTGCTTTGCTACGCCCTCACGTTTCCAACTTTCAATGTTTTGTTTTCTTTTGTTGCTAATAAGGCTAAAAATGGCCCAATTTTAAAATTTTTCTTAGTTTTCATAAGTGTTTTTAAGACATGAATGTATATTTTCCGATGGGTAGAATAAGAGCTAATTTTTGACTTGCATGGGCAGTTGGAGCCCTTTACATTCCTTAACCCGCTCAATTCAAGTTTTGCTAGATTTTATATAGGGAACTTTAAAACGCGAAAGTCTTAGCTCATTCGGGTTAAGAACAAGAACTTTTCGCAAGTTCCTATAATTGATCCTAGAAAGTCACTTATCAAGGGAACTATAAAATGCATTCTCTAAACTTGAAAAAGTCCAAGAAAGTGCAAGATCCTATAGGTGGCTTGAAAACCCAAAACTTTGATTTGAAATAGTCTTAATGAAAGCTAATCCAAATTTGGCTTAATTTTGACTTGCATGGCTAAGTATTCACGAGTCTCTTTAATTAGAGGTCTTTTTATAGTTAAGAACGAGAAGTGATAGAGTTAGACAAGTAATCATGCTAAACGTAGAACATGAAAATGTTCTTTCAAAAACTCATATGTTTTTAATTGTGGCTTTTTCTTCCCATAAGATCAATGCATTAGGAATAAAAATAATTGCAATAAGTAAGGTCGTACGATTTGAAAGGTTACTTAGCCTCTAGCGCAATATCGTTTAAAAGTTGCTCGGGGTTGAATAGAGTTCATAGCCAAGGCATAACTTATTCAAGCGGGACGCGAAGATTGGTGAAGATCCAAAAAGGCCCTAACAAGGCATGAGGAGCTCTATTTTTGCTAATGATCCAAGATGATGTGAAGTATCATTATTCCAAAATCAATATGAAGGATCGAGACATACGACGAAAAGCAATTACTCCCCTAAAGATCATGGAGAAAGTCTATCTAAAAAGACCCTAACAAGGTATGAGGATAAATATATCCAAGTCCAAAAAGGAGGCGGATCGTTGTATATCAAAGTCCAAAATAAAGATTGAAGAAAAATGATGAAGTCGTGGTCCAAATATGAAGAATCTCTAAAAACGTCAAGTGAAGAAATTCCAAAATTAGAAGAGAAGACCATAATTTCAAGAACGTCTTCCCAAGATTTGAAGTATGAAGTACATGCCAAATATCGGTCCGAGAAAGGTCTCAAATCGTGAAACGAGTTATGTCAAGATATGAACTTAAGGAGATACACGAGAAGCCGTTTTAAAAGATTTTGTCCTTCGGCTAACTATCGATTAAATCGTGCTACTTTGGTTTCGGACTAATAAATACTCAAATAAGTCAATATAAATCACTTGTGATCCATGACAAATAGTTAAAAAATGCTAGCAACCCATTTCCTTTTATAATAACTAGGATTGCGGGGAGAAAAAGTATTACACAATTTGGACGTATGAGTATGTTAGCATTGTGACTTGTACCAACAATGATCTCGTTTTTGCACTTAGCATGGAATGTATGACAATCAAGGATGACGAAGTTTACTCTATGGGACATTTACTTGTTTCTATTCATTAACCCTAAAAGTCACATTCGTGATGAAAATCATACATTATGTCTTTACACATCTTCGTAGTATTGTTGCAAGTCTTTTACTTTTCAATAAAGGGTAATAAAATTGAATCTTGGTGATGCTTATATACTTTATTCTAGCATTGCGTGAGGGCACGACAATGGCTTAGTATGGGGGAGTGATGAGATGGCATTTATACATGATCTCATCGTTCTTTTCGGGCTTTAAATGCATTAAAATGTCATAAATTACCATATATATGCTTGTATTTGTTTACTTGTGTGTTTTAGGTATGTATATCATGAAAAAGACAAAAGATCACAAGAAACAAGGAAAAACGGACACGAGAAACGAAGCCGTACAAAGAACCGGGCCCTAGTTCATGATTTATCCAAGATTAACTCTTGAAGACTTGAAGAAATACAAGATTGATCCTCAATGAATGAAGAAATGACAAGTTTAGTCCCTTAACAATTCTAATTTGTCAATTATGGTCCCTCATAAAGTCAAAGATACAATGAAGACCTTTGAAGATCAAGAAAGTCCAAATTCAGTCCCTCAATTATCGAAAAATGGCAAAAATAACCCTTGAGATCTTTTTGGAAAAGTTTTGTGCCAAAAGTGTGAATTATGAAACTTAATTAACAAAGGGAAGAAAGTTTTATGGCTGAAAAACGTTTTATACCCATTTCACCAAAACAAAAGGACTCAATATGTCATTTCCCTAAGTTCAAAATGGCACAAACACGCGCCAAACAACTTTATCCCACAAAAATCCGATCAAAGTTACTACTGTTCACCATTCATCCACCCAGATTTACCACCCACTTAAACAAAGGGTAAAATGAAATTACCCATTCCCACACTTGATTCACACGCCCAGAAACATAACCCACACACAAAACCCTCAATCCCACTACCCAAGTGACCCCACACTCAACCTCATCCACCAATGAAAACGCAACTTTCTCTCCAAGGAATCTGACGTGTCAAGATCAACAGCTTAGACTCATAGCTTAACTCCAAAGCTAAAATGAATGGTTTTGCTCATTTTAGACAGCTCACCAACATCAAACGGCATCAAGCACTCAAGGGAATTCCTGGAAATTCATAGCTAGGGTTTTTAGCATTCTATAATCATCTGTTAGGCCTATAAAAGGAGACCTCAACTTGTGAGAGTCCCTTTGTTCCAGTTTTACCTTTTAAACATTGTAATTCCTTTTTGAAATTTATAAAAGTTGGTATTTTGAGAAAATTGTAATTCCTTTTTATGTTTTTGAAAGTTGGTGTTGTTTAAGGGTAATTCTGAGTTCCATTTGATGTTATAAGTGTGCTTGAATCATTTGGTTCAAGGACGTTTATGTTTGGTAAGGTTTTCAAGTTTGAAAAAAGCTTGAAAAGAGGTTTCTGATTTTGCTATTTTTGTTGTACTAATCCTTAACCAAAAGCTATAAGCTCTTACAAGCTTGTTGACACCAAGCTTGTGAAGGGATTGGAGCCTTTGGTTGGGCTGTTTGTTCATTGTGTTGAAGAAATCAAGCCCTTGAGTTTCTGCTTTGAAACATCAACCAAGGTAGTCATCCATCTTTCTTGTTGAAGTACCTTGGTCTTGTTCTAGTTGTTGAACAAGGTCCAAGGAGCATTGTTGGTCCTCCTAGGATGTTGTGGAGGACAAGTATAAGCTCTTGTTTAAGTTTCCCCTAAAAATCACATGATATTGTCTGTTTTATGATTTGGTATGTTATTTGGTGATTTTGTGTTTGTGCTTTGTGTTTTATGGTTGCAGTCTGTTAGTTGTCACCTAGTGTAGCTATTTGATCTATAAAATCAGTAGGTTGTTTGAAGGATTAAGAATATTGTTTGAAAAGTGCTTAATAAAGGATTGTTTGGGATTACTGGTTCATAAGGCCTTGTGGCCTTGTGGCCTTGTGCCCTTGGTTCTTAGGGTTTGGGAAGTCTACCAAGTCTTAATATACAAGTTTTAGTCATTGGTCAAGTTTCTGAAAGTTTGGAAAAGGGATTTGAAGTTTTGCAAAAATCTGATAAAAGTGTTTTTGAAATTGGTCAAACACATCAGATCCAATATCTTCTTTGTTTGTTGGATCTAAGGGCTGAAATCAGGTTTGGGAATAGTTTAGGTGATAAGCTATCTATTGGTTATCTGGTTGTTGAATTTGGTGGCTTATTGAGTGTGCTATAGCTTATCGAAGTTGGCTGAAGTGGTCATTTGCATCAGCAAAGTGACCACCTCATTTGGTGCTTGCATTTGTATTTCTAGTGTAAGGCTTGTTGTTTTGTTGCTTGGATCCTGTTTATGTGCTGCTTGTGAGGATATTTGGCTATTTGGATTGCTTTGTTGATAGCTTATAAGCTTACTGGCTTATTGGCTTATTTGTGCCAAAACTCATCAAGTCTACCCAACTGGTAGACCTTGATTCACAAGGTTTGTACTCAAGCCTTGACTAACAGAGTGAAAACAAAGTTTTAACACTTCTTTAAGTCTGTCAACGTCCAAAATTGTGCTTGTCAGCGTTTGATTTACTCTTGTCAGCGTTTGACTTTTGGTCAAACTTGGTCATATAGCTTATTGAATCTGTTTTGCTTATTGGTACATGCAACAACTTGGTTTTTGTAATAGAACTCATTTTTCTCAGCTTAATAACAAGTCTGGAAGGTTACAAGTCTTTTGGTTTAGCTTTTGCTAGAAAACTAGCTTATTTGGCTTTTTCAGCTAGCTTATTAGTTCTTACAACTTATTCTACTTTGCTTTTTGTGATTTTCTTGATTGATTATTCTTAGTTAATCTATTTGTAGCTTTTGCAACAAACCAGAGCTTCTGAAACAGCCTAGAACTCTATCTCGACTATTTTGTCGTTTTGTGGAATTGTTCTTTGCTTATTTCTGGCTTATTGAGTGTGCTTTTTCAAAATTTCTTTTTACAGATCTATTTAGTATCCCAAAAGAAGGTTGTGTGTCAAATTAGAGCTTATGGCATTGGCTTATTGCTTAATGGGCTTATTGGCCCAATAAGAATAAGTTGTTTGTTCATTAAGTTGTGATAAGCTCACTTTCAGCTTTTGGGCCTTCAGAGTTTTGTGTTTAGAATTGAATTCTGAGACAGATAGGGCTTTTCCAAGTCATTGGGGCTTATTTTGACTTTTTGGGCTAAAAAGCCCATTAAGCTTGACTGTTTTTTATTTTAGCCCATTTGGGGGCCCATTAGGGGTAATTTGGTAATTTCATTTTCATTTTCTGATTATTTAGGTTAAAATAAACTAGTTTGCAAGTTTTTAGAATTTTTTATAATTTTTGGATTTTTAATATTATTTTAATATTATTTTATTATTAAATTTCAAATATCACATTTTTGCATTTTTTATATTTTTCCTAGCTTAAATACATTAAAATAGGATTTTCACAACTCTTAGATTAATTTTATCATCTTTAGATTAATTTTTATAATTATTTTAAGTTTTAATAGTTTTTAAATCATTTTAAATGGTTTTTCCTAGTTTAAAAATTTTTAAAATAGTTTCTAATCTTTTTAGGTCATTTTAGAGGTTTACCAATTGAAATATCTTTATTTCGGCTTTTTGATAATTAATTTTATTTTTTAGGGCTTTAATTAGCATTTAAAAACAAATATTTAATTAATTAAAAGGTTTGAAAAAGTTTTGATCATTGGTAAACTCTTAGTTTATTTATTTTGATTTTTGGTAAATTTTTGGTAATTTTTAGAATTAATTTTTATTTTTGCTCTTTTCACGGTTTTACGTTAAGTCGTAGTAGTAATTAGTTTCACGTTTTCGTCATTCTCTTTTCTCATCCCCTTATTGCAAAGATTAATCTCAAACCAATTACAAATTAGTCACACACATATACCTCCTTGGGAAACGAACTTCATTAGGTCCTTAGTGATTGATTTTCCTAAATCATCACTTAATACTCTTCCTTATTTACGCTCTTTTCCTAAAGAGTAGTAAAACACTTCAATCAATATGTATAATAATCATTGAAAAGTCATTCTCAATATAAACAAATGCATGTTTTTTTTAGTCTATTAGTCATCCAAGCAACTCATATAATTACAATATATATGTTAACTGTTAAAGAGATTAACAAATAAATAAAAAACTTCCATGTATATGTTTTAATCTCATCATATCCTACAACTTCCAGGCATATCAAGTTAAACCAATTTGTAACCTTAAGCAAAATAAGTAGTTTACGAAACATATATTCTTTATGATCAACAAGATGAGAATTATTATCTTATTCAAAACCTTGGCTCTAGATACCACATGTAAGCATTTTATTAAGTGTAAATATTAGCATCAAAACATACACGAAGAACACTTATACTATTATGCCACAAGATCTTAGAATACGATAATAACCACATCAATAAGACGAAACAAGAACAACATACCGGAAGCCGTAGCGGATGTTGACATGATGTAGGCAACCCTTTGAACCTATCTAGTTTCTCTCCCTTGACCCAACCTAAGTGTAGAGAGCTTGATGGATAGCTATGTTATTCTACTTGTGTGTGTGTGTGTGTGTTTTGGGTAGAGAGAGGACTAGATATATATAGCCTTAGTAGCTAGTATGTCCATCAATACTAGTCAAATAAAAACGGTTAAGACTTTATGTACCATTAGGAGCATTCACACATAATATTGAATTGTTTGACTGCACTTATGTGCATGTAACCTACAATTCAAATATTGGATGATAATGACATACTAATAGCATGTCATAATCTTACATAATACTTAGAATAAGCTTACATTAAAGTACAAACCCTAATTACCCAAAATAGAAAGTCATTAGGATTAATGACCTAAAAACCCTTACATTAAGAAATCTACATGGAATCATTACCTAGTCTTTTAGGACAAGTCTACAAACACCCATAGCACTTCATTAAGGTTATAAGATTATATTAAGGAAATGTACAAGTACCCTAAAACACAAGGTTCAACATTTCAATGCATGTCTTGTAAATTAGGTCAAAATAGGTATTTTCACCCTTGGGACATGTTTACTTAAAATAACTTGTTGTCCCATATTTGTGATGAATAAACAAGAAAGAAATGTAGATAAAGAAGATGAATTCTAGAGAGAGAAAGTAGTGAGAGAAAGTAGAGAGAAAATGGTTGGAGAAACTAGGTGATATTAGATTACGAGAAAATGAAATGACCAACCAACCTCTCCTTACATGCAAGGAGAGGTTTATATAGCCTTGACTACATGTGGCATAATGGGCTATGTGATTATGGGCCGGGCTTTCCTTTTGGGCTTTGGTTACTTATGAATGAACCTTAGCTTAAAGTTAAGCCCGTAATACACGACTAACCTACTACCTATTACAACGTTCTAATATACGATACATAATAAACATATGACCGAGCATTCTTATTTGACTCAATATTTTGAGGTTAACAATCTCCCCCAATGAGAGGTCATTACCCTTTATGAGAGGTCATTTCCCTTTGTCATTTGGAGATTTGTAGAGATTACTAATCTCGCCATAAATGAGTCTCGAACGTGTAATGGTAGTCTTTTTCCTTCATGTTGTGATCTTTGAGCCTTTGTCGTTGTCTTTCGACTTTGTCTTTTGATCTTGAGATCTTCAAATCATCCTTGACTTGTCTTTGCCTTCTTGTGATCTTGTGTCCTCATCCACATGCTCACACTATTAATTGTTGAATATTTCTTTAGGCATGAGTATGTGATTTTGAATTTTTGACTTTGCTGAGTACACCGTGACGCCACCTTCTCGAGACAAAACATAGACACGGACTGAATGGATTTGACATTCGTCCTAAATCGGTAGTGTTTTACCCCTGGTTGGTGAATACCGTTATACGATATTAAATACCATACCTGTGATAGGTAGATTTAATTAAGAATCTCATTGACAGGGTTTCGCGGCTGTACTAGCCGTTCTCTTTACTCGACCGTCTCAAAGCAAACTGCGAACATAAAGAGTGAATCAATTGGATAAATATCCGCTTGATTTAAAGTCGTAAATTCAAATCCCTGGAACAAGTGTGATTCATAAAGAATCTTACCATTGTTGATTTCCAGTTGACACAAGCTTGATTCATAAGAATCTCACAAGTCACCTATCGTAGCGCTGTTTGAGGTTGACGCTAGAAGGATTTCCATTCGTCACTGTGAATATTAATGAATATCACTCTAAATGTTATGGCAAGACCATAAAGATATTGCGTATAAACCTGAAACGAGTTTGAATAAATTCAGAATCAAACCACTGTTGCTTTTCAGTTCTACATATGTTCAATTCATAAAGAATCTTACATATGACCTATCGCAGTGCTGTTTGATGTTAACACTGGAAGGATTTCCACTCATCATTGTAAATACTAAGTAGTATCACTCTGAGTGTTCTAGCAACATCACAAGGATATAGCGTAGGACTCTCTTGTTCGTCATCCGTGTGTCCTAACAAGATTTGATTGATCTCTAGGCTCTAGACTCGACTTGTGTACTTTTAGTGGTCGAAGGCTGGAGCAGATGCCACCTATTCAATATCAACTATCTCGGAGTGAGAAAGTCAATAGAAGTCATGTTGATCTCCGTGACAATAAAACAAACTTCTTTTGAGAGAAGCCTGAGTAGTTAGGGAGCGGTTGTGCATTACATCACTAGGTCCATGATGAGTTGTCTTTATGATGTGTTGACCCGGTTTCTGCCTAAGTTGTATGGAGGGCTTCTTGTTTACACCCTTTATCCTTACATTTCTTTTTCATTCTTCAACCCCTTCAATGCTTACCAAGACATCATTACTAGCACCTTGTTGTGATTGTTCCAGTGTTATCATCAGTACTTAGTCGGCATTCAGCTACGTTCACATTCTACTCCATCTTTCTTAAGGACTTCTAATAATCTATTGGATTGTCCCTGGGAAGATCCCTCCGGTTCTAGTTGGATCATAGGACTTAAACCTAACCACCCTTTTGACACCAATAACGTCGTGAATAAAAGAAGTTGTGGGTATTTGATCGTAACCATGAAAACCACTACAAATGTCTAACAAGGTGTTTGAAAAACATTAACACCTTGATAGTTTTGTCGTTTCAGAAATGCTCCCCCTTCACATGTGCATCGGTAATCGAAAGTGTTTCTCACATGTAGGTAAGAGTTAAAGTGCTTGAGTCTTATAAAAGATCATATTTTAATCACATTTTCTCCCCCTATCTCTTATATATAAAATCTTTTGATATTAGAGATACCAAATTGGATTAAAATATATTTTGAAAAATAGTCTTGAAAATCTGCGTGAGAAAGATGTGTCAATCTTTACATGAAGTTGAAATGCTCCCCCTCAAAAATTGATCCAATTGAATTTTCATTGTGAGGATATTATCCACATTTCGCTTTTTGAGGATGGGAGTTGTTGAACACACAATTTTTGAAAGATTTTGAATAATCATTGAGAAATTCTTGAAAAAATTGTGTTTAAACGCTTTTGTGAAAAATCCTATATCTTTTTGGCGAAGAGGTTTTTTTAAAGCATAAACTTGAGTTCATAGACTTTAAATGTCTTGACGAATCCACTCAAGTGTAAGAAGATTTCTCTTCTTTTGCTGAGGGTAAGAGCACGAAATCGTACACTCCCCCGTGAATATAGATCCGTGTTGCAATCTGAAAATGATTACAAGCCATTGTGTTGAGCTCAAAACGTTGAATGTTTTGTGACAAGCTCAACCCCAGATAGATTGCTCTACCTGTTTTTGGAAAAATTGTCCAAAATAGACATTTTCCTTTATTAAAATAAGAAATGACATGTTATGAAAAATATTTACAACTTTCATTCTAGCTTTATGTACACACCCGTGTCGTTATTGAGCGAAATTTCGAGGCACGTCCATATTATCGATACTGAAAGACATGTCGAGAAGAATATTTTTGGATTTTGAAAGATTTTTTAATTTTGTGTTTTGCTTTTGTGTGTTTTATATTTTTGTATTTTGTTTTTTTCAATGATATTTACAAGTAGATGTTTGATAGATAAATCAAGCAGGTACCTTTGCCACAATCTCCAGGTCTACTAGAGTCAAACATCACATACCAATTTGCCTAACGAGGTACTCAAACCTATCTTTCGACAGAGCTTTCGTAAACAAGTCGGCTAATTGGTAATCCGTTCCAACAAAGTATAGTTCAACGATACCTCTTTCAACTTGTTCCTTTATGAAGTGGTATCTGACATCGATGTGCTTCGTGTGGGAATGCTGTACCGGATTGCAGGAGATGGCTAGGCCAACTTTGAGTCACATTACATAGGTACTTTATCAAAGTGGAAGCCATAATCCGTGAGTTATGTTCTCATCCAAAGAACTTGAGCACAACATGCAGATAGAGACACATACTCCGCTTCGGCTGATGAAAGTGACGTGCAATCCTGCTTCTTGGAAGACCATCCCACAAGCTTATCTTGACCTAGAAATTGTGCACCACGAGAAGTACTTTTTCATGTATCAAGACACCCTGCATGATCAAAATCTGAATAGGCCTTTAGAAAGAATCCGATTTCCCTCGGATACCAGAGTCCCAAATGAATGGTATTCTTGAGGTACCGAAAGATCCGTTTAACCTCCTTGAGGTGCTTTTCAGTGGGTCGTGCTTGATATCATGCACAATAACAGGTAGCATGTGAAATATCAGGTCTGCTTGCTGTCAAGTACATGAAGGAACCGATCATGGAACAATATCTCGTTTGATCGATGGCATTTCCCTCCGAGTCAGCATCTAGCGATGTGGTTGATAATGGTGTCCCAACGGGGTCACATGAAGTCATATTGATGAGACTGCTTTTATACATAGTCTCATCGTCCAAATAGGGCTTAAAATGCATTAAATATCATCAAAATACCCAAATATATGCTTGTGTTTGTTGCTTGTGTATTTTAGGTACGGATATTGAGAAAATGACAAAAGATCACAAGAATCAGTCAAAAACGAACACGGGAAACGAAGCCACACGATGAACCATGCCCTAATGAAGAATTTTCCAAAGAAAGTCCTTGAAGATTTAAAGAATTATGAAGAAGGGTCCTCAAATATGGAAGAATTGACACTTTATACCCTTGTATCTTCATAATTACAAGTTTGGTCCCTAAAATTTGTCAAAATTACAAAAAGGACCCTTAACTTTGAAGAATTGGCAAATTTAGTCCCTCAACAAAACTAAATTGTCAATATTGGTCCTCCAAGAAGACAACAAACAAGTCAAAACCTTGAATTATCAAGAATGTACAAGTTCAGTCCTTGAAGAATGAAGAAATTACATGTGAAGTCCTTGTTTCAAATTTTAGAAGTTATTTTGCCAAAAGTGTAAAATGCCCAAAGTTATTTACAAAGGAAGAAAGAATTGTGGTTGTTTTATACAAAGTGAACAAAATTGAGATTAGAGGGACTATTATTGGCAGACAAGAAACTACTCGCCATCCAACCAAATCTTGCCACCTCACCCACTTATACCCATCCACCAATCAAAAACACCCCAGCACCCACGTCATTTCTCCACTTATTCACTTGTTAACTGATTTTTTTTCAGTTTAATGAGGAAAATTAGTGTGGGAAACATGTGTTTAAACACTTTTTAAACCTCAAACAAATCAAACCAACACTGTTTATCATCCCTTTTAACATAAACCCTAACTCCTAATCACACCCTAATCAAAGGGGTTTTATTCATAAACCTCCAGAATGATGATTAACGTCACTCTCATCCCATCCCACTCCCCAAAAACCTTTCACCCTCACCATACTGCCCCACCCAATGGTCCCTTGCACATGCTTTGGCTAAAAAACAAAGGGGGAACAGGTATCCAAGGGTCCTAAGATGATTACTCACCTCTCCAAGCAAGATTAAAACGACCAAGATGGCTTCATCCAGCTGGCACATCACATGAGGACGTTTTTGACTCAATTTCAAATTCAAACAAAGCATATTCTGAAGAATCTCCAAGGGCAAGTTGGGAAGTTTATATCATTAGGGTTTTAGTCTCCATTCAGTTCTAGAATGTTTGTAAGCCTATTATATAAAGGCCTTATAGGACTTTCATTTGTTCTTGTTCTTTTTTCCTTCTCCTTGGTCAAAACCTTGTAAAGCCAGTTTTGTTTAATGAAATGAAATGGTATTGAGTTTGTGACGAGAAACAAAAGATCCCACTTACTTTCCATTTTGCATTTTTAAGTTTTCAAGTTAAAAATTTCATTTCCTGTTTTTGTGTTGTTTGGAGACACAAGTTGACTAGTTGTAATTTACCCATCCAAGTGCTTTAAACTGATTACATGAGCCTGATATTCTTGTTGAATATCAAGCTCAAGTAAGGTTTGAGGTGTTTGTTGATTTAGTATCATTGGAAATTTTCAGAAAGCTATAAAAACCAGTTTTTAACATTACTGTTTCATTTAAAAAGCTATAAGATATAAGGTGACTTGTCAATAGGTCATTCTTATAGCTCATTGGCTCTCATACCAGGTCACTCTTGTTGTTGTGGTTTGTTCTTGGCAGGTTCAAAACAAGATCTTAGAATATCATCATAATAATCATCATCACTTTGTACTTCCATTACCAAAAGTCTGCACAAGCCCGGGCTTGTTTGGAGGTGACTTTTCAGTCACTGTTGGGCCTAGATGTAGGCCCAACAAGGTAGCTTACTTGTTCCCTTTTTCAGTTTTTAAAGAATATTCAGTTATTTGTGATTTTGAATGAAAATTGTGATATCTGCTTGTTTGTTGGTTAAAGCTGTTTGTCTTTGCTTCTTGGATAGTTTTATGTGTGTTTAGATAGTTTAGGTTTGATTTGGTTAAGATTTGTTAAGATTTGTTTTGAAATATTGATTTTTAGATTTTTAAAGGAGTGTTTGGATCAGGGTTTAAGTAGGGGTTAACAACATTAATCTTGCTTTAGTACTTGTTTAGCACACTTCTTTGGTAACTATTAGGTGTTATTGTTGCTTTGTTTTTAGTTTGGTAGAAGGAAAACAAGTTGCATGCTATTAAAATTGAGAAAATAGCCTTAATCAGTAAAGCTAAATTTTTGTCTGATTTTGTGGAAATTGGTGCTTTAAATCTTTAAGTCTGTTAGATCTTAGGTCCATACAGGATTGTGCATTGCTTATTTGCCTTGTTATTGGATTGTGTGCAAGATATTGGCCATTGAATTTCACTTGTGTGCATATTGAACCAGCAAACATTCATCAGTCAACATAAGCCTTTATTAGAAACATTTATATGCATGATTGCTTGATTCTCGTGATAAATCTTGTGTTTTTGTGCTATATTTGACTCCCTACACTCCAACTGAGTGTAGGGGTGCCCTTTTGTCCATCAAAAACCAACAAGAAGCCAAAGACAAGCTCCTCTTGTCTAATCTGCACATGTGAAAATATCACTTTGTGTTCATCAGAAACACAATGCATACCTGAGCACGTTTTTGGTTCCAGATTGCTTAAATCTTAGTTAATTTGATTTGGATTTGTGTTTTTGAAGTTTAAAGAGTTAGTGGATTAAGTTTTAAAAGTAAAAAAAAAAAAGTTTTTCGAAAAGGACTGGCCAGGACTCGAACCTGCACCATCCTCCTCACAACACTCACAACTTACCAGCGTGCCCTTGGGTCTTTTACTGCTAAGTTCTCATTTCATTATCTATTTAAGTAGTATTTGTTTTGTAGCTTATTTAATTAACAACTTATTTAAAAGCTTTTTTCCAGCTTATTTCTTTAAGGATTTTATTGTTTAGCATTTTTCTTGTGTTCTTGTTAGGGTTTTGAACTTTTCAGTTCAAAAAGTTTATTTTTTCCCTTATTTAATTAATTTTCTAGGATTATTTTAAGTTTTAATTTTGAAAAGTAATTTACAAATAGAAAAAGGTAATTTAAAAATCTGAAAAAATAGTTTTTAGGTTTTTAATCATAATTTTGAGGTTTACAGCTAAAAAAGTTTTCAATTTAACTTATTTTTGATTTTATTGCATTTTAGGGTTTTTAGCTAACTTTTAAAATTTAATATAAAATTATTAAATAGGTTTTAGAAACTTTTAATTGCATTTCTGTCTTAGTTATAATATTTTAGATTTTTGGTAATTTTTTAGAATTTTTTTATGAACTTTGAATTTTTTTGAATTTTTTTGAATTTTTTTAATATTATTTTATTATTAAAAATTGAAAGTTTGATTTTTTAAGTTTTAAACATTTTTCCTAGATTATAGACACTTAATTAGGAGTTTTGTAACTTTCCAAATATTTTTAGGACTTTTCAATTATTTTCTAGAATTAATTTAAGTTTTAATTGATTTTAATAGTTTTTAAGTGTTTAAAAATAGTTTAATTTGGTTTTAAAATTTTAAAAAATACTTTTTAGCTTAATTAGGATATTTTTGAGGTTTACAAACTATAAGATCTTGTTTAGGGCTTTTTAATAACTAATTGTGATTTTTAGGGCTTTAATTAGCATTAAAAAGTCATTATCTAATTAATTAAAAGGTTTTAGCAAGTTTGGATTCTTTGTAAACTCTTAGAATATTATTGTGGATTTTTAGTAATTTTTAGGAATTTTTAGGTTAAAATTTTAATTTTTGCACTATTTACGGTTTTGCGTGATCGCCTTTTTCGTCGTAGTTTAATTCGTTTTCGTAACCGTCTTTCTCTTCTAATCTCATTTCTTTCTTTCTCAATCTTATAATCACAAATCAAAATCAATTCAATACACAACGCACTTGCCTCCTCGAGAACGAACTCACTTTTAAGGTCATTCACACACGGTTTTCCTAAATCGTTGTGCACACTTGCCATATTTGTCATCCTTTTCCTAAAGGGTACAAAAAGTCTACAATCACTTTTGGCACCGCTGCCGGGGAGGCGTGTTGTGTTTTGATTTGAACATTGTTGTTTTTATATATAGCCATAATAGTATTTGTATTAGTAGCACTCTACTAATACGTATTATCGGTTTTTCATTTTTTGTGAATACTATTACTATATTGTATACGTAGAACAATAAATTTACAAGTACTCCGAATACGTGAGAAATCACAACCTTGACTTGGGAGGTCATTACCCAATCATTGTATTCGAATCTCAAACCAAAGAAAAAAAAGGGAAAAATAGATAAATACTTTCGTGAAGCTCGATTTTGAAAAATACAAACTATAAGGTGGGTATAAGGCGGTTGTATTTCACGACCTAAAGGAAAAAGGCTCTTAAGTGCTTCGCGCCGCCTCCTTTCCTCCGCTTGCTTGTGCGTACTTTGAGATTGAGAGCTAATCGAAGGTTTTGCCGCCCAAAGTATTACTTAAGTATCATATATATTTTCTTGGTTTCTATTGATTAAACCCTCTTGAACGATTTGGTGTTCCACCATCGTTCTAAATTCATCGAAGGCGTTCACTTCACGTGATCGTTTTCATTCCTTGAGGCTTCTTTAATTGAGAGATTTGATTAAGGAGGAGATTTGTAGATTTTTGTCTACCTAATACATTCCAAAAATCCAAAAAAAAGTAAAAACAATCAAAAACCACAAAAAATTGAAAAAGTAAAAACACCAAAAAGAATCTTCTTTGCTCGCCCTCTCGTTGTACGTGACGTTTATGCAAACTCGCTCCAAAGCAAGACGTTCTCGTAAACGAAGAAACAAATCAATCACTCATTCTAGTGAGGAGTCTCCTATTGACGAACCCATTGTAGTGAAAGAAGCACCCATGGCTAATCGAACTATGATGGAGTTGCTTCAAGCACCCACCGAGGGTTATGGAGAAGCGATTGTGATTCCCGCTATCCTTGCGGAGAATTTTGAGGTTAAGACGGGTATGTTGTCCATGATTCAAAACAACAAGTTTCGAGGTGACGAAAAGGACAACCCTCATAACCACATTCGCCAATTTAATCGTCTCACCGCCACTTGCAAGTTTAAGGACGTCTCTAACGATTCGATTAAGATGATGCTTTTTCCGTATTCCTTAGCGGGGCCCGCAAAAATTTGGTTAGAGAAAGAGCCACCCAATTCTATATTGACGTGGAAGGATCTCGTTTCAAAATTCGTGAACAAATTTTTTCCGCCTTCTAAGACTACGCACTTGAAAAACGAGATTTCAAAGTTTTCGCAAGAGTATAATGAGAGTTTTTCAACGGCTTGGAATAGGTTTAAGGAAATGTTGCACGAATGTCCTCATCATGGTTTTTCCGACTTGCATCAAATTGACACGTTTTACAATGGCTTGAACGATCATGAGCGTGATTATCTTAATGCCGCCGCGGGTGGTAATTTTTTGTGTAAGACGGTCGGGGAAGCATTGTTAATCATTGAGAATAGGTCTAAGGTTTATAGTCCTCGTAGCACGTCGAGTGTTTGTAAGACTTCGTCTTCGCCTTCGCCTTCATTGTCACACACCGTTGATGCTTGCCAAATCGAGGCTAATTTGGAGAACAAGATTTTTGATAAACTTAAGGGATTGTTAATTGAGTTTAAAGTTGGTGAACAACCCACTCCCGCTACGGCTAAAGCGGTTGAGGTTTCTTGTATGTATTGTGGTGGAGCTCACGATTATTCCGAGTGCATTACCAACGGTGGTAACACTTCGAGTGCCTTCGCGGCCGCGGGAACTTATAACCAAAACGGTCAAGTTCTTCGCACTAATCAATTGACTCCATCGGGTTTTCCACCAAATCAAAATGCTAACAATTATCGAAACAATCAAGTTGGTTACCAAAGCAATCAAAGGAACAATTTCAAGGGTAATAACAACTATGGGAATCAAGGAAGTAGTAGCCAATTGCAAAATCAAAATCAAAACCGTAATTTTCAAAACACGAGTCAAGGTCTTCAAAATGTTTACACTAAAGAACTTCCAATGGAATTTTTGAATTACGCTACGGCAAATGATAAGATTTTGGAAAATATTCAAGAGCAATTGGCTAGTCAAGCTAGGGACACGGCTAAAAACACCAAGGAGTTAGCTAATTTTGTGAAGGAAAATCTTAACATGAGAAATGAGTTGAAAAATGATTTTGCTAATCAAATTAGAGGTCAAAACAATAAAATTGAACAAATTCATGCTAGGATTGAACAAAGAATTGACCAAAAAGCCGCTAGTCAAGATCTAAAGTTTAATAGTCAAGATGCTAAGCTTAATGCTATTTTAGAAGCCGTCATGGGGAACAAAGCCTCTACTTCGGGTAGTTTGCCTAGTAACACCGTTTCAAACCCGAAGGGAGAGATGAAAGTGATTACCACACGAAGTGGTAAGGCACTTAAAGAACCGACTCCTCAACCAATTACTCCAACGGTGGAGGAAATTGAGGAAGAACCCGAGGTGGTGGTCGAAAAGGAGCATATCTCAAGCCCACAAAGTACCGCTCATGCCACACCTACGGTCGACCCTTTACCAACATTGGAACCCGAGATTCCAAAGGCTATGCCTATGCCCCAACCCACACCACCCTTGCCTTACCCATCGAGACTAGTGAAGGAGAAACGACAAGAGCGTGACAACTACCAATTTGAGCTTTTTATGAAAATGTTTCGTGAGTTGCACCTTAATGTGAGTTTCGCCGATGCTTTGGTCATGATGCCTCGATTTGCCGCTAACTTTAAGAGTATGTTGAACAACAAGGAGAAATTGCATCAATTGTCTAGTTGTTCGTCGGTTTATCTTAATCGCATACCTCAAAAAGTCGGTGATCCCGGTAAATTTTTGATCCCTTATGCCATTCAAGATATGGAAGAATGCTATGCCTTGGCCGATCTTGGTGCTAGCATTAATTTGATGCCACTTGCAATCTTCAAGTCGCTCAATCTTCCTAATCTTACTCCTTCACTAATGTCTATTGAGTTGGCCGACCATTCCACGATTCGTGCATGTGGTTTGGCGGAAGACGTTTTTGTGAAAGTGGGGAAGTTCTACTATCCCGTAGACTTTATCGTCGTTGATACTGATGTTGAAGTTTTGCAACTCTTTAGGAAAAGAGGGCAATAAATAGGGCAAGTGTGCACGACGATTTAGGAAAACCGTGTGTGAATTACCCTAGGTGAGTTCGTTCTCGAGGAGACTAGTGCGTTGTGTTAAGAGTTGATATATGATGTTTGTGATTATGATCAAGAAGAAAAGAAATGAGAAAGGTAAGAAAAGACGGTTACGAAAACTAATTAAACTACGACGAAAAAGGCGTAAACGTAAAACCGTAAAAAAACGACAAAAATAAAAATTTTCAACCTAAAAATTAATTATAAGCTAAAACAAGTCTAGAATAATATAAATAAGGAATAAAATCCAATAAAAATATTTTAAAACCTTTTATTAATTAAATATTCAATTTTAAATGCTAATTAAAGCCCTAAAATTAAATATAATTAATCAAAATGTCCAAAATATGATTTTATTGAACAAATAACTTACTTATATTATCTAAAGACTAAAAAGTATTTTTTATAATTTTTAAATACTATTTCTCTATTTTTAAATTACTAAAAACTATTTTAAAATTAAAATAATTATAAAAAATAATTAAACAATGCTAAAAATAATCTACCAATTTTAAAAATCCTATTTTACTCTAATGAACAGTAGAAAAATGAAAAATCTTGAAAAATATTAAATTTCTCACTAAATGACAAAACTAGTTTAATTAAAACCCTAATTAACTTAAATTAATTCTAAAAATTAATAAAAAGATGAACAGCAAAATATTTTTAAACCAAAAACCTTAAAATATTATTCTAAGTCTAATAAAATTGATTAAACCTAAAAATATTACTTTTTGGCACTAAAAGACAAAAACAGAAACTTTAAAGTTAATTAAAAATAGCTAAATAACCTAAAAATTACTAAATGAACAGTAAATAAAAATTTAATTAATCAGAAAAATCCTAAATTAAATAAGAAAAATAATGGCACTGGTTTCAAGATCTAATTCCACTTTTTGGGCACTAAAGACAAAAAAAGAAGAAAACAGATAGTGACATGTGCTGGACTTTTGTCCTTTTGCTTAGCAGGGGGAACTTTTGTGTTAGCAGGGGAAACTTTCTTCCCACTGCTAGTGCAATAATTTGGTCAGTTGACCAATAAGCTTAGGAAAGCTTATTTGAAAGCTTATTTTGGACAAAAAAGGCACCCTTATACTCTTTGGAGTATAAGGAGTCAATAAGCACACAAAAAACAAGCAGTCACTTAACAAAATAAGCACCAATTAAGCTTAAAAGTTTCTGATTAAGCCAAAGGTAGTCTGATGAACAGTAGACACAATTTTCATGCACAAACCCGGATTTCAAAAGCCTTAAGCTTGCATACAAATCCACAATCTAGCATACAACTGATTCACAAATCTAAAACAACCTATCTCCTAACAAACTACCAAATTTGAAGGTCAAATCAACACAAAATCATGAACCATATGCAGTTTTCTGATTTTAGCTATGTTTTACCTTTCTAAGCATGCAAAAGTGTTTAAAACTTACTCAAACTCAAACCAAAGGGCATATAGCATTCACATATAACCTAGGTGGTGTTTCTAGACAGGTTTAAACATGGAATTTTATCACAAATCTTGCTAATCCCTTGTCCCAAACACCCCTCTAACTCAGTAAACACAAATTTTAACAAAGCAATCCTAAACAAATCTACCCAAATCTGATTCAAGGCTATCTAAACATGCATTCAAAGCAATAACCAGCATAATCCAACAACTAACAAGCACTTAAACAGATTCTTACTAACTTAACAAAAAAATTCACATAAAACATGAAAATTTCAGAAAAATAAAAAATGAAAAAAAAATAACAAGGGCTACCTTGTTGGGCTTACTTCCAAGCCCAACAGTGGCTGATAAGCCACCTCCTACAAGCCCGGGCTTGTGCTGAGCTTTGTGGGATTGGATTGGTTTGAGTGCAAATCACAAGAAAATGGTTAGAATGGAACTTGATTGATCTTTGTTTCCTGCACACCACAAACAACCAAGGAAGAAAGAGCAAACTATAAGTGACTCATTGAGCTTGTTTTAAGAAGCTTGTTGAGTGGCTTATAGCAGTAAGTCATAAGGCAAAAATAAGTTTCTGAAAATTTTGAAAACAAGTGAAAGCTTAAAAAACAAAATTGAGGATTGTAAAATAGATTCAAGGAAAACAAACTTTAAAACGTAAATGCTGGAAAGTAAATGGTTCTTAGTTTCATGTAGGTTAAAAAACTTTCATTAATTTAAAGAAAAAAAATTACATCAAAACTGGAACAAGTATACATGTGACATGCCACATGTATATATACTGCTAGATGAAGATTCTAGATACAAGGTAAAAATGATAAACCCTAATCCTGAAAGTCCTAAAAAGCCCTTGGTCAAAAGTCTTCAAAAATCGTCAAAGTGGCATCTTGTGATTTTTCAGGAAGCATGTGAGTGACAGCTTGGATTTTTGATCTTGGCCATTCACTTGAGCTTAGGGAGCACGCATTATCATCTAAGCCGTGAATCTTGTCTCCTTTTTGAAATTGAGGGAAAGGGACGTGAGCAGGGTAGTGGGGTTTGGGGACCATAGGTGAGCTGGCAAGGTTTTGTGGGTGGGACTGGGTTTAAAAGGTGTTTAATCAGTGTTCTGGAGGAGATGGGGTTTAATTATGGAAGGATTAAGAAAACCCCAATTAGGGTTCTTGGGGAAAGAGGTGTTGGTTTAATCTGATTAAGAGAGAAAACATGTGTTTCCCACGTAATTTAAATTTTTTAAAAACAGATTAAATAAGTTTAGTGAGTGGGTTGTGACGTGGGACAAAGGTGGATGCTGATTGGAGGATGGAGTTGAGTGGGGTGACGTGGCGGTTGGTGGTTGGCTGGGACAAGTTATGATGTCTGGACGGTTTTGGCCCCCTATCTTTCTTCACTTGACCACTTTGTAATAAACATGCAAAAGTTGAACTCCCTTTGTTATAACTTTGACCAACTTGTCAATTCAGGCACAATGTTTTTGTAATCTTGAAACAAGGACCATTTATGCAATTTCTTCATTTTCCAAGGACTGAATTTGCCATATTTTCAAACTTCAAGGCTTTGACTTGTTGGTTGACTTCTTGGAGGACCATATTTGACAATTTAGATTTGATGAGGGACTAAATTTGCCAATTCTTCAAAGTTAAGGGTCCTTTTTGTAATTTTGACAAACTTTAGGGACCAAACTTGTAATTATGAAGATACAAGGGTATAAAGTGTCAATTCTTCAAACTTGAAGGACCATTCTTCAATATTCATCAAATCTTCAAGGGTTTTCTTTGGAAAATTCTTCACTAGGGCTTGGTTCATCGTGCGGCTTCGTTTCCCGTGTTCGTTTTTGCGTGATTCTTGTGATCTTTTGTCATTTTCTCAATATTCGTACCTAAAATACACAAGTAACAAACACAAGCATATATTTGGGTATTTTGATGATATTTAATGCATTTTAAGTCCAAAAAGAACGATGAGACCATGTATAAAAGCCGTCTCATCACTCCCGCATACTAAACCATTGCCCTGCCCTCACGCAATGCTAGAATAAAGTATCGTAGCATCTCCAAAATTCATTTTTATGGACTTTATTGAAATGATAAACTAGCTACACTACTACTATTACTACTACTTGCGTTTTAGACATAATGTATGATTTTCATCGCAAAATGGGACGTTTAGGTTCATAGAATAAGAACACGTGAATGCTTCGTTAGAAATAATTTCGTCGTCCTCGATTTTCACCTTATATGCTAAGCGTGTAACGAGATCATTGTCATTATAAGTTAGTAATGCTAACACTACTCATATGCCCTAATCACGTACTTATCCTCCCATTATTCCTAAGTTGTATCTCTTATATTTTATGATGTCTTGAATGTTTCACGAGGATACATTGTTTGACTTATGCGATAATAGAGATTTAGGTCTAAAAATAGAGTCCTAACGGTGTAACTAAGACCATCAAATCAATAACCCCTCCTAATAGACAACGATGTAAAAAAATTAAGTTGACAAGAAGAATCGATAAACACGGTTTTATAACGGTTTTGAACATGAGACTTATTACCAAGACTTTTATATGCCCCCTAACGGAAGGGCCTTATTATCTTTGGTTTACCTCCATCTTTTATTCAACTTCGCCATGAAGCTTTTATTATGACTTCGGTCTTGCCTTGCCTTTTATTATCCGCCTCATCGGTGGTTTTATTAGCCAAAGACGTATATCCTCACGCTAAAGCGAATTTTGGATCTTTAAAGCTTCGAAGATTAAGGCTTGATTCACTTCAATTTTGCATAGATTTTAGGCCTTGTGGGGCTTCAAATTGTTTGCTTGATTTAGGTGAGCACTTGAAATCTTATTATTAGGTGAAGCTTTCGATTATTCGGGTTGCCAATACTTCAAAACCGTGACGCTGGCGATACCTTAATGTCTTCCCAATTTAATTACACGGAAGCTACTAGAAAAGACTAGAAACCCGACAATCCTAACTAAACCGCTAAGTCAATATTTATTAAGCAAAAAATATTTACATGCGAAGGGAGAATAAGCACACAACGAGAACACATGAGTTTTTGAAAGAATACGAGTACTCTACGTTTAGCATAGTAACTTATAATTAACTCTATCATTTCTCGTCCTCATTTAAGAGACTTAGCCTAATGTGTAGTTAAGGAATCAAAGCTAAGTGCTCAACACGCACGGTCGAGTCAAAAATTACTCTTATTCTCGCCATCGGAAAACCTACATTCGTGTCTTCAAACACTTATGAAATATGAGAAAAATTTTAAAATTTGGCCATTTTTAGCCTTATTTTGCAACAAAACGATAAACAAAAAGATAAACTTTGGAAAGCGTGAAGGTTTGGCAAGGCAAGTATCTATTCACCCCCCCCATACTAAAGTTAAACATTGTCCTCAATGTTTCGAGTCTAGGGGTGCAAAACACCCCCATACTAGAGACGTAGTCGAATGCCTAATCTAGCATGGAAAGGGTGTAACCATTAAATTAATAGCCGTTTATGAATTGTGCTAAAAACCTAAGGTTAGAACAATAAAGGATATATCATGGATATTGAGAAATGCCTCCAAAGCAAACGATCGAGTGCTCCCATAAAACGAACACGAGAGGCTCCAATCGTGAAGATCATGATCTAAAAACCACATATCACAAACAACCATGGAACAAAGGTTGGAAGGGCACGAATCCCCACACGTAAGCTACATTAGACTAAGAAAGCGATAATATGTACATAGGATAAGCATGGGACTCCCCCACGAGGCACCTCGTTTTTGATTACCGAGTCATGAGCTCGACTCGATCCCCTCAATACTAATTATCATTGGGGAAGGTGACTTGGTCGAGGTAGTTCAAGGATGGAACTTCCCCACCAAAGTAGTGCTTCAACCTATGTCCATTCACCTTGAAGTTAGGACCATCATCTTGAGCTAGCTCGATGGTCCCATAAGGAAATACTTGAGTCACGGTGAATGGACCGGACCAACGGGATTTCAATTTACCGGAAAATATTTTCAATCTTGAATTAAAAAGCAAAACTTGATCCCCAATGTTAAAAACCCGGTTTTTAATTTTTGAATCATGCAACTTTTTAGTTTTCTCTTTGTAAATCAATGAATTTTCATAAGCAATGTCTCTTAATTCATCCAATTCATTTAATTGCATTTTCCGGTGTTTTCCCGCGGTCTCCATGTCATCATTACAATGCTTTAGGGCCCAATAAGCCTTGTGTTCTAACTCGATAGGCAAATGACAATTCTTTCCATACACAAGCTTATAGGGAGTGCACCCAATGGGCGTCTTATGAGCGGTCCTAAAGGCCCATAAAGCATCGTCTAACTTATCCGACCAAGATTGTCGGTTTTCCCCCACGGATCTCTCCAAGATCCTCTTCAATGCTCGGTTTGAAACCTCGACTTGCCCACTCGTTTGTGGGTGATAAGCCGTAGAAAGACGATGTGTAACCCCATATTTCCTTAGAACCCTTTCGAATTGGTCATTACAAAAATGGGTTCCACGATCGCTTATGATAGCACGAGGGGTTCCAAACCTAGCAAACAAACTTTTCAAGAACTTAACTACCACACGAGCATCATTAGTGGGCAAGGCCTTCGCCTCCACCCACTTAGAAAGGTAGTCAACCGCAACAAGGATGTACTTATTACCACGAGATGATGGGAACGGCCCCATAAAGTCTATGCCCCAAACGTCAAAGATCTCACATACTTGAATGATATTTTGTGGCATTTCATCTTTTTGTGAGGCTTTTCCTTGTCGTTGGCATGAATCACAAGACTTCACAAGATCTTGTGCATCTCGGTAAATAGTAGACCAAAAGAAGCCGGCATCAAACACCTTTTTAGCCGTGAGATTAGCACCGTGGTGACCACCCGTGGGTCCCTCATGGCAAGCTCTAAGGATGTTAGAAGCTTCGGTGCCAAATACACAACGGCGGATGATTTGATCCGCACACGTTCGAAACAAGTAAGGGTCGTTCCAAAAATAGAACTTGACATCACGAAAGAATTTTCGTTTTTCTTGAGTTGTCATACCCTTAATGATGAAGTTACCCGCATGGTAATTTGCAAAATCCGCAAACCATGGGGTAGAAGAATCAAGTTTGGAATTCACTACACCAAGTGTTTCAAGCGGAAATGTTTCGGTGATTTCCTTAGGCTCGTAAACACTTTGGTGAGGATCTTCCAAACGAGAGAGATGGTCGGCCGCTAGATTCTCGGCTCCTTTTTTGTCAACGATTTTGTGATCAAATTCTTGAAGGAGGAGAATCCAACGAAGTAATCTTGGCTTTGCATCTTGTTTAGCCATGAGATACTTGATAGCCGAATGGTCCGTATACACTATGCATTTTGTCAAGACGAGGTAAGGTCGGAATTTCTCAAATGCATACACCACGGCAAGGAACTCCTTTTCTGTTGTAGTGTATTTAAGTTGAGCCTCGGTCATCGTCTTGCTAGCATAGTGAATAGGCAAGAAATGCTTATCATGACGTTGCCCCAAAACGGCCCCAATAGCGTAATCACTTGCATCACACATAAGTTCAAAGGGGAGGTTCCAATTTGGAGCAACAAGAATGGGAGCTTCGGTAAGTTTCCTCTTAAGGATCTCAAAGGCTCGTACACAATCTTCGTCAAAGACAAAACGTGCCTCTTTTTCAAGAAGATGTGTAATGGGTCGAGAAATCTTCGAGAAATCCTTGATGAATCGTCGATAAAAGCCCGCGTGGCCTAGGAAACTCCTAACTCCCTTGACGGTTTTGGGATGAGGTAATTTGGCGATGACGTCTACCTTAGCTTGATCTACCTCAATCCCCGCTTTCGAGACCTTGTGCCCTAAGACGATTCCACTTCTAACCATAAAATGACACTTTTCCCAATTGAGCACAAGGTTGGTTTCCTCACAACGTTTTAACATTCTCTCAAGGTTCGACAAACACGAAGTAAAGGAATCACCAAACACGGAAAAGTCATCCATGAAGACTTCCATCGTCTTCTCGATCATATCATGAAAAATAGCCATCATGCATCGTTGAAATGTTCCCGGTGCATTACAAAGTCCGAATGGCATTCTACGATAGGCAAACGTTCCATATGGACACGTAAACGTAGTTTTTTCTTGATCACGAGGATCGATGGGAATTTGGAAGTAATCGGAAAAACCATCTAAAAAGCAATAGAAATCGTTTCCCGCAAGACGCTCCAACATTTGGTCCATGAAGGGCAAGGGAAAATGGTCTTTTCGAGTGGCTTCATTTAACTTACGATAGTCAATGCACACTCTCCATCCGGTCACGAGTCTCGTGGGAATCAACTCGTTGGCATCGTTCGGCACAACGGTCATCCCTCCCTTTTTAGGGACACAATGAATAGGACTCACCCAAGGGCTATCGGAAATAGGGTAAATCATTCCCGCGTCAAGGAGTTTAAGGACCTCCTTTTTGATGACGTCGTGAATTTTAGGGTTCACCCTCCTTTGACTTTGGATTGTTGGCTTGAAATCCTCCTCCATTAATATTTTGTGTGTACAAAATTTGGGATCGATTCCCTTAATGTCGGATAACTTCCACGCAATCGCCCCTTTGTGGTCCTTAAGAACATCGACAAGTGCGGTTTTTTCATCATTCGAAAGTTCCTTCGCAATAATAACCGGCAACTTGTCGTCCTCCTCCAAATAGACATACTCGAGGTGAGGAGGTAAATCTTTCAACTCGAGGATAGGTGGTTCCTCAAGTGAAGATTTGGGCTCGATACTCATAACCTCCTCGGGTGGAGGAAATGGGAAATCGTTGAGAAATTCTTGATAGTCGAGAAGTCCTCATAGTTGTCGAGGTCTTCGTCACAAGTACGTGGAACATCGAATTCTTCCAACGTAAAACCACCACCTTCGAAAGGAGTGAAGGTTGGTGTCGAATTATCAAGAATTGGATCTAACATAGTGGGATTGCCACTAGTTTCTTCATCACCAAACCCTAAAACTTCTTGTGAAAATTCCTCGCAAACCACGTCGATCATGTCAACGAGGTTAATGGTAGCAACGGAATAAACATGAGAAAGTTGAGAATTTTGAGTTGCGTTTATAACAAGTTCCTCGTCGTTGAAACGTAAGGTGATCTTTCTAGCATGCACATCAATCAAAGCCATAGACGTATCTAAAAACGAACGACCTAAAATAAGAGGAACTTGAGGATCCGTGGGGATGTCAACAACAATGAAGTCTACGGGATAGTAGAACTTCCCCACTTTCACAAAAACGTCTTCCGCCAAACCACATGCAAGAATCGTGGAATGGTCAGCCAACTCAATAGACATTCGTGAAGGAGTAAGATTAGGAAGATTGAGCGACTTGTAGATTGCAAGTGGCATCAAGTTAATGCTAGCACCAAGATCGGCCAAGGCATAGCATTCTTCCATATCTTGAATTGCACAAGGGATCAAAAATTTACCGGGATCACCGACTTTTTGAGGTATGCGATTAAGATAAACCGACGAACAACTAGACTTTTGGTGTAATTTTTCCTTGTTGTTCAACATACTCTTAAAGTTAGCGGCAAATCGAGGCATCATGACCAAGGCATCGGCGAAACTCACATTAAAGTGCAAATCACGAAACATTTTCATAAAAAGCTCAAATTGGTAGTTGTCGCGCTCTTGTCGTTTCTCCTTCCTAAGTCTCGATGGGTAAGGCAAGGGTGGTGTGGGTTGGGGCATAGGCATAGCCTTTGGAATCTCGGGTTCCAATATGGGTGATGGGTCAACCGTAGGTGTGGCATGAGCGGTACTTTGTGGGCTTGAAATATGCTCCTTTTCGACCACCACCTCGGGTTCTTCCTCAATTTCCTCCACCGTTGGAGTAATTGGTTGAGGAGTCGGTTCTTTAAGTGTCTTACCACTTCGTGTGGTAATCACTTTCATCTCTCCCTTCGGGTTTGAAACGGTGTTACTAGGCAAACTACCCGAAGTAGAGGCTTTGTTTCCCATTACGGCTTCTAAAATTGCATTAAGCTTAACATCAAAATTATTAAACTTCACATCTTGGATAGCGGCTTTTTGGTCAATTCTTTGTTCAAGCCTAGCATGACTTTGCTCTATCTTGTTGTTTTGACCTCGAATTTGGTTAGCAAAATCATTTTTCAATTCATTCCTCATGGCTAGATTTTCCTTAATAAAATTAGCTAACTCCTTTGCATTCTTAGCCGTCTCCTTAGCTTGATTAGCCATTTGCTCTTGAATGTTTTCCACAATCTTATCATTTGAAGTAGCGTAATTCAAAAAGTCTATTGGAAGTTCTTTGTTATTTTGAAGACCTTGACTTGCATTTTGAAAATTACGGTTTTGATTTTGATTTTGCAATTGGCTATTGCTACTACTCCCTTGATTCCCATAGTTGTTATTACCCTTATAATTGTTCCTTTGATTGCTTTGGTAACCAACTTGATTGTTTCGATAATTGTTAGCATTTTGATTTGGTGAAAAACCCGGTGGAGTCAATTGATTAGTGCGAGGAACTTGACCGTTTTGGTTATAAGTTCCCGCGGCCGCGAAGGCACTCAAAGTGTTACCACCGTTGGTAATGCACTCGGAATAATCGTGAGCTCCACCACAATACATACAAGAAACCTCAACCGCTTTAATCGTAGCGGGAGCGGGTTGTTCACCAACTTTAAACTCAACTAACAAGCCTTTCACTATATCAAAAATTTTATTCTCCAAATTAGCCTCGACTTGGCAAGCATCAACGGTGTGTGACAAACTAGGTGAAGATGAAGACGAAGCCTTACGAACACTCGACGTGCTACGAGGACTATACACCTTAGACCTATTCTCAATAATTACCAATGCTTCCTCGACCGTCTTACACAAGAAATTACCACCCGCGGCGGCATTAAGATAATCACGCTCATGATCGTTCAAGCCATTGTAAAACGTGTCTATTTGGTGCAAGTCGGAAAAACCATGATGAGGACATTCGTGCAACATTTCCTTAAACCTATTCCAAGCCGTTGAAAAACTCTCATTAAACTCTTGCGAAAACTTTGAAATCTCGTTTTTCAAGTGCGTAGTCTTAGAGGGCAGAAAAAATTGGTTCACGAATTTTGAAACGAGATCCTTCCACGTCAATATAGAATTGGGTGGCTCTTTCTCTAACCAAATTTTTGCGGGCCCCGCTAAGGAATACGGAAAAAGCATCATCTTAATCGAGTCATTTGAGACGTCCTTAAACTTGCACGTGGCGGTGAGACGATTAAATTGGCGAATGTGGTTATGCGGGTTGTCCTTTTCGTCCCCTCGAAACTTGTTGTTTTGAATCATGGACAACAAACCCGTCTTAACCTCAAAATTCTCCGCAAGGATAGCGGGAATCACAATCGCTTCTCCATAACCCTCGGTGGGTGCTTGAAGCAACTCCATCATAGTTCGATTAGCCATGGGTGCTTCTTTCACTACAATGGGTTCGTCAATAGGAGAGTCCTCACTAGTAGGAGTGAGTGATTTGTTTCTTCGTTTACGAGCACGTCTAGCTTTAGAGCGAGTTTGCATAAACGTCACGTACAACGAGAAGGCGAGCAAAGAAGATTCTTTTTGGTATTTTTACTTTTTCAATTTTTTTGTGGTTTTTGATTGTTTTTAACTTTTTTTGATTTTTTTGGAATGTATTAAGTAGACCAAAATCTACAAATCTCCTCACTAATCAAATCTCTTGATTAACGAAGCCTCAAGGAATGAAAACGAACACGTGAAGTGAACGCCTTCGATGACTTTAGAACGATGGTGGAACACCAAATCGTTCAAGAGGGTTTAATCAAATGAAACCAAGAAAATATATATGATACTTAGTAATACTTTGGGCGGCAAAACCCTCGATTCACTCTCAAAATCAAATACGCACAAGCAAGCGGAGGAAACGAGGCGGCGCGAAGCACTTAAGAGCCTTTTTCCTTTAGGTCGTGAAATACAACCGCCTTATACCCACCTTATAGTTTGTATTATCAAAATCAAGCTTCACGAAAGTATTTATCTATTTTTGCCTTTTTTCTTTGGTTTGAGATTCGAATACAATGATCGAGTGATGAAATCCCGAATCAAGGTTGTGATTGCTCACGTATTTGGAGTACTTGTAAATTTATTGTTCTACGTATACAATATAGTAATAATATTCACAAAAAATCGAAAAACGATAATACGTATTAATAGAGTGCTATTAATACAAATACTTTTATGGATATATATAAAAACAATAATGGTTCAACTAAAACACAACACGCCTCCCCGGCAGCGGCGCCAAAATTGATGTTGAAGTTTTGAAACTCTTTAGGAAAAGAGGGCAATAAATAGGGCAAGTGTGCACGACGATTTAGGAAAACCGTGTGTGAATTACCCTAGGTGAGTTCGTTCTCGAGGAGGCTAGTGCGTTGTGTTAAGAGTTGATATATGATGTTTGTGATTATGATCAAGAAGAAAAGAAATGAGAAAGGTAAGAAAAGACGGTTACGAAAACTAATTAAACTACGACGAAAAAGACGTAAACGTAAAACCGTAAAAAAACGACAAAAATAACAATTTTCAACCTAAAAATTAATTATAAGCTAAAACAAGTCTAGAATAATATAAATAAGGAATAAAATCCAATAAAAATATTTTAAAACCTTTTATTAATTAAATATTCAATTTTAAATGCTAATTAAAGCCCTAAAATTAAATATAATTAATCAAAATGTCCAAAATATGATTTTATTGAACAAATAACTTACTTATATTATCTAAAGACTAAAAAGTATTTTTTATAATTTTTAAATACTATTTCTCTATTTTTAAATTACTAAAAACTATTTTAAAATTAAAATAATTATAAAAAATAATTAAATAATGCTAAAAATAATCTACCAATTTTAAAAATCCTATTTTACTCTAATGAACAGTAGAAAAATGAAAAATCTTGAAAAATATTAAATTTCTCACTAAATGACAAAACTAGTTTAATTAAAACCCTAATTAACTTAAATTAATTTTAAAAATTAATAAAAAGATGAACAGCAAAATATTTTTAAACCAAAAATCTTAAAATATTATTCTAAGTCTAATAAAATTGATTAAACCTAAAAATATTACTTTTTGGCACTAAAAGACAAAAACAGAAACTTTAAAGTTAATTAAAAATAGCTAAATAACCTAAAAATTACTAAATGAACAGTAAATAAAAATTTAATTAACCAGAAAAATCCTAAATTAAATAAGAAAAATAATGGCACTGGTTTCAAGATCTAATTCCACTTTTTGGGCACTAAAGACAAAAAAAAAGAAGAAAACAGATAGTGACATGTGCTGGACTTTTGTCCTTTTGCTTAGCAGGGGGAACTTTTGTGTTAGCAGGGGAAACTTTCTTCCCACTGCTAGTGTAATAATTTGGTCAGTTGACCAATAAGCTTAGGAAAGCTTATTTGAAAGCTTATTTTGGACAAAAAAGGCACCCTTATACTCTTTGGAGTATAAGGAGTCAATAAGCACACAAAAAACAAGCAGTCACTTAACAAAATAAGCACCAATTAAGCTTAAAAGTTTCTGATTAAGCCAAAGGTAGTCTGATGAACAGTAGACACAATTTTCATGCACAAACCCGGATTTCAAAAGCCTTAAGCTTGCATACAAATCCACAATCTAGCATACAACTGATTCACAACTCTAAAACAACCTATCTCCTAACAAACTACCAAATTTGAAGGTCAAATCAACACAAAATCATGAACCATATGCAGTTTTCTGATTTTAGCTATGTTTTACCTTTCTAAGCATGCAAAAGTGTTTAAAACCTACTCAAACTGAAACCAAAGGGCATATAGCATTCACATATAACCTAGGTGGTGTTTCTAGACAGGTTTAAACATGGAATTTTATCACAAATCTTGCTAATCCCTTGTCCCAAACACCCCTCTAACTCAGTAAACACAAATTTTAACAAAGCAATCCTAAACAAATCTACCCAAATCTGATTCAAGGCTATCTAAACATGCATTCAAAGCAATAACCAGCATAATCCAACAACTAACAAGCACTTAAATAGATTCTTACTAACTTAACAAAAAAATTCACATAAAACATGAAAATTTCAGAAAAATAAAAAATGGAAAAAAAATAACAAGGGCTACCTTGTTGGGCTTACTTCCAAGCCCAACAGTGGCTGATAAGCCACCTCCTACAAGCCCGGGCTTGTGCTGAGCCTTGTGGGATTGGATTGGTTTGAGTGCAAATCACAAGAAAATGGTTAGAATGGAACTTGATTGATCTTTGTTTCCTGCACACCACAAACAACCAAGGAAGAAAGAGCAAACTATAAGTGACTCAATGAGCTTGTTTTAAGAAGCTTGTTGAGTGGCTTATAGCAGTAAGTCATAAGGCAAAAATAAGTTTCTGAAAATTTTGAAAACAAGTGAAAGCTTAAAAAACAAAATTGAGGATTGAAAACAAGTGAAAGCTTAAATTACCTCATCCCAAAACCGTCAAGGGAGTTAGGAGTTTCCTAGGCCACGCGGGCTTTTATCGTCGATTCATCAAGGATTTTTCGAAGATTTCTCGACCCATTACACATCTTCTTGAAAAAGAGGCACGTTTTGTCTTTGACGAAGATTGTGTACGAGCCTTTGAGATCCTTAAGAGGAAACTTACCGAAGCTCCCATTCTTGTTGCTCCAAATTGGAACCTCCCCTTTGAACTTATGTGTGATGCTAGTGATTACGCCATAGGGGCCGTATTGGGGCAACGTCATAATAAGCACTTCTTGCCTATTCACTATGCTAGCAAGACGATGACCGAGGCTCAACTAAAATACACTACAACGGAAAAGGAGTTCCTTGCCGTGGTGTATGCATTTGAGAAATTCTGACCTTACCTCGTCTTGACAAAATGCATAGTGTATACGGATCATTCGGCTATCAAGTATCTTATGGCAAAGCAAGACGCTAAGCCTAGATTACTTCGTTGGATTCTCCTCCTTCAAGAATTTGATCTCACCATTGTTGACAAACAAGGAGCCGAGAATCTAGCGGCCGACCATCTTTCTCGTTTGGAAGATCCTCACCAAAGTGTTTACGAGCCCAAGGAAATCACCGAAACATTTCCGCTCGAGACACTTGGTATAGTGAATTCTAAGCTTGATTCTTCCACCCCATGGTTTGCGGATTTTGCAAATTACCATGCGGGTAACTTCATCATTAAGGGTATGACAACTCAAGAAAAACAAAAATTCTTTCGTGACGTCAAGTTCTACTTTTGGAACGACCCTTACTTGTTTCGAACTTGTGCGGATCAAATCATCCGACGTTGTGTATTTGGCACCGAAGCTTCTAACATCCTTAGAGCTTGTCATGAGGGACCCACGGGTGGTCACCACGGTGCTAATCTCACGGCTAAAAAGGTGTTTGATGCCGGCTTCTTTTGGCCTACTGATACTAGCTTTTTTTGCAATGGGTTCAGATTAAAGTTCTCTCGATATCCTCTCGAATTGATCTCGGTCTTAAGTGGAATGATTTGTTCTTGGTTAATAAAAAGAAGTTGGTTTGTTTATCTATTTTAAACTAATGACAAGTAATTAAAGTGTCGTTGAATAAAAGGGAAGTTAAAAGATTAGTATTGAAATGACAAGTAAAATGAATGCATGGAAACTTAAAGGTGATGATGGAAAAGTACTAACTCTTAAAATAAAACTAACACTTGGAAAAATTTCAGAAAAATAAAAGGTACTATAAGAAAGTGTTATCGAAGGAAACCAAAAACAAGCCAAAAGGGGGCCCGATCGGAATGTATTCCGATCGGATGGTCGGAATGGTGGGAAGAAGTAACAAATCGGAATATGGGAACAAAGGGTCAATCGGAATAATCGCTAAGGTAACCAATCGGAATGTCTCACTAGCTTACAATCGGAATACTGGGTACGACACCCAATCGGAATATGGACAAAGGCTGCTAATCGGAATATGGACAAAAGACCAATCGGAAAACAAGACTTGAGGCCCAATCGGAAAGGATAAACCCTAATCCGATTGGGTTGATCGGAATATGAAGAACAAAGCCGTCGGAATAAGGGACCGATCGGAATAAGGGAGTAACAACTTTCCTAAAATCAAGGAAACGGTTATGGTGGTGTACCGGTCGGAAAGCCAATCGGAAAAAGGAGTTTAAACCCTTACCGAAATCTATGGAAATGGGGAAAAGCAAGGCAATAAGCTAAGTAATAAGCTAACACCAAAACTTATCAATCCAAATATGTAACCGAATCAAATAAGCACTTTAATCAACTTATCTAACTTGAAATCAAGCAACTTTTTAGATCAAACCATAAAAACATAAATTTTTTAATAAAACTTTTTTAATAAGAAAAATAAGATAATCATAAAAAATAAGCCAATAAGCACAAAAGTCTTAAAGCTTAATCAAATGAAAACTTATAAAATGATCAAAAGATTAACTTTTTAGCATGAAATCAATTAGAACAACACGGATCACATGATAATCATACCAAAATCAATCTTAAATCAAAGAAAAGTAGAATGAGATTAAGAGATAAAAGCTTAAAAATGGAACTTGATTAATTAAAGATCATACAAAAGTTTGAATTTGAAAGAGAAAAGAGATGAAATCTAGTGAGAGAAAGTTTAGAACTTTCTCTCTCTAAAACTAGAAACTACCTAAAAACTAAGTGTGAATTTTTGTGAAGTAAGGGCCTTTATATAGGCGTGTACATGGTGGTGATGGGCTTTTGATTGGGCTTTGTTTTTCTTCTTTCTTCTTAAGTCTTCATGCGTCTTTTAAATAAACGTTGCCGACTTGGATTTGAGAAGTGTCGGTGAATTATTCCAACTCGTCTTATAATCTATTGTTTTATAGACTCGAGTTCTTCGACATATATGAATCTTCCATCTTTGGCTCTATTCTTCGATAAATCTTCAAATAGGCACAATGACTTCAAATCTTCTGCATCTCTTGGACAATAGACTTCATCTTGAGTCTTTTTCCTCGATAAAACCCGTGTAATCCCATGTTTTCTTCATTATTCATCCGGTTGACTATGAAAACACAATAAACACAAAAACCACGCATAATTCCAAACAATTGATATTAAATACGTGTTCTGGTCTCGTTTTGGCCCGATTTAAGTGGTAAAAGGATGGGTGTTTTCACACCTATCAAATCCCCTACACTTAACCATTGCCATGCCCTCATGCAATGCTTAGTGACAAAGCACATTTACACTTTCCTCATAATCAATCAACCTTGGCCTTATTAATATACTACTACTAAACGAAAATAAAAATACTAGGAGAAATTTAAAACTTTTAAAGCAAACAAAAGGATGGAAATAACCTGCAAAGAGATCGAGGACTTACATTAGGGCTTCGGTGCTGCGAAGATTTATCACCCTCAAGTTTCACGTTCCCCAAACTAAGCTTAAAAACGAGATCATTGTTATTATAAGTTAGCAATTCAAACACTTACACACATGGCTTAATTAAATGCTTAGACTCCCTTATTCCTAGGTGTATCTCTTATATTTTATTTTTGTCTTAGAATGATCATGAAGATGCATTTTTGGACTTATTTCGATAGTTATTTAGGGCTGAAAGCAAAGTAGGACGATTTGATCAATAGTTAGCTAAAGGACAAAATCTTTTAAAACTGCTTCTCGGGATATCAAAAAGTTCATATCTTGGCATAACTTGGTTCACGATTTGAGACCTTTCTCGGGCCGATATTTGGGATGTACTTCATACTTCATATCTTCGAGAGACGTTCTTGAGATAATGGTCTTCACATCATAATAGAGTTTCTTCACTTGGAGACTTTTGACGGGTACTCCAACTTTGTTGACCACGACTTCATGATTATTTCTTCAATCTCTAATTGGGATTTTGAGATACAACGATCCGCCTCCTTTTCGGACTTGGATCTATTTATCCTCATACCTTGTTAGGGTCTTTTCGGATAGACTTCTCCATGATCTTTATGGGAGTTAATTGCTTTTCATCGTGAGTCTTGATCCTTCATATTGATTTTGGGAATAATGCTTTTCACATCACTTTTGGATCTTCAGCAATAAAATGGAATCCTCATGCCTTGTTAGGGCCTTTTCGGACTCGCCAATCTTCGCGCCCCGCTTCATAAGTTATGCCTTGGCTATGAACTCTTATCATTACCGAGTAACTTTTAAACGATCTTGGGCTAGAAGCTAAGTAACTTTTCAAATCGTACGACCTTACTTATTGCAGATAAATTATTAACAAGTGATGGGAGAATAGGCAAATAATTACACCAAGTGAGCTTGCGCAAGAATACCGACTTATAATTGACTCTATCATTTCTCGTCCTCCATAATTTAAAATCTCAAGTAATGAGACTCGTGGATACTTAGCCTAATAAACCAATTAAGGTCTACATGGTTAAGGATAATAGCTAGAATAAACTTGGATAAGTCTATTCGGGTTGAGTCAAAATAAACGCAACGGGCCTAATATGTCAAAGATTTCTAAACTAGCTACACCACTTTATTAAAATTTTTGACTTTATTGCGGGATATATACATATGAAAGCAACGATAAAAATTTAAAAATTACGACTAAATGGCCAAAGTTAATTAAAAATTTGAAAAATGTTGAAAAATATGATTTTCCGGTTAAATGAAGGCATTTTCATGGAAAAGTCCACTTAAAACTTCGATAGAAGTCCCCCCTACACTTAAGATAAACATTGTCCTCAATGTTTAAGCATGTGGGAAAAGTTTCCCCTACACTTATGACATTGTGCACGTTGGTTAACTCAAGCTAAGGAAGAGACGACTAAAGTGATCAATTTCAAATGTGAGTATGAAGAAAATTGAATCACGATAGTTGAGAGATAGAACCGGATTTCGGATAACACGGGAGCACGGTTCTTCAAAGTTTCCAAGAGTGCACTTATCCCTGTAATCACATCACCACACAAATACAAACACCTATGCAGGCCCCCCTACACTTAGGAGGTTAAAACGTAAAAGGATAGATACACGGGCTGCCTCCCGAGGAGCGCTTGTTTTTGATGACCGAGTCACGAGCCTGACTCGACCCAAAATTAGTTCATGGGGAACGTGGTGAGGGATGGAATCATCTCCTGAGAGATGTCCTCACCAAAGTACAGCTTCAGACGCTGGCCATTCACCTTGAAATTGGACCCATTTGGCTGAGAAAGCTCAATGGTCCCATATGGAAAGACGTTGGCGACGGTTAATGGACCAGACCAGCGGCTCTTCAACTTGCCAGAGAAGATCTTCAACCGAGAGTTGAAAAGTAAGACTTGATCACCAATATGGAACTCTCGGTTCTTGATTTTTGCGTCATGGAGGATCTTCGTCTTCTCTTTGTAGATCAGCGAGTTCTCATAAGCTTCATTTCTCAGTTCATTGAGCTCGTTGAGTTGAATCTTGCGATGATCACCGGCTTTGTTAATGTCGAAGTTAGCCCACTTTAAGGCCCAGTGCGCCTTATGCTCCAGCTCGATGGGAAGGTGGCATGCTTTCCCGTACACAAGACGATAAGGTGTACAACCGACCGGGGTCTTGTAAGCAGTACGGAAAGCCCACAGAGCATCATCTAACTTATCGGCCCACGCGGCACGATGCTCTCCCACAGTACGCTCCAAAATTCGCTTCAATCCACGGTTGGATATCTCGGCTTGCCCATTGGTTTGGGGATGATAAGCGGTGGAAAGACGGTGATTGACACCATACTTGGCCATGACTCTTGCAAATTGATCGTTGCAAAAATGAGTCCCGCGGTCACTGATAATAGCACGAGGAACGCCGAATCGAGAGAACAGCGATTTCAAAAAGTTACAAACCACCCTTGCATCATTAGTAGGTAAAGCTTTGGCTTCAACCCACTTGGAGACGTAGTCAACGGCAACAAGGATGTATTTGTTTCCTTTAGATGAAGGAAATGGCCCCATAAAGTCGATACCCCAAACATCAAAGATTTCACACTCTTGAATGAAATTCTGAGGCATCTCGTCTTTATGTGTGATCGTGCCTTGTTTCTGGCAAGCATCATATTTTTTAACCATATCGTGAGCGTCACGATAAATGGAGGGCCAATAAAATCCTGAATCAAACACTTTTTTGGCGGTGTAGTTGGGACCAAAGTGACCACCAGTGGGTCCTTTGTGGCAAGCATCAAGGATTTCGAAAGCTGCCGGTCCATCAACACATCGGCGAATAATCAAGTCAGCACATTGTTTGATGAGATACGGGTCATCCCAGAAGTAAGTCTTTATGTCTTTGAAGAACTTCTTCTTTTGCTGGGATGTTAACCCGTCGACGAGGATTCCACCCGCTAAGTAGTTTGCAATGTCTGCGAACCACGGGGTTTCGTCAGCAGTTGAGTTGATAGACATTAAGGTCTCCAGGGGAAAAGAATCATTGATTTCTTTGTTCGGATGATCCCCTTGGTAAGGATCCTCAAGTCTACTGAGATGATCCGCGGCTAGGTTTTCTGCTCCTTTTTTATCGCGAATTTCGATTTTAAATTCCTGGAGCAGCAAAACCCAGCGAAGAAGTCTTGGTTTGGAATCTTGCTTTGTCAACAAGTACTTCAGCGCGGAATGATCGGTGTACACAATGGTGGTAGAAAGGACAAGATAGGGGCGGAATTTTTCAAAAGCATAGACAACAGCTAAAAGCTCTTTTTCGGTTGTCGTATAATGCAATTGTGCCCCTGTCATTGTCTTGCTAGCGTAATGGATTGTTTGGAAGTGTTTGTTCACTCTTTGTCCAAGAACCGCTCCAATAGCAAAATCACTAGCATCGCACATCAACTCAAAAGGCAGCTCCCAATTAGGGGTAACTAAGACGGGTGCCTTAGTAAGCTTATCCTTAAGTGAGTCAAAGGCTTCAAGACACTCTTTGGAGAAGATAAAAGGAGTATCTTTTTCCAAGAGGTGGGTCATCGGGCGAGCGATTTGAGAAAAATCTTTGATGAATCGACGGTAGAAGCCCGCATGACCCAGAAAACTTCTCACACCCTTCACGGTTGAAGGTGGAGGCAACTTAGCGATAACATCAACTTTAGCACGGTCTACTTCAAGACCGGCTTTCGAGATCTTGTGTCCTAGGACGATGCCTTCTTTTACCATAAAATGGCATTTTTCCCAATTCAGAACTAGGCGAGTGTCTTCGCACCGCTTGAGCATACGTTCCAAATTGGCAAGGCACGCAGAGAATGAATCGCCATAGACCGAGAAATCATCCATGAATACTTCCATAGTGTCTTCCACCATGTCATGGAAGATCGCCATCATACACCTTTGGAATGTCCCAGGAGCATTACATAAACCAAAAGGCATGCGTTTGTAAGCAAATGTTCCATAGGGACAAGTGAAGGTGGTCTTTTCTTGGTCCTTGGGATCGATGGGAATTTGAAAATACCCGGAGAAACCGTCTAAGAAGCAGTAATAGTCATTACCAGCTAGACGCTCGAGCATTTGATCCATGAAGGGAAGAGGAAAGTGGTCTTTTCTCGTGGCATCATTGAGCTTGCGATAATCAATACAAACTCTCCACCCAGTAACGAGACGAGTGGGAATCAACTCGTTGTGTTCATTGGGAACAACGGTTATTCCGCCCTTCTTGGGCACACAATGGACGGGACTTACCCACGGCGAATCCGAAATAGGGTAGATCAAGCCGGCATCTAGAAGTTTGATAACCTCTTGTTTGATGACGTCATGAATTTTAGGATTAACCCTTCTTTGGTTCTGGATTGTGGGTTTGAAGTCATCTTCCATGAGAATCTTGTGAGTACAAAAGTTCGGATCAATTCCGCGGATATCGGAAATTTTCCAAGCAATTGCCTTCTTATGAGCTTTAAGCACAGCGATGAGACGAGTTTTCTCTTCTTCTTGCAAGTCCTTAGCAATGATGACGGGTGACTTTTTCTCTGCTTCAAGGAACGCATACTCGAGATGGGGCGGCAACTCCTTAAGTTCTAAATCCGGAGGATTTTCGACGGGAGGCGTTTTCAAAGTCGTGGCATCGATAGCAATAACCGTGGGAGATGGAGGAGAAGGATTGTCTTCAGTGAGAAGATTGTCAAAGAAATTCATGTCTTCATCCCCCTCGGTGGGAGAATTATTAGTAGCTAAATTCGCATCTCCCATGGTATCTTCAAGATTGTTCCAGAATAAATCACTATCTCCAAATAGAGACAACGATGAATCAATGGAGGACACGGTCTCAACATTGGGAAGAGAGGAAGGAATACTTTTGCAAGCATCAATAAAGTGTGCTTCACAAGCCTCATCCAGAACGTCAATACAATTAACACTTTCGTTGGAATAAGGTTGTTTAGACAACTTTCCCATGTTGAAGACTACTTTATCGTCACCCACTCTCATGATAAGCTCACCGGCTTCAACATCAATGAGAGTGCGACCGGTCCTAAGGAATGGACGACCAACAATCAGTGGTACACGGGGGTCCATCTCGTAGTCGACGACAACAAAATCAGCAGGGAAGGTGAATTTGTCGACTCCTACAATGACGTCTTCGGCTATCCCCACTGGATAAGCAACCGTACGGTTGGCTAATTCCAAAGTCATTTTAGTGGGGACTAGCTCTGGGAGAGATAATTGCTTCCAAACACTTAGAGGCATGAGATTAATACTGGCACCTAGATCGGCTAGGGCCATGCAATTCTCTACTCCCGGGAAATTGCAAGGGATAAGAAAACGACCCGGATCACCAAGCTTGATTGGCAATTTCCTTAAGAGCACTGCAGAGCAGTTCTCATTAAGTTGGGTGTTGGCGAGATCGAGGAGCTTTTCCTTGTCGCTCAGAAGATCTTTAAACATTTTAGCATATTTAGGCATGTGAGCGAGAGCCTCAGCGAAGGAGATATTGAAATTCAATTGTTTGAACATTTTAAGGAAGTTCGAAACCTGAATGTCATCCTTGCTTTTGAGCTTCTCTTTCCTCAACCTAGATGGATAAGGTATATTGGAAGAAGAGGAAGGTTTTGGAATAATAGGATCACTCACATCCGTGGGTGGAGGAGGGGTAGAAAGAAGAGGTGGAGAAATTGGGGAAGGAGAAGGATGAGGAATAGGAGCAGGCGACTCGTTCTCCTTAGTCACAACCACCGGTGGAGGTATAGGAAGCTCGGGTTCCTTGGTACCTTTACCACTTCGAGTAGTGATTGCTTTCATCTCCCCTCTTGGGTTCGCAACGGTGTTACTCGGAAGAGTACCCGAAGAAGAGGGTTGACTACTTTGGAAGAAACTAGCCATCATGTTCCTTAAGTCATTCGTCTGGCTATCCAACGTAGTTCTCATATCGGCTCTCAAATCATTTCCTTGCTTAACCAAATCTGCCTTCAAATTGTGCACTTCCTCTTGGAGATTTCCCACAATCACATCATTGGTCCTCATGTAGGTTGCAACCTCTTGGTGTAATGCAGTGTTGGTTTGGGTAGGAGGAGCATTGTATGCAGGTGGTTGGTAAGCAGGTTGTTGGTAGACTTGATTGTTACGTTGAGGAGGTTGTTGTTGCTTGTGAGGTGGGATGTAAGGTTGTCGAGGTTGTTGTTGTTGTTGAGGAGGACGGTTAAGGTTTTGTTGTTGGTTTGGGTTGGTGGAAGGAAAACCAGGTGGTGAAAGATAGTTGTTGTTGCGGTAGCTAAGCAAGTTACGGTCACCTTGGGGTTTTGCTTGATAAGCAGGTTGTTGATAGGTGCCATATGCCGCATTCACATTCTCAGCAGGGTAATCTTGAGTGGCGGTACAAGATGTGTAAGAGTGGGGACCACCGCATATCTCACAAGGTTGGCTGACAGCGTTCACTTGAGCGTGTTTGGCGTTGTTGCTGTTGTTGTTGGTGACGGTATGTGTGACAAGCGATTCAAGAAGCGTAGTGATTTTGTCTAATCGCTTGTCGCTGTCATTAGTGCTAGCACTAGCAACATTGGTCCTAACACTCTTGGTTTGCACACGAGATTTGTTCTCAATGATGTCCCAAGCAGCATTGGAAGTCTTAGCCAATAAATTACCCCCCGAGGCACTATTCAGTGAATCTTGGTCACTCATGCTTAAACCATTGTAAAAAGTATTGATTTGATGTACTTTGGTAAAACCATGTTGTGGGCATTTTCTTAAAAGATCTTTAAAACGATCCCAAGATTCACTGAATGACTCATCGTACTTTTGTTCAAAGTTTATAATCTCATTCCGCAAAGCGGTAGTACGAGAGGGTGGAAAAAAGTAGTTGATAAACTTTGTTTCCAAATCCGTCCACGAGAGAATACTCTGTGGCGGTTCCTTAGCAAGCCAATGCCGGGCTTGTCCCTCTAAAGAAAAGGGAAAAAGTTGTAACCTTATAACTTCCTGTGGAACTCCATTGAACTTGACCGTGTTGGTGAGTTGTAGAAATCTCTTGATATGGTCGTGTGGGTCATCAATGGTTCGTCCCAAGAACGGTTGAGCTGAGACCATCTGGATAAAGCCTGACTTGAGCTCGAAATTGTTGGCGGCAATTGGAGGGATGACAATTGGATCCGTGTTGCCATCAACATGAGCTTGCAGCAATTCAATCATTGGCCGATTATCCGGAAGGTGCTCATTGTTGTTGTTATTGTTCATGTTGTTGAAAGGCGGATTGTTGTTGTTATTATTGTTGTTCGGAGGTGGTATGTTATTGTTGTTTTGTACACCAGCCATGTCTAAGTTATCGAGAGGCTCGGGCTCTTGATAAGACGTGGATCGAGTGCGCATACACCTACAAAAGAACGAACAAAGAAAAACAAAGCAAAAATATTTTTGGTTTTTATGTTTTTTTTTTAATTTTTAGGATTTTTGCAAATTTTATATTTTTTAGTTGTTTTTGAAAATTTTCTTGAAAAAGTAACGTTCACGGGGAACGGATCCCAAAATCCAAGTTCTACAAAAAACTTTTGATCTTAACGAGAGGAGCCGGCAGCGGCGCCATTTGATACTAGCTTTTTTTGCAATGGGTTCAGATTAAAGTTCTCTCGATATCCTCTCGAATTGATCTCGGTCTTAAGTGGAATGATTTGTTCTTGGTTAATAAAAAGAAGTTGGTTTGTTTATCTATTTTAAACTAATGACAAGTAATTAAAGTGTCGTTGAATAAAAGGGAAGTTAAAAGATTAGTATTGAAATGACAAGTAAAATGAATGCATGGAAACTTAAAGGTGATGATGGAAAAGTACTAACTCTTAAAATAAAACTAACACTTGGAAAAATTTCAGAAAAATAAAAGGTACTATAAGAAAGTGTTATCGAAGGAAACCAAAAACAAGCCAAAAGGGGGCCCGATCGGAATGTATTCCGATCGGATGGTCGGAATGGTGGGAAGAAGTAACAAATCGGAATATGGGAACAAAGGGTCAATCGGAATAATCGCTAAGGTAACCAATCGGAATGTCTCACTAGCTTACAATCGGAATACTGGGTACGACACCCAATCGGAATATGGACAAAGGCTGCTAATCGGAATATGGACAAAAGACCAATCGGAAAACAAGACTTGAGGCCCAATCGGAAAGGATAAACCCTAATCCGATTGGGTTGATCGGAATATGAAGAGCAAAGCCGTCGGAATAAGGGACCGATCGGAATAAGGGAGTAACAACTTTCCTAAAATCAAGGAAACGGTTATGGTGGTGTACCGGTCGGAAAGCCAATCGGAAAAAGGAGTTTAAACCCTTACCGAAATCTATGGAAATGGGGAAAAGCAAGGCAATAAGCTAAGTAATAAGCTAACACCAAAACTTATCAATCCAAATATGTAACCGAATCAAATAAGCACTTTAATCAACTTATCTAACTTGAAATCAAGCAACTTTTTAGATCAAACCATAAAAACATAAATTTTTTAATAAAACTTTTTTAATAAGAAAAATAAGATAATCATAAAAAATAAGCCAATAAGCACAAAAGTCTTAAAGCTTAATCAAATGAAAACTTATAAAATGATCAAAAGATTAACTTTTTAGCATGAAATCAATTAGAACAACACGGATCACATGATAATCATACCAAAATCAATCTTAAATCAAAGAAAAGTAGAATGAGATTAAGAGATAAAAGCTTAAAAATGGAACTTGATTAATTAAAGATCATACAAAAGTTTGAATTTGAAAGAGAAAAGAGATGAAATCTAGTGAGAGAAAGTTTAGAACTTTCTCTCTCTAAAACTAGAAACTACCTAAAAACTAAGTGTGAATTTTTGTGAAGTAAGGGCCTTTATATAGGCGTGTACATGGTGGTGATGGGCTTTTGATTGGGCTTTGTTTTTCTTCTTTCTTCTTAAGTCTTCATGCGTCTTTTAAATAAACGTTGCCGACTTGGATTTGAGAAGTGTCGGTGAATTATTCCAACTCGTCTTATAATCTATTGTTTTATAGACTCGAGTTCTTCGACATATATGAATCTTTCATCTTTGGCTCTATTCTTCGATAAATCTTCAAATAGGCACAATGACTTCAAATCTTCTGCATCTCTTGGACAATAGACTTCGTCTTGAGTCTTTTTCCTCGATAAAACCCGTGTAATCCCATGTTTTCTTCATTATTCATCCGGTTGACTCTGAAAACACAATAAACACAAAAACCACGCATAATTCCAAACAATTGATATTAAATACGTGTTTTGGTCTCGTTTTGGCCCGATTTAAGTGGTAAAAGGATGGGTGTTTTCACACCTATCACCTACTATTTACCGAGATGCACAAGATCTTGTGAAGTCGTGTGATGCATGCCAACGACAAGGAAAAGCCTCACAAAAAGATGAAATGCCACAAAATATCATCCAAGTGTGTGAGATCTTTGACGTTTGGGGAATAGACTTTATGGGGCCGTTCCCATCATCTCGTGGTAATAAGTACATCCTTGTTGCGGTTGACTACCTTTCTAAGTGGGTGGAGGCCAAGGCCTTGCCCACCAATGATGCTCGTGTGGTAGTCAAGTTTTTGAAGCAATTGTTTTCTCGGTTTGGAACCCCTCGTGCTATCATAATTGATCGTGGAACCCATTTTTGTAACGACCAATTTGAAAGGGTTCTAAGGAAATATGGGGTTACACATCGGCTTTCTACGGCTTATCACCCACAAACGAGTGGGCAAGTCGAGGTTTCAAACCGAGCGTTGAAGAGGATTTTGGAGAGATCCGTAGGAGAAAACCAACAATCTTGGTCGGATAAGTTGGACGATGCTTTATGGGCCTTTAGGACCGCTCATAAGACACCCATTGGGTGCACTTCCTATAAGCTTGTGTATGGAAAGAATTGTCATTTGCCTATCGAGTTAGAACACAAGGCTTATTGGGCCCTAAAGCATTGTAATGATGACATGGAGACCGCGAGAAAACACCAGAAAATGCAATTTAATTGGATGAATTGAGAGATATTGCTTATGAAAATTCATTGATTTATAAAGAGAAAACTAAAAAGTTGCATGATTCTAAAATTAAAAACCGGGTTTTTAACATTGGGGATCAAGTTTTGCTTTTTAATTCAAGATTAAAAATCTTTTCCGGTAAGTTGAAATCCCGTTGGTCCGGTCCATTCACCGTGACTCAAGTGTTTCCGTATAGGACCATGGAGCTAGCTCAAGATGATGGTCCTAACTTCAAGGTGAATGGACATAGGTTGAAGCACTACTTTGGCGAGGAAGTTCCATCCTTGAACTACCTCGACCAAGTCACCTTCCCCAATGATAATTAGTATTGAGGGGATCGAGTCGAGCTCATGACTCGGTAATAAAAAACGAGGTGCCTCTTGGGGGAGTCCCATGCTTATCCTATGTACATATTATCGCTTTCTAATGTAGCTTACGTGTGGGGATTTGTGCCCTTCCAACCTTTGTTCCGTGGTTGTTTGTGAATTATGGTTTTTAGATCATGATCTTCACGATTGGAGCCTCTCGTGTTCATGGGAACACTCGATCGTTTGCTTTGAAGACTTTCTCAATATCCATGATATATCCTTTTGATGTTCTAACCTTAGGTTTTTAGCACACTTCATAAACGGCTATTAATTTAATGGTTACACCCTTTCCATGCTAGATTAGGCATTCGACTACGTCTCTAGTATGGGGGTGTTTGCACCCCTAGACTCGAAACATTAAGGACAATGTTTAACTTTAGTATGGGGGGTGAATAGATACTTGCCTTGCCAAACCTTCACGCTTTCCAAAGTTTATCCTTTTGTTTATCGTTTTGTTGCAAAATAAGGCTAAAAATGGCCAAATTTTAAAAAATTTCTCATGTTTTATAAGTGTTTGAAGACACGAATGTAGATTTTCCGATGGCTAGAATAAGAGTAATTTTTGACTCGACCGTGCGTGTTGAGCACTTAGCTTTGATTCCTTAACTACACATTAGGCTAAGTCTCTTAAATGAGGACGAGAAATGATAGAGTCAATTATAAGTTACTATGCTAAACGTAGAGTACTCGTATTCTTTCAAAAACTCATGTGTTCTCGTTGCTTGCTTATTCTCCCTTCGCATGTAAATATTTTTTGCTTAATAAATATTGACTTAGCGGTTTAGTTAGGATTGTTGGGTTTCTAGTCTTTTCTAGTAGCTTTCGTGTAATTAAATTGGGAAGACATTAAGGTATCGCCAGCGTCACGGTTTTGAAGTATTGGCAACCCGAATAATCGATAGCTTCACCCAATAATAAGATTTCAAGTGCTCACCTAAATCTAGCAAAAATTTGAAGCTTACAAGGCCGAAAAATCTATGAAAAAATTGAAAGTGAATCAAGCCTTAATCTTCGAAGCTTTAAAGATCCAAAATTCGCTTTAGCGTGAGGATATACGTCTTTGGCTAATAAAACCACCGATGAGGCGGATAATAAAAGGCAAGGCAAGACCGAAGTCATAATAAAAGCTTCATGGCGAAGTTGAATAAAAGATGGAGGTAAACCAAAGATAATAAGGCCCTTCCGTTAGGGGGCGTATAAAAGTCTTGGTAATAAGTCTCATTTTCAAAACCGTTATAAAACCATGTTTATCGATTCTTCTTGTTGACTTAATTTTTTAACATCGTTGTCTATTAGGAGGGGTTATTGATTTGATGGTCTTAGTTACACCGTTAGGACTCTATTTTTAGACCTAAATCTCTATTATCGCATAAGTCAACAATGTATCCTCGTGAAACATTCAAGACAAAATAAAATATAAGAGATACAACTTAGGAATAATGGGAGGATAAGTACGTGATTAGGGCATATGAGTAGTGTTAGCATTACTAACTTATAATGACAATGATCTCGTTGCACGCTTGGCATGGAATTAGGGTAAAAATCGAGGACGATGAAATTATTTCTAACGAAGCATTCACGTGTTCTTATTCTATGAACCTAAACGTCCCATTTTGCGATGAAAATCATACATTATGTCTAAAACGCAAGTAATAGTAATAGTAGTAGTGTAGCTAGTTTATCTTTCAATAAAGTGAATAAAAATGAATTTTGGAGGTGCTATGATACTTTATTCTAGCATTGCGTGAGGGCACGGTAATGGTTTAGTATGGGGGAGTGATGAGACTGCTTTTATACATAGTCTCATCGTCCAAATAGGGCTTAAAATGCATTAAATATCATCAAAATACCCAAATATATGCTTGTGTTTGTTACTTGTGTATTTTAGGTACGGATATTGAGAAAATGACAAAAGATCACAAGAATCAGTCAAAAACGAACACGGGAAACGAAGCCACACAATGAACCATGCCCTAATGAAGAATTTTCCAAAGAAAGTCCTTGAAGATTTGAAGAATTATGAAGAAGGGTCCTCAAATATGGAAGAATTGACACTTTATACCCTTGTATCTTCATAATTACAAGTTTGGTCCCTAAAGTTTGTCATAATTACAAAAAGGACCCTTAACTTTGAAGAATTGGCAAATTTAGTCCCTCAACAAAACTAACTCGTCAATATTGGTCCTCCAAGAAGACAACAAACAAGTCAAAACCTTGAATTATCAAGAATGTACAAGTTCAGTCCTTGAAGAATGAAGAAATTACATGTGAAGTCCTTGTTTCAAGTTTTAGAAGTTATTGTGCCAAAAGTGTAAAATGCCCAAAGTTATTTACAAAGGAAGAAAGAATTGTGGCTGTTTTATACAAAGTGAACAAAATTGAGATTAGAGGGACTATTATTGGCAGACAAGAAACTACTCACCATCCAACCAAATCTTGCCACCTCACCCACTTATACCCATCCACCAATCAAAAACACCCCAGCACCCACGTCATTTCTCCACTTATTCACTTGTTAACTGATTTTTTTTCAATTTAATGAGGAAAATTAGTGTGGGAAACATGTGTTTAACCACTTTTTAAACCTCAAACAAATCAAACCAACACTGTTTATCATCCCTTTCAACATAAACCCTAACTCCTAATCACACCCTAATCAAAGGGGTTTTATTCATAAACCTCCAGAATGATGATTAACGTCACTATCATCCCATCCCACTCCCCAAAAACCTTTCACCCTCACCATACTGCCCCACCCAATGGTCCCCTACACATGCTTTGGCTAAAAAACAAAGGGGAACAGGTATCCAAGGGTCCTAAGATGATTACTCACCTCTCCAAGCAAGATTAAACGACCAAGATGGCTTCATCCAGCTGGCACATCACATGAGGACGTTTTTGACTCAATTTCAAATTCAAACAAAGCATATTCTGAAGAATCTACAAGGGCAAGTTGGGAAGTTTATATCATTAGGGTTTTAGTCTCCATTCAGTTCTAGAATGTTTGTAAGCCTATTATATAAAGGCCTTATAGGACTTTCATTTGTTCTTGTTCTTTTTTCCTTCTCCTTGGTCATACCCTTGTAAAGCCAATTTTGTTTAATGAAATGAAATGGTATTGAGTTTGTGACGAGAAAAAAAAGAGCCCACTTACTTTCCATTTTGCATTTTTAAGTTTTCAAGTTAAAATTTTCATTTCCTGTTTTTGTGTTGTTTGGAGACTCAAGTTGACTAGTTGTAATTTACCCATCCAAGTGCTTTAAACTGATTACATGAGCCTGATATTCTTGTTGAATATCAAGCTCAAGTAAGGTTTGAGGTGTTTGTTGATTTAGTATCATTGGAAATTTTCAGAAAGCTATAAAAACCAGTTTTTAACATTACTGTTTCATTTAAAAAGCTATAAGCTATAAGGTGACTTGTCAATAAGTCATTCTTATAGCTCATTGGCTCTCATACCAGGTCACTCTTGTTGTTGTGGTTTGTTCTTGGCAGGTTCAAAACAAGATCCTAGAATATCATCATAATAATCATCATCACTTTGTACTTCCATAACCAAAAGTCTGCACAAGCCCGGGCTTGTTTGGAGTTGACTTTTCAATCACTGTTGGGCCTGGATGTAGGCCCAACAAGGTAGCTTACTTGTTCCCTTTTTCAGTTTTTAATGAATATTCAGTTATTTGTGATTTTGAATGAAAATTGTGATATCTGCTTGTTTGTTGGTTAAAGTTGTTTGTCTTTGCTTCTTGGATAGTTTTATGTGTGTTTAGATAGTTTAGGTTTGATTTGGTTAAGATTTGTTAAGATTTGTTTTGAAATATTGATTTTCAGATTTTTAAAGGAGTGTTTGGATCAGGGTTTAAGTAGGGGTTAACAACATTAATCTTGCTTTAGTAGTTGTTTAGCACACTTCTTTGGTAACTATTAGGTGTTATTGTTGCTTTGTTTTTAGTTTGGTAGAAGGAAAAACAAGTTGCATGCTATTAAAATTGAGAAAATAGCCTTAATCAGTAAAGCTAAATTTTTGACTGATTTTGTGGAAATTGGTGCTTTAAATCTTTAAGTCTGTTAGATCTTAGGTCCATACAGGATTGTGCATTGCTTATTTGCCTTGTTATTGGATTGTGTGCAAGATATTGGCCATTGAATTTCACTTGTGTGCATATTGAACCAGCAAACATTCATCAGTCAACATAAGCCTTTATTAGAAACATTTATATGCATGATTGCTTGATTCTGGTGATAAATCTTGTGTTTTTGTGCTATATTTGACTCCCTACACTCCAACTGAGTGTAGGGGTGCCCTTTTGTCCATCAAAAACCAACAAGAAGCCAAAGACAAGCTCCTCTTGTCTAATCTGCACATGTGAAAATATCACATTGTGTTCATTAGAAACACAATGCATACCTGAGCACGTTTTTGGTTCCAGATTGCTTAAATCTTAGTTAATTTGATTTGGATTTGTGTTTTTGAAGTTTAAAGAGTTACTGGATTAAGTTTTAAAAGTAAAAAAAAAAGTTTTTCAAAAAGGACTGGCCAGGACTTGAACCTGCGCCATCCTCCTCACAACACTCACAACTTACCAGCGTGCCCTTGGATCTTTTACTGCTAAGTTCTCATTTCATTATCTATTTAAGTAGTATTTGTTTTGTAGCTTATTTAATTAACAACTTATTTTAAAAGCTTTTTCCAGCTTATTTCTTTAAGGATTTTACTGTTTAGCATTTTTCTTGTGTTCTTGTTAGGGTTTTGAACTTTTCAGTTCAAAAAGTTTATTTTTCCCTTATTTAATTAATTTTCTAGGATTATTTTAAGTTTTAATTTTGAAAAGTAATTTAAAAATAGAAAAAGGTAATTTAAAAATCTGAAAAAATAGTTTTTAGGTTTTTAATCATAATTTTGAGGTTTACAGCTAAAAAAGTTTTCAATTTAACTTATTTTTGATTTTATTGGATTTTAGGGTTTTTAGCTAATTTTAAAATTTAATATAAAATTATTAAATAGGTTTTAGAAACTTTTAATTGTATTTCTGTCTTAGTTATAATATTTTAGATTTTTGGTAATTTTTTAGAATTTTTTTATGAACTTTGAATTTTTTTGAATTTTTTAATAATATTTAATTATTAAAAATTGAAAGTTTGATTTTTTAAGTTTTAACATTTTTCCTAGATTATAGACACTTAATTAGGAGTTTTGTAACTTTCCAAATATTTTTAGGACTTTTCAGTTATTTTCTAGAATTAATTTAAGTTTTAATTGATTGATAATAGTTTTTAAGTGTTTAAAAATAGTTTAATTTCGTTTTAAAATTTAAAAAAAATACTTTTTAGCTTAATTAGGATATTTTTGAGGTTTACAAACTATAAGATCTTGTTTAGGGCTTTTTAATAATTAATTGTGATTTTTAGGGCTTTAATTAGCATTAAAAAGTCATTATCTAATTAATTAAAAGGTTTTAGCAAGTTTGGATTTTTTTTAAACTCTTAGAATATTATTGTGGATTTTTAGTAATTTTTAGGAACTTTTAGGTTAAAATTTTAATTTTTGCACTATTTACGGTTTTGCGTGATCGCCTTTTTCGTCGTAGTTTAATTCGTTTTCGTAACCGTCTTTCTCTTCTAATCTCATTTCTTTCTTTCTAAATCTTATAATCACAAATCAAAATCAATTCAATACACAACGCACTTGCCTCCTCGAGAACGAACTCACTTTTAGGGTCATTCACACACGGTTTTCCTAAATCGTTGTGCACACTTGCCCTATTTGTCATCCTTTTCCTAATGGGTACAAAAAGTCTACAATCACATACCATGCTTTTTGATTATCTCTTGATAATACTTAGCTTGGTTTATAAAGATACCACTTGGTGATTGGTGAACTTGAATTCCAAGAAAGAATTTTAGTTCGCCCATCATTGACATTTCAAATTTGCTATGCATTACTTTTTCAAACCATTTTGAAAGTTTTGGGTTTGTAGACCCGAAAATAATGTCACCAACATAAATCTGCACGAGCAAAATGTCATCCCCATATTTATAAGTGAATAGAGTTAGATCAATGGAACCTTTTGAGAAACCTTTGGATACCATAAATTTCGAGAGCTCATCGTACCACGCCCTTGGAGCTTGCTTGAGTCCATAAAGTGCTTTGTGGAGACGATACACCTTGTCAGGATAATGAGGATTAACGAATCCTTCCGACTGCGTGACATAGACTTCTTCCTTCAAAGGACCGTTAAGAAATGATGTCTTCACGTCCATTTGATATACAGTGAATCCCTTATGTGCAGCATAATCAAGGAAAATCCTGACCGCTTCCATACGAGCAACTGGTGCAAATGATTCGTCAAAATCAATTCCCTCTTTCTGGCCATACACCTTAGCCACTAGCCTAGATTTGTTCTTGATGATCGTGTTTTCTTCATCCATCTTGTTTTTCCATATCCAACGAAGATTTAAAGGAATCGCATCGTATGGTCTGTCAACAAGTTCCCAGACTTTAAGTCTTTCAAATTTTTGAAGTTCATCCGTCATCGATTCAATCCAAGCATGATCAGCCATGGCTTCTTTGATGTTTTTCGGTTCAGCTGTACTCACGGCGAGTGCGAACATACAAACATCGCCATCGGTGGCTAGTTGTCGTCTTGTATGAACAGGCTGTAAAGGGTTTCCAATTACCTGAACCAAAGGATGTTCTCGGGTCCAATGATGTGTTGAAGGATGTCGTTGGTAGAACGTATGCATATTTGACGAATCAACATGGCGAGTAGAAGACTCTCCAGTTTTGTGTGTCGGTGTACCAAATGGGTTGATAAAGTCGTCTCGTCATTTAATGCATAGTCTGCTTGATTAGTGTTCTCTGGAGCAATGACAGTTGTTGTGCATATTGTAGGATCGATTGTTGAAGTGATATTCTGAGGAGTTAAATCTGCAGCAACCCGTGTTGAAGTAGATGAAGTTGTATCCTTTTATAGACGATGATCTGTATCATCATTCGTATCATGAGTGACAGCGGAAGACTTTGATGCAACATTTTTCTCCCCCGTAAAATAGTCATCAAACATTGGTCCATATAACATTTCCAACTCTTCAAGTGTCGTGTCCACTGTCATATATGCTCTAGGAACATGTTTAGGAACAAACTTTGAACTTGACGGTTCATTGTTATGGTCTTGAGTTCCGAGTTCCGTGCGGTTGTGCACAGAAGTCTTTTGTCGTTGTGGATCGGGACTTAAACTGCTTTGTTCAAGTGCCATCTCTTGTAATTCATCAAATCTGATATGAATAGTCTCGACAATCAATTTTGTTCTCTTGTTGTACATTCTGTAGCCCTTAGACTGAGTTGCAATCCCACTAAAATGCATGCATCACCTTTCTCTTTCATCTTGTCCATATTTTCACCATCTCGAATAATGTAACACGTACATCCAAAAACATGGAGGTGTTTGAGTGAAGGTTTGCGATCATTAATTATGTGATATGGTGTCTTTTCATGTCTTGGGATAATTAAGGATCGGTTTTGTGTGTAGCATGAAGTTGACACGGCTTCGGCCTAAAAGAATAATGGTAGTTTTGAAGTAGATAATAATGTTCGATCAACCTCAACTAAAGTGCCATTTCGTCTTTCAACAACTCCGTTTTGTTCAGGTGTTCGAGCAATAGATGTTTCATGTTCTATCCCTTCGGCTTCAAAATACTTCTTCAGAGTTGAATTCAAGAATTTTGTGCCTCTGTCAGTACGAACCACTTTTACTTGAGCTTGAAGACCACGTTGTATCAGCTTAAGGAAGTTAATGAGAACCTCAGGTGTTTCATCCTTGGACCATAAGAAGAGGGTCAACGTGTACCTTGAGTAGTCATCGACAAGTACCATAACGTATTTCTTCCCATTGATGCTTTGAACACGCATGGGGCCACACAGATCTATATGAAGAAGATCTAATCGTCCTTTAGAGCTTGGCGTAGTCTTTGTCTTGAAACTACTCTGTTTAGCTTTACAAATCTCACAAGAAGAAGAAAGATGGTCTTTGATGAATTTCAAGTTAGGAAGGCCTCGCACAATATCTTTCTTGGAAAGCAATTTGATGGTATCAAAGTTAAGATGAGATAAACGTTGATGCCATAACCAAGCTTGAGTCCTTGAAGCTTTAGCCATGAAACAGATTGGAGTTGAAGATGTGGAGTCGTGTAGTGAAATAGTGTAGAGATCAATACCCCGTGTTCCCGTAAGTAAGTCATTCCCATCATAATCACGAACAAAACATGTCTTCTTTTTAAAAGCAACCTCCAAATCCGCATCACATAATTGACCAACCGAGAAAAGATTGTGATTGAGCCCTTCGACGTAGTAAACCCTTTTGATAGTGATATTTCCCTGAACCAAGTCTCCATATCCTAGGATCGGTGCAAATTGATCATATCCAAATCGGACCGTATCCAGGAACTTCTCCACGAAGTTAATTAGAAGCTTGAGATTCCCCGTCATGTGCTTCGTGCATCCGGAGTCCAATATGAAGAGAATTATGTCGATCACCTGTAGAAGAATTAGAACACGATGTAGCATTTGCTAAATTGGTTTCCATGTTAGTTGTGATTTCCGATTCATTAGTTTCCCTAGTTTCATCACTTAAAGGCATACTAACGCTCGTAGTCACATTTTCTGTCCTAACCTTAGGCATCCATTTATATCCTGGAGGAAATTGATTAGCAAACCACCATTTCCAATACTTGCTATAAGACTCATATAATTACCTAATTTTCCTTCTAGGGTTCTTAGTGGTGGAGTCTGATGCAATACTTTTCTCAGGGGGGTTGCACCAGAATGGTTTACTTTGCGTTTGGGTTTTCTAGCACTAATAGGCGTCATAGTTTGCTTCTTAGTTCTAGTAGCTACGCTTTTGACATTATTCGAAACACACATAACATGATTGGCATTAGCACACTTTCCACATTTCACACAAACAAACTTAACATTCAAAGCATTCGAAGTCAAATCATTCAAATCGTCATTACACGCGATTACAGACGTTTTATTCTTAGAAACATTGAAAATCCTAGGGTGGTTTTCTACTGTCTTCATCTTCCCTTGACTTTTGTGTTGCCAAACCTTTTCATTCATGCGAGTGCTCTTAAGCTGGGGACGGTTAACACTATCAGTGGGGACTACTCTTGTAGTAAAAGACACACGTCTATTAGTGTTTCTAGAAGTCTGAGGTGATTGACTTTCTTTGTTGTGTGTAGGTGTAGTGGCCAATCTATACATCCATGGTTTAACCACATTTGTGTTCTTAATGCTTTGTGATCGAATATGTGTTTTGGGAGTGGTTTGTGGTAACCTATCCTTCCCATCCGTCTTGGGGGCAAACACAGGTTTTGCAAATGCAGAATTAGAGAAAACAGATGGTTTTCCCAAGACAGAGGGTCTAGTCACTTTTTGCGCATTGGGTTGTCTTACAACAGGTTTCTTAACACTAGGTTCCACAATTTTCCCACCCATCTTAGCTACGATTTTCTTCAACTCTTCTATCGCTATTTCCCTGTCTTGTAACTGAGCTTTCAACCCTTTAATTTCCAAACTCTGTTCATTTATTTCTCGAAACGTTTTGGAAAGTTTTTCTTGCAAGTTGTTATCTTGTGGAAAACAACCAACGTCTTTTTGCAAAGCAAGTTCAAGAGAATGACAATATTTTTGAAGGAAATCAGTTTTGTGTTGAAGTAACTCAAAAGCCTTTTTATCAACATTTTCTTTACGTTTCGAAAGCTCAAGTTCAAGAAGCTCACATTCTTTGATTTTATCAAGATATTTGCATGCAACATTCGAATATTCAATGATATCAGCACAAGATTGAAGAGTAACACATAAAATATCTTTGGAAAGACATTCTTCTAAGAGTAGATCATATTCGTTTGAAAATTCTGATTTGTCATTTTGAAGTTCATCAATTTCTTTTTTAAGAGACTCAACATATTTCAAATCATCAAACATTTCAGACCGAATCAAATTTTCAAACTCAAGAACATGTTCTTTTATTATCTTTGTATTTGGTATTAAAAGTTCTTTCACAAGCACAGTTATGTCGTGAGGAATCTCGGTTTTCCACTTATCCTTTTGACGTTTTTCTCAATCGCTTCAACAATTGATTGAACATTATCAATGTGATGTTTAAGAAAACCAAGTGTTTTTCTACTTTTGCTTTTAGAAGCATCAAGAGGCAAATAGTTAATATATTTGAAAACATTAGTTTTCCTCTTCATGGCAAAAGCTTTTTTCCATTGAATTCTTCTTTGTTTAGATTCTAAAAACAATTCCTCACGAGACTTCTGTTTTTGTGGAGTGAAAAGACCATAAAGGCTGTTTAGATAAGCATAGTTATATGGTTTCACAAAATCTTTATTTACCGGTGATCTAATCTCCTCATCCCAAAGGGACGTCTCATCACTATCGAGGTTAGCTATAGGGCAATCATGATCGGTCCATTCGGACTCATCAAGATATAAATGAGGGTTCGCAGCTTGAGCTTGTTCGAGGTACCTTGGACTCGCAAAACTAGGCTGACCCTTGAAAAACGACCTAGGTGCTATCATTCTGACGGTTTGAATAGAGTCATGTGTATTATAAACAACTTTTTTCAAAAATCGACTTGTTCTTCGAGATCCTTTACTTTTTCAGTATCTTTGCTTTGTCTATTTTTGAAATCTTGTTTTAATATATCCACCTCTTGTTTCTTTTTGTCAAGAATTTTAGCAGAATCGGTGATATTCATAGAAAGCCTTTGTTCAAGTTCATTAACTTTTGTTGTAGCAAGGTATGTTTTTTGACGTTCATCACTTAATAAGACATTAAATTGACGTTTTTTTTTAGTTAATAAAGCTAGAGCTTCGTTGTATTTATTTTCAAAATCGTCCTTTTTAACGTTGATGACACGACTTTTGTACCCCTCAAGCTCTTTGGTCTTTTGAAGCAGCTCAGTCCTATAACTATCAATGGTCTCCCTAGATTTTATGAGAGCGGCATTGCTTTCTTCAAAGTTTTGAGTGAGCGCTGCGTTTGCCTTTTTTAATTGATTTTGACTCTTTCTATTTTCATTGACATCTTTTTGTAAACTAGCAATTAAATTAGCAAGCGCAACACGCTCCTCGTCATCATACTCATTTGCATGTTGATCATCCTCAAACTCATTATTGCACATGTCTGATGAATCGGGTTTGGTATTGCTATTAACCGTTTCCATCATATACGTGTCAGTAATTGTTGTTGGTAGATCACTATGCTCATGTGTATGACCAAACACATTGTCACACCCCCACCATGGCGGAATATGGGGCGCGACGTATGGATATCATCACAACATGGCGTGTCTATAGAGATAACTAAATGAACTAAGAAATGTCATAAAATGGTGACACAAATGTCATGACAATATCTCAACAAAGCAGGAGTCTAGGCAAGTAGGTAACAGTCCTACCTCTTACCCAAGACAAACAATACATAAACAAAGCAAACATATAGGTGTCAACAGTATCACTTATTAAACAAACAAAAGAAACAAAGAAAGAGCGGGGATCTCCTTCTATATGCAATCCTAATGCCTCCAAAACTAGCCACTTCTATTCTCAAGCTTAACCACATTCTCACCTGAAAGAGACACTAAAACAGGTCAACATAAAGTTGGTGAGAGTCATAGGTTTAGACTCCAACGCCAAAATCAAACCATAAGCTGTGAACAACAACCACTAACAAAAGAACATATGGACAATGTGATACAAACATGCATTAACAACTAATATTCAAGATTTAACAAACCAAACCAAATCCAAATCCAAGGCTCCCAGCCTTACCATACACCATTGTCCCATAGGCGCCCATACACCTACGTACCAATCCCAAGGCCCCTTCTTGTCATTATACATTGGTCCCATAGATGCTCACACATCTATGTACCTCCCCACGGCCCCGCCTTGTCAACATCCCCTTGGTACCAAGTCAAATCACAAAACAATCATGAATCAGTTAGTAGTTAATCACATAAGTATGCACAAGTCCATCATCAAACACAAAACATTCACAACATAATTTATAAAAACAAGACAGTGTCTCTTCCATCCCATCTGGAAGTGAAAATCATTAAAAGATATGGGACTATGAAACTCACCTAATTGAGCTTCTCCTAATAATTCGTGCACTAGCAAAAAGCTAACAAACAAAAACACAAAATAAAAACATGAACCAAACACTAAGATGGCTTATCAACCTATGATGGACATCTAACCTTCTCTCATATATATACCTCATTTATATGCTCTAAGAATCTGATTACACCCCTCTATAAAGCCCTTAACTTAGTTTACTTCATAACCCGTCCCGTTAACATTTTACCCAAAACAGTCCCGGTTTTTAGGTCTCCAAACTATAAGCGAAACGCCCACCTAAACATACCCATGATCTCTGTAAAGGAAACCCTATGCCATTACATATGTTAGATAACACCTCCCATTTTCCCCAACCTTAAAGCTACTATTAAGGCCCCGATATATATATATATATATATATATATATATATATATATATATATATATATATATATATATATATATATATATATATATATATATATATATATATATATATATATATATATATATATATATATATATATATATATCTTTACATTATATATAAGAGGAGGGATATGCCACATAAGCATCCCATTAATCCACGTCATCATTTTTTTCTGCCATGTCTTGACAGAAAAAATTCTGAACAAAAATGTCCATGGGTAGATTCGAACTTGGGTGTTTCGAATATAGAGACAACTTCTCTACCACTGTGCCACAGTTGAACTTTTGACATTTGTTTGCAAAACAAACTAAATAAACCTGTCTTATTAGCCCAGCCCCAAAAATAAAAAATCTAAAACACCCGTCATTCAAATCATTCACAAAAACACGAATATGCTTCAAATAAAACCCTAATCTATTGTCACCTATCTTAATGACTATATATTAATAGGGATTATTTGCACGTATGAATTTTAATTTAAATATTTAGAGTTTCTAACTATATGTTGCAAATTAGACGTTAATTCAAAATAAAACCCTAATTCTGCTCTTAATTGAGCCGGTTAAAGGGATCGATTAACACTCATTGTTTGTCACGTACTCCTTGCCCAGATTATTTGTTGGTGATTCGTTAGATTAGGGTTTTAAAATCGACTTTGGCATTTTGTTGCCTCAAACCCCTAACCTACAATGTTTTCCCTATTGATCTTGGATCCTAAATTGTTTGTGTGATATCCACGACTGGTGCAAATAATGAGGTCAGTTGCATATTTTGTTTTTACGGTACTGCAAGCATGCGTATTAGCAATGTCTGTGAACAGGTTGGTTGTTTCTTCATTGACACGTATCATAACACAAGTGGTTACTTGGTTACTACAAATTCTATTACTTTGGAATTTGCTAAAGAGATCCAGACCACCATTGGATGATTTGACTATCATGAAGGTATATCACCATCTAAATTTGCATTGTTAAATAACCAATGATTTATCTCTTATACAGGTCTTGGACTTACGAGTGAAAAAGGAAATAGATGTCCAACATTAATGACGAGCTCAACATAAGGTAAAACATGATGGCGAGAATTGGTATGAATATTGGTTTTTTTTAGGTAAAACTAAATTAATAATGTTAAATATAGTAGGCCATAGATATTAAAATGGTGTCTCTCTTATGCCATACCGAATTGATCCGTGTAATTACATACTGAATTATAGTTATTGATATGATAAGGAACTCAATTACTGAATAGACATGATGTTATTCTTGATTACGTCTCAACTATTAAAGTAGAAGATGAAAAGCCTTTATTGACGATGTATGCATTGGCATATTATGGGACAATCGAGTATATCGTGAGTACCCTCTGTTCAATAATAAAAATTGTTATATGCGTAATGAAAGATGCTCATTCTGTAGCCCATTTATAGAGAAGCTTCAGTTTGTGAAATGTAACTTGAAAAATCAGATCATATTAAGGCGACACCAACAGGTAGTGTTTCAGCTGTTATATCGGGCCGCCCTGCCAAAAAGGATTACCATGTTTGCTTGAGGGTATGAATGGCTGTTTATGTATGCTTATCATGTGATGGTATCTACTTCGATGACCCTGCTGAAAATAAGCCAGAACTTTCACACCTTTATTACTCTTGCAGATAATAACAGCAACTACAACCTTCTTTTAGTTACATTAGATCCCACTTTTTTTTAATTAATTTAATTAATTTATTACTTGGCTTATCATATATCTGGAAACATTTGATATCCGATCTCAAATCATCCAAACCGGTTCAACACCAGTGGAGTGTCAAAAGGATATTGCCAACACACTTGACACAATGTTCATGATCTTGGACCTACCACTGTCAACATCCTCAGCGGGTAATCGTCATCCCACTATTGAACATTCACACTCTTCAAGTTGTAGAAAACAATTAACGTGTTGCATACAAAGTACTACAATGATAATGAGATTTTATGCCTTCTATGTTACACTTCAGGTTCTTTTCGGCCCGTTTTTCCATATTAGCTCATCTAGGAGGTGGATAATGGTGGGTTCGTTAACATGTCAAAACGGGTGGGCAAAGAGCCGAACTGCTAGCAATATTTTCCACAATTTACAAGTGTAGTTTTTTATTTTAAAAAATCTTAATTACAGGCGGTGTTTATGAAGAATTTTTTAGCGGTATACTAAGGAATATTTTTTTGAAAAAAAGTATGTGAAATTTTCATAGAGAATGTAACAGCATTGGATAATTGCTGATATTATGTTAAAATGTTGCTGATTTTCAGGCCATTGCGGACACCGACTCGGTCAGACCTATGAAAGAAAATGAGCAATTTGAGCTGCCACCTATGAAAGAAAATGAGCAAGTTGAACTGCTGTTAGTCAACAATTGGATTGTTGATATGTTGAGCAGACTCAAAAAAGAAAGGTTTAGTTTGACGAACGTGGAGGTAATAAGAATGCATAGTTAAAGAAATTAAAGTTAAATATGTATATATGCAGATTTGTTATTGTGATAAACTGATAGTTCATTTGAATAGACAATATAGCAGTTAAAAAATTGTATATGTCCAAAAGAATTGCTTTTTTGCTGATGCATACAACAAACTATAATTAGTGTTTAGCTTCTGAGATTCTAATGCACAAGTAACAAAATACGTAATTTGTGGATTTGTTGATAAACTGCTTAACTCGACATCCGTATCAGTAAAGCCAATTTGATAACACTTTGCTGATAAATTTATGTATCTGTAAAATAGTTGCCGATGCATTGAATGTTCTGGTTTGAATATCTTGATGGCAGAATTTGGTGCAAGTGGGTCACTTGATGGTTAATAAAGATTCGTATGACATCTGCAATGGTTACAAGAGACCAGACACTATTCTTTCAAAGGATAATGCTTTTTTTCTTAGATGCAAAAAGGTATGTCTTTATGTGTACATATGTTTGAGCTCTAACCAAACCTTTTTTAATTATTATATTTACTGATTTAAAATATCTCAAGTTATAAACCTGGCGCAAATGCACTTGATAAATGACATTACTATTAGCCTATTATACATATCAACACAATTGCGTTGGTTTGTTTGTGTATAAAACTTATTAGTCTTCTTATTTGAGTCCCCTATTTTCGTTCACCTAGATATATAGATACAACCTAGGGGTAATTAGTACCCGTGAAATAATTTTCATAAATTGGTTTTACCAACATAAAAACTTTGTGAATTTTTATGATACAGAAAACTGAAGCGGAAACAACATCACGACATGCTTGCTGCTTCTTGATCTTGCTCCAGTGCCAACTCCTGCTTCTTTTTACGGGTATGCCTTGATGCTATGAATGTATCTGCATCCATATTTTAGTTTCAAGCTTCGGGTTAGGGTTGCTTTATTTGAATTATCTATTTTAAATATTCTTAGAATTCCCACTGTAGTGCATGATTTGAGGATTACGATTTGCACATACTCTTTTAGGAATTCAACGTGATCATAAAAATGCGATTAAGTGAAACGAAGAGGTAAATAAATATTGAGGTAAAATTAGTTGTTTATATTTATTTCTTTTGTTGCGTTCAAGTGGTTAGCAACATGTTACAACCTCCGTTGACCTAAAAACTGGAGAGGAAACACTGTTACAACCTCCGTACGATGGCAATCATTCAAGAGTTGCAAAAGAGATTACCAGTTCTTCGTGTCTTTAGGTATATATAGTTTCTTCACTATGGTAATGAAAGAGACCTACTGCAGTGCTCAACTCTTAATAGTAATGAATAGTAAGGCTAGGCCCGTTGGGCGTGCTATGTAACTAATTATAGATTTATCAAAACCAGATATTAGATAGCATAAGTTATATCTGGAATATACTTGACGTCTCTATATGAAACCATATATTATTAATGGTTTAGTCCATTTAACACTTTCTTATGGTTTTAAATTGAGCTACTATTCACCTTATGACAAATTATTGGAACAGTTGCTATTTTTTCTATATCAGAAAGTGAATCCATAGAATCCTGGATGCTTAGGTTGTGGGTTATGTTGCGGTTGTACTGCAAGTGGTCCACTACTATTTTGGAGTTATCTTTTCTGAACTCAGGTGCATGTATACTTAAAAATGTGGATTATGGCTGGTTCAATTTGTTAATATTCTTTTAATTAGGCACTCGAAGCGGGCTGAAATGGTTGTTGGAATTAGTTTTATTCATTTTTTGTCAATAACTATTGCATTTTCGTAGCCTCATGCACAAAATTATTTATTAGAGATAATGTAATGGGGGAGATGCAACAAATAGAACCTAGGGATGAAACTCAGTAGAAGATGGTGGACATACTGAAACGTTTACATTTAGGGGATGAAACTCAGATGAAGTAATTTTTTTATACCTAACTGATTTAGTTATGAATTTACATCAACTCATTTAGTTTTTTAAGTGTCACACTTTGATTTAGGCCTGTTTGAAATTGCTTACTCAATCTACTTATACGGACTGTTTGGAATAGGAGATGATAGGGATTGCTAATAAAGAAAACGCAATATCTTAAAAAGGCCTCTACAAGAAGGCATTAGTAAGAAATCCTGACCAGTTTCTATAAGCTGCAGTCTTAGTAAGAAATCTCAAAATACTTCCTAAGGCATGAAACATCGGTTGCCCTTAGGCGGAGGAGAGCCAAAAAAATCAGTTGAAACAAAAAAAATGTAGCTAAGAGTTACGCAATATTTGTTAAGGTTTTGTGATGTTGAAGTTGTGAAAATAAGGTATTGTTTAGTTCAGTAATGTTATAACTGGGACGGATATGGGGCGAGTGGGAAAGGGGTGTGTAAGCTACGCATATGGGGCGGGTGGGAAGGGGTGTGTAAGATGTGACATTGTAGGCCATCTCAAATTGATCAAGACAAACCCCTTTTTCCAGTTGCGATGTGCCAGTCAAGGAACTTGACGTTCCCTTTGTTTTGCCTGCCTATATTTAAAGAAAAACAGAACATGAATAAAACTCATTTACAAAATATAACGAATATGTGAGCCTTTATCAAACGCCAAAGGTATTTGTGTTTTATGAGCTTTTCCCAAAGCCCAAAGGTATTTGTGTCTTATATGTTTTTTCGTTTCTCGCATATGAGTATTAGCTGATATATAATTGATTTTTATGCGAAAGTCAAAAGATATTCTTATGTGCCTAAACAAACAGTCTGTTGGTTTTGTGATAACAAGGATGGGTTTTAGTACTTTTAGGTTGTTGGATAAGGAAAATTCTTAGTACGAACTATCAAAAATGAGTATAGAAGGACCATCCACCTGTTTACAAAATGATGTTATTGCATGACTAAATGTAAGCATTCCTAATCCCTGCTTGAAGTTCTTAGTTTTAATGCATTATCCACACTCACTTGATGAATTACTAACCTTCTTAAATAAAACACTCTTGTGATCTCCTCATGGATTGCTTCTCCCTGGACTTATGTCTTTTGTTAATGGATGTAGATGGTACTTCATTTTGTCAATCACTTATTGCCACTGTGGAACCTCAACAAAATCTCTAATATACAGGTAATGCTTCTTCCTGAATGTTTCTACTTCAGTTAGCTTTATATTTAACTTTAAATATAGACCCGATTCATGAATAGGCCTAAATATTTGGTGCGGCTATAAAGCATATTGTGTTTACATGTTTTTAGTAGTTATAGACGAAGTTTGAATTATTATACCTTAGTTTAACTCACTGTTTAATTATGTATGGAACTATTGCATGTTAACAAATGAAGAAGAGGACTCTTGGTTGTGTGGCTAAGAGATAAGCGCTTATGAAGCGAGAAAGGATCAAAGAATATGCCTCTAGCCACATGTGCACTTTCGAATTTATAATTAAAGTTTGAGTACTGAGACGAGAATACTAAACCTTTACTCTTATTTGTTTTCTCCACATCTTGGCGCTAACAAAGTAGTTTATGTCCTTTGAAGAAACAATTTTTTTTGTGTGAATCTACTTCACCGCCCTAAGCTCCATGTCTTATCGGTGAAGGGGGTCTTACATCTCGACCTTAGACTACCATTTTCTATCATGAGGATTTTGTTCAACGATGTTGTTCAAATTCGTTAAACCCAAGAAAGAAAACAAAATCTAAACTTTAGTGAGAAACAATAAGACATCAAAACCGAGAAAAAAAGCATGTTCAAGTACTATAAAGGTGTTTGTATAATCTCGAGACTTATCAACAAAGTTTACTGCACTTTCCACTGTTGAATCAATTCCAGTTTGAACCCTCAGCAGCCATCCAAACACCCTCTGTCAGCAACCATACACCCCGTATATCTACCTTATCAGCAATCAATCACCTCATCCCACATAAATGTTCTTGAAGTTCAAATATGGTGTTTGAGGACCGGGCAAACAAAACTAATCAATTGCTTCCCGTTTTTAAGTTTATTGCCCATTTGGTAAAACCAGCAAGCAGTTGATGAACTTATTGATTTTGATCTACTGAGAACTCTGCTAGAAAAGATGACCGAAGATAGTGTGGAAGTTGCTGATGGTTTTATTACATAATGCAGGTCGATACTTCAGAATCTATCCCCCAAAGGTTTGTATAAAGAGTAGGCACAAGAGCATTTGTGCTGCAAAACAATATACAAACGGATCAATGGTATAGTGATAAGTGTTGTCGCGTTTTTTTGACCCGAACCACGTAACCCAACAATGCTATCGTGTCGGGTTCGGGTTAGAGAATTATTGTTATCGGGTCAACGCGAGAAGACCTAAAAATCATTCTTGGTAACACAGGTAACGACATTGGCTTACACTGAATTTGACGTGTCTATAAGTTTACTGGTCTACAAATTGTAATACCAAGTTAATGAGTTAGTTCTTTCTTATAGTTATTTCTATGACCAAGGAAGGTGTCAAGTTCTCAAGAAGAGGTGATAACTGAACAGCAAATATTGTATGTAAGCAGAGCACAATAGTTGACAAGGCACAACCTCTGTAGTTACTTTGATTACATAATTTAAGTTATGATTTTAAAACAAATTATTTTATGATGCCTTTCTCTTGCCCTTCCATGAGAATTATTTTAACTTCTGCTTAGTGTCATTCACTAAATATCTCCTCATCTACATTATATATATATCCTCATCTACATTATGACATGGCTTTTTTTTTCATGCATGCATAGCCATAGACCATATTTTTGTTTAGAACCTGACCAAATGATTGTCACCAATTTGTCATATATTTTGTGATTTTTACCAAGGGTATTTGTGTAGGCATCTAAATATAAATTTCTTCTGACCAAAAACTTTACAATATTCCAGCTTGGTCCGAGTCTAAAAATTATGGATGACGTTGGAAAACTACTAAGATATAGTACTACTTAATAACACCTTATGAAGTAATTTGTTTTTAAAGATAATTTATTAACTCTTATTTATCTTATTGAATAAACATTCATCTATTTTTGTTTTTAATGCACTTATTTTAATATATTAGATGATTTATTAATCATTACTTTTATTTGTCTTTGGATATAAACAAAGCTCGCCTGCCCATCAAACTAATTTTTTTGCTTCCCTACGAGTCAATATAAAAGCCAGTATTATAAAAGAAATCAAACATTAAAATTAATAAAAATATTTACACCTTAAACTATTTACAATTTATTAAAGTCTACATTTTATGTATTACTTTTTATTAAAATAAATTTAAAAACAAAAATTATTTAATTTAAAAGGATTTTTTAGAAATACAACTTTTAATTTTTTTTATTACTTAATGTGCAAGCTTATATAATTACCGAACAAAATAAGTAAACATTGCTACTATACTTTTAAAATCTTTATAGAAACTAAATTTTTTTAACGCTAAGCTGGCACTTTTGAGAAATACTATATGAATACGATAAACTGCATTATTAACCGGCTAAGAAGTGTTACAAAATTGTACAATACAATATGAAAGTTGGGTTAGTTTCTTGAAGATGTACTACCGGCCACTCGGCCAGGTAACCCTTCAAATTGACGGCTTTTTCTTTCGAGTATCAAATTTATACATTTTCATTTTGGTGCTAACTATCATGTCAATTTCTTTTTGGAAATTGTAAGTAATTAATTGGTTAAAAGCGTCGTGAGCAGCTTAATTAATATCTACATGGATAGGCCAGGTTTGTTTAGGAAAATCGATGGTTATTATTATGTTCCAATATAGCTTTGCTATATTATGTTAATGTGGTTGTTATTTATGAAACGCATGATAGACGAAGGACAGTAGACTCGATGTAGCCGGAATGGCTACAATATTTGAGATGGAGTTGCACGAAGTTTTATTATTTTTATTTTATCATACCAAATATTTAGCAAACAGAAAAATTTAAACAACAATTACAAATCATAGCCTTCATTGAGACTATATAAACAAATATAAGCCAAATAATAAAAAAATAAATGATAATCAGAAGTCATACCCGTCCATCAGACGGGTTTTGCCACTAGTATATATATATATATATATATATATATATATATATATATATATATATATATATATATATATATATATATATATATAAATATATATATATATATTTATATATAAATATAAATATATATATATATATATATATATATATATATATATATATATATATATATATATATATATATATATATATATATATATATATATATATATATATATATATATATATATATATATATATATATATATATATATATATATATATATATATATATATATATATATATATATATATATATATATATATATATATATATATATATATATATATATATATATATATACTTTTGTCTATCCGGATTTTACTGATTTAGAACATACAAAAAGTTTGTTATGATTAGGGGGTCTTATCCTAACCCACAATCTTAGCCCCAATGCAGATACTTCCTATAATATATAAACCAACTCTCATGTTCGTTTGAAAGTCCCAATATAACCCTAACTACCCCAAACAACCCAAAACATAAAAAGAAAACAGGCTGATTTCAAAACTGTTTTGACCTTTGACTGTTGTAACCTGTTTTTGACCCACTTCCCGACCACCAATTTAGTTCTCGTTCTTGCATTTGAAAGCCAACTCAAATACCTTTCCAGGGATACTTGGATCGCAAAATAAGAGTTTATAGAACTCTAGATATCATCAAAACAATTGACCTAAAATTATGTCCAGTTTTTAAAAACGAATTTAATTAAATTAACCTAATTAATTTTACATAAACCCTAATTAAAACCTAAAAACAATTTCCAATGATAAAAACCTATTAATTACATCATTAAGTACAGATTATTAACAAAATCTAATTAAAAATTATGAATGTCAAACCCTAATCCATCATATTAGGTACATACGTAAATTAAACGTTAATTAAGCATAGTTTTAGCGCATACCTTAAACCATAAATGAATAATTGGGTTTTCTTCATCCACCATTGTTAATCACGACTCATATTAGGTTTGGGAGAAAGAAAAATCGTTTTGGGGGCTAAAGGGAGTAATATGGGTAATTAAAACTAACCAGGAAGCCCAATAGTACTCAAATTGGGCTCCCCTTCCTTTCCTTAAGCAAAATTTGGCCCAAAACCAAGCTCAACACCCTATGGCCGACTTTTTTTTAACTATATTACTGTAAATTAACTATTAATTATTATTACCTTAAATTCCCTTAATTTATTTCAGCTCCTAAAGCCTCCCGAAACTCAAAACCGTAAAACTAGTCAAATTTACGCGTATACCGTAAAAGACGTAAAATATACAGTTTTATAAAAACTCTTGAAATATGAAATAAACTAATTAAATAAGTCCTAAATGACTTAAAACCATCCCGAAAAATACTCCCGTGACTAAATACCTCATCCAAGACCTCGAAATGCTAAACCGTAAATCGTAAAAATACGATTTTCTATAATAGATATACGTATACGTAAACCACTAAATAACACCATCTCATTTCATAGTCACTACCATGTGAGCTCATGAACATGAAATCATCACTCATCGTTTCACTCACAAGGTACCCCGTACCGGAAACGATATCCAAACCACAATCTATACACACAAATTAGCACATAAACACATAAAGACACGTAACTAGCACAAAATAAAACTAAGTGACGAACCTCAAAACCGCGGTTGTCACACACATTATATTTATCATCATGTTGTACCTTATCAATTGGCTCGGTGTCAAAGATAGGACGATTTTCATCTTCAGTGACGTTAAGGACCTCATGAATCTTTGCCATGTATGAATAATGTGCCTCGAGTTCTTGGTCGGAGAGTTCATCATCTGTATCGTCAAGCATTTCTCCTTCCTCGGCTGATAACTTGATCCCAACTTCCAGTTTCTTGCACAGCAGCATCTTTTTCTTATGATAACCATAATCTTTAACCCTCTTTGGCTGCCTGCATTCCCTAGCCAAATGCCCAAAACCTTTGCAGTTAAAACACTGAATCCCACTTTGTTGCACAACTTGAGTACCAACAGTTTCCCTATTTCCAACAACAGTAGCCACCCTCTGATTATCATACTTAGGTTGTCGATCATACTTTGGAGGACTCTCAGCACGTCTTCGTGTGTCATACCTTGGAGGACTCTGTGCATAGGTGTTCCTCGGGTTTGAAGATGTTCGAAAGTTGTTGTTGGTGGGTTTGTAGATTTTCTTGTATTTCTTCATAATGAAAGCCATTTGTTACTTGAATTCCCTATCCTTTTGAGCTACTTCTTCATCACTGTCTTCTTCGGATGATTTCTCAGGTGGGGGTGATGGTGCTCTTGTAACTTCTTTGCCTCGGGATCGTGTTGGAGCATGTTACTTGGAGACAGTGGATGATCGTGGTGATGATGATTGAGTAGAGTAGGTCTTTGAAGTACGAGAGTGATAATCTGGGTAATGTTGAGTGGTAGACCCAAAGCAAGTGGATTGGAAACCTTTGCAACTCGTTCAGCTCGAAGTTCATTTGCCTAATTTTGAAATTGTTTCAAAATGTCAAAGAGCTTGTGATATGAAACTTCGTCTAACATTTGTTGTTGTTTCACCAAGGTGACAAACCGTGTCCACTCTGGTTGAGTTGTTGTAGAAATTGGACATTGACTTGAATGGTGGAAACTTGCAAGTTGTTTCGGGTCATATCATTCATCATCTTGTAGAATCGGGAGTAATAATAATCAATTGATTCCCCATCCTTTGATGTAAACTTGCCAAAGTTCCAAAACATCTTAGTTTTCACATCTTGTTTGTTAAGTGATTCACCTTGTTGCAATCTTTCAATATCCGTCCACATTTCTTGAGCAGTAGGGCATGCATCAACCGTGGAATAAATATCATCTCCAATTCTACTAAGAATTAAGTAGATTGCTTCCTTCTCAGCATCAAACCAAGCACGGTTCTCTGGTGTGAGGTCGTTCCTCTTTTCATCTGTTGATCTCAAACTTAGATCGATTTAGCTTGTGTAAACGAGATTAAATCAAGTTAAACACGTAGAGAAACTTTGTTGTGTATAAAACAATTTAAGTATTATGCGGAATTAATACTCAAACAAGAACACACAAACAATTGTAAAACAAACTTTCACTTGATTGATTAGAACAAACTTGCTTACAATGAAAGTGTTAAACGTATGAAAACTTATATGAAACAAAACCTAAAGGTCTTCTTTTATAGACATAAGAAGCCTTGTACAAGAGTCTACGTATCAGCTATTCTAGGTAAAGATAAATATAGAAAATACATTGTTGATCCTATCTTTACTAGAAACAAACTAGAAACATAATACGCGTAGACCATATCTTTCTATCAGTGCTTGACTTCAACCTATCAACGCTTGACTTCTTCCTGTCAACGCTTGATCTGTCAACGCTTGTTTTCTTCTTATCAACGCTTGTTTTCTTCTTGTCAGCGTTCAAGTGTATTGGCTACATTTTATTCCCAACAATCCTCCCCTAAACTTGATATCTACTCTAGCAATCAAGTTTCTGAATAAAATTTAAGAACTAGGAGGAATCTTACAAATCTTATCATATTGGTAATAAACATGCCTAATCAAATCTTTGGCCACGTCACTTGAATAGTCAGTCTCCAGCTGTGTTGTCTTCATCTTGTCCAAAACTTCTTTGGACATGGGATACTCAGCATCTACAAGAAGATACCCAGCAAACTTTGTAGAGCTCAAATAATACACACCAGCAGCTGAATACCAACGCCATTGAAGTGCACTAATATCATCCTCAAGATCCTTCCAAACAGGATCTTCTTCTTCTGGTGCACACATTCTCTTGAATGTTGACCAAAGCTTTATTCCATTGACAGAAGTAGGTGCTTCAGTCTCATACTTGGTCAGCAACAACCTCTAAAGGTCTGCCAAGTCTTCTCTATCCATACTTGCAAAGAGAGACATAAGAGTAGTAAATGTGTGTACCTCTTTCCCATATCTGCCAATCATCCAAAACCCACTTGCATCTTCTTCATAGCTAATGATAGGGTTTCTGGCATCAAGAGGTAACACTTGTACCATATCTGAAGCTTCTATGGATGAGAGCTTAATGCTCCTTCTAAGAACAGCTTCACTAGGAACCACTTTATTTAAATCTTTAGGAAACTCAAGTGGAACTCCCTTCTTCAAAGGCCTTGGAACAATCATTGCCTTTTGAATCTCCATCTCTTCTACAAGTTCTTCTTTCCTTTCATCTGAAAGAAGTCTTAGAGTATTCATTTCCTGCACTCTTGCCCAAATGGGATAAGCCTTGTACTCCAATTCTTCAAAGGATAATCCCTGCAATTTCTTGAAGGTCCATCCGGTTCCATGACATCTGAGTAACATGTAGTAAAGCTCCCTTCTATCCCTCTTCAACAGTGAGAAAACATTGCTAGCCTTATGCTTCAGAATTACCTTGCAGTCTCTTTGAACTCTTAGAAGAATATCCAATCCCCAAATTTGGTCTGAAATTGTCAAATCTGGATTCTCCATAATCCTATTCTCCCAAGCATGGTACATCTGAGCAACTTCTGGCATATCATAGTCTACTTGCAATTTTAACTCTCTAAGCTTCTCTCTTGCCAAGTCATCACCATATTCAAGTCTTTATGGTTGTTCAATTATCATCACACTTGAATCTGAACTCCCTTCATTACTTCCTTCTTGTTCCTCAGAAGTAACAACAAATGGTGATTCTTCAACCTTCTTCATTTCTTGTTCCACAAGTTGTGCAGCCAACCTTGAATCAAACTCTACTTGTGCTGCATCCTTTGGAACTTCTACTTCTACTATAATTCCTTTACCCTTATCTAATGGATCAATGATGGGTAAAGATGATGACGGTACCTGTGAAGACACTTCTTTGATGATAGCTGATGACTGGAATACATCAACCATATCTGCAGGTCTGTCAATGCTCAAATTCTGTGTGTCAGCGCCCAACTTACTCTTGTCAGCGCTTGGTGTGTCAGCGTTCAAATTTTGCTTGTCAACGCTCACCTTACTTGTCTTAGCGCCTCTTGTGAACTGCTTCATCATTGCTGTAAAAGACAAGTTCAAGTTTGTAGGAGTAACCAAATATGTATCAAAACCTGGTTGCTTCTTCAATTCAGTGAGGGCTTCAGCAACACCCAAAGATTCTCCATCATGTGAGCCTTTGTCACTCACATGGATCTGCTCATCCTCCCCTTTGGAAGATTCCTTCATACCACGCCTAGTGTTAGCATCCTCCAAAATGACAATCCTCTCCCTTAATTGCTTGAGTTCAAGGCCTTGTGTACTGACTGTTTGTACCAGGTCTGCATTTTGCTTTTGCAAGCTAATGCAGATAGCCGTCAATTCCATCATTGTGTATGGTTCCAATCTGCCCTCATCTAGAATGGGTATTTTACCTCCCAAAGTAGAGTCATGGGGCATGGATGAGGTCATAAAGATGTTAGGACTGGCTTGACCTGCATCTCAGCTAGCACCAATAGTCCCAGCCTCATCCATAGCACCAACCACACTTGTGGTGGTGGTTCTCTCTGCAACATGGCTAGGACCACTAGAGGAGAACACTCCAGTAGTCCTTGGGCGTTTTTGCAACCTATATTTAGGGGGTGTATAAGATGATGTGGATTGGGTGGTAGTTTGAAGGTTAAGGGGTGTTTGGGTCTGTGAAGGAAAGGTGTCAACGTTTGGATTACTGGTGTCAACGCCAACATTTAATGTGTCAGCGTTGAAGGATTCTTGGTAAATTTCCATGTGTTGAGGTGAAGGCAAAGGTTCTGGTATTGGGTCAAGTTGGGGTTGTGGGTCTGGTTGAGGTTGTGCTGCTGCAATAACAGCAAGCATAGCTTGGGTGAGGGTTAATTCACGGTGAGGGGGTGAGTGCATCTTACTAAAAATAGCTTTCTTTTGTACAGGGATCTCATAAAAATCATCATGATCCCTTATGCAGTACCTTTGTTCATCAAAAACTATTTGTAAAAATCTGGGATAAGCTAAAGTCATCTTATTCCCTTTTTTTTTACACATGCCATCAAAAATTAATTTTGAAAATTATACTTTTGCCCATTTGTAATGCACACAATTGCACTAGAAATTGACCTGTTAATTTCAATATGTTCAGTACATTTGGGACTCAAACATTGAAGGATGACATGTATGAGGTACTTCCAGGCTGGGGGAAATTCTTGTTTATGATATTTATTTAAAGTACCCTCATCAGGGAAAGGATACCTGATGGAGGAGCATAAGAATAAACTTCTTATTTAGTTTTATTTTGTGATATCTTTTATTTAGTTTTCTTATTTTATGGTATCTTTTATTTAATGTTTTTATTTTTGTGTTTTCTGGAAGAATATTGTTTTCTTTTTATCCAAGTTTAGTTTTCCCATAAAATTAGGATTTTGGTTATTGTATTTGATAATGAAGTTATGAATAAAAAAACAGACTTTTAGTCTTTGTTAATTGACTTGAATCCAGGTTAGGGTTTATTGTTCAATTTTCTCTTAATAATCGGGTATTCGTTGAATCAACGATTGTTGGAGTTTGCCTAATTATCGGTATTCTTTTGAATCAACGATAGTTGGAAGAGTTGTTTCTGGTATTCTTTAGAATCAACAGATTCAATTATCTATCTTTGCTATTTTGTTTTCTCTGCTACATCAGTTGGTATCAGAGCATAAGAATAAACTTCTTATTTAGTTTTATTTTGTTACTATCTTGTTTTGCTACATCAGTTGGTATCAAGAGCCGAAGTTCCTGATTAAGATGTTAGAATATCCGTTTTTTGAGAGTGATGGTTTATATTTTGATGAATGGAATGATTATGGTGAGGCTAGTGATGATTATGAAGGACCTCCAATATTTGATGATGATCAATATGAAGAAGAATATATGCTAGTTTATGATATTGATGTTGAAGATGTCATTGGGGAAGAAGAAGGATTTATCGGGAAAGAAGAATTTAGTGGGGAAGAAGACAACATTGAAGACACTGTAGTTGTTGATAATAATATTTATTCTTCAATGATCCAAACTATCATGGTTGACAAGTTGGGTTTTAAGACGATCAAGGTTAGAGGTCGATTCATTTAAAAAAAAGGTAATTTGATGCAAGGGATACAAATTTGGTTGCTACGAGTACAATAGACGAGTGAGACAAACTCGAGGACGAGTTTTTTTAAGTGAGGGAGAATGATGGAGGAGCATAAGAATAAACTTCTTATTTAGTTTTATTTTGTGATATCTTTTATTTAGTTTTCTTATTTTGTGGTATCTTTTATTTAATGTTTTTATTTTTGTGTTTTCTGGAAGAATATTGTTTTCTTTTTATCCAAGTTTAGTTTTCCTATAAAATTAGGATTTTGGTTATTGTATTTGATAATGAAGTTATGAATAAAAAAACAGACTTTTAGTCTTTGTTAATTGACTTGAATCCAGGTTAGGGTTTATTGTTCAATTTTCTCTTAATAATCGGGTATTCGTTGAATCAACGATTGTTGGAGTTTGCCTAATTATCGGTATTCTTTTGAATCAACGATAGTTGGAAGAGTTGTTTTTGGTATTCTTTAGAATCAACAGATTCAATTATCTATCTTTGCTATTTTGTTTTTTCCGCTACATGAATATCCCAAAGCCCGAAGTCCTTGTTCTATTTCATTAATGGGGAGAGTGGTTATACCATCTGCATCATTAAGATGCAAAGCCTGCCGAACCAAGGCTTCAGTAACCACCCAAGTACGCCCATGAACAATAGCTGTTAATGTAGTCACATTATTAAGCGTTGAGGAACTGAAAGTGTTCCAAAACTGTTTAATATGAGTGACAGGGATGAGAGGAGCATGAGAAAGTGCATACCTAAGAGGAGATGCATTCAAATACGCCACCATCTGAGTGTATTGTGGAAACAAAGTATCATCAGCCTCCAAATAAGCAATCATGTTGTGTTGACTCCTGAATCCCAATACCAAGTCACTTGGTTTAAACTCTGGTGCCATTGTTGAAGAAAGCTGTTTGTGAAAGATTGATGAAAGATGAATTATAAGGGAAAAAGAGTTAGACAAGAATATGATAGTACACTATTTAAAAATAGGAGCCAAATATATAGGAGAGATAGGCACATGTGATTGGTCAAAAATAAGGAAAGTATTTTCAAAATATAATGATGAAAATATTGAAAAGAAAATAAGTTATCTTGTGCATTAATTAAAAGTTATCTACTCCCAAAACTACGGCCCCAAAATTCGTCAAAAATAACAACTGGGTAGGTCCCAATGAGTGTCAACGGACAAAAATAACCCATCAATTCCCAACGGCTATATTCTTGTCAACGTTTGCAAAAGCCATGTCAGCGTCTAAATTGGTCACAACAACGCTTGGAAAAATATTTGTCAGCGTCCAAAAATAAAAGTAATAAAAATGAAAAAGGACCTTAACAAAGTAATTTATCCTAGTGAAGATAACCTATAAACTGAAAATTATTATAGGGCGGCAAGCACTGTCCAGTTATGCACACTTGCTTATGTAAGATAGACAAAACAGTCCTCTAGTGTCCCTTGTTAACCAAAATTATTAACAATTAAGTTATCTTATAAAATTCCTTGTAATTCCCACGTAAACCCATTAGAAATCATTCCCAAGTCTCCCAACAGACCACATCCAATTCTAGGCCAAAAAGGTCTTGGCAGCATGCATAGTATATCAACTTTGCATGCTACAGTGCCTCATGAGATAGAAAACTAACTCATACTCACCTGTGGACACAATCTAGAATTGTGATAAGAGTATTATAAGAATACCCAAAAGTCCTAAAGGTTCCTAAAACCTCCCCTTAAACTGTGATACACAAGTTGCCAAATAATATGCATGTAAATAAAAATTTATGTGAAGATAGGAATATAAATATTCCAACCATCATCCATAAATTGAAACATGCTCCAATGATTCTCCAAGGATCCATAAGAAACTCTGTATCCAATGGTACAATGCTGACAACACCTACACACTTAGATAAAAAAACCACAAAACTATCATGTTGCTGACAACGTCACGATAACACTTATCAGCGTTAAGATAACCTTTGTCAGCGTTAGACAAATATAGTGGAAAATCTAACTTTTCAAAAAGACCAATAACAATGCATATCCTGTACATACTTTTACAATAAGACACCAAAACACATATTAAGTGAGATTGATCATTCCAATACTTGTTACCAAGTATTGAAACCTTCCAGTATCAAAAGGTTTAGTTAATAAATCAGACACATTTTCTTCTGTGTCAACCCTATCTGGTTGTATTAAACCCTTTTCAAAACAATCTCTTATAAAATGATGTCTAATTTCTATGTGTTTTGTTTTAGAGTGATGTACTGGATTTTTAATAATGCATAAAGTACTGTTATTGTCTACAAAAATCTTGTTATGCATAAAATTATACCCATAATCCAACAGCTGGTTCTGAATCCATAAGACTTGTCCACAACAAGAAGCTGCAACAACATGCTCTGTTTCAGTTGTAGAATTGGCCACCACTGTTTGTTTCTTGCATTGCCAAGATATCAACCTACTCCCAAGAAACAGACATCCACCAGTTGTGGATTTTCTATCAAATTTGTCACCACCATAGTCACTGTCTGAATATGCAATAAGCTCCAATGGTGAATCTTTTGGATACCATAAGCCCAAGTCTGGATAACATCTAAGGTATCTAAAGATTCTCTTGGCAGCATGAAGATGACATTCTTTGGGAGTTACTTGATGGCGTGCACATGCACACACAGCAAACATAATGTCAGGTCTTGAGGCTGTGAGATACATCAATGAACCGATCATTGATCTATAGTGCCTGACATCCACATCTTTTCTATCTCCAACTTTTCCCCAAGGGTGTTCTCTATCCATAGGAGTACTAGCCCTTTTCTCATGTGGAGAAAATCCAAACTTCTTCAAGATTTCTGCTACATATTTATCTTGAGAGATGAAAATACCATCTTCTTTCTGCTGAACTTGTAACCCTAGAAAGAAGTTCATCTCCCCCATTGCACTCATCTTGAACTTGTCTGTCATGAGTTTGGAAAAGTCTTCACTCATCTTTGGGTTTGATGATCCAAAGATGATATCATCCACATAAACCTGAACAAGTAAGACATCCTTACCAGTCTTCTTTGTAAATAAGCTCTGGTCTATGGTGCCCCTTTTGAATCCATTTTCCACCAGATAGGTGGACAATGTGCCATACCATGCTCTTGGGGCCTGATGAAGTCTATACATAGCTTTCTTGACTCTATACACCTTGTCTGGATTCTCTGAATCTTCAAAACCAGAAGGCTGCATTACATAAACCTCCTCTACAATTGTTCCATAAAGAAAAGCACTCTTCACATCCATTTGATAGACAGTAAAGCCCATGCAGGAAGCATAGGCTAGAAATATCCTTATAGCCACAATCCTTACAACTGGTGCAAAGAACTCCTCATAGTCTATCCCTTCCTCTTGTGTATATCCTTGAGCCACTAAATGTGCCTTGTTTCTGACCACAATGCCTCTTTCATCTTTCTTGTTTCTAAGAACCCATCTTGTCCCAATAGGTCTGACATGTCTGGGACAATCAACCAACTCCCAAACATCCTGTATAGCAAATTGGTGAAGCTCATCCTGCATAGCTTCCACCCAACTTGGTTCTTTGAGAGCATCAAAAATCTTCTTGGGTTCCTGTTGTGATAGAAAACAGGCAAACAAACATGCTTGAACAAGAGGGGTATCAACTTTCTTGTGTATATTGGCAATAAATCCTCCAAGATTCTGATGAGATCTTCTAGTTTGAACAAGAGACATGACATCTCTAATAATTTGAGAAGAGGGGTGATTATTCATTGTAGAAGTAAGAACTCCTCCCTCAAAAAGTCTGTTGTCTCCAATCTCATTATCCAAGTTACCAATATCATCTTCAGACTCTCTTCCATCAATATCTATATGAACCTCGCCATTTCTGCTTGAAGGTTCACCTTGTTCAAAATTGAAAGAGAAAATATGCTCAAAAGAGTTGTCAACGCCTGAACCAAGGTTGTCAGCGTTTGAGTCATCAACGCCTGAAATAGAGTTGTCAACGTTTAAGCCATCAACGCCTGAATTTGTCTTGTCAGCGCCAGATTTTCCTTTGTCAGCGCCTGAAAGACCATGCATGTTGTTAAATGGTGATACTTAGGGACCACCATTTTCCTTTCCAGCAGCAGCAAAAGCATCTGTCCATATGGGAATAGTGACATACTCAAGTATGGGTGATGACTTGTCTTCTTGTGATCCAACCTCTTCATTAACCTGTGTACCTGAAACATCAACAACTGGTTCTTCCACAACACTTAAAGTTACCTTCACAATGTTTTTATTAGTAACAGGCATATAATTCAAAGTCCTAGATAGAGGTTCCAAGTCAAATAACCAATTTGGACCACTTTCAGGATCACTAGGTTTACTTTCTAAAAACCTAACATGTACTTTTTCAAGTATACGTTTTTCCTTCTTAATGTAAACCCTATATCCTTTACTCTGCACTGAATAACCCATGAAGTAGCCTTCATCACCTTTAGCACTAAATTTACCTAAGACATCACTAGTGTCCAACACAACTACATGACAACCAAAAGGTTTAAGAAAACCAATATTAGGTTTCCTTCCCCAAAGTAACTAATAAGGTGTTTTGTTATGTATCTTGTTGACTAATGCTCTATTCTGAACATAACAAGCTGTATTCACAGCTTCAGCCCAAAAAGCAATAGGAAAGTGAGCATCAGCCAACATAGTCCTGGCTACTTCTATGAGGGTTCTATTCTTTCTCTCAGCAACCCCATTTTGCTGTGGGGTTCTGGCTACACTAAACTGTCTAGTAATCCCTTTCTTGGCACAAAAATCATCCAACAGTTTATTTCTACACTCACCACCATTGTCACTTCTAAGCATCTTAACTTCATTACCAGTCTTCTTTTCAATTTGGTTAATAAAGTTAATTAAAGTATCAGCAGTGTCACTTTTCAAAGCTAAAAAGAAAGTCCAAGTAAACCTAGAAAAATCATCAGTGATGACAAAACAGTAAGATTTACCATTCAAGCTTTCTATATTAGTTGGACCAAACAGGTCTATATGTAGCAAGTGAAGTGGTTTAGAACTAGAGTGCACCTGTTTAGACTTAAATGAGACCTTGTGCTATTTGCCTTTAAGGCATGCAATACAAGAGTGGTCATTGTGGAAAGCCTTTTCAGGAAAACCATCAACCAAGCCAAGTCTCACAAGCCTGTTTATATTTTTAAAGTTAATGTGCCCTAGTCTCCTGTACCATAGATTACTCTCATCAACTGAAGCCTTAGCATAAAGACATGACAAGTTATTATTCATCCTAATCCCATTAAGATTCACATTATAAATGTCCTTATGCCTAGGTGTTCTATAATCAATGAATTTCTCATCTGGTATTTTAAAATCCTTGCTCAACACCAAGCATTCAGTATCAGTAAAAAGAACCTCATTTTTGTTATCACAAACTTGTGATACACTAAAAAGATTATAGTCAAGTTCTTTTACCAGAAACACGTTTTCAAAACGCAAATTGTTGATGAGAATAGTTCCTTTGCCTGTGATAGTTCCATATCCGCCTCCAAAGTAAACTTTATCACCATCCTTAATGGGAGTGAAGTTTGTGAGATAATCTTCCTTCCCAGTCATGTGTCTAGAGCATCCACTATCCCAATAGCCATAATCATTAACCTATTTTTGAATGCCCTGCACATAAAGAAAACAAATTAGTTTTCTTTGGGATCCCAAGCCTGAGCAGACTTAGATTTATTTGGTTGTTCAACAAGAACAGACTTAGTCCTCATAAAAACCCCTTGCTCATCCCTTTTTGGATTAAACACCCAATTAACCCCAATTGGTTTTGTGATGACCTTAGAAATATAATTAAATCTGTTACAGGTCATAGAAATCCTATCTGAAATAGGATTTTGATCTTGCTTAGGTCTCCATGTCAAGCTAGAAGAAGCTTTAGACCCCTTTCCCTTTGGTTGCAAATATTTACCATTATTTGGTCTGGCAACGTTTCTGTCAGCGTTTGATTTGGTCTTGTCAACGCTGAAATTACCCTTATCAGCATTAAACCTAGGGTTTGCTACAGGAACCCATTGCCTATTAGACCATGTATTGGTCTTCTGAAAAGGTCTTTGTCCATAAGTATTAGACCCTTTTGAAAAGAATGGAGCTGGTCTAACAACTTGTGGACTTTGCTGAACAAAAGGTTTGGGTTTGACAGTGTTTGACTTTTTGACAACGTTGACCTTGGAAGTGTTGACACACTTATAGGCTAAATTTGAAAAGCTACCACAAGTATAACAGGCTTTTCTAGACATAACTCTAGGTCTAGAAGAAAAGAAACCTGTTCCATTATCACTAATTTGGTTTTTTTGGTGCCCTAGTATTTCTATACATTTCTGTATATTTAATGCCAGGTTTTCTAACAACGTTTGAGCCAATGTCAACAGTCTTTCCAGTGATTGGGTTTGTCACTTTGATAGGGGTAGACTCATTTGGGCTATCACTAAGCATGCCACCCTTGACAAACAAGGTAGTGTTGGCTTTCTTCCATTGGTCTAAATCAGTCAACTTCTACCTATATTCTTCTACTGGAGTAAGGACTCTTGGTGGAGGAACAAATTCCTCTTCTTGGAGTTCTAGTAAACAAGTCCAAGATAAGTCCTTTCTTTGGACACCATAGAAGTCCCCAGCTGGTGGTGGAACACCAACATACTCTTTCATCCCAATCCCAGTCATATCCCTAGAATCCTTTTGTTTACTAACACATTCTCCTAGGGTTTGTGAGGCTTTATCAAATCTCTAAATTTTAAGATCTACATTATCCTTATTCTTGATAGCCTCATCTAACTTAGCCTGCAATTCAGCATTGAACCTCTTCATGATGTTTCTAATATCAGTACTAGCATTTAAATCATGTTTTAAGATATTGATTTTATCTTTTAGGTCAAGCTCCATTTTCTTATACTCGGCTACAGTCTTTTCAGTTTGAGTAAGAGCAAGTTGATAGTTAGACAACTTCATATCTCATTACTCACATCTGTTGACAATCTTAAAACCTCTTTGTTAAGTCTTTCAGTATTTAAACGACAACCCTTACTACAAAAACCATCATCATATACCTCATTGTCTGATGAAGATGAGGAGTGTGCCATGAGAGCATAGTGAACATGCTCTTCTTCTTCTATCTCAGCAACCAAAGCTTTATTCTCTTCCTCATCCTTAGCCAAATAGCTCCAATCCCATCCAACACCATCAATTTCTTGCATTGCAACAATGGCCTTGGGATCCTGAGCCTTAACAATTTGTCTTGAGGGTTTTCCAGCATCAGATCTTCTTGGAGATCTGCATTCTCTCATAAAGTGTCCCATACGATGACAATTATAACACTCAACCTTAGATTTATCAAATCCAGCAGTGTCCTTAGCATTAAAAGTCATCTTCTTCTTGAATCTTCTATTCCATTTGTTTGCTCTTATACTTGCAAGAGCCATATTCTACTTTATGTCCATCTCCTCCAAATGCTCATCACTAATTTGCTCAAGGTCCTCATATGTAATCATTGAACCATTGGGTAATGAAGCAATGTATGCACACATAGTATCCAAATCAATACCAGCAAGCTTAACTCTTGGTGAGTCAATTTTGTATGTGTCAGCGTCTGAATGTGAGGTGTTGACAGGATATGATCCAGCGTTGACACAGGTTGATCCAGTAACTGGATGCATGTATGACTCCTTCTGATCAAATTGACCTTCACTATGTGAGAAGAAGGCCATGTTACCATTGGTAGACTTGCTTCCATGATCCAAAAGAGTTTCATTCTCTATCAACCTCAGTTTATTGTACACATCATCAAAAGTAGAACTTTTGTTAGTGTTATTAGCAATTATAGACCTTGCTTCAATTTTCCATGCGTTACCAAGGCTTTTAAGGAAAGTAGAGATGATATCAACATCACCAAGAACTTTTCCCTTGAAGGATAGCTTTCTTGTGATGTCCAGAAGTCTGCTTCTCACACTACTTAGCTTCTCATTAGGTTGAGCCTTAAAAACAGCATACTCATGCAAGAGCTGCTTCTTTTTATCTTGCACAGTATCAGCATTACCACCATAGGCAACTTCAAGGGCTGCCCAAAGATCTTTTGCAGACTCATAGCTTCTGTATTTGAGCTAATTTTCTTGTCCCAAAGAGAGTTTCAGAATGCTTAGGGTTTTCATATCAACCCTTCTCTTTGCTATACCCTCAGTTGAGACAGCTCTACCATCATCAGGTTTTTCTTTTCGTTCCTCTTCAGTAGAACCTTGAATAGCTGTTCTTGCAGCAATGGCAGCTGCAATCTTTTGAGCCTTATCGAATGTGTTTCCATATTCAATAATTTCCCATAGAGTGTAGTCATGGATTTGTAGATATTGCTCAAAGTTAAACTTCCACAGATCAAAATTGTCTGGGTCTAGCATGGGAATCTTGATGTTGTGGTTTGAGGAGGAGGAGGATTTTGCTTCTAGGGTAGACATGATGTTTTTAGGGTTTTGTGAAAATTAGGGTTTTTGGTAATTTAGGGTTCTTGTGTTCTTTAGATCAAAGTTTCTCAACAAACTCTGATACCACTTGTTGATCCCAAACTTAGATCGATTTAGCTTGTGTAAACGAGATTAAATCAAGTTAAACACGTAGAGAAACTTTGTTGTGTATAAAACAATTTAAGTATTATGCGGAATTAATACTCAAACAAGAACACACAAACAATTGTAAAACAAACTTTCACTTGATTGATTAGAACAAACTTACTTACAATGAAAGTGTTAAACGTATGAAAACTTATATGAAACAAAACCTAAAGGTCTTCTTTTATAGACATAAGAAGCCTTGTACAAGAGTCTACGTATCAGCTATTCTAGGTAAAGATAAATATAGAAAATATATTGTTGATCCTATCTTCACTAGAAACAAACTAGAAACATAATACGCGTAGACCATATCTTTCTATCAGTGCTTGACTTCAACCTATCAACGCTTGAATTCTTCATGTCAACGCTTGATCTGTCAACGCTTGTTTTCTTCTTATCAACGTTTGTTTTCTTCTTGTCAGCGTTCAAGTGTGCTAGCTACATTTTGTTCCCAACATCATCACGTTCATAAGTTGGTTGTTCTTCAGTAGTGTTTGTGGCTGGTACTCTAGGAACTTGAATCCTTGAGAGTTTATAGGGTCCTTCCAAAATACATTGCCTTAAAGCATCACCGTTAGGTTTGTGTCAAGATAACGTAGAAAACGAGATTGCCATTGATCATATCGACCCGACACAAGCATTGGTGGTCTTTCTTTATTACCCGCCACCATTATGTTGTTGTTTGTCACACGATATTCTGCTGTAGAATCCATCTCAATATTCTCTGAAATGATGAAGTGAATATGGATCTTAAATAGATGTTATAGTGATTGAGTTGTTGTTGAAATTCCGAAAATTTTTCTCAGTCCGACGATAAATTCCTCAGTCCGACAAAACTGTAGGCTTAAAAAATTTTGTATCGTCAAATTTTGAAATCGAGCTAGAAATAGCCTAAAACTAGTATGGAAAAAATTTGAATTTATTTGACGGGAAAATTTTATGTTCCGAGACTAGTCTAGATAGTGGCTAAGTCTAAAAATTTCTCATACAAACTTTAGCATCACAATGTCACTCATCGCAATACAACCCATCGCAATGTCCCTTCTATCGCAATATCCCCTATCGCAATGTTCCCTCTATCGCAATGTTCCCTCTATCGTAATGTGTCCTCTATTGCAATGTCACGTCTATCGCAATACAACTTCTATCGGAATGTTCCTTTGATCGCAATGTCGTCGATCGGAATGTAGAAGTATCGCAATGTGGTGATCGAAATTTTTGGAGTAACGTCGCAATGTGCCTTAATCCCGTCGCAATCCACGATCGCAATGAGCGATCGCAATCCTCGATCGGAATAAGGGGGTATCGCAATAAGTCGATCGCAATGTAGAAACCCTAGGGTTTTTGCGATCGCAATGTACAAACCTGGGCGCTTTCCGATGGATTTCTATCGCAATGAAGGAATAAAGTTCGTAACTTTAGGCAAGAACTTGAGATTTTTGACACGAAATCCGTGTTTTTAACCAAACCAAAACAACCAAATTTCTACCACAAGTATATAGAAGATTTGTAACACGATTTAAATACGAAAAACACAAAAACAAATTGATTCCGAGATGATTTATGGATTAAATCATTCGAATCAAGTACAATAGCAACAACCAATCACAAATCTACCCCGTGGCGATTGATACCAATTATTGTCCCATATTTGTGATGAATAAACAAGAAAGAAAGGTAGATAAAGAAGATGAATTCTAGAGAGAGAAAGTAGTGAGAGAAAGTAGAGAGAAAATGCTTAGAGAAACTAGGTAATATTAGATTAAGAGAAAATGAAATGACCAACCAACCTCTCCTTACATGCAAGGAGAGGTTTGTATAGCCTTGCCTACATATGGAATAATGGGCTATGTGATTATGGGCCGGGCTTTCCGTTTGGGCTTTGGTTACTTATGAATGAACCTTAGCTTAAAGTTAAGCCCGTAATACACGACTAATCTACTACCTATTACAACGTTCTAATATACGATACATAATAAACATATGACCGAGCATTCTTGTTTGACTCAATATTTTGAGGCTAACATAACTTAATAAAACCTAAGTAGGGACTTCATTAACACTTTGAGGACAATGTAGAATGTATAAATTGAGTTTACATCAGTAGCTAATTGAAGGATAATCATCTTTAATAAGACTTAATCATAAATCATTAGAAACCCAAATCCGCCTAAGTTTTCTTCCCATTTTCACATCAAACCTTTGTTAAACTTCAAACCAAAGACCCAAACTTCTTAAAAACAATGTATATACCCTAATGAAACCCTAATCCATCACTAGTCACATTCCTAAACCCTTAATCACCAAAATTACAAAGTTACAAGACCTAGTTTTCAATCTGCCTAGCTTTTTCCCTTTAAAAAAATGTATTCAAACACTTTCCCTCCAATTTTTAAACTTAGGATAAGATCAATAGGATATTTTGGGATATCTCTAAGTAGGTGATGCACCTACTTGTGTGCTACACATCATTGTTCCTATCTATACCATGTCGTGACTTCATTTTAGCCATAAATTAAAAATTGGAATGAACTAGCTTGTAAAGTCACCCTAAAACTTGCATAGATATTCACCAGCTTTCCTTAGTCACTACCATAGCTGATTTACACGTTCATGTCCTTCCTTGGAGCCTAAGTGTTCGAATTATTATAAATAGGGAAGTATGGACTAAGCTTACACTTGCACCCCGTTTTTCTTTTACCTCCTACCCATTCTCCATTTCCACTTCTATATACATCTTAGGAAATCCTCCAAGACCAGAAACCAGGTCTAGAAGGAAGCCTTTGAAACTCTTGAAGCTTTGATAGGAAGTAGTGTTCATAGGAAGCCATTAGGAGCCATTTTGGAGCATCCTAGGTAATCTCTATGTTAGCTATGCTTTGATCTTGTTATAATGAATTATTAGAGTTGTTATAATGCTATGTTAGAAAGATAATCTAAAAGAAATTAAGTCATTTGGTCATTTTAAATGGAAGTTATAAGTTAAAGATGCCTTAAACCCCTAGTTTTGTAATTTACATAAAATAATAAGCAAAAACCCATTTCAAAAGCTATAATTCTGAAGAAATGTTGTTATTATGCTTATAAACATGTTTTGAAACTTTGTTTTAAAATCCTAGATCATTTGGTCCATTTTAAGGTTGTTATGTGATTTTTACAAGTATATGGACTAAAACTGTCATTTTTGAAACTATTTAACATTTTGGGCCAAAAGTGTCATTTTGTGAAAGTTAAATATATATGAATAAATATTGGAAAGTTTGAGACCAAAGATCTAGGAATAAATATTGGAAAGTTAAATATATAAGTGTCATTTTGGAAAGTTAAATATATAGTTAAATATAAGGTTAAATATTAAGGGTTTAAAATGCAAATACTAAAACTATATACTTTAGGGGTTAAAAGTATAACTATACCAAAGTATAACTAAAAGGGCTATTTTTGCCAAATTTGAAACAAAAGAAGATTGATTATAAATATGAGGAAGTAATAAAGGTATCATGTTAGTAGGGAGCTTTGTACAAAGATGTTCCATCTCGATATTACGTTCTGACTGAGTGGTTGGGTTTACGATTTAAAGTGCCCTCGCTCCTCAAATGTTTATAGAATGGATTCTGAGTATGATGGCCCGAACAATGGTGTTATAATTACAATCAAATATTAAAATAAAGAATAAATAACCAATACTTAGAAATATGGAACTAAAGATTAAAGACTTGATACTATACAAAATGTGTTAATCCAGGTTTGTGTGAGATCAAGCTGTTGTTTATGAGACTAAGTTGTGGTTTGTGTGATCAAGTTGTTTAACTGTGAATGAAATATATCTGATATAGCCCAGACTCTGGATCCTAAGTAAGTTCATAGCCTCACTAGGCCTAATTATTAAATGATTTAAAAACCCGTGAGGGGGATAAATGTTAAAATGGAATAAAAGTATTTTGGTATGCTTCTCAGATATGATTATTGACACTATGTTTACTGATGCCTTTGAAAGTCCCTTTTTAATCATAACCATTAATCATTTAATGAACGCTAATATTGTGAATAATACTATTTGGGGAATGGCATCCCCTATCAGGGCAAGTCGCACTTGCTGGAATGCTGATGGCTCTGACCTAGGCTATACGGACACACTTTATTTTGCTTATATAGGAGTTTGGCAGACTGCCTACTTAAGGGCAATTTGTTGGGTTCCGGTATGTCAAGTAGCGGTGCATGAGATAGTGCAATAATAATAAATTGTTTTATGTGAGCGAATAGTAACGTAGCTCAGGAAAAGGATATTGTATTCAAAATGATTTTAAACCTATGAATTCGCTCAACCATTATGTTGATTTTAAGCATATATCTCAGGTTTAAAGATTGTTAGAATGGAGCAGCATGAGGATGGCATAAAGAGGCACAAGCTTGAAATTATTACTTTAGATTTTGGGAACCTTATATTATAAAACTCTGAGTTTTCCAATAGTAAATAAAGAAAGTTGAATTTGTTGTCCCATATTTTGTGATGATTAACCAAGAAATAAAGAAGAAAGATGATGAATTCTAGAGAGAGAAAGTAGAGAGAGAAAAGAGATAGAATGGTGAAACTTAGGGAGGATTAGATTAGAGAGAGAAAACAAAATGAACCAACCACCTCCTAACATGCTAGGAGGTGGGTATATATAGTCCACCCACATGCGGGCTTGTTTGGGCTATATATTAATGGGTCGGGCTTTCCTTTTAGGCTTTAGTTACATATGAATGAACTTTTAGCTTAAAGTTAAGCCCGTAAAACACGACCAACCTACTACCTATTACAACGTTCTAAAATACGATACATAATAAACTTATGACCGAACATTCTTGTTTGACTCAATATTTTGAGGCTAACAATCTCCGCCAATGAGAGGTCATTACCCTTTGACATTTGGAGATTTATAGAGATTACTAATCTCGCCATAAATAAGCCTTGAACGTGTAACAGTAGTCTTGTTCCTTTATGTTGTGATCTTTGAGCCTTTGTCGTTGTCTTTAGACTTTGTCTTTAATCTTGAGATCTTCAAATCATCCTTGACTTATCTTTGCCATCATGCGATCTTGTGTCTTCATCCACATGCTCACACTATTAATTGTTGAATATATCTTTAGGCATGATTATGTGGTTTTGAATCTTTGACTTTGCTTAGTACACCGTAATGTCACCTTCTTGAGACAAAACATTGACACGGATAAAATGGCTTTGACATTGGTTCTAAATCGGTAGCGTTTTACCTCCAGTCGGTGAAGACCGTTACACGATATTGAATATCGTACCTGTGATTAGGTAGATTCACTAAGAATTCCTTGACAGGGTTTCGTTGTTGTACTAGCCGTTCTCTTTACTCGACCGTCTCAAAGCAAGACTACGAACATAAAGAGTGAATCAATTGGATAGGTATCCTCTTGATTAAAGTCGTCAATTCAAATTCCTGGAACAAGTTTGATTCATAAAGAATCTTACCATTGTTTCTTTCTAGTTGACACAAGCTTGATTCATAAGAATATCGCAAGTCACCTACCATAGCGCTAATTGAGGTTGACGCTAGAAGGATTTCCATTCGTCACTATGAATATTAATGAATATCACTCTGAATGTTCTGGCAAGACCATAAAGATATTGCGTAGAAAACTGAAACGAGTTTGAGTCAATTCAGAATCAAACCACTGTTGCTTTTCAGTTTTACACATGTTCAATTCTAAAAGAATCTTACACATGACCTACCGCAGTGTTGTTAGATGTTAACACTGGAAGGATTTCCACTCATCATTGTGAATACTAACTAGTATCACTCTGAGTGTTCTAGAAATAACGCAAAGATATAGCGTAGGACTCTCTTTATCGTCATTCCGTGTGTCCTACGAGATTTGATTGATCTCTTGGCTTTAGACACGATTTGTGCACTTTTAGTGGTTGGAGGCTGGAGCAGATGCCACCTATTCAATATCAACTATCTCAGAGTGAGAAAGTCAATCGAAGTCGTGTTGATCTTCGTGACAATAAAACAAACTTCTTTTGAGAGAAGCCTGAGTCAGCTGGGGAAGGGTTGTGTATTTCATCACTGGGTCCATGATGCGTATCTTCATGATGTTTTGACCCGGTTTCTGCCTAAGTTGTATGGATGGCTTCTTACTTTACACCCTTTATCCTTACATTTCTTTTTCATTCTTCAGCCCCTTCAATGCTTACCAAGACATCATTACTAGCACCTTATTGTGATTGTTCCAGTTCTAGCTTCAGTACTTAGTCTGCATTCAGCTACGTTCACATTCTTCTCCATCTTTCCTAGGGACTTCTAATAATCTATTGGATTGTCCCTAGGAAGTTCCCTCCGGTTCTGGTTGGATCATAGGACTTAAAACTAACCACCCTTTTGAAACCAATAACGTCATGGATTAAAGATGTTGTGGGTATGAGATCGTAACCATAAAAAACCACTTTAAATGTCTAATCAAAGTGTTTGAAAAACATTTAACACCTTGATAGTTTTGTTGTTTCAGAAATGCTCCCCCTTCACATGTGCATCGATAATCGAAAGTGTTTTGCACATGTAGGTAAGAGTTAAAGTGCTTGAGTCTTTAGATCAAATTTTAATCACAATTTCTCCCCTATCTCTAATATATAAAATCTTTTGATATTAGAGATACCAAATTTGATTAAAATATATCGCGAAAAAATAGTCTTGAAAATCTTCAGGTGAAAAATGTGTCTTACTTGCATGAATTATTTGGAACGCTCCCCCTCAAAAATTGATCCAATTGAATTGTCATTGTGGGGATGTGATCCACATTTCACTTTTTGAGGATAGGAGTTGTTGAACACACAATTTTTGAAAGATTTTGAATAATCATTAAAAAAACTCTTGAAAAAAAAATTATGTTCAACGCTTTTTGAAAAATCACAACATTCCAAATTTTTGAAGAAATGGATTTTCAAAAGCATAAACTTGAGTTTATAAACTTTGAATGTCTTGACGAATCCACTCAAGTGTAAGAAGATTTCTCTTCTTTTGCTGAGGGTAAGAGCATTAAATCGTACCCTCCCCCGTGAATATAGATCCGGGTTGCAATCTGAAAGTGATTACAAGCCATTGTGTTGAGATCAAAACGTTGAATGTTTTGTGACAAGCACAACCCAAGATAGATTGCTCTACCCGTTGTTGGAAAAATTGTCCAAAATAGACATTTTCCTTTATTAAAAGAAGAAATGACATGTTTTGAAAAGTATTTACAACTTTCATTCGAGCTTTATGTACACACCCGTGTCGTTATTAAGCGACATTTCTAGGCACGTCCATATTATCGATACTGAAAGACATGTCGATAAGAATATTTTTGTATTTTAAAACATTTTTTAATTTTTAATTTTGTTTTTATATGTTTTATATTTTTGTATTTTTCTTTTTCAATGATATTTACAAGTAGATGTTTGATAGATAAATCAAGCAGGCACCTTTTCCAGAATCTCCAGGTCTGTTGGAGTTAAACATCCCATACCAATTTTCCTAACGAGGTAGTCAAACCTATCTTTCGACAGAGCTTTAGTAAACAAGTCGGCTAATTGGTAACAGTTCCAACAAAGTATAACTCAACGATACCTCTTTCAACTTGTCCCTTTATGAAGTGATATCTAACATCGATGTGCTTCGTGCAGGAATGCTGTACCGGATTGCAGGAGATGGCTATGGCCGACTTTGAGTAACAGTACATAGGTACTTTATCAAAGTGGATGCCATAATCCGTGAGTTATGTTCTCATCCATAGAACTTGAGCACAACACGCAGATAGAGACACGTACTCCGCTTCGGCTGATGACAGTGACGTGCAATCCAGCTTCTTGGAAGACCATCACACGAGCTTATCTTGACCTATAAATTGTGCACCACGAGAAGTACTTTTTCGTGTATCAAGACACCCTGCATGACAAGAATCTGAATAGGCCATTAGAAAGAAACCGGTTTCCTTCGGATACCAGAGTCCCAAATGAATGGTGTTCTTAAGGTACCGAAAGATCCGTTTAACCTCCTTGAGGTGATTTTCAGTGGGTCTGGCTTGATATCATGCACAATAGTATGTAGAATGCGAAATATCGGGTCTACTTGCTGTCAAGTACATGAGGGAGCCGATCATGGAATGATATCTCGTTTGATCTATGGCATTTCCCTCCAAGTCAGCATCTAGGGATGTGGTTGATAATGGTGTCACAACGGGGTCACATGAGGTCATACCATGCTTTTTTATTATCTCTTGACAATACTTAGCTTGGTTTATAAAAAAAACCACTTAAGGATTGGTGAACTTGAATTCCTAGAAAGAATTTTAGTTCGCCCATCATTGACATTTCAAATTTGTTGTGCATTACTTTTTGTTGATCCCAAACTTAGATCGATTTAGCTTTATGTATACGAGATTAGATCAAGTAATACACTTAGAGAAACCTTTGTATATGCTTATGATAATCTAAGTGTTATGCGAAATTAACACTTGAACAAGAACACACAATGATATAAACAAACTTTCACTTTGATTAATGATATCAAACTTGCTTACAATGAAAGTAGTTTATGAATGAAAACTTATATATAACATTAACCTAAAGGTCTTCTTTTATAGACATAAGAAGCCTTGTACAATAATCTACGTATCAGATATTCTAGGTAAAGATAAATATAGAAAATACATTGTTGTTCCTATCTTTACTAGAAGTAATCTAGAATACAATAAACGCGTAGAGTATATCTTCCCATCAGTGCTTGTCTTTAATGTATCAACGCTTGACTTCATCTTGTCAACGCTTGAGCTGTCAGCGCTTGTGTTGCTCTTGTCAACGCTTGTTTTACTCTTGTCAACGCTCAAGTGATCTGGCCTTAATTTATTCCCAACAATCCTCCCCTAAACTTGATATCCACTCTTATGATCAAGTTTCTGAATAAGCATTAAGGACTAGGAGGAATCTTACAAACCTTCTCATATTGGTAATGAATAAATCTGATCAAGTCTTTTGCCGCGTCACTTGAATAATCAATTTCCAGCTGAGTGTCCTTCATCTTCTCCAAAATAGCCTTGGATATAAAATACTGACCATCCACAAGTAGATACTCAACAAACTTTGTAGAACTCAAATGGTAAACACCAGCAGCTGAATATAATCTCCATTGAAGACCACTGAGGTCATCTTCAAGATCCTTCCAAATAGCAGGATCCTCATCTTTTGGTCCACACATTCTTTTGAATGTGGACCACAGTTTTATTCCATTAGCTGAAGTTGGTGCTTCAGCCTCATACTTGGTCTCCAGCAACCTCCATAGGTCTACCAAGTCTTCTCTATCACAACTTGCAAACAAAGATATGAGAGTGGTAAAAGTGTGTACCTCTTTTCCATATCTGCCAATCTTCCAAAACCCACATTCATCTTCTTCATAGCTCACAATTGGGTTCCTGGAATCTAGTGGTAACACTTGCACCATATCTGAAGCTTCTAATGGTGAGAGCTTGAGGCTCTTTCTTATGACAGCTTCACTTGGATATAGTGGATCCATATCTTTGGGAAACTCAAGAGAAATTCCCTTTTTCACTGGTCTAGGAATAAACATAGCTTTCTTGAGCTCCATTTCTTCTACAAGTTCTTCCTTTCTTTCATCAGAAAGAAGTCTAAGAGTGTTTGCTTCCTGCACTCTCACCCAAATAGGATAAGCCTTGCATTCCAACTCATCAAATGTCAATGCCTTCAACTTCTGATAAGTCCATCCTACTCCATGACATCTGAGCAACATGCAGTATAGCTCCCTTCTATCCCTTTTCAATTCTGAGAGAATATTGCTTGCCTTGTGTTTCAAAATTACCTGGCAATCCTTTTGAACTCTGAGGAGAATCTCCAAACCCCATATTTGATCTGAAGTGGTCAAGTATGGATTCTCCATACATCTTTCTTCCAAGCATTGTACATTTGAACCACCTCAGGCATTTCAAAGTCAACCTGCAATTTCAATTCTCTCAATTTCTCCTTGGCCAACTCTTCTCCATACTCAAGTCTTTCTGGTTCTATAATCATCACACTTGAGTCTGAATTAGCTCCATCACTTCCTTCTTCTGAAGTAACAACAAATGGTGACTCTTTCACCTCCTTTCTATCTTGTTCCATGATTTGTGCAGCCAATCTTCTATCAAACTCAACTTGAGCTGCATCCTTTGGAACAATCTCTTCTACCATAATACCCTTACCCTTATCTAGTGGATCAATTGTTGGTAAGGTAGATGGTGATACCTGTGTAGAAACCTCCTTGATGATGGATGATGACTGGGATACATCACCCTCATGTGCAGGTCTGTCAACGCTCAATTTTGTTCTATCAGTGCCCAAAATATTTCTGTCAGCGTCCAAATTCTCCTTGTCAACGCCCAAATTTCCTGCCTCAGCGCCTTTTGTAATCTCTTCCAACATAGCTGTAAATGATAAATTCAAGTTGGTAGGAGAGACTAAGGACGTATCAAAACCTGTTTGTTTCTTCAAACTTGTAAGGGACTCAGCAAAATCCAAAGATTGACCATCATGGTTGCCCTTATCACTCAGATTTATTGAATCTTCCTCCCCTTTGGAAGATTCCTCCATACCTCTCCTTGCACTTGTAGTCTCCAAAACAACAATCCTCTCCCTCAATTGCTTGAGTTCAAGGCCTTGTGAGCTGACAACTTGTACTAAGTCTGCATTTTACTTTTGTAAGCTCATGCAGACTGCCGTCAATTCCATAAGAGTCATTGGTTCCAGTCTGCCCTCTTCTAAAATGGGGATTTGACCTCCCAAGTCAGATTCATTGGGCATGGATGAGGACTTAACGATGGTGGGACTGCCTTGGCCAGCTTCTAAGCCAGAACCAATAGTCCCAGCCTCATCCATGTCACCAGCCACACTTGTGGTGGTGGTTCTCTCTGCTACATGGCTAGGACCACCAGAGGAGAAAACTCTAGTAGTCCTTTGGCGTTTCATCAACCTATATTCAGGGGGTGTGGAAGATGGTGTGGAAGAATGGGTGGATGTGGGTTGGTTAAGGGGTGTTTGGGTTTGTGAAGGTTGTGTGTCAACGTTGGAAATAGGCACATCAACGCCAACATTTAACGTGTCAGCGTTGAAGGGATCTTGGTCAAGATGCATATGTTCAGGTGAAGGTAATGGTTCAGGTATTGGGTCAATTTGGGGTTGGGGGTCTGGTTGGGGTTGTGCTGCTACAATAACAACAAGCATATCTTGGGTTAAGGGTAGGTCACGATGGGGTGGTGAGTTCATCTTCATAAAAATAGCTTTCTTTTGCACAGGGATCTCATAAAAATCATTATGATCCCTTGTGCAGTATCCTTGAACATCAAAACCCATTTGCAAAAATCGGGGATAAGCTAAAGTCATTTTGTTCCCCTTATTATTACACATGCCCTCAAAAATCATTTTAGAATAATTAAATTTTTGCCCTGTTGCAATGCACACAATAGCACTTGCAATAGATCTATTGATCTCATTGTGTGCAGTGCATTTGGGACTCAAACATTGAAGGGGGACATGTATGAGGTACTTCCAGGCTGGGGGAAACTCCTGTTTATGATACTTGTTTAAGGTACCTTCATCAGGAAAAGGATATCCCAAAGCCCTTAGACCTTGTTCTATTTCATTGATGGGAAGGGTGGCTATACCATCAGCACCATCAAGATGCAAGGCTTGGCGTACCAAAGCCTCAGTAACCACCCAAGATCTCCCATGAACAATAGAAGTCAATGTAGTCACTCTATTAACTGTTGAGGAACTTACAGTTTTCCAAAACTGTTTAATATGTGTGACTGGAATGAGTGGTGCATGAGAAAGAGCATACCTAAGGGGGGATGCATTCAAATACGCCACCATTTGTGTGTATTGAGTAAACAGAGTATCATCAGCTTCAAGATACGCGATCATGTTGTGTTGAGTTCTGAACCCCAATTCCAATTCTGATGGTTTAAACTTTGGTACCATTGTTAAAAGCTGTTAAATTTTATGGATGAAGATGAAGTTGATAAGAGAAAATTGTGTTAGACAAGAATTATAGATACCCTGTTTAAAAATAGGAGCCAAATTTATAGGAGAAGAAAATGCATGTGATTGGCCCAAAAATAGGCAAGTATTTTCAAAAAGCAATCATGAAAATATTGAAGAATTATAAGTTTATCTCATGCATTAAATGAAAAGTAACAACTCCCAAAATTACGGCCTAAAAATATGTCAAAAAGTAACAACTGGGTAGGACCCATTGAGTGTCAACGGTCAAAAATAACCTATCAACGCCCAACGGCTATAATCTTGTCAGCGTTTGCCTATAGCCATGTCAGTGTCTAAATTGGTCACAACAACGCTTGGAAAATCCTTGTCAGCGTCTAAATATAAAAATGTTTAAAAATGAAAAATGACCTTAACAAAGTAATTTATCCTAGAGAAGATAACCAAAAAGCTGATAATTATTATAGAGCGGCAAGCACTGTCCAGTTATGCACACTTGCTTAAGCAAGATAGACATAACAGTCCTCTAGTGTCCCTTGCTAACCAAAACTCTTAACAACCAAGTTACCTTATAAAATTCCTTGTTACTCCTAGGTAAATCCCATAACAAAATTATTCCCAAGTCTCCCAACAGACCACAACCAATTCTAGGCCAAAAATGTCTTGGCAGCATGCATAGTATATCAACTTTGCATGCTACAGTGCCTCATGATTTAGTAAAACTAACTCATACTCACCTGTGGACACAATCTAGAATTGTGATAAGAGTATCATATGGATACCCAAACATCCTAAAGGTTCCTAAAACCTCCCCTTAAACTATGATACAAAAGTGTGCCAAAAATATGCATGAACAAAAAAAATTATGTCAAGATAGAAATTTAAAAATTCCAACCATCATCCATAAATAAAAACTTGTCCAAATGCTTCTCCAATGATCCATAAGCAACTCTGTATCCAATGGTATACTGCTAACACCATCTGCACATTTAGATTGAAAACCACAAAACTAACATTGTTGCTGACAACGCCCCGATAACACATGTCAGCGTTGAGGGAAGCTTTGTCAGCGTTAGACAATTATATTGCTGACAACGTTGCAAAAACACTTATCAGCGTTCAAGCAACCTTTGTCAGTGTTAGAAAAATATAGTGGAAAATCTAAATCATAAGACCAATAACAATGCATCATCCTGTACATACTTTTACAAAAAGACTCCAAAACACATATTATGTGAGATTGACCATTCCAATACTTGTTACCAAGTATTGAAACCTCCCAGCATCAAAAGGTTTAGTTAGTAAATCTGACACATTTTCCTCAGTGTCAACCCTATCTGGTTGTATTAAACCTTTTTCAAAGCAATCTCTTATAAAATGGTGTCTAATTTCTATGTGTTTAGTTTTAGAATGATGTACAGGATTCTTAATGATGCATAAAGTGCTGTTATTGTCAACAAATATCTTGGTATGCATGAAATTATACCCATAGTCCAACAGTTGGTTCTGAATCTACAAAACTTGTCCACAACAAGCAGCTGCAGCCACATACTCAGCTTCAGTTGTAGAATTAGCCACCACTGTTTGTTTCTTGCATTGCCAAGATATCAATCTGCTCCCAAGAAACTGACATCCACCAGTTGTGGATTTCCTATCAAATTTATCACCTCCATAATCACTATCTGAATATGCAATCAGCTCTAATGGGGAATCCTTTGGGTACCACAAACCAAGACCAGGATAGCATCTTAGGTACCTAAAGATCCTCTTCACAGCATAAAGGTGACATTCTTTGGGAGTCAATTGATGGCGTGCACAAGCACTGATTGTCGTAGAAATACGTCTTTTAGGAAAAAGAGTATTTTTACCCCTTTAGGAAAAGGAAGGTAAATTAGGGTAAGTATTAACGAATAGTTTAGGAAAACCACAAGTTATGACCCAAATGAAGTGAGTTCGTTCTCGAGGAGGCTAGTGTGTTGTGTTAAGAATTGATTTTCAATGTTTGTGATTATTAACTAGAAGAAAAGAGAATAGAAATGAGAAAGAAAAGACGGTTACGAAGACGGATTAAACTACGACGAAAAAGGCGTAAACGTAAAACCGTAAATAGTACAAAAATTAAAATTTTAACCTAAAAATTCCTAAAAATTACTAAAAATCCACAATAATATTCTAAGAGTTTACAAAAAATCAAAACTTGCTAAAACCTTTTAATTAATTAAATAATGACTTTTTAATGCTAATTAAAGCCCTAAAAATCACTATTAAATATTAAAAAGCCCTAAACAAGATCTAATAGTTTGTAAACCTCAAAAATGACCTAATTAAGCTAAAAACTATTTTTAAAAATTTTAAAACCAAATTAAACTATTTTTAAACACTTAAAAACTATTAAAATCTATTAAAATTTAAATTAAATCTAGAAAATAAATGAAAAGCCTAACAAATATTTGGAAAGTGACAAAACTCCTAATTATGTGTCCTTAACCTAGGAAAAATGAAAAAAGATAAAAAAAACCAACTTTCTATTTTTAGTAATAAAATAATATTAAAATATTCTAAAAAAATAAAAAGTTTATAAATAAATTCTAAAAAATTACCAAAAGCCTAGAATAATATAACTAAGATAAAAATGCAAGTTAAAGTTCCTAAAACCTTTTTATTAATTTTATATTAATTTTTAAAGTTGTCTAAAAACCCTAAAATCAAATAAAATTAAAAATAAAAGTTTTTGAAAACCTTTTGGGCTGTAAACCTCAAATATATAAATTAAAAACTAAAAACTATTTTTCTAAAAATTGAAACCTATTTTAACTATTTTTTATCTATTTAATAATATACGGCTTAAGAAAAATGAATAAAAAATAAATAAAGAAAGGGAAAAATTAAAACTTAGCTAAGAAAAATCCCCAAGTACAACATAGTCCTAAGAAAAATGAAATGGAGCAAAATGGCTTAACCAATAAGCTAAAATAAGCTAAAACAGTCACGGCTTATTTATGAAAAGCCAAAACCAAACCTCCTTAAATACAATTCAAAAGCAACCCTAGCAGTCAAAGACCCTAGGGCGCAATGGTAACGTGTGTGTGTTGTGAGAGGAGTGGCGTAGGTTCGAGTCCTGGCCACGTCCTTTTTGGTTTTTTTTTCTTTTTTAACTTTTTAAAACACAATCCAGTTACTCTTTTAAGCACAAAAATACAAATACAATTCCAATATAACAAAGATTAAATCAATCCCAAGCCAAAACGTGCCCAGTTATGTTTTAATGAACACAAGCAAAAAACAGATATCTTCACTTGTGCAATAATCAAGAGGAGCTTGATTCCTTGATCTTTGTGGATGTTTTGATTGGACAAACGGCACCCTTATACTCTTTGGAGTATAAGGAGTCAATAATCACACAAAAACAGGCAAGAGTGACACAAATCAAGTACAAAATGAGCAAATTCAAGTTGCTGAATATGCTACAATAGGTCTGGGGGTGTTTACTGGTTTATCAGACACACAATTGATTTTCAATGGCCAATAACATGAGCATAAGTCAACCAATCAACAAACAAGCAATACACAACCCTAAACAAACCTAAAATCTAGCAATCTTCCAACATTGAAGCACAAATTTCACATAAATGCAGTCACAAAGGCAGTTTTCTGATTTCTAAGCTATATGACCAATTTTAGCTTGCAATGATGTTCAAAACTTGTTCAAACTGAAATCCTATGCTAGCATACAAACTATACTACCCTAATAAGTGATGTATAACAGGTTTAAGCACAAAAACGAACCAAGGAAACTCAAATAAAGTGCAAACCCAAACACCCCTTTAAATGCTGAACATGCAAATTTTACAAAGCTAACCACATCAATTCTATACCAATCTGATTTAAGCAACTTCAATCATGCATAAAACCAATAAATAAGCAAAATCAAACAGCTAAAACAAACACATAACCTGTTTCATGCAGATTCACTTAAATCACCAAATTTACTGAAAAATGAAAATGAAAAGAGATTTTTACCTCAAGGGACCTACATCCAGGTCCCTAGTGGTTGAAAAACCACCTCCTTATAGGCCCGGGCCTATGCTGACCTTTAATAGCAACAATCTCCAAAACCTACTAAGAAAGTGAAAAACACAAGCACAAATAATACTTTCTGATTTCTGAAAACTTATAAACTTCTTAAAACTTTTCCTCAAAAACTTGAACCAATGATACTTGAAACTTAACACGTTTTAAAAACAACTTTAACACTCAGAAATCAAAATCCAAATCCACTTTCACTTTTTTGAATTTAAATTTTCTGAAATCAAAATCCTTTTTAAAACCTTTTGAAAACCTTAAACACACAAATTGATTTTGGAACTCAGTCTTAGCTTTCTCAACAAACACACACTTTTAATAATCATAAAAAGGAATTACACTTGTTCAAAAACAAACACCAAACTTTTATATTAAGAAAACGAAATTACAATATTTTGAAAGCCAAAAACTGGAACAAAGCATATGAGTGACAGGCCACTCATATTTATACTACTAAAAGAACTATCTAGAAAGCTAAAAACCTTAGCAATGGAATGCCTAAATTTCCCTTGGAATCTTGACTGAGAATTGGTCAAATTCGTCTTCATGTGATCTTGTTGGTGTCATGTGAAGATGTCAGCCTTGAAAAGTTGATCATAGTCGTCCATTTGAACTTGGGGACCAAGGAGTGTGATCTAGCCGTTCCTTTTGTCGGGTTTAGGGTTTTGGGGGAAAGAGACGTGTGCAGGGGAGGGTCCCACAAGACACATGGGTGTGTCTTGTGGTGATGTGGAATGTGGGTTTTGGTGAGATAGGGTTCAATCAAGGATCTGGACAAAAAGGGGCAAAACCCCTTTGATTTTAGTTTAATCACACCTGGGATAATTAGGGTTTATGGGGGTGTTTTTAGTGTGTTTAATCTGAATTCGGAAAAGATTTATTTAAAAATCTGTTTGAGTGGGAAAGTTAAGTGGTTTGACTGGTGGATTTGACCAGTTTAATAAATTAAACCGGGTTGGTGGGTTTGGGTATTGGTTATGGACGGGTAGGGTATGGGTAATGGGTGGGTTGTTGTGACGTGGCAGGATGTGACTAGATGAGGAGGTTTGGTTAGTTGGCAGAAAGGGCCCCCAAGCTTCCTTCTTCTTTGCACTTTGTAATAAAAGCCATCAACGCCTTTTTTCCTCTTGACAACTTTTGGCAAGTTGTCAAATTTGGCACAAATACTTCCAAAACTTTTTCCAAAGGCTTCAAATGCATTTCTTGGATTCTTCAAGGACTGATCTTGTATAGTCTTCAAACTTTAGGGACCCTATTCATAATTTTGAATATTTGAGGGGTATAAAGTGTAAATCTTCAAAAGTTGAGGGACCAAACTTGACAATCTTCAATACTTCAAGGGCATTTTTGTAAAATCCAAACTTGGGCCCGGTTCATTGTGCGGCTTCGTTTCCCGTGTTCGTTTTTTGAATGATTCTTGTGATCTTTTGCCATTTCCTCAATATCCGTACCTAAAAATACACAAGTAACAAACACGAGCATATATTTGGTATATTCAATGATATTTTATGCATTTTAAGCCCGTTTTGGACGATGAGACCATGTATAAAAGCAGTCTCATCACTCCCCCATACTAAACCATTGCCGTGCCCTCACGCAATGCTAGAATAAAGTATCGTAGCATCTCCAAAATTCATTTTTATTCATTTTATTGGAACGATAAACTAGCTACACTACTACTATTACTACTACTTGCGTTTTAGACATAATGTATTATTTTCATCGCAAAATGGGACGTTTAGGTTCATAGAACAAGAACACGTGAATGCTTCATTAGAAATAATTTCATCGTCCTCGATTTTCACCCTAATTCCATGCCAAGCGTGCAACGAGATCATTGTCATTATAAGTTAGTAATGCTAACACTACTCATATGCCCTAATCACGTACTTATTCTCCCATTATTCCTAAGTTGTATCTCTTATATTTTATTTTGTCTTAAATGTTTCACGAGGATACATTGTTTGACTTATGCGATAATAGAGATTTAGATCTAAAAATAGAGTCCTAACGGTGTAACTAAGACCATCAAATCAATAACCCCTCCTAATAGACAACGATGTTAAAAAATTAAGTCGATAAGAAGGATCGATAAACACGGTTTTATAACGGTTTTGAACATGAGACTTATTACCAAGACTTTTATACGCCCCCTAACGGAAGGGCCTTATTATCTTTGGTTTACCTCCATCTTTTATTCAACTTCGCCATGAAGCTTTTATTATGACTTCGGTCTTGCCTTGCCTTTTATTATCCGCCTCATCGGTGGTTTTATTAGCCAAAGACGTATATCCTCACGCAAAAGCGAATTTTGGATCTTCAAAGCTTCGAAGATTAAGGCTTGATTCACTTTCAATTTTGCATAGATTTTAGGCCTTGTGGGGCTTCAAATTGTTTGCTAGATTTAGGTGAGCACTTGAAATCTTATTATTAGGTGAAGCTTTCGATTATTAGGGTGCCAATACTTCAAAACTGTGACGCTGGCGATACCTTAATGTCTTCCCAGTTTAATTACACGGAAGCTACTAGAAAAGACTAGAAACCCAACAATCCTAACTAAACCGCTAAGTCAATATTTATTAAGCAAAAAATATTTCCAAGCGAAGGGGGAATAAGCAAACAACGAGAACACATGAGTTTTTGAAAGAATACGAGTACTCTACGTTTAGCATAGTAACTTATAATTAACTCTATCATTTCTCGTCCTCATTTAAGAGACTTATCCTAATGTGTAGTTAAGGAATCAAAGCTAAGTGCTCAACACGCACGGTCGAGTCAAAAATTACTCTTATTCTCGCCATCGGAAAATATACATTCGTGTCTTCAAACACTTATAAAACATGAGAAAATTTTTAAAATTTGGCCATTTTTAGCCTTATTTTGCAAGAAAACGATAAACAAAACGATAAACTTTGGAAAGCGTGAAGGTTTGGCAAGGCAAGTATCTATTCACCCCCCATACTAAAGTTAAACATTGTCCTCAATGTTTCGAGTCTAGGGGTGCAAACACCCCCATACTAGAGACGTAGTTGAATGCCTAATCTAGCATGAAAAGGGTGTAACCATTAAATTTAAAGCCGTTTATGAAGTGTGCTAAAAACCTAAGGTTAGAACATAAAAGGATATACCATTTGGATATTGAGAAAGGCCTCCAAAGAAAACGATCGAGTGCTCCCATAAAACGAAACACGAGAGGCTCCAATCGTGAAGATCATGATCTAAAGTTCACAATTCACAAACAACCACGGAACAAAGGTTGGAAGGGCACAAATCCCCTCACATTAAACTACATTAGAAAGAAATAATATGTACATGGATAAGCATGGGTCTCCCCCACGAGGTACCTTGTTTTTGATAACCGAGTCAAAAGCTCGATTCGAATCCCCATAAATGTGATCATTTAGGGATAATCATGGTGTGGTCAATTTTTGGTGGGGCTTACATGATAAACAAGGCCCAAAAACAACCGGTATTAAGGACTAAGTCCTTTGATGGTGCAAAATACCGGGATCGAAGATGGCGTTCTCGTTTTCATTGGAAAAACAAATCAACGCCACTTCATCGATGGTCAACAAAAACTCAAAGAGTTTCAAGAAAATAGGAGAGAAGAAATAGAAGGGTGGGACAATGGGTAAGTCTCTAAAAACATGAGCTACTCGAGGTAGACTCGCACCAATCAAATGAAAAGATTTTCCATTTATTGCATCGGTGGAAGACCGAGATTTCCCTATATAAGCAATTCCAGGATCAAATATCTCGTCCTCAGTGGAGAAAGGGGAGGGAACATAAGGGGATTCCCCCACACTAAGTCCACACAAAGCATCGTCAAAAGGAGAAGACGAGCTTGTAGTACTCAATACACGCGGTGATGACGGAGTTAGAGTTGTAGAAAAATCTTTTAAATTAAATTCAAAATCTTTTCCTTTTTCATCTTTTAAACTCTCCTTGTGAAAACCCGATTTGATTATGTCAAAAATATTTGGTGTATCTAAAGCAATGTTAGTCACACTAAAAATTCTCACATTTTGAAATCTTTTTGGTATAGGTGGTGGCAAGTTTTTAAATCTTTTGTCAACAAAGAAAACCTCCCCGTCGGGATCAACGTATTCATCATCCGAAGAATCACTCGAGATTGGAATCGTAGGCTTAACACTCTTAACCTCCACCGGCGGAGGGGACGGAACTTCATTTTTCTCAACAACTCCTAAAACTCTATTTGAAATCTTTTTGCAAATGCTTTTGATGGGATTGACATTGTACAAAGATGTGATGGAATACACATGAGAAAGAGTGGAGTTTTGGGTTGCATTAATGACGAGTTCTTCCTCATTGAAACGAAGAGTGATTTTTCTTGCATGCACATCGATAAGTGCTCTCGAGGTATCCAAAAAAGATCGACCTAAAATTAACGGAACTTTAGGATCGATGGGAATATCAACAACAATAAAGTCTACGGGATAGTAGAATTTTCCAACTTTCACAAAGACGTCCTCGGCAACTCCACAAGCTAGAATCGTAGAATGATCGGCCATTTCGATTGACATTCTTGAAGGAGTGAGATTGGGAAGATTGAGTGATTTAAAAATCTCAAGAGGCATCAAATTAATACTAGCACCAAGATCGGCCAAGGCGTAGCATTCTTCCATGTCTTGTATAGCACATGGGATTAAAAACTTTCCAGGATCACCGACTTTTTGAGGTATGCGGCTTAGAAAAACCGAAGAACAACTAGACGATTTTTGCAATTTCTCTTTGTTATTCAACATACTTTTGAAGTTCGCGGCAAATCGAGGCATCATGACTAAGGCGTCGGCAAAACTTATATTAAAATGCAAGTCACGAAACATTTTCATAAAGAGTTCAAATTGATAATTTATTTCGTTCTTGTGCCTTTTCCTTGTCTCGTCTTGAAGGGTAGGGTAAAGGTGGTGTGGGTTGGGGCATAGTAGGCATAGGCATCGGCCTTGGAATCTCGGGTTCCATGATTGGTGTGGGTTCAACCGTAGGTGTGGTTTGAGCGGTACTTCGTGGGCTTGTAATTTGCTCCTTTTCAACCACAACCTCGGGTTCTTTCTCTTTTTCCTTCTCCATAGAAGTACTTGGACGAGAAATGGGTTCTTTGAAAGTTTTACCACTACGAGTAGTAATAACCTTCAATTCTCCTTTCGGGTTCACGATGGTATCACTAGGAAGACCACCCGAAGAATAGGGCTTACACATGATAGCTTCAAACATTTTAGCCATACGGTCCTCAAACTTAGATTGCCTAGCATCCGCTTTTAACAATTCTTGCTTAATCTCATGTTGACCTTGCTCCTTTTTTGTTGATTTTGTTGGAGTCGTGTGACATTTCCTTCCATTTTATTAGCATGAGTTTTAAGTTCATTAGCAAGTTCGTTTTTAAGCTCGTTTTTCAACTCGGATCTTAAGCTAACCATTTCACGTTGCATATTATCAAATTTAGCATCATTAGCCTTTGCATAATTCAAAAATTCTCCTTGAAGATTTTTGGTGTGATCGTTTTGAAAACCTTGAGTAGAAGTTTGAAAATCACGGTTTTGGTTTTGGTTTGAAATTTGCCCATTTCCACTTTGATAATTACCCTTGTTGTAATTTCTTTGATTTCCTTGGTAATTTCCACCTTGGTTGTTGTTGCGATAATTATTAGCATTTTGATTTGGTGGAGCTTGATTTTGGCGGGAACCTTGACCGATTTGGTTATAAGTTCCCGTGGCTACAAAAGCATTCGAAGTGTTACCATCCGCGGTAATGCACTCGGAAAGATCATGAGCTCCACCACACGACAAACAACTCTTAGAAACCGCTTTAACCGAAGCGAAATTTGAAGCTTCTTGATTTTTCCAATGGTTCATAAGGTTAGCAAATCTATCAAAAAATCGATTTTCTTCATTTGCCTCATCATGTAAAGCATTGATACTACGAGACGATGATGAGCCCATTTTGGCAACACTCGGTGTGTTACGAGGGCTATAAACCTTAGACCTATTTTCAATTATGACCAAAGCTTCTTCAACCGTTTTACACAAAAAATTACCACCCGCGGTGGCATTCAAATAATCTCTTTCATGATCATTAAGTCCATTATAAAACGTGTCTATTTGGTGCAAATCGAAAAAACCGTGATGAGGACATTCATGTAACATCTCCTTAAACCTATTCCAAGCCGTAGAAAAACTTTCATTTGATTCTTGTGAAAATTTAGAAATCTCATTTTTCAAATGCGTAGTCTTAGAGGGCGGAAAAAATTGATTCACAAACTTTGAAACGAGATCCTTCCACGTCAATATAGAATTGGGTGGCTCTTTCTCTAACCAAATTTTAGCGGGCCCCGCTAAGGAATACGGAAAAAGCATCATCTTAATCGAGTCATTCGAGACATCCTTAAATTTGCAAGTGGCGGTAAGACGATTAAATTGGCGGATATGGTTGTGAGGATTGTCCTTCTCATCACCACGGAATTTGTTGTTTTGGATCATCGACAACAAACCCGTTTTCACCTCAAAATTCTCCGCAAGGATTGCGGGAATCACAATAGCTTCTCCATAACCCTCGGTGGGTGCTTGAAGTAACTCCATCATAGTTCGATTCGCCATGGTTGGTGCTTCTCGTACAATGGGTTCGTCAATAGGAGACTCCTCACTAGAATGAGTTGGAGTGGGAGTTTTGTTCTTTCGTCTACATGCACGTTTTGCTTGATTACGAGTGAGCATAAACGTCACGTACAACGTGGAGACGAGCAAAGAAGATTCTTTTTGGTATTTTGTGTTTTTCAATTTTTTTGTGGTTTTTGATGGTATTAACTTTTTTGGAAATTGGTGAATGTATTAAGTAGACAATAATCTACAAATCTCCTCCTTAATCAAATCTCTTGATTAAAGAAGCCTCAAGGAATGAAAACGATCACGTGGAGTGAACGCCTTCGATGACTTTAGAACGATGGTGGAACACCAAATCGTTCAAGAGGGTTTAATCAATAGAAACTAAGAAAATATATATGATATGTAATAATACTTTGGGCGGCAAAACCCTCGATTCACTCTCAAAATCAAATACGCACAAGCAAGCGGAGGAAACGACGCGGCGCGAAGCACTTAAGAGCCTTTTTCCTTTAGGTCGTGAAATACAACCGCCTTATACCCACCTTATAGTTTGTATTATCAAGATTAAGCTTCACGAAAGTATTTATCTATTTTTGCCTTTTTTCTTTGGTTTGAGATTCGAATACAATGATTGGGTAATGACCTCCCAAGTCAAGGTTGTGATTTCTCACGTATTTGGAGTACTTGTGACTTTATTGTTCTACGTATACAGTATATTAATAATATTCACACAAAAACCAAAAAACGATAATACGTATTAGTAGAGTGCTACTAATACAAATACTATTATGGCTAATATAAAAAACAACAATGGTTCAATCAAAACACAACACGCCTCCCCGGCAGCGGCGCCAAAATGATTGTCGTAGAAATACGTCTTTTAGGAAAAAGAGTATTTTTACCCCTTTAGGAAAAGGAAGGTAAATTAGGGTAAGTATTAACGAGTAGTTTAGGAAAACCACAAGTTATGACCCAAATGAAGTGAGTTCGTTCTCGAGGAGGCTAGTGTGTTGTGTTAAGAATTGATTTTCAATGTTTGTGATTATTAACTAGAAGAAAAGAGAATAGAAATGAGAAAGAAAAGACGGTTACGAAGACGGATTAAACTACGACGAAAAAGGCGTAAACGTAAAACCGTAAATAGTACAAAAATTAAAATTTTAACCTAAAAATTCCTAAAAATTACTAAAAATCCACAATAATATTCTAAGAGTTTACAAAAAATCAAAACTTGCTAATACCTTTTAATTAATTAAATAATGACTTTTTAATGCTAATTAAAGCCCTAAAAATCACAATTAAATATTAAAAAGCCCTAAACAAGATCTAATAGTTTGTAAACCTCAAAAATGACCGAATTAAGCTAAAAACTATTTTTAAAAATTTTAAAACCAAATTAAACTATTTTTAAACACTTAAAAACTATTAAAATCTATTAAAACTTAAATTAAATCTAGAAAATAAATGAAAAGCCTAACAAATATTTGGAAAGTGACAAAACTCCTAATTATGTGTCCTTAACCTAGGAAAAATGAAAAAAGATAAAAAAACCAACTTTCTATTTTTAGTAATAAAATAATATTAAAATATTCTAAAAAATAAAAAGTTTATAAATAAATTCTAAAAAATTACCAAAATCCTAGAATAATATAACTAAGATAAAAATGCAAGTTAAAGTTCCTAAAACCTTTTTATTAATTTTATATTAATTTTTAAAGTTGTCTAAAAACCCTAAAATCAAATAAAATTAAAAATAAAAGTTTTTGAAAACCTTTTGGGCTGTAAACCTCAAATATATAAATTAAAAACTAAAAACTATTTTTCTAAAAATTTAAACCTATTTTAACTATTTTTTATCTATTTAATAATATACGGCTTAAGAAAAATGAATAAAAAATAAATAAAGAAAGGGAAAAATTAAAACTTAGCTAAGAAAAATCCCCAAGTACAACACAGTCCTAAGAAAAATGAAATGGAGCAAAATGGCTTAACCAATAAGCAAAAATAAGCTAAAACAGTCACGGCTTATTTATGAAAAGCCAAAACCAAACCTCCTTAAATACAATTCAAAAGCAACCCTAGCAGTCAAAGACCCTAGGGCGCAATGGTAACATGTGTGTGTTGTGAGAGGAGTGGCGCAAGTTCGAGTCCTGGCCACGTCCTTTTTGGTTTTATTTTTTTTTCTTTTTTAACTTTTTAAAACACAATCCAGTTACTCTTTTAAGCACAAAAATACAAACACAATTCCAATATAACAAAGATTAAATCAATCCCAAGCCAAAACGTGCCCAGTTATGTTTTAATGAACACAAGCAAAAAACAGATATCTTCACTTGTGCAATAATCAAGAGGAGCTTGATTCCTTGATCTTTGTGGATGTTTTGATTGGACAAATGGCACCCTTATACTCTTTGGAGTATAAGGAGTCAATAATCACACAAAAACAGGCAAGAGTGACACAAATCAAGTACAAAATGAGCAAATTCAAGTTGCTGAATATGCTACAATAGGTCTGGGGGTGTTTACTAGTTTATCAGACACACAATTGATTTTCAATGGCCAATAACATGAGCATAAGTCAACCAATCAACAAACAAGCAATACACAACCCTAAACAAACCTAAAATCTAGCAATCTTCCAACATTGAAGCACAAATTTCACACAAATGCAGTCACAAAGGCAGTTTTCTGATTTCTAAGCTATATGACCAATTTTAGCTTGCAAATGATGTTCAAAACTTGTTCAAACTGAAATCCTATGCTAGCATACAAACTATACTACCCTAATAAGTGATGTATAACAGGTTTAAGCAGAAAAATGAACCAAGGAAACTCAAATAAAGTGCAAACCCAAACACCCCTTTAAATGCTGAACATGCAAATTTTACAAAGCTAACCACATCAATTCTATACCAATCTAATTTAAGCAACTTCAATCATGCATAAAACCAATAAATAAGCAAAATCAAACAGCTAAAACAAACACATAACCTGTTTCATGCAGATTCACTTAAATCACCAAATTTACTGAAAAATGAAAATGAAAAGATATTTTTACCTCAAGGGACCTACATCCAGGTCCCTAGTGGTTGAAAAACCACCTACTTATAGGCCCGGGCCTATGCTGACCTTTAACAGCAACAATCTCCAAAACCTGCTAAGAAAGTGAAAAACACAAGCACAAATAATACTTTCTGATTTCTGAAAACTTATAAACTTCTTAAACCTTTTCCTTCAAAACTTGAACCAGTGATACTTGAAACTTAACACGTTTTAAAATGTAACACCCCCAATTTCATGTCATAGCAGCGGAAGGGTCATTGGGTGTTACTATCATGGTTCAACCTCAATATCAAAGAAAACGCCTCAAAATGAGTCGTTTTAACAAAACATACGTCCATTCATTTGTTTAAAGATAAAACAGTTTACACACGGTCCCAAATAGTTTTAAGGTTTACACGACCAACCAAATGATAAAAGTTTCTTAGAATGGACATAGTTTAGAAAAGCGGGCCAAAACATTGATATTAAGCAAGCTGCGTGAAACCACCTTCCTTGAGTGCCTTCTTCATGGACCTGAGATAAAACATGCTATAAAGTCAACAAAAATGTTGAGTGAATCTATAGAGTTTAAATTAAATAAACGAACACAAGTATTCTGAATAAACCTTCCGTGGTTGACAATCATGTGGATCAGACATAATTATCGTTGTTATTTCTATTTGCCTCGTGAAATTGAACGTTAACATATATATTTCAGCCCAACACACCTAGCCAAGTGCGTATATTTCTCTTATACAATTGCATCCGATGTTTCATTACTGGTGCATCACAACACCACGCGAGAGCTACTCGCGACCGAACTGGGTGTCACCCCGATAGATCTATCCCATAGTATTAGCGTTCCTTTCGATTAACAATTCACGATTCATGGGTCTTTTAAGGCTAAAACAAACTTACATAACAACTTTCATCTAAGCATACAATCGGGTCCTTTGTGTTCAATTTTTAAAAGAAAGAGGGTTTACCACAACTTCTCGTTGTACCCTTCATTTATAATAATGTTTTTCCAATAATAAGGGTTCCACAACTTCTCGTCGTACCCCTTTTATTTTAATAAAACAAGCATGTTATCCCCCTCGCGGGTTTTATAAAACAAGTAAACATGTTAAAGCGAGGCTATAGACTCACCTTGGTACGATAGTAGTGACGTGACGATCGCCGACGATTTGTGATGCCCTTTTAAACACGAAGACCGCAACCTACCAAATAAGGCGCGTTCGTTAATAAACGACTCAAGTATAATTAATACTTAAATAATATGAAAGTCAATTTCAAATGACCATGAAAATCCCGAAAAATAACAAAAATATAAGTGTACTATTATACCCTTTTGTTCAACACTTATTCTTTTAAAAGCTTACACCCTTGACATTGACCGTCATAAGACGCCAAGTCAACGCAAGTCAAACCATCATTTTACTTCCCTCGGACCAGTAGCTAAGTCATTTATATAATGACTTAACACTCGAGTAAGTCACTATGTCCAATAGTGAATACTCAACTCACGCCATACAAGTATTGAACTACGTGTCCAAAATACCACTCAGCATGTACACTCCAAATGTACACACCAATCTATCCTATCTAGACATGTCCGATTTCGACGAAACTTGGTGACAAACTCACACATAATATGAATAAGACTCAGTTTAAGTTTCATTCAAAAATATTACTTCTAAGACCTTCTGCCCGACACATCTTCGTGTTGCAAAAACCGGACAGTTTTACGCCTTTGACTTGTAAAACCATTTTGACTTATCTAAACATTTCCGTTTGCAAAACCGACACTCGGGTTTGAAAATAGACTCATGACCTGAGGTTTATCAACTTACCACAGCCCTTGAACATTTTTAAAACTCATTTTATAGTCCCCGAGATTCGTTCCAAATATCGACAACAATTTTCGGATTGCGTCGATACCCGTCTCCCGGTACACAAATACTAAAAGTAGCATAACCTTTCGCTCGTAATGAGTTAGAAGCTCTACTTTAGCTCAAATCGAAGCTAACGAAATTCTCTACGACACTATCTTATTAGTTTATCAAGTTTATCAATGTAACAATTTCAAAAACGGACTTAAAGTTACTGCCCAAAATAGCCTATCTAAAAATCATACCAAATCAAATTTTCAACCCATTCCAACAATTCCTATAGTCCTAATATGATCCTAATATCATAATAACACATCTAACTAACTCATATCATCCTCAAATTAAATCTTACAAAAATTAAATATATAAAAATCTTACATGCAACCATAACCCACTATGAATATTATATTATTAACACCATATATCACCATAAAAATGGATCAAACTTGATGTTCATCATCAAAAATCAAAAATAGAAATTTAGTGGATGCCTGTGAAAAAAAATTATACCAATGTGAAGCTAATCAAATTTCCAAGATGGGTCTTGTTTTAGTTTTTGAAGAATCAAAGTAGAAAATCAAAAATCTTGAGGGATTGTGGCTAGGGGTGGACGGTTTTGGTGAAGAACAAGAGAGAGATTTGGTGAATTTTTTATAAAAATGATTTTAATAATAAACTAGTTAGTGGAATTTCCTTATATAGTGGGGTGGGGGTAGATTTTGTCATATTTGCATTCTTTTGGTCCCAAAGTGCAAGTAAATAGTTTACAAGGTAGAAAATGTAAATTGTACATTTTAAAAAATATTTACGGGGCTCGGGTTTCGTAAAAATACTTTTCGAAAGTTAAAACGCTTCATAAAAATAATAATAAAGCTTCGACACGACTTAAAACGTAATTAAATCGAAAACGTCGAAAATATACAATATCGAGACAATCGATAATAAAACGTAAATTTTTAGGCATCCGTCGGTATCGCGATCACTAATAGTTATCGTCATTCGTTAAAACGTGAAACACGAGAAATAACGATTAAATATAATAAAAATCATTTTCATGATTATTTGAGAATATAATATCGATACCTAACGTATTCCTTGTCGGTTTTCATCTAATCGACATTCTTACGCTAGTTTCAAGTCATAACCTTCTCGGTTAGTTGATAAATTAAAATTCTCATTAAAGTAAACACGTGATACGTAATAGTCGAGATTAAAATAACGACCTGAAATTGACGGGTTGTCACATCATCCCCACCAAATTAGGATCTTCGCCCTCGAAGATCAACTTGCGTTCTTGCCCGATCGCTTGTTGAAATCAAAGAGATGAGGGTAATTCTTCCACATTTGGTCTTCTCGTTCCCAAGTAAACTCCGGTCCTCTCCGAGAGTTCCATCGAACTTTGACGATAGGTATTCGGCTTTGCTTTAGTTGCTTGACCTCACGATCCATGATCTCGACTGGTTCTTCAATAAAATGCAACTTTTTATCAACCTTAACCTCGTCTAACGGTATAACGAGTTCTTCATCGGATAGACACTTCTTCAGATTCGACACGTGAAAAGTGTTATGAATCCCATACAGTTCTTGTGGTAGTTCGAGTTGGTATGCCACGGGTCCTACTCTAGATGTAACCTTGAATGGTCCGATATAACGAGGACTTAACTTCCCACGTTTTCCAAATCGTACAACACCTTTCCATGGTGATACCTTTAGCATAACCTTATCTCCCACGTTAAACTCCAATGGTTTTCTTCTCACATCTGCATAACTCTTCTGTCGGCTTCGAGCAGACAACAACCTATTCTTGATTTGCACAATCATATCCGTCGTCTCCCTAATCAAATCTGGTCCAGTGAGTTGGGCATCACCAACCTCACTCCAGCTAACGGGTGATCTACATTTTCTCCCATAAAGTGCTTCAAAAGGTGCAGCTTTAATACTCGCGTGATAACTGTTATTGTACGAGAATTCGGCCAAATGTAAGTGCTTATCCCAGCTACTTCCAAAGTCTATCACACAAGCACGTAGAATATCCTCCAAAGTTTGAATTGTTCTTTCGCTTTGCCCATCAGTTTGCGGATGATAGGCTGTGCTCATATCCAAATTGGTTCCTAACGACTTTTGAAGTGATCTCCAAAATCCAGAAGCAAAACGACTATCTCTATCGGAAATGATTGAAATAGGAACACCATGCTTGCACACGATTTCCTTCAGATAAATATCGGCGAGTTTCTACAATCCGAACCTCTCGTTGATTGGAATAAAATGAGCGGATTTAGTTAAACGATCGACTATAACCCAAATCACATCGAACCCAGACGGTGTCCTTGGGAGTTTTGTGATGAAGTCCATCGTAATTCGCTCCCATTTCCAGACTGGAATTTCAGGTTGGACAAGTAATCCTGACGGCTTCTGATATTCAGCTTTCACTTTTGCACATGTTAAGCATTTCGCGACGTATGTTGCAATATCAGCTTTCATATTCGGCCACCAGTATAACTTTTTCAAGTCTTGGTACATTTTGTCCGATCCAGGATGAATAGAATACTTGGACTTATGAGATTCTAACATAATCAAGTCTCTCAGTCCACCATATAATGGTAACCAGATTCGACCTCTCAAACATCTGATACCATCGGGTCGCGTCTCAAATGTTTCACCGTCTCCCCTAAATCTTTCGGCAGCAATATTTTCCTTCTTGCATGCTTCGACTTGTGCGTTCCGAATCTGCTCAGGTAAGTTATTATGAACTGTCACCACCAAAGCACGCACTCGAATCGGTTTCTCCCTTTCCTTTCGACTTAACGCGTCAGCTACCACGTTCGCCTTTCCCGGATGATAACGAATTTCGCAGTCGTAATCACTCAATAGTTCAACCCATCGACGTTGCCTCATATTTAGCTCCTTTTGATCCAGTATGTATTGTAGGATTTTATGATCAGTGAATACTGTACACTTTGTACCATACAGATAATGTCTCCAAAGTCGCAGAGCGAAAACCACAGCGCCCAATTCCAAGTCATGGGTAGTGTAGTTCTCCTCATTCTTCCTTAATTGTCTAGAGGCATATGCGATCACCTTTTCGCGTTGCATGAGAACAGCACCGTATCCTCGAAGAGATGCATCGCAATAAACAACAAAGTCTTCACTTCCTTCAGGTAACGATAAAATCGGCGCACTACAGAGTTTCATCTTCAGGGTTTGGAAAGCTTCTTCTTCATCATCGCCCCACACATACGGTTTATTCTTCTGAGTCAGCTTCGTTAATGGTTTCGATATCAAAGAGAATCCTTCAATAAACCTTCGGTAATAACCAGCCAGACCTAGAAATTGTCGCACTTCAGTTGGAGTAGTCGGAGCACTCCAATTCTTGATGGCTTCGATCTTTGCAGGATCAACATGTACTCCGCTTTTATCGACCACGTGTCCGAGAAATTGTACAGAATTAAGCCAAAAATCACACTTTGAGAACTTAGCGTATAACTTTTCGTTCTTCAACAAGTTCAAGATAATCCTTAAGTGTTCGGCATGCTCTTCATTGCTCTTGGAGTAGATTAGAATATCATCTATGAAAACGATCACGAATTTATCAAGATACGGCTTACAAATGCGATTCATTAAGTCCATGAATACAGTAGGTGCATTAGTCAAACCAAAAGGCATAACCAGAAACTCATAATGACCATAACGAGTTCTAAATGCCGTAATAGGAATATCTTCCTCACGTATGCGAAGTTGATGGTAACCAGAACGAAGATCAATCTTGGAGAAAACACGAGAACCTTGAAGTTGATCGAATAAATCATCAATTCTTGGAAGCGGATAACGATTCTTGATCGTTAGCTTATTCAGCTCTCGGTAATCAATGCACATACGAAACGAACCATCTTTCTTCTTAACGAATAAGACAGGAGCTCCCCAAGGTGACGAACTCGGTCGTATAAAACCTTTATCAGATAGCTCTTGCAATTGTACAGATAACTCCTTCAGCTCGGATGGGGCTAAACGATATGGCGCACGAGCCACGGGTGCAGCACCAGGAATTAGGTCAATTTGGAATTCTACTTGCCTTGGAGGAGGAAGTCCAGGCAAATCTTCTGGAAACACTTCAGGAAAGTCGCGGATAACAGGTACATCTTCAGCACGTTTCTCCTTCGATTCTTTCTCCACTACTTTAGCTAGGAATAACTCACAGCCTCTTTCGATATACTTACGAGCCTTAATGCACGAAACGATTTTTAGTCATGAACTACGATGATCACCTTCGATAACCATGGTCTTGTCGTCTAAAGGAATCCTAACTTTCTTTTCTCCACACAAGATAGACGCGTTATACTTGGATAGCCAATCCATTCTGATAATAATATCAAAACTTCCCAATTCGACAATCATCAAGTCTATTTTAAAAATACGGTTCAGAAGATTAAGAGAACATCCTAGGAGCGCACGATTTGTACTCACTAATTTACCATCAGCTAGTTCTACCTCATAACTTGCGTTTAATTCGACCGGTTTGATATCGATTAAGGCACTAAAACTTGTAGACACAAAGCTTTTGTCCGCACCAGAATCAAATAAAGCTGTAGCATAACGGTTGTTCAGTAAAAACGTACCAGTGACAACTTTCGGGTTTTGCTTCGCGTCGGCTTCTCCCAACTGATAAGCTTTTCCTTGGTTATCTCCACCACGTGCATTCTTTGGAGGTTGAGGGCATTGGTTCCTCATGTGACCTTTACCTTGGCAGTTATAACACGTCACTCCCTTCTTTCCTGGTCCCCAACAGTCTTCAGTCTTGTGACCTAACTTGTTGCACTTTCCACACTTAGCACATTCACCAGTATGAGACTTCTTGCAGCGTTGACATCTGGTTCCCTTATCAGCAGTTGCAGCTTCAGTCATCGCATTAGCGTTACCCCTCCTTCGGTTTTGATTTCTGCTGTGAGATTGACGGTTATCACCACGATCATCACTGTCATGTTCAGCTCTTCTTTTGTTGCCTTCAGAAACACCATCAGCCTTGTCTTGGATGATTTGACCCATTAGTTGGTAGGCCATACGAACAGCTTCATCAATATTGGCAGGTTTAGATGAGGTCACATCCCCACGGATGTTGGTCGGTAAGCCTCGAATATACTGCTCTACCTTCAAGTATTCAGGGTTAACTTTGTTTGGACAAAGTAGAGCAAGTTCATGGAATCTGTTGGTGTATCCATCGATGTCAGTACCCTTCAGCCTCAGCTGATATAATTCCTGTTCTAACCTCTGAATAACACTCCTTGGACAGAATTCCTCAGTCATCCACCTTCTTACTTCAGCCCACGGTGTAGCATACGCAGCATCCATACCCAATGATGCCATTCTTCCATTCCACCAAGTTAATGCTCGCCCTTGAAGAGTAGCAGAGGCAAACATCACTTTATCTCCTTCCTCACTTCCACTAAATCGAAACACGGATTCTAATTTCTCAAACCATTGCATTAACCCAACAGCGCCTTCAGTACCCTTAAAAGTTGGAGGTTTGCATTTCATGAACGAGGTATAATTACACTTCTTGTTTTCAGGAATCACTGGTCTATCAGCATCACCAGTTCCAGCACCAGCATTGCCAGCTCTAGTATTACCAGTTCCAGTAGCGCCAGTTCCAGTAGCGCCAGTTCCTGTAGCGCCAGCTCCAGTAGCGCCAGCTCCAGTAGCACCAGTTCCAGTAGCGCCAGTTCCAGTAGCGCCAGTTCCTGTAGCGCCAGCTCCAGTAGCGCCAGTTCCAGTAGCGCCAGCTCCAGTATCGCCAGCTCCACCAGATCCACCAGCTCCACCGGATCCACCGGCTCCATTATTGAAGTTTGCCATAAATGCATTCATAGATATCTGAAATTGATCAGCTACTATAGCACGTAACTGAGTCTCAGTCAACTGTTTTGGCGGCATGATCTTGTTACACAATTCACATCAAAATGAGTATTCATTCAACGCTTGTGATAACAAAACATGAATAACACATAATAAGAATAGATAGATGAAAAGAAACAAGAATGGATGATAGAACGAAGAATAGAATTTAGACAAGGAACGAAGATTCGCGAGGAATGAGTCAAAAGACATAGATTTCTATTGTGACAATCAGCGTCGTTTGTAAATCACGTATTAGTATTATAATAATCAAATATTAGACATTTATAAGTAAATGAAATTTCATTATGCTTTAAGCATAATTAATAATTAAATATGTATAACATATATATATACTTTGCTTGTTCTCGTCCATTGGCAACTCGGAGGTTTCGCTTGCAGATGTTATAGTCAAAAGATTTCAAAATTTTATTTTTGGAAATTCTTTTCGTTCTCTATAACTTGAGCTCTGATGCCAATCTGTAACACCCCCAATTTCATGTCATAGCAGCGGAAGGGTCATTGGGTGTTACTATCATGGTTCAACCTCAATATCATAGAAAACGCCTCAAAATGAGTCGTTTTAACAAAACATACGTCCATTCATTTGTTTAAAGATAAAACAGTTTACACACGGTCCCAAATAGTTTTAAGGTTTACACGACCAACCAAATGATAAAAGTTTCTTAGAATGGACATAGTTTAGAAAAGCGGGCCAAAACATTGATATTAAGCAAGCTGCGTGAAACCACCTTCCTTGAGTGCCTTCTTCATGGACCTGAGATAAAACATGCTATAAAGTCAACAAAAATGTTGAGTGAATCTATAGAGTTTAAATTAAATAAACGAACACAAGTATTCTGAATAAACCTTCCGTGGTTGACAATCATGTGGATCAGACATAATTATCGTTGTTATTTCTATTTGCCTCGTGAAATTGAACGTTAACATATATATTTCAGCCCAACACACCTAGCCAAGTGCGTATATTTCTCTTATACAATTGCATCCGATGTTTCATTACTGGTGCATCACAACACCACGCGAGAGCTACTCGCGACCGGACTGGGTGTCACCCCGATAGATCTATCCCATAGTATTAGCGTTCCTTTCGATTAACAATTCACGATTCATGGGTCTTTTAAGGCTAAAACAAACTTACATAACAACTTTCATCTAAGCATATAATCGGGTCCTTTGTGTTCAATTTTTAAAAGAAAGAGGGTTTACCACAACTTCTCGTTGTACCCTTCATTTATAATAATGTTTTTCCAATAATAAGGGTTCCACAACTTCTCGTCGTACCCCTTTTATTTTAATAAAACAAGCATGTTATCCCCCTCGCGGGTTTTATAAAACAAGTAAACATGTTAAAGCGAGGCTATAGACTCACCTTGGTACGATAGTAGTGACGTGACGATCGCCGACGATTTGTGATGCCCTTTTAAACACGAAGACCGCAACCTACCAAATAAGGCGCGTTCGTTAATAAACGACTCAAGTATATTTAATACTTAAATAATATGAAAGTCAATTTCAAATGACCATGAAAATCCCGAAAAATAACAAAAATATAAGTGTACTACTATACCCTTTTGTTCAACACTTATTCTTTTAAAAGCTTACACCCTTGACATTGACCGTCATAAGACACCAAGTCAACGCAAGTCAAACCATCATTTTACTTCCCTCGGACCAGTAGCTAAGTCATTTATATAATGACTTAACACTCGAGTAAGTCACTATGTCCAATAGTGAATACTCAACTCACGCCATACAAGTATTGAACTACGTGTCCAAAATACCACTCAGCATGTACACTCCAAATGTACACACCAATCTATCCTATCTAGACATGTCCGATTTCGACGAAACTTGGTGACAAACTCACACATAATATGAATAAGACTCAGTTTAAGTTTCATTCAAAAATATTACTTCTAAGACCTTCTGCCCGACACATCTTCGTGTTGCAAAAACCGGACAGTTTTACGCCTTTGACTTGTAAAACCATTTTGACTTATCTAAACATTTCCGTTTGCAAAACCGACACTCGGGTTTGAAAATAGACTCATGACCTGAGGTTTATCAACTTACCACAGCCCTTGAACATTTTTAAAACTCATTTTATAGTCCCCGAGATTCGTTCCAAATATCGACAACAATTTTCGGATTGCGCCGATACCCGTCTCCCGGTACACAAATACTAAAAGTAGCATAACTTTTCGCTCGTAATGAGTTAGAAGCTCTACTTTAGCTCAAATCGAAGCTAACGAAATTCTCTACGACCCTATCTTATTATTTTACCAAGTTTATCACAGTAACAATTTCAAAAACGGACTTAAAGTTACTGCCCAAAATAGCCTATCTAAAAATCATACCAAATCAAATTTTCAACCCATTCCAACAATTCCTATAGTCCTAATATGATCCTAATATCATAATAACACATCTAACTAACTCATATCATCCTCAAATTAAATCTTACAAAAATTAAATATATAAAAATCTTACATGCAACCATAACCCACTATGAATATTATATTATTAACACCATATATCACCATAAAAATGGATCAAACTTGATGTTCATCATCAAAAATCGAAAATAGAAATTTAGTGGATGCATGTGAAAAAAAATTATACCAATGTGAAGCTAATCAAATTTCCAAGATGGGTCTTGTTTTAGTTTTTGAAGAATCAAAGTAGAAAATCAAAAATCTTGAGGGATTGTGGCTAGGGGTGGACGGTTTTGGTGAAGAACAAGAGAGAGATTTGGTGAATTTTTTATAAAAATGATTTTAATAATAAACTAGTTAGTGGAATTTCCTTATATAGTGGGGTGGGGGTAGATTTTGTCATATTTGCATTCTTTTGGTCCCAAAGTGCAAGTAAATAGTTTACAAGGTAGAAAATGTAAATTGTACATTTTTAAAAATATTTACGGGGCTCGGGTTTCGTAAAAATACTTTTCGAAAGTTAAAACGCTTCATAAAAATAATAATAAAGCTTCGACACGACTTAAAACGTAATTAAATCGAAAACGTCGAAAATATACAATATCGAGACAATCGATAATAAAACGTAAATTTTTGGGCATCCGTCGGTATCGCGATCACTAATAGTTATCGTCATTCGTTAAAACGTGAAACACGAGAAATAACGATTAAATATAATAAAAATCATTTTCATGATTATTTGAGAATATAATATCGATACCTAACGTATTCCTTGTCGGTTTTCATCTAATCGACATTCTTACGCTAGTTTCAAGTCATAACCTTCTCGGTTAGTTGATAAATTAAAATTCTCATTAAAGTAAACACGTGATACGTAATAGTCGAGATTAAAATAACGACCTGAAATTGACGGGTTGTCACATAAAAACAACTTTAACACTCAGAAATCAAAATCCAAATCCACTTTCACTTTTTTGAATTTAAATTTTCTGAAATCAAAATCCTTTTTAAAACCTTTTGAAAACCTTAAACACACAAATTAATTTTGGAACTCAGTCTTAGCTTTCTCAACAAACACACACTTTTAATAATCATAAAAAGGAATTACACTTGTTCAAAAACAAACACCAAACTTTTATATTAAGAAAACGGAATTACAATATTTTGAAAGCCAAAAACTGGAACAAAGCATATGAGTGACAGGCCACTCATATTTATACTACTAAAAGAACTATCTAGAAAGCTAAAAACCTTAGCAATGGAATGCCTAAATTGCCCTTGGAATCTTGACTGAGAATTGGTCAAATTCATCTTCATGTGATCTTGTTGGTGTCATGTGAAGATGCCAGCCTTGAAAAGTTGATCATAGTCGTCCATTTGAACTTGGGGACCAAGGAGTGTGATCTAGCCGTTCCTTTTGTCGGGTTTAGGGTTTTGGGGGAAAGAGACGTGTGCAGGGGAGAGTCCCACAAGACACATGGGTGTGTCTTGTGGTGATGTGGAATGTGGGTTTTGGTGAGATAGGGTTCAATCAAGGATCTGGACAAAAAGGGGCAAAACCCCTTTGATTTCAGTTTAATCACACCTGGGATAATTAGGGTTTATGGGGGTGTTTTTAGTGTATTTAATCTGAATTGGGAAAAGATTTATTTAAAAATCTGTTTGAGTGGGAAAGTTAAGTGGTTTGACTGGTGGATTTGACCAGTTTAATAAATTAAACCGGGTTGGTGGGTTTGGGTATTGGTTATGGACGGGTAGGGTATGGGTAATGGGTGGGTTGTTGTGACGTGGCAGGATGTGACTGGATGAGGAGGTTTGGTTAGTTGGCAGAAAGGGCCCCCAAGCTTCCTTCTTCTTTGCACTTTGTAATAAAAGCCATCAACGCCTTTTTTCCTCTTGACAACTTTTGGCAAGTTGTCAAATTTGGCACAAATACTTCCAAAACTTTTTCCAAGGGCTTCAAATGCATTTCTTGGATTCTTCAAGGACTGATCTTGTATAGTCTTCAAACTTTAGGGACCCTATTCATAATTTTTAATATTTGAGGGGTATAAAGTGTAAATCTTCAAAAGTTGAGGGACCAAACTTGACAATCTTCAATACTTCAAGGGCATTTTTGTAAAATCCAAACTTGGGCCCGGTTCATTGTGCGGCTTCGTTTCTCGTGTTCGTTTTTTGAATGATTCTTGTGATCTTTTGCCATTTCCTCAATATCCGTACCTAAAAATACACAAGTAACAAACACGAGCATATATTTGGTATATTCAATGATATTTTATGCATTTTAAGCCCGTTTTGGACGATGAGACCATGTATAAAATCAGTCTCATCAAGCACACACAGCAAACATGATGTCAGGTCTGGAGGCTGTAAGATTCATCAAGGATCCAATCATGGATCTATAGTGCCTGACATCAACATCTTTCCCATCTCCAATCTTTCCCCAAGGGTGTTCTCTATCCATAGGAGTAGTAGCCCTCTTTTCATATGGAGAAAAGCCAAACTTCTTCAAGATCTCAGCCACATATTTATCCTGGGAGATGAAGATACCATCTTCTTTCTGTTGAACTTGTAAACTAAGAAAGAAGTTCATCTCCCCCATAGCACTCATCTTGAATTTGTCTGTCATAAGCTTGGAGAAATCCTCACTCATCTTTGGATCATTAGACCCAAAAATGATATCATCAACATAGACCTGGACAAGAAACACATCCTTGCCTTTCTTCTTTGTAAACAGTGTCTGATCTATGGTGCCCCTCTTGAATCCATTGTCCACCAAATAGGTAGACAAACTACCATACCATGCTCTAGGGGCTTGATGAAGGCCATACATAGCCTTTTTGACTCTATACACTTTATCTGGATTCTCTGGATCCTCAAAACCAGGAGGCTGCATCACACATACCTCCTCAACAATAGTTCCATAGAGGAAGGCACTCTTGACATCCATTTGATAGACAGTGAAGCCCATGTAGGATGCATAGGCTAAAAAGATCCTGATAGCTTCAATCCTTGCAACTGGTGCAAAGACTTCCTCATAGTCTATCCCCTCCTCTTGTGTATATCCCTGAGCCACTAACCTTGCCTTGTTTCTGACCACAATCCCTATTTCATCTCTCTTGTTTCTTAGAATCCATCTTGTCCCTATAGGTCTGACATATCTGGGACAATCAACCAGCTCCCAAACATCCTGAATTGCAAATTGGTGAAGCTCATCCTACATTGCCTCCACCCAACTTGGTTCTTTGAGAGCATTAAATATCTTCTTGGGTTCCTGTTGTGACAGAAAACAGGCAAACAAACATGCTTGCACAAGAGGGGTATCAACCTTCTTGTGTATATTGGCAATAAACCCACCAAGACCTTGATGAGATCTTCTAGTCTGAACTGGAGTATTAACATTACCAATGATTTGTGAAGGAGGATGACTCTTCATAGTGGAAGTAAGAACTCCTCCCTCAAACAATCTGGTATCTTCAACCTCATTCTCCATGTTGCCAATATCTTCTTCATCAGACTCTCTTTCATCAATATGAGGATGAACCTCTTCATAGATATTGGAAGGTTCACCTTGTTCAAAAATGGAAGAGAAAAGATGTGCAGAATTGTTGTCAACGCCTAAACCTTGTTTGTCAACGCTTGGGCTAACAACGCTTGAACTGTTGTTGTCAACGTCTGAACCATCAACGTCTGAATTGGTCTTGTCAGCGCTTAGATTTACCTTTGTCAGCGCCTGAAGGACCATGCATGTTTGTGTCTGTTGGTACTTGTGGACCACCATTATCTTTACCAGCAGCAGCAGCAGCAGCAAAATCATCTGTCCAAATGGGAATTGTAACATATTCTTGTATAGGAGATGTCTTTTCTGCTTGTGATCCAACCTTTTTATGAACCTGTGTACCTGAAACATCAACAACTTGTTCCTCCATAACATTTAAAGTTACCTTCACAATGTCTGGATTAGTGACAGGCATATAATTTAAAGTTCTAGATAAAGGTTCCAAGTCAAACAACCAATTAGGACCACTTTCAGGATCACTAGGTTTATTTTCTAAAAACCTAACATGTACTCTTTCAAGTATACGTTTTTCTTCTTTAAGATAAACCCTATATCCCTTGCTCTGCACTGAATACCCCATGAAGTAGCCTTCATCACCTTTTGCACTAAATTTCCCTAAGGCATCACTAGTATCTAAAACTACTACATGACAACCAAAAGGTCTGAGAAAACCAATATTAGGTTTTCTTCCCCAAAGTAACTCATAAGGTGTTTTGTTCTGAATTTTGTTAACCAATGCTCTATTTTGAACATAACAAGCTGTATTGACAGCCTCAGCCCAAAAGGCTATAGGAAAATGAGCATCAGCCAACATTGTTCTGGCTGCTTCAATTAGGGTTCTATTTTTCCTCTCAGCAACCCCATTTTGCTGTGGGGTTCTGGCAATACTAAATTGCCTAGTAATTCCTTTCCTGGCACAAAAATCATCTAGCTTCTTATTCCTAAATTCACCACCATTATCACTCCTAAGCATTTTAACTTCATTGCCAGACCTCTTCTCAATCTGAGTGATAAAATCAATTAGAATATCAGTTGTGTCACTCTTCATAGCTAGAAAGAATGTCCAAGTAAACCTAGAGAAGTCATCTGTGATGACAAAGCAATATGACTTACCATTCAAACTTTCTATATTGGTTGGACCAAAGAGGTTCATGTGTAGCATATGAAGAGGTCTAGAACTAGTATGCACCTGTTTGGACTTAAATGAGACCTTGTGCCGCTTGCCTTTAAGACATGCAACACAAGAGTGGTCATTATGGAAGGCCTTCTCAAGCAAACCATCAACCAAGCCAAGTCTCACAAGCCTATTTATATTTTTAAAATTTATGTGCCCTAGTCTCCTGTGCCATAAATTACTCTCATCTACTGAAGCTTTAGCATAAAAACAAGACATATTATTATTCATTTTAATCCCATTTAGATTCACATTGTATATGTCTTTATGCCTAGGTGTTCTATACTCAATATAATTCTCATCAGGGATTTTATAATCCTTGCTTAACACCAAACACTCAGTATCAGTAAACAGAACTTTATTTTTGTTATCACAAACTTGTGATACACTAAAAAGATTGTAATCAAGTTCTTTTACCAGAAATACGTTTTCAAAACGCAAGTTCTTGGTGAGAAGGGTTCCTTTGCCTGTGATAGTACCATATCCGCCTCTAAAGTATACCTTATCACCATCCTTAATGGGAGTGAAGTTGGTCAAATAGTCTTCCTTCCCTGTCATGTGCCTTGAGCATCCACTATCCCAATATCCATAATCATTGACCTGTCTTTGAATGCCCTGCACATAAAGAAAACAAATTAGTCTTCTTTGGGAACCCAAGTCTTAAAAGACTTGGATTCATCTGGTTGTTCAATAAGAACAGACTTAGTTCTCACAACAACCCTATTCTCATCCTTCTTAGGATGAAATACCCAGTTAACCCCAATAGGTTTTGTAATGACCTTTGAAATGTAATTAAATCTGTTGCAAGTCATTGAAATCCCATTATCATTAGGGTTTTGATCTTTCTTGGGTCTCCATGTTAAGCTTGAAGAAGCTTTAGACCTCTTACCCTGTGGTTGCAAATATTTAGGTCTGGTCACGTTTCTGTCAGCGTTGGAATTGGTCTTGTCAACGCTGAAATTACCCTTGTCAGCGTTGAACCTAGGGTTTGCTACAGAAACCCATTGCATATTAGACCAAGTGTTTGTCTTTTGAAATGGTCTTTGTCCATGAGTGTTAGATCCTCTAGTGAAGAATGGGGCAGGTCTAACAACTTGTGGACTTTGCTCCACACAAGGTTTGGGTCTGACAACGTTTGACTTCCTAACAACGTTGACTTTGTTCCTGTCAACGCTGAATTTGTTCCTGTCAGCGCTGGCTTTGGGAGCGTTGACACACTTGTATGCCAAGTGTGAAAAGCTACCACAAGTGTAACAAGCTTTTCTAGACACAGCCTTAGGTCTAGAAGAGAAGAAGCCTGTTCCATTATTGCTAACTTGGCTCTTGGGTGACCTAGTATTCCTATACATCTCTGCATATTTAATGCTAGGTTTTCTATCAGTGTTGGAGCCAAGATCAATAGCTTTACCAGTGAGTGGGTTAGTAACCTTACTGGGTGTTGACTCATTGGGACTTTCACATAGCAAGCCACCCTTAACAAATAAGGTAGGGTTAGCTTTCTTCCATTCATTCAGGTCAGTCAACTTTTGTTGATACTCTTCAACTGGAGAGACAACTCTTGGTGGAGGAATGAATTCCTCCTCTTGGAATTCTGGCAAACCAGTCCAAGATAAGTCCTTTTGCTGGACACCATAGAAGTCACCAGCTGGTGGTGGAACCAGAGAGTAATCATTCATCCTAATCCCAGTCATGTCCTTAGAATCTCTTTGTTTACTCACACATTCTCCTAGGTTTTGTGTGGCCTTATCAAATCTTTAATTTTAAGGCTAACATTATCTTTATTCTTAATTGCCTCATCTAGCTTAGCCTGTAACTCACCACTAACCCTTTCCATGATGTTTCTAATATCCATACTAGCATTTAACTCATGTTTTAAGATATTTATTTTATCTTTTAAGTCAAATTCCATTTTCTTGTATTCAGAAACTGTCTTCTCAGTTTGAGTGAGAGCTACTTGGTAATTAGACAGTTTGCACTTTTCAGTACTCACATCACTTAATAATCTTAACACCTTATTGTTAAGTTTCTCAGTGTTTAACCTACAACCTTTACTACAAAAAGCATCATTGTATACCTCATTATCAGATGAAGAGGAGGAGTGTGCCATGAGAGCATATTCAACATGATCTTCTTCTTCAACCTCAGCAACCAAAGCTTTATCCTCTTCAACATTCTTAGTCAGAAAGCTCCAATCCCATCCCATACCATCAATTCCTTGAACTGCAACCATGGCTTTGGAATCCTGAGCATTAACAACTTGACTTGAGGGTTTACCAGCATCAGATCTTCTAGGAGATCTGCATTCCCTCATGAAGTACCCCATACGATGACAGTTGTAGCATTCAACTTTGGATTTATCAAATCCAGCTGTGTCTTTTGCATTGAAGATCATCTTCTTTTTAAACCTTCTGTTCCACCTATTTGCTCTTATACTAGCAAGAGCCATGTTCCACTTAATGTCCATCTCTTCCAAGTGCTCATCAATTATCTGCTCAAGGTCCTCATATGTAATCACTGAACCATTGGGCAAAGAAGCAATATAAGCACATACAGTATCTAAATCTAAACCAGCAGGTTTAACTCTTGGGGAGTCACTCTTAAATGTGTCAGCGTCTGAATAGGAGACGTTGACATGACTTGTTCCAGCGCTGATATATGATGATCCAGTAACTAGATGCATGTAAGAGTCCTTCTAATTGAATTGAACTTCACTATGAGAGAAGAAGGCCATGTTACTGGTGGTAGACTTGCTTCCATGCTCTAAAAGAGTTTCATCTTCCAACAGCCTTAGTTTGTTGTAGATGTCATCAAACGTGGAACTTTTATAGGTATTATTGGCAAGAATGGATCTTGCCTCAATCTTCCACGCCTCACCAAGACTTTTAAGAAAAGTAGCATTGATGTCAACATCACCAACTTGTGTCCCCATGAAGGACAATTTGCTTGTAATGTCAAGCAATCTACTTCTCACACTACTCAGCTTCTCATTGGGTTGTGCTTTAAAAACAGCATAATCATGCATGAGTTGCTTTTTCTTCTCTTCTTTAGTGTCTGCATTGCCACCATATGCAACTTCAAGAGCTTCCCAAAGGTTTTTAGCAGATTCATAGCCTCTATATTTATGCTGGTTCTATTGTCCTAAGGAGACTTTCAGAATATTTAGGGCTTTCATGTCGACCCTTTTCTTTGCTATGTCATCAGCAGACACAGCTCTACCATCTCCAGGTTTTTCTTTCTTATCTTCTTCAGAACATCCAGCAACAGCTGATCTTTGAGTAATAGCATCAGCAATCTTTTGGGCTTTATCGAATGTGTTTCCATATTCAATGATCTCCCATAGTGTGTAGTCATAGATCCCCAGATATTGCTCAAAGTTGAATTTCCACAAATCAAAGTTGGTTGCATCAAGCATGGGAATCTTGATGTTTGGTAAAGATGAGGAGGAGGAGGTTATTGCTTCAGACATGATGTTGTTAGGGTTTTTGAGAAAATTAGGGTTTTGGTGATTTTTAGGGTTCTTGTGTTCTTTAAGATCAAAAGTTTCTCAACAAGCTCTGATACCACTTGTTGATCCCAAACTTAGATCGATTTAGCTTTATGTATACGAGATTAGATCAAGTAATACACTTAGAGAAACCTTTGTATATGCTTATGATAATCTAAGTGTTATGCGGAATTAACACTTGAACAAGAACACACAATCATATAAACAAACTTTCACTTTGATTAATGATATCAAACTTGCTTACAATGAAAGTAGTTTACGAATGAAAACTTATATATAACATTAACCTAAAGGTCTTCTTTTATAGACATAAGAAGCCTTGTACAATAATCTACGTATCAGATATTCTAGGTAAAGATAAATATAGAAAATACATTGTTGTTCCTATCTTTACTAGAAGTAATCTAGAATACAATAAACGCGTGGAGTATATCTTCCCATCAGTGCTTGTCTTCAATGTATCAACGCTTGACTTTATCTTGTCAACGCTTGAGCTGTCAGCGCTTGTGTTGCTCTTGTCAACGCTTGTTTTACTCTTGTCAGCGCTCAAGTGATCTGGCCTTAATTTATTCCCAACACTTTTTCAAACTATTTTGAAAGTTTTGGGTTTGTAGACCCGAAAATAATGTCATCAACATAAATCTGCACAAGAAAAATGTCATCCCCATATGTATAAGTGAACAAAGTTAGATCATTGGAACCTTTTGAGAAACTTTTGGATACCAGAAATTTCGAGATCTCGTCGTACCACGCCCTTGGAGCTTGCTTGAGTCCATAAAGTGCTTTGTGGAGATGATACACCTTGTCACAATAATGTGGATTAACGAATCCTTCCGGCTGCGTGACATAGACTTTTTCCTTCAAAGGACCGTTAAGAAATGCTGTCTTCACGTCCATTTGATAAACAGTAAATCCCTTATGTGCATAATAAGCAAGGAAAATCCTGACCGCTTCCATACGAGCAACTGGTGCAAATGATTCTTCAAAATCAATTCCCTCTTTTCTGGCCATACCCCTTAGCCACTAGCCTAGCTTTATTCTTGATGATCGTGTTATCTTCATCCATCTTGTTTTTCCAGATCCATCGAAGATTTAATGGTGTTACATCGTATGGTCTGTCAACAAGTTCCCAGACTTTAAGTCTTTCAAATTTTTGAAGTTCATCCGTCATCGATTCAATCCAAGCATGATCAGCTATGGCTTCTTTGATGTTTTTCAGTTCAGCTGTACTCACTGCGAGTGCGAACATACAAACATCACCATCGGTTTCTAGTTGTCGTCTATTACAAACGGACTGTGAAGGGTTTCCAATTACTTGAACCAAAGGGTGATCTCGGGTCCAATGATGTGTTAAAGGATGTCGTTGGTAGAACATATGCATATTTTACCGATCAAAATGGCGAGTAGAAGACTCTCCAGTTTCATGTACCGATGTACCGAATGGGTTGTGAAAATCATCATCGTCAGATAATGCGTTGTCTGCTTGATTTATGTTCTATGGAGCAATGAGAGTAGTTGTGGATGTTTGTAGGATCGATTGTTGAAGTGATACTCTGAGGAGGTAAATCTGCAACAACTCGTGTTGAAGTAGATAAAGTTGTATCCTTTTGTTGACGATGATCGGTATCATCATTCTTATCATGAGTGACATCGGAAGACTTTGATACAACATGTTTCTCCCCCGTGAAACATTAATCAAACATTGGTCCATATAACATTTCCAACTCTTCAATTGTCGTTTCCACTGTCATATTTGCTCTTGGAACATTTCCTTGAACCAGCTTTGAACTTGACGGTTCATTGCTGTGGTCTTGAGTTCCGAGTTCCATGTAGTTGTGCACAGAAGTCTTTTGTCTTTGTGCATCGGGACTTAAACTGCTTTGTTCAAGTGCCATTTCTTGCAGTTCATCAAATCTGACATGAATAGTTTCGACTATCAATTTTGTTCTCTTGTTCTCTATATCCCTTAGACTGAGTTGCATATCCCACTAGAATGCATGCATCACCTTTCTCTTTCATCTTGTCCAGATTTTCATCATCTCGAATTATGTAACACGTACATCCAAAAACATGAAGGTGTTTGAGTGAAGGTTTGCGATCATGGATTATGTGATATGGTGTCTTTTCGTATCTTGGGATAATTAGGGAACAGTTTTGTGTGTAGCATGCGGTTGATACGGCTTCGGCCCAAAAGGATAGTGGTAGTTTTGAAGCGGATAATAATGTTCGAGCAGCCTCAACTAAAGTACGGTTTCGTCTTTCAACAACGCCGCTTTGTTCAGGTGTTCTAGCAATAGATGTTTCGTGTTCAATCCCTTTGTTTTCAAAATAATTCTTCAGAGTTGAATTCAAGAATTCCGTGCCTCTGTCAGTACGTACCACTTTTACTTTAGCTTGAAGACCACGTTGTATTAGTTTAAGGAAGTTGATGAGAACTTCGGGTGTTTCATCCTTAGACCTCAAGAAGTGAGTTCAGGTGTACCTTGAGTAGTCATCGACAATTACCATAACATATTTCTTCCCATTGATGCTTTGAACACGCATGAGGCCACACAAATCTATATGAAGAAGATCTAACCGTCCTTTAGAGATTGGTGTAGTCTTTATCTTGAAACTACTCCGTTTAGCTTTACAAAGCTCACAAGCAGAACAAAGATGATCTTTGATGAATTTCAAGTTTACTCTGATACCAAATGTTGTCCCATATTTTGTGATGATTAACCAAGAAATAAAGAAGAAAGATAGATGAATTCTAGAGAGAGAAAGTAGAGAGAGAAAATAGAGATAGAATGGTGAAATTTAGGGAGGATTAGATTAGAGAGAGAAAACAAAATGACCAACCACCTCCTAACATGCTAGGAGGTGGGTATATATAGTCCACCCACATGCGGGCTTGTTTGGGCTATATATTAATGCGTCGGGCTTTTCTTTTAGTCTTTAGTTACTTATGAATGAACTTTTATCTTAAACTTAAGCCCCTAAAACACGACTAACCTACTACCTATTACAACGTTCTAAAATACGATACATAATACACTTATGACCGAACATTCTTGTTTTACTCAATATTTTGAGGCTAACAAAATTTATTACTCTTTTGAGTTATTTTCTATTGTTATGACTTGTGAACTATGAAGTAATACCCCAGATCAATATTCCGCTGCATAAAGGTAATATGGGGGTGTTACAAGACTAGAAGAGTTAGACATTGTGAGGGATGAGAAGAAGAACTCCCAAAAGAAGAGAATTTAAACAAAATAGACAAGGCAAAGATTTTAAATGAAAACAAAAGGTTTCAAGGAATGTTTAGCCAAAATTGGCAGACAGAAAATCTTGAAAAAGACTGTGGTCAAAGAAAAAAGACCAAAAACGAGCCAAATGTAGGCATATTGTCCGCGGTTCTTTAAAAGAACATGAGGTTCCTTAAATATAAGGATACATGCGACTTTTAAGGAGCCGCATACAGTGGACATGAAAATACAATTTTACAAAGTTTTGAGAAAAAAATAAGACTCTTTCAAGAATTTGAAAATCTTGGAATTTTTACATCTTTTAGCACTAGATTACGCTTTGGTTGCACAAAAGGCAACACACTCACAAAGAGTGTCTTGACAAAGGGTGACAAAATATTTAGATAACATTTTGATCCAATTATAGTCAAGTTTTAGAGGTTGTGATAAATTAAGGTTCAATTTTAAAAAAAAATAAAGTTAGTTAGTGTTAGCACATAGGTTGAAACACACAAAGACTAAATTCATAAAACATCCTCATGAAAACTCATGTAGGAAAAAGAAATACCAGAAATGATATAACAACTAACTATTACAAAGTTAGCTAAACTAGTTTTTGATAGGTAGTCTTCCTTGGCTTGATTTTCTTTTTAAAAGCCTTTATTTTTAGAAAATCGTCATTTATCTCCTAGGAGGTGGAGGACTAGCAAATAAATTCAACAAGAAGTTTTGCAACTTAATGTGAGCCCTAAGCATCTCCAACCTAAGGATATCAATGAGGTAGAAGTTTTTTAAGCAACAAGGACAACTGGTTCCATTGTGCATGAAAAAGTCAAAAAAGTGTGGATCACCTAAGAGTGGGAAATAGGAACACCCAAAAGTGGAGTGTTTGAGGGAGGAAGAGGAGGAGGCATGGTGTCCAATGGTGAGATGGGTGAATTTGGTGGAGTGAATGGAGAGGTAACCAAAGGCTCAACAATATCATTCACAATGGGAATGCTTTGAAGAGGTTGAGGTTTCACATCCAAGAGATGACTAGGAGTGAAGGGTGCGGACAACTCATTCATCCTAGATTGGAATGAAGAGGAGGTAGAACCATGTGAATGGTTAGTACCATGAGTTGAACTTGTCTTGAATGTTGCAAGAGATGGTGAGGGTGATGAAGAAATGAGAATTGGAGAAATCTCATTTTTGGGTGTATGAAAAGATGAAGAACCAAGTTTAGAAAACTTGATCTTGATCTTAAGGTTTCTTTTGGATGAGGATTGTTTGAAGGAATTTGATGATTTTGTGGACATCATGGTTGTGTGACAAGGTTTAGAAAATAAGGCTTAGAGGATGAAGAAAAAGATCAACCAAGGGAGGTTTAAGAAGGAGAAGGGATGATCCAAACTAGTAATGGGTTCTAAATCATTTTGATGAACTATGAAATTAGGTAGGCTAATTTGGGAAAAAGCTTATTTTTAGAAAAAAATTCATCAATGTTTATAAAGATTTAGAGAACACAGTGTAAAGAAAGATTATGTCGAAACCAGAGCATGACGTTTCATAGATAGGACCGCGGCTCTTTATCCCTAAGGAACCTCCCCATTATTAAAGAACCGTGGGCAGTGGCCTTAGAAAAGTGATCTTCCAGCAATTTTCAAAAGCCCAGATTTTTCACAAGGGTATTACAAGCCTAAGTAGACTATTAACCAAAATCTAGAAAGCTAACTAACACATAAAATGCACAAAGTCATGCACATCGAAAGATCGATAGCATGAACGAATTAGGATTAAAATATCTAGTAATCTAACACAAAGTATTAGATAGAAAACACCAAAACCTAAAAACAAGAAACATAAATAAGTCCGAGTAACACATGTGGTAACAACCATGAGAAATACTTCAACTCACATTCTTTCATGAACATTACTCTATTGTCTTGATCCTTCCCTTAGGTTCTCTAGAAGATAATGCTTAAGATAGAATTGATAGTCAGAATCAATTTCTAGAGATGACAACGAAGAGATAGTGGATGACAAAGTGTCATTTGAGTTGAAAGGAGAGACATCAAAGATATGAGAGTTCTCTTGATGGAAATTTCCATCTTCATTTGAATCATGCTTGGGCTCAAGTGAAAGGTTCCCTTCAACGGGAAGCATAACACGATCAACGAAGCAAACTAATGATGCATTTAAAGGTGGAAAGTCAATGAGAGCTTTTCTAAGAAGGCGAGAGAGAATCATAGCAAAAGGGAGACTTGAATGAGACTCAAGGAGAACAAATTTAATTCTTCTAGCTATGAAAAATGCAAGGTTGTATGGGGTGGATGTTGCAACACAATACAACATATGTGCAAGACAAGCAGGCACATAGTTGCGATTTCCACCAAGACACATTGCATTTCCCAAATGATTTCGGCCCAAGGGATCATAAAATCATTAAGATCGCTAGTGAGTAATTCCCAAGGAGTGAGAGCACTAATTTCTCCTTCAATTTTATCAAGAATAGGATGTTCATGAATTTTGGCAATGGCAAAAGAAATGGCCGAAGGAGAAGGTAGTTCGATCACATAATGCACATCAATAGATGCCGATTCCAAAGAGTTGATACTCCAGGCATCGGTGAACCTACATTGACCATTGTACGAAACATTGTGAATTTTTACAAATTCTTCAAGAGTTTATACAAAGGTTTTCCCCTTGATGGAAAATCTTATCGATAAACCATTATTTATGCACATTAATGTGAATGAGCTAAAGAATTCCAAGAGAAAGTAGGGAAAGATTGGCTCATCAATATCAAACAAACAATCAAAGCCAATGGATTTGAACATGAATCGAATGAAGTCAAGTCCAAGGAAATTAAAAGGAACACTTCATGAAAACTACGAGATTCTAAAGACCAAAAAGTATTTTTGAGGGAACGAGATTGACATGAGGAAGAAAGAGTAGGCAGTATTCTCTAGTTTTCTGAGTTTCCAAATGCATGATTAGGTACCTAAACATAAAAAAATAATGTTCCAATCACTCTTATGTTACATAATGACTAAAAGTCAAAATCATGAGAATGTGTTTAGTCAATTTCTTGACAAACAAAGGGTTAATCCTTATCATTTCCATGTTCACAATGTACCCAATTCATCATTGACTAGATCATATTAGCTATGTAAAATAAATCATGAACTTGAACAAAGGTTTTCAAAAACTTTTTTAGGTAAGTATTAACAATGCAATTACCAATTTGTTCATGGATTCATATCAATTCCATCATTTAACCAAAAATATTTAGTCAAAATTCCGATTGTTCTACAAGTGGGTTTTAGTGAAATCGCAATGAATTCGAACCTAATGAATCATAGTAATATAACTATGTCAACCCACATTCCTAGCAAGGTTCTAATTCAATATTAATTTTAAAAATCCCTAATTATGAAAATAAGAACCCTAGATCAAATTAGTTGAAATTGAATGAATGTACATACAATTAATTGATGTTGGAAGATGGATGAGTGAAACCCACAACTTGGAATCAATTAATCTTGAGTGATTGAAGCTTTTGATGGATCAACGATGGTGGAAATAGTGAAACCCGTCGCCTCTGTGGAGAAGAAAGGGAGGGTTTGTTTTTAAATAATGAAGTTTAATAAAAACTGATTATTTTAGTCACCTGGTGGGGCCGCGGTTCCTTATCGATATTGAATCGTAGCTTGAACCGTGACAGTTAAAGAACCGCCCACAGTGGCAGGTTTTTAACATAGAAAAACAAAGAAATTTTCAACACAAGTTTTTTCTAAAATACTTAAAATATATCTTAAGCCTTTTGGAAATCATTGGACTACTTTAATACTAGGTGCTAATGCCTTAATGAAGGATTACGAGTTAAATCAAAATCAAAAAAAAACCGAAACGGAGAAACGACTACTCGTAGCAAAGAAGCAAAGAAGAGAGAAACCAAGGGGAGTGAATCAAGACGAAGATCCATGCTCAAGAGACAAGTGACAATCTTCAAGTTATAGTAATGAAGAGCTTGTGTCATTTATAGGGTGGTTTAAGACGTGCCTTTCCAGCGAAAACGGCTTTGGTAATGAACCATACCAAACAATTTTGTAAAATAGATTAAGATCAATTTTAAAAGTAGCCTTAATGCTATTTCAAACTATGAGCAACGTATAGATTCACTTTCTCTCCCATATGATCGGACAATTATTATTGCTAGGGTTTACAATAACAATATCCTTGGAATATTTGAATTCCAAATGTGTAATATCCTAACTACAACTTATGGAGTAGTTTAGTATCTCAAGGGATTAATCAATCATCCTAGAGATGAGCTCAATTGCACATATTACACATGATATAGGGCATACTAACCGTATGGGTGCAAACCATGGAAATCATGCTTGATACTTTAAGCTACTACTAACTCACTCTACATCTCTGAGGTGAGTCAAGTATCTAAGAAATGAAGGTTTGAGAGGGTATAAGAAAACAATCACATACCACAAACAAATGTCAAGGCAAGGATGCCAAGAACAAGAACAAATTCAAGTAATGATCAAAAGAATGATCAATAGGGCGTGTGGAAGGACGAAAACGTACCTTAGCCACAAAATGCATTCCAAGTCTTCAAGGAATCAATGCAATGCCCAAACATGACCAAACTGACTACTAAATCTTCAAGGACTAGTATCACTCTCATCCATCTTGGTATCATCATTCAATGATGTTGGAAATCAAAGAAGATGAGTCTTCTACAAGTGTAAGTAACTCAATCCACAATCAATTAAATAATTATTCTTTATGAGTACCTACACATAGCAAGATACAAACTAGTAGATATATTTCAAGGATAAATCTAAAATGTATAAATACTACTAATCTAGATGAGATGCTATATTATCAATTAAAAGGCCTAATTTTAATGGAAAAATAGTTTTGACCAAAGAGAAACTTTAGTATAACGAAACATTCTAATTTGAGGATACAATGGATCGATCCAAGTTTTAAAGTATAATATACTTCAAAGATCTTGAGTGACCATCGTTCTGATACCAATTGTAGAAACTAGAAGGGGGGGGGGGGTTGAATAGTTTCTCTTCGGTTTATGTCCTAATTAAAATTCCTTTCAATTAGGTTTGTCTCAAACTACATTTTACTTCAAAGTTAGTTGCATAATGATTAGGTTCAATTCTAATGCATTAACAATGACAAATAGTTGTTGTATGTGATGTAATAATGAAAGTAAGTAAAGAGTAAGGAAAGAAACAACCTAATAGGAAGACACCAAGATTTAGAGTGGTTCGACAATGGAGCTCTATCTTCGTTCCTACTCTACTCCTCGAGTACACCTTTGATGAGATGGAATTTATACATGATCTCATCATTCTTTTCGGGCTTTAAATACATAAAAATGTCATAAAATACCATATATATGCTTGTGTTTGTTTACTTGTGTATTTTAGGTATGGGTATCATGAAAAAGACAAAAGATCACAAGAAACAAGGAAAAACGGACACGAGAAACGAAGCCGTACAAAGAACCGGGCCCTAGTTCATGTTTTATCCAAGATCTACCCTTGAAGACTTGAAGAAATACAAGATTGATCCTCAAACAATGAAGAAATGACACTTAAAACCCTTGTGAATTCATAATTACAAGTTTGGTCCCTTAAGTTTGTCAAAATTACAAAAATGGTCCTTCAACTTTGAATAAATGGCAAGATTAGTCCCTCATCAATTCTAATTTGTCAATTATGATCCCTCATGAAGTCAAAGAAACATTGAAGAACTTTAAAGATCAAGAAAGTCCAAATGCAGTCCCTCAAGTATGGAGAAATGGCAAAAATAACCCTTGATATCTTTTTGGAAAAGTTTTGTGCCAAAAGTGTGAAGATGAAAACTTATTTAACAAAGGGGATGAAGCTTTGTTGGCAGAAAACATGTTATACACCTTTTTCCAAAGAACAAGGACCAAAGCTGCCTATTTAGAAGTTTAAACTCCTAAACACGCGCCAAACAATAACCCTCCCCTAAAAACGGATCAAAAGAACTTACTGTAGCATGTATGAACCCAGATTTTACTTTTTACCAACAACGGGTAAAATGAAATTGGGAGTTCCCCCATGTGATTCACACATGCAGAAACCCATCCCAACATTAAATCCCTCTTCTCCACTCATCAATGGACCCCACACCCTAAACCGTTACCCCGTCACATCACAACTTTCTCTCCAAGTAATCTGAGGTGTCAAGATCAACAGCTAAGAGTCATAGCTTAACTCCAAAGCTAAAATGAACGTCCTTGATCATTTTATACAGCTCATATCAAGGATTCGTCTAGAAGCACTCAAGGGCAATATTGAGAAATCACATCTAGGGTTTATGAATAGTGTTATGTTAGCATTTTCCTATAAAAGGATACCTCAACCTGTGAGAGTCCCTTTGTTCCAGATTTTGGCTATAATCTTTGTAATTCCTTGTTATTTAAATAAAATTTGAATTTCCTAAAATTTGTGAAATCTCTTTTGTGTTTATTAAAAGTTGGTGTTTGAATAGCTGAAATCTGTTTTCCATTTGATCTTTTAGACCTTCCTTAATCTTGTGGTTAAGGCACGTCTATGTTTGAAGGTTTTCAAAGGTTCAAAAACCTTGAAATCCTAGGTTCTGTTTTAGTTATTATCTTGTACTAACCCTTAGCCAAAAGCCTTAAGCTCCTTCAAGCTTGTTGACACCAAGCCTGAGAAGAGTTTTAAGCTCTTGGTTGAGTTGTTTGCTCATTTGTGTTGAAGAAATATCATAATCAAAACCTTGTTCTACTTTGAACATCAATAGGTTTTGATCTTCCTTTTTGAAGAACCTTGGTCTTGTTCAAGTTGTTGAACAAGGTCCAAGGAGCATAGCTGGTCCTCCTAGGATGTTGTGGAGGACAGGTATAATCCCTTGTTTAAGTTTCCCCTAAAAATTTCATGATATTGCCTGTTTTGGATTTTGTGCTTTGATTTTGTGTTCTTGTGTTTATGGTTGTGATTTTTGTGTTTGAATCTGTTAGTAGTCATCTAGGAAGTGTGTTTAAGTCATAAAATCAGTAGGTTATTAGTTGAAATCACAAGTTGCTTTGAAAAGTGGTGGATTAAGGGCTGTTTGGGATAACAGCCTGTTTTGGATTTGTGTTATTTTGAGTTGATGCTTTGTGTTGCTTTGTGTTGAAACTTGTCTCATAGGTGCTAAGTGACATTTATCTGCAAGCTTTGTGCATATAAACACCTAGAATCAACAATAGGCTCTAAAAATCTTGTAAACTTGTTGAAATTGGCTGTGGTTTAAGGGACACCTAGTTCTAATCATAGACTAGGGCTAACAAGTGATTAAACCTAGTTAGTTACACCAGGGAAGTAGGATTTGAGTGTTGAAATTGGATCTTTGGTCATTTATATCAACAAAGTGTGCATGTGTTATTGAAGTTCATATCAGCAAGTGTAATCTGCTTTGATCTTGTTCCATACTTTGATTCAGTTATTGATTTAAGTTTGTTTGTGCATAATAACAGTTTATATAGCTTGTGTATGCATCTGGTTGAATTTGGAGTGCTTATTCTAGCTTAAAACTGCTTAAGTGTTCATAACTGCTTAATATCCATGTCTGTGCTAGGTCTGAGCATTGTTTGATTTTTCTTTGCTAATTGGTGATACTGAAGTGTGTTTTTGTGCTTGATTGTGACTCCTTGTGATTAATTGATCACTTGGGTGCCCTTGTCTTCCAATAAAACATACAGAATCTCTCTAAAATCAAAGGTCAAATAGTCAAGGTAGTGGGAACCAGTTCCTACTGAAAGTTCCCCATGCTAGTGTTAATTGGACATCAGCTTATCAATAAGCTATTTTAGCTTATTTTAACCAGCAACAACTTTGATTTTGTAATAGGTGCTCATTATTTGACCCATTTGTTCATACTGGAGCAATTGGTGGGTTGACTTTAGGGTTTGACTAGAAAACCAACTTTATTGACTTTTTCATAAGTGCTTATTGGCTTATTCCAGCTTTTTGGTTTTGCTTACTGGATTTTGGTTGATTGATTTGGCTTATTGAAGTCATTTGTAACATTTTGCAAGTTGAATCAAGTCCTGAGGTTCCCTAGAACTAAAACCCGACTATTTTATCTTTTAGTGAATTTGTACTTGGCTTATTTCTGGCTTATTGAGTGTACTTTTTCAAAATTTCTTTTTACAGATCTTTTTAGTATCCCAAAAGAAGGTTGTGTGTCAAATTAGAGCTTATGGAATTAGCTTATTGCTTAATGGGCTTAATGGCCCAATAAGAATAAGCTATTTGTTCATTAAGCTGTGATAAGCTCACTTTCAGCTTTTGGGCCTTCATAGTTTTGTGTTTAGAATTAAATTTTGAGTCAGATAGTGCTTTTCCAAGTCGGCTTATTTTGACTTTTTAGGCTAAAAAGCCCAATAAGCTTGACTGTTTTGGGTTTTAGCCCATTTGGGCGCCCATCAGGGGTATTCTGGTCATTTCACTTTCATTTTCTGATTATTTAGGTTAAAATAAACTAGTTTGCAAGTTTTTAGAATTTTTTTATAATTTTTGGATTTTAAATATTATTTTAATATTATTTTATTATTATTATTCAAATTTCACATTTTTTCACTTTTTATATTTTTCTTAGCTTAAATACATTAAAATAGGAATTTTGCAACTTTTAGATTAATTTTATCATCTTTAGATTAATTTTATAATTACTTTAAGTTTTAATAGTTTTTAAATCATTTTAAATAGTTTTTATTAGTTTAAAAATTTATAAAAATAGTTTTTAATCTTTTTAGGTCATTTTAGAGGTTTACCAATTGAAAAATCTTTATTTGGGCTTTTTGATAATTAATTTGATTTTTAGGGCTTTAATTAGCATTTAAAAATTAAATATTTAATTTATTAAAAGGTTTGAAAAAGTTTTGATCATTGGTAAACTCTTAGTTTATTTATTTTGATTTTTGGTGAATTTTTTGTAATTTTTAGAATTAATTTTTTATTTTTCCTCATTTTACGGTTTTACGTGTAGTCGTAGTAGTAATTAATTTCACGTCTTCGTCATTCTCTTTTCTCATCCCCTTCTATCCAATATTAATCTCAAACCAATTACAAATTATTCACACACATATACCTCCTTGGGAAACGAACTTTCACTTCATTAGGGTCATTTGTACACGGTTTTCGTAAACCGTCGTATTTAATACTTTCCCTACTTTACGCTCTTTGTTTTCCTAAACAAGAGTTGTAATTTACTACAATCATTTTGGCGCCGCTGCCGGGGAGGTGTGTCGTGATTAATTTGTCTTGTTATTTTTAATATTAACCATAAATAGTATTTGTATTAGTAGAAATCTACTAATACGTATTATTGGTTTTTTTTTGTTTTTCTTGTGAAATTATTATTACTATATTGTATTAAGTATCACAATCAATTCAAAATATCTCAAAAAGTGTGAAAACACAACCTTAATTGGGATTTGATCTCCTAATTATTGTATTCAAATCTCAAACAAAAAGAAAAAGGCAAAAAATAGATAAATACTTTCGTGAAGCTCAATTTTGAAAAATACGAACTATAAGGTGGGTATAAGGCGGGTATTATAAAATATACCCTAAGGAAAAAGGCTCTTAAGTGCTTCGCGCCGCCTCTTTTCCCCGCTTGCTTGTGAGTATTTTAAGATTGAAGGCTAATCGAGGGTTTTGTCGCCCAAAGTATTATTACGTATTATATATTTGCTTGGTTTCTTTGTGATTAAACCCTCTTGAACAATTTGGTTTTCACCAAACTTCTAAAGTCATACGAAGGCGTTCACTCCACGTGATCGTTTTCATTCTTTTGAGGCTTCTTTAATCAAGAGTTTGATTCGAGGAGAGATTTGGTAGATTGTTGTCTACAAAGATACACCAAAATCCAAAAAAATTAAAAACAATCAAAAACACAAAAAAATTGAAAATTCACAAAACACCCAAAAATAATCTTCTTTGCTCACCTCCCATTCTACGTGAAGTTTATGCTAACTCGTAGTCAAGCTAAACGAGCTCGTAAACGTCGTCAAAATTAAGGAAATCAAGAGACGTTGATTGAAGAACAAACTCCAATTGTTGAACCTATTGTAGAACAAGAAGTCGTCATGGCTAATCGTACTATGATGGAGTTGCTTCAAGCACCCACCGAGGGTTTTGGAGAGGCCATTGTGATTCCCGCTATCCTTGCGGAGAATTTCGAGATTAAGACGGGTTTAATGTCGATGTTGCAAGCTAATAAGTTTAGAGGTCATGAGAAAGACAACCCGCACTATCACATAAGGAATTTTAATCGTCTCACCGCTACTAGCAAGTTTAAGGATGTTCCACATGACGCCATTAAGATGATGTTGTTTCCATACTCGTTAGATGGACCCGCTAAGATTTGGCATGAGAAAGAACCGCCAAATTCAATTTTGACATGGGGTGATCTCGTTTCTAAGTTTGTGAACAAATTTTTTCCACCATCTAAAACAACACATTTGATAAATGAGATTTCAGATTTGTACAACGAAATAATGAAAGTTTTTCAATGGCATGGGAACGATTTTAAGAAATGTTACATGAATGTCCACACCATGATTTTTCGGAATTGCATCAAGTTGATACTTTTTATAATGGGCTTAATGATCATGAACGAGATTACTTGAATGCCGCCGCGGGTGGTAATTTTTTGTGCAAAACGACCGATGAAGCTTTAAAGATTATCGAGAATAGATCTAAGGTTTATAGCCCTCGTAACACACCGAGTGTTGCCAATTTGGGTTCGTCATCGTCGTCATCGTCTCGTAGCATTAATGCCTTACATGATGAAGCTAATGAGGAAAATCGGTTTTTCGATAGATTTGCTAATCTTATAACTCATTGGAAAGCACAAGAGGCTTTGAATTCCGCTTCGGTTAAAGCGGTTGAAAAGAGTTGTTTGTCTTGTGGTGGAGCTCATGATCTTTCCGAGTGCATTACCGCCGGTGGTAACACTTCGAGTGCTTATGTAGCAACGGGAACTTACAACCAAAACGGCCAAGGTTCCCGCCCAAATCAAGCTCCACCAAATCAAAATGCTAATAACTATCGGAACAACAACCAAGGTGGTAATTATCAAGGCAATTCACGTAACTACAACAAAGGGAATTATCAAAGTGGGAATGGACAAATCACTAATCAAAACCAAAACCGTGATTTTCAAAACACTACACAAGGTTTTCAAAATGCTCACACTAAAAATCTTCAAGGAGAATTTTTGGATTATGCTAAAGCAAATGATGCTAAATTTGATAACATGCAACGTGAGATGATTAACTTAAGATCCGAGTTGAAAAACGAGCTTAAAAACGAACTTGCTAATGAACTTAAAACTCATGCAAATAAAAGGGAGGGAAATGTTCAACGTCTTCAACAAAATCAACAAAAGATGGAACAAGGACAACATGAGATTAAGCAAGAATTGTTAAAAGCGGATGGTCGAAAAGGAGCATATTAAAAGCCCACGAAGTACCGCTCATGCCACACCTACGGTTGAACCAATACCAATCATGGAACCCGAGATTCCAAGGCCGTTGCATAATGTCCAACCCACACCACCCTTACCTTACCATTCGAGACGAAACAAAGAGAAATTGCAAGAACGTGACAAACAACAAATCGAGCTTTTTATAAAAATGTTTCAACAAGTGCATTTTGATGTGAGTTTAGTTGACGCGTTGTTATATATGCCTCGTTTCGCTTCCACTTTTAAAAGTATGATGAGCGATAAGGAAAAGCTTTCAAAGCTTGCTAATTGTTCTTCGGTTTATCTTAACCGCATACCGGAAAAAGTTGGTGACCCCGGAAAGTTTCTCATTCCTTGTGACATATAAGATATGAAAGAATGCCTCGCTTGGCCGATCTTGGTGTGAGCATTAATTTGATGCCATTTTCCATTTGGAAATCGCTTTTGCTTCCGGCTCTTACTCCCTCGAACATGTCTATCGTGATGGCCGATCATTCTACGATTTTAGCATGTGGAGTAGCCGAAGATGTTTTCGTGAAAGTGGGGAAGTTCTACTATCCCATTGATTTTATAGTAGTTGACATCCCCGCGGATCCTCAAGTTCCTCTAATTTTAGGTCGTCCATTTTTAGACACCTCGAGATCGCTTATCGACGTTCATGCAAGAACTATCACTTTGAGATTCAACGAAGAGGAACTTGTTATAAACGTTACTCAAAACTCAAAACCTTCTCATGTTTATGCAATCGCTACCATCAATCACATTGACTTAGTTGATGTGGTTTGCGATGAGTTTTCACAAGAAGTGTTAGGTTTTTCTGATAGCTCGTCAAGTGGCAATCCCACTATTTTGGATCCGATTCTTGCTAATTCTACACCAAATCTCACTCCATTCCAAGGAGGCGATTTTATTGCAAATGAAATAGACAATGAAGATGAGGTGTTTATTAGTGATGATACTTCTATTCCACCATTTCTTCCGCCGATGGAAGTTATGAGTGTTGAACCAAAATCTTCAATCGAGGAACCACCTATCCTTGAATTGAAAGATCTTCCTTCTCACCTTGAATACCCATTCTTGGAAGGTGATGACAAGTTGCCGGTTATTATTGTAAGAGGTCTTGCTAATGATGAAAAAACCGAGCTCTTGAAAGTTCGTAAAGCTCATAAAGGGGCAATTGCGTGGAAAATTTCCGACATTAAGGGTATTGACCCAAAATTTTGTACTCACAAGATTTTAATGGAGGAGGACTACAAACCCGCAATTCAAAGTCAAAGAAGGGTGAATCCCAAAATTCACGATGTCATTAAAAAGGAAGTTTTGAAACTCCTTGACGCGAGAATGATTTATCCTATCTCCGATAGCCCATGGGTGAGCCCAATCCATTGTGTCCCTAAAAAGGGAGGAATGACCGTTGTTCCTAATGAAAACAACGAGTTAATCCCACTCGTGTTGTGACCGGTTGGAGGGTGTGTATTGACTACCGTAAGTTAAATGACGCCACTCGTAAAGACCACTTTCCTTTGCCCTTAATGGATCAAATGTTGGAGCGACTTGCGGGAAATGAATTCTATTGCTTTTTAGATGGTTTTTCCGGTTACTTTCAAATCCCTATCTACCCTCGTGATCAAGATAAGACTACGTTTACGTGTCCTTATGGAACGTTTGCTTATCGTAGGTTGCCTTTCGGACTTTGTAATGCACCGGGTACGTTTCAACGGTGTATGATGGCAATTTTTCACGATATGATTGAGAAGTCGATGGAAGTGTTTATGGATGACTTTTTGGTGTTTGGCAATTTGTTCACGTCGTGTTATCTAATCTCGATCAAATGTTAAAACGTTGTGAAGAAACCAATCTTGTGCTTAATTGGGAAAAATGTCATTTCATGTGTAAACAAGGAATCGTCTTAGGACATAAAGTCTAGAAAGCGGGGATTGAGGTCGATAAAGCTAAGGTAGACGTCATCGCCAAGTTACCTCATTCCAAAACCGTTAAGGGAGTTAGGAGTTTCCTAGGCCACGCGGGCTTTTATCGTCGTTTCATCAATGACTTTTCGAAAATCTCTCGACCTATGACACACCTTCTCGAGAAGGATGCTCCTTTTAATTTCAATGAGGATTGTGTTAAATCTTTCGAAACTCTCAAATGGAAACTTACCGAAGCTCCCATTCTTGTTGCTCCTAATTGGGAATTACCCTTACAAATCATGTGTGATGCAAGTGATTATGCTATAGGGGCCGTCTTAGAGCAACGTTATGAAAAGCATTTCCGTCCTATCCATTATGCTAGTAAGACGATGACTGAGGCTCAATTAAAGTATACCACAACGGAAAAGGAATTCCTTACCGTGGTCTATGCTTTTGATAAATTTCGAACTTATCTCGTCTTAACTAAAAGCATCGTGTATACCAACCATTCGGCTATCAAGTATCTCTTAGCTAAGCAAGATGCTAAGCCGAGATTGCTTTGTTGGATGCTCCTCCTCCAAGAATTTGATGTCACCGTGCTTGAAAAAAAGGAGCTGAGAATCTAGTGGCCGATCATCTCTCTCGTCTAGAAGATCCTCACAAAGATGTTTTCGAGAACAAGGAAATCACTGAAAGATTTCCTCTCAAGACTCTCGGTGTAGTGGATTCTAAAGACACCACCCCATGGTTTGCCGACATTGTAAATTACCATGGGAGAATTTCATAATCAAGGGTATGACGACACAACAAGAGCAAAAATTCTTTCATGATGTCAAGTTCTATTTTTGGGACGACCCTTATCTCTTTCGGGTTTGTGCGGATCAACTCGTTCGACGTTGTGTTTTTGGTGCCGAAGCTTCTAATATCCTTAGAGCTTGTCACGAGGGACCCACGGGTGGTCACCACGGTGCAATCTCACGGCTAAGAAAGTGTTCGATGACGGTTTCTTTTGGCCTTCTATCTATCGTGATGCACACGCACTTGTGAAGTCGTGTGATTCGTTCCAATGTCAAGGAAAATCGTCTCAACGTGATGAAATGCCGCAAAACATAATTCAAGTGTGTGAGATTTTCGACATTTGGGGCATAGACTTTATGGGGCCGTTCCCATCGTCTCATGGTAACAAGTATATCCTCGTCGCGGTGGACTACCTTTCTAAGTGGGTGGAAGCTAAGGCTTTACCTACTAATGATGCTCATGTTGTAGTGAAGTTTTTGAAGCAACTATTCTCTCGGTTCGGAACCCCTCGTGCTATTATAAGCGATCGTGGAACCCATTTTTGTAATGACCAATTCGAGAAGGTCTTAAAGAAATATGGAGTTACTCATCGTCTTTCTACGGCTTATCACCCGCAAACGAGTGGGCAAGTCGAGGTTTCGAACCGAGCTTTGAAGAGGATTTTAGAGAGGTCGATTGGAGAAAACCGTGCTTCATGGTCCGACAAACTCGATGACGCGTTATGGGCCTTTAGGACCGCTTATAAGACACCTATCGGTTGCACTCCTTATAAGTTAGTCTATGGGAAGAATTGTCATTTGCCCATTGAATTGGAGCACAAGGCATATTGGGCCCTTAAGCATGCAAACTTTGACTTAAAGACCGCAGGAGATCACCGGAAAATACAATTGAATGAATTGGATGAACTAAGAGACAATGCTTATGAAAATTCATTTATTTTCAAAGAAAAGACTAAAAAGTTTAATAATGCAAAGATTAAAAACCGGGTTTTTAATGTTGGTGATCAAGTGTTACTTTTTAACTCTCGACTTAAGATATTTTGCGGGAAATTGAAATCTCGTTGGTCGGGTCCTTTCACCATTACACAAGTGTTTCCTTATGGGACCATCGAGCTAGCTCAAGATGATGGTCCTAACTTCAAGGTGAATGGACATAGGCTTAAGCACTACTTTGGTGGGGAAATTCCTTCAATGGTTGACCTCGACCAAGTCACCTTCCCCAATGATAATTAGCATTGAGGGGATCGAGTCGAGCTCATGACTCGGTAATCAAAAACGAGGTGCCTCGTGGGGGAGCTCCCATGCTTATCCTTTTATGCTTACTAATAACTAATTAGAGGGGATTTGTGCCCTTCCAACTCGTTGTCTCGTGGTTGTTTGTGACTGTGTTATCTATATCATCATCATCTACGATTAAAGACTCTAGTGTTCGTTTACGTGAGCCTCCATCGTTTGCTTGAAGAAGTTTTTCACGAATCCATGACATATCCTTTATTGTTCTAACAATTATCTTTTAGCATAATTAATAAACGGCTTTAGATATATTGTTGATCACCCTTTCCATGCTAGATCCTAAGCATTCGATTCTTCGTTTCTAGTATGGGGGTGCTCCAACTTTAGACTCGAAACATTGAGGACAATGTTTACTTTTAGTATGGGGGGTGAATAGATACTCGCTTTGCTACGCCCTCACGTTTTCCAACTTTCAACATTTTGTTGCTAATAAGGCTAAAAATGGCTAAATTTTAAAATTTTTTCTTAGTTTTCATAAGTGTTTTTAAGACACGAATGTATATTTTCCGATGGATAGAATAAGAGCTAATTTTTGACTTGATGGGCATTTGGAGCCATTTACATTCCTTAACCCGCTCAATTCAAGTTTTGCTAGACTTTTATATAGGGAACTTTAAAACGCGAAAGTCTTAGCTCATTAGGGTTAAGAACAAGAACTTTTCACAAGTTCCTATAACTGATCCTAGAAAGTCACTTATCAAGGGAACTATAAAATGCATTCTCTAAAGTTGAAAAAGTCCAAGAAAGTGCAAGATCCTATAGGTGGCTTGAAAACCCAAAACTTTGATTTGATATAGTCTTAATGAAAGCTAATCCAAATTTGGCTTAATTTTGACTTGCATGGCTAAGTATTCACGAGTCTCTTTAATTAGAGGTCTTTATATAGTGAAGAACGAGAAGTGATAGAGTTAGACAAGTGATCATGCTAAACGTAGAACATGAAAATGTTCTTTCAAAAACTCATATGTTTTTAATTGTGGCTTTTTCTTCCCATAAGATCAATGCATTAGGAATAAAATAATTGCAATAAGTAAAGTCGTACGATTTGAAAGGTTACTTAGCCTCTAGCGCAAGATCGTTTAAAAGTTGCTCGGGGTTGAATAGAGTTCATAGCCAAGGCATAACTTATTGAAGCGGGACGCGAAGATTGGTGAAGATCTAAAAAGACCCTAACAAGGCATGAGGAGCTCTATTTTTGCTAAAGATCCAAGATGATGTGAAGTATCATTATTCCCAAATCAATATGAAGGATCGAGACACATGACGAAAAGCAATTACTCCCCTAAAGATCATGGAGAAAGTCTATCCAAAAAGACCCTTACAAGGTATGAGGATAAATATATCCAAGTCCGAAAAGGAGGCGGATCGTTGTATATCAAAGTCCAAAATAAAGATTGAAGAAAAATGATGAAGTCGTGGTCCAAATATGAAGAATCTCTTAAAAATGTCAAGTGAAGAAATTCCAAATATATGAAGAGAAGACCATAATTTCAAGAACGTCTTCCCAAGATTTGAAGTATGAAGTACATGCCCAATATCGGTCCGAGAAAGGTCTCAAATCAAGAAACGAGTTATGCCAAGATATGAACTTAAGGAGATACACGAGAAGCCGTTTTAAAAGATTTTGTCCTTCGGCTAACTATCGATTAAATCGTGCTACTTCGCTTTCGGACTAATAACTACTTAAATAAGTCAATATGAATCACTTGTGGTCCATGAAAAATAGTTAAAATATGCTAGTAACCCATTTCCTTTTATAATAACTAGGATTGTGGGGAGAAAAAGTGTTACACAATTTGGACGTATGAGTAGTGTTAGCATTGTGACTTTTACCAACAATGATCTTGTTTTTGCACTTAGCATGGAATGTATGACAATCAAGGATGACGAAGTTTACTCTAAGGGACATTTACTTGTTTCTATTCTTTGACCCTAAAGGTCACATTCATGATGAAAATCATACATTATGTCTTTACACATCTTCGTAGTATTACTGCAAGTCTTTTACTTTTCAATAAAGGTTAATAAAATTGAATTTTGGTGATGCTTAGATACTTTATTCTAGCATTGCGTGAGGGCACAACAATGGTTTAGTATGGGGGAGTGATAAGATGGCATTTATACATGATCTCATCGTTCTTTTCGGGCTTTAAATACACAAAAATGTCATAAAATACCATACATATGCTTGTGTTTGTTTACTTGTATATTTTAGGTATGGATATCGTGAAAAAGACAAAAGATCACAAGAAACAAGGAAAAACGGACACGAGAAACGAAGCCGTACAAAGAATCGGGCCCTAGTTCATGATTTATCAAAGATCTACCCTTGAAGAATTGAAGAAATACAAGATTGATCCTCAAAAAATGAAGAAATGACACGTAAAACGCTTGTGAATTCGTAATTACAAGTTTGGTCCCTTATGTTTGTCAAAATTACTAAAATGGTCCTTCAACTTTGAAGAAATGGCAAGATTAGTCCCTCATCAATTCTAATTTGTCAATTATGGTCCCTCATGAAGTCAAAGAAACATTGAAGAACTTTGAAGATCAAGAAAGTCCAAATTCAGTCCCTCAAGTATGGAGAAATGGCAAAAATAACCCTTGATATCTTTTTGGAAAAGTTTTGTGCCAAAAGTGTGAAGATGAAAACTTATTTAACAAAGGGGATGAAGTTTTGTTGGCAGAAAACATGTTATACACCTTTTGCCAAAGAACAAGGACCAAAGCTGCCTATTTAGAAGTTTAAACTCCTAAACACGCGCCAAACAATAACCCTCCCCTAAAAATTGATCAAAAGAACTTACTGTAGCACGTATGAACCTAGATTTTACTTTTTACCAACAAAGGGTAAAATGAAATTGGGAGTTCCCCCGTGTGATTCACACATGCAGAAACCCATCCCAACATTAAATCCCTCTTCTCCACTTACCAATGGACCCCACACCCCAAACTGTTACCCCATCACATCACAACTTTCTCTCCAAGTAATCTGACGTGTCAAGATCAACAACTAAGAGTCATAGCTTAACTCCAAAGCTAAAATGAACGTCCTTGATCATTTTGGACAGCTCATATCAAGGATTCGTCTAGAAGCACTCAAGGGAAATATTGAGAAATCACATCTAGGGTTTATGAATAGTGTTATGTTAGCATTTGCCTATAAAAGGAGACCTCAACCTATGAGAGTCCCTTTGTTCCAGATTTTGGTTATAATCTTTGTAATTCCTTTTTATTTAAATAAAATTTGAATTTACTAAAATTTATGAAATCTCTTTTGTGTTTATTAAAAGTTGGTGTTTGAATAGCTAAAATCTGTGTTCCATTTGATCTTTTAGACCTTCCTTGATCTTGTGGTTAAGGCACATCTATGTTTGAAGGTTTTCAAAGGTTTAAAAACCTTGAAATCCTAGGTTCTGTTTTGGTTATTATCTTGTACTAACCCTTAGCCAAAAGCCTTAAGCTCCTTCAAGCTTGTTGACACCAAGCCTGAGAAGAGTTTTAAGCTCTTGGTTGAGTTGTTTGCTCATTTGTGTTGAAGAAATATCATAATCAAAACCTTGTTCTACTTTGAACATCAGCAGGTTTTGATCTTCCTTTTTGAAGAACCTTGGTCTAGTTCTAGTTGTTGAACAAGGTCCAAGGAGCATAGCTGGTCCTCCTAGGATGTTGTGGATGACAGGTATAATCCCTTGTTTAAGTTTCCCCTAAAAATTTCATGATATTGCTTGTTTTGGATTTTGTGCTTTGATTTTGTGTTCTTGTGTTTATGGTTGTGATTTTTGTGTTTGAATCTGTTAGTAGTCATCTAGGAAGTGTGTTTAAGTCATAAAATCAGTAGGTTATTAGTTGAAATCACAAGTTGCTTTGAAAAGTGGTGGATTAAGGGTTGTTTGGGATAACAGCCTGTTTTGGATTTGTGTTATTTTGAGTTGATGCTTTGTGTTGCTTTGTGTTGAAACTTGTCTCATAGGTGCTAAGTGACATTTATCTGCAAGCTTTGTGCATATAAACACCTAGAATCAACAATAGGCTCTAAAAATCTTGTAAACTTGTTGAAATTGGCTGTGGTTTAAGGGACACCTAGTTCTAATCATAGACTAGGGCTAACAAGTGATTAAACCTAGTTAGTTACACCAGGGAAGTAGGATTTGAGTGTTGAAATTGGATCTTTGGTCATTTATATCAGCAAAGTGTGCATGTGTTCTTGAAGTTCATATCAGCAAGTGTAATCTGCTTTGATCTTGTTCCATACTTTGATTCAGTGATTGATTTAAGTTTGTTTGTGCTTAATAACAGTTTATATAGCTTGTGTATGCATCTGGTTGATTTCGGAGTGCTTATTCTAGCTTAAAACTGTAACACCCCCAAATTTATACAACTCAGTACAGCGGAAGACTCGTTGGTGTTACGGGATAGCACATTACTCACATCATAGACAACGCATAAAAATCGCGTCGTTTAATAATAAAAGCATTTACATTCATAAATATCAAAGTTACATCGGTCCCAAGTCATTACATTACATACAAAGTTTTACAAAGTATTTGAATGGAAAAATATTATTTAGGTGCGGGCCATGAATTCTTGTCGTCTTCCCGAGAATTACCTTCAAGTACCTGAGATAAAACATGTTAAAAGAAAAGGTCAGCGATAACGCCGAGTGAATTCATAGAGTTTGGTAAAATCCATCAATATAATATCAGTATAAAATATTACTGAAAATCATTTTGTACAAATCATTTTAACAGGCCATAAAATAGCCAAAGTCGTTTTATACAAATCCTTATCGAAAATCATAATATAGGCATTAGCCTTAAAAATCGTTATACGAATCATTATCGTTAAAAACACCATACAATACGTTTCTGCAACGTTGTATAGATTAAATAAAACCATTATATGAATAAGGTTATAAAAAGCCTTAAAACTCATTATACGAGCCAATGTCGTAGAAACGTCATACAATACGTCTTACGACGTTGTATAAAAATAAAAACCGTTATATGAGTATGGTTATGAAAACCAAAACACAAACATAATATCAATAGTATGACCCTGTATTGCTAGTCAGGCAATACATCGTAATTCGAAGCGTCTAATAGTATTTCATTAGTTTTGGATTATTATAAGCCGCATGACATTGTTACCTTACTAAACCAACAACAGGTAGCTAACCCGATACCAATTTTTGCCCATCTAAAGTAGCGTGTCGTCACAAAGGTCACGCTATTGGAAATCTTCTCATACATAAATTCGCTTACCAATCAATGTGGCACGACGGGGATCAACCGTCAAGGCGCGAACTGGGGTGATCGTCCCCAAATAGTACTATTAAATGCATAAGCGTCTACCAACTCCCGGTAGTTCACAATTCATGCTAATGGGACTTTTAGTGACATAACCTAACTCTAATAATCCATTTGATTTCATTTATCGGGTCCATTAATCATTTATCGGGTCATTCAATCATTCGGGTCCAAAATCAATAAACAAACAATCGGGACAAATGGTGTCCAAACTTTTATAAAAACTAACATGTTATCTCCCTCGCGGGTTTATAAAGCATTTATAAAACATTTAAAAGAGTGCGAGGCTATGAACTCACGTTGATATGGGAAGGCGGGTTATCGGCAATTCGGACGTACGGTACGTGCTTCAATCACGGAAACCTAGACAAATAATACTCGTCTTAGACTCATGTCCAATGACTTTATAAAAATACCAATTATGTATACATATGATGATTATATATATATATATATATGATGATCAAGTGGGTTTACATATTCTCGTTTACTCATTTTTAGTGTTATATGTCGATAACTTTTATACTAGCTTACTAGTTTTACCCATTTACGTGTTTTAAGTCCAATAAACTTATTATAAGTTCTTTAACTTGTTTTAATCCATGTTATACTCATATTATCAGTATCTATGCTTTACAAGTTGGGCCTAAATGGGTTAAGGCCAATAATAAGTTCATAAGTATTTTAGTCCATTTTTGTTGTATTATTAGTCCAATAACGTTAATTTAGTCCGTTAATGTCCGTATGTCCTATAGTTCGAGTTTTATCGGTTTTTACTTGTTATACATGTCTATATATCAGTATATAAGTTTTATAAAGTTTTCATTAGACGGGTCCAACCATCTAAGTTTTATTTAACAAAAACGTTAATTTTACGGCGATAGCCGAAAAAGTCGTAAAAATCAAGTTTATAGTTTTATAACTTATTAGTATTATTTCACTACTATTTATATAAGTTATTCATCCATTTACCTTTTTACATATTTATATAAATAAGTTTTATAAGTTAGTGGGTTTTACTTTTACATTTTATACATTATAATTTGAGTGCTTATATAATAGTATTATTCTTTAATTTCCAAAATCTGATTTTTAACTTCACTTTCACCAAAACCGCCATATCTTGAGTTCTATATGGAGATAGAAGCTCAAATGTTTATCACATAAACTACATGATATGTGCTACATTTAACGCTTCTATAGCTACTGTTGAATCATCCTTTAAGTATTTTCTAAAAATCGTCCAAAACAGTAACTTCAGATTTATACCCTAAACTTGTTTTGATCATATCTCACACATTATTTTGATTCCATTGCATGGCCAACTCTCACATGTGTACAAGACCCATAGCTTACTGTAAATCTATTCCACTTCATCATTTTATCAGTTTATGACTTACTTCTTTACTGTTTTATACAGCCATCAAATTTAACCAAGATTTTAACCTTGTTTCTTATGGTTTTTCACCTTTTTATCCATGATTATCAACAACAAATCCCCACATAACATTTTTATCATCATATAATCATCATAAATATATACAATAGGAAATAAAATACATGTTTACATAATCAAAATATTAAAAAGATGAGGAGGACAATCTTTATACCACCATGATGATGTAGGTTGATCAAAACATGGATTTTTGATGGGGAAACTTGTGTTGCACCAAGACCATCTTCAAGACCTCCAATCTTCATCAACTCCTTGTGGAAAATCAGCCCTAAGACACCATGAAAACTCCTCCATGGATGTTATGATCACCTCCAATCAATAGGTCTTCAAAAGGACATCATATTATGAAAGAATAACATAAGATTTGTGGTTGATTTTGATCAAATGAGGGTGTTTCCTCTTGATTTTGGGACGGCACAAATGGGAGAGTAGAGAGAAAATGGAGTTGTTTTGCATGTAGTGTATGTGGTAAATGGTTTTGGCTTGTTGGTTTTGAGGTAAGCTTAGCTTACTAGCTAAGCTAATGACATGTGTAAGCTTTATTGTTTACTCTTGACACATCAAGTGTGTTGAGAACATGGTTTGGCCGTCCCATGTTAGTGGGGTGGGGCAAGTGTAAACTTGTCTCATCCCACTAATTTACGGGTATTCCTCGATTCTAGTTTCCTCGATTTGCGTGCCCTCGGGTCGTTTTACGAAAAACGTTTTTATAAATTATGAATCAACGGCACAAAACAAATCCAATAAAAATTGTCTCATCAAAAACGGAGTTCGAAAACGTAAATACGTAATCCTAAGGTTTCCGGTTTAGTCGTAAAGGACGTTAAAATAAAATCGTAAGTCCTAATCTCTTCTCGTAAATTTGTGAGTTTATGAACCAACACAAATTTAAAACTCCAAAATAATATTCATGGACAAATTTATTTTCTGAAATGTCGGACTGTCACCAAGGACGGTGTATGTAAACGTAAGCACGTAACGTTGAATCCTCCGGTTTAGACGTAGTCGATGCTACTTCAAGACGTAAATCCAAATTTCTTCCCAAAAATAGGTGAGTTCATATTGTAACATTAAAATAATATTTTTAAATAATATTCAAGAATAAAATATCAATCGTAAATTGACGGATTGTCACAGCATTTACCCCTAAACAGGATCTTTGTCCTCAAAGATCATCTTACCTTACTACTCGCTTCTTATAGAGTTAAAGCCATGTGGGTATTTCCTCCACATTCGGTCTTTTCTCACAAGTGTAATCCATTATAATACACGAGTTTCATCAAATATAACTACGGGAATAAGATCAGGCTTAATGTTGACTTACTTTCTCTATCCATGATGTTCACGGGTTTCTGATGAATGCAACTTTTCGCCGATCTAAGCTCTACTAAGAATAATCAGATTCTCACTTGTTAGATATCCCATCAAGTTCGATATACGAAACATAATTCACGCGGTTCTTGAAGTCCTAGGGTAGATCCAGCTTATATGCCTTTCAATCCCAACTTTTACATCATTTCAATGGTCCCATACGACGGGGACTTATATCCCATGATTTGTCAGATCATGTATTCATCTTTCCACGGTTAAAAATTGTGGCATAACTTCGCTACCCATTTGGCACTTCAAGATCTACATTTCACATTCACATAACCTCTTGCCCACTACCGGCAGTCAATAATCAGATCCTAATTTCAACAATCATTTCTGATCTCGCGGGTCGGGTATTTTGCAAGGATAGGTTCGCCATCATAGGAAACCTTAAACCTAAGAGACATGTCCAACTCACAATGGGTGTATGTCGGATGTCTTCATCTCAACTTCTGCTTACAGATGCTCTAAGATTTAGATCCTAACAAGATTCGATCTCAATCCTAATACGATGATTATCAATGATAATCTCTCCAAAGGAAAACGATTATACGGTCTATTACCAAAGGTCATTCATTCAAACATAAAACAACACTTATATTACTCTGTATCGTTACTTTACCTCGTCCCTTCGATTTGGGATGGTACATAGTACTCTCATCAAGGTTCGTTCTCAATGATTTCTGAGCAAATCTCTAGAAATTCGATGCGAAGCGAGGATCTTGATATAGATGATCGATACAGGCACGTTATGTTTACATAACTCTTTTGCATTTATCATTAACGAGAATGATATTAGCAGATTTGGTCAGTCGGTCGACGATGACCCAAATCGAATCAAATTCAGATGATGACCTTTGCAATAGCTAGACGTTTACTAATGTATGAGGCGATGCCTGCCTTCATAATTGTCATTAGTACAACTTATTCAGACAAGGATACTTTTAGTCATAAATGACGTAAATAGAATACTTATACTTACAAATTCCAACATAACTATATCTCACAATCTTCTATATTTAGACAATCATATGTGGTCTTTTATACATTTAACGCCATCGGCTTCATAATTCTAATGATTCACATTAGCCGCGAACCCCTTTTATTATCTATATTATCCTTCTTACACACATCGTTTATTTTTATATTGTTCGGCAATTTATTTTGCACCTTCATTAATAAGGAACATGTCCTAACTGGTTCTTTATCTTTTCTACATAATGCGTCGGTATCTATATTCACTTCTCATGATGATGTAATTATCATGTCCATAATTCATTCAGATATTCTTTCTATATTATGCGTCAGTAATTACGTTCACTTTCTCTTGATGAAATAAATATCATAATTGTATTTATTCAAAATTCTTTCTTCATATCTTTTATGTTTCAGTTTCGTCTCAACTATCATTTTTAGCAGTTTTTCTCAATCCGGCGTCTAAAGCGTCGATAATTATTATAATTAATTAAATAATTATTAGTTAATTTTTATGAAGTGTAAACGTAAAAGTTTTAAATTTCTTAGTTCGACCAATTATATAAAATGTTCAAAATAAATTTGAATTTAATTAACAAGATTTTCGTTGATTTATCCAAAATATTTAATAAGATTCGTAATTATTCGAAAAATCTTTGGTTATACTTTGGTCAACATTTTCTTAGTTGAAAAAAAAAATTGTCGTTTCAAAGTTTAAGTCATGGTTTAAATGGTTTTACTCAATCCTTCTTAAATTATCTTGAGGTATACACAAACATTTACCCCTAAACAGAAGTTTAGTTAAATGGTTTGTGTATAAGGGAATAATCCCTTTAAAAATCCTTTGTTAAAACATTTGTCAAAACATATTTCTATTTCTTTTTGGTAAAATCCAAAGTCTTAAAGGGCTCTTAATTTTTGAAGAGTCTATATGCATACATCTTACCATTATTAATCCAATGGTCATTTTATGTAAAGGATTAAGTCCTTAATCACGTGTTAATTATTCAAGGTTCAGGTTTTCATTGTTTAGCCAATTCAGGGCATTCTTATTAATAACATCCTTATTCTTATATACAAACAAATAGTCCTTAATGATCACGAGCATGAATTTATCAAATTACAGCCTACACACGTGATTCACCAAATTTATGAATGCTACATGTGTATTAGTCAATCCAAACGTCTTCTCATGAAACTTATAATGTTCATTACAAGTTCCGGATGTAGTGATTGGAATAGATAATCTCTTTCGCAGATGCGAAGTTGATGATAACCATGCTATGGATCAAATTTGCTAGAACCTTGTAAATGATCGAACAATTCTTCCATTTCGATTTATGGATATCGTTTTCGATTGTCAATTTACTCAGTCACAGTAATCTATAAATATAAGGAAAGATATCACCATAGCTCTTCAGGATGACAGGCTTGGTATAATAAAATCTTTCTCCGACAACTCTCTCAGTTGTACGGTAATTCCTTTAATTTAGATGGTGCTGACGTACAGTGCACAAGCCATAGGGGCAGCACCGGGAATATAATTAATACCAATTTCAACTTGCCTTAATGGCGAAAGTCTAGGTAATTTATTAACAAATACTTGCTAAAGTTTCCAATAACATAATTATCTTTTCAATAAATTCATTTTAGGTTCTTTCTAGATTATAATATCTATAACTAGTTCACAACCATTCACGATATAATTTCGAATCTAAATACAGGATATGGTCATCCATCAAGAATTATTTAGATCACTTTTGATAATCAACATCTTATCTTTTAGGGAATTCAATTCGAGTTCCCGTCAATTAAGACAATGTCGTCATGTCATAATCAATCAATCCATTCTACTGGCATTTCCAACTTTCCAGTTTTGTTGTCGTCGATAAGATGTGAACTTCTCAAAAGACTAATAATAATTCATAATCCTTCACAAATTCAAGGATATATGGAGACACAACTACCATATAAAGAGTAAGATCAACGCATAATCTACGCGAGAGAATTTCAAATCAGATTCAGACGAAAACATTTAACGAATATGAATACATCCCATGTTTTCATGATTCGAGTACGCATTCGAAAGCTCCTCGGATCGTTACCCAGGTCATTCAAATGAAATCAAGTCAAAAGAAATGATAGGAATGTCGATACATCCAGTCGGGTATCAACACTCGGTAATCAGATACTTTTCCTAAGAATCTCACTACGGGATAATTGGACAAGAAAGAATTGTCAATTGTCAAATAAGACAATTTCCACAGATGAGTAAATTCGACTCAGAAGAATAGATGATACAGGCACATATGTAGGTGTCCCTAACACTATGTCCTTATTTTTCACTTCTTGCAGATCTCATTAAAATTTAATCTTTCACAATCTTCAAAGATAATGTAGTGTTTATTATTCAGTTTTATGGTGACTACTAATCAGCCTTGCATAGTCCATTCCAAATTGTATGTAGGCGCGCAACTATATACAATTTCAAGATTAACGATGCAATACTCAGTTCGTCAAAATTTTATCATCATGTTTATAATAAAAACATTTTCATGCCTAATTCTTAAATAAGAATCAAAAATAAATTTACAAAGAATTTCTTTGTTATGGAAATAATTAAGTTTCCAAAACGTCTCATAAACAACTCCATTTTGATATCAATCACTTATAAATCTCACTTTGAATAATCCTTATTGTGATGAAAATTAAATTTTCTCAAAGGATACCGTTTTATCTTTATAAAAATAATTTGTGATCTGCAAAAGAGTGATGAAGAGTTTTTCACCGAGAACTAACTACAATATAATAGGAAAGGAGATTAGCCAATTAATCATGAGGTTCATGACCTCGATGGCATTCAGGAATACAAAGAGAATAATCCACAACGTAACTCAATTCAAGATGAGTACTTGTTCAATGGTTGCATCACTAATGCGAACATTAGGATGAAGCAATAAAGGATAGATAACATCGATACATGTAGAATTTAGCAATCAAAGGTAGTCTTTTCATTAATCACAAACAAGTCAAATTGTACCGTAACACATTACGTGTCACTATGTCATACAATTTACAAAACTCATCCTACCAACTGATATCTCAGTTAAGTTAGGGATTTTTAAAAGATACCACAATGAATACTAATCTACAAGAGTCATTAGGTGTTCCACATGTCCCAGAAGATCCATCGGTCTCAATTTAGAAGAAGATTTCTTCAGTTTATTTCTTGGACACTGGGCATCCTCGTTAGTGGACAATGGCCTAGGAACAACCCTTAACACGAATCAACAATCAATTAAAATCCTATAATTCAATCACAGAACTTAATGACTTCCTCTTAACAATCTCATATTACATACAGGTTAAATTTTACTTTATCCAAGTTTCAACCAATCTTATACTCAATTCGATATCCTACCTCATTATCCAATACTTACAACCTTATTCTTCGGCCTTGTAAAGGCAATACAATCTCAATATGAATCAACACTTAATTTCCAATCCTATTAGCTCTTACAACAACAATTATCAAATGAGTCATTAATATGAAATGACTTGATCATTCAACTAGACTTCTCGGAAAGGTATTAGTGGCATGAGGCTTTTGGGTAATGGTTCCAATAACAGCCTCAAGTGCAACATTCACCCTTTCGATTTCAATTTGAGAATTGGATGACAACGAATCAGATGACATCTTTCCAGGTGATAACGTTTTGTCAAACTCCACTCTTATAAGGAAAGATCGTCATGACATCGATATCAGATTTAATCTTGCCAATTCTTCTTCAATATCACAATCAACTAATATCTACATTTCTACGAATATCAACCATTTGTTGGGATCATAAATATCCACAACTTAGTTTAGATCTAGGATAGCTAGAATTCCTACGAGAATAGCTTAGATTAATTTACTAGGGGATTTAGGGTACATTGTGACAATCTACGTCGTATAAATACCTCGTATAAATATAAAGATAATCATCAAACAATCATGTAATAAAATTACATCATATATATATATATATATAATCCAAGTTATATATATATATATTAAAATAACACTTCTCAGTCTTGTCCTTGTCGGTAACTCGGGAATTCTTCGGCACCGTTATAGTCAAAAGATTTTTAGACATTTTTAGAAAAATGTTTATAGTTAAAAGATTTTGAAAAGTTTTATTCAAAACCTTAGTTTTAAAAATCTTTCGTTCTCTATAACGAGAGCTCTGGTACCAAACTGTAACACCCCCAAATTTATACAACTCAGTACAGCGGAAGACTCGTTGGTGTTACGGGATAGCACATTACTCACATCATAGACAACGCATAAAAATCGCGTCGTTTAATAATAAAAGCATTTCCATTCATAAATATCAAAGTTACATCGGTCCCAAGTCATTACATTACATACAAAGTTTTACAAAGTATTTGAATGGAAAAATATTATTTAGGTGCGGGCCATGAATTCTTGTCGTCTTCCCGAGAATTACCTTCAAGTACCTGAGATAAAACATGTTAAAAGAAAAGGTCAGCGATAACGCCGAGTGAATTCATAGAGTTTAGTAAAATCCATCAATATAATATCAGTATAAAATATTACTGAAAATCATTTTGTACAAATCATTTTAACAGGCCATAAAATAGCCAAAGTCGTTTTATACAAATCCTTATCGAAAATCATAATATAGGCATTAGCCTTAAAAATCGTTATACGAATCATTATCGTTAAAAACACCATACAATACATTTCTGCAACGTTGTATAGATTAAATAAAACCATTATATGAATAAGGTTATAAAAAGCCTTAAAAATCATTATACGAGCCAATGTCGTAGAAACGTCATACAATACGTCTTACGACGTTGTATAAAAATAAAAACCGTTATATGAGTATGGTTATGAAAACCAAAACACAAACATAATATCAATAGTATGACCCTGTATTGCTAGTCAGGCAATACATCGTAATTCGAAGCGTCTAATAGTATTTCATTAGTTTTGGATTATTATAAGCCGCATGACATTGTTACCTTACTAAACCAACAACGGGTAGCTAACCCGATACCAATTTTTGCCCATCTAAAGTAGCGTATCGTCACAAAGGTCACGCTATTGGAAATCTTCTCATACATAAATTCGCTTACCAATCAATGTGGCACGACGGGGATCAACCGTCAAGGCGCGAACTGGGGTGATCGTCCCCAAATAGTACTATTAAATGCATAAGCGTCTACCAACTCCCGGTAGTTCACAATTCATGCTAATGGGACTTTTAGTGACATAACCTAACTTTAATAATCCATTTGATTTCATTTATCGGGTCCATTAATCATTTATCGGGTCATACAATCGGGTCATTCAATCATTCGGGTCCAAAATCAATAAACAAACAATCGGGACAAATGGTGTCCAAACTTTTATAAAAACTAACATGTTATCTCCCTCGCGGGTTTATAAAGCATTTATAAAACATTTAAAAGAGTGCGAGGCTATGAACTCACGTTGATATGGGAAGGCGGGTTATCGGCAATTCGGACGTACGGTACGTGCTTCAATCACGGAAACCTAGACAAATAATACTCGTCTTAGACTCATGTCCAATGACTTTATAAAAATACCAATTATGTATACATATGATGATTATATATATATATATGATGATCAAGTGGGTTTACATATTCTCGTTTACTCATTTTTAGTGTTATATGTCGATAACTTTTATACTAGCTTACTAGTTTTACCCATTTACGTGTTTTAAGTCCAATAAACTTATTATAAGTTCTTTAACTTGTTTTAATCCATGTTATACTCATATTATCAGTATCTATGCTTTACAAGTTGGGCCTAAATGAGTTAAGGCCAATAATAAGTTCATAAGTATTTTAGTCCATTTTTGTTGTATTATTAGTCCAATAACGTTAATTTAGTCCGTTAATGTCCGTATGTCCTATAGTTCGAGTTTTATCGGTTTTTACTTGTTATACATGTCTATATATCAGTATATAAGTTTTATAAAGTTTTCATTAGACGGGTCCAACCATCTAAGTTTTATTTAACAAAAACGTTAATTTTACGGCGATAGCCGAAAAAGTCGTAAAAATCAAGTTTATAGTTTTATAACTTATTAGTATTATTTCACTACTATTTATATAAGTTATTCATCCATTTACCTTTTTACATATTTATATAAATAAGTTTTATAAGTTAGTGGGTTTTACTTTTACATTTTATACATTATAATTTGAGTGCTTATATAATAGTATTATTCTTTAATTTCCAAAATCTGATTTTTAACTTCACTTTCACCAAAACTGCCATATCTTGAGTTCTATATGGAGATAGAAGCTCAAATTTTTATCACATAAACTACATGATATGTGCTACATTTAACTCTTCTATAGATACTGTTTAATCATCCTTTAAGTATTTTCTAAAAATCGTCCAAAACAGTAACTTCAGATTTATACCCTAAACTTGTTTTGATCATATCTCACACATTATTTTGATTCCATTGCATGGCCAACTCTCACATGTGTACAAGACCCATAGCTTACTGTAAATCTATTCCACTTCATCATTTTATCAGTTTATGACTTACTTATTTACTGTTTTATACAGCCATCAAATTTAACCAAGATTTTAACCTTGTTTCTTATGGTTTTTCACCTTTTTATCCATGATTATCAACAACAAATCCCCACATAACATTTTTATCATCATATAATCATCATAAATATATACAATAGGAAATAAAATACATGTTTACATAATCAAAATATTAAGAAGATGAGGAGGACAATCTTTATACCACCATGATGATGTAGGTTGATCAAAACATGGATTTTTGATGAGGAAACTTGTGTTGCACCAAGACCATCTTCAAGACCTCCAATCTTCATCAACTCCTTGTGGAAAATCAGCCCTAAGACACCATGAAAACTCCTCCATGGATGTTATGATCACCTCCAATCAATAGGTCTTCAAAAGGACATCATATTATGAAAGAATAACATAAGATTTGTGGTTGATTTTGATCAAATGAGGGTGTTTCCTCTTGATTTTGGGACGGCACAAATGGGAGAGTAGAGAGAAAATGGAGTTGTTTTGCATGTAGTGTATGTGGTAAATGGTTTTGGCTTGTTGGTTTTGAGGTAAGCTTAGCTTACTAGCTAAGCTAATGACATGTGTAAGCTTTATTGTTTACTCTTGACACATCAAGTGTGTTGAGAACATGGTTTGGCCGTCCCATGTTAGTGGAGTGGGGCAAGTGTAAACTTGTCTCATCCCACTAATTTACGGGTATTCCTCGATTCTAGTTTCCTCGATTTGCGTGCCCTCGGGTCGTTTTACGAAAAACGTTTTTATAAATTATGAATCAACGGCACAAAAAGAATCCAATAAAAATTGTCTCATCAAAAACGGAGTTCGAAAACGTAAATACGTAATCCTAAGGTTTCCGGTTTAGTCGTAAAGGACGTTAAAATAAAATCGTAAGTCCTAATCTCTTCTCGTAAATTTGTGAGTTTATGAACCAACAAAAATTTAAAACTCCAAAATAATATTCATGGACAAATTTATTTTCTGAAATGTCGGAATGTCACCAAGGACGGTGTATGTAAACGTAAGCACGTAACGTTGAATCCTCCGGTTTAGACGTAGTCGATGCTACTTCAAGACGTAAATCCAAATTTCTTCCCAAAAATAGGTGAGTTCATATTGTAACATTAAAATAATGTTTTTAAATAATATTCAAGAATAAAATATCAATCGTAAATTGACGGATTGTCACAAAAACTGCTTAAGTGTTCATAACTGCTTAATATCCATGTCTGTGCTAGGTCTGAGCATTGTTAGATTTTTATGTGCTAATTGGTGATACTGAAGTGTGTTTTTGTGCTTGATTGTGACTCCTTGTGATTAACTGATCACTTGGGTGCCCTTGTCTTCCAATAAAACATACAGAATCTCTCTAAAATCAAAGGTCAAATAGTCAAGGCAGTGGGAACCAGTTCCTACCAAAAGTTCCCCCTACTAGTGTTAATTGGACATCAACTTATCAATAAGCTATTTTAGCTTATTTTAACCAGCAACAACTTTGGTTTTGTAATAGGTGCTCATTATTTGACCCATTTGTTCATACTGGAGCAATTGGTGGGTTGACTTTAGGGTTTGACTAGAAAACCAACTTTATTGACTTTTTCATAAGTGCTTATTGGCTTATTCCAGCTTTCTGGTTTTGCTTATTCGATTTTGGTTGAATTATTTGGCTTATTGAAGTCATTTGTAACATTTTGCAAGTTGAATCAAGTCCTGAGGTGCCCTAGAACTTTTACCCGACTATTTTGTCTTTTAGTGAATTTGTACTTGGCTTATTTCTGGCTTATTGAGTGTGCTTTTTCAAAATTTCTTTTTACAGATCTCTTTAGTATCCCAAAAGAAGGTTGTGTGTCAAATTAGAGTCTATGGCATTAGCTTATTGCTTAATGGGCTTAATGGCCCAATAAGAATAAGCTGTTTGTTCATTAAGCTGTGATAAGCTCACTTTCAGCTTTTGGGCCTTCAGAGTTTTGTGTTTAGAATTAAATTTTGAGTCAGATGGTGCTTTTCAAAGTCATTTGGGCTTATTTTGACTTTTTGGGCTAAAAAGCCCAATAAGCTTGACTGTTTTGGGTTTTAGCCCATTTGGGGGCCCATTAGGGGTATTCTGGTCATTTCACTTTCATTTTCTGATTATTTAGGTTAAAATAAACTAGTTTGCAAGTTTTTAGAATTTTTTAGAATTTTTGGATTTTTAATATTATTTTAATATTATTTTATTATTATTTTTCAAATTTCACATTTTTGCACTTTTTATATTTTTATTAGCTTAAATACATTAAAATAGGAATTTTGCAACTTTTAGATTAATTTTATCATCTTTAGATTAATTTTTATAATTACTTTAAGTTTTAATAGTTTTTAAATCATTTTAAATAGTTTCTATTAGTTTAAAATTTTATAAAAATAGTTTTTAATCTTTTTAGGTCATTTTAGAGGTTTACCAATTGAAAAATCTTTATTTGGGCTTTTTGATAATTAATTTGATTTTTAGGTCTTTAATTAGCATTTAAAAATTAAATATTTAATTTATTAAAAGGTTTGAAAAAGTTTTGATCATTGGTAAACTCTTTATTTATTTTGATTTTTGGTGAATTTTTGGTAATTTTTAGAATTAATTTTTTATTTTTGCTCATTTTACGGTTTTACGTGTAGTCGTAGTAGTAATTAATTTCACGTCTTCGTCATTCTCTTTTCTCATCCCCTTCTATCCAATATTAATCTCAAACCAATTACGAATTATTCACACACATATACCTCCTTGGGAAACGAACTTTCACTTCATTAGGGTCATTTGTACACGGTTTTCCTAAACCGTCGTATTTAATACTTTCCCTACTTTACGCTCTTTGTTTTCCTAAACAAGAGTTGTAATTTACTACAATCAACCTTACTCGAGATTTCCACTATATCCACAAGCTCCCTTCTTGGCGGAGAAAACCTTACAACGTCGCTTACACTATTTTCTGACACTAAGCTAAATGTCGAGACCTAATCTTAGCTAGAACCAATCTACACAACGTCGCCTACTTCACCATCTTTCGACACATGGCTAGATGTCGAGATCCAATTGAAAGCTAGAACCAATCTTCATAACATTGCCTACTTCACCATTTTTCGACACAAGGCTAGATGTCGAGTTCTAATAGAAATATAGAACAAATCTTCACGACTCTTTACTTTGAAGCTAAGTGAGAACTCACAAGACACAACCACACATCACTTTGTATTTTAGTGAGAACTAACAAGACACAACCACACAATCACTTTATAGTTTAGTGAGAACTAACACACAACACTTACAACTCAATAACACATATCCAAGTATACACATGTAACTTGGATCTACACAACATAAATCCAAGTATACACTTATACAATGGATTTACAAAAGACTAATCCAAGTATTCACTAATACAAAGGATTAACACAACTAATCCAAGTATACACATACATTGGATCTATACAAGACACAAATAAAACAAATGATAACATGACTAGATCTTTAGGAGAGGATGATCTTCATCAAGGCTTCATCTTTAATCACATCACAAGTGTGTGAGTGATCTTCTCTTTGGACAAGGTAAAGAAGGAGATCAAGGGGATAATCATAAGTAAACATACTTAACACATTAAGAGATTATTTACAAATGATTAGGAATTAGAAAAGAGAAAGCTGACAGAAAGAGTGTCCAAAAAGGTTCATGAAAAATGCAGATTTGATCCACTATTTATAGAAGACAAAAGCCAATGGCTCTCTGAGTGCGGTTCCTAATTATCTTGCGGTTCCTTATCACTATGGAACCGCATAGGCATTAAGGAGCCGTGGGAGTAGACTCCGCTCCCTTTTGTCTTTTTATGGGGAAGTAATATCTTAGGTAAGTTTTTACCTTCAAAGGATATTCCTATGGCATTTGGAATATGCCATATCCAAATTTATATTTTCCATTTTAATAAAACATTTTCTTAAAAAGAAAGTTTATTAAAAAATCTTTTGTCACATTTGACAAAATGTAAGTTTAGGACTAATCACTTTTATGATCACTAATCATGATTAAGATATGTTAGTGTAATACTTAAATGATTAGTACCTTGATGATAGTGTTTGTTAGATAATTCGTCTTATGATTGGATTTGACGATAAATGTCTTTTAAATTTGTCGTGATCAAAACAAAGAAAGATTAGTTAACACTAATAATGGTTTTAGGCATTTTTTTGCATTAACAAAATTTAAGTCGTTAATATTAACTCATAAAAATGTTAACCTTTGACAAAATTAATTCCCCAACATTTTTATTCAAACACTCCATTTTATACGTTCATGATATATGTATGTATGATTCGGACCCAAAACTTTTATTTTTAAACATATTCACATGCAACCAGTATTCGTTAGTTTTAAAATAATATTCTTTAAAATTTTACGAGCTCAAACGAACAAAAACGCTTAAAAACCATATTCCAAATTTTCTATCAGATTTGACTTTTTAGTTAAGTTTGACTTTTAGGTCTGACCCGATCAATTGACCCGTTAAATAAGATTTCCAAGAATCGGAGTGTAAAGCACTTTGATGCAAAACGACGTTTCAGACAACTTTCTAATTTTACCCGACACCTGAAACCCAATGTAAAATGACCAAAATACCCTTGCAAGTCCTGTGCAGGTTTTACTATTTTATTTTAAAAAACACAGGTTTGACTTTTAAGTTTTGACCTGTTTATACCCTCCTACAGTTTCTGCACAAATTATTATTTTATATAATCTTCAAAAATCTTATTTTTAAGCTTTTCTAAATTTCAAATAGCCGCAAAATCTTCTTTTTTAAGAGTTACGGGTCGAATTTTATGTCCAACGACTGTCTAGACAAGTAATAACCTATTTTTAAGTCTATTGTTTATAAGAATATTTTCTAGACACCCTTAAGTCCCATTCAAAACTTCTGCAAAAATTGTATTTTTCGACACATTTCAAATTTCAATCAAACTTTATTAAAATTTTCAATTATAACACAATTTCTATTCCTCATAATCTAATATATTTTACCACACTTCCTAACGACTCAAAATATATATACACACATGTCTTGTGGATTTTATAACAACGAAAAATAAATCGTATAATGAGCATATAAATAAAAATGTAGCATAATAAATAACACAAAAATGCTTCAAGGTAACCAATGCGAAATCTAAGAAGAAAAATGGTGAATGGCGTCCATAATTTAGATTTCCAAATGTAAGGTAGACAAATCTCCTTGGTGGCACGACACTCCCAAAACACAAAACATAACGAGAAAAGAATGGAACATTAACGGGTTGCACACCGGGAGCCAGAAGGTTAATGGAAAGGGAATGATACAAGTTTATAGAAGTAAAATCGTATTCCAATCTAGCGCCATAATCTAGACGATGAGTTACAAAATGACGATGATGTTCCCGAGGTATAAGCGAACAATACAATTCGGATTCGATACGTATAATGGTCAATGAATTAAATCTTCGCATGCCGTGTAAAACGGTGATATAAAAATCAACAAAATATTATGAAAAACCATGATATTATTCAACACGATTTTAAGAAATGTTTCAAGATGTGTGACTCACACGATGGCGTTTAGCCTTTTCCAGGGACACATTGAGTTACACAGTGGTCTAGAGACTAATTTTCAAGACGTCCAAGCACAAACAGCCGGAAAATGATTTGGATATTTATATAGATATCTTAAAGGTTTATACAATGAAAGTAATACGCGCAGATGAAGGTATGTAAGGTCATAATATAAAATTTTTGCAATAAAAGCAATTCAAATACTTCAAAATAAATACAATGAATAATCAAAGATTTATTTAAATTAACCATTAACAAATGATAAACTTTCATGGAAAAGTTTAACGATATAAGTATATATCGAGAAGGGGATCCTAGATATAATTATATATCAATAAAGGGATCATAGTATTTATTTATAAATACTTGGCAATAAAGGGATACACAATAATATATACTAATATCATAATTCTAGAAATTGCTTGAACCTGAAGTCACACGAAGTCATGTGCACCGAGTCTTTGTAAAGTAAAACTAAAAGTTGTGGTTTAGGTTTTGAAAAAGACCTAGTTCTCTATAACTCATGGCTCTTGATACCAATCTTTAACACCCCCAAATTTACACGCAGCGGATAATACATTTGGGTGCTAAATAAAGGTACAATACACATAAGAATATAAAGAACGACTCAAAAGAGACGTTTTAAGAATTACCGTTCCATATCAAAACATTTTATATGTTATGTTTTAGCTTATATTTTAGTAACGATTACTTGGGACTACGCTACTCTGAAAACTTTGGAAAGGAAAATCTTAAAACGTCTCTTTTGAGTCGTTCTTTATATTCTTGTGTGTATTGTACCTTTATTTAGCACAAAAATGTATGTTCCGCTGCGTGTAAATTTGGGGGTGTTAAAAATCATGCCTTCGGAATATCAACAAGACCACCAACGTACTAAAAGTTACATGCCTAATCTTGCAGACATTTGTCCTTCGGTAACTCATGCTCATACTTTTCGTTCACTTCAAAATCGTTGTTTTCATGAGGGTTGACTTGTTCATGAGGATATTGAGGATCATGGCTACGTCAAGTTCATGTTTGCTCAAATTCGTTTTGATTGTTTATTAAAAATTGATGAATTCATTTATCCTCACTTCCTCTTGGAGTTCTTTAGCACATATTCCCTTGTTTCTAGTGATAATGTAATATTTGTTAAGTTCATCATTGATGGCAAGCTCATTAAATACTTGAGGAATTTGGCGAGGCACTTGGTGTTCCATATGTTGGTCAATTTTGTTTCACTGATTCATGTAGAATTGATGCTCTAAATGAGCGTAACGATAATCCTCCATATAACACCGAAGTACCGGACCATGACCTCATCCTTGAAGTGATCACCAAAGGTCGTGGTAGATCCATTGTACGAAGTATCCATTCTACCAAGCGAGCTTTGAATCGCTATGAGATACTCGTAAGCGACCTTAATGATTGTATGCTCCGTTGGGCCGACATTCTTAGGGAAAATGTGTTTTGTTTTGGTGGAAACAGGAATCATATCCCGACATGTATGGCGCATATGATATATTACATATTTACCGACACGAAGTACAATCTTGCATATTATATCGCTTGACGGATCAACTATGCTCTTTCTAGACTAACAACAAACCTTCCTTATGTCGTGGTCATCACTCGCATTTTTGATAAGGTTGGTCAAGACTTCCCCGAACTTGATCTTTCTCTCTTTCAATTGGTTAACCGTATGATGCTTCTAATTCGGGCGGTGTAACCGCGAAAGCCTAGAAGTGATTGAGGTATGAGAAGGAATGACCCACAAGAGTCCGACGATGAGGACACTACTATGTCACCAAGTGATGGTGATGACGTAGGTACTAGTGCTCACTTTGGCTCTTCGAGTGACTCCACCCCATCCATGAACACTTTCATGGACGGGTTAGACCAAATTGTTCCTCCTCCTCACTATGCCACTAGTGCTCTTCCGGAAAATTTTGGACTTGAGTATGTGTATCGTTCAAACCTTCAAACGCGTGGTGAGTTGCATGATCATAGAGTGGAGTTAAGGGGTGCTTTCAAGAGCTTAGGGAAGATTATCGAGGGCTTTGGCAAGAAAAAGAAGTGATGCTCAAGTGAAACTATGGGGTTGATGCAAGCTTGACATGTTTGTTTACATGTTTTATAATGTTGAACTATTTCCGTTTCATTAGACTTGTTATGTTTCTTGCATTTAGATTTGGATTTGTTTAACTAATACTTTGTGTTTGGATTAGTATATATTTTAATCCTAATGTGTTCGTGTGATCGATGTTTCGATTCACATGACTTTGTGCAAATTATGTGTTAGTTAGATATCTAGATTTTGGTTAGTAGTCTACATTGGTTTGATAAATCCTTGTTTAAATTCTGGGCTGTTAAAAGTTGTTGGAAGTCCACCATTTTGAGCCCTCTGCCCGCGGTTCTATGAATATTGGGAGGTTTTTTATCGATAAAGAACCAGGGCACTATTTGAGGAACCGTAGGTACTGACTACGATGATGAATTTTTTGCTAAAAAACCAGCTTTTTCCCATTTTAGCCTACCTAATTTCATTGTTCATCAAAATGAATTTTAACCCATTACTAGTTTGGATCATCACTTCTCCTTCTTAAACCTCCCTTGGTTATTCTTATTCTTCATCCTCTAATCCTTCTTCTAAACCTAGGCACACAACCATGGTGTCCACTAGATCATCAAACTCTTCCAAACAATCCTCATCCAAAAGAAACCTTAAGATTAAGATCAAGTTGCCTAAACTTGGATCTTCATCTTTTCTTACACCCTAAGAATTATATTTCTTCATCACTTTCACCACCTCTTGCTCCATGCAAGACTAGCTCAACTAATGGTACTAACCATTCACATGGTTCTACCTCCTCTTCATTCCAATCTAGGATGAATGAGTTGTCTTCACCCTTCACTCCAAGTCCTCTCTTGGATGTGAACCCTCAACCTCTCCAAAGCATTCCCTTTGAGAATAACCTTATTGAGCCATTAGTTACCTCACCTTTCACCCCACTAAACTCACCCATCTCACCATTGGACACCATGCCTCCTCCTCCTCCCTCCAACACTCCACTTTTGGGTGTTCCTCTTGGTAACCTCTTGGGTGATCCACACTTATTAATGCACAATGGAACCAATTTTCCTTGTTGCTTAAACAATTTCTACCTTATTGATATCCTTAGGTTGGAAATGATTAGGGCTCACATTAAGTTGCAAAGCTTTTTGTTGAATTTATTTGCTAATCCTCCACCTCCTAGGAGATGAATGATGATTTTCTAAAAATGTGTTTTAATAAAAATCAAGCCAAGGAAGTCTACCATATCAAGAACTTGTTTAGCTAACTTTGTAATAGTTAGTTGTCTTTTCTTTTCTTGTATTTCCTTCTCCTTCATGAGTTTTTCATGAGAATGTTTAATTGATTAAGTATTTGTGTGTTTCAACCTATGTGCTCACCTTAATTAACTTTAATTTATTTAAAATTGAACCTTAATCTATCATAACCTATAAAACTTGACTAAAATCGGATCAAAATGTTATCTAAATATTTTGTGACCCTTTGTTAAGACACTCTTTGTGAGTGTATTGCCTTTTGTGCAACCAAAGCATAATCTAGTGCTAATAGAGGTAAAAATCCAAGATTTGCAAAATTTTTAAAGAGTTATTTTTTCTCAAAACTTTGTAAAATTGAATTTCAAGTCCACTGTATGCGGCTCAGTAAATGTCGCACAGTTCTTTATATTTAAATAACCGCAGGTTCATCTAAAGAACCGCGGACAGCAAGCCAATTTTTGGCTCGTTTTTTGTCTTTCTTCTTTGACCACAGTCTTTTTCAAGATTCTTTGTTTGCTAATTTTGGCTAAACATTCCTTGAAACCTTTTATTTTCATTTCAAATCTTTGTCTTGTCTACTTTCTTTAAATCCTCTTGTTTTGGGAGTTCTTCTTCTCATCCCTCACAATGTCTAACTCTTATATTCTTTACCTTGACATCTCTTTTTCACAATATTCTAAACCTAAAGCTTCTTCTTATAAGCTTTCTAAGAAACCAAAAATCTCGGTTCGACCCGTTTAGATCAAGAAGAACAAGGATCATCATGACTCCTCTTCTCCCAAACCTTGCAAGACTTCTTCTTTCTCTCCTATTTAGTATTTGAGTGAGACTTTCTCTATCAATCCAATTACCAGAGAAAGAGAAGCTCTTCCACCACCACCTAAACCTTGCAACATACCTCACCTCAATGACCTCTCTTCTTTCTCCAATCTCACTAGGCTTTGCGAAAACATCTCTTATCCACTTTTTCCCTCTCCACCACCACCTTCTCATTTTGATGGTCCTCCCCATCAAACAACTTTGTTTTGCATCATGGAAGCTCGTGTGCTTGTTGTCAATTTCAACAAATTGAACTTGCTCATGTGTAAGACAAGCTAAATTTTCTTGAATTTCTTCTCACTCGACCTCCTCTCAAAGTATTTGTTCCCGTGAACAAATCTTCGAATGATGCCTCGTCCTCCTATTTTTCCAATTAAAGCACACTTTGTGTTTTAGTTGTTTGAGTCAAATAAAAACTTAAGCAATCTTGGAGGATTATCACTACTAGAGTAGTTTATGCTTTTGTTGTTTATTTTCCTTATTTGTTGTTTTAATATTCATATTGTGTGTATGAATATTTCTCTTGTATGTTCCTTCATATTTTTTTAATATGAATGTTATGTGTGTTATTTACTTTCTCTCTAATTCTTTATCACACATATTGTTAAGAGTTGATCATGGTTAAAATTTACAATTGTTGTTTTGGGTGATTCCAGTAATTAAGTTTCTAACCCTTTGATATATTATCATTTCAATTGGTAAGAATGTTTCTTTTCTACCTTTATTCCACCAATTGTACATTGACTTTATCAAAACACCCTTCTTGGACATACTTAGCAAATACTTACTTCTAATTTTAGATTTCTTTTCTTCCTCCCTATCAAGTTATTTAGTAGGTAGTGAATATTATATACATTAGTGTTTCTTTTCTCTCTACTAACCTTTGTATGTAGCATGTCACCTTAGTTCATTCACTTGGTGCCCCAAGCTAGGGGAGTAAGCACCAAGGGGGAGCTACCAGCAAAGTCTATTCTTATCTTCCTCAAAGACTTGTGCTAACCTTTTTGCTTCGACAAAGGGGGAGAAATGATAGTGATAAACTCGTTAATAATTCGAATAATTTTGTATTTTACATAAATGAGTTTATAGCTTGTCGTAATTGTTGGGAATCTAAGTTTGTTAGTTTCCCTGTATCATAGATTTAAACACAAATTAAGCTGTTAGATAGTCACTTGCCTGTGCCTAGGAGGCAGGCAAGTATCACAAGACTTACAAAGATCCAAGTCTCTGTGAGCAACCTCAGAGGAGTCCATGTCAGAGACATTGTCAAGGAAGTCAGAGATTACTTGAAGACATACTCATTGGCTGTGATGGATAATAGCCAAGATGTATCAGGGACTCTGAGGGGTTAAGGATTAACAGGGGTGGCAATACCCTGTTAACACTCAGCACACTTTGGGCATGCCATTTGTGTGTACGAGACTATGAAGAAAAAGGAAACTGTTTCAAGATCTGTTTCCCTAACGTATTATGGCAGACTACCAAGAATAGAAGAGCATCTTGTGACAGATGTCTGAAAAGTGAATGTCTTGTGTAGTCACCATCATCTAGTACTTAGGTCAACCTCTTATCACTATAAATAGGATGTGTAGCTCAACATTAATGTTTAACACTTTGAGAATATTCACACATTAATGCTTAGAACTTATTGAATCAAACAGCTGTGACTGTATTCATAAGTTTGGTTATTTAGTTGTTCAATGTGTGCACAACATATTGTCATCAAACGGTGTTATCCATAACATTTGTAATTCTTTATTATACAATAATAAGTTTTACGTTTGAAAAGTATTCACTTGTGTTGATTAGTTAAGTTTAGTGTTTCTAGCATTGATTAGGGACTTTCAATTGGTATCAGAGCGGTGTTTGATATTGAAACCTTCAAGAAACATCGTTCTAAGTTTTATAATCAAGATCCACCATGCCGGAAACAACCAATCCACCACCATCGTCTTCTGGGAACAACAACAACAATGCACCACCAACTTCACCTAGACTCACTCCTCCACCTCCTAATGAAGATGATCTACCTCAACTTCTTGACTCAAGAGGCGGATCACATGTCACCAGCGTGCCAGTCTTTGATGAAGAAGATTTTGCTAGTTGGAAGAGTCAATTCCTCGTGTATCTCGATGGACTTGAACCATTTCTTCTAGAAATTCTAGAAAATGGTCCTTATGTTCCCATGGCTCTTACCTCTACTGATGATAACCCTCTTCCCAAACCTCTCAAACAATGGACTCCAGCTGATAGGAAATTAGCAAACCAAGATAAACGTCTCAAAAGCATCATCATATCCTGTCTTCCCAAACACATCATGAAGTCTGTCATTCAGTGTCCCACAGCCAAACAAATGTGGACAGACCTTATCCTTGGTCATGAAGGACCCTCTGAAACTAGAGAAACCAAGATTCAGGCACTCAGACTTTAGTTCAATGCTTTTAAGGCACTTGAAGGTGAAAAGGTTCAACAAACATATACAAGGCTGAAGATTCTTCTCAATGACCTTGCTATGAATGATGTCACCATTGGTCAAGATGAGATTAATGCCAAATTTGTCAACAGCCTTCCAAGAAAATGGCTGAGTCTGAATCAGACTCAGAGAGCCAATAACTCAATCAAGAATGACACCTTAGCTCAGCTTTATGGAAAGTACAATTATGAAGAAGGACTGATTGATACTATATACAAATCAGAGACAGAAATATTTGTAGTTCAAGGAGCAACTTCCAAAGCCTTGATCTCTACCCCACACCCTCATGATAGCGACTCTGATGTTGAAGAAGACACGCGCAGCAGCCAAGAGTTCTTGACAGACCTTAATGCTGAATTTCATGAAAGAGCCCTGCTAGCCAATCAAAGAAGATTCTTCAAAAGATCAGGGAGAATAGGATCAGCTAGCAAACAAACCGACAGATCAAAAGAAACTTGCTTTACCTATGGAAAGCTTGGACACTTCCAAAAAGATTGTCCTTCCACCAAGACATCCTCACCTTCCTATCCATCATCTTCCACCAAACCTTACAAGTTCAAATCACAACACAACAACTTATCTCACCAATTCAACTCATCAGAAAATGAGAAGAAGGATTACAAGAACAAGTATAAGGCGCTTAAAGCTGAGTTAGAACAGATGAATTTGAAGCTTGAAGCTCTGTCTAAGAAGAAAGGAGGTGATAAAAAGACAGAGAAAGGGTTGGTAGCTGAAGCATATGATTGGAATGATGAGCCGCTGAATTCAGATGAGGAAGATACTACTAGAGTCAGGGCTTTCATGGCTATAGTTGAGGATGAACCAGCTGTTAGGAAAGGTGATGCAAGATCAGGACAATGGGTTGACATCACAATGAAAAAGGTACACAGGCTTTTATCTATGTCTGATAGTGATGAACGCAAACATGTCCTTGATTACACCATTGTTGATTTGCACTTTGTTGAGGAACAAAGAAAGACCTGCTTGATAAGTTTCACTCTGTTAAAAATGAACTGTTGAATGTTAAATCTGAATGTGAAACTCTCAAACAGGTTAATTTAGAAAAAGTATCCCTTCAAAATGAAGTCAGTAGGTTAACTTTGAAGAATAGTGCCTTAAATGATCAAGTATCTGAATTAAACAAGGTTATTGGAAAATGGCTATGCAGTAGGTTCACTACAGATCAATTGCTTAATGATGAACTACCTGCTGATATTAAAAGGGATGTCTCTGCTAAGAAAAATAAGCTAAAAATTCTCACCAAACCCAAAGAGATTGTTTTTAAATCTACAGAGACAATTCATATGTCAGATCCCATTTTGACTAATGACCCTATCTCTGAAGATGTGGCTGAATTACCACCTTTACCCAAACTCTCAGGAGTTGAACCCAGCAGTTCCTCTAGAGGATCTAAGGGTGAACTTAAAACAAATGTTGAGAAACCACCAGCTAAAATATTTTCTGTACCTACAAAACAATCTGTTAAGCAAGTTGCATTTAAGCCTGTCTCAACAAAATCTGTGAACAAAGTTGATTCCTCAATTGAAGAACGCCTGTTGTCGTTAATGAAGGAAGTAGAACTCTTAAAACAACACATTATTCCTTCCGCTGAATGCTCTACTTCTCGTGAACCTAAGTCTGTTCTAGTGAAACCAAGGGGGAAAGGTTAGTCAAACCTTATTACAATATCTGTAAAAACTCTCATCACATGACCTTTGTTGTTCCTATTTAATCCATAACACAAGATTCTTAGAGAGAGAAAGAGGAGAAAAGTAGAGAGAGAGAGTAGAGAGAGAAGTGGAAGGTTTACACTAAAACTATGTGTTTTATGAAATGAACCAACACCCTCTTCCACATGTGGAAGAGGGTTATATATGCCACGGCCTAAGGCCTTTGTGGGCTTCATCTTGGGCCGGGCTTGGCTTTGTTTTGGGCTTACGCCCCTAACTTATACAATATTAGCTTAAAGTCCAAGCCCGGTTTTCCCGACTATCCTATTACAATACAAGACCTTTTAACGACTAAGATGACCTATTACATTCTTGTTCGACTATATAAAATATAGGGCTAACAATCTCCCCCAATGTATCGGTCATCTTAAAAAGCTTAAAAAGCATAAGATGATTGAGTGAATACATTCTTGTAGAGGAGATCTTCCTGCTTTGGTCTTGTATCTTGGTCTTGATCTTGTTTGTAACGGCTTTGTTCCTTCATGCCTTGTGATCTTTATCTTGAGCCTTTGTCATTTGACTTTGAGTGCTTGAGATCTTCATTTGTGCTCCTTGTGACTAATATGACCTATTACATTCTTACATTCTTTGGTATCTTTATTATCGCCATTTTGTGCTCTTGTGACTTCTGAATCGACATCGGTTACACAGCTACGCCACCTTCTTGATATGCAGCAACATATATAGACACGGATGAAATGGCTTTGAACATTTCACCCTAACTCGGTAGCGTTTTACCTCCGGTCGGTGAAGACCGTTAAACGGTATTAAATACCGTACCTGTGATCAGGTAGATTCGATTAAGAACCTCCTTGACAGGGTTTCCCGGCGGTAGTAGCCAGTTCTCTTTACTCGACCGTCTCAAAGCAGACTGCGAACGTAAAGAGTGAATCATAAGGATAAATTATCCGTCTGATTAGAGTCGTCAATTCAGATTTCCTGGAACAAGTTTGATTCTAAACGAATCGCACCATTGTTGCTTTCCAGTTTGTCACAAGCTTGATTCATAGAGAATCTTGCGAGTTACCTACCGCAGTGCTGTTTGATGTTGACACTGGAAGGATTTCCATTCGTCACTGTGAACACTAATGAGTGTCACTCTAAATGTTCTGGCAAGATCACATGGATTTTGCGAAGAAACCTGGAATCAAGTTTGAATCAATTAAGAATCCAAACTTAGTTGCTTTCCAGTTCTCACAAGTTTGATTCGTGTAGAATCGCACAAGTTACCTACCATGAGCTTGTTTGATGCTGGCTCAAGCAGGATTTCCATCTTCATTGTGAATCGTATCACTCAGATGTTCTGGAAATATCACAAGGATAATGCGTAGGACTCGATTGTGTCCTAATGAGATGATAAGTTGATCTCGTTTGGCTCTAGACTCAATAAGTGCATTTTGGTAATCGGAGGCTGGAGCAGACTGCCACCTTTTCAATATTAACTGACTCGGAGTGAGAAAGTCAATAGATACGTGTTGATCTCCATGACAATGAGACAAGTTTCTTTTGAGAGAAACTCGAATGGCTGGGGAAGGGTTGTGCATCGCATCACTGGGTCCATGACACTTGTCTTCAAAAGATGTGTTAACCCGGTTTCTACCTAAGTTGCATAGAATATTCAACTCCTTCAATGCTTACTAATACGTCATCATTAGCACCTTGTTGTGATTGTTCTAGTGCTAACTTAAGTAATTGGTCCGCATTCAGCTTTATTCGACTCCATCTTTCCTAAGAACAACTATTTCTAGCTATGGAATGTCCTTGGGTAGATCCCTCTGGTTCTGGTTAGATCATAGGACTTAGTTTCCTATCCTAAACCACCTTTTGACTTCATCGTTCCGTAGTGGATAGTGGTTGTTTTGGGTATAGATCGTAACCATTAAACCATTGAAAAACCATTCAAAGTGTTTGATAAAAATCAAAACCTTTAACACTTGAAAGTTTTACATTTTCGAAAAGCTCCCCCTACACACATGCATCGATATACGAAATAGTTTGGCATGTGAAGGAAAGAGTTTCACTTGAGTTTTTAAGATCACATGTTGCGATATATTACATTTTTAATCACATTTTCTCCCCCTATCTCTAATATAAAAATATAATATTAGAGATACCAATTGATTAAAATATGACATTTTCCGAAAAATCGACGGGAGAGAAACATGTGTGCACGTATGAAGCATGGAACATGTTCAGTCGGGTCGCTCCCCCTCAACAATATATGTGTGTCTTGAGACAAAATTTGACAAAATTTTAGAAAAACGACACCACAAAATATGTTGAGGTACGGAGTTGAGATGCCTTTTCCGATATAATATATTACATTTGACAATTTCATATCACTTTCGGAATGTGTTGGATACATAAAATATGACAATTTTAGAGATGTACCCAACAACATTAAAAGGCTTGATTTTAAAATGCTCCCCCTCAAAAATTGATCAAAATAACATATGACATTTTTAGATATAAAAACCTATTATGAGGAAGGGAGTGTTGAACACACAATTTTGAAAGATTTAGAAAAACCTTTTGAGAAATTCTTGAAAAATTGTGTTCAACGGTTTTAAAATAATCAGGATAGAAGACTTCTCTTCTATTGCTTAGGGAAAGCGCACTGAAACGTACACTCCCCTTTCGGGTCCGTTTTTCATGAGCTCAAAACTTTGATTGTTTTGTGACTAGCTCATGACCGAGAAAAATAAATTTCTCGTTGTGAAGGATAAGTTATCATCCGTGACAAACTTTCCTTAAGTTGAAGTTCGAGTTCTAAGCTGACATTTACTTAGAAATCGTTTTTCATGAACTTAAAAACTTTGAATGTTTTTATGAGAAGCTCATGACCGAGAAATATGAATTTCTCGTTGAGAAGGATAAGTTATCGTCCGAGATAAACTTTCCTTAGTTGAGGTCCGAGTTCTAAGCTGTGATGCGCCTAGAAGTCATTATGAGATAATATCAAGCAGCTTCATTTGCCAAAACCTCCAAGTCTTCTGGAGTCATATACTTCATACCAAGACGGCCAACGAGATACGCAAACCTATCTTTCGATAGAGCTTTTGTAAACAAGTCTGCCAGCTGGTACTCAGTTCTGACAAAGTATAATTCCACGATGCCGCGTTCCACTTGTTCCTTGATTAAGTGATATCTGACATCGATGTGCTTGGTGCGGGAGTGCTGAACCGGATTGCAAGATATGGCTATGGCCGACTTTGAGTCACAATACATAGGTATTTTATCAAAGTGGAAGCCATAATCCGTGAGTTGAGTTCTCATCCAGAGGACTTGAGCACAACACGCGGATAGAGCCACATATTCTGCTTCAGCTGATGAGAGCGAAGTGCAATCCTGCTTCTTTGACGACCAGCTGACAAGCTTGTCTTCCCCTAGAAATTGTATGCTACCAGAAGTGCTTTTACGACTATCAAGACAACCTGCGTGATCAGAATCTGAAAAAGCCGTTAGATGAAAACCGGTTTCCCTCGGATACCAGAGTCCCATGTGAATGGTATTCTTAAGGTACCGAAAGATCCGTTTAACCTCTTTGAGGTGCTTTTGAGTAGGTCTGGCTTGATATCGTGCACAATAGCATGTGGCATGATGAATATCAGGCCTGCTGGCTGTAAGGTACATAAGTGACCCGATCATACTGCGATATCGCGTTTGATCTACGGGATATGAGTACAAGTCAGCGTCTAGGGATGTGGTCGACAATGGTGTACCAACGCGAGCACATGAGGTCATACCATGCTTTTTAAGTATCTCTTGAGCATACTTAGCTTGGTTTATGAAGATACCACGTGGGGATTGATGAATCTGGAGGCCTAAAAAGAACTTTAGCTCCCCCATCATTGACATTTCAAATCTGCTGTGCATTAATTTTTCAAAACGTTTTGAAAGTTTTGGGTTCGTAGAACCAAAAATAATGTCATCAACATAAACTTGCACCAGCATTATGTCATCCCCATATTTATTAGTAAAGAGAGTAGGATCAATAAAACCTTTGGAGAATCCTTTGGACACCAAGAAGTTTGAAAGTTCTTCGTACCATGCCCTTGGAGCTTGTTTAAGTCCATATACAACCTTCTTGAGACGATAGACTTTGTCAGGATGATGAGGATCGATGAATCCTTCTGGCTGATTCACATACACTTCTTCCTTCAAATGACCGTTGAGAAAAGCAGTTTTAACGTCCATCTGAAAAACCGTGAAGCCCTTATGTGCAGCATAAGCCAAGAATATCCTGACAGCTTCCAAACGAGCGACTGGAGCGAATGATTCATCATAGTCTATGCCTTCTTGTTGACGGTATCCCTTAACCACAAGACGAGATTTGTTTTTTATGATGGTTTGTTCTTCATCCAGTTTATTTTTCCAGATCCATTTGAAATCTAGAACTGACATTCCATAGGGTCTGTCAACAAGTTCCCAAACATTTAGGCGTTCAAACTGATGAATTTCGTCTTGCATTGATTCAATCCACGCATGATCAGTCATGGCTTGTTTGATGTTTGTAGGTACAGTTGAACTCACGGTGAGTGCATACATACACACATCGCCATCAGTTTCGAGTTGTCTGCGTGTTCGAACCGGTTGTGAAGGATTTCCAATGACTTGCTCCAATGGATGATCACGTGTCCAATGGTGAGTGGATGGATATGGTTGGTAGAATGTATGCATGTTGGACGGATCAACATGTTGAGTAGAAGACTCTTTGACTTCGTGTACCGATGTACCGAACGGATTGATAAATTCTTCATCATCAGGTTGTGCATCGACTGCTTGATTGTTGTTTTCTCCTTTAGCATTGACGGTTGGTGATGTTGGTTGTATGACAGTTTCTTGAGTTTGTTGAGTATCCACTGGAATTGTCTCTTGAGCAACGGTTGCTGAAGTAGATGCAGTTGTGTCATGTGAACTTGGTTCGGGTTCATCAGCAGTATTGACAGCGGAAGGCTTTGACACAACTTGATTGTTTCCATAGTAATATTCTTCAAACATTGGATCATATAAATCAACCAACTCATTCATATGTGTCGTATCCGTTGATTCTGCTGTAGGAGTACTTTGTTGACATTCTTGCACGGGACGTACACTGTTGTGTGTAGGTGCCATTACTGGACATTGAGGTGCGGGACTTGAGCTGATGTGATCAAGTACCATCAGTGGCAATTCGTCAAAGTTCACATGAATTGTTTCGACAATAATCTTTGTTCTCTTGTTATAGACCCGATATCCTTTCGACAATGTCGCATACCCCACAAAAATACATGCATCACCTTTTTTCTTTCATCTTGTCGAGATTCTCACCGTCTTTAAGAATGTAGCATAAAGATCCAAATACGTGAAAGAATTTGACAGTAGGTTTCCTGCCATTGATGATGTGGTAAGGTGTGTTTTCATGTCTAGGGATAACGAGAGAACGATTCTGAGTATAACAGGCAGTTGCAATTGCTTCAGCCCAGAAGAATAGCGGTAATTTTGAAGCAGAAAGCATTGTTCGAGCAGCCTCAACCAAAGTACGGTTCCGTCTTTCGACAACGCCGTTTTGTTCAGGAGTTCGAGCAATAGACGTTTGATGTTCGATGCCTTCTTCTTGAAAGTAAGATTGCAAGTTCTTGTTCAAAAATTCAGTACCCCTATCCGTTCTTACGGTTAAGACTTGAGCTTGAAGATTGCGTTGTATCATCTTGAGAAAGTTTTTGAGAACCTCTGGTGTTTCATCTTTGGACCTTAAGAAGAAAGTCCATGTGTATCTAGAGTAATCATCAACAATCACTAGAATATACTTTTTCCCGTTAATACTCTCTACACGCATGGGACCACATAAATCCATGTGTAGAAGTTCCAATCGTCCTTTTGAGCTAGGGGTAGTCTTTGTTTTGAAAGACTTCCGTTTTGCTTTCCCCAACTCACAAGAAGAACAAAGATGGTCTTTGACGAATTTCAACTTAGGAAGACCGGTCACAATATCATTCTTCGAAAGCAAGTTGATGGTGTCAAAGTTGAGATGTGACAATCGTTGATGCCATAACCATGCTTGAGATGGTGAAGCTTTAGCCATTAAGCAAATTGGATTTATTGAAGATGTGTCTTGAAGAGTTACTGTGTAGAGATCAGAACCACGAGAACCTGTAAGAAGGTCATTCCTATCGTAGTCTCTAACATAGCAAGTAGATTTCCGAAAAGCCACTTCCAAATCCGCATCACAAAATTGACCAACCGAGAATAAGTTGTGATTCAGTCCCTCGACGTAATAAACCCGTTTTATAGTGATATTCCCTTGAACCAAGTCTCCATATCCGAGTATCGGTGCAAATTGATCATTTCCAAACCGTACAGTACCCAGAAACTTCTCCACGAAGTTAATGAGAAGCTTGAGATTTCCCGTCATGTGCTTTGTGCACCCGGAGTCCATTATGAATAGGATGCGTTCGACGAGCTGCAGAAGAATTAGAAGACAATGTAGCATTTGACAAATGGGAGCCCTTGATAGAAACGGGTTCCAAAATAGTAGTGGACCTAGATTCTAAAGGCAAGCTAACATTCATAGACCCAATTAGAATAGGGGTTGTCTTAGGTACCCATTTGTATCCGGGTGGTATAAATCTTGAATACCCCCGTGTACATGTCCTAATCATGTTCTCATAAAGCTTTTTTAACCTGCTTTGTTTACGTGGAGTAGTGGATTCTAACGCACTTAGTTTCTTAAGTGGTTGCTCAGTGGATTGGTTCAAAGTTCTTGTGGGTTTACTAGTACTAGTGGGCATACGAATAGGCTTCCTAGTTCTAGTATTCACGCCATTATAATTAAGAGCACAAGAATCATGATTGAAAGTACGAACACATTTTCCACATTCAACACAAACAAATTCAACATTCGATGTCTTAGCATTTAAACTGTCATTACAAGCAGTTACAGACGTTTTATTCTTAGAAAACTTAAAATTCCTACGGTGATCTTCTACTTCATTCTTCTTCCCTTGACTATTGTTAGGCATGACTCTATCTTCAATTCTAGTGCTCTTAAGTTGTGGTCCGCTAACGCTAGTAGTAGGGTTTACTCTTGTAGAAGAAGACACACGTTGATTAGTTTTCCTAGTATTCTGAGGTAACTGCGTTGTTCCAGTTTGAGTGGACCTAGTGTGCATCTTATACATTCCAGGTGCTATCACATTTGTACTCTTATCATTTCCTATCTTCGGAAAAGTCTGTGGGGATTTTCCCAAAATAGATGATTTAGGGCATTTTACCGCATTCGATTGACGAATGGCGGATGGTTTACCCAAAACAGACTTTCCTTTCATTTTCTCAATGAGTTTCTGTAACTCACTTATGGCTATGTCCCTTTCTTTTATCTGTGCTTTCAAATCATTTATTTCGAAATCTTTTTCATTTAGTAGACGAAACGAAGAAGCTGACATTTCTTGACACTTTTTATGATTATGAGATTTTTCACCTTTTTGTGAAGCAAGTTCAAGAGAAATGGAGTGTTTCTCAAGTTGAGAAAAACTTTTCGAAAGTTTATTGTATGACTGAATTTGTTTTGAAAGCTCTACTTCAAGATTTCGACATTTTTCGTCCGATTCTGACGCTAGACATGCTACATGACAATATTGATCAAGATCGGTATACACACCAAGTATAGCATTCATATGGTCAGCATAAAAATATTCCTTAGAAAGTCGATCAATTTCGTTAGAAAGTTGGTGTTCTTGTGTCTTTAATTTAATTTGAAGAAAATCAACTTCATCTTCAAGAGATTTAACATAACTTAAATCAGTTAACATTTCCTCAGTGAGAGCATTATAAAACATTTCCACATTTTTTGAAAGATCATCAATTGTTGGAACAATGCATTGTTGAATGACGACCTCTACTTGTGGGTTAGGTTTAATATTCCAAATAGTATCCCTAGAAACTTTTTCATAGTCGACGACACCTTTGTACAAATTTAAAACCCCTTGTTTTATAAACTCAAATTGTTGAACACTTTTGCTTTTCTCATCCCTGAAAGTCCCAAATTACAACTATTGTTGAAACTAAGTCACGAAAAACAATAACACACAATAGATATACTTTTCAAACGAGTAATGCTTTATTAACTATTATCAACAAATTATTACAAAGTGTTATGAATACACCTGTTGAATAACAACAAGAAATGAACCCTAGAACAAGTAAACTTGATTCGAGACTCAAGTTTACAAGAGAACCAATGAGTCGCTGATGGACAGCTGAGGGCTCAGTGGTTCCAGTGGGAGAAAGAACTTAGATTAAGATTCCAAGCACAAGGGTTGAATCTTAACTTCTTTCTCATCCCTATTTATAGTGATACGAGGTTGTATCCTTAGTGGGAGTAGTTGATACGTGTCATCTTCTGAGTGGAAGAGTACAACGTATTAAATGCATGTCCAAATCGAGACATGCCTTTAACTACTTTAGGTGAACAGTTCTGCCAACTGTTCACCTTTGTCCCACTAGGTCGTACTAGGCATTGACTTGAATCTCTTGTTTTGTCCCGCTCAAAACACTTGTAAGATTCTCCCGCCTAAACTATAAAGGGTTCGATAAGCTTTGCTTAATCCAAGTCTCTAGGGTTCTTAAGTGATCTCTGAGTGTTGTCAACTCAGAGATCCTTGAACATCAGTGCATTCCTTTGACATCCCAGCTATCCATAATCGCTGGTGAGTCTGACTTCAGATTGTCTTCGACTTCTCTGACGTTGTCTTTGACTTGAATGATCCTAGTGTGCCAGCTGAGGCTTTGCCTTCCACTAGTCTAGTCTCTGTCGCTGGTCTTCTCAGCGACCTTTCAACACTTAGTCTAATTTAAACAAATCTAGACAGGGCCATAGTTAAAACTTTCATTGGCCCAACAATCTCCCCCTATTTGTTTATAAATTATACTAAGTCTAAAATTATTGTAAGTGAGTACACAGCTTCTTCTTACACATAATTTAACAAACATACCTCAAAGTTTTATTAAACAGAATGAACCTAGTTTATTACAAGAACACCCTGGGGTGTAAACATAAACAAAAGTAAATAGGTTCTTCAGCGATCAAGGCCTTGATCACAGAGTCTCTGGGCTTCGACTTTGTCACTCCTAGAGTTGATGACAAGTTCAATTTCAAAATCAAACTCATCAGCTTCTTTGCAATTCCTTAGGATGCCCTGCTTGAGTCTGATTAGCTGAATGGTTGAAGCCAGAGGTAGCGCATTCAACCGCTCAAAAGCATAATCACAGTTGCCATTAATAAAGACCATACCTACCTCTGGTTCTGTGTATACTTGGCCTTCTATGGGTTTGGTGATTTCTTTGGGAAGGACCAAGTTCCTTTGCATCCCATCGACCACTACGTCTTCAGTGACCAGCCTTTCTATCAGAGGCCCCATTGGGGTTTTCCTTTTCCTTTGCACCTGAGGAGGTGGTTGAGAAGAAAGCTGAGGAGGCAGGGGTGCCTTCAGCTTCTTTGCTGTGTCTCTTACCCAATTAAGTTTTGCTTGAATGTTTTTCATCATTTGGGCAGCACCAGGCCCAGTCTTCTTTTGGGCAAGAGCCAGCAACTCCAACCACTCAGAGAGGCTCAGATCTCTGAGTTTAAAGTCACTGGAGACTTTGTAGTTCTGTATATCATTTTCCCTATAAATAGTCATTACCACCCTTTTGTCTTTGTTAGTGAAACATGTATACTTGGTGATACGACCGGGTTCAGCTCTCTGGTTGACAAGTCTTTGATATTCCTTTAATAGGTTGTTCCTCTTGTCCTCCAGTTCCTTGAGCTTGACAAGCTGAGCTTTCTTAGCAGTGGGAGAGAGCTTGTCCAGGGCTTCTTTGCTTCTCAGTTCAGTAGCCCTGATGTTTGCCAATCTTTGATGTTCAATGATTTGGGCTTTTGCTTGCTCTGGGGTGAGTGGTGGTTCATCAGCGCTCTTGAATTTGTTGAGTTCAGAGTTTTTGGAGGGTTTAGCTGTGGATCCACCTTCAGCTTGAAGGGAGTGTAAGGTTATCTCAGGTTGCTCAACAGCAATTCCTTTTCCCTTATCTTTTGTAGATTCAGCAGCGGATTTGAAAGATCTCAGTGGTTTGGGTGTTGGAATTTCAGCTGTGGATCCATCTTCTTCAGAGGAGGAGGCAGAATTCTCCCCCTCAGGCATAGCCCCAGCAGGTGCTGTGCATGAACCTGCCTTATTGAATCGAAGGAACTCGTTGTGAACAAATATGCAAATTTCTTTAAGTTCACCTTGGAGAAGTTCCTGAAGAAGACGTCTTGAGGGTTCAGCAGCTTGAGCTATAGCTGCAACATTTGCCTGCACCGCTGAGGTGAGAACAGAGGGTATATACTGCTGAAGACTGTGGTTGAGTAGAGTAGGTAGTTGTGCCTTCAGAGCATCGTTCAGCAGTTGCGGAAGCATAGCTGTCATAGAAGATTCCACTGATGAAGTTAGTGAAGTCTCTAGATTGGTGGTAAGCTCCTCAGCAGCATGAGTGAGGGTTTGGATTTCAGAGAGGAGATCATCATTTGTGACTTTGGGCTTTGTGGTGCTGGTATCCCCTCTCTTTTGCCATAAAGCCTTAGCAGCCAATTCCTGTACATTTTTCATTCTGGGAACTTGTGCTGACTTGCGGGATTGTAAATACTCCAAGTGTTGCTTAGCCCCTAGTTCCAAAACGTTTGGCAAGGTGGGGAATGGAATAGGTGCAGGTGAGCAAGGTCTCTGTTCCCATAGCTTTCTGGCAGCCAATTCCTGAACATTTGGAAGTGATGGAACAGAGGCAGTCTTCAGCTCAATGGAAGACAGATTGTAATCATCAGTGCTCATCTCCTCAAAGTCAGAGGTGAAGGTGCCTTCCTCTACAACAAAAACTTCATCATCAGGCAATGATTTCATGTCTGAGAGGGCATCAATATCAATTGTGGCAACTTCAGCGGTTTCGTCATCAGCAATCGAGTAATCATCATTGTTAAGTTGTTCCTGATGAAGATTGTGAGCCTGTGATAAGAGTTATTAGTTGACCAGTTGTGAAATAATAATGCAGTTATAGATCGCCAGTCGCTGCCCCTAGGAAAGCTGGGTGTGATTATCCAGCCCCCCTAAGGATTTCTCCTTGGGACTCTTTTAATGTGAGATAGATATGTTGAAGGATCGCCATTCGCTGCCCCTAGGAAAGCTGGGTGTGATTATCCAGCCCCCCCTAAGGATTTCTCCTTGGGACTCTTTTAATGTGAAATATATATGTTGAAGGATCGCCATTCGCTGCCCCTAGGATAGCTGGGTGTGATTATCCAGCTCCCCCGTAAGGATTACTCCTTGGGACTCTTTTTATATGTGAAAGTTATGAGGTGAATGGTCGCCGTTCGCTGCCCCTAGGATAGCTGGGTGTGATTATCCAGCTCCCCCTAAAGGATTTCTCCTTGGGACTCTTTTATTGTGAAACATGATATGGGAATGGTCGCCTTTCTCTGCCCCTGGGATAGCTGGGTATGATTATCCAGCTCCCCCTGAGGGATTACTCCCTGGGACTCTTTTGATTGTGAATTAATATGAGGGTGATGGTCGCCTTTTATCGCTGCCCCTAGAAAGACTAAGGGTGATGATTCAGTCTTTCCAAAATAATAAATTCTTTGGGACTCTTTTAATAATGAGGGGGACCCAGAGTTAGTGAGAAGTGCAGAGACTCTGGGTCGGGACTTATATGTGCTCAGGTTGTCGTTTGCCAAGAGGACAGTCCAGAGGGTGAAGGATCATCGGGGTGCGTTAAGAGCACAAGTGAATCATTTCCTAGTGAAGACAGAGTGTACAGAGAGTCCTAAAAGATCTAGGTGCTGACACAGACACGCTAAGAGTTGAGGCAAACTCTAAATTACATCACTCTCTCCTAAAGACAATGAGAGTGAATGTATGTGGACCTCTGAGAAGGAAAAATAAAGGACAGACTAATACTTGAGTGATATCAGCGTGGAGAGGGATCTTAGTCGTCTTCGCTGACTTGGAGACACTAGACACTGGTTGTTTGTCAGCAATGGGCTCTTCTACCACATCCACCAGAGAAGGGGATGGGTTCTTCTTTGTCTTTATCTTCTTTGAAGGATTAACAGAAGGGGTTTCAGAGGAAAGGGGGATGTCTTTCCTCTTCTTCTTCTTTTCCTTAAGCACCTTGGGCTGAGAAGTAGATTGCACAGAGGTCTTGGACAGAGACTTATCAACCGTGCTTTCAGCATTCACCTCAAGTTGAGGGATCAAGGGCTCATCATCCTCAGCTAGCAGCCCAGCAACTCTCATCATATGCCTGGTAAGGGGCACTTCATTATCTATGGGAGTCTTTAGAGAAGTTGTGGTGATGGATGAGAGGGAAAGGAGTGTAAAGCATCATTGGTGTAGGATTCACCAAGAATATCTTCTAAGACAAGAGAGAGATATCTGGTGTAGCAAATGGTGGCCCCACGATTCTTCTTTCCTTTGTTTTCCAACTTAGCGATGAGATCGGTGTACAGTATGTGAGCGATTCCAATATCCAAACCCCAGATTAAGCTGTATGCAATGGCTAGCTGGGAGCCATTGAGTTGGTCATGTGATCCAGTGTTTCCTCCTAGACACTTTACGATGTACAGCATCAGCGTTCTCCATGTGGGAGAGAAGTAGTTCACCTTGATGAGAGAGTTGCTTTGGAAGCCAGCAGCGGTGAAAGGTTGTTCATGATCATCATGAGGTTGAAGGGTGGCCAGAGCTTTTCTCACAGTGGCACTGGTGGGCAAAGCTGACATGTTACTGTTGTAAGGGAGTCCAATGGCTTTATCAAAGGTTGTGAAATCAAAGGTGAGAGGTTGAGGATGGGTGGAAAGGTTGAAGGTGATGTGTGAAGAGGTTGGGTCAACTTCAGCGCTGTACCAGAACTCGCGAAGGTATTGGTAGTAGCAGGTGGAGGGTTCCTTGGTGATAGCTTCGTTGATGGTGGAGTTCTTGAGGAAATTGAAAAGTGGATGGTAGAGGGGATTGTTGTGTTCAAGAAGGGCTACACAGTTATTTAGTGCAATCTTTCCATCAGAGACCTCGAAATCAACGTTTGTGGCGGCTTGTACAACGAAGGTTTGGTTTGGTGAAGTAGACGCCATTGTTGAGAGATTGAAGGTGGTGAGAGGATTGAAGAAGATGAAAGGGAATGTGTGTGTTAGGAAATTTTTAAAATGACAAAAAGATTTTGGGTCAAGGGTTTTGAAAGGTTGAGCCGTTTTCCAAATTTGAGCATTAAATGCAAAAGTTAAGCTTTTCAGAAAAACGTGGGTCCCCTTGACCTTTCATGGGATACTTGTCCCCTTGGAAAGCGGGAAAGTTGGTAGCATTAAGAGACAATCATTTGAATTTAATATCAGAATATACACATTCCCATTGAAATGTAACTACCTCGTTACATTCAATTCCCTTAAATGCCCAGAGACAGCGGTCATCATCAGATTTATTTGCCAATATTGAGCATTCCCAGCTCAGCGACCAGCCTAGTAAAACTTGGCTCAGCCAGCGGCTTGGTGAAAATGTCAGCGAGCTGGTACTCAGTGGGTATGAAATGTAGCTCAATATCACCTTTTAGAATATGGTCTCTGATAAAGTGATACCTTATGTCAATATGCTTGGTTCTGGAATGAAGTACTGGATTATTGGAGATGGCTATGGCACTGGTGTTGTCACAGAATATGGGAACCTGCTCATAGTTAATTCCATAGTCAGCCAGCTGACTTTTCATCCAGAGAACTTGTGCACAACAACCAGCGGCCGCAACATATTCAGCCTCAGCTGATGACATGGCCACAAAGTTTTGCTTCTTAGCACTCCAGCATACCAACTTTCCTCCAAGGATTTGACAGCTACCAGAGGTGCTCTTTCTGTCAAGGCAGCACCCTGCGTAATCTGAGTCGGAGTAGGCTTTAAGGTCGAAGCCTGAACCATTTGGGTACCAGAGACCCAATGAGGGAGATCCTTTTAAGTACCTGAAAATTCTTTTGACAGCTACAAGGTGGGATTCCTTGGGGTTAGCTTGGTACCTAGCACAGAGACAAGTGGAGAATTGTATGTCTGGTCTGCTTGCTGTGAGGTACATCAGTGACCCAATCATGCCTCTATATAAGGTCTCATTAACAGAGACCCCTGAGTCATCAGCTCCCAAGTTGTTGGGAGGAAGCATCGGGCATTTCATTGATGCACAATCAGACAGATCATACTTCTTGAGCAAATCTCTAACATATTTTTCTTGACAAATAGAAATTCCTTTGGAATTTTGTTTGATTTGAAAACCCAAGAAAAAGGTTAGTTCCCCCATCATGCTCATTTCATACTTTTTGGTCATTAGTTTGGCAAATTGTTTGCTCAAGATAACATTGGTTGAACCAAAAATTATGTCATCCACATAAATCTGTACTAAAATGACGTCACCCTTGGACCTATAGGTGAACAAGGTTTGGTCAATGGTACCTCTGACAAATTTATTTTCAAGAAGGAATTTTGAGAGAGTTTCATACCAGGCTCTGGGCGCTTGTTTCAGCCCAAAGAGTGCTTTGTGAAGTCTACAGACATGATTGGGGTAGTCACTATTTTCAAACCCTGGGGGTTGACTGACATATACTTCCTCTGCAAGTTTCCCGGTAAGAAAGGCACTCTTCACATCCATCTGATAAACCATGAAACCCATATAAGCTGCAAAGGCTAGGAAGATTCTGATGGCTTCCAATATGGCCACTGGTGCGAAGGTTTCATCATAATCAATTCCTTCAGATTGATTATAGCCCAGCACCACGAGCCTAGCCTTGTTTTTTACAATCATACCAGCTTCATACCTTTTATTTCTGTAGACCCATTTTGTTCCAACCACTTGCTTATCAGCTGGAGCTTTAACCAGAGTCCACACCTTGTTTCTCTTGATCTGATTGAGTTCATCTTGCATGGCAACAACCCAGCCTTCATCAAGGAGAGCAGCAGCCACGTTCTTAGGTTCATCCTCAGAGAGAAAATTTGCAAAAAGGCATTCATTTGCAGAGGCGGTTTCCAGAGTTCTTAATTTTCCTCTGGTGGTGACTCCCTCAGAGGGTTCTCCAAGAATATTAACTAGAAGAATATCTTGGTTCCTACTCCATTTGGATTGTGGAGCAGGAGTCTCTGTGGGATCAGGAGTCACTTCAAGTTCAGGGAGTGATGGAGGTTCATCACATGTAATCTCTTCGTCCATGATCTCTTCATCTGATTGAATATTTAAAGTGACTGAATCAACATTTTCTTCAGAGATTTGAGTAAGAGATTCAACACCAACAGTCTCTGGAATGATGTCAGAGATGGAGTGAGGATCAAAAGCTTGAACATATGGAAGATCCTTGTGACGACTTTGAGATGATTCCTTGGGATTTGAGAAATCATCTTTGGGATAAGATTTAACTTCATTGAAGTCAATGTCACAATCCTCTGAGTTGGTGTGTGTGATGACAGCGTCAGCTTCATTAAAGGTGAAATGAATGGACTCTTCTAATTCTTGCCTGCGAATATTGAATACTCTGAAAGATCTGGAGGTAGGAGAGTATCCAAGGAAGAATCCATCATCTGATTTTTCATCAAATTTACCCAGGTGATCTTTGTAATTGTGAATGAAAACAGGGCAACCAAAGACATGGAAGTAGCTTACATCAGGGGCTCTCTTCCTATACACTTCATAAGCGGTCTTACCATGTCTCTTCATAATACTTGATCTGTTTTGTGTGTAACATGCTGTGTACACAGCTTCACCCCAGAATTGTTTAGGAAGTCTTGATTCGCTGAGCATCGTTCTGGCAGCTTCAATGAGAGTTCTGTTTCTTCTTTCAGCGACACCGTTTTGTTCAGGGGTTCCTGGGTTTGAGAAGTTCTGTGATATACCCTTTTCATCACAAAAGGCTTCCATGGCATGGTTTTTGAATTCTGTGCCATTGTCACTTCTGATAGCCTTTACCCTGCAATCATTGAAGTTTTCTATTTCTCTGATGAAGGACATGATTCTTTCAGCAGCATCACTCTTTCTCTTAAGAAAGAATACCCATGTGAATCTGGAGAATTCATCTACAATGACCAAGGTATATTTGTTGTGATTGGGGGATTGAGGTTTAACTGGTCCAAACAAGTCCATGTGAAGAAGATGAAGGCACTTGTTAATGGAGAATGATTGTTTTGTTTTGAACGAAGCCCTGTGATGCTTCCCTTTCTCGCAGGCTGAGCAGGGTCTGTCCTTGCTGAAGGTCAGAGAGGGAAGTCCAGCTACCAAGTCATTCTTTGCCAGTTTGTTGATGTTTTTGAAGTTGAGATGGGAGAGTCTCTTATGCCAGAGCCAATTTTCGCTATCAGGTGCTTTGGCAAAGAGACAGGTGTTCTCTCCTTCAGGGGATGACGTCATGTCAATGACATAAACATCCCTTCTTCTGGGTGCAATTAGAACGACATCATCGTTCTGATTGAAGATATTTCCTTGGGTCTTAGAGAACAGAACCTTGAACCCAGCATCGCAAAGTTGACTGATGCTGATTAGGTTGTGCTTCAAACCATTTACATAAGCGACCCTTGTGAAGGTTATCCAATTGCAATCCACTGAGCCATATCCTTCAGTGGCCCCTGAGGAGTCATCCCCAAAGACTACTTTTGGACCAGGCTCCTTCTTATATCTATGCAGATATTGTTTAATTCCTTTCATGTGTCTAGAGCACCCGCTATCCAAGTACCAAACAGATTTCTTTAGGTATGCCTGCATAGATATAACAAACCAGATTAGTTTCTATGATGAACCCACTTTCCAGTGGGTCCATGCTGTCGCTGACTGGCGACATTGGGTCTTCTGGGCCTTTCTCCCCCTCTTTGGTTGCAATCCCTGGTTTCATGACGCATGCTGCCACAGATGTCACAACCAGGGTAATGTTCACACTCATCAGAGTGGTGGTCATAAAAGCCACAATATTTGCAGGGAGGATTAGGCCTGTAACCCTGAGAATTTTCTCTGGATTTTGGTTGCTCAGGTCTTCTAGAGGGCCTGTGAGGGGTTTTAGATCTGAGATGTGTTCGAGTTCTTTGAACAGCGATGATCTCCTCATGCTCTCTAGAAGAGTGTTCAGTGGACTCACATGTGATACACTTGGGTTTCTTGGAACAATCCTCTGAGGAATGATTTTTGAACCCACAGTGTTTGCAAGGCCTGAATAGCGTTCTCCCCTTTGAGCTGCTGGAGCTTTCACCAAGAGAGTTAACAGAAGGACTGTTATCCTTGGGGTTGATTTTTTCTTTCAACCCTTTTACCTCTTCCATCAGGGTGAGGAGAAGTTTCTTGGTGGGTGATAACTCTTCGGGGGAAGAAGTGGGTATGTCAGTGTTCTTGGCCACATAAACCTTCTTGTGTGCTTTATCAGCAACTTTGGAAGTGAGGTTCCCAGAGGTTTTGAGAACTGGTTTTGGGCCAAGCAAGGAATCTGATTGGTTAGCACCAGCAAGTTTGGGAGTAGCTGATGCGTCAGATTCTTTGTCAGAGTCCTTCTCAACCACAGAGGTGGAGAGAGGAGAAGAGACTTCTGATGGGAAAAATTTAACACTGGGCACTGGAATGTGATTTTTGAACCTACCCTTACCCCCTATTGCCTGAACCACATTCCCTGGAATGGTTTCAGCAACTATTTCTTCCACAGTGGACTGGCCAAGGTTCCATTTTTCAATGGTTTTTCTCAAATCAGAGTTTTCATCAGCTAAAGATTCATTTTCAATGGACAACTTGCTGACCTCATTTTGAAGTTGATTAGCGATGTTCACAAAAGGTTTGAGATTAGCTAATTTAGATTGACAAAGACTCAACTCGTTTTTGAGATTTTGAAACTTATTTAACAGATTTTTTCTTTGTTCTTCTACGAAATGGAGGTCAACTAAAGTGTAGTCACTGACATGGTCTCTGTCAGGACCCTCAGGCATGGAGAGTAATCTTTGTACCTTTTTCATAGTGATGTCAACCCATTGACCTGATCTTGCTTCACTTTTACCAACTGCTGGTTCTTCATCAGCAACAGCCATGAAGGCTCTGACGGTAGTGGTTCCTTCATCCTCAGAGGTGAGGGGTTCATCATCCCAGTCAAAAGAAGCAGCTATTAGACCTTTTTCAGTCTTTTTGTTATCCTTCTTCTTGGCTGCATCATCAGCTTTCTGATTGAGTTTAATCAGCTCAGCTTTCAAGACCTTGTATTTTACCTTGTAGTCCTTTTTACCCTCAGAGTCACTGAGAGAGGATTGCTTGAAAGGTGAGGAAGAAAACTTCTTTTTGCTGTAGGTTTTGTTGGATGATGGAAAGTTGGGAGAAGATGTCTTGTTTGACCAGCAGTCATTTTGGAAATGACCAGTCTTTCCACAAGTGTAACATGACACTTTGGATTTGTCAATCTTGGCAGCACCAACTCTACCAGATCTTTTGTAGTATCTCTTCTGGTCAGCTAAAAGGGCTCTGTCATGGAATTCAGCATGTAATTCATCAAGGAATTCTTGACTGCTTCTTGTGTCTTCTTCCACGTCAGAGTCACTATCCTGAAAAGAGTGGTTAGCAACAAGAGATTTTGACCCAGATATAGGAGAGGTAAACCTATCAGTCTCTGATTTGTAAATAGAGTCAATCAGTCCTTCTTCATAATTGTATCTACCAAACAGTTGAGCAAGAGTATCATTTTTTATGGCATTATTTGCTCTCAGGGTTTGGTTAAGACTAAGCCATTTCCTAGGCAAGCTGTTTACAAACGTGGTATTAACCTCAGCCTTGGGTAGTACAACACCATTGTTACCGAAATCATTCAGCAAGATCTTGAGTCTAGTGTAAGTTTGAGAAACAGTTTCAGTTTCCAAGGCTTTGAAAGCGTTAAACTTAAGTCTTAATCCTTGGATTTTGGTCTCTTTAGTCTCTTCTGGTCCTTCATACCCTAGAACCAACTCAGTCCACATTTCTTGTGCGGTGTTGCCCTTGATGATGGACTTCATAATGTTCTTGGGTAGGCAAGAGACTATTATACTTTTAAGTCTCTTGTCCTGGTTAGCCAGACGTCTATCAGCGGGAGACCATTGCTTAACAGGTTTCTTAATGGGTCTCTCTAGTGTAGAGGAAATGGCCAGTGGTACATAAGGACCATTTTCTAAGATTTCAAACAAGAAGGGTTCTAGACCATCTAAGTATATAAGAAATTCACTTTTCCAACTTGAGAAATCTTCTTCATCAAACGCTGGAACATTAGACACATGTGACCCTCCACGATTATCAAGAAGTTGTGGAAGATCATCCTCATTTACACCAGTGCTTACAACAGGTGTTGGCATGGTAGTAGATGTGGTGGCTGGTGCGTTTGTTGAAGTATTTGCTTGGTTAGATTGACCAAACGGTGGTGGGATGGGTGGCATAGTTTCAGTCATATTTGGATCTTGATTTTAAAAACTAGAACGGTTTTTAGAAAAGTTTTATAAATCAAACCGCTCTGATACCAATTGAAAGTCCCAAATTACAACTATTGTTGAAACTAAGTCACGAAAAACAATAATACACAATAGATATACTTTTCAAACGAGTAATGCTTTATTAACTATTATCAACAAAGTATTACAAAGTGTTATGAATACACCTGTTGAATAACAACAAGAAATGAACCCTAGAACAAGTAAACTTGATTCGAGACTCAAGTTTACAAGAGAACCAATGAGTCGCTGATGGACAGCTGAGGGCTCAGTGGTTCCAGTGGGAGAAAGAACTTAGATTAAGATTCCAAGCACAAGGGTTGAATCTTAACTTCTTTCTCATCCCTATTTATAGTGATACGAGGTTGTATCCTTAGTGGGAGTAGTTGATACGTGTCATCTTCTGAGTGGAAGAGTACAACGTATTAAATGCATGTCCAAATCGAGACATGCCTTTAACTACTTAGGTGAACAGTTCTGCCAACTGTTCACCTTTGTCCCACTAGGTCGTACTAGGCATTGACTTGAATCTCTTGTTTTGTCCCGCTCAAAACACTTGTAAGATTCTCCCGCCTAAACTATAAAGGGTTGGATAAGCTTTGCTTAATCCAAGTCTCTAGGGTTCTTAAGTGATCTCTGAGTGTTGTCAACTCAGAGATCCTTGAACACCAGTGCATTCCTTTGACATCCCAGCTATCCATAATCGCTGGTGAGTCTGACTTCAGATTGTCTTCGACTTCTCTAACGTTGTCTTTGACTTGAATGATCCTGGTGTGCCAGCTGAGGCTTTGCCTTCCACTAGTCTAGTCTCTGTCGCTGGTCTTCTTAGCGACCTTTCAACACTTAGCCTAATTTAAACAAATCTAGACAGGGCCATAGTTAAAACTTTCATTGGCCCAACAATCCCATTTACATTTTTCATCCAAAATTCGCTTTTATAACAAAATTGATTGCTTTTTGAAACTCCTTTTTAAAGAAACTTTCTTTTGTGGTTCATCACTTGGTGGTGGAACACTATTATACATCTTTTGTTCTTTTGAAAGTTCTTTTTGAGGGACAAACTTAATATGATTGTTAGAATCAGAAAGGTTTATTAAATCACTTAAGTTTGATCGACTTTCTTCTTGTTGACGAATGATTTCGTCGCAGTCAGGGGAAAGCATAAGAGCAAGATTATCAACATAACAACCGATATCATAAAGAGCAGGCTTGGTAATTTGAACTTTCTTGAGATATTCAGGCTTGACAAAACTCGTTTTCATATTTCTATTGAGCATATTCATAGTTTGAATAGACTGACCCGTTTTGTAAACAATGTTGTTTAACGTGTCGACTCTCTTTTCCAAAGAACGAATTTTTTCAATATCCTTTTCTTCACGAGTTTTATAAAGCTCAGTTTGTTCTTTGTTAACCGACTCTAATTCAGTAATTTGGAGTTTATGTAGCAGCAGTTGTTCTTCAAGTTCCGATATCTTCTGTTTTGACATATGAATTTCGTGTGTTACTTCAGAACAATATTGTTCGTTGAGCACCTTACGTTCATATACCAAACCATTAGCTATTGCAACTCGTCGATCAGATTCTTTTACGTAATCACACTCTTTAAGCCTGTCTATTTCCTCGGCTAAGGATGTGTTTGCTTGCTTCAAACGTTTATTAGCATCTTTGTTTTCCTCAATTTCATGTTTTAAAGAATCAATAATAGACGCAAGCAAATCACGGTCCTCATCCGAGTCAGTATCCTAAACAGCTTTTCCGTCATCATTACACATATGTTGTGAATCCGTAGAGATATTGCTATCCTCCGTGTCCATTACATATGTGTCATTGATGCTTTCGGGTTGCTCAGGATGCCGTCGTTCATTAGCAAACACATTATAGTTATCATGTGATGGTACCTTTTCAAGTGGCTCAGAATCATAGATGGGTCCAGAAGTATCATCAGTCTCTGGGATCACTTCTTGAATATTTGCCATGTACACATAATGTGCCCCTAACTCTTGATCATCGGCTTCATCATCAGTGTCATCACGCCAGTCAACTTCATCTGCTGTGAGTGGAATTCCTGCTTCTTCTTTCTTACACAGCAGCATCTTTTCCTTGTGATACCCTGAGTCCTTAACCCGTTTTGGCTTCTTGCATTCCCTAGCCATGTGCCCAAATCCCTTGTAATTGAAGCATTGAATCCCAGTCTTTTGCACCACCGGAGTGCCTACAGTATCTCTAGCCTCAACTTGATTCAGCATCCTCTGATTATCATACCTAGCATCACGATCATACCTAGGTGCATGATCAACTTCCTTATATCTAGCATTGGATGATGATCTGAGGTTGTTGTTGGTAGGTTTGTAGATCTTCTTATAAGTTATGGTGAGTAAAGACATGAGTTCTTCAATCTTTTTGTCCCTTGAAGTTTGTTCATCATCACTGTCTCCATCTGACTCGGTGTCATACTTTGGAGGTAGAGTGGGGACAATTGCTTTTGCTTTGTGTTTAGCAGCAGCTAGAGGTTTGGTGGATGAGCTTGATGACTTCGAGGAATGATTAGGTGGTTGTTGACGAGGAACGGGTTTTGTTGAAGTAGCAGCCACAAAAGCAATAGAATTAGCAGACCGTTCTGCCTTTTCAGCCCTTAGTTCATTCAATTCATTCTGATGTTGTTTCAAGATATCATAAAGTTTGTGATAGGAGATGGTCTTGATATCTTCCCTTTGTTTAACCAAAGTCACAAACCTTTGCCATTCCGGTTTGAGTTGAAGTAGAAACTGAACATTGGCATGATGGTTGGATATGGTGCACTGATTTCTGACAAGCTCATTCATCATTTTATAGAATCTCGAGTAATATGAGTCAATGGATTCACCATCTTCAGATGTGAATTTTCCAAACTCCCAAAGTAGATTAGTCTCGAGATCTTGAACATTGATCGACTCACCTTGCTTCAATCGATGAATTGCATTCCACATTTCCATAGCATTAGGACATGCATCAACTGTGGAATAGATATCGTTATCAATTCCAGTGAGTATGAAGTTTACAGCATCAGCTTCAGCTTGGAGGAGTTTCTTTTTCTCAGCAGAACATGTGTCAAAATCCTCCATAACTCGTATAGTTGATGAAGTACCATCCTCTGCCTGTGTTGTAATTGGTCTGAATTCAAAAACTGGAGGTGGATTCTCAAGGCAGTGACGAAGAGCAGTTCGGTTTTCTTTTCCATCGAGAAATCTGAGAAAGCGAGATCTCCATTGAACGTAGCAACCGGCAGTGAGCACATGTGGGTTACCGTTGCCACCTTGTTCTAAACGAATTTGATTAGCAGTTGCAATGTTGATGTTGTTGTTAGACATGGTGAATACTTGTGGATGAATTGCAGATCTTAGTGGATTTGTTGTGATGATGTTTGGTTAAAATTGAAATTCCGAAAATTCAAAAAAAAATTCTCAGTCCGACAATAAATTTCTCAGTCTGACAAAACGGTAAGCCGAAAAATTTTGTATCGCCAAATTTTGAATTTGAGTTAGAAATAGCCAAAAACTAGTAGGGAAAAAATTTGATTTTACTTGATCTATCACAATGTTCAGATCGGAATGTCCAGATCGGAATGTTCCGAAACTACGTTCCGAAACTAGTCTAGATAGTGTAAACTACGTTCCGAAACTAGTCTAGATAGTGGCTAAGTCTAAAAATTACTCAAACAAAATATCCATCGGAATGTCCATCGGAATGTTCAGATCGGAATGATCTATCACAATGTTCAGATCGGAATGTCCAGATCGGAATGTTCTATCGCAATGCACTGTCGCAATGTCCAGATCGGAATGTTCTGTCGGAATGTGGCTGTCGGAATGTTAAGATCGCAATATGCTGTCGGAATGTTAGATCGGAATGTGGCTGAGACAAATTGGACAGAGTAACGACTTAAAAAAAGACCCTTAAACCCGTCGGAATCCCAGATCGCAATGTACGATCGGAATATCCAGATCGGAATAAGGTATCGAAATCAGGGTGATCGCAAAGTGGAATCCTTGGATTATTGCGATCGAGCCTCACACTTTATACTTTCCGATGGCAACACCTGCTTGAATTTCGGAATGAAGAAGAACAAGAAATTTCGCAACTTTAGATCCAAAAGATTTGTGTTTTAGCCAAAACCAAGATAACCAAATCACTACTACTAGTATGTAGATGATTTTTATCAAGAAAAGACCATAAAAACACAAAAAGAAAAATGGGACGTGAGATATGGATCAAAAAAGTCACGAAAAATCAAGAACACCACACACGAATCTTCAATCACCTATCCACTATAGGCTCTTGATACCAAATGTTGTTCCTATTTAATCCATAACACAAGATTCTTAGAGGAGAAAGAGGAGAAAAGTAGAGAGAGAGAGTATAGAGAGAAGTGGAAGGTTTACACTAAAACTATGTGTTTTATGAAATGAACCAACACCCTCTTCCACATGTGGAAGAGGGTTATATATGCCACGGCCTAAGGCCTTTGTGGGCTTCATCTTGGGTCGGGCTTGGCTTTGTTTTGGGCTTACGCCCCTAACTTATACAATATTAGCTTAAAGTCCAAGCCCGGTTTTCCCGACTATCCTATTACAATACAAGACCTTTTAACGACTAAGATGACCTATTACATTCTTGTTCGACTATATAAAATATAGGGCTGACAACCTTAGACCATGATAGACAAATGGCTATTAAGAGAGCTCAGACACCTTCTAGGGAAATACAATAGGGTTCTAAGAGACAACTAGGGAACTACAGACCTTATCCTCCCTGTAAATTCTGTGGATTCACAAACCATCACTCAGATGAGTGTGGTGACTTCCCAGGTTGTAATATCTGTAGAAGTTTCACCCATGAGACAGCTAATTGTCCTTTTCATTGCCAAAAGTTCTACAGGAACTCAAGAGTTGCTAATCAGCAATTCAGGGAACCCACTAGAAAGTGGGTTCACCATAGGAACTAACTTGTTTCTATGTATCTGTGCAGAAACATCTTAAGGAATCGGTATGGTATCTAGACAGTGGTTGTTCTAGACATATGACAGGGATTCAACAATACCTGCACAGATACTCAAGGGAGCCAGGTCTTAAAGTGGTGTTTGGGGATAATTCTTCAGGCAACACAGAGGGATACGGCTCAGTGAACTGCAATGGGATAACTTTTATAAGGGTTGCATATGTGAATGGTCTTAAACACAATCTCATTAGCATCAGCCAATTGTGTGATGTTGACTACAAGGTTTTGTTTACTAAGACTCAGGGAACCATATTCAACAAGAACAATGATGTAGTGCTTATTGCACCAAGAAGGAGAGATGTTTATGTCATCAACATGGCTGTTATCTCTGAAGACAGCTCCAATTTTTTTCTAGCTAAAGCCTCTGAAAGTGTCAATTGGTTGTGGCATAAAAGACTCATCTTAACTTCAAGAACATCAACAAGATAGCCACACAAAACCTGGTTGCTGGTCTACCTTCAGTGATGTTTTCTAAAGACAAGACTTGTTCTGCTTGTGTCAAGGGAAAGCATCACAGGTCTTCTTTCAAGACCAGGCAATCATTTTCTATTGACAAGTGCTTACATCTCCTTTACATGGATTTGTTTGGGCCTGTCAAACCTCGGACCATTAATCACAAAAAATACACCTTGGTCATAGTTGATGAGTTTTCAAGGTATACATGAGTTTTCTTCCTTAGAAGGAAAAGTGATGCAGCTGATACCATCATGTCCTTCATCAGACAGGTTGAAAATATGAATGATGTTAGAGTCAAAGCTCTAAGAAGTGATAATGGTACTGAATTCAATAATCATCAACTTGAATCTTTTTGTGATGAAAAGGGAATATCACAAAACTTCTCTTCAGCTGGCACCCCTGAACAAAATGGTGTGGCTGAAAGAAGAAACAGGACTTTGATTGAAGCAGCCAGAACTATGTTAAATGGTGTAGCTTTACCAAAGCAATTTTGGGGAGAAGCTGTTCACAGTGCCTGCTATACCCAAAATAGATCAATCATTGTCCAAAGACATGGTAAAACTTCCTATGAAGTTTTCAGAAACAGAGCTCCAGATGTCAGCTATTTTCATGTTTTTGGATGCCCTGTGTTCATTTATAACTACAGGGATAAACTTGGAAAATTTGATGAAAAAGTTGATGATGGTTTCTTCTTGGGATACTCTCTAACAGCCAAAGCCTTCAGAGTATTCAACATCAGAAGACAAGAAGTAGAAGAAACCTTTCATGTCAGATTCAATGAAGATGATGATGTCATACAGAGAACTGGAACAGAGGGTGATGAAATTGATTTTAATGAAAATGTGTCATTCCCAAGTGATGAATTCTCAGAACCAAGACCTGGCTGTCATCACCATCATCACTCCAACACTCTCACTCCTTATGTTCCTGCTTTTTACCCTCTGACTACACACAACATTGAAGTTCCTACCTCTCAGGAACTTGATAAAGAAGAACCACATCCTTCTTGTAGTCCTTCTTCCACAACTGCTATTGATGACTAACCAATTCTTCAAACCCCTGAAGAATCTCCTGTTGATAATGAACTTATACCCCTTGATATGGATGAAGTAGACTCAGACACTGAAGTCATCTTTGAAGAAAGCCCTCCTAGTCAGCAGGATGAAACTCAAATAGTACCAGCTATACCATAATTTTCCCTGTTCATGATTCCCCAGCTCCTCAAACAAAGTGGTCAAGAGATCAACACATTCTTCTTGTCAACATCATTGGGGAACCTAATGCAGGGGTTACTACTAGACAGCGAATTCATGACTCAGAATCTGCCTCAACCAACGAATGTCTCTTTGCTGAATTTCTCTCTCAAATTGAACCTAAGAGAGTAGCTGAGGCTCTTGTAGAAGATGGGTGGGTAGCTGCTATGCAGGAAGAAATCAATCAGTTCAAAAGGAACAAGGTATGGACACTAGTTCTAGCTCCACCTGGTAAGAACATCACAGTCACTAGATGGATCTATAGAAATAAGATGGATGAAATTGGAAACATCATCAGAAACAAGGCCAGGCTGGTGGCACAGGGGTATACACAGACTGAAGGAATTGATTATGATGAAACATTTGCTCTTGTGGAAAGACTTGAAGCCATCAGAATCTTCCTTGCTTATGCTGCTTATATGAACTTCACTGTGTACTAGATGGATGTTAAGAGTGCCTTCCTCAATGGAGATTTGGCTGAGGAAGTATATGTTGAACAACCTGAAGGATTTGAGAACAGCGAGTTTCCCAACCATGTGTATAGATTACACAAAGCCATGTATAGGCTGAAACAAGCTCCAAGAGCATGGTATGAAACTTTCTCTAATTTCTTAACTGAAAACAAATTTGTCAGGGGTTCTATTGATAAAACACTCTTTACCTTCAAGGATAAGAGTGATTTCATCGTTGTGCAGATTTATGTGGATGATATCATCTTTGGGTCAACTAATGTTAATCTTAGTAAACGTTTTGCTAAATTAATGACCAAGAAATATGAGATGAGTATGATGGGTGAATTAACTTACTTTTTGGGTTTTCAAATCAAAGAATGTCCTAAGGGAATTTCAATTTGTCAAGAAAAGTATGTTAAAGATTTACTTAAAAAATATGACTTAGCTGAATGTGCATCAGTGAAATGCCCCATGCTTCCACCCAACAACTTGGGTCCTGATGAGTCAGGGTCTCTGTTAATGAGAATTTATATAGAGGCATGATTGTGTCACTCATGTATTTAACAGCTAGTCGTCCTAATATCCAATTCTCCACATGTCTCTGTGCAAGGTACCAAGCTAACCCAAAAGAATCCCATCTAGTGGCTGTTAAGAAAATTTTCATGTATCTCAAAGGAACACCCTCCCTAGGTCTATGGTATCCCAAGGAATCAGGCTTTGATCTCAAGGCCTATTCAGATTTACACTATGCTGGATGCTGTATTGACAGGAAAAGCACCTCAGGCAGCTGTCAAATCCTAGGAGGAAAATTGGTTGGATGGAGTGCTAAGAAGCAAAACTTTGTGGCCATGTCATCAGCTGAAGCAGAATATGTAGCTGCTGCCAGCTGTTGTGCTCAGGTGCTCTGGATGAAAAGTCCATTGGCTGACTATGAGATCTTATATGACAAAGTGTCAATCTTTTGTGACAACACCAGCGCCATTGCCATCTCCAACAACCCTGTTCTTCACTCTCGTACCAAACACATTGATATCAGGTATCATTTTATCAGGGATCACATAATGAAGGGAGATATTGAGCTGCACTTTGTTCCCACTGAGCTGCAACTAGCTGATATTTTCACAAAGCCTTTGGCTGAACCTTCGTTCAACAACTAGTTGCTGAGCTAGGGATGCTCAATATCTCAAAGCCTGTGGCTTGATAATAAATGTGTTCATTAAATGTTTGATTCAATATTACATGTTTTTCACATGAAACTAGGTAGTTACTTTCCAAGTAAATGCTAAAAAACATTCTCAATATTTAATCATTTATTTTCCGAATAACGAGGAGACAAATAGTTTTTGAAAGGTCAAGGGACCCACATGTGAAGTCATTTTCCCACTTTGCATTAAATGCGGTTGAATAACTGTTTTCACATTTGAATATATATATTGTCTCACGTCTCTCCTCACCTACCACCATTCTCATTTCATAAATATCATCTCTCTCTCTAAGCTTTCTCTCTCTAAACCCATCCTCTATTTTCGCTCTTCTTCAACCTTGAATCCATGGCATTCCCAGTTCCCAAGGCAGCAAACGTCAACTTTGAACTTAATGAAATCATTCTAGCATCGAACAACTCCATTGGATGGCTCAAGGCTCCCAACGAATCCTACTCAGATCTGGTAAACTTCATGAAAAATTGTGATGCAAGTGAAGCACTCACAAAATCCCCAACCACTTTCTACCAATAATACCTTAGGGAATTCTGGTGCTCTGCTGAAGTCGTTGATGACACCATTACCTTTAGCCTCTCATGCAACGAACACCCCTTTGCCTTTTCTCTAAAATACTTTGCTAGTATGGTTGGGTTAAGACATGGCGATGAATGCCTGAAGGTGGTTGACAAAAAGGCTGTTAAGGACGCCTTTGCCACACTTAAACCCTCTCATGATGTAAACCCTGCTCTTACACCCGCTGAAGTTCTCTCCAAGTCTCCTTTGAAGATCAAGTATTTTTCCCCTATGTGGCATGTCCTCTTCACTCATATAGTCAAATCCCTAGGAGGAATGCAGGGATCCCAAGATCAGATGTCCTTCAACCACCAATCTATTACATATGGGCTGATCTGGGGCACAGATGTTGATGTAGGAAGTATTCTTTTCTCCAACCTAGTAGAACGGCTGAAGGGACAAAACCAAGTCAGGGAGAAGAACATATGCTACGTTCGCTTTCTATCTCTGATCTTCGAAAGCCTGTTGGGTGACAGCTATCACAACTCTGCACTTACTTCTCTGAAGCCCTATCGCATCACTGGTACCATTTACAAGGAAACTGGAGTTGAAGATGTCCCTGTCACCTCTCACATGATGAACATAGCAAACAAACAACCCTCTGCTGAGAAGTCCTTTCCCCCTTCATCTGAGAAGGTGAATACCTCTGGTGTGTCTGGAAAGTCTACGTCTTTGACCTCTGGGCAGCACACCACGACGTCCAAGGCAACAACTGGCCAACAGCCAAAGAAGAAGAAAAACCCATCTTCTTCCCACACCAAAACTGTTGCAAAGGCCAGGGGAAAGAAGAATGTGAACCTCGCAACCTCCTCTGTTCCAGAGACTCCTGTGGAATCAGAGACTTCTGCTGACCAACAACAAGGGTCTAGTGTCTCGATATCAGCCGAGACAACAGGGAACCAGCCGAATTCTACTGATATCACACAGGTAATCAGTGTAAATTTTTAGAGGTCCACAAGCAGCCACTCTCATATGTCTTTAGGTGAGAGTGGTGAAGTTCGGGTAATCCTCGACCCATAGAAGTCATTGTATGCACTTAGAACTCTTTAAGACTTCTGTACACCCTGTCTATGCACCAGGGAATGATTCATTTGTGTTTATAAAGCACCCCGATGACCCTGCACCCTCTAGACAGTATTCAGGCAAACAACAACCTGAATACATATATGTCTCGACCTTGACCAGCTGTACCTCACACAGCCTCTTGGTTTCCTCAGAAAAAGAATCCCAAAAGTTTTACTTTTAGGGGAGCTGAATAATCATCCTCAGCTCTTCTAGGGACAGGTTAATAAGACGATCTTAACCTATATCTTTTTCACACTTAAAAGAATCCCAAAGGATTTATCCTTTCAGGGGGATATGAATCATCACCCTCAGCTTTCCTAGGGGCAGCGTAACAGGCGATCTTTACCCACATATGTTTCAACCTTGAAAGAGTCCCAAAGGTTTCTTAATCTTTTGGGGGGGCTGAATAATCACCCTCAGCCTTCCTAGGGGCAGCGAATGGCGATCCTTAACAACATATGTTTCACAATCAAAAGAGTCCCAAAGGTTTTAACCTTTTGGGGGTCGGAATAATCACACTCAGCTTTCCTAGGGGCAGCAAATGGCGATCATTACCCTTATACTTTTCACCCTTAAAAGAATCCCAAGGATTTATCCTTTGGAGTGGTTGAGTAATCACCCTCATCCTCTCTGGGACAGCGACATGGCGACCATTCCCCTTCCTTATTTCCCTGTTACTAATCTGAAACAATTTGCAGGCTGATATTGTACAGCCAAACACAGAATCCCTGGAGCAACCAGACAAAGAAGCTGATACAATCATTCAGGATCAACCAAATGAAGAAGAGCCTCTGCTTGATATTGAAGAAGAAGTGCTCTCATTAGTTAATGATTTCTCTGAACCTGAATCGATGCTTGAGGACGAGATACTCCCTGAGAGGATGTTTGAGGAGGAGGACGATGAAGAAGAAGATGACCAACAATCTTTGTCTCCTCCGAAGGAAATAGCTGTGTCTCAACCAGCTATTGATACCACTCCTCCTCCCAAAGAAGCTGTAGCAACTCCCACTTCTGCTACCTCAACCACTACAGTCTTCCAAAGACCTGCTTATGATCAGACAGTTGAGTTCCTTATGTTTGATCATCCTGCCCAAACCAACTTTGATATTTTGCCAAGGAAGGATGATTATGCAAAAAAAAAGCATGAACATCCATAATCTTCAACCTGTACATCATCAATCCGATATGGAGCGCCTGTCAAGAAAGCTGGATGTTATCAAATCTGAGATGCATAATTTCACTGTCACCTTTCCAGGGATCATCAGTTAGGCGGTTAGGGATGCAGTCACTGAACCCATCAAGGATGGTGTAAGAAAAGGAGTGTCCCAAGGACTTAGTCATTTGTCCACAAGAATCAAGGATGCCATTGTCACAGAGGTCCCTGCTCTTTTTAATGCTCATGAGTTAACAATGCATAGAGAGTTTGAAGCTGTTCGTAGCAGGCAATATCGTCACACAAACTTTATCATTGATCGTGTTCATCGCAACACAAATGGAAATTGCAACCTCATGCTGAAGATTGCCAGAGCTTCAAGGACCAGGCAACGTGATATGGCTGCCTCTGTTGACCAGATTGCAAGGCACTTTCAGGCACGTTCATCCAAACGTCTGAAGAGACAGGCTGAACGTGAGGGGGAGAAGGAAAAGGTACTTAACCTTGAATCTGCCAAACAGGGCTCAACCTCTGCTGATAACACTATCTCTTAACCTGTCCCCCTCCAAGTCATCACACCTGTAATCATACCCGATGAGGAGGATGAAAGTAAGGGGGAGCAACAAAATAATGATGGAGTTGATTCATCAAAGTCCCTGACTTTGGTTAACACCAGCGAGTCTGTGGATGATGGTGAACCAGCTGCCAAGAAACTAAAGTTCACTATTATCTCCCTACCCAAGGCAATACAAACCCAAGCTCAGTCAGCGTTCATCAAAAGAGCTGAGGAGCTGAAAAACATGAGTGTGGAATCCTCTGTCTCGAAGAAAGGAAAGGAAATAGTTATGGTAGACACAGACGTCAAACTAAAGAAAATAGCTCTGATGCTAGAGACAGGAGGATCAACCACAGACCTTTCCCAATTTTCAACCTTCACACCTGCTAATGAGAATCCTCTAACACCTGAAGAGATTGAGAAACAGGCTGTTGAATTCAAGAGGCTGAACGAAATCAAGAAAGCCAAGGAGCTGAATGAGGAAACTCTGAGGAAGATGACTCCTCCTGAAAGGGAAAAGCAAAGACAGAGGTTGAGGGAAATGGAAGCTAAACGCACAGAGGCACTAAGAAAGGTAAAAGCTGATTATGATGCTTGCGTCAACAACAGGTATGCACCTGGAAAGATAACAAAGTTCAAATACACAATTCATAAGTCCACCAACACACCACAAATGATTTTGTGGAGAGATAACCAACAGGGTAATATGGATGTCTTTGAGGACTTCAGGTTAAAGAAACTTGGGTTATCTGAATGATTTGAACTTGAAGCCTTGGCTGCTAAAAGAACTGGTGAGACTAATTTCATTCTTCTTAAGACCCTGAAACCTAAGTTCACCTGGATTAAAGAAACAGCAGCCAAGCTTAAAATAGATCCCCCACCACAGCTGTTTGAACAAGAGCCCCCAAAGTCTGGCAAAGAAAAGAAGAAGGGTGACTCAACTTGTTAAGGAAACCTTCGTCACATATGATGTTTAAGTGGATGGAATGCACAGGGATTTGATACTACCAAATGGAATCGTTGGTCCTGTTGATGGTCAGACCTACACAGAGCCTGAAAGAGGTATGGCCTTCATGAACAGAGCTTGCCAGTATGCATTCTAAAGAGAAGATGAGCTTGGCTTAGCATCAACAATTCAGCTGCCTTGTCTCAAAAAAGGGCTCAAGAATAACTCAGAGTATTCCAAGGTTTTTGCACAAGCTTTGTAGGCAGAATTGGATACTAGAACAGACATAGCTGAAGCTGAAGAAAAGATCAAAAATGATTACTATTTAAGAATTTCACAGCTAAATTTTACCTTCACATTTTATTTCACTTTTGTATTGTACTTGTAGTTTTCTTTAAGTATGAATAAAATCATGAGGTATGTTTGTTTAGATCTGTTATGAGTAAGAAGAAGCTGTTATCTCACTTACCTTAACTTAGATAGATCTAGCTATATTTATGTTTAAATAGGGGAGATTGTTGGGAATCTAAGTTTGTTAGATTCCCTGTATCATAGATTTAAACACAAATTAAGCTGTTAGATAGTCACTTGCCTGTGCCTAGGAGGCAGGCAAGTATCGCAAGACTCACAGAGATCCAAGTCTCTGTGAGCAACCTCAGAGGAGTCTATGTTAGAGACATTGTCAAGGAAGTCGAAGATTACTTGAAGACATACTCATTGGCTGTGATGGATAACAGCCAAGATGTATCAGGGACTCTGAGGGGTTAAGGGTTAACAAGGGTGGCAATACCCTGTTAACACTCAGCACACTTTAGGCATGCCATTTGTGTGTACGAGACTATGAAGAAAAAGGAAATTGTTTCAAGATCTGTTTCCCTAAAGCATTATGGCAGACTACCAAGAATAGAAGAGCATCTTGTGACAGATGTCTGAAAAGTGAATGTCTTGTGTAGTCACCATCATCTAGTACTTAGGTCAACCTCGTATCACTATAAATAGGATGTGTAGCTCAGCATTAATGTTTAACACTTTGATAATATTCAAACATTAATGCTTAGAACTTATTGAATCAAACAGTTGTGACTGTATTCATAAGTTAGGTTATTTAGTTGTTCAAAGTGTGCACAACATATTGTCATCAAACGGTGTTATCCATAACACTTATAATTCTTTATTATACAATAATAAGTATTACGTTTGAAAAGTATTTCCTTGTGTTGATTAGTTAAGTTTAGTGTTTCTAGCAATGATTAGGGACTTTCAGTAATCAAAAAAGGGGAGATTGTTAATGCAAGTGATGCTTAAAAACATTATTAGTGTTAACTAATCTTTCTTAGTTTTGATCATGAGAAATTAAAAAGACATTTTCGTCAAAGACAATCGTAAGACGAATTATTTAACAAACACTATCACATCAAGGTAATAATCATTGAAGTATTACACTAACATATTTTAATCATGTTTAGTGATCATAAAAGTGATTAGCCCTAAACTTACATTTTGTCAAATGAGACAAAAGATTTTTAATAAACTTTCTTTTTAAGAAAATGTTTTATTAAAATTAAAAATGTAAATTTGAATATGGCATATTCCATATGCCATAGGAATATCCTTTGAAGGTAAAACTTACCTCATATATTACTACCCCGCTAATGGATAAAAAGGAGCGGAGTCTATAGCCATGGTTCCTCAAATGGCTATGCGGTTCTTTAGTGATAAAGAACCGCAAGCACAATTAAGGAACCGCGGCCAGAGATCCATTGGCCTTTGTCTCCTATAAATAGTGGATCAAATCTACATTCTCCAAGAACCTTTTTGGACATTCTTTCTGCCATCTTTCTCTTTTCTAAATTCTAATCATTAGTAAATGATCACTTAATGTGTTAAGTATGTTTACTTATGATTATCCTCTTGATCCTCTTCTTTACATTATCCAAATAGAAGATCACTCACACACTTGTGATGTGATTAAAGACGAAGCTTTGATGAAGATCAACCTACCTTAGATCTAGTCATGTTTATCATTTTTATTTGAGTCTTGTGTAGATCCAATGTATTTGTGTATACTTGGATTAGTTGTGTTAATACAATGTATTTGTGAATACTTGGATTAGTCTTGTGTAAATCCTTTGTATATGTGTATACTTGGATTTGTCTTGTGTAGATCCAAGTTACATGTTGTATACTTGGATATGTTTTGTTGAGTTGTATAGTGTTGTGTGTTAGTTCTCACTAAACTACAAAGTGATTTGTGTATGTGTCTTTTGAGTTCTCAATTAGCTTCAAAGTGAAGAGTTGTGAAGATTGGTTTTATCTTTGGATTAGAACTTTACATCTAGCCTTGTGTTGAAAAAGAAGATGGGCGACGAAGATTGGTTCTAGCTTTCGATTAGAACTCGACATCTAGCCTTGTTTCGGAAAACGGTGAAGTAGGCGGCGTGTGTAGATTGGTCCTAGCTAAGATTAGGTCTCGACATTCAGCTTAGTGTCAGAAAATAATGTAAGCAACGTTGTAAGGTTTTCTCCGCCAAGAAGGGAGCCTGTGGATATAGTGGAAATCTCGAGTAAGGTGTACTCGAGGAGTGGAGTAGGAACAAAGATAGAGCTTCGTTGCCGAACCACTATAAATCTTGGTGTCTCCCTATTAGGTTGCTTCTTTCCTTACCCTTTACTTACTTTCTATATTACATTGCATACATCTACAACTTGTCATTGTTAATGCATTAGAATTAAACCTAATCATTATGCAACTAGCTTTCAATTAAAAGGTAGTTTTGAGACAAACCTAATTGAAAGGAATTTTAATTAGGACATAAACCGAAGAGAAACTATTCAACCACCCCTTCTAGTTTCTACAATAACTACTAGACTAAGAGGACGTTATGATGCATAGTCCCTAGTCAGGCCGTACAAGCCGACCCGTGGGTACTACCCGTATCTAGTCCATCAAAAATGGATTAAGCCACTATCGTTAGCCCAAGAGGCCCATGAAAGGTGGTCATACGCGGTCTTATGTGGGTCGCGCCTTGACCGCATGAGGTTAAGGCCAGACGGAATCATAGTCTAGTTAGGACTATGATTCATCCAAGTTGAGAAAATATGGTAATTATCTTCTTGAGCCGCAAGAATTGGTAAACCGTACTTGAGCTTCACCGGCTATAAAAGGAACCCCTTAGGTTTAATTTAAGGTACGATTCACTTGCAATCACAATACCCTAACTATCCACTAATACCGACTACTTACTCTGACGCTGGAGTCTAATCTTGGGAGACAATTCCATGGTAAGTCTAACGATGCTTTTTTTAGTGCACATGATCCCTCAAACGAGATTCACTTGGTGTAAGAGCCGGAGCCTCAATACCCGAATTACCTCTAATTTGGGTCATTCAAGGTCCAACCAACTTTTGTATCAACATTGATCATCCAATGGGTGGTTAAGTCTCATTATATGTATCACCATACTAGGATGCCTATAAAGTGTCCTTTAGGAAAAAATAGTTGTACTTATTACCAACTTTGCAAGAAACGTCTTTCGAATGGGATATGCTTTATTCTTTTGACTTAATGCAATCTTTTTCCCGCCCAGTAAACCTTATAAAAGTCTGAAGTCTTGTTCAGCTTCTAAGAGTAGATCGAGATCGTTCATCTTAGTATGGTCAAGCTAAGCTGGAACTCTTTCTTCGGAACTTGTCTTCAGTTGTTGATCTGCCTCACCAGTTGACGTAAAGACTTATCTTGGTCTTCTCAAGATCTCTTGAAGACTTGTTTGCTGAAATATGTCTTAACTTCCTTCGGTTGAACATGCTTTAGCTGAGTAATTTACGCTTAAGAAATTTTATATGTTCAAATCTAAAAATCGCTAAGGGTCAAAGATAACTGACCCAAGAAGACCACAATTGGATATCCTAGTCGTCATTCAGATCAAAACCCTTAAAACAATTCCGCATTATAAAGAAATTAGAAAACCGTAAACCAAATCAAACTGACAAATTAAAATTAAAAAACTTACACGACACAAAGAATCATTATGTGAATGTCGTCGACATAGCTCAATCACTTTTTCCGGTATGTGTGCATGACTTCTTGCATGTGTGTATTTTATCGCATGTGGTGCGAGATTATGTGTACATGTCAGGTTCAACCGAGTATAAACGTGACTCACTCTCACTACTAGAAAAACAGCCTTTACCCACAGCAAGTTCCGTGGGAAATCCAGTGGGAAAGGGCCCTTACCCACGAATTTCCCACGGAATTGTTCCGTTTGTAAAAACATCGTGGGTAAATATTTTCCCACGGAATTTTCCACAGAGCGTTGACCATTTTCCCACGGATTTCCCACGGTTTTTATCACCCATTTTTAACATTCAAGGAGTGGTTTTCTTCCCACGGATCTCCCACGAACTTTTTTCCCACAGATTACCCACAGACATTTTTCCACAGATTTCCCACGGGCTTTAACACCCATTTTCCCATATGTTTCCCACAGATTTCCCACTGTTATTTCACACAGATTTCCCACGGTTATTTCCCACATATTTCTCACGGACATGTTCTCACGTATTTCCCACAAATATTTTCTACAAATTTCCCACAAGAATATTCCCACACATTTCCCACGAACATATTCTCACGGATTTCTCACAATATAATTTGATATTTTCCGACCAGAATTTATAAATATGAAAAAAACTGATATTTAAAAAAGTAATCCTCACTAATATATTTCCAAAATATACAAATCAAGTACCCGAGATACATATATGTGTCGCGCATTGGACATAAATCTGTGTCCTACAGTGTTATTTACATACTACAACCCGATTGTTTTAACTTGCAACATAAAAATTAAAGACTATTAATCAAGCTAGCTAGGACCTGTGGGTTTCTCTCTAGCTCAGTTTTGCACTCTGGCTTAGTTAGGGTCTTGCTTTCCGCTTCAGTTGGGATTTGCACTTCCATGTCAGTTTCAGATTAGATTTGGTGTTCAAGTTTAGTTGTCGTCTCAAGTTCAGCTTCTGCAGTGCCAATGAGACCAAGTATTAGGGACAACGCCTGAACTGGTAACCAACCTGCAAAATAGTAAAACACACGGCTCAGTATGCTTCAGTGACTAGCATAACCAAACAAGTAAACATCTTTATCGCTATAATCAAGTGCATGGTCATTCGGTCATTGATAAGGAACGGTACGACAAGATGTAGTATTAACATACGAATCATAATGTAATAATTTAGGGCGAATATACCAATAATTTCAATCACAACTTAATTTAAAGCTAACCGCGGGCAGAACTCAATGAAAACGTTGAGCTATATTATAATGCATATAATGGATTCTAAGTATCCAAGCTTGATTTAGTGATAGCCAAACTATTATTCCAAGTTCTATCTTTTGTGCGGCAAACTTTTTTCATCACTATGAACACAGAAGAGACATGTGGAATATAAAATACTTGAAAGAGATTAATACCTACAGTTCATTTGCTACAAACAACTGGGCCTCGTCCTTCGGCATGTTGTCAGAATGAAGAAAATGTTAACTGTCAAAAAGAATACAGCAAAAGAAACTTTCCGAAGAATAGAGAAAGTCACCTATAGAAAATATAAAACAGAGTCTCCTGAGTAAATCTTGAGAAGCTCTCTTGCTGCATCAAACAACAAAATATGATAACCATAACTAAAATTATACCAATAATAACCTAATTTTGATGACTAAAGAAACATAGAAGGATCGATGTATTAAAATTGCATTAGACGACCTTCGGCGCATTTAACCCAGTTTCATAAAGTTATCTTTTACCCGTGTGACCCTTTGTTGGTATATGGGTCAAAATGATTGTTTGGACAATGGATCACCTTTATACACTTTAGATATGCTTTTCAAATATTTATACACTTTAGATCACCTTTGACTGATTTTCCGAAAAGCTATTTGTCTAACTTGACCCATCATAGAAACATAGTCCAATACCAGTTCATAGGTATACAGGTAAAAAAAATGTTACATCTACTTTTTAATATCAAAGAAAAGTTCACAAGGAAGAAAAACTCACATTAAGGGGAGCTGGTTGTTTTACATTAAAACATGCATGTATCACATAATGAGGCTCGCCCTTTGCAGATTCATCAGACCATGGAGATGAAAACTTCTTATACAGATTATTAGGTGAATTCAAGTTTAGACCAAGTGTCATCAGATCAATACCCAAAGCAAGAGGGGTCAAATCAGGATTGTTCATCCTTATGACATTCAATAGACCTAGCAATCCAAATCTGTCAGCAACAAGTTGGGGTGTTTGAGGGGACTTCATATCTTGGTCCCTAAATGGGCTAGCGAGTCGTATATGCGACTGTTTCTAAAACTGTTGATACTGCTGCATTAGTTGATCATAGTTTCCTCCACCTGATGCTGTGTTTGACATGTTTACTGGCCTTGATCCAATGGCAAGCATCCCTTAGTTTCTTGCCTAAATAAAATCATATGACATGCCTTCAGATATTTCCAAGATGTCTATAAAGAGTGACACTACATTATCAAGTATGGATAGAAAGTAAATAATGAGAAACCCGTGTTCTCGAGTTGAAGAAAAGAGAAGGAAGTGTAATGTTTGATAAGGGAGGATTTGTGTCTCAAAAATTAAAAAGAAATGGAATATAAGTTGCCGATATTCGATTATGATATTGAAAAAAAAAACTGTGTTACTTAGGTGGAGGGGAAGATTGGTCACTAAAAATGTATATCTTTTTTTCCTTCCTCCACATTTCTGTCCCTATAATTTACTTTTTCATAAAAGAGCTCAAGAATGCAACTTAAGAATCAAAATCGTATAAAGTTATGACATGCAAATATTTTTTTTATAATATATAATTGCAAGGGAGTAAACACCACCTCAGAGCCATGAAAATGGAGATCTTGACTGTTTGGAGGAAGGTAGGAAGGACCAATGTTGAGTGGAGCATGCTGTTGTTGTTGATGTGATGCATATGCATTTCCTAAGCTTAATACAGATGATATTCCAACCTGAAAAAAGCCAAGAAAACAGGTTCCGATTCACATAAAAAATGGTTGCTATAGCAAAAGTGCAGCTATGAATTATTATCACAATGTGACACACCCATAACAAGAACCTATTACAAGCATATTCACAGAACATCTATATGGCATATAAATAACTAAATATAATATTGTTTTGACTATATAACAAAGTTACAGCCATAAGTGCTGCTAAAACAACATAGATGTAGAAAGATAGCTTACCCATAGGCGTCAACAATTTCTTGATAGGTATTTGTGAAAGCATTGGTTCTAAAATATGTTGGAGGTGACACCACAACATCCATAACATGAACTATAACACCAACTTACGAGTTCCTATCAAATGTTGCACGCTGAAGTGACTCTTGAATTTGAAGTCAATTATAACATGATATAACATATAAGAGCCCAGTAGCCAATACATATGTTTCAAGAAAAAAATCAACATCCATAGAAACCATTGCATACAAGATGATTGGGTTTGGTTGCAAGAGTTGGATTCATTTCAAGCCCGTGAGGTCCAAGATTCAAAATATAATGTATGTAACATATATTTAAGTAACAGACTTTTCTACAACGTATAGGAAAATACATGGGGTTTAGAAAATACAGGGCGCCATCCCTCTCCAACAATGACCGCATGCCAATATTTTCCTGTTTTCTGTTTCGGTGATGTGTTTTTCCCTTTGACTACTTGTAGTTTGGCCGAAATATTGCGAGGGTCGTGGAGCGATGCCACTAATTTGTAGAAATCGACTTCTGTCATATCGCCAGCGCTCGTTGTGAAGAGCGTGAACTCAGCTGTTGTGTAGCGGTCTACAACAAAAGCTTGGAAGTTGTACACTTGTACCTGCATGTGTAAGCTACAAGTATGAGATTTTTCTAACTAAATAAGCTATGTTAGTTATAAAGACACTAACTAAATATGCTTTTGATGAAAATTAACAACACGTAAGGGACACTTACCTATTTTCCTACTTAACAATAGATAATAGATAATAATTTCAGTAAACTTTAGACTATGTAGTCTTTGTCTAATAAGTAACTTTTTTAAACCAAAATTCAAACAACATAAGGTAAGATTACGAAAGGCTTTTTGGTACACAAAAATTATAAAATAGATTTGGATTCACACTACCTCTTTCTTTTAAAGCTGGTAACATTTCAAACTACTACCTTTTAGATGTGAACATTATAGTTCATACATATGCTGTCTAAAATTATGTCAAACATTAACTTTTAAAGACATAAAACATAAAACATCATTAGACATAATAAAAGACATAAATGAACAAAACCCTTGTGATGTCAAACGTATGAGTCAATATAATATTATTGTACATAACATGTTCAACGAATGAGTTGATATAATATCATTGTAAATGATATGTTCAACGGAGTAGTATATAGGGTAGCACTGTTGTACACGAGATGTTCAACAGAGCTATCGATACGGTATCGTCGTTGTACACGAGATGTTCAAATGAGTAGTTGATAGGGTATCGTTGTATACAAGATGTTCAAATGAGTGGTGGATAGGGTATCGTTGTATAAGAGATGTTCAAATGAGTAATCAATAGGGCACCATTTTATATGATATGTTGTCAATAACTAACCATTGTACACGATATGTTCAACGGAGTAGCCGATAGGGTATCTTGTACACGAGATGTTCTACAAAGTAGTCGATAGGTTATCATTGTATAAGAGATGTTCAAAGGAGTATTCGATAGGGTATCGTTGTATAAGAGATGTTCAAATGAGTATTCGATAGGGTATCGTTGTATACGAGATGTTCAAAGGAATAGTCGATACGAGATGTTCAAAGGGTATCGTTGTATACGAGATGTTTAAATTAGTATTCGATAAGGTATCGTTTTACATGAGATGTTCAAAGGAGTATTCGGTAGGGTATCGTTGTATACGAGATGTTCAAAGAGTAGTCGATAGGGTATCGTTGTATACGAGATATTCAAAGGAATATTCGATAGGGTATCGTTGTATACGAGATGTTCAAAAGAGTAGTCGACAGGGTATCGTTGTATACGAGATGTTCAAAGGAATAGTCGATACGAGATGTTCAAATGAGCAGCCGATAAGGTATCGTTGTACACGCGATGTTCAAGTTAGTAGTCGATAGGGTATCGTTGTACACAAGATGTTCAAATTAGTAGTCGATAGGGTATCGTTGTACACGAGATGTTCAAATGCGTAGTCGATAGGGTATCATTCTATACGAGATGTTCAAAGGAGTGTTCGTGCATATGAGATGTTCAAATGAGTAGTCGATATGGTATCGTTGTATACGAGATGTTCAAAGGGTATCGTTGTATACGAGATGTTCAAATGAGTAGTCCATAGGGTATCGTTGTACACGAGATGTTCAAATGAGTAGTCGATAGGGTATCGTTGTACACGAGATGTTTAAAATAGTAGTCGATAGCGTATCGTTGTATACGAGATGTTCGAATGAGTAGGCGATAGGGTATCATTGTATACGAGATGTTCAAATTAGTAGTCGACATGGTATCGTTGTAGACGAGATGTTCAAATGAGTAGTCGATAGGGTATCGTTCTATACGAGATGTTCAAAATAGTAGTCGATAGGGTATCATTGTATACGAGATGTTCAAAATAGTAGTCGATAGGGTATCGTTGTATACGGGATGTTTAAAATAGTAGTCGATAGGGTATCGTTGTATACGAGATGTTCAAATGAGTAGGCGATAGGGTATCGTTGTATACGTGATGTTTAAAATAGTAGTCGATAGGGTATCGTTGTACACGAGATGTTCAAATGAGTAGTCGATAGGGTATCGTTGTATACGAGATGTTCAAATAAGTAGTCGATAGGGCATCGTTGTATACGAGATGTTCAAAGGAGTAGGTATCGTTGTATACGATATGTTCAAAGGGTATCATTGTATACGAGATGTTCGAAACAGTAGTCGATAGTGTATCGTTGTACACGAGATGTTCAAATGAGTAGTCTATAGGGTATCGTTGTATACGAAATGTTCAAATAAGTAGTCGATAGGGCATCGTTGTATACGAGATGTTCAAAGGAGTAGGTATCGTTGTATACGATATGTTCAAAGGGTATCGTTGAATACGAGATGTTCGAAACAGCAGTCGATAGGGTATCGTTGTACACGAGATGTTCAAATGAGTAGTCGTTAGGGTATCGTTGTATACGAGATGTTCAAATGAGTAGTCGATACGGTATCGTTGTATACGAGATGTTCAATAAGTCGTCGATAGGGCATCGTTGTATACGAGATGTTAAAAGGAGTAGGTATCATTGTATACGATATGTTCAAAGTGTATCGTTGTATACGAGATGTTCGAAACAGTAGTCGATAGGGTATCGTTGTACATGAGATGTTCAAATGAGTAGTCGATAGGGTATCGTTGTATACGAGATGTTCAAATGAGTAGTCGATGTGGTATTGTTGTATACGAGATGTACAAATAAGTAGTCGATAGGGAATCGTTGTATACGATATGTTCAAAGGAGTAGGTATCGTTGTATACGATATGTTCAAAAGAGTAGGTATCGTTGTACACGATATGTTCAAAGGGTATCGTTGTATACGAGATGTTCAAATGAGTAGTCGATTGGGTATCGTTGTATACGAGATGTTCAAATAAGTAGTCGATAGGGCATCGTTGTATACGATATGTTCAAAGGAGTAGGTATCGTTGTATACAATATGTCCAAGCTCTTTAACACCTCTAATCTATTCTTCGGGACCTTCGAGGTATGCAGAGTGTGCAAACTGCAAGCTCTTGACTACAAAGCTAAATATACTCGAGGCAACAATGGAAACACAAATGCATCCTGAGCACCACACAATGAATTCAAATGCACTACTACATGAGCTTTACAATAGCGTGGGAACATTAGTTTGCAGTAGTTTGTCATTTAGTCAATTTAGCATCTCGACTTCGTAATCTAATTCGTATGTTTTATCTACTTCGTAATGTAATTCGTATGTTTTATGTACTTCGTAATGTAATTCGTATGTTTTATCGACTTTGTAATGTAATTCATATGTTTTATCATCTTTTTAATATAATTTGTATGTTTTATCATCTTTTTAATATAATTCGTATGTTTTTTCGACTTTGTAATATAATTCGTATGTTTTATTGTTTAACTTTTTATCGACTTTATAATGTAGTTTGTATGTTTTATTGAATAAACTTTTATCAACTTTCTCACGGATGTATAAATCACAAAATATTGGTAGTCCGTGGGAAATATGTGGGTAATATGTGGGAAATTCGTGGGAAATCCGTGAGAAATCTGTAATCCGTGGGAAATCCTTGGGTAATTTACCCACACATTTCCCACGGATATGTAAATAACAAAATAATGTGTTTTCCTGGGAAATCCGTGGGAAATCCGTGGGTAAATTACCCACAGATTTCCCACGGAAGTATAATTAATAAAATATTATGAGTTCCGTGGGTAAATTACCCACGGATTTCCCACGGATGGATAAATAATAAAATAGCATGTTGTCCGTGAGAAATCCGTGGATAAATTACCCACGGATTTCCCACGGATGAATAGATAATAAAATAATATTTTTATCCGTGGGTAATTTACCCACGGATTTCCCACGGATGAATAAATAATAAAATAATACGTTGTCCGTGGGTAAATTACCCACGGATTTCCCACGGATAGAATAATAATAATAATAATAATAATGTGTATACCGTGGGAAATCCGTGGGTAATTTGCCACAGCTTTCCCACGGATGTGTAAAATAACTAAAATAGTTTTGTACTCCGTGGGTAATTTGCAATCCGTGGGAAGTCCGTGGGTTATTTGTCACGACTTTCCCACGACTTTCCCACGACTTTCCCACGGAAACCTTGGCCAATGTTATCGTGAGAAATCCATGGGTAATTACCCACGGAACATTTTTTTGTCATTTCTGTGGGAAATCCGTAAGAATACCGTGTCAAATTTCCCACGGTTTATGTTCCGTGGGAAAAATTTCGTGGGTAAAGACTGTTTGTGTAGTAGTGTCTAAACACTACCAAAAACAACGTGGTTTGGATTATATCGACTTCTAAAACTACAAAGCCACCTAAAACCAACGTCATCCCCCTCCATCACCCCCAAAACGACGTCGTTTTTACCTTTCAAAGAGTTGTCGTTTGTTGCGCTATTTTATATAAGGGTAATAGGGTTAAATAATAATTAAACATAAACATACCTTTCTGCACTCATTGTTTTGGAAAAAAAAAAATTGAACGGCAATTTTATATTAGAAACTAGAAGAAGCTAGGAGAAACAAAATCCATATAACAATTACAAAGGAATATCTCCTAAGAAAGCCCAAGTAACATCCGGAAACAACCACCTTACTAGAATGAAATAAAAATCCAACTCCAACAATAAACTAAACCCAGAGATTCATACTCGAAAAACCAAACACCACGCAAAAATACACGAACAAGCCACGACTCCATACATTGTTTTGGAAAATGACACTCAATTTGTTTTTCCAAACAAGAACGACGATACTGGGTTCACTTGTTCTTAACATTAATCGTTGCTGCGTGAGAGATTACTATTTATCTCGTACTTTCTAATTGAAACACTGCTAATAAATATCACAAAACACAGGCGTAATATCTTTGAGGAATGTATACAAGTCTTGGTACAAATTACATCAAATCAAATCACACCTCTCCCTATACTTTCCTTTATTACAATAACTTTACATCTTTAAACAATACAACATCCCACATAACTAGTATAGGGTGAATTCTTTTACAATACCTGGAGACGTAGTGTAACAGTTTCTTGGCAGTTAGTTGATACGAGGATCCACTGATATCTTCCTGTTTTCAACTTGATTTGGAGCTCAACTGTAACCTGTCATACATGTTTAATAAAATTTCAAACGTATAAGCAATCAATGTAAATTCAGTACTACTTAATTACCCCAGTTTCATGGTTTCCGCGGGAAAGATGCTCTTTAGTATTTCTGGCTGGCTTAGCTGGAGACTTATGGGTGCATGCAACTCGACAATACTACCATGCATGTGGGTAGTAGGAGTTCTGGCGTAAAGCTGAGGAAAAGATTATCAATCATCAGTGATGATAACAGATCAGTTACTTAGACTTTGAAAGATTGTCTAGATAGATGCACCTTCTTCTGCAGCTCTACGTTTTCTTGAGCCAGGAGGTTTATTTGCTTATGCAATTCTTTATTATCTTGACTAGCAAGACTCCCCTGCAACGGTATCAATCAGAACATGTTTCATACCTAATCTAAGGTAACTAACTTTGTTGCTATTATAGTATTATACCTTGCGGTGTAGTTCTTGTATTTCTTCAGTTATAACCTGTTCCTGCAGAATGAAATAAGTGGGCTTAGAATCACCAGCACAACAGTATATTATGTTAGCTTTTTTGGGTCTTTAACCTTGTAGTTATGAGAAACATTACAGTGTGCTTGTTGTGCAAGTCTAAAACTGTCATTTATATGTATAAGTGATTATAGAAGATTTTACATTTCCATTTTGTAACACGCTGTGCCACCTATCAAACCCATTATACATTATGTTCATCTCGTAACAATAAAATTATTTTGTTGCTGGTGACAAGAATGTGTTAAATGGTAGAATACAAGTCCAACCTTCTTTATCCTGACACCTTTTAGACTCATTTCCAGTTTGGCTTCCAGTTTGTGCAGATCATTGGCATTCATACCAATAAGTTCTTCTCCCAGCAGCTGCCTGCATGAATAATGTCACTCGTTAAGAAGATATATCTATTACAATCAAAGGACCCTCCCCATCTACTCTTAATTTTGTTGAAAAGATATTATATAATATAAATAAGTAAGTCAAAATGAGAAGCTGGATTCAGATAAACAACAAAGATCCTGATTGTCCCTTAAACAGTTAAGTTTATGCAACCTCCTATCATTCATAACCTGCTAACATGATCCACATGTGCCCATATGTTTTAAATCTCTCAAGTCTCTTATTATGTGTAAGGTTCTCTTTTGGGATCTTCCCGTCCCTTAAATTTCATTGCTGATTAGAGTTGCCTTAAAAGTATCCTAACTATTTGTAAACGTTAGATTGTCACTCCTTCAGTTTTATCACGATTTAGATTTTATTTTTTAGTATACTGTTTTGCTCTGCTCAGGGATGGCCATCTTGGGGTCAGAAAGATTCACGCGGATACCTCACTAGGTATACATCTTGGGGGAGGACCAGTGAAAGGGTTTGAAACTGTCACGGAGATACCCCGGTTAGGATGCGTACATTTGAGTCAAAGACTCGCCCTCCCAGGAAAACCTGAACAAGGGAAACCTCATCCTTTACCCGTATATATCAGTACACCTCAAGTATCGTGAAGCTTTTCATACTCAATTTTTATAATCTCTAGTTATCGTAACTTGTAAGAGATGCTAGAGGATGATTACTCACGAGTCAGGACTGCAAATTTCTTATAAACAAAGGTGGAATACTTTCCATTACGACTGTAGTATTTATCATACATAGAAACAAGATGCATAGAGAAAAATAAGTCTGATTCTGAATGGCTCTGATCAACGTCTGTTGGTCATGCATATATCGTTTTTGCCTTCTCAACCAATCTACCATCATATTATATGGTACGTCTGTGATGTACTGATGTTTTAACATCATTCTGTCAGTGTACTGAACTACTTTGAGATAAGGCTTTGAATTTGAAGATATGTCTTGTTAGATATATATTTTCAGCAAGTAATGACATCAAAACTTTTTATTTTTCTTGGATTGTTAATAGGTCCAAAACCTTTCGGCCTTTATGGCTCGATTGGCTAAATGACCCTATGTCTGCTTGTAAAGTTTGTTTGTAATATGTTTCTTCTTCTAGCATCTTGCTAGTTCAATAAAATCACCGTTCGGAAAAAAACTATTTTTATTACTAAAAACATGGTGGGAAAAACATTATTGATGTGATTAGTGTATGATGCTGATTAACTGATTTAGTCAAATAACAATGGTATGGGTAGTAAATGTAGTTGAAAAATCAGATTCTTGAGGGGATTGTCTGATGTTTCTGATTCTTCAATTGTTGAGCACCACCATTCCGTTCATTTTTCTTGACCAGCACTCTTGCAGTGAAACCCGCTGATCATAGACTACCTTTTGATTTCTTCCTAGGTCCCAGGTTGTGGATCTGGCTGGTCCTAAGGATTTTGATATGAAATTATTTTTCAGTGGTCCTTTTACTTTTACTCCTGCTGACGATTTATTGTTTTGTCGGGTTAGAGCAGTCATGTATGATCCCATTGACTCGACTGTTTCACGAGAGGAGGAATTTGAGTTCTTTGCGGTTCTGGTAGATGACTTTTCAACAAGCCGGAATATCTCAACTTCATCTTATAAGCAGGAAACATACTACTTGTCTACTTTACTCTCTTATAAAAGGGGTTTTCTTTCTTATACAAACGCTAATGTTTTGGATAATGATATTACTTGTTTGTGCATGAACTTCATGGTAGATGATATTCTATACGAATGCTGCAGACATAGGTTATCGTATTAGTCTTTTGGGTAGGTGCAATGTACGTTGATAATTATTCTAGACCAACATTGATCTATTTGCAATATTTTTTTGTTGAAATCTTCCTTTCATATTACATTAAATCAAATTTTCACTTCCAAAGAACACTTTATAGCTTTGTGGAGGCCAGTGACTTATGATCTTGGCTAGGAATCCTTTTTACTCTAGGACTCTTATGGGTTTAGCTAATACCTACTTTTCCTCTTCTGGCATACTCTTGAAGAAAGATTTACACTTATGCAACCCATAAAGCTACCACACCTGTTCCTGATTTTAGAGAGGGGTTCAGTCTCCTGATGTTTCAAGCTTGATGCATATATTGCCAACGAACAAAAAAGCAAAATCTTGTTTGCAAACCTGTGGTAGATATGCAAACTAGCAAGGGTTATTCTCTATCCATCATAATGCTTAACTCAACTTTACTTATGTAGACAACACGCATGAGAAGATGATGAATTTTCAGAAGGATTGTGTATGTTGCATATATGTGTGCTCTCTGAAGCTTAACAAAATGGATCTCATGCTTAGACGAAAGCAAAAAAACTCAATTAAAGAAAATCTCTACAAAGATATATATTTCTCCCTCCGTCCCAATTTATATGTCCACCTTACTGTTTTGGTTTGTCCGAAGATAAGTGTCCACTTCTAACATACAACCCAAAAAAAGTAGCTTAGAATGGTATATTTGAAATCCAATTGGTGGAGAGTGTAATGATTTCACATTTCCTAAAACCATATGTATTTTCAGAGTGGACATAAAATTTAAAAACGAAGGAGTATAGTCTGACATTTAGTCCAGTTATTAAACTCCATTCTCGGTCATTCTGATTAGCTATACTCATCACTTATCATCTTGGTATCAGGAACAGATTTCTTGATGTTCGTCTTCATTAGGTGATTTGTACGGCTTAGCCTTATTGTTTATAACAGAAGGTATTGAGGGTTTTTATTAAAAAGCTTGTTAGGTTTGGGTTACTTTCTCTTTTGGGATATCTAGAACTGCGCCTCACTGGTCAGTATATTTTTAGGAAGGATGAATGACACACATGATTATGCTAGTTTACAAGGATAGTATTGTAATATCAGTGTTACTTAGAGGGGTTAATAGGAACATAATCGACGTTCGATTCAGACACTTGATTCACCCTGAAGTACTTTCTACTTATTGGGAAGTCTAATCTTGAAATGGGATTTTTTCTAGAAGTTAGTTGTAGTATGCCCTTTATATTTTGGTTTGGTTTCCATAAAAGTTGGATAATAGACCCTCCAATGATCTGAATGTAAGGGATCGTTCGGATAAGGCTGAACTCCTTGATGATCAAGAAATGTAGGTAGCAGAGCGAACTAAGATGGTTGGTCCGCTTTCTCTTAAGAAAAGACAATACTTGATCATGGATGTCTTTGTTGTGTGTTCACGTTCAGGTGTTCTCCCTGAAGTATTCGTATTGATACAGGTTGCATATTGGGATGTATCAAGAGTGTTCCTTGCAGAGGTATCCGTATGCAGTGAGGAACACTGGACTACAAGGTATCTCGCTGTTATCATGGAAGTCGTGCTTGCCTATATCGATGAAGTCCCCTAATGCATGGAGCTTGGCTTGATCTTTTATGCTGAAGTTGGGAATACTTAATCTATATGTTTCATTTGTGTAGTGGTCATGTTACCCGCATTTGTATATGTCACTTAATCTATATATCCATACTTATTTATGTTCTTTATGTATTTAAATATGTCAATGTTAATTTTACAAATCTAGATATAGATTTGAGGTGGGCATCAGCATCTAATTAAACTGTAGAGTGGTAATATTTGTAGCTAATAATCACATAGACGTCAAAATTTAAACCTATATCTCACGAATCTGAAACAATCTTTGCTTGATTTATGGGAAAGCTTCTTTTGACTTGTAAGAAAAAAATCATTAAAATCTTTTTTCAAGCTCTCAGTGTGAGACTGTGAGGCCACCTTATTTATTTTATAAATATATCGCTGCCTTACTTCAATTTAGGAACTAAAAACCGAAGGCCTTGGGTCTAGTGGTAGTACATTAGTCTGGTCCCCAGTACCCACAAAGAGGTTGTTGGTTCAAGTCTGGTTGGAGGCGTTTGTGAGATATGTAATGTGAGATAGGTGGCATAGGTTTGTGAAAAACTGGCATTCTAAAAGCAGTTTAGGAAATAAAAAAAAAGATTGAGGACTTTACCTGTGGCTCTGATGTAAATACTGAAGCTGTTGCCGCAACTGAATTGCTTCTCCTTGCCAAAACTAGTGGTGAAATACAAAATATTTGAAAATAAGTTATATGAGCTATGATTGCTACATAGACGAGTAATAACACATGGCAATGGAATATACTATGAAGGTTCTTTTGTGCCTGTCCACAACATACAAACTAAACAGGAAAAATGGGGTCATCTTGGATATGAATGTTTACAATTAGCTTAAAATTCATTCATTTTTATGGTGCGGTGCAAATTAAACAGATTTCAATTATTATAAAAGTGATAATCTTGGTAAATTGCTTGCTATCTTAGTTAAGCTAATGAGGTTAGTAACACGGCATGTATACCTTCTGTATGGAGTTGGAAATGAACAAATTTGATCTCTTCCTTAGTACAAAAAACTACACTATTTATATGTTCTGTGGTTACTTGATATATATTTGGGTTGAATGTTCTAACCCCAGCTTTACTAAGGGTAATCTTTAGCTGGTTATAAATTTGTACTACATTTCTAACTGCATTGATTACATAATATAAACACATTTTTTCGAGTACTATAACTGTAAATTTCGTAGTGAGATGGATTATAAGTTTTCTGATTGAGGTTGATATTTGGTAACTATATCCTTAAGATCTATTATCGTATTTGGGGTTCTCAAGCTATGAAGGAATCTAAGATAACACAGATTGAAAAATTTCTCCTTGTATTTGACATGTTCAAGTCACATATCTTGATAATATCATGAGCATAGAGATGATATGTCGGATAAATGCGCATAACTTCTTCACATGGAATCAATTTGAGACAAGAATCTTTCGAATTATGTACTTTTTTGGGGTATGGAGGGAACTAGGTCTCACAATAGCATTCTTTGGTCCAAGAAGAATATATATTTTTCATGCAAAGCAAAGCAGGATTTTTGTTAGCATATTGGCTAATGTTGCCATGCGCTCAAGTCAAGCTTAAATGTTGACTCATCTTGAGAGATACTAGGCACTGGTATATATATATCAGACCACAAGTGATTGGACTTATTTTACACCTTTATGTGTGGTGAGCTCTTTCCTGTTTTCATCTCATGCTGCTGGTTTTTGGCATAATGCTTATATACCTGATGGTGCTCTTGGGTTACCATTTAATAGAATTGATGTTCTCTAAATACCCAAATGCGGTTCAAGTTCCACAATGTTTGGGGGTAATCGTATGTCCTGGTCATTACTCGTTGGATAGTCGGATCAAAGTTGTTAGCTGCATCATAGAATACTCATACTTTGACTTCTCCATGTTCTTTTAACGTGGGATGCGTTTACAAATAATCATGCTTGCATTAACAGTTCTAGCTGAGAACCACTTCTGTGAAGTGGTTTCTCAGTATTGGCATTCAACACCTTGAAATTATAATTGTGCATTGCCGCCGAGTATCCAAAAAGTAGTATTCTTAAATGTCCTTGCTCCTGTAAGGTATAATACCCTTAAAAACAGACCATAAACGCGTGGACTAATTAATTCCCTTACTGCATTCACTTGACTACATGAGCTATGTAAGTTCTTATCTTCCACCATATGACCAGGAGGCCGCAAAATTAATGATGTTCGAAACCAGGTATTTAAATTTTTTCCCTAATACCTGATCATAAACTCATGTTGCACCATCTTCATTTGTGCACATTGTACGTTGATAACACAATTATTTAGTTTGCTCTTGCAAGTAAGCATTGGATTCATGGAGCATTGAACTTGTTTGTGATGGTTGGAAGAATATCAAAGACATATGGATTTGGGAAATAGTGAATAGGATTAACAAACAGACTATAGCAAGAGTCAGAAGCTTGAGCAAAACACCTAAGATGCTTACACTTAATTGGATAATTATTAAGAGACAAATATCCTAGAATCTCTGATGTTCACAAGACACTACTCCGTTACTATTAATAGAAGAATCAAAGAACTATATAGTGTTACTCCCTTCGTCCAAAATTATAGTAGTCTCATTTCCATTTTGGGTTGTCCCAAAATAATACTAGGCTCATTCTTGCGTCAACGAGTCAAAAAAGACTTTAGTGGTCTCACTTTTCTTTAACTATATGTTTTTGTTGTCTAGGGACAATACTTTAAGGACAAATAGCCTAGATTATCTCAAATAACACATTATAAACAAATTCTATTGTTAATTTACTTCCATGAGAGTAAGCATTGTATTTAACCACATAATTATCATGAATAGAGTAACCTTCTCCTAATACTATGAATTTAGGGTCATTGCAATTTAAGTTCGCAGCTGATACGCGATATATTAGCAATGAGAGAGTTGTTTGGAATGATAATTTATGTTCTACATAACTCCACGCCCTTCTTACCATTGTAGCATGTGTTGTCTAACCGGTTTGTTCTGCTCATCCATGTATTTTGTGCTTGATAAATGGGTCTAGACAGATATTAGGGCTTTGTAATTTGCATAACAGTTGAGTGTGAGACAGATTCTCTTTGTTACAGAATGATCAAAAGTTGGCAAATGGCTTAATCTATTTCGATTAGTCATGGATGAGCTAAGCTAAAAAAATATGTTGCCGCGCAGGGTTATTTGTTGGAAGGTTCATTTTAATTGATGAGTAATGGCCAGAGATATAGATTAAGAAGAAAAGACTTAGACGGTTTTGGCATAAGCCATACTAAAACGTATATTTTGAAATGCATTGGGTTCGATAAATTTGCAGCCAGATCTTTCCATCCTCTGCCCCTTCCTAAATTACACTAAGCAAAAAAAAAATGTATGACTAGGAGCTGGTAAATGTAACCCCCAATGCAGGCTCTCTCTTTGCATCTGACGATGCATCTTACTGGAAGTTATATCTCTTCTAACTCATCTAATCAAGCTAGATACCTTTTAATACTTGCATCAGGAGAAATATATGCATTAACGGTACTTGCTTGGTATTTTTCTCTCCTTTATATTTTCCGTGGATCCTACTATCTGCTCTTTGCAGCAATTATCTTGAAATTAGCATGTATCCAACCCACGAGAGCTTCACCCCAACCTCCACTTTAAGCAAATTTTCTAGCCTCATCACCTCCTAGCAAACTTTTTCTTACAGAAGAGTTTCAGTAAGTTTCTAACTTACATTTTCCATAATAGATGTGGTCTATCTGAGTCTTCCCTGAATCCCACGTTTACGTGGAATAATCTTCGATCAGTATGCACATGGTGTAAACTATAGATTCCATGCTCCATGGATACATGCATATGCAAGCACCCCTATTATGAATAGCATGATGCAAAAAACAGATCTATTTATTATTGCAGGTTAATCTTACCATTTTGGTGTAGCTCTATCAGTACCCTGGTAAACTGGCACACAATATCCTCTTCTGATCACCTATTTCTGTATCTGTTCCTACAGGTAAAACGAACTATTTTTTAATGGGATAGTTTTGAGGCTTGACAATTGAACATTCCTCTGGACATCTGTTCTTGTTCAATTTCTGCAAATGTAAACATAGAGGTATTAGCTAAGCCTTAACCGTTGTAAACTGACTGTATATTAGAAAACAGTTTTGAGCTTCTATTCTTACTTTTCACAAGCTCATCCCACCATAATATTACCAAAACAAGATTATTTATAGTTTCTGGCAATAGAAGGGGGTATATTTTCCGTCTCAGTATACTGTGTTAATTTGAAAATCATATGCTGATTTACCATAGGAACTATGGTGAAAATCTATGATTTATCAACTGCTTGGATTTAGGTTACTCTGACTCCTTATTTGTTATTTCAAGATTTGAAGCCAGTTCTTACTGATGACCATTCATTGGCTATGACTTTGGCCATTTGCTATTTCCTTCTTGATAGCATCCACCATCTTCCGTCTTTCTTTCCTTTCGGTGTTATAAATCCCTATATGTCTATTCATCAACTTTGGTAATCTGCATTCCAGGAAGTTGTGTTATCCAAAACTTGGTGTTGTTGTACTACTTGTTCCCCTTCAGCTGGTATTTCTTATTTGATCAATTGTGTATATTGCCACTTAATCCATTTGGATGTCTAGCTTACTAGTAGACCTTTAATCTGGTAATACTGACAACACCATTGATCAACGCATACTCCAAAAATGGTCAAGGGATACAGCAAATGAGCAAAAGCTAGACATGATAAGTTGATAACTAGATTCCTATGCGGCTATGCCCTACAAATAACTTGCTTAATGCAACTGAAATATTTTGTGTTGTCTCTAAAACACTTCATGAAGCATCCATCTCTGACTTGAAAGCACTAAATATGATCATGTAAATTTTAGTAGAGTAGATTGAAGGCTCAGCTGATATTCTGTGAGTAGTAAACTTCTGTTCTTGGGAAAGCGGATGAAAAGTGTAGCTTATTCATTGGAACGCTACTCCCTCGAAAGTAAAAGTTTAATTCGCAGCAGACATGTTCTTATCAGATGGAAATTTTACATACGTATGCGCCTAATAGAAAAAGACTAGGGTTCTGTTCCCTATAAATTTTGGTCAGCAATTTTATTTTAAGGGACGGAATTATTTTGCTCAACAAATCAATTCTTGGTATTCTCGCTTTACATCTACTAGGATGTAGATACTACTAGCTGTATAGGTAAACCATATCCTTAAAGAAAACGTGCCACACATGTATCAATTTGACTGATTGTTTTCATAAGCAGTGTAACGAGTTCTGATAGGAATGGCTGAAATGATTTTCCCATGATCATCTCATATCCTAGCAGACAATGGCCCGTCTTTTCATGTGTTCATCCTATAGGCTGATATATGTGTTAAACAGGTTTCCTTTCTATGCTTAACTATATCTGAAACATATGCAGTCTGTAATAATTGGTAACAGGTATCAACTTACTGTATGCCTACAATATTTTTAGGTTATAAGGGGATTAGTCTTTTTGCTATGTTATGTTAATGAAATGTGTCATGTGGAACCAAAAGAAACTAAACCAAGTTTTTCATAACACCGACTAAACTATCTTTAATGTACTGATTTCAGGAAGGTGAAAAGCTATTAAAACAATACCTTGGCTTCTGAAGTAGGATTCAACAGTCGATGGTGTTCCTCCCTCGCTTTGTTGTAACGATCTATGACAGTTTTCATGCTGCAGAGGAACAACTAAGAACATATTACTAGTGGAAATGTGCACAGGAAGGCTATGATGTAAAGCAACACGCTGTACATACATGTCAAAACGTGTTTAAAGAACAAATTAGCTAAGATTTGAGCAACGGGTAACATTAATACTAACGTCCAGCAACATAACAAAAAGCAGGGTTGTACCTGCAAACATTATTCTTAAACGCACATTCAATGAAGACTGCCAACGTAACGTATGTGTATTACGAAGGCATGTAAACTTTCAATGTACAGAGACAACGGACAAAAGAAACAAGGCTGGCAGAATTTGTCTAGCTTATTAATCTATTTTTAAGATGTGCAAGCTTTGTTGTTAAATTTTTTTACTGCTCCACTGCAAACTTCTACTATACGAGGCAATGAGGGTTTTGGAAAATAGGTCATGGGTCCAAATCCCTATTCTCAACATGGGACTATATTAAAATATATTAAAATATGATCTATTTTATCCTTCCCGGTGGGTGTTTGGTTAAGCTTATTATTTTGGCTTAGACTTATATTATATAAGCCAATTTGGGCATAAATATCTTTTTATAAATTATTGTTATATAAGTCCATCCTTTGTTATAAAAGCCACAAATTTTAAGCTAACCAAGACCCCCTATATAAGCTTATAAGCCTACTTATATAAGCTTAACCAAACACTTAGTTTCGGCTTATAAGCTTATATAAGCTAATAAGGTTATAAACCCACTATATAAGTTAAAACAAACACCCCAAAACTTACAATCATGAAACTCTCCCAACTTTGTTAATCGATAATGGCAGGGTCTTATAGTTCATCATAATGCCATTCGGTTAATCTTCCCTTGCAGCATCCAAAGTTGCATTGGGGTATTATTTTTCTCTTGGTTATAAAGATACGATATATAAATTCTAGGTTAATTGAAATTGAAATTGGAATTGAAATTATAATTTCGCAGACCCCCATGTTCTTTAAAAATACACGATAAACATAAAATATTTTCGGTTAAATGAAATCGAAAATATCAAGGTTTTTAAGGTCGAAACCCAAGATCGTTTTTGTCTTTGAATGATCGAAATTTTAAAGTTGGATCGGGATTGTAACATCTTACTATAATGTCATTTTTAGTTATATATGTAATGTTATACAAATCTACAATTATTAAATATGATAAGTACAAAATTATAAATGTTTCATAAAAATATTGTCCGAAATTATAATCATGAAAATTGTAAAAAGATTAGCATATTGTATTTTAAATTATACGAAACACAACTCATAAATTTATAGTTTGTGAAAAGTAAGATCGGATTGAATTAGATCTTAAGATCATATGATAGGATCTCGATCTTAAGCCTGCAAAGATCCTACAATGTACAATCAAGATCGTTTTTGCTTTGCAATATCGAAAAATCATAAGTACCTAAGATCACGATAGGATCTTGACAACTTTGAAAAATATGACTTCTAAGAAATCATTTTTCAATCAACTAGAATATTCTAAGACATTATTTCTTAATCAATTATAGTCTCGTGCATCCATGAGATTTACGCGTAAATTAACTTTGTTTTAAAAAATTATTTAGTATACGAATATGTAAGAATTTGTCTATGTTCAATGCTTTGTAATTATGATATAAGTAAAATTAATAATTATGGACGTGTTTTGCTTAATTCTTTTTAATATGTATTAATATCTTTTATTATTTTGTAAAAAGTTTTGTTATATTAAATATATTTAACTTTATTTAACTCTCGTGAGTGTTTTGGGGTTGATTTTGTTGCTTAAATTTAACTATTGATAGCATGTTGTACATAATGTGCGAGTTTAGTAGCACATAATGAGCGTTAAAGTTACAATATAAAGTTTAAAAAAAATCGGATATTCTTCCCCTCAACCTTCGCTAGTGTTGAGGGAGTGGCATCTATCGCTTTGTAGTTATTTAGTTGATTAGTTCCCTTGGATATTGAAGTAGCGACTCCAAGTAAGGTATTTGGAAGTGTTAATTCTTTTTCTTCAAGGGCGGTATAGGTGTATCACCGATGAACATTCAGAAATATCATACTTCTTAAGCATATTCTCAGCTTATTTTTCATGCTTGACTGATATGACCTTGTTAAATTGTTTAATTTGTAAACCTAAAATTTTTTGTGTGTTCACTCATCATGCTCATTTCATCCTTCTCATTCATTAAGTGTGAAAATTGATTGCAAACCTTATTTTCTGTTGAACCAAAATATAACATTATCAACATACACTTACACAAGGATGCCATTACTCTTTTTGGAAGCAAATAGTGTGTTATCAATCTTTCCTCTTGTAAAATTACAAGACCAATTTGCAAACATGGTTTAAAAACTCATCGCCTTCAAACCCTAGTGGTGAGCGAACATAAATTTATTCTTTTCAGTTTACCATTCAAGAGGCACTTTAACATCTATTTGGTGAATTATGGAGTCATGTAAGTTGCATAGGTAAGGAGATTCTAACTGCTTTGAGTCTTGCAACTTGAGCAAATATTTCATCAGAATCTATTCCTTTCTTCTATCATATCCGTGAACAACAAGCTTTGCCCTATTCCATATGAAAATGCCATTTCCATCCATTTTGTCCAAGTAATGGTCTTTCCATCTAGAAAAGGAACTAATGACCAGACTTTATTTATGGAAAACCAGTTTAGTTATCTTGCATTCCATTAACCAAACTTGGCTCTTTAAGTGCTTCAGACACCTTGTTAGGTTTTATTTTAGACACAAAGTCTACAAAGAGACGTTCAACCAATACTTGGTTCTTTCTCATTTGTCTGTTGAGCATGTTAGTTGTAGGTTCACCCACAATCTTCACAATGTTCACAAGGTTAATGGGTTTTTATCTTAGGCATTTGTATTGAGGAGCAAGAAAATCTTATGAAGAACTGGGGAAGATGCTTGAAATGAAAGGTATATTTAGGTCATTAGGTTCAGGTGATTGTTCATGATGTCAAATGTGATCAATAGAAAGAGTCCTCGGTTGGTGAGGATAAAAGTCCATTGGATGATGATTCCCTTTCTTAATTTTGAAGCTATTTACTATATATATTGTCATCAATGATAAGTTCATCATTTTGTGAATTTTTTTAAGTTTGAACATCGGTTTCATCAAAAAGGGTATTAGTCGATTCAGGTCTTCTCTATGGTAGAATATTATAAAGTATGTCATTATCTTTGTCGAAGTGGTTTGAGAAATTTGTTTAGTGGAGCTATTCATAAGCTATATATCTTTTCTAATACTAATGATGATTTATTCGGATGATGATTTAGGGAACTCAATGGCTTCTATTATTTCATCACATTAATATGAATGGTTTCTTCAGTTTATTTTCTTGTAGGGTTGAAAATATGAAATCTTTAGATACAAGTATCTAAGGCAGTATCGATCTTCACCTTTGGCATTAAAATTTCCAAGATGATCTTTGTGATTATGTATGAATACTTGAAATCCAAACACATGAAAGTAGATGATGTTGAGAATTACCCCATGTAAGATTTCATAGGGAGTTTTGTGATGTGTTTTTAAAATTATGGATTTTTTTAGTAAAGCATGTACTAGTTACTGCTTCAGTCTAGAATTGTTTTGATAGAACAGGGTCATTTAGCATTGTTCTTGCGGCCTTAATGAGGGCTTTATTTCTTATTTCAAACACTCAATTTTGTTTTTGTGCGAATGCTAAAGAAAATTATTAAGAAATCTATGTTTCATCATAAAAGTTGACATGGGTGCTACTAGTGAATTCGATTCTACTTTGAATTCTGGTTGTTTGACATTTTTGTCATTTTGATTTTTTAACTCTTCGTATGGATGGCATGATGTTTTCAAAAACTTCACTCTTCTTTTTTTAATATACTTATGTGTACTTGGAGTACTCATCTACAGTGACTAAGGTATACTTTTCATGGCTTATGGACCTGAGGATTACATGACCAAATAAATCCAAGTGAAAAAGACTGAAGACAGTTGGTAATGGAAAAGGTTTGTTTTGTTTTAAATGTTTCCATATGATGCTTTCCATTCTCAAATGATGAATTAGGTTTGTCTTTTGAATAGACAAGAGAACGAAGACCAATGACAAGGTTTTGTTTGGCTAAATAGTTTATGTTTCAGAAGTTGCGGTGTGAAAGTCTTTTGTTCCGTAACCTTGATACTTTCCAAGGTTTCGAAAAGAAACAAGCTTCATTAGTATTAGAGTGACATGTCAAGAACAAATACATCTCTTCTTCTACGAGAAATCAACACCACTTATTTGATTGAGTTAAAAATGGTTCCTTAGTTTGTCTTGAACTAAATAAGATACTTAGCATCACATATTTGACTGGTGCTAATTAATTAGTTTTTATGACCATTAACAAAAGTAACCTTAGAGAATACTAAACCATTGCATTTAGAAACATATCCTTTAATGAAAGATGATGATTTGCCACAAAATATCACTTTGATGCCCGGTTGTGTTCACATATATGTGTAGGTAGCTTTTGAAACCGATCATATGTATCTTAAGCACCCGTCGTGTAGTAACTAGATGGGTTGTGTGATATCACCATGTCACATAAATAAGAAGCTCTTTAGTTTCTCTTGTTCACATACAGTCTAGTAGGGTCTTTGACCTAAATGCATTCAATTTTTTGCCTCTTTGGGACCAATAAAATTTTTTATGGTCAAAGGTTTTATGGATTGTGCTTCCACAAAGATTTACATCATGATTACGTATTAAAATGAGAGGAGTCACTGTTTATACCTATTATTTCCTGAATAGCTCGATCATGTCTTGAAGTGTCATAATCATTTCTTCTACGTAGGATACCAATGACAATGATGACTATTGAAGCCACATTAGATGTATAGTCAAAATATGTATTTTAGTGACTGGTGCATATATTATATATATGACTATGTCCTTACATTTTAATTTAAAGAGGGTTGTTATGTCAAGGTCTCCAATATGATTTAAGTTTCTAATATGTTAGTCAAAGCTTAACAATTTCTTTCGCTCTTTACAAAGAAAACATTTGTTACATGCTTAGAAATATTACATTCACTAGCTAATTCATGAGTACTTTATATGTGGTGAAGGTTTGATAGACTTTTCCACCTTCAAGACTGAATATGTGTTAGCCAATTTTATGTCCACGGCCTAGTTTTTCTTTTACTTCTAAAGAGCCCTCATAGATTATAATAAGATTGTTTCATGTTTCTTTAGTAGTGTGACAATTTATACATGATTCCTTTAAATCATTAGACAATCATGTTATGATGATTTTGTTGAGACTTTGGTCAAGATTGATAACCTTTATTTCATTGTTATTCCATTATGCTTCTGATTTATCAAGACTAACAGTTTTGTGTATCAATGGGCCATTATTAATAATCTTTCCATAACAAAAATGTTGGATAGGATTTTTTTTTTGTAAATATTTCCTCCTCTAGTTTAGGAGCAGCGGTAACATAACCACCGCCCTTTAGTAGTGACACAGTTTATAACTGATTATATCACATCATTAGACAATCATGATATGCTACTATTTTTGAGATGTTGGTCAAGATTGACAACCTTTCTATCATCATTAGTCCATTAAGCTTCTAATTCATCAAGACTAGCAGTTTTATGTATCAATGGAGCATCATTATCATCTTTCTATAACAATAATGTGTGATAGTATTATTTTTTCTATAAATCTTTCCTCCTCTAGTTTAGGATCAGCGATAACATAACCACCACCTTTTGCATCTAGAATTTAAGGAACCTCGGTTGGCATGGTTATATTTTGATTTTAAAACTTTTGATCAATTTTGTTTCTAATTGTTTCCTTTTAAAGTGATTCCAACTTATTATGTCTAACTTAAATCACCTTTTCTAAGACTCATTTAGGTTTAATAGTTTTAAAAAATACCACTAAACAGTCAAAACCTAAAGAAAACTACAAGTAATTCTCAAATTTATAAATTCTTATTGGAAATTAATTAAAGAATCTAGACAACATGTGCTTTCGGAGTAATACACCCAGGAAAATAGTGTTTTGATATCCTCTAATGATTAAACATAAAACCTTATTTTACGGTTTAAGTAAGAACTTTCCTAACTTACCGATGTTCGATTTTTTCTAAAGAAATATACGCTCTTGAATGTGAATCGCATTTATTGCAAGATATGCATTTTCCCCTTTTTAGACATTTTATTTAATAGCTCATAATTTTGGTTAGAAAGACTCTATACTTTATAACTGTTGAACATCTAATGGGTGGGTGAGAATGGACTAAATGGTGTTATATTAGGTAATGGGATAAAGTATTATTTAGTGAACTATATAATTGACACTACTTGTACTTTTTTTTATCAAATATGGTAGATTTGATTTCCCAAGTATAATTCCTACGCTTTTGAATTTATAAATACTTGAGAATGTTTGCTTAGAATCTTTGTGACAACGATATCAAACATCGTTCAGTGAGGCATTGCCAACTTCACTAGACTGAACTTCTTCTTTTGGATCTTGCACATCACACGTGAACCACATCAACACTAAAGCGAAGACTTTTGTGTCTTCAAAAACTCTAAAAGAGTTACGCCAAAACTTTTTCTATAGCGATTGGGTTATACATGAGTTATGGTATGTTAAAATCTAATATGAGACCGAAGGGAACCAGATAGACCAATAAGATACTATGACCATTTAAGAAAAGTTCTAAACAAGATTCTTGATAAAAGATTGGCACATATGAGTTATACTAGTGTGAAAAATGGTCTTAAATGCAATTACCTAATGCATTTAAGATGATCAAGTTACTGATGCCCACTATAAAAGCTACTTAGTGTGTGTTGACGGCTAGGACTATAACCAACATCTCTTTGTTGATTGCTAAATACCTTTATATATATTGTCATAGGGCTGTAAACGAACCGGACAAACATGAATGGAGCTTTGCTCATGTTCGTTCAATTATTTTTAACCAGACAAATAAGCGAACACGAAGCTTAAACGGACGAATTTTCTTGTTTATGTTCGTTTATTAAGAAAATGAGGTGTTCATGTTATTTATGTTCGTGCATTAAGAAACTAAACGATCTGTCATAATAGAACAAAGAAAAAAAACATAAATTTAACTATTTACGCATCATATTTTGTTTTGTAAGTGTTGTTTTGTTTAAACATTTAAGCTCCAGAAGTACACACTTAAAATATATCATATACGAACATGAACATATAAAGAATATAAACGAACGTTCGCATAATCGAACGTTCATGAACATAAACAATCGGATGTGACTTTTTTTCATGTTGGTTCATTTAACTAAACAAACATAAAATGATGTTCATGTTCATTCATTTAATAAATAAACGAACCTAAACGAACTTTTGCCGAAGGATTCATGAAATGTTCATTGAACGTTTAGTTCGTTTACAACCCTACAATTGGATGATTAATATGACCCTCTCAGGTAGTATCGTGAGGTGCTTGCTCCTTAAGAACTGGGGAAGAGAAGATTTAGAGATTTATTATTATTAAAGATATATCTTTCATTGATAACCGAATGGTTTATAGAAGTAAAATACCCTAACTTGTAAAACAAGATAAATACCAAACATTCCTAAGAAAATTTAAAATATATATATAGACATCGTTGGCCCATTTGGCCAACCCTCATCAACTGAGGCATATCATTCCCCATTGATTTAAATCCACCTTTCCCTCAAGGTGATGTCCTAAAAACACTCTTGTTTCTAGGATCCTATATTCTAATCCTGATGCGGTCTCGTCTTTCACTGTCGCAGTTCTCCTGCCTTTCGCTACCGCAACTAACACCCTTTTTCTCCTCTTTCGCTTTTCACTACCTTGGACGTAACACAACAACCTTCTTGCGCCTTCCGCTTTGGGAGGGAGGGGGTATCATGCTCTCAAGGTGATACGAAGAATACAGTGATTCGGAGTTTGACATACATTCGCATGTGGCTTCATCACCACCAACATGAAAGTGTCTCGGTAATGCCTTGGTAACATGAGCTACTAATTTTGTACCACCTCCAACTTCATCATTAGTCACTACTTTTAAACCGTCTCCCGAGCCACTAACTAAACCCTCATGGACAATAGCTTATTGTACATCTTCTGGTCCAGTCATCGGTGCATCTTATGATGTTGTAGAAAAATTAGATGCTTTCTTTTCAATGGTCTGGTCTTTCTCTACAATTGCCTTAAGACGAGCCTCTACTAAATGGGTCAAGTAGAAAGCTTCTCCTAAAGTTGTAGGGGCTTCGAGTACGACCTTAACAGTTCTGACTGTACGTCAGTTTAAATCCAGATATATGAGACAAGGCAAAGAAAACTTTGAGAGATACACGTTACTCGACTTATAAGACCCTTAACTCGATCACTCTAATATTCGATTGGCATACATTTGTAAAAGCTTAGTTAATGCATATTTAGCATCTCGATCGCTATCGCCTCGTGATGTCATGAACAATAAGTCGAAAAAAGAAAAAGAAAATCGATGAACGGTATCGCATAAACAGTAAATCCAATGAACAGTACCACGTGAACATTACTTGTGATGAATAGTAACAGTGAACAATAGTACCATCGATGAACAATACCTTTTCTTTTCTTTTCTTTTTTGGAACCCTAAATAGAAAGCCTCTCAACAAGAGTTCTCGATGTATGCATCAATTGATATGACCCTCTCAGGTAGTATCGAGATACGACACCACTATTGGCCGGTGCTTGCTACTTATGAACTAGAATAGTATAGATTTAGAGATTTATTAATCTTAAACATATATCTTTGATTGATAAACAGATGGTTAACAAAATACCCTAACTTGTAAAACTGTCTGTTTGGTTCGATGGAATCCTAAGGATTCTGATTGAATTGGAATCTGATTCCATTCCATAACGTGTTTGGTTGACAGATTCAACGTATTTGGAATCTGAATTCCATTCCTTAATGTGTTTGGTTAACAAGCGGAATGGAATTAAAATCCTAGAAAATCCCATATATGTGGAATTGAACATTCCATGGCAAAGGGGGGAGGAATGTTTACGTTATTATTTTTTTTACTAATATTATTTTTAATAATAATAATGATAATAATAAATTTAAAAAAAATAAAAAAAGAAAAAAAATAGTAGTAATAGTAATAATAATAATTAAAAATATATAATTTATTATTATTATTATTATAAAAATAATAGTAAATAATAATAACAAAGATATTAAAAATAAAAGTAATAAAAATAATAAAATATTAAAAACAAAAATAAATAGATAAAAAACAGAAATAAAAAAATCAAAAACATTAATATTAATTAAATAATTTTTAATAACTATTTCTTAACTTTATTGTTATTATTTATTTTTAATTTTTTTTGTTAATTTAATATTTTTTATGTTTATTATTTTTATTATTTTATTTTTATCTTTATTTTTATTTTTTAATATTACTATTATTTATTTTTTTAATTCTTAATTTTTTAATTTTTAATTTTTTAATTTTTAATTTTTTAATTTTTAATTTTTTAACTTTTATTATTTTATTATTATTTTTTTATTTAATATTATATTATTTAAAATTTAATTATAGTAATATATTTAAATATAATGTTTCTCATTTTATTTTCTTTCAACCAAACACGAACTAGTCTTTTCAAATTTCAATTCCATCGGATTCTAAATCATAAGGATTCCATTTTTCAACATTCCATTCCTTTAGATTCTAATTCCTGAAATAGATTCCAATTCCAACAAAAACATTCTGCGAACCAAAACGGGCCCTACCAAATATCCCTAAATAAATATAAAAATATAAAGTTAGATATCATTGGCCCATTTAGCCAACCATCATCAACCGGCCGTATCAATAATGGTATCGGATTTGTAGAGAACCGTGACTATCCTAAGGTTTTGTCTAGCCTAGCTAATCTCATAGAGTGACTCAACTAATCTTGACAACAAGACCAGGACTTGCATTAATGTGGTTACCTAAATAGCATTGGGTGCTACGAAGATTTTGGAATCACATTTTCCTTGATGCCAATCACCCAAGAAAGGACTCTCTTTGCGAAGAAAATCAAGGTTTAATATTTATATCACATACTTGGTTTAGTCATTGGTTTAGTCATTGGTCTAGTCCAGTGTGGCATCTTCCTAGGTTAGTATGGCTTGCAGTGTTTTTAATAAAAACCAAAATGGTTTTAAAAAAAGAGCTAGGAAGCTTGTATATGAAAGAAAAAAGTAATTGACATTCTCATGTGAGCTTATTTGTCAATGGAATTAAATTCGGTATTACTAATAACATGCATGTATGTTTGAGTTGTGAGATTAAATTGTATTTTCTGTGTTATGTAGCTATCAACATCATTCACCATTATCAGCTAATGGAACGCTGCCAATAAAGTATTACCAGGTACTGAATCTAAAACCGATTTGCTTTCTTAGATTCAAGTTTTGCTATGACTAGAATGCATATCATGCAGTACACTTTATGCTTAGACTATATTTAAAGAATGAGTGGCTATCAGGTTATCAAAAACACGAGTTCAAACAGATTTAATATAAACGTTTAAGACAACAACTTGTGATAAGTTATCTGCCATGACCTAAAATACATGAAATATTTAGCACCCGGCCTTTCCGTAGAATATACTTCTTGGTATAAGGTTATTTGAAAATCATATATAATATGAGAATCCATTAATCTAGTTGTTCTTATGTTTGTTGTACATAAGTACCATCAAAGGTCAGCAACATCATCAATCTCCTTGTGATAAACAATATGCTCCAGATCCTAATTTATCATTAGCACCTTGAGATTATCATCAACATTCACTCGTATCTCATAAATCACTATATATTTTCCGACAACCATTATTAAAAGTGACAATTGTAGGTGATCTACCGATGTCTATGTTCTATTTAATCTTGTCCAATGATGGTAGTTGAGTGTTCCTTGATGTTACCTGTGATAGATAGTTCATATTCCGGTCACAGTTCGATCCTGGAGAAACATAATTTTTAATCTGAACAGTTATGAGCAATTGACAAATAATTTAGTTATACTTGATGATTGGATTATATATGCACTCAAGGACTAAATTAGGAAATAATATTTCCTAAAACAAGCAAGTTCTTTAGGGGTTTTATTGGTGTTTTCATGTATGTGAAGTTGTGACCTGAAAAAAAAAAGCATCTTCGACTATTCGTCCAACATGATCCCAGAATAAAACACATATTGGTTTCACCTTTAAGCCTCATAAAGACCTAAGCGCCCTAAGATGGTGGAATAGATAACATGTACAAAGTTCAGGCAACTATAAGGAGAAAACAAAATAACACCATCTTGGTTGACTTTTGCCGTACGTCATTGCACTGTAACTCTTGAATTATGTGAAATGATATGATTTGCGGATATTTATATAACTAAAAAATAAAATAATAACTATAGCTAGAAAACGAACATGATGGATGAACTAATTCAAGTAGAGGATCGCAAAAACAGGCACGTATAGCTCAATCTTTATGTAGTTTAAAGATTGTATGCTCTTGATGGCCTTTCTGATCCATCATGTAGAAACAAATTGCAGCCATCCAGTTGTAGACATAGATTATGTGTCCTATGTTGATCTCAAGGAGCCCAGATGTACTGAAAGATTGTAGTCTGTTCAAACAGTCTAAAATCAAACCTAAACTAATCAGCAGTATTGAAGAGGTTATGTTTTGTTCTATTTTCATTATACTATATACATGTAATTTTACATCCAACAAAAAGACTTTTAGAGAGGGAGGCAATTTAGAGATAACTCAAATCGTCGCGAAAAGGTCAGTGGACCCCACCATTTACAAGTTTCTCATGGTCAAACAATCAAAAGTGAGACCCTACTTTTAGCGTCAACGATTGTCGTCGCAAAAGATTTAACCACATAAAGAAAATATATATTTTTTAACAAAATTAAAATAAAATCCTGTTAAATATTGCAAGGACAAGTGTTGTGGCTAAACGTATATTTTCATTTAAAAGTGTTTTTAAATCTATTTATAATTTTAGAATTAATGTTAAATGTGATAAATGTGCAATTCTAATATAAATATTTTTAAAAATATTTAAAATTGATAAAATTAATTTTAAAGGATATATAAACTAGTTTATTTATAAAATTTATATTTACTGAATCATTATAATATATTATGTAGTTGAAATGTGTCTAAGTTGTAACTGTTATTAGTTATGTATCGTAGATACTTTCGTATCAAGAGCGCTTTTTAATTGTAGTTGAAATGTGTAAGTATGAGATGAAAAGATATGGATAAATATAAAATGATAATGGATAAGTCTAATGTTTTGAAACCTATTTATTAAATCGATCTTGTTGCGTCATTGGGTTTGGGTCAACCCGGTTTTCAAAATTTTTTATTTTTTTCATATTTTTAATAATTAACAAAAAGTATATATAAAAACCATAAAAACTTTCGTATATTGAAGATATTAATAGTTTACCAACCAATATAATATGTAAAAATAAAATTTCGTCGCAAATACATAAAATTTATATATTTTAACAAAAAAATGAAACTCGGCCTGGTCTCGAGAACCGAGTTGACCCGGGTCACCCCAAACACGGCGGGTCAAACCGGGTTTAGAAAATGTAAAACCCGGGTCAATCTGACCCGTTTTTTCGACGGGAACTGGGTCAACCGATTGACCCGGGTCTGAAAAAATTGGATAGGTCCACATGATATAGATATACATGGGATATTAAACATGTGAGTTGAGACGATATTGATATACAAGATATGTTAAAAAGATAAGTCGAGAAGATATATGATGACGTATAGTCCCTATTCGGGTTGAATAACCCGACCCACGGGTACTACCCATATCCATTTTAGTATGGGTCATTACTTCATAGCGCGCGCACGGCCCAGGAGGCCCGATAAAGCCGTTGTCGCACAACGACCTATTACTTAGTTGTATTCTCATCGCACCGCGATAGGATAAAACAGAATATAATTTATCTTATGATTATATTCACCTAAAGGAAAGGGATATGCACTTGCCTCAGTTATACGATAAGGATCAAGCTAGTTTGAGTCATTATCTCTTCCTTGGGCCGAAAGTGAAGGAGAGGCCAACCAGGACTCTCTCGGGTATAAAAGGAACCTTAGAGGTTCCACAAAGGTACGATACATAATACTCTTAAACCTTCACATATATTCAAACTGATTACTTACTCTCACGCTGGAGTCTAATCGTGGTACACGCGCCCACTGTAAGCCTAACGGTGTCTATTATTTAGTGTCCAGGGTCTTCAAACAATATTCACTTGGTGCAAAAGCCGGAGTCACAAGACGTCGAATTAAGCCTAATTCGGGTCAAGCTCGGTCCATCCAACTTTTGTATCAACAAGTTGGTGCCATCCGTGGCACCCTACACTAAACCCCGAGTAATGAAAAAAGGCGGCGCAAACCCATCCCATCAAAAGGGCGGACCTAAGAAGCCACAAGGCCACCCTTGGGATTCGAATCACTCAACAACCCAGGACGAGGGCTGGGAGCAAAAGGACCACAAGTGCCTGCCCCCAACTATTCACCCCCAGCCCACAAGCGGTAGGGGACGCATCATCCTCACGTGAAACTCTCACTATATCTCGTAGCAAGGCATTAAACGCAAGGACTGAGCCAACACTACAAACCACAGTAGAGACTCCTCCGGAACCTCACCAAGACATGAGCCAGTACGTTACAAAGAACTTTGCAGCGTTGGTACTACTCATGAAAGCATAGATGAAGTCAAACCCAACAAGAGACTTAAGGGTCAGGCTAGATTTTGATAGAGAGCTTAGATCTCTGGAGGGGTCAAATCCTAAGAAGGAACCGAAAAGAAAGGAGGAAGTGGAGGAGGGAAGGGGAACTAGACATGTCGACGCCCCAACCTGACGCGTCATTCATCGAAGGCGCGCTATCTCCATATAACTCTGATAGTTCAAGGGAAGAAGATTCCTTTCTCACGCCAACAAACAACAAGCGACACACGAGCGTGAAGGACAGGTTAGGACCTAACCCAAGGGGAACCAACACGTCAGTCGAGCCGCACCCGTATCGACGAAGTGTCCTCAAAAGATTAGGGTCATTAGAAAGAAACTCTTCCCCAGAATCTTACGGGAAAGAACGAAGCAGAAGTACCAGGACCACCCGACGGGAAACTCTCCTAAGTGAAAACTCCTCAGATTCTGGTTCCAAAGATCACCATCCACGACTCAGGAGGATTGTTTCTTCAGCATCTAGAGTTTGAATGATTTTTAATCTTTTCCCGTGTCACATACATGTTTTGGAATCTATGTGATAATTATCTCAAGCACTTGTGCCTTCGGGCACATGAAGAGTAGGATACAGGGTTTGATCATTCTTTTATTCTTTCTCGCGGTAAAACACGCCTAAACTAAAGTTGACAAAAAGTTTTCTTAACTTGTGATAAAAAGATGATTACATGCATATTTTTACACGCTTTGTATATTTGTTTTCAAAACTGATGTGATACCTATTTTAGTCTTTAAGTCTATGTCATCGAATGTAAAAGCACTTATTATTGATTTTCATCAACTGGTCAACCCTAGGGTAAATTCTATACCCAAGGCGAATTTTGTCATAGCTTGGATCTATGTTAATTTTTATATGCTTTACATTGGTATGACTAAAATCGAGTTCTTGGTCAGATTTTGAACCCGAGGCATAAGATGAGATGAAGCATACTCATGACTTTATTATGTGTAGAGCAAGTTTGCTTGAGATGTTCATTGGTACTCGTAAGAGTTGTGAGGACGTCCCATTCAAATACTCTACAACAATAAAATTTATGAATCGTTTCATAAATTCTAAGAGTTGCACTTGTAATGCAATTAATTCTCGACGCTTACCTCTTGCTCTACTTATCATTAGATTACCAGACCTTCTAATAATGAGTGGGATGACAAGTAGGATCTTAGTCTCATAATGGACTGACAGCAACTTCGACGACTGGTACCGTGCTCTTCGGATCGCGCTAGAGATCGACGATTTGTTACCTTACCTTGAGAGCCTATTTCTGAGCTCCCATATGTCCCTATAGGCCAAGAAGGCCCTCAGCCCGAACAAGAAAAATAAACTACTTGGATAAAGCGGTATAAGGAAATTGGTGGACTTATGCTAATGACCATGTCCCCCGAACTCCAGAGAATTCTGGAAGGCCATGGCGCTTATGCTATCCTAGAAGAACTAAAGAATATGTTCTGCCAACAACAGATCATGAACTTCTTGATGTTGCACGGGCTTTCACTCGTCTATACATGAAGAAAGACAATCTGTGAGCTCTTACGTCTTAAAGATGAAGAGTTACATAGAGAATTTGGAACGTCTCGGTCACCCCGTATCACTCAAACTTGTTGTCAGCCTAATTTTGGCCTCACTTAGCAAGGAATATGATAGGTTCGTGGTATGTCTTAAACTTCAACCTTAGTCATAAAATTCGACCTATCCCTCTCTCAAATCGATCAAACTGATCGACCAAACTCCCCTCAACCGTAAATCACCTAAAAGGTAAACATTTTCAAGATCGATTACCTTTTGCTACTCCTTTGTGAAGTTAATAAGTCGTATACTAAGCCCTTGATACTCTTGTCAAGGTTTTAGTTCTTGTTTGTTCCCCTGTTGTGGTTCGACTAAACACGAACCCAACTTAGCGTTTTCGTGTGATTTTTATTGTTATCTTGTAACGTTCTCTAAACTGATCTTTACGCAATTCCACTTAGCGTTTTAGATCTTGGGTTTTAGTTACAAGATTTACACTAGTTGTTCGAGAAGTGAAGTTACTACTAGTAGTATAGTGATTGTTCATTTGACGTGTGGTGTGAGCAAACGATATAAACAGTAATTTAACCGTTAAAATTCAAGATCAAGATAAAGCTTCATTAATTAATTTATTCAGTTAATTAAAGGTTGGTTTTAAATTATATTTATTATGCGCTTAATTATATATGTCATACTAGATTCATTCTGCTATATACTTGTAGTTGATGGTTTAACTAGTATTTAAATCCCAACATAGTTTAGCTGGCAATTTCCTTCTTGAGAACAATCAAAAGAACCAAGGAACTCTATGATTAACATCTTTATATATCAGACACAAGAGATCCAACTCCATGGCCCTTTGGGTTCTTTTAGTAGGACAAAATAAAATATCAAATGAATAGAATGGACGACGTAATAGAATAAGTAGGGTAATGCAATGGTTCATTACAATTATTAATCATGTTTGGTTTGTTTGATAAGATGTAATGGAATCATAATAAAAAGACTAAAATACCCATGACTGATAAGAAGTTTATTTAACGTGGTTAATGAATGATGAAGTTTTATGTAATTTTGATTCCATTGCAAAACGTAATGAAAAAAACTAAAAGACCCCTAATAAATGATTTTGGTGTAATGAGACATTATTTATAATTCATCACTACATTCCATAAATGTAAACAAATAACATTTTTCATTACGTAATTGTCTTTTTCAATCCTACGTTGATTACGGTATATCAAACACTATGTTAGTACTGTACAAGCATTCGTTTCCACCTATGGTTTTAATAAAGTTAATTTTTTAATATATATTTTGATTTTTTTAAAATTACTTGTAAGTTGTTTAAATTATAAAATATTTTATTTAATTTCAACATTTATAAATTATTATTCTATATATTTGTATTGTTTCTGATTTATTGAAAATTTGAAATCGTTTTAAAATTATTTATAATGAATGAAAATCATTATTAAATTTGTTAAATTTAAATCAAATCATAAATTATGTTCAATTTATTCATAATGAACGAAAACTCATTTATAATTGAAATCATTTATAAAGGCAGAAACAAAAAATTTCATTTCCCTCTAATATTTTGTGTCCCGCCAAACGATTAACTAAACAATTGACTCAAAGAATGAAAAAGAAAAAAATTTAATTATTAGTAACACTTTATTATTTTAGATTTGGGTCTACCTGCCTCAAAGCTGCTCTGGCAAGTCGTGGATCCTTAAACCCCACAAATCAATCAGTACCTTCAACCCTATGAATCAACAAATCAACAAACAATTTTACCACACCACATACGCACCATTGTGCACACGAAACCACCACCGTTACTTCATTTGCTTTTAGGTAAAAAATTTGTTTGTTATTTGTAGATTTGTGTTAATTTGATTTTTTTCAATGTTTTTTAGGTTTTCTTCTTTGCGTAGGTAGTGTTTAAGCTAGTCCTTGTCGGAGCACCGCCGCTGCTGTCTGCCACCACCATCACAGCCGGACCACCAATTGAAGGTTTGTTTTTATTTTGGTATAATTCACATTTTGTTTTATGCGATGTTATGTTTTGGTTTTAAATATGTAAGTTGTAAACGTGGTGTTTGGGCAGAGATAGTAATTTACGAGGTGTGGATCGAGAGTGTTTGGCGTTTGTCCGACCTGTATCGGATTTGTCGTCAACACCATGTGTAAAGGTTTTAATCAGATATGTTGGTTATTGAGGTGATCTTATTTGCTTTCTGTTGCAACGAAAGAAATAACTTTTTATGTGCTTCTCTTGTTTCCCTTAAAAGTGTTACTTGTGTGTCGTGCAAGGATACTCGAATATTGGTATCTTGATAATTCATTAACCATATTGGAATGTTCAGGTTTAAGTAGTTTACATCATTGTCTAGATGTTACAGTAGTATTCATTACTTATTTACTTACTAGTACCAATGAATTTCATCTACACTAGTTACTAATATGGTCCTTATATTGTCTTGTGTCTTGAATTCAAGTATAAGATAGTGACACATGAAAATGAGTTAATAGTTTTCATGTTGTTTCTGGTGATATGATTCTAGTGAAGATGACTACTAATCTTATATTATAAATTTCAAAATAGCACTTATTTAAACGAAATTATTATTCGACGAATTTTTCAGATTTAAAAAGGCCTTTAAACAAAATGCCAACCGCAAACTGGAGATAGTGTTCGAGGCGAAGGATCAAAAGACCTTCAAACAAGTAGGTCCATATGGCGAAGGATAGTTAGAGGTGTCGGCATTCGGATAAAGAAGACAATTTTCGTACTCGGTAAAACGAAGCGCTCTATGTAAGTAAAGTTTTTCCTATACAAGTACTTTTTTATCTATATTTATAGTAATCGTAGATTATGAATTTGGTTTGATATTTAAAGTTATTTATCATACAACTTGGCGCTGAGCTAGAGATAACATGAAGAGCAGTATTTATCAAATATATGTTTCCATTACGATTATTTTATTACACGATTGTGTTGTACTTGGGGTCTTTTATTACACTAACGTATATGTTCAAACTTAGGGTCTGAGTTTTTCATCAGTTATCTTATAGTGTTCACTAGCAATCTTCACTATATTATGCTGTCGAGTGCCTAAATTGACATTTGATAAATAACGCTCGTTAAACTATCAATGTTAAAGTTATTTTTCAAATGAAGAACATTCAAACTATATCTCAGACATATAACTTTAACTTCTAGTATCTATATCAATAGGGGTGTTTGGTAACTTCCTGTAATTATATTATGTAGCAAATAAAAATAACAATATAACTTCAGAAACATATCCACTCACATAAAACCAAATACATTCTATTACCGACACATTACTTCTTAGGAAAATCGTCAACAAGTACATAGCGGCTCCAGTTTCTATCAAGGCATCTTAGTTCATAAGATCTCAACACCACAAAATCTTTCAACTTAAGGAAATTTATAGACCCAATGACAAAGCATCTAACTATTACACTTCCTGAAGATAGTCTTCAATTTGAGATGCAGTTATAACTCTTACACAGAAGATGAACAGTTGTTAAAAGGTGTTTATTAAGATGTTGATAGTAAGATTCGTCGTTTGGGAAGTCAGAACTATAAAACTTGCCTGAATTTTCTGCCAGCCTCGATAACACCTAACTCAATGTTTTTGCTAGATATTTGTCCTCAATATGATATTGCTATATGAATTGCTACACAACCGAATGTAAACACAACATACACTCTGGTTTATAAATCATTAAAAATTGTTAATAATACAATAGTATGCTGTAGTGATAAGTGATAACTACCATCTTCATTCGTAGCTATATCTTTTTACAGTAGAGTACCAAGATCTGATAACAACCTAATTTTTATGTTAAGTAAGATGATTGCTTTTTACCGGTGATTATTGCACCAATTACAAAACACCCTTCTATAATTGTTATATTAACTTTTGGCTTTTTAACTACACAGACAAAAATGAAGGCAATCTAAGATGGAATCACCGTTGGAAGAATCTCGCCCAAGGCGGATTTAGAAATCTTGGCTGGAGTCACCCTAAGCACAAATCGTGCGCATATAGAGGGTGTAGGCAGGAATTTAGCAGGGGTGCGAACAATTTGGATTCTCAAGGTCAAAACCGACCCAAGTTACTTTACGTGGGAGCAATTAGAAGACTTGAAGAGGAAACATGATTTGAAAAAGAGGAGTAAAGAAAAACATTTGAAAGCAACAAAACGGATTGAAAAAATTAGTGGATTTCTTCAACCGTCAACAAGGTACTCCTTCATAGTTTCAGATTCCCAGTTTATACACTCCTCAATTGTTTCCTGGTTCTATCTCTACCCTTGGCGGCCCTAGCTCTACTTCTCCCGCTCGTAGTTCTACTCCTCTCGGCCTTGGTAATTGTTCCTTTGATCCCGAAACTAGCCAAAGTGGTGAACAAGATGATAATGGCAATGTCGTGAGTATGATGCTGATATTTATGATGACAAGTAGGGATTATATAGGTTATTAGTATTTGTATTGACATCTCTCCTTTTGTTATTCACATTATCCGATACTCTATGTTTTAACTTAATTTTATCCTTGAAAAAAATAGTATGACTTACTTTGGTTGTTTTCGAATGAATGAATGAATGGACAGAAGCATTTTGTACTACAGTTTGTCGGTGATTTACATGTTTGCATTGGTAGATTTTTCCGCAAAAAAATCGGGAAAAAATCTGGATTCTGGAGCATTTAGCTGTTGTTTTTTATAGCAGGTATCTTAGCGACGAAATAACCGTAGCTAAATCTGTGTTTGTCGTCACAAAAGAGACATCAACCAATGCTGAGATTTGGTTTTAGTGACCGCGAAATTGTCGCGGAATTAGTTCTGCCAAATATAAATAATGATTTTATATTATATATCTAATAAAAAATAAACTGAAACAATTAAATTGCCTAAATGAATTAGCGACGACATGAATCGTTGCTGAAAGCACAATGCCACGTCAGTCAAACCATTTTGTGTTGTTTCTAGGGTGGGCCCCGCGTTGTCACTAAAAGTTGAGCCTTTGCAGTCGCCAAAACTTTCTGCTACGAACCTTACGCGACAACACATTTTGCTACGACGTGTTATCGCGAAAACGTTTTGAGACAACATTTCATCACTTTTGGCTACAACAAGGGTGATAGCTAAAAGTTTTGAATGTTGTAGTCCCATTTACTCCAAAAAAGACCCTCCCTAAACCCCATATTAGGAATGATATTATAACCATATAACCAACGTGATATAAACAACAAGCCTGTCCATAGAATACCAGTATCTAGCAGTCAGACATCAACCTAACCTTATTGGTCAATGAGGCATTATATATACCATCCATGATATTAATTATAATGTTTTGTGTAGGATTTATTTACAATTACACATAAGTAGTGTTCTCAGAGTTAATTTGAAGCTTTGTAACCCAAAGAGATCGATTAATATAAAAAAAACTTAATCAAACTCGTTATAACTTATAAGTAGTTTGAGACACAATAGTACCCAAGCAGAGAACTTCAACCATGAACCTTAGCTTGCTAATTCATAAGTTACAATCTCTCTTATTGTCGAATAAGTAGTATTAGTATGGATTGATCAATAAATCATCAGTCGTTGACTTCCGAACATCGATCAAACACAAGAGAAATAGCATAGTTTCCATTCCATGAACCATATATATATATATATATATATATATATATATATATATATATATATATATATATATATATATATATATATATATATATATATATATATATATATATATATATATATATATATATATATATATATATATATGCCCTAAAATTAAAACTATTAACATGATTAAATATAAAAAAATATATGATATAGTTGGCACGTATGAACAAGGTAACCTGATAAGTATATATATATATATATATATATATATATATATATATATATATATATATATATATATATATATATATATATATATATATATCAATCAAGCAATGGATATGATATATATATATAAAGGTGAGCGTTGACCAAACCTTGAGCTAGCGAACTCATGGAGCTTCCCGGTGCTAGAGAAGATAATGACTCCGACCTCAGAATCACATAAGATAGCCAACTCCTTAGCCTTCTTCAACAGCCCATTCCTTCTTTTAGAGAAAGTAACTTGTCGGCTAGTCGCGTTATCAATCCTTCGAATTACAATCTTTCCCCTTCCCATAGTTAGGGTTTGATCAGCAGCCTCTAACAGATCCAGAAAAGATTAGTAATAAGGAAGATTATTAATTAGAAGCAAATAATCTCAGATAAAGTGAGTATATATCATTGGAGAATCCAAATATTTGAATGATTATACATGTTAAAGAAAGTAGAAAGAAAAGGGTATAATTCCAAAAATCTATAATTAGAAACTTTACTTAGGGAAATATAACAAAGAGTATATATATGTCTTTGAAGAACATTAAAGCAAAGGGACAAACAAAATTGTTTAAAATTGAGGGTGTGGATGATTACAGCCAAGAAAAGCTTACTAATTTGAGCCTAATGAATGTGATCAAGATTACTGGGAGAGAAAGAGTTCTTATTTTGGATGGGGTGTTCTATTCTAGGAAGGTGGACAACTAATTAAACCAATTAGAAAAAGTGATGTGACCATAGATTCCTAGTATATATGTATATATATTTATAATGGCTATTTGTGTGAACACTTCAAAAGTCATGTAACTGAAAATAGGTTAATCAAAAGTTTGACAAAGAAAATGTTGGTTTGGTAGCAAACAGTATTCGCCTTTCCAAGCTAAAAAAAGAGAGATACCATAACCAAATGTTTGTAAAATGTTGGTTTGGTAGCAATAATTTTGTGTATATTGATCTTCATCCGACCCTTTGCCCTATTTGTGAAGAAGATCAAGAAATTAAACTCTGGTTTATGTGTTTGTCCACTATGATCTCGCTACATGCGTTTGAATTGAGGCTCTTGATGGTGGAACACCCAAAACTTAATCCCTATATCCTCAAGGATATGTTCTCGTTAGCAAAAAGAGACGGTCTCTCAAGTACATGTTCGGTCATGTTTATTGTCCTTACCTCCATATTTGGGGCTCTTTGGAATTTTATAAATTAGTGAATCTTCTCATGAAAAAAGCCAAAGAAAGAGCTCCTCCTTAAGGACATCAAATTTTTCTCCCATACATCATGGATCTCCACTAGACTGAGAAAAGTACATTTTAGTTGGGTTGAGTGGTTTTCTAACCAATGTAACACTTTTTCCCATCACCTGTAATCTTTAGCCTAGCTTCTCGCTGAGTACTTATTATACAGATAGCCGTTCGAAGAAAAGACTAACTACGTGAGTAACTAACTAACTTTAAGAGTCTTCAATTCGTTGAGTGAATTGCGCACCGTTATAAGAAAAGAAATTTTTCCGTCGAAAGATTTATGCATACAACATTTGACTTTCGCATACATGTATGTATGCTATCTCAAAATAAATATATTTCAAATACATTAAATCAGCGATTCGGGATATTTGGTCCTCAAAATGGAAATGGAACACATATTTAGGATTATGAACTAGAGTATTTTTTTTTCGGAATGATTGGTGGATAGATCTTCAAGAAGGCCACTGTAAAGTTTGCTCACCCTTTAGTTTAATTTCTAGGATATAAGTTCAGTTCATGAATAACGATGATTCTATACTAGGATTAGGCATTGGCAGGGACGGAACAACGACCACATATGATCAAGTGCAAAATTTGTTTTGAACCATAACATTAGAAACACATTTCAATAGACCGGGTGCACTTAAAACACATTTAAAAAAATTGATGTTTTTTTAAAGATTAACATTACATCAAAAAAGTCCATGGGTGTCGTGGGATCTAACGGAACCCACTGGTGTCCTCCCTGTGCAATGGTACTTCATTAATGCAAATGAGTCCAAACTATTTGAAGGCTTCCAAAATCAAATTACCATTTTACACTTGCTATACACCGTGCAAAATCCTAATCTATAGCATCTACGTAATCACGTTTTATCTGGTTGCCAATAGTTAGCTCTTCATTTTGACGCGTTGATTCAAACCACGTTGTGGTTAATTTTGAGGTTTCATAACCTGATTTGTTTTGACTCAAAGCCCCCGAGAAAAGAAACGATTGCAAAATGACATTTTAATTAAGCCATTTACACACTTGGATTTCTAGTAGGAATAGGAAACTTAAGATGGTCTGGATGCATTGGATTGTCAATCCTAAATCCACTTGTTGTATTAACTTGTAATCCTCTTGTACTTGTTCTAGCTTCTTGCTAGTTTTAACTCAAATTCGTAGTTAAAAAAACTAGTTACATAGGTTCTCGTTCATCACCAGGCCACCACCATGTTTCTGATCGACATTATGTTTGTATCCCATGGTGCCAAGAGCGATCATAAATCATCACTTGCATTAATATCAATGGTCGAACATGATTTAATTTGGACGAATCTACATCATGGCGGAACACGCATTGGTAATGCCAATATCCACACATTCATTTTTCTATGGTTGAAACGATAGAATTATGTTAAATATTCATTTTGGGTACAAGATAATCGGTGTGCGCACTTCATGAGATTTAGGATCAACTAAATATATTAATTTAAATGGCTATCAACTAGGTTGTACTTCAATTGCAAGTTTCTGAGGATCAACTAAATATATCAATTAGAAGGACATCAAGTAGGTTGTATTTCAATTGAAAGTTGAAGTTCTGGTATCCCTCTTTTGCTAAAGAAAATCTAATACGCATTTTAACCATACCAAAGCATCTATAATAATACCAAATTCTCATTCTCTTCATTACTCTATGTTTAGAAATAACAAAGAAAAAATTTAGTATAGTCGTTGCTATTTATTTTGTGATAAACAACATGGTACATGAACATCTATAAATTAAATTAAATTGTGTTATATCATTTCATTATACTTACATGCTTCCGTCTTCTATATATTTTGGAAATGACTCGAACCAATTTAGTGACCTAATACACGATTTCCCAATAGTATTAGAGCCACGTGGAATGTAATATCCAAAGATTATCCCAAGACTTGCATTGGATGTTGCTCGTCTTTAAGATGGCTGATTGGGATGTTTGATTACTAGGCCTTTTGATTTATTTGTTTGATTTGTGTGTATAGTCTTTTTGGCTTTGGTTTTTGGATTTTTTGCTATATGTACAGATCCTTGTTTTCTTTCTGAGCTCCATTTATAAAATTCTCAGCTTTATAAAAAAACAACAACATGATACATGAAGGTCCTGTTATACAATATGATTATTGTCGCATGCTTTCGCCTTTGATATAGTTGTTGAATATGATTCTAGACTTCTAGTTATCGAATGACCTACTTACTTTTATTTAATGAATGAATATCAACTAAACTTATGGCTATTTGTTTTGTGACTTTTTTAGTTTTTATCAGTAAGTAAATAGAAGTTGCTAGCTCACTTGCATCTGACTAATTTAAGCTATTTATACATTCACATAGGATGAGATTGTTTTGACAATTGAGTATCCATCGGTCTCTGCATAAATTTGAACATATAACAGCTTAAGTAGAACATCTAGTTGCTGAGCAAAAACTTACCAAAATTCCTTTGAAGTCTTGACGACAACATCAATAATTTAGGCTAGCTATTTATACCTTTAAATAGGATGAGGCTCTTTTGAATTCAGAAACTTAGCAAAACACTACTTTATACTATTGTTTTCACTTTAAAATCCCTTTTAAAACTAATAAGAATGAATTTTAAAGAATAAAGATGCATGTATTTAAATTAAAAGGGATAAATCTCAAATGTGTCTCATTTTGAATTGCCATTTTACTAGATCTCTTAGATTGAACCATCATTTTATAATTGTATCAACACAGCTAACTTTAAGGCAACTAGCTAGCTAGATAATATGAAAAAGTAAATCGGAGAGTACATATCAAGTAATTAACAAACGTAAAGTAATATTTAATGTGGAATCAAAATGGTGGTTTTCATGATTTGATTCCCAAATGCTTGCAGCACTTCCAAGAGTAGAAATATATACACGATATTATAAGGTGATGATAATTGATAAGTGAGGTGGAAAATTCAAAGTCATTTGATAACCTTAAAGTTAACGAAAAACAAATAGGGCAGACGCAATCTTGTCGGTTGAGTACGACGAAAGCTATAAAAATAGGTAATGTTAAATAATGCATTTTGGGTACTAGGTTTTTTATATAAATGTCTAACGTATAGATGATTGACATGTGCCCCAATAAGATTAGTTAACATTCTTATGTAGAGGGTTGTACAATTGTACCTATTTAAACTTAACTTAGTATTAGGTTTGAATTGGTGGTAATTTGACTATTTTATATACTAAAGATAACAATGTTTATCATTTTATATTATCCTCATAAAATATTCTAATCAAACTTCTATATTTCTTTAGTAGTGATTAGTATATAATAGCCTGAGTAGACTAGTTGTGTTTTAATTATAGGCTTTTGTTATTACAAGGGGTCACTTCAAATAACATATGTAGTGAGACTAGGCTGAGTATTTGGATTGAATCAGAAAATTAGACCGGACTGAAATGATTCGGACTAGAGTGGATAATTTTAGTTCGGTCTTTGGTCTAGGGTTTTAAACTAATTTGGTCCTTGGTCAGGTTCAGTCCTATCAATATCTCGTCGATAATGTCTAATAGGATCAGACCAGACCGAAGACCGAACCACACCGGACCGATCCGGACCGAACCGAACTATTTTGGTCCGGTCTCGGTCCGGGATTTTTGACCATTTCGATTCCCTGTCTGGTACGGTCTTGGTCGGTCCGGGTCGGGCCGGGCCAAATGCTCACCCTTAGGTGAGATGACGATGTTATTTGAATAGGTCGTCCGCGTAAATTTACGTTACACTTTTTTCTTCTCACTAGCTTTTAAAAAATGATTGTTATGCCTACTACTTATACCTACGAGAGAAAGTACATAATATAAATGTACAAGTGAATCATGCATTACGCATGTATTTAAACATGCATTATAGTTTTAATACGCGTTACATTAATCAAATTTATTTTAATATTTAAGTATAATATACGTATATATAAAATTATATAATAAAAAGTTACGATAAACAAACTAAACACACGTATAAATATAAACGAACGAATAATCGAACGTTTCCGAATATAAATTAACGTACAATACTTTTGTTCATAACGTAAAATGAGAATTTCATGTTCTTTCGTTTATTAAATACATGAATATAAATAAACATTTTACCAAACTGTTTATGAAACATCTGTTCATTTAATAAATATATAAAGATAAACTAATTTTTTATCAAAATCTTTATTAACCCGCTACCCTTCCGCACCATTTGTATTTTACAATTTCAAGGTTCTTCAAACTGTAATACTCCCTGCGTCTCATAATTTATCGGTCACCGATAAAAAGCATGTAGTTTAATAAGAACATCATTTTTTACAGTTTTCTCTCTCTTACTTTTTACATAATGATAATTTTAGTTTTAACAAATTAGTTTACAACATTTTTTTTGTAATAATACCTTCAAGTAAGGATGATATGGTATACGAATTGGAGCCAACCGATGTATTTATATTGAAATATCGAGGCATCCTGGTTAGAATATACCGAAGCAACTCAGAGACTTATACAGTAATTGAGGCAACCGTTTGAATTTTTTTTTAATTGGAGGCAACTAGGCCTTTTAATCCAAGACAACCCACTAAGAACGATCATTTATTAAAAAAAACATGTAAATGCAAATATCGTATTAAAACGATGTTTATGTTTTAAATCACTCTTAACGTTTTGTTAATGACAAATCATCAAACATATTTTTATGTTTGTGTTATAATCAACATCTAAGTCTTTTGATTTATGAACTTATATTCTAATAAAGATTTATACACTTTAATTCTTTTTTGTAAACATTAAAATGGACAAAAAAAACATATATCACTATCTCCATATCAGATATATAAAGTCAAACATGACTTGATTCAATGCTTGATTATGATCTTGGACAAGTATCTAAAAGGCAACAAAAGTCAGACCTCACAGACCCCTCGACAAAGGGGCAGACCCTTGGGGAAAGGGGTCTGACTGGTTCCGTGAGTGTCTGGTACTTTGCCTATAAATACCATGCTTAGTCCAAGCTTCACATTCACCCTTCTTCTGACCATTCTCTCTAAACTCTGAATATATCTAACTCTCTAACCTCTATTCTATCCTTACTTCTTGTCTCTTGTGATTTAGATCTTTGTGAATTTGAAGATCGATTACGAGAATTATATCATCTAAGTTTTGATCCATCAAAGATACATTGTGTGAATGTGTTAAGTGTTACCTACACAATCACCATTGTTACCTATTCTTCTACCAACTTGTGTAATAGTGTGGTTGGTGTTGTAAACCACAAAGTATATAGTGTAAAGAGAATTGTTGTACCCGTGCAAAAGAACACGACATCCTAGCTTAGGTGTTGATAAAGATTGTAAGTTAAAGTATGAAGGTTTCTACACCGCTGTAAAGAAGATTCTTAGCTAGTGAAGTAGAACTCTCGAGTGAATAGTTGAGGAGTGGAAGTAGAGGCAAGATAAGTGAGATCTTGCTAGGTCGAACCACTATAAATCATTATGCATTGTGGTTTGTTTTATTCTTTCTCTACATACTCTACTCTATGAATCACACTTAATCTATATCCATAATAATCATGAAAAAGTTTCAAAGAACTAAAATAATCGGTAAAAACTATTCAACCCTTTTTAGTTTTCTACAATTGGTATTAGAGCTACGTACTCAAGATCTTTAAAGTATATTGTATTTTAATACAAAAAAAGGGGAATCTATGCAAAGACCATCATTATTTGAAAACGATGGCTTTATATATTGGAAAAATCGTTTTGAAACTTACGTGAATCTAAGATGGTTGTTTTTTAAGAAATACCTCTTAACAATATCTTAATTGACTCAGTCAGATGCAGTCAGATTTGAGTCATTAAGACTGTTTGTTTTTTTCATTTCATTCAGAGGCAGTAAGAGGCAACCAGTGTTCAGATCGTTTCTTTTTTTTCAGATCAGTAAGAGACAGTAAGAGGCATTAACGTCTGATTGAACTAGATGTAGAGGGTTGTCTTAGCACCTCTTAATGTCATTTTTCTTTTTCTTAATTTTTGTTACTTTTTTTTGTTTTTATTCAATATTTCATTTTAAGTTCGTTTTTCTCGACTCAATCCGAATAGATTTAACGTTTTCAAGTTTGACTTAACTGTTTTAGGTCAAAAATGCGTTAATTGGTATCTAATTCTACTTGGCACGTAAAACACATAAAAATTGTAAAAATATCCTAATACTACATATACGTACTAATCTAAAACACGTTGCAAATACAACATTTAAATGCACGAAATTTAAAAATACAAATTACAAATTTATTCTAAAAATATAAAATGTAAAAGACCAAAAATTCTACACTAAAACTAATTCTTATTAAGCAAAAAATGTAATGCCAGATTAATAGCCAATGTTTCTAACAATTGCAATTTCAAAAGGGTCGAGCCCAAATAATAACCAGATCCAATCTTATACTAGATTGGCCCAACAACTACCTAACTGGATAAGGACTACAAATGTAATGAAATTATTACTACAAGTACTAACGATCTAAGTAATTGTTACCCTATGGACTGTGACTGTAATGGGTAATATCACTATGAAGGATCTAATGTGTAAACTATTAAAACCACTACAAATATGAAACAAAATCATATCACCAGTTTTAAGTGTTGACTGCCTATTATCAAACAAAATGATTTTAACAATATTCTACTTATCCACTAAAGAAGTCCACATAAATCTTAAATATGTTCAAAGTTTTATTATCAGCATATAATACTCCCATTAACAGATATGGATTACTCCCTATATGTTTTACTAAAGTTTACTCTCAAATCTTGTTTTTACTACATAATGCTTCAACTCCTATGACTGTCGTTTGTGCAAGTTCACATTACATCTAATACAACTAATAACTAATCCCACTTCTTGCGGAACCTATCAACTCACAGAAAGTTAACTAAAACATGTACGCCAAACACTAGTTAAAGAGCCAAATGCAAGAATTGAGAAAATGTAATCACTGAATTACTTAACAAAGCTAAAACAGTCTATCAAAAGCTAATTGCACTCAAGCTTTATATCAACAATGATCAACACAAATGGCACACAAGTATATCACTAAAAACATCCAAATAACAGATTACTCTATTGCAAGAAATTTAAACAAGGATAACCTGCACTTCCAGGCCTAGTCCTTTGGTGATGATGCTAAGCTGCTGGAATGGAACATGATCTTCACTAAAACCAGTACTACATACCTTTTGATCCACTAATAAAATCAACACTAATCTCCTGTTTAACAATCTGTTGAATCTGAGTTACCAGCAGACCTAACTCTTCTTATTGAACTAGTACCTGCAAGAATCATTCAACAATCTTCCACAACCTGTTAAAGCTCATAAGCTATGAGCTTATGAACTGACAAACAGAATAAAGAAAAGAAAATAAAGGCTTTAAGAACAATAGAAAAGTGTTATCAATGGCACAACTATGAAACCAGAAACTGTAAGTAAATTCATACAATAGAGCTATAAGAGGAAAGCCTATAGGCAATGAGCTTACCTCTCATAAGCTGTGAGCTTATGAACTTCTATCCTATAAAATCAGTGACTAAATTGTAAAAGCTCTTAATAAAAAAAATGAAATCTTATCAATGAGAGATCAGTTGTAACTACCTAACAATCATCGAATAGAATCCTTACTGTAAATAAAGCCTTTTATCTCAGGCTGAGAAAATCACTCATAAGCTTGAACAAGCTTATGAGCTACTGAGCTTAAACAAAAAGAATTATGTATGGTTGAAAAATTCTTCAATGGCAGAAAAGGAAAATGACTAGTCTGTTATAACCAATCTTAATAGTAATAGAGGTCATGATAGTAAAGAGAGAACAAAGTTTAAAAGCAGAACATAAAAAAACCTTGAGATTTCATTAATGGCAAAAGTTTGTTACAAAATCTAACAGAAAAATGTAACTGAATCTTGTTACAACTACTGTTTGTGGAAAGTAACTAATCCTAACTACAAACTAACTAACTAGCTGACTACTTCTAACTGTGTGTAAATCTACACCTAGCTAACCCTCTTCAAATGAAGGTGGGATTAGATATTTATAGAGGTGATATTGGAGTGAGGGATGTTGAGATGACATGTTCGGGCCAATTGTAATCTGCCACGTGGTGTAATTTTTGGATAGAGTTATCTAGGGTTCATCAAGGATTTGGGGTTTTATTCCTCTCTCAATTTGAAAGCAATTCATCAGCTGCAATGTGTTGAGGAGAAGTAAATGAGTGTTTTTTATTTTGAAACCAAGTCCTGAAACCCCTTGATTCGTCCCCAGTCGATGGATAGTAGTGACGATGACGTGGAAGTCCTCCATTCGCTAGAGTGATAGGTTTTGGATCCAATCTTCATCCATAGAATAAAAGCCATATCCAATGAACGTAAAAGACGTATGTGGCGATCCATGACTTCTTTTCTTATAATGCTGATTGGTCCAAGTGGCAGAGCTGGTATAAACTTATTTCTTTTGACAAATCCAGTCCTTGCAGTTTCTTTCTTTTGGCAGCTTTTATTTTCTTTGTTAAAAACTTTGACAAATGCCATCTTAAATCCTTGAAAGTTTGAAGAATAACATAAATGGTCCTTGAATCTTCATGAATCTTGGCAATATTGGTCCTTAGTGTCTTGTTTTGATCTTTTCTTCGTCTTTTCTTCAAATAAAACCCGAGAAAGCGCGTGTTTGCTTCATAATGTATCTTATTTACCTGAAATACACAAACACCAAATACACGCGTAATTCTAACCATTAATAGTTTAATATAATGTATTTGGCCGTGTTTTAAGTGGTTTTTAGGCTATAAATGATTAGTGTTTTCACACTTATCAAATCTCCTCCACTTGACCATTGTCATGGCCTCATGCAATGAAGTATTTTAAAGCTTTAAATTACATTTTTCTCATAATTAATCCACCTTGGTCAAGATGAAATGCTTTTACACTAGGCTACACTATATGATGTATGATTTTGATTTTATAATGCAATGCAATAACAATTCTATTGATATATTTTTTTATTTTCTTGAAATGATTTGATGGAAATAACTCATAAAGAAATCAGTGACTTTAATTAGGGCTTTGATACCATGAATACTTATCATCGTCATGTTTCACTTTCCCCATACCAAGCTTAAAAACGAGATCATTGTTATTCATAAGTGAAAGTGCATCGACTTATTCACAGAAATTAATTGTATTACCATTATACCCCCCCCCACCTATTTTGCCTCTATCTAATTTTATTTGATCAAATTGCTTTTGAGAAAAAAAATTTTATTTGGCGTGAAATATAAGAAATGTAAAATCTGAAGATAAGGAAGCACGGTTTTAATCCTAAGTAACCATCTTATCCATTACTCGAAAAACCGCCCACAATTAATATAAGTCCGACCCAAAATAATAAGTCATTCGCCTTACGTGTAAGATCCTTATGTCATGCATTGATAAGTAGCTACTCACTCGCTAAGAAAAGAAAAATAAAACTCACGCAATAATTTATATCCGCCGCCTTTTTGAGACCTTGGATCTTCAATCCCGCAACCCGTCAAGGTAATATTGGATTGGAGCAACTATTAAATCCCCGCAACCCTTGTGAGAGTAATATTAGAATTTAATAGCTACTATAATTAACACTTCACTGTCCCTCTTGAGAGTCTTGTATAATAAAAAAAAATTTCTTTTTTTTTCTAGCCACTCATTTTTTTATAAGTCGCTCTTATTTTTTTTATTCCTCACAAATAAAAGGAAAAGAATAAAAGGAAAAACACCAGCTAAGTATTAAGCATGACATAAGTCTAATACACACAAAACGTTCTAACTTAGAATCCTAAGACGTACTTATACCAACCACGAATGATTAGTCAAAAATGCATAAGAGGCTACAAACCGATTAAAATCGTTCTTGATTATTTATTAACAATATATACATGCGTTGACAAGAAAGTAAAGGTAACGAAAGGGGATATAAAAGCCACAAGTAATTAATATGAGGTTTATCTAGCCCCTTACACTTACTTCAAACTCTATCATATCTCGTTCTCCACACTTTAAAATCTCAAATAATGAGACTCGTGGATGCTTAGCCTAATTAACCAAATGAAAGGTTTACATGGTTAAGGATACTAGCTATGTAACACCCCATTTTGTTAAATGGAACGTCACGCGTAATTATGGCGTGTCATCAAAGCATGCAAGGTAATATGTAGTAAAACATACATGACCATAGGATAAACCGGAATCAAACATCGGTCCCCCAACATAAGCCCAAAACATAATAAAGTAAATGAAATGAATGAAAGACTTATACAAGCATAAGTATATGAAGGCAAAAAGGAAAAGAAGTCTCTAGCAGCTTCCACCCTATGCACGCCCTCCAAATGCTCGAGTCTTTCCTAGGGTACCTGCCGTTTTTGGAAATGGAAAGGAAAGTAACGGCTGAGCAAAACGCTCAGTGCACGGATATAGACATAGTATGAATGACTAAAACATAATAAAGACTTAATAACAGCGGAAATGTATAAGTCCTGAAAAACCTGGAACATGTTCATAAAACTGGTTTTATAGTTTGAAAAGCCTTATGTTTATCTTATGAAAACTGTTTAACATATTTTACCATTAGCCAATATAGGTCATGAAAATCCACTGTGCATGAATACTTGGAGGGGTGACCTCATCATGCAAATTAGAGGGGCTGCCTCTAATTTAATATACTGGTTTGGGTAGGAGGGATCAGCTCCTTGTGAAGGATGCAAGGCACACACCACATTCACCATGAAATCTTGACTGAAAACATGTAACTAGGATGCACCCATACACCCCACATGATAAATATAAAAATATGGACAAAAGCTGAAGCGACGCCACGAGCAATCACCCCGCCGTGGTGAAGTCATAACATCAGTGCCTCTAATGTTATGCTTATGGTACCTCCATAACTAGGTGAAACTGGTCATGCATGTATATGGCTATAGGTATTCTAAATTAAACATAAGCAAATCAAACACATAACTTATACTACGGGAAAACATTTGGCTGCATACGGGGAAATCCTAATAAGGAAAGAATGTCCATACTGAAAGGACGGGAATCCGTACCTTATGTCCAGTGAACGAAGAAGACGAACTGAGAGAGAGTCCTACTTCGGTATCACTAATGCTACATAAATACATACTTGTATAAGTATCTGATTACTAAATACGTAACTGGTTTAATGTTATGTCTTAGCTTATTTATACGTTCATGTCATGTTTTACTGTTTGAAGCTTTATACTGTATTTATCCTACATTCTGTCTATTCTGATTAAGTATTACTTGTATTTCATGTATTATTATTCTTACTGTGTAATAATAAGTAGTTTCTAAAAATAGCAGGTTTCCTAAAATAGAAAGTTTTCAAAAATAGAAAGTTACCAAAAATAGAATTACTGCTTAAAATAGATAAGTTTCTAAAAATAGAAAGTTTCCATAAATAGAAATAATATGGTTAAATAAGTTAATTATATAAGCTTAAGTGTTTTCTGATTAATATTCTAAGTCATAACGTTATAAGGTATAGTTTATTAATTATTTCATGTAATTTATATAAACTATAGTTTAGAGTATTTAATTAATTATAACATCATTTAATTAAATAAAGATATAACTACTTAGGTTAAAACATATATTATTAATTATATTAATATAACCTAAGTCATGAGAATTAATTAATTATAGGGCATGTTAAATAATTAATTAATTAGATAGTCTAATATAAATAATAAATACTTAGGTTAAAAATTCATGTATTATTAATACTAATAATAACCTAAGTCATGTAATTAAATTAATTAAATAACACGTCAATTAATTTAATTTAAACTCGTAAATAATAATCTTGTAATTCTAAGTCGTGTTTTATTAATTTAATATACCTTATAAATTAATATACATGTTAAAGCTAATATCTTGTAAAAATAATACCCGAATCCATGTATTATTTATTTTAATCCGTGTAGTAACCCGAACCCGTGATAAACCGTGAAAAACATGTTGTGTTTAACAAATAAGCCGAACCAAACAGCCCTCTAATTATGTTTATAAAACTGACAGCCAAACACCCCTTTAACCTTTTCTAAAACTGTTTGCGAAACACCCCTTTACCCTACCAAATTCCCCCCGACAGTGGGGAATTCCCTCTGCTTGTTATAATTATCCCACCGAGACCTGTGTTGTCTCGTTTCCCACTGCTAGCACAACCCCCACCACTGGCTGCAGCCAGTGGTTCCCCCTTCCTGGTCAACGCTGCCATTGTTAGCCAAACGCACCCCTGCTGACAGCAGGGGCTTGCGGCTGATGGGGAAAAAGGCCCACCGAGAGTCTCTTGACTCTCGGTTTGTGTGCCAAACAACACGACGACACCCACACACGAACCCCCCCTCTGATAATTATTGTTTGTACATGTTTAAAAAAACCTGACTTCGGATTAAAAGAAAAAGAACATCGAAACGAAATAGGGTTTACCTTGTTTCTTTTTCGTGTTTGGGGTTTTTGGATAACAAAACAAATGCAATCCCTGATCTCCTGGATTAATAAAAACTTGATCCTTTCTTCCTGTTCTTTGGTGTTAGTCGCGGCAGAGAAGAAGAAAAAGAAAAAGGACGGCTGTTTTGTTTATTGATTTAGGGTTTGTAAGATTTTGTCTAAAAAATATGTAAGCCCCGTCTTTTTTCCTTTTTATGCCGATTCAAGCCCAAATGGGCCTAGAGCCCATGTTTGTCTTTTCTCTCTTGTCCAAACGGCCCAACAACAACCTTTATATATATTATAAAATTCGCGTCTTGCTCAAAGACGCGCGTAACCGAATATTGAAATGTGGTGAATTCTCATAGTTATTTTTATACGTGTTAAAAGTGAACATTACGTACGTAATTACTTGTCGTGTTAATTTCAAATATACGTAATAAGAATAATCGTTTAAATGTCCGTGATTACGTGTTACGTAGTTTACGTAATTTAATTAGTTTTCGAGCGTGACCTAATATATTTATTCGTGTTCATAATAAATATATAAACGTAATTAATATTAGCTCGTGATTAATTACGTTCATGATTTCATGATCGCATGTTCGTGATTAATTATTGTCAAGTAATTATTGCGTGTTTGTGCGTAATAAATACTTATCATGTTCTAACACGTACGTAATACGTAAAATCCTAACACGTAATCGTAATCATGCTATAATAGGAAAGTTTTAATCATATACGTACGATCGTAAGGGTATTATGCATGGTAAAAGCATGCGGGTTTTACAACTCTTCCCCCCTAAAAAGAATAATTCGTCCCCGAATTATAGATAACGTAACTGAAAGAGAAACATACCCAAATTAAACTGAGAGGGTATATAAGATAAATGAACGTGCAGTTGACATGGTAGGAGGAACGTGACATGTCTTGAAAGGACATGTAACGTGACGTGACTGAAAGGACATATCTAATTGATGAGAGAAAACGGATAAAAGTCCGGATGAACTTGTCCGTTTCCAAGTGGCCTCCCTCTTGGAACGGTTCCTTCAGAAGATCTTGACACTAATGATAAATCTTGGTCCTCCTGACCTTGACTTGGAATACGAAGAAATTCTTGGTTATCAATGGAAGGTAGATCCCCTAAATTCGATCGAGGAAAATAAGAGTTAACGTGCAAGGGTAACTGAAACGTTACGATGCAAGACAATCTGACTTAACTAATAATTAGAAACGATGCGCGAGACATAAAGAAACGTAGTACGTGAAAAATTTTGAACGTGATACGTGAAAAATTTTGAACGTGCTACGTGGAGATATGGCGAGTGTAGTATGAGTAAACATATCGTGATCCATGATACGTGTAACATATCTTGATCATGATATGAGGAACGTGGATTGAACATGACATGTGAAACATATCGTGAACATAGAATATAATGGTGGTAACGCCAAACGCTACAAGGTGAGACGTGGAATATGACGTGAAACGTCTATCTGATGATGGAGAGTTATACTAAACTTGGGTCTGGTCTCTCAAGTTCTTGTAAAACTTCCCAGAACGAAATGAACGTAAAATCGTAAGCCCAGATACGATCATGAACGTGAATAGTGTCATGAACGCGAGCGCGAAAGCAAGTCATGGAATCAGAATGAAGACGTGAAGTAAATAAGGAGCACAATTATGAATATTTGTCTGACCTGATAACTAAGGGATTGCCGAGTGATCGGATGAGCCTTGGCTGGAACATGTCCGATCAATTTGTTGGTTCTGAAATCCTTACGGATGTAAGGATTCTGTAGACTTGATCAAACTGTTTGCAATAACCCAGATAGCATCATGCTTCTTCTGAGTTTGCGTTAAACTGGTAACCAAAATCTGTGAAGATCTTGTCCCATTTCAATTCACAATTTCAGATGATGAAAACATCCCAGTCTGTTGGTGTCCTATCTTAGCCTGTTTGTATGACAGGTATAAAGATATGAACGTAACTGTATCTTGCTTCATCGAACTTGATACATAGGAGTTTGCGAAACTCTGAGTCTATGAATCTAAACTTCTCTTAGCGTAGGATTTCTATAACACCTAATGTAAAGTAGGGTTATCTCATTTACGCATAAGCTGAGTCATGGTAAGATTAACCATGCAAATCCATGTGATCCAGCGTGTCACTGTAATCAACCAGAATTGATATTTTCCAGGGTGAAATTCCGCTTGTCATAGAATGTGCAACATAGTGCAGATATGGTCTTCCTATTCTTCTCTAGGCTTAAAGGAAAAATCAGGTTATCCTCAATTAAAACACTAATGAGTTTACTCATAAGTTCATGGAAACTCAATTCATTAAGTCCGTAATGCTGTTGGAGCATTTATGAGATTAATATAGAATCATGAATTTAGCATGACCGAGTCGTGTACGAATAGCAGTTATGGACATGTCATGCTCTTTCACTCGTCACTATTGGCAGCATGATCATGAGTTCAATCTTGGAAAAGTGATTAACACTATAAGGTCGATTGGACATGTTGTCAATACGTGGAGGAGAATAACGGTCATGAATGGTGATTTGTTTAAATCGACGGTAGTCGACACATAATCTCATGGCACCATCCTTCTCCTTGTAGGTTCTTCTAGAATATATGGGAAAATTTTGGAATAATCAACTGGCTATGCGTAAAAGGACTTAAGTAGTCGTGTCTTACTGACAGCTAGAAAATTTTATCGACCATGGTTAACAACGCACATGCTTGTAAACATAGATAATTTGTGCAGATTTTCCTGATGGAAATTTAAGCTGAATGTATTCAGGAGCCTGAACATTACTGTACATAATTATGAATCGTAGCATGGTGTGCTGTTCATAGTCCATAATTAGGATAACATTCATCTCGTATCTGTCCGAGGAAATGCGTTAGCAGCTTGGATCTCATCATTAAGCTGAAGGAAAACCTTCGTATATGTGGGAATACGAAAGGCGTCCTTCATGGTCATGAATATATTAAATATGGTGAAAGGAATGAAAGTGACATCCGCAGCGGGACAGTTCTCACTGATGCGCTGGTAATGGTATTGAAATTCTTGTGGCCTGATTAATACATGGCAGAACAAAATGGATATACCCTTGGAGGGTACCCTGAATTTCTTATAAAGGTTCCATAGTTGGACGTGAGTCATGTGTCTTGACTCGTGTCTTGGAACTATAAGCATGACATATGTCTTGACTGGTGTCTTGACAGGTGTCTTCAGAAGGTATACATGAGACATGTGTCTTGACTGATGTCTTGACATGTATCTCGAGACGTAAAACCATAGAACTACAATATTAGGTTATTAAGCCAGACTTGGCGAATCGGTTGGACTACTGATCCTTTGTATGTCTGATCACGTCCGCGGCCGGAGCCTCGGTTGCGATTTCTAGGATAGTTTCTGTCATAGTAGTGGTTACTATCGTCTTGTCTGTCAGTTCCATGACGGTCATTCTCATGACCGTGATTCATGTAACTATTCAGCTGAGTGGCCGGCTGGTACCGGTTTGCACTCATATGGCTGAAATGACAGTCGAATGACGTGTGGCATGTAACTAAGAATTAGGGACAATGATTGATGGAAATCGTCTGATGGTGAAGCATCTTCTCGTCCGATTGCTTTGCTCTGACGCCTTTGTCTTCGTCTTGTAGGATCTCCAGGTTGTGTACAGCATCCGCATCTCGTAGCGTCTCCGAACGTCAGCAGCGTCAACCTTTAGTAACATCTCCAAGTTATGAGCGGCATCGGCAATCTTGTAGAATATTAGCAAGTGAACATACGCCTGAGATGATTTAGAATCGACTAGCGAATACTCGTGAAGTATTGCAAGTGAAATACACATGGATTTAGGTACGTGTAATACACATGGAATACGGTACCTAGAGTACACATGGAATGCACATGAAATGATCGGTATGGGGTCGATCATTTATCATGATTTAAAGAAAGTATATCGGTTAAACGGTTAGGAAAACCATCATGATAACCTGGCAGTATTTGCATAGACATCATTTTGGTTATATCGAGAAACGTTAAAGTGTGGTAACACAAAATTCAACGATGATTTGCCTGACAGCATGATCAATGAAAACCAACCATGACTATCATGAAAGCAGAATTCAATGAAATCCAACTATGTCTTGTATGAAGGCATAATAACAAATGAGGCGTAAAACGTAATCCACATGAAGACGGAATTATCATGAAGATACATGAAACTATTTAACATGAAGGAGTGTATAACATAATCAGCATGAAACTGAGTTTAACCATGACAGTATGAAAACATACTTGACATAAAAACATAGTAACTTATGAGGGGACATAAAAAAAATTATGCCAATAAATCATGAGAAAAATTTTATGCATGAAAAACAATGCATGAATGCGTAATGTAGTTCATAAAAACCTTTATATGTGCGAGGGGACGCCTATGGGTCGGTCCCAAAACAAAAGACATGGCGAGGGGACGCCTACGGGTCGGTCCCAAAGTTAAAAGTTTCGATAAAAGAACATGCGACTAAATAGGGCCAGTCCTGTACCAACCATTACTTAGTCATAATCCCTGCAACAATGATACATGAAACATAAATAAATGAAACTCATCTGTCTAAACATATCAGAAAAAAATTTATGTGACTAATTATGAACTATTGAGGTTCAGTCCACATAGTCATAGTTCACGAGGAACGTCATGCATGAAACAATGACACATAACTAAATATGAATGACGGTTGTCCATCCATATTAGTAAAACAATCTCGATGAAAACGTCAAGGTTAAAACCTCAAGGTGCTGAAAACATCATGGTTAAAACAACAATGCGCTGAAAACATCAATACGTAGAATAACAAACGTTGGCTTAGGAAGCTTCTGGTGACTACCCACTAGTCACAGGTCGAGTTTTAGAGCCTACAGGTCGAAGCCTCGTCTCTGATACCATAATTGTAACACCCCATTTTGTTAAATGGAACGTCACGCGTAATTATGGCGTGTCATCAAAGCATGCAAGGTAATATGTAGTAAAACATACATGACCATAGGGTAAACCGGAATCAAACATCGGTCCCCCAACATAAGCCCAAAACATAATAAAGTAAATGAAATGAATGAAAGACTTATACAAGCATAAGTATATGAAGGCAAAAAGGAAAAGAAGTCTCTAGCAGCTTCCACCCTATGCACGCCCTCCAAATGCTCGAGTCTTTCCTAGGGTACCTGCCATTTTGGGACATGGAAAGGAAAGTAACGGCTGAGCAAAACGCTCAGTGCACGGATATAGACATAGTATGAATGACTAAAACATAATAAAGACTTAATAACAACGGAAATGTATAAGTCCTGGAAAACCTGGAACATGTTCATAAAACTGGTTTCATAGTTTGAAAAGCCTTATGTTTATCTTATGAAAACTGTTTAACATATTTTACCATTAGCCAATATAGGTCATGAAAATCCACCGTGCATGAATACTTTGAGGAGTGACCTCATCATGCGAATTAGAGGGGCTGCCTCTAATTTAATATACTGGTTTGGGTAGGAGGTATCAGCTCCTTGTGAAGGATGCAAGGCACACACCACATTCACCATGAAATCCTGACTGAAAACATGTAACTAGGATGCACCCATACGCCCCACATGATAAATATAAAAATATGGCCAAAAGCTGAAGGGACACCACGAGCAATCACTCCGCCGTGGTGAAGTCATAACATCAGTGCCTCTAATGTTATGGTTATGGTACCTCCATAACTAGGTGAAACTGGTCATGCATGTATATGGCTATAGGTATTCTAAATTAAACATAAGCAAATCAAACACATAACTTATACTACGGGAAAACATTTGGCTGCATACAGGGAAATTCTAATCAGGAAAGAATGTCCATACTGAAAGGACGGGAATCCGTACCTTATGTCCAGTGAACGAAGAAGACGAACTGAGACAGAGTCCTACTTCGGTATCACTAATGCTACATAAATACATAAATACATAAGTGTATAAGTATCTGATTACTGAATACGTAACTGGTTTAATGTTATGTCTTAGCTTATTTATACGTTCATGTCATGTTTTACTTTTGAAGCTTTATACTGTATTTATCCTACATTCTATCTATTCTGATTAAGTATTACTTGTATTTCATGTATTATTATACTTACTGTGTAATAATAAGTAGTTTCTAAAAATAGCAGGTTTCCTAAAATAGAAAGTTTCCAAAAATAGAAAGTTACCAAAAATAGAAAGTTACCAAAAATAGAATTACTGCTTAAAATAGATAAGTTTCTAAAAATAGAAATTTCTATAAATAGAAATAATCTAGTTAAATAAGTTAATTATATAAGCTTAAGTGTTTTCTGATTAATATTCTAAGTCATGAGGTTATAAGGTATAGTTTATTAATTATTTCATGTAATTTATACAAACTATAGTTTAGAGTATTTAATTAACTATAACATCATTTAATTAAATAAAGATATAACTACTTAGGTTAAAACATGTATTATTAATTATATTAATATAACCTAAGTCATGAGAATTAATTAATTATAGGGCATGTTAAATAATTAATTAATTAGATAGTCTAATATAAATAATAAATACTTAGGTTAAAAATCCATGTATTATTAATACTAATAATAACCTAAGTCATGTAATTAAATTAATTAAATAACACGTCAATTAATTTAATTAAACTCGTAAATAATAATCTTGTAATTCTAAGTCGTGTTTTATTAATTTAATATACCTTGTAAATTAATATACATGTTAGAGCTAATATCTTGTAAAAATAATATCCGAATCCATGTATTATTTATTTTAATCCGTGTAGTAACCCGAACCCGTGATAAACCGTGAAAAACATGTTGTGTTTAACAAATAAGCCGAACCAAACAACCCTCTAATTATGTTTATAAAACTGACAGCCAAACACCCTTTACCCTTTTCTAAAACGGTTTGCCAAACACCCCTTTACCCTGCCAAATTCCCCCCGACAGTGGGGAATTCCCCCTGCTTGTTATAATTATCCCACCGAGACCTGTGTGGTCTCGGTTCCCACTGCTAGTACAACCCCCAGCACTGGCCGCAGCCAGTGGTTCCCCATACCAGGCCAACGTTGCCACTGTTAGCCAAACGCACCCCTGCTGACAGCAGGGGCTTGCGGCTGATGGGGAAAAAGGCCCACCGAGAGTCTCTTGACTCTCGGTTTGTGTGCCAAACAACACAACGACACCCACACACGAACCCCCCCTCTGATAATTACTGTTTGTACATGTTTAAAAAAACCTGACTTTGGATTAAAAGAAAAAGAACATAGAAACGAATTAGGGTTTACCTTGTTTCTTTTTCGTGTTTGGGGTTTTTGGATAACAAAACAAATGCAATCCCTGATCTCCTGGATTAATAAAAACTCGATCCTTTCTTCCTGTTCTTTGGTGTTAGTCGCGGCAGAGAAGAAGAAAAAGAAAAAGGACGGCTGTTTTGATTATTGATTTAGGGTTTGTAAGATTTTGTCTAAAAAATATGTAAGCCCCGTCTTTTTTCCTTTTTATGCCGATTCAAGCCCAAATGGGCCTAGAGCCCATGTTTGTCTTTTCTCTCTTGTCCAAACGGCCCAACAACAGCCTTTATATATATTATAAAATTCGCGTCTTCCTCAAAGACGCGCGTAACCGAATATTGAAATGTCGTGAATTCTCATAGTTATTTTTATACGTGTTAAAAGTGAACATTACGTACGTAATTACTTGTCGTGTTAATTTCAAATATACATAATAAGAATAATCGTTTAAATGTCCGTGATTACGTGTTATGTAGTTTACCTAATTTAATTAGTTTTCGATCGTGACCTAATATATTTATTCGTGTTCGTAATAAATATATATACGTAATTAATATTAGCTCGTGATTAATTACGTTCATGATTTCATGATCGCATGTTCGTGATTAACTATTGTCAAGTAATTATTGCGTGTTCGTGCGTAATAAATCCTTATCGTGTTCTAACACGTACGTAATACGTAAAATCCTAACACGTAATCGTAATCATGCTATAATAGGAAAGTTTTAATCATATACGTACGATCATAAGGGTATTATGCATGGTAAAAGCATGCGGGTTTTACAAGCTAGAGTAAGCTTGAAAAAAAAACTCGGGTTGAGTCAAAATATTCATGGCGGGCCTAATATGTCAAAAATGTCTAAACTTGTTTAACCATATCCTTTATTATAAATTTTTTCTTTTTATATATTTTTGGTGAAAAATAAAAGAAGAAATATATACAATGAAAATGTGTTATGCAAATGAAAAATGATTAATGCAAAAATTATGAATGCATATTTTTGTGGCCAAAGTAGATCAAAAATTTGAAAAATGTTTGAAAAATTAATTTTCCCAATTATCATGAAGCTAAGGCAATGTTCTAGGTAAGGTCACTTCGATAGAAGTCCTCCTACACTTAAGATAAACATTGTCCTCAATGTTTAGGAGTATTGGAGTAAACTCCCCTACACTTATGACATTGATAACTTTGCTTAACTCAAGCTAAGGAAAAGACAACTAAAGTGTATCATTTTAAGCACAAGTGTTGAATATCACAATAGCAAAAACTAATCAAAGTGAACCGGATACACGGGCCTCCTCCATAAGCTCCATGAATAAATTGAGAGAGAGAAACCCTTGAAACAAACACCAAAAGACGAAGAAAGGCCACCCCTCCACTTCAACTCTACAATAACACCCTCTTTTTAAACCTAAACTGTTTAGATCTACTCTACGTTTTCTAACCTAGTTATTCAATGCTTGATTTTTTATACCCTAAGTCTGTAGCTCGATTCGGCCCCGAATTAGGTTTTCCTTAGGGAAACCATCATGGAGAATAAAGGATATCCACTTTGAATCACATCTCACATGATACACTCAAACTTAGCACGTTGCCATTTACTATGAGATTTAAAATATCCGCCTTGATAAACGGACCGGTCCAACGTGTCTCAAGTTTGTCCAACATACGAAAGCTCTCATATAGAAAGCACCCCAAGATCAAATACATAGTTTCCATCTCTACACTCGAACAACTCCAAAGTAGGTAGCATCAACAAAGTAACCTCATATTAGAAGCCCATATCAATCGAAGTCACACTCGTAAGTGAAGTAGATGAATGCCAATTTTTCCTAAACATACGTATCCCAGGATTAAAAACCTTTCCCTTCATGGAAAAATAAGAAGATGAGCTCGTATCAACCATATGAGATTCCCCCATAGATATCAAAGTATCATGAGACAATGAAGGTGTAGGAATTAAAACATTCATAAGGAGTATCTCCATGTGGTGCTCCTCATCATCATCAAAAGGTGGGGAATCTTCCATAGAAGGCATAGTGAATTGATTTAACGTTTTTAAGTTTGACTTAATTGTTTTTGGTCAAAAGCGTGTTATTTGGTATCTAATTCTACTTGGCATGTAAAACACATAAAAATTGTAAAAATATCCTAATACTACATATACGTACTAATCTAAAACACGTTGCAAATACAACATTTAAATGCACGAAATTTAAAATTACTGTTAGCCGTATTTAAAGTGATGGTCATATAATATACCGTTGCGAAGCTCATGAAAAATGTTATTCAACGGTGTCGAGAGTTCTTAGTTATTAATGTTTATGTAACGGGAATTAGTCCCGAACACACAAATGAGGAAGGCCTCCTAAACTTGTTAGTCGTAGTATAAAAGGCCTCTCCACCTCATTTGTGTGTGTGTGGTTTCCATTTGTTTCATCTTAGAGAGATAATGGGTGTTTGTTTCTCTCACTAGGAAAAACACCATCTTTGTTTTATTTTTCCTTCTTTAATCTAATCTTTCCTTTTTAGTTTAATCTTTGTTTTGATCTTCATCTACTTTATCATCTTTTTAGTTCTTCATCATCACCATAATAGTACCTTCATCCATTTCGTCCCATATCTTCATCACGTCTCATAAAGATCTTTTCTTTTCGTGTTTGGTTCGTGTGTAAAGGTCCTACAAGTGGTATCATTCGCCAAGGGATTCGTGGTTAGCGTTTTGGTGGTTTTTATTGGCTTAAAATCCTTCAAAGTTGCGAAAAAGAGTGCAAAAATTCGTCCTTTCCCGAGTTCCTTCTTTATAAAAAAAAAACTACCTAATTCCGCAATATTTTGAATATTGCGGAATTGTATCTCCCAAGGTATTGCAGAATTGAATGTTCTGTCGTATTGCGGACTTGTTTGTTCTGAAAGATTGCGGAATCGAACCAATTTTGAATATTGCGAAATTCAGTAATATTTGTTATTGCGGAATTATTGCATTCTTGCTATTGCGGAATTATTGCATTCGAGGTATTGCGGAATTAAGTAATATTTGTTTTGCGGAATTATCGCATTCTTGGTATTGCGGAATTATTGCATTCGAGGTATTGCGGAATTCGGAATTAAGTAATATTTGTTATTGCGGAATTATTGCATTCGAGGTATTGCGGAATTGTGCGATATTTACTATTGCGGAATTATAGTTTTTGAGGTATTGCGAAATTGAACCAACTGAGATTATCGCTGAATTAAATCTGCTAAGGCATTGCGGAATTATATCGTTTGAAATAATTGCGGAATTGAATTGTTTGGGATCTTTGCGGAATTGTGTCATATCTAGCATTGCTGAATTGAATCAATTGGGTGAATTGCGGAATTTTGTCCATTTCACGATTGCGGAATTGTCACAAATTTAAAGATTGCGGAATTGTGTCACAAATTGCGAAATCTTTGTTATAAGTGTGTTTGCCAAATCTCTTCGAATATTCCAAGTTTTTTAAAAACGTGATTTTGGAATTTTTTAATCGTGAGTTTTTGTTCGTACTGAAGATTTTTTTTGGTTTCTCGAGCTCACATCTTTAGGGGATATTAACTAATACACCTTTCACCTAGCTTTCTACGAATTGAGATCCTGATTTATACACGACTTTTACGATGACGTCTCAACAAGATATTTATGATGCGGGTACTGAGAATCGTCCACCCATGCTTACCAAGGAGAACTACACTACATGGGCTAGTCGTCTCTTTCGTTATGCAAAATGTAAACCTCTGGGAAAGTTGATTGTCAACTCGATTCAAAAGGGTCCGTATGTTAGAAGAACAATTATTGTGCCTGGGGATCCTACGAATGCTAACCCAGTGGATGACTCTAGTCATGAGCAAACAGATGAAGAATTAACTGAAGTTGAATCCAAACAACTCGGCATTGATGATCAAGCAAATCAAGTCATTCTTATGGGACTTCCTGAAGATGTTTATGCTGCTGTCGATAGTTGTGAAACCGCACACGAGATGTGGCTTAGGATTCAGAAAATGATGAAGGGCAGTGAAATCGGTTTACAAGAAAAGGAAACTAAGTTGCTTCGTGAATGGGAGAAATTTACGTCTACTGAAGGGGAACAAATTGAACCTTATTATCATCGGTTTTCAACCCTCATGAATCACCTTAGAAGAAACAAACATGAACCCGCTCAAATAGCTGCCAACATCAAATTTCTTGATAATACTCCTTCTGAAGGGTCATGATATGTCACTCTTGTCAATCAAACCAAGGATCTTCATGTCGTGGACTACACTCAAGCATATGACTATTTGAAGATGAATCAAGATGAAGCTAACGAAGTTAGGGCAGAAAGATGTGCCAAGACACAATATCCATTGGCTTTTATGGAAAACTCTCCATCATCTATGTCATATCCCATGGTACCCTACCATCAACCCTCATAAAGTAACTTCATGCCACAACAACAACAACAACAACTCACCTCTTATGGATATCAACCTCCTGCTGCTGTGAATTACTTACAACAACCCATTGCCTGTTTTGATGACATCACCGATCCTACTCATGCGATTAATACTGGTCTTGCACTTCTCGCAAAGGCATTCAAATTTACCATTAACCCTACCAACAACAATCAGAGAATATCCTCGAATACTAGAAATAGGTAGATTGCTCAACTTTTCATGAATGCGAATCAAGATCGCGAATTGGTAGTTGCTGGGAACACGAGAACACAATATGGTCAGAATACTGGGCAGACTGTTGGGAATGCAGGAAATCAGTATGGACAAATCCGTGGTCAGAATCCATATGTTCCGAATGCGAGTAATCAGAATGGGTTAATAGTTGTGCCAGTGGTTGGTAATCAGATGGGAAACATTATGGCTGCAAGGGCTGAGAATACTGGTATGGTAATTGGAAACAACAATCGCCAGGTTCAATGCTACAACTGCAGGGGATTTGGTCATTATGCTCGAGATTGCATAGCCAAAAAGAAGAGGGATGTTGCTTATCTTCAGACTCAGCTTCTCATAGCACAAAAGGAAGAGGCATGGATTCTACTTCAAGCTGAGGAATTTGATCTTATGGCTTCTGCTGCAGAATATGACGAGGAAGAAGAGGTGAATGCCAACTACATCTTTATGGCTAACTTACAGCAAGCATCTACCTCTGGAATGCATGTTAATAGAGCTCCCGTTTATGATTCAGATGGTCCCTCTGAGTTACATCCACGTTTTGATGATAATGATATATATAGTACGTCTAATCAGGAGGAGGAGTATACTGAGATGCTTGAGCCGTACATTGAGACGCACGGGGATCAAACGAATAATAGTAATATTATTTCGAATGAGCCCAGTGTGGACCTTAGTGAAGATCAAGTTGCCCAGCCTACAAACCTTCCTGATGCGACACATGTGAATTATAAATCTTTATTTGATAAGATTGCTAAGGATGTTGACCATGCTACGGAGGTTAATAATAAGTATAGAGAAACTAATGCCAAATTGACCACTGAGCTTGCGGGATATAAGGAACGGGAGAAAAGTTTTGAAATTCATCAGACTAAAATTAAAGAACTTGAACAAGCTCATGCTACATCGGTTTACCAAGAAAAATGCACAACTAAGAAATTAAATGCCTTACATTTAAGTAGTGCTAAAAAATCAATGAATTGAATGATGAAATCGCCTCTCTTAATAAATAGCTTTCTACTGAAAAACTACTATTTTGGATCTAAAAGAAGAATGAAAAAAGCTGAAACATGATTTCAAAATTCGAGAAGATGGGCTTCTTGAGGATTTTTGCAAAGCTCAGGATAGGATTAGAGAATTAGACAACCTTCTAGTAAAACGTGGCCAAACTATGCAGACGATAAATATGCTCGCACCAAAAGTGAATGAGATAAATTACACTCGATACAAATTGGCTTTAGGTTGTACTCTTCCTCCTTATCCTGGATATCTTAAGCAAGTTCAGGCCACTAATGAAACTTTATATAATGGTAGTGTGCTCTTGTCTGATGAGCATGATCCTCATAGTGTGCATGATTCTGAGGAAACTACTGAACTTGCAGTTGAGACTCGTTTAAGAATGAAAAATCTTGATAAAGAAGTGACACCCGTTTATTACCCAAAAGTTAATCCTCCAACTGTTTTTGTTCGGTCTAAAACGAGTACTGAAATGCTTTTGCTCCCAAGTGAGGAATTGTCTGATGACCCTCCTAAACCGAGTATCACACGCCGATTTCTAAACGAGCTTAAAGATAACTTTGTCATCCTTAAACGTGTGGTTAATTCCAAAATCACTGGAGGAAATTTTACATCACCAGTTCAGATTGAGGTTCAGAAAATTCTTCAAAACGATATTAATCCGATTATTAATCAAGTTGATGCTCGGTTAGGCAATTTGGAAAACGCTTTTCTAAAAGAATTTGCCAACTTTGTTGAAGACTTTAAATCTTTGGCGAAGGAAGCTGATGAATCTCTTGATAAAATCTAAGTTTTGGAAAACGATCTTGAACGCCTCTCTAAAGCAAGTGATTGTATTGATAGTAGCCCAGTTGAGTTAGGTACCTCTGTGTCGCATAATGAAAACCTCCAAACTGAGCTTGATCTTATAAAAGAGAAAATGGAATCTTATCTCATTAAAAAAGATAAAGAATTCCCGTGCTTTGGAAAAAATTTGTCAAAAAATGTGATGAATGAAAATATGACAAGATTTCGTACGAAAAAGCTTATAATGAAATGCAACAAAAAATCATGCATTTGACAGCTCAGTTGGGAGGTGCTCAGGGAAACAATCTGGCTTCTCCTGGGTTAGAGAAGGCCAGTGATGGGAATGTTCAGAAACTTAAGGCTAATATTGCAGATTTAGAATCTGTTGTTGTTTCATAAAAGCGGGCTGTTGAACAAAGTAAGTCTCTCTATCAGAAACTCATCGATAAAATATGTGAGAACTGTAAGTTAAAGGCATTGTTAAAAGATAAGACTTTTGTGACTAACTCGATTGTGGACACGATGATCCAAAAACCAGTAACCTCAGGACCTACTCGTATTGCTGTAACACCTTATCCCAAGGTTACTGGAACGAAAGCTGTTGTGATTGCCCCATGAATGTTTCGTGTTAGTCCCCCCTCTCAACCTAGGGTCGATACCTCTGTGCCTAGCAAACAACGTAAAGCAAGCGTTAGGACAAAACTGACCACTATCTCTCAACCACAAGTCATTGATTTAAAAAATGCTAATTCTAATAGACGCGTGTCTTCTTCTACAGGAATAAACAACTACACTAAGAGTAGAAGGCCACAACCTACGAGCAATACAAGGAATGATAGGGTCCCTTTTACCTCTAGAAGTAGTCGCCCCAAGATCAATAATGTGGATGTAGAAGAACACCCTAGGAATTTACCGCTTTTTAATCATAATCAGAATCTTAATTCATCTTAATGTAATGACTTTAAGCTTGCTATTCGGAATGGAAAATCTGAAGTTATTTGTGCTAAATGTAATAAATGTTTCTTTACTTTTAGTCATGATGCTTTTGGTTTGACTATGAATGGGTTGAATTATGGTGGTTACACTCGAATTGACAAGATGTCAATCAGTGAAAGACATAGCACTCCTAAGGCTAAGGTGTATGTTCCTAAAAGTACGCACGTAGGAACCACAAAAAGTCTTGATAAGCCTAGTAGCCCTTGAATCACTTCTAAATGGTTGCCTACTGGTAGAAATTTTGACTGTAGTGGCAAAATTATCGACACTAGTAAATCTCACACTGACAATGAAATGTCGGTATGTGATAAGGCTTAATTATCATCTAACCCTACAGGAACCTATTTTATCGGTTGCCAAAATTTTTCTTCTCTTATCATTGGCAGGCTGTTGAAATTTGTCTCTGGTGCGTGGACTCGGGCTGTTCCAAACATATGACTAGAAATCGAAGCCTTCTCAAGAACTTTGTTTGGCGATTCATGGGAACTGTCCGATTTGGAAATGATCATGTTGCTGCAATTCTAGGCTATGGTGATCTTCATTGGGGAAATATAATCATCACCAGAGTCTCTTTTGTTGATGGCTTGGGACACAATTTGTTCTCGGTTGGGCAATTTTGTGATTTCGACTTGGAGGCTGCTTTCAGAAGTCATACATGTTTTGTAAGAGATCTTGAAGGAATTGATCTGTTGAAAGGAAATCGTACCACCAACCTTTACACCATTTATCTTTTTCAAATGTTTGCTTCTTCTCCAATTTGTCTCATGGCCCGAGCCACATCAACAAAGTCATGGTTATGGCATCAAAGGTTATCTCATCTCAATTTCGATGCCATCACACAACTTGCAGAAGATGATCTCGTTATCGGTCTTCCAAAGTTTAAATATACTAAAGACCATCTTTGTCCATCATGAGAGCAAGGTAAAAGCAAGAAGAAGCCTCACAAAACCAAACTTGTTCCAAATTCGATGAATAGGTTGAATCTCCTTCATATGGATTTGTATGGCCCAATGAGAATCAAAAGCATTAATGGAAAGCGGTATGTCCTTGTGATTGTGGATGATTATTCTCGTTACACATGGGTTCATTTTCTTGCTTGGAAAGATGAAGCCCCTGATGTAATTATTAATTTCTTGAAGAAAACATCAGTGCTACTTCAAGCCCCCGTTATCATTGTAAGAACGAATAACGGCACAGAATTCACCAATCAGAAATTGAAAGCTTATTTTGACGAAGTTGGGATTTCTCATCAAACTTCGGTTGTAAGAACTCCAGAGAAGAATGGAGTTGTGGAACGGAGGTATCGTACGTTAGTTGAAGCTGCTCGGACGATGCTTCTCTCCTCTAGTGCACCGTTATTCCTTTGGGCCGACGCTATAGCAACTGCATGTTATACTCAAAACCGCTCCATTATTCACACCCGGTTCAATAAAAAACCTTATGAGATCATTAATGGTAGAAAACCGGATATTTCATTTTTACATGTCTTCGGTGCATTATGTTATTCGAAGAATGATCGTGAAGATATCGGTAAACTTGAACCTAAAGGTGATATTGGCTTTTTCATTGGTTATTCTTCAACTGCTTGTGCTTACAGGGTTTATAATCGAAGGACAAGAAAGGTAATGGAGACTATGAATGTTACCTTTGATGAACTCTCGGGTATGGCCTCTCAGCATAGAAGTTCACATCCCGAGCTTCAAGGACAGACTTCTGGACACGTTAGTTCAGGACTCGCGCTTCAATTTGCACCGTCAGCAATCTCTTCGCTACAACTTTCGGAACGTGACTTGGAAATTTTTTTGGGACAATTTATGATGAATATATGGAGGGTCCTTCTTCATTTGGTGTTCCTCAAAATGCCCCGGTTGCACCTGCTACGGTAGTTCTAGAACCACCAATTGCATCTACACCAACGGCATCCGTTTTTGCACCATCTACGTCAACCTCAACCATATTGACTCCAAACATTCCAACCACCTCTCTGACTGCTGACGCAACTCAACAACATTCTCAGCAAATTCCTAATCATGTTCATCTTTAGAATGAAATAGTTGCTGAAAATGCAAACAATGCGATGCTCAACGAACATGAGTTTGTTAATCCATTTGCGGCTTCCATAAGTACTACTCACCGTCAACACCATATGTGGATCCGTCGAGCTCGCATCAAGTTTCTCATACACTTCCACATGAACACAAATTGACTAAGAATCATCCTTTGGTTCAAGTGATTGGCAATCTCTCACGACCAGTCTCAACATGAAATCAGCTGCGTACCGACGGTGATATGTGTATCTATGCACTATCAGTCAGCACAATGGAACCAGCAAGTGTTAAAGCAGCAATGACCGATGCATCATGGTTTGAGTCTATGCAAGAAGATCTCAATCAATTCATCCGGCTTGATGTATGGGAGTTAGTACCACGACCGGACAATATCGATCCCCTTACACTGAAATGGTTATTCAAAAACAAGATAGATGAGGAGCAAATGGTCATTAGGAACAAGACTCGGTTAGTTGTGAGAGGTTATAAACAAAAGGAGGGAATTGATTTCGCAGAATCCTTCGCCCCGGTTGCTCGGATGGAAGCTATTAGGATTTTCTTGGCATACGCTGCACACAAATCATTCACTGTGTATCAAATGGACGTAAAGACGGCTTTCTTGCATGGGACGTTAAAACAAGATGTGTATGTATGTCAACATGAAGGTTTCATCAATACCGAACATCCAAGACATGTCTACAAGTTGAAAAAGGCAATTTATGGTATGAAACAAGCACTAAGGGCATGGTACGACGAATTATCATAATTTCTTCTACAAAATCACTTCAGCAAAGGAACCATTGATCCAACGTTGTTTATCAAGCACTACGGCAACGACATCTTGGTGGCTCAGGTCTATGTAGATGTTATTATATTTGGTTCTACTAACCTAAAATATTCCATATTATTTGCCGACCTTATGAAAAGTCGATTCGAAATGTCAATGATGGGGGAAATGACGTTTTTTCTTGGTCTCTAAGTTCACCAATCCCCCGTGGTATTTTCATAAATTAGTCCAAGTATGTGCTTGAGATTCTAGCTAAATTTGGCATGGAAAACTGTGATCCTATTGGCACTCCAATTGGCACTAAACACAAGCTTGATTTGGATAAGAAAGGGACATTTGTAGATGCTACAAAATACCGAAGCATGATCTGGTCCCTTATGTACTTAACCTCAAGCAGACCGAACATTGTGCATGCTACTTGTTTATGTGCTCGGTACCAGGTGAAGCCAACCGAGAAGCACCTCAAGGAGGTTAAAAAGATCTTTCGTTATCTCCGGGGAACCATTAACATGGGTCTCTGGTATACGAAGGATTTTGGTTTTAATCTCACTGGTTTTTTAGATGCCGACCATGCAGGGTGTCATGATACATTCAAGAGCACTTCCGGTGGAGCACAATTCTTAGGCGAGAAGCTAGTGAGCTGGTCATCAATAAAACAAGACTACACGGCATTGTCCACCGCGGAAGCCGAATATGTGTCTCTATCCGTGTGTAGTGTTGATCCCAAACTTAGATCGATTAGCTTTGTGTATACGAGATTAGATCAAGTAATACACGTAGAGAAACCTTTGTATATGCTTTATGAATCTAAGTGTTATGCGGAATTTAACACTTAAATAAGAACACACAAGATGTAAACAAACTTTCACTTTGATTATCAATGTCGAACTTGCTTACAATGAAAGATGTTTATGAACGAAAACTTATATCAAACATTAACCTAAAGGCCTTCTTTTATAGATACAAGAAGCCTTGTACAATAAGCTACGTATCAGCTATTCTAGGTAAAGATAAACATAGAAAATACATTGTCGTTTCTATCCTTACTAGAAGTATTCTAGAATATAATAAACGTGTAGATTATATCTTCCATCAGTGCTTGTCTTCAATGTATCAACGCTTGACTTTAACTTGTCAACGCTTGAGCTGTCAGCGCTTGCTTTGCTCTTGTCAACGCTTGAATTGTTCTTGTCAGCGCTCAAGTGATCTGGCCTTAATTTATTCCCAACAATCCTTGATAAGTGTGAAAACACTCATCAATAATGATCCAAATACCACTCAAAACACAGTCAAATACATTATTTTAACTATAAAATATCAGAATTATGCGTGTATTTGTGTTTCGTGTGTTTTCAGGTAAGAAAGATACATTTTGGAACAAAGACGCGTTTTCAAGGACTTATTTTATCAAAAGACGAAGAAAAGGATGAAAGATGCTCCAAGGACCTTATTTGCCAAACTTCCAAAGATCAAGGGCTTAAAGTGCAATTTCTACAATGATGAAGGATGAAAAGAGATTACTTAAAAGATTTTATAACCATTTGAAAAGAAAAGAAGAATGGAAGGACCAAATTGCAAAATAAATGGAAAAGTATTATTTACTTGGTCAAAAGACCAAGTCTCGGTCAAACCAGTCACACACAAACGTGTTGTCTGTCTTCTTCAACCTTCAAGAGAGAGAGACGGCTTATCCCTTTTCCACCATCGCACCTGCAATTCATTATTACGAGACATCAAGAAGGAATCAGGCCAAACTCAAAACAGCAAAAGATGATCAGCATCTTATCCTCTACAAGATGATGCAAATGAATTAGATCAAGACTCAGTGGAGAAGAAACGCCCAAATTGGAATGAAGAATGAAGACGAGTTAACCTCGTATTTAATACGTGGCAATTACTCATTTGATAGACCACGTCACATCACTTCCTTTCAGCGGCTATAAATAGAAACGAAGAGCTTCATTTGCAAATGGTTAGACTAGGTGTTAGTTTTCACATAGTTAGGTTAGTTAGATTAGTTAGTTTTATTTTCTCTCAAAGTTTTTTTTTATTTTCAGTTTAGAAATCAGTTAGATTCAGTTGATCTTGTTGTAACCGAATGCTATTTTCTCCATTAATGAAAGTTTTTCTTCAAGTTTAATCATCTTACTTTTCTTCTTCAAATATTCTATTTTCTTTTATAAGCTTTTCGAAGCTTATAGCTTTTTCTTCCTCTATTTGACTGCTTATTTTCTTTACTGTTCATCGAGACTTTGGATTAATAGTGTAAACTGAATAGTTGAACTGTTACTGTTCACGAGGTTTAGTCAGAAGAAAACTTGGATTCAGTTTTAGTCATTGAGAAGCTTTTCTTTGAAAGTTAGTATTAGTTCAATTAAACAAGCTTTTTAATTTTGCAGCTTAGGAGTAATGGAGTTTATAATTGCTAATGAAAAGGTAGTAACTGTTAGGAATTTCTGATAAAACTGATAAAATAGATAGCATATACTTTGGTATCCTGTTTTGTTTTTATTTTGTAGGTTCTTGTTTTCGGAAAGTCAAGTTTCAAATTCAGCAGGATTGAAGCTTAATCCACAATAGCAGTGTTTTGTTTGTTCATTTTCTATGCAGGTTTCTAGACTCAGCTCGATTCTAGAAGCAGTTAGTTAGGAGGTGTGTTTGGTTTTAAGCCGGCTCAGCGCCGCGCTTCTCGACATCAACGGGCTGGCTTCGGATGGATCGGTTAAGCGCAATTTACTTTCTGAAATCCATAGTTTAATCTAGTTAAAAGCTTGTTTTAAAGTCAGTTTCTGTGATGATCGTTTAGTTAAACTTTGTTGATATTCTGTTCATGCTTGTAGTTCGACAATAGTCTGATTGTAGTTTGAATGTTAGCTCTAATTTGATTAGCTGGTGTTTGGCAGTAGGGAATTTAGGATGAATTGGTTGAAGATCAGTTGAAAAATTTCGTTGCTTTAGGTATGATATTAGTGTGTATGCTCAGTTTCACATAGGAGCTTAGATTTTATGTAGTGATTAAGTTTGTAATTCAGTAGAGATAAGTTGTTTTCCTGTTTTGGTATAAGTCTGAATAATTGAGTTTTTAGAAAAGTTATAAAAGGTAAAGAAATAGTTAATGAATTCTAAGAATTGTTACTTTTAGCTTGAGTGTTCAAGAATGGTAGTTTTACATGTTTAGTCCCTGATTTTGAATAGTTTCATTACAGTCACTATCAAAGTCCCTTATTTGGTTAAATAATCGTTAAAAAACTGATTTTAGTTAAAAACGTGTTTGGTTCGTTTAGACTTTTGGGCCTTTGGGCTTTAGTGCATTTAGGACTCGGGAAATAACTGTTTCATTTCATTACAAGATTTCAATTTCAGTTTTATTAAAAATCTTAGTTCTATACTTTATCAATTTGTTTTTACATTTTATAGATTTTGATTTTACTTTTATGATAAAGATAGACCTTTTATAAAACTTGTATTTTTCTTTTGATAGACATTAGCTTTTATAAAAGATTGTATTCTCAATTTTAGATTTCGTGCATTTTAATGTTGTAATTGCAACGTGTTTTGTAGAGTAGTACGTATTAGGTATATACATATTTTTACTCTTTTGCTTGTTTGTTGAAAAGTAGAAATAGAATACCATTCAATTTTAATCACCAAAAACAATTAAGTATTTGCTAGAAAATGTTATATCAATTCGAATCGAGCTGAGAAGACAACTACACTAAAAACGAAATATTAATCCTCCCCTAAACTTGATATCCACTCTTATGATCAAGTTTCTGAATAAGCATTAAGAACTTGGAGGAGTCTGACAAACCTTCTCATATTGGTAATGAATAAATCTGATCAAATCTTTTGCCACGTTACTTGAATAATCTATTTCCAGCTGAGTGTCCTTCATCTTTTCTAAAACAGCCTTGGATATGAAATACTGAGCATCTACAAGTAGATACTCAGCAAACTTTGTAGAACTCAAATGGTATACACCAGCAGCTGAATATAACCTCCATTGAAGACCACTGAGGTCATCTTCAAGATCCTTCCATATTGCAGGATCTTCCTCTTTTGTCCTACACATTCTTTTGAATGTGGTCCAAAGTTCTATTCCATTAGCTGAAGTTGGTGCTTCAGCCTCATACTTGGTCTCCAGCAACCTCCAAAGGTCCACCAAGTCTTCTCTATCACAACTTGCAAATAAAGATATGAGAGTGGTAAAAGTGTGTACCTCCTTGCCAAATCTGCCAATCTTCCAGAATCCACATTCATCTTCTTCATAACTCACAATTGGATTCCTGGAATCTAATGGTAACACTTGCACCATATTTGAAGCTTCTAATGGGGAGAGCTTGAGGCTCTTTCTTATAACTGCTTCACTTGGATATAGTGGATCCATATCTTTTGGAAACTCAAATTTAAATCCCTTCTTCACTGGCCTGGGAATCATCATAGCTTTCTTGATTTCCATTTCTTCTGCAAGTTGCTCCTTTCTTTCATCTGAAAGAAGTCTGAGAGTGTTTGCTTCCTGCACTCTCACCCAAATGGAATAAGCCCTGTTTTCCAACTCATCAAATGTCAAAGCCTTCAACTTTTGATATGTCCATCCAACTCCATGACATCTGAGCAACATAAAGTAGAGCTCCTTTCTATCCCTTTTCAACTCTGAGAGAATATTGCTTGCCTTGTGCTTCAAAATCACCTTACAATCCTTCTGAACTCTAAGAAGAAGCTCCAAACCCCATATTTGATCTGAAATGGTCAAGTCTGGATTATCCATGCAGCTTTCTTCCCAAGAATTGTACATTTGAACCACCTCTTGCATGTCAAAGTCAACCTGCAATTTTAATTCTCTCAACTTTTCCCTAGCAAGCTCATCACCATACTCAAGTCTTTCTGGTTCTATTATCATCACACTTGAGTCTGAGCTATCACTTTCTTCTTCTGAAGTCACAACAAATGGTGAGTTTTCCTTTTCATCTTGTTCCATGATTTGTGCAGCTAGTCTTCTATCAAATTCAACCTGGGTTGCATCCTTTGAAACAATCTCTTCTACCAATTTACCCTTACCCTTATCTGATGGTGCAATGGTTGGTAAGGTAGATGGTAATACCTGAGTAGAAACTTCCTTGATGATAGATGATGACTGGGATACATCACCTTCATGAGCAGGTCTGTCAACGCCCAAATTTATCCTGTCAACGCCCAAAATACTTCTATCAGCGTCCAAATTTGCCTTGTCAACGCTCAAATATTTTCCCTCAGCGCCTTGTGTAACCTCTCTCAACATAGCTGTAAATGACAAATTTAGGTTGGTGGGAGAGATTAAGGACGTATCAAAACCTGTTTGTTCCTTCAAAGTTGTAAGGGCATCAGCAACATCCATTGATTGACCATCCTGGCTGCCCTTATCACTCAGATTTCTTTGATCTTCCTCCCCTTTGGAAGACTCCTCCATACCCCTTCTAACACGATCACTTTCCAAAACAACAATCCTCTCCCTCAATTGCTTGAGTTCAAGGCCTTGTGAGCTGACAATTTGTACTAAGTCTGCATTTTGCTTTTGCAAGCTTATGCAGACTGCCGTCAATTCCATAAGAGTCATTGGTTCCAGTCTGCCCTCTTCTAAAATGGGGATTTGACCTCCCAAGTCAGATTCATTGGGCAAGGATGAGGACTTAATGATGGTGGGACTGCCTTGGCCAGCTTCTAAGCCAGAACCAATAGTCCCAGCCTCATCCAGGTCACCAGCCACACTTGTGGTGGTGGTTCTCTCTGCTGCATGGCTAGGAACACTAGAGGAGAACACTCCAGTAGTCCTTTGGCGTTTCATCAACCTATATTCAGGTGGTGTGGAAGATGGTGTGGAAGAATGGGTAGATGTGGGTTGGTTAAGGGGTGTTTGGGATTGTGAAGGTTGTGTGTCAGCGTTGGAAATAGGCACATCAACGCCAACATTTGATGTGTCAGCGTCAAAGGGTTCTTGGTCAATTTGCATTTGTTCAGGTGAGGGTAAAGGTTCAGGAATGGGTTCAAGTTGTGGTTGAGGGTCAATTTGAGGTTGGGGATCTGGTTGGGGTTGTGCTGCTGCAATAACAGCAAGCACGGCTGGGGTTAAAAGTAAGTCTCTATGGGGTGGTGAATCCATCTTCATAAAAATAGCTTTCTTTTGCTCAGGAATCTTATAAAAATCATTTGCAGAAAACGGGGATAAGCTAAAGTCATTTTGTTGGAAATACGTTTTTACGTATTTATGAAGGATCGGTCGCTCCAACGATATATTATTGTATTAGGCTCGTGATCCAATTTGTATTAAATTTAGTCCATATAGCCCACATGTAGGGTGGGCTATATATACCCCTCCTAGCATGTTAGGAGGGGTGGTTCATTCATTCAACAACTTTTCATTTAATAGAATTTCACTTTCTCTCTCTACTTTTCTTCCCTCTCCTTTCTCTCTCTATACTTCATCTTCCTCCTTCCCCATTTCCACCATTAATCAATAGATCTATCCATCATTTACCAAATCCTTAGAAATCATAGACCTTCACATTTTTGTCCCCTTGTTTTTACACATCCCTTCAAAAATCATTTTAGAATAGTTATATTTTTGCCCTGTTGCAAGCACACAATAGCACTAGTAATGGATCTATTGATCTCATTGTGTGCAGTACATTTGGGACTCAAACATTGAAGGAGGATGTGGATGAGGTACTTCCAGGCTGGGGGAAATTCCTGCTTATGATACTCATTAAGAGTACCTTCATCAGGAAAAGGATATCCCAAAGCCCTACGCCCTTGTTCTATTTCATTTATGGGAAGGATGGCTACACCATCAGCATCATCAAGATGCAAGGCTTGGCGTACCAAGGCCTCAGTAACCACCCAAGACCTCCCATGAACAATAGAAGTTAATGTGGTCACTCCATTAACTGTTGAGGAACTGACAGTGTTCCAAAACTGCTTAATGTGTGTGACTGGAATGAGTGATGCATGAGAAAGAGCATACCTTAATGGGGATGCGTTCAAATACGCCACCATTTGTGTGTATTGGGGAAACATATCATTATCAGCTTCAAGATAAGCAATCATGTTGTGTTGTGATCTGAACCCCAATTTCAATTCTGCTGAGTTAAACTTTGGTGCCATTGATGAAAGCTGTTAATTTTAAGTGTAGAAGATGAAGTTGATAAGAGAAAAGTGTTAGACAAGAATTATAGATACCCTGTTTGAAATAGGAGCCAAATTTATAGGAGAAAAAGAATGCATGTGATTGGCCCAAAAATAGGCAAAGATTTTCAAAAATCAATCATGAAAATATTGAAAAAGTTATAAGTTATCTCATGCATTAAATGAAAGTAACAACTCCTAAAATTACGGCTTGAAAATATGTCAAAAAGTAACAACTGGGTAGGTCCCATTGAGTGTCAACGGTCAAAAATAACCTATCAACGCCCAACGGCTATAATCTTGTCAACGTTTGCCTAAAGCCATGTCAGCGTCCAATTTGGTCACAACAACGCTTGGAAATTTCTTGTCAGCGACCAAAAATAAAATTATTTTAAAAAGTGAAAAATGACCTTAACAAGTAATTTATCCTAGAGAAGATAACCAAAAGCTGATAATTATTATAGGGCGGCAAGCACTGTCCAGTTATGCACACTTCCATAAGCAAGATAGACATAACAGTCCTCTAGTGTCCCTTGCTAACCAAAACTCTTAACAACAAAGTTACCTTATAAAATCCTTGTTACTCCCAGGTAAATCCCATATCAAAATCATTCCCAAGTCTCTCAACAGACCACAACCAATTCTAGGCCAAAAATGTCTTGGCAGCATGCAAAGTTGATATACTATGCATGCTACAGTGCCTCATGATTTAGTAAAACTAACTCATACTCACCTGTGGACACAATCTAGAATTGTGATAAGAGTATCATATGGATACCCAAACATCCTAAAGGTTCCTAAAACCTCCCCTTAAACTATGATACAAAAAGTTTGCTAAAATCATGCATGAACATAAAAAAAAAATTATGTCAAGATAGGAATGAAACATTCCAACCATCATCCATAAATAAAAACTTGTCCAAATGCTTCTCCATTGATCCATAAGCAACTCTGTATCCAATGGTATACTGCTAACACCATCTGCACATTTAGATTGAGAACCACAAAACTAACATTGTTGCTGACAACGCCCCGATAACACATGACAGCGTTGAGGGAAGCTTTGTTAGCGTTAGACAATTATATTGCTGACAACGTTGCAAAAACACTTATCAGCGTTCAAGCAACCTTTGTCAGTGTTAGAAAAAGATAGTGGAAAATCTAAATCATCAATAAGACCAATAATAACAATGCATCATCCTGTACATACTTTTACAAAAGAATCCAAAACACATATTAAGTGAGATTAACCATTCCAATACTTGTTACCAAGTATTGAAATCTCCCAGCATCAAAAGGTTTAGTTAATAAATCTGACACATTTTCCTCAGTATCAACCCTATCTGGTTGTATTAAACCTTTTTCAAAGCAATCTCTTATAAAATGGTGTCTAATTTCTATGTGTTTAGTTTTAGAATGATGTACATGATTCTTAATGATGCATAAAGTACTATTATTGTCAACAAATATCTTAGTATGCATGAAATTATACCCATAGTCCAACAGCTGGTTTTGAATCCACAACACTTGACCACAACATGCTGCTGCAGCCACATACTCTGCTTCAGTTGTAGAATTAGCCACCACTGTTTGTTTCTTGCATTGCCAAGATATTAACCTACTCCCAAGAAACTGACATCCACCAGTTGTGGATTTCCTATCAAACTTATCACCTCCATAATCACTATCTGAATATGCAATCAGCTCCAATGGTGAATCCTTTGGGTACCACAAACCAAGATCAGGATAGCATCTTAGGTACCTAAAGATCCTCTTCACAGCATAAAGGTGACATTCTTTGGGAGTCACTTGATGGCGTGCACAAGCACACACAGCAAACATAATGTCAGGTCTGGAGGCAGTAAGATACATCAAGGATCCAATCATGGATCTATAATGCCTGACATCAACATCTTTCCCATCTCCAATCTTTCCCCAAGGGTGTTCTCTATCCATAGGAGTAGTAGCCCTCTTTTCATGTGGAGAAAAGCCAAACTTCTTCAAGATCTCAGCAACATATTTGTCCTGGGAGATGAAGATATCATCCTCTTTCTGCTGAACTTGTAAACCAAGAAAGAAGTTCATCTCCCCCATAGCACTCATCTTGAATTTGTCTGTCATAAGCTTGGAGAAATCCTCACTCATCTTTGGATCAGTAGACCCAAAAATGATATCATCAACATAGACCTGCACAAGCAACACATCCTTGCCTTTCTTCTTTGTAAATAGTGTCTGGTCTATGGTGCCCCTCTTAAATCTATTGTCCACCAAATAGGTAGACAGAGTACCATACCATGCTTTAGGGGCTTGATGAAGGCCATACATAGCCTTTTTGACTCTATACACTTTATCTGGATGCTCTGGATCCTCAAAACCAGGAGGTTGCATTACATATACTTCCTCAACAATGGTGCCATACAAGAAAGCACTCTTGACATCCATTTGATAGCTGTGAAGCCCATGCAGGAAGCATAGGCTAGAAAAATCCTAATAGCTTCAATCCTTGCAACTAGTGCAAAGACCTCCTCATAGTCTATCCCCTCCTCTTGTGTATAACCTTGAGCCACTAACCTTGCCTTGTTTCTGACCACAATGCCTCTTTCATCTCTTTTGTTCCTGAGAACCCATCTTGTCCCTATAGGTCTGACATATCTAGGACAATCAACCAGCTCCCAAACATCCTGAATTGCAAATTGGTGAAGCTCATCCTGCATTGCTTCCACCCAACTTGGTTCCTTGAGAGCATCAAATATTTTCTTGGGTTCTTCTTGTGACAGAAAACATGCAAACAAACATGCTTGCACAAGAGGGGTATCAACCTTCTTGTGTATATTGGCAATAAACCCATCAAGACCTTGATGAGATCTTCTAGTCTGAACTGGGGTCATAATATCACCAATGATCTGAGATGTGGGGTGATTCTTCATTGTGGAAGTGAGAACCCCTCCTTCAAAAAGTCTGGTGTCCTCAACCTCATGCTCCATGTTGCCAATGTCTTCTTCATCAGACTCTCTTATGTCAACATAAGGATGACCTTCTTCATAAGAATTGGAAGGTTCACCTTGTTCAAAAGTGGAAGAGAAAAGATGTGCAAAGGTGTTGTCAACGTCTGAACCTTGTTTGTCAGCGCTTGGGCTAACAACGCTTGAAATGTTGTTGTCAACGTCTGAGCCATCAACGTCTGAATTGGTCTTGTCAGCGCTAGATTTGCCTTTGTCAGCGCCTGAAGAACCATGCATGTTTGTATCTGGTGGTATTTGTAAACCACCATTATCTTGTCCAGCAGCAGCAGCAGCAGCAAAAGCATCTATCCAAATGGGAATTGTGACATATTCAAATGTAGGAGATGCCTTTTCTGCTTGTGATCCAACCTTCTCATGAACCTGTGTACCTGAAACATTAACAACTTGTTCCTCCACAACATTTGAAGTTACCTTCACAATGTCTGGATTAGTGACAGGCATATAATTTAAAGTTCTAGATAAGGGTTCTAAATTAAACAACCAATTAGGACCACTTTCAGGATCACTAGGTTTATTCTCTAAGAACCTAACATGTACTCTCTCAACTATACGTTTGTCCTCTTTAAGATAAACCCTATAACCCTTGCTCTGTACTGAATACCCCATGAAATAGCCCTCATCACCTTTTGCACTAAATTTCCCTAAGGCATCACTAGTGTCCAACACTACTACATGACAACCAAAAGGTCTGAGAAAACCAATATTAGGTTTTCTTCCCCAAAGTAACTCATAAGGTGTTTTGTTCTGAATTTTGTTAACCAATGCTCTATTTTGCACATAGCATGCTGTATTAACAGCCTCAGCCCAAAAGGCTATTGGAAAGTGAGCATCAGCCAACATTGTTCTGGCTGCTTCAATTAGGGTTCTATTTTTCCTCTCAGCAACCCCATTTTGTTGTGGGGTTCTAGCAATACTAAATTGCCTAGTAATTCCTTTCCTGGCACAAAAATCATCTAACTTCTTGTTCCTAAATTCTCCACCATTATCACTCCTAAGCATTTTAACCTCATTGCCAGACCTTTTCTCAATCCGAGTGATAAAATCAATAAGAACATCAGCTGTGTCACTCTTCATAGCTAGAAAGAATGTCCAAGTAAATCTAGAAAAGTCATATGTGACAACAAAAAAGTATGACTTACCATTCAAACTTTCTATATTTGTTGGACCAAAGAGGTCCATGTGAAGCATATGAAGAGGTCTGGAACTAGTATGCACCTGTTTGGACTTGAATGAGACCTTGTGCTGCTTGCCTTTAAGACATGCAACACAAGAGTGGTCATTGTGGAAGGCCTTCTCAGGCAAACCATCAACTAAACCAAGCCTCACAAGTCTATTTATATTTTTAAAATTTATGTGCCCTAGTCTCCTGTGCCACAAATTACTTTCATCTACTGAGGCCTTAGCATAAAAACAAGACATATTGGTATTCATTTTAATCCCATTTAAATTCACATTATATATGTCCTTATGCCTAGGTGTTCTATACTCAATGTATTCCTCATCAGGGATCTTAAAATCCTTACTTAACACCAAACACTCAGTATCAGTAAAAAGAACTTTATTTTTGTTATCACAAACTTGTGATACACTAAACAGGTTGTAATCAAGTTCTTTTACCAGGAAGACGTTCTCAAAACGCAGATTATTGGTGAGAAGAGTTCCTTTGCCTGTGATAGTTCCATATCCTCCTCCAAAGTATACCTTATCACCGTCTTTAATAGGGGTGAAGTTCGTCAGATAGTCTTCCTTCCCTGTCATGTGCCTTGAGCATCCACTATCCCAATATCCATAATCATTGATCTGTCTTTGAATGCCCTGCACATAAAGAAAACAAATTAGTTTTCTTTGGGAACCCAAGTCTCAAAAGACTTGGATTCATCTGGTTGTTCAATAAGAACAGACTTAGTTCTCACAACAACCCCATTCTCATCCTTTTTAGGATGAAATACCCAGTTAACCCCAATAGGTTTTGTAATGACTTTTGAAATGTAATTAAATCTATTGCAAGTCATTGAAATCCCATTATTATTAGGATTTTGATCTTTCTTGGGTCTCCATGTTAAGCTTGAAGAAGCTTTAGACCCCTTACCTTGTGGCTGCAAATATTTAGGTCTGGTCACGTTTCTGTCAGCGTTAGAATTTGTCCTGTCAACGCTGAAATTACCCTTGTCAGCGTTGAACCTAGGGTTTGCTACAGGAACCCATTGTCTATTTGACCAGGTATTTGTCTTTTGAAATGGTCTTTGTCCATGAGTGTTAGACCTTCTAGAAAATAATGGGGCAGGTCTAATCACTTGTGGACTTTGCTGCACACAAGGTTTGGGTCTGACAACGTTTGACTTTCTAACAACGTTGACTTTCTTCCTGTCAGCGCTGAAATTGTTCCTGTCAGCGCTGGCTTTGGGAGCGTTGACACACTTGTATGCCAAATGTGAAAAGCTACCACAAGTGTAACAGGCTTTCTTAGACACAACCTTAGGTCTAGTAGAGAAGAAACCTGTTCCATGATTGCTAACTTGGCTCTTGGGTGACCTATTATTCCTATACATCTCTGCATATTTAATGGTAGGTCTTCTAACAGTGTTTGAGCCTAGGTCAACAGCTTTACCAGTGATTGGGTGAGTAACCTTAATGGGTGGTGATTCATTGGGACTTTCACATAGCAAACCTCCCTTAACAAATAAAGTAGGGTTAGCTTTCTTCCACTCATTTAGGTCAGTCAGTTTTTGTTGATACTCTTCCACTGGAGTGACAACTCTTGGTGGAGGAATGAATTCCTCTTCTTGGCATTCTGGTATACTAGTCCAAGACAAATCCTTTCTAAGGACACCATAGAAGTCACCAGCTGGTGGTGGAACCAGAGAGTAATCATTCATCCCAATCCCAGTCATGTCCTTAGGATCCCTTTGTTTAGCTACACAGTCTCCTAGGGTTTGGGTGGCTCTATCAAATCTTTGAATTTTGAGGTCAACATTATCTTTATTCTTAATGGCCTCATCTAACTTAGCCTGTAGGTCTCTATTAACCTTTGTCATGATGTTCCTAACATCCATACTACCCTCTAGCTCATGTTTTAAGATATTGATCTTATCTTTTAAGTCAAATTCCATGTTCTTGTATTCTGAAACGGTTTTCTCAGTTTCAGTAAGAGATAGTTGGTAATTAGATAATTTACACCTTTCAGTACTCATATCATCTTTTAATTTTAACACCTCTTTATTAAGTCTTTCAGTGTTTAACCTACAACCTTTGCTACAAAAAGCATCATCATATACCACATTATCAGATGAAGAGGAGGAGTGTGCTATAAGAGCATATTCAACATGCTCTTCTTCTTCAATATCAGCAACCAAAGCTTTATCCTCTTCAGCATTCTTAGCCAGATAGCTCCAATCCCATCCTGTACCATCAATTCCTTGAACTGCAACCATGGCTTTGGAATCCTGAGCTTTAACAACCTGACTTGAGGGTTTACCAGCATCAGATCTTCTAGGAGATCTGCACTCCCTCATGAAGTGCCCCATACGATGACAGTTGTAGCATTCAACTTTGGATTTATCAAATCCAGCTGTGTCTTTAGCATTGAAGGTCATCTTCTTTTTAAACCTTCTATTCCACCTATTTGCTCTTATACTAGCAAGAGCCATGTTCCACTTGATGTCCATCTCTTCCAAGTGCTCATAACTTATCTGCTCAAGGTCCTCATATGTAATCACTGAACCATTGGGCAAAGAAGCAATGTAAGCACAAACGGTATCCAAATCCAAACCAGCAGGTTTAACTCTTGGGGAGTCATTCTTGAATGTGTCAGCGTCTGAAAAAGAGACGTTGACAGGACTTGTTCCAGCGCTGACATATGATGATCCAGTAACTGGATGCATATAAGAGTCCTTCTGATTGAATTGACCTTCACTATGAGAGAAGAAGGCCATGTTGCTGGTGGTAGATTTGCTTCCATGCTCTGAAAGAGTTTCATCTTCCAACAGTCTTAGTTTGTTGTAGATGTCATCAAACGAGGAGCTCTTGTAAGTATTGTTGGCAAGAATAGATCTTGCCTCAATCTTCCATGCCTCACCAAGACTTTTAAGAAAGGTAGCATTGGTGTCAACATCACCAACTTGTGTCCCCATGAAGGACAACTTGCTTGTGATGTCAAGCAACCTGCTTCTCACACTACTCAGTTTCTCATTGGGTTGAGCTTTGAAGACAACATAATCATGCAGAAGTTGCTTTTTCTTTTCTTCCTTAGTGTCTGCATTGCCACCATATGCAACTTCAAGTGCTTCCCAAAGATCCTTAGCAGATTCATAGCCTCTATATTTGTGCTGGTTTTCTTGTCCCAACGAGACTTTCAGAATATTTAGGGCTTTCATGTCAACCCTTTTCTTTGCAATATCTTCAGCACCTACAGCTCTACCATCTCCAGGTTTTTCTTTCTTATCCTCTTCAGGGCATCCTTCAACAGTTGTTCTTTGACTAATGGCATCAAGAATCTTTTGAGCCTTATTGAATGAGTTTCCATATTCAATAATCTCCCAGAGTGTGTAGTCATAGATCCCCAGATATTGTTCAAAGTTAAACTTCCATAAGTCAAAGTGGGTTGCATCAAGCATGGGAATCTTGATGTTAGGTAAGGCTGAGGAGGAGGAGGTTATTGCTTCAGACATGATGTTGTTAGGGTTTCTGAGAAAATTAGGGTTTTGGTGTTCTTCAAAGATCAAAAGTTTCTCAACAAGCTCTGATACCACTTGTTGATCCCAAACTTAGATCGATTAGCTTTGTGTATACGAGATTAGATCAAGTAATACACGTAGAGAAACCTTTGTATATGCTTTATGAATCTAAGTGTTATGCGGAATTTAACACTTAAATAAGAACACACAAGATGTAAACAAACTTTCACTTTGATTATCAATATCGAACTTGCTTACAATGAAAGATGTTTATGAACGAAAACTTATATAGAACTTATATCAAACATTAACCTAAAGGTATTCTTTTATAGATACAAGAAGCCTTGTACAATAAGCTACGTATCAACTATTCTAGGTAAAGATAAACATAGAAAATACATTGTCGTTTCTATCCTTACTAGAAGTATTCTAGAATATAATAAACGTGTAGATTATATCTTCCATCAGTGCTTGTCTTCAATGTATCAACGCTTGACTTTAACTTGTCAACGCTTGAGCTGTCAGCGCTTGCTTTGTTCTTGTCAACGCTTGAATTGTTCTTGTCAGCGCTCAAGTGATCTGGCCTTAATTTATTCCCAACATGTAGTGCTCAAGTCCTTTGGATGAGAACACAACTCACAGATTATGGCTTTCACTTTAACAAAGTTCCTATTTATTGTGATTCACAATCAGCCATAGCCATATCCTGCAACCCGGTTCAACACTCCAAGACCAAGCACATAGCTGTCCGATTCCGTTTCATAAAGGAGCATGTGGAAAGAGGAACGATCGAACTGTACTTTGTCAAGACGGACTGCCAACTAGCCGACATCTTCACCAAAGCTCTTTCTCAAGAAAGATTTGAATTCTTGGTTCGTCGACTTGGTATGCGTAGTTTCACTCCAGAAGAACTTGAACGTCTTGCACATTCGTAGTAACCTTCTATATATCTATCAGAAAATCAAAATACAAAAATATAAAACCTATAAAAACAAAATAAAAAATGAGAAAATCTTTCAAAAATACCAAAAATATTCTTCTTCGACATGTCTCTCAGCATCGATAATATGGACATACTTAGAAATGTTTTTCAATAACGACACGGGTACGTACATAAAGTTCGAATGAGAGTTCAAATGTATTCAAAACATGTCTTTTCTATTTTCTTCTCATAATGGCTTATAGTCACATGTCAGACTATAACCCGATCCCCAATGAAAGGAAAGTCTATGACTTATCCTCAACAATGGGAAATTAATTTTTCCCGGTCATGGGCTTATATTAAAACAGTCAAAGTTTTAAGCTCATGAACTCAAGGAAAATGTTCATTTATGTACATTTTTCCTCAACAACGGGAAATTAAATTTTCTCGGATTCGAGCACAACTTTTCAAGATATTTTCAAAAAGACTTTATTCAAATTCTTTCAAAATTGTGTGCTCATATACTCCCCTAATTTTATCAGTATCCTATTTCGAGGGGGAGTAAAAAAATCTCATAACATATAGTTCCAAGATTTCATGAAAATTATTCTCTCCATGTTTTATCACTAGTTACACAAAAATTTCAATTTCATGCAATTTTTGAGGGGGAGAATAGTGATTAAAATGTGATAAAAAATGCTTTATTCTTGGATTAGATCTTTGATATAAGTGCTTTCTCTTCCTAATATGTGTAAAAACCTTTGATTTTATGATGCACATATGTAGGGGGAGCGTTTTGGTGATATAGATAAATTTCAAGGTGTAAACATTGATTTCATCAACACCTTGATTGCCTTTTTAGTAGGTTTTTTTGGTTACGATATCTATATCCTTTAACACAATGATTCACGACGATATTAGTGTCAAAAGGTGGTTAGGTATTCGTCCTATGATCCAACCAGAATCGGAGGGATCTTCCCAGGGACAATCTATTAGAACTTAGAAGTCCTTAGGAAAGATAGAGTAGTTGAGTGTACGGGAATAATGTCGACTAATGACTTAAGCTAGCACTGGAATAATCACAACAAAGGTGCTAGTTATGACGTCTTGGTAAGCATTGAAGGGGTTGAAGAATGAAAAAGAAATGTAATGATAAAGGGTGAAAAGAAAATAGCCCTCCATACAACTAGGCAGAAACCGGGCTAATACATCTACTATCAGAATCATGTTGATGATTTCTGGTATTGAAGACAAAGCATCATGGACCCAGTGATGCAAAGCACAACCCTTCCCAGTCTACTCAAGCTTCTCTTAAAAGAAGTTTGTTTTATTGTCACGGAGTTCAACTCATTTCTATCAACTTTCTCACTCCGAGATAGTAGATATTGAAAAGGTGACAGTCTACTCCAGCCTTCGATCACTAAATAAACGTGAACTTATAGAGTCTAGAGCCAACGAGATTCATCAAAAAAAATCTCATTGGGACACTTATTCCATATATCAATTGTTGTTCATCATTAGAACACAAGCAATAAATCAAAGAGTCCTACGCTCTATCCTGGTGGTATTGCTAGAACATTCAGAGTGATACTCTCTAGTATCCACAGTGATGAATGGAAATCCTTTCAGTGTTAACATCAAACAGCACTGCGGTAGGTCATATGTAAGATTCATTTAAATTAAACATATGCTAACTGGAAAGCAACAGTGGTTTTAATTGATTCAAACTCGATCCAGGTCTCTACGCAATATCCTTATGATCTTGCCAGAACATTCAGAGTAATACTTATTAGTACTTACAGTGACGAATGGAAATCCTTCCAGTGTCATCATCAAACAACACTGGGTAGGTAACTTGTGAGATTCTATATGAATCAAACTTGTGTCAACTGGAAAGTAACAATGGTTTGATTCTTAATTGATTCAAACTTGTTCCAGGAAATTGAATTGACGACTTAATCAGCAGAATGGAACTGCTTGATTCACTCCTTACTATGAATTATCTTTCGATATATTCAAGTATTGAGAACGATTACTGATAGGTATGAAAACACCCATCCTTTTACCACTTATTTCTTGCTAAAACAAGACCAAAACGCGTATTTAATGTCATTTGTTTGGAATTATGTGTGGTTTGTGTGTTTGTTGTGTTTTCAGAGCCAACCGAATAAATATTGAAGAAAACATGGGATTGCACAGGTTTTATCGAAGAAAAAGACGAAAAGACGAAGTCTATAATCCAAGAGATGCAAAAGATTTGAATTCGATGGGCCTATTTAAAGATTTATCGAAGAAAAGGACCAAAGATGGAAGATTTACATATGTCGAAGAACTCAAGTCTATTAAATGAAGAAATTAAAAGACGAGTTGAATTTATTCATCGACAAATCCCGAATCGAAATCGAAAACGTCAACTTTTCTGAAAAGACGAGAAGACAAAAAGAAAGGGAAAAAGCCCACTCACCAAACCAAGCCAAGCCCAATAAATACCCTTCCCATTTCACATTTTGGAGACGAGTTCATTTTTTGTTATTTCATTCCCTGTTTCGTAGGAACCATCTCCCTTAAGGAGATTGGTGGTTTTTCATTTTCTTTGATTTCTTCCACAATCTTGTAAGTTTAATCTTTCCATTTTGTTTGTTTGAATCTTAATCATTAATACAAGTTACCATTTAATCTTTCTTTCTTCTCTTGTTGATTCAAAGTTCTAAGTTTCATTTTATTGAGTTTGATCTTCAAAAGTAAGTGGGTTTTATGTTTTTGTTGTTTTGGATTGATGTTTATCATAGGTAAATGATTAGTGGTTAAATTGGTTTAAGTTTTGATTAAAAACTTGGTGGATTTTGGGTTTAATTCGTGGTATTAAACATCCCCTGTTCTTCGTTCTTGTTACTGTTTCACAGCCCAGATTCCGAATCAACACCATATTCCGGATCAAGGGTTTTGTGATTATATTCCGGATGAAGCTTTCTAGTTAATTTGTTCCGAATAAACAGCATTTCCATTTAGTTATTCTGGATCAGTGTCTTCATTCGGAATAATTAATATTCCGGGTGAAGCATTCATTCCGAATCAGCATTTATTCCGGGTCAAGCAAAAGATTCCGGATCAGTGATTTCTTTCAGGTATTCCGAACCAGCAGTTCATCCGGAATAATTAATATTCCGGATGAGTAGGAAAGTTCCGAATCAAAGCTTTGCCAATTATTCCGAATGAGCACCTTTGCAATTTATTCCGGATGAACAAATCTTCCGAATGAGTACTTAGTTTTCAATTATTCCGAGTCAAGTGATTTATTCCGAATAACCGATTTGTTCCGAGTCAGTTGATATTCCGAATCAGTGTTCCATTAATTGTTCTGAATCAAGCACTTATTCCGAGTCAAGCAAACATTCCGGATCAACTGTTATTCCGGATAAAGGCATATTCCGCATGAAGCAAACATTCCGGATCAACACATTTATTCCGAATCAAGAACATTCCGAATGAAGCAGTTTTTTAGGTTATTCCGCATGAGTTGATTTATTCCGAATAAGCCAAATATTCCAAATATTCCGGATCAAGCAATTATTCCGAATCAACTGTTTTTTCCAAATTTAGGTATTTTACTGTTTAATTTTAATTCAAGTATTATTTTCAGTATTGCTTTTAGTTTAATTTTATTACTTCTCGCACTTATCTTTTTAGTAGATATAGATCAAAAGCTCCCCTTTTTTAGTCACCAATTACAACAATACCACTTTGAACCGTGATCGATTCGAGAAGATACCGAGAACGAAACAATGACATATATAATTGGGTATGAGCAACACAAAGAAAGATCTTGCAAAAGCAACATTTTTAACTAACCAAAAATTCAGTTATTAAAATGGCGCCGCTGCCGGCTCTTTTCGTAAGGATCAACGGTTTCTTGTGAGAAAAATTGGATTTTGGGATCCGTTCTTTCGGGAACGTTATTTTCAAGCACAAAAATTTTCAAAAAAACCCATAAAAATATAAAATTTTCAAAAATACAAAAACATTAAAAAACCTATAAAAACCAAAAATATTTTCTCTTGCATTTTCTTTTTAGTGTATGCGTACTCGATCAACGTCTTATTCAGATCCCGAGACTCTCGAAGATTTAGACATGGCCGGTGTACACAACAACAATAATAATAATCCACCCCACCCCAACAATAATAATCCACCCCCACCCCAACATGAATAATCCACCCTTACCCGACCTACGAACCATGGAGGAGCTATGCCAACCTACGATGAACGGACGTGGAGGCCCGATTGCGCCGATGAATATCACGGCTCAGGAGTTTTCGTTGAAGCATCACATGATCCAACAAGTGCAAACTAACCCATTTCGCGGAATTCCGGATGATGATGCCAACAAACACCTCGACAAATTCATTACCATCACCCAAAGCATGAAGTCACCCGGTGTTCCTATGGATGACCTTCGCCTTCAACTATTTCCCCAATCGCTTTCTCACCATGCCGAAAAATGGTTTGACCGTCTCCCAAAGAATTCTATTCATACTTGGGACGACATGACTCAACGCTTTTTGTCGCGCTACTTCCCACTATCCATGGTCACGAGCCTTCGTAACCAAATTAGTGGATTCATGCAAGACAATGATGAATCGCTCTTTGATTCTTGGGAACGATACAACGATTTGATCGACCGATGTCCAAATCACAACATGCTCCCCGTCACTCTCATTGATACTTTCTACAATGGTCTCACTTTTCGTGATCGTGACACGATCAACGCCGCCGCCGGTGGTACTTTTATGAAAAGGAGACCGGAGGAGTGTAGAGAGTTGATTGAAAACATGACTACTCACCACAAGAATTGGGATTCATCCGCATCCTCAAGATCTAATCAGAGAGTCAATGTTTCATCTACTTCTTCCACCACCGACATGTCCGTCATGGAACGTGCTATTCTTGATATTAACAAAAGTATCCAAATTTTGGCTTCTAACCAAACTCAACAAGCTAAAGCCGTTGCTATTTCTTGTGACACATGTGGTGGTCCTCATTCCTACAATGATTGTCCTTCTACTCAAGGCAATTTTTCTGAAAACGTTAACGCGGCATACGGTACTTATCCCACAGGAGGCTATCAAGCTCGTCCTCAAGGAGACCGTAGTTTGCTAAGTTATCGTTCAAACAACTATCTTGCACTACCCGGTTTTCCTCCTCCAAACCAAAACCAACAACAAAGCTATAACCGAAACAACCAATCCCAACCTCGTGCTAACAATCAATATCAATCCCAAAGAAACCCATACCCACCTCAAGGAAATTCTCAAGCTTACCAAGCTCCACCTCTTAATCAACCGATGGCATTGAATCAAGACGTCGAGACATTCATGAGGACTAATAGAAAGATGGTGACGAATCTTCAGAGTCAATTCGTCAACTTGAAGGGAGAAATGGCGAAACAAGGGAGCGATATTCGAGCCGAGCTAAGGAATGACATGGTGAAACAAAGCAATGATATTCGTGCAGACATGAGAGACTCTTTCAGCACTCAAGCGGATAACATACGTGATATAATCGGTTCGCTCTTCCAAGGTAATTAAACCTCTTCTTCAGGTACTCTTCCGAGTAACACCGTTGCGAATCCAAGAGGGGAGATGAAAGCAATCACCACTCGTAGTGGAAAAGGTTATACGGAACCCGAGCTTCCTACACCTCCACCCGTGATTGTGAACAAGGAAAAAGAGCAACTTTCCTCACCTCCTTTGCCTTCTACCCCCATTCCCCCACCACCCGCGGTTGTGAGTGATCCTACTCCCCTTAAGCCTTCCTCTTCATCCGATATACCTTATCCTTCAAGGTTGAGGAAAGAGAAGCAAAAGAGAAAGGATGATATTCAAGTTTCAAACTTTCTCAAAATGTTTAAACAATTGAATTTTAACATCTCCTTTGTCGAGGCTCTCGCTCACATGCCTAAATACGAGAAGATGTTTAAAGATCTTCTAAGTGACAAGGAGAAGTTTCTTGACATTGCTCAGACCCAACTTAATGAGAATTGCTCCGCCGTTCTCTTAAGGAAATTTCCCACCAAACTTGGTGATCTGGGTCGCTTCTTGATTCCTTGCAACTTCCCGGGAGTAGAGAATTGCATGGCCCTAGCCGATCTAGGTGCCAGTATAAACTTAATGCCTTTAAGTGTTTGGAAGCAATTATCTCTCCCCGAGCTTGTCCCCACCAAAATGACTTTGTAATTAGCTAACCGTACTGTTGCTTATCCAGTGGGGATAGCCGAAGACGTCTTCGTTGGCGTTGACAAATTCACCTTCCCGACAGATTTTGTTGTCATTGACTACGAGATGGATCCTCGTGTTCCGTTAATCGTTGGACGTCCCTTCTTGAGGACCGGTCGCACTCTCATTGATGTAGTCGCGGGAGAAATAATCATGAGAGTTGGTGACGATAAAATTGTCTTCAACATGGGTAAGATTTCTAAGCAACCTTATTCATATGAGAGTGTTAATGCTATTGATGTTCTCGATGAGGCTTGTGAAGAACACTTTCATGATGCTTGCAAAAGTACTCTCTCCTCTACCCAATGTTGAGACCGTTGCCTCAATTTCTCCGTCATTGACTCCTTTTGGAGAAAGTGACTTGGATGATTTTGAAGCTAGCTTGGGTCCTCTCGATCTTAAGTATGATGATTCTTCCATCGATTGGGATGAAGACATTCGTACTATTGAGAAACTTCTCAATGAAGACCCGTTTTCTCCTCCTTCTCCTAAAGCGGTGACTAATGATGATCCATCGTTAGTTACACCATCTATTGAGGATCCTCCTACTCTTGAGCTTAAGGACCTACCTCCTCATCTCGAGTATGTTTTCTTATAAGGCATTGATCAACTTCCCGTTATCATTGATAAGGACTTAAAAGCCGATGAGAAAACTCGTCTCATTGAAGTTCTCAAGAAACATAAAAGAGCTATCGCTTGGAAAATCTCCGATATTCGCAGAATTGATCCTCACTTTTGCACACATAAAATTCTCATGGAGGACGACTTTAAGCCAACAATTCAAAGCCAACGAAGGGTGAATCCTAAAATCCATGACGTTATCAAAAAAGAGGTTATCAAACTTCTTGATGCGGGCATGATTTATCCTATCTCGGATTCACCATGGGTTAGTCCAGTCCATTGTGTGCCTAAGAAAGGCGGAATCACCGTTGTGCCCAATGCAAACAACGAGTTGATTCCTACACGTCTCGTTACTGGGTGGAGAGTTTGTATAGACTACCGCAAACTCAATGATGCCACGAGAAAAGATCATTTCCCTCTTCCTTTTATGGACCAAATGCTTGAACGTTTAGCGGGTAATGAATATTACTGCTTTCTAGATGGTTTCTCGGATTATTTCCAAATACCCATCGATCCCCAAGATCAAGAGAAGACAACATTCACTTGTCCCTATGGCATATTTGCCTACAAAAGAATGCCTTTTGGCTTATGCAATGCCCCCGGGACTTTCTAAAGGTGCATGTTGGCTATTTTTCATGACATGGTTAAGCAAACCATGGAAGTCTTCATGGATGATTTCTCGGTCTTTGTGGATTCCTTCTCTTCTTGCCTTGCCAATTTAGAACGTATGCTTAAGCGGTGCGAAGACACTCGCCTTGTTCTAAATTGGGAAAAATGCCATTTTATGGTAAAAGAAGGCATTGTGCTAGGACACAAAATCTCAAAAGCCGGTCTTGAAGTCGACCGTGCTAAAGTAGATGTCATAGCCAAATTACCTCCACCTTCAACCGTGAAGGGTGTGAGAAGTTTTCTGGGTCATGCGGGCTTCTATCGTCGATTCATTCAGGATTTCTCTAAAATCGCTCGCCCGATGACCCACCTCTTGGAAAAAGATACTCCATTTATCTTTTCTAAAGAGTGTATCGAAGCCTTCAATCTTCTTAAGGATAAGCTAACTAAGGCACCGGTCTTGGTTACCCCTAATTGGGAGCTACCTTTTGAGTTGATGTGTGATGCTAGCGACTTTGCTATTGGAGCGGTTTTGGGCCAAAGAGTGAATAAACACTTCCAATGAATCCATTATGCTAGCAAGACAATGACGGGGGCTCAATTGCATTATACGACAACCGAAAAAGAGCTTTTAGCTGTTGTCTATGCTTTTGAAAAATTTCGCCCCTATCTTGTTTTATCCACCACAATCGTTTACACGGACCATTCCGCGTTGAAGTACTTGATGACTAAGCACGACTCTAAGCCAAGACTTCTTCGCTAGGTTTTACTCCTTCAAGAATTCAACATTGAAATTCGTGACAAGAATGGAGCTGAAAACCTAGCCGCGGATCATCTAAGTAGACTTGAGGATCCATATCAAGGGTATCATCCGAACAAAGAGATCAATGACTCTTTTCCCCTTGAGAACTTAATGTCTATAAATCTCAATTTGTATGACACCCCATGGTTTGCCGACATTGCAAACTACTTAGCGAGTGGTGTTCTCATCAAAGGGTTAACATCCAAACAAAAGAAAAAGTTCTTGAATGATGTTAAGACTTACTTTTGGGATGACCCTTTTCTCTTCAAACAATGCGCTGATTTGATTATTCGTCGATGTGTTGACGGACTGGCAGCTTTAGACATTCTCAAGGCTTGCCATAAAGGACCCACCGGTGGTCACTTTGGTCCCAACTACACCGCTAAAAAAGTGTTTGACTCGAGATTTTATTGGCCCACCATTTATGGTGATGCTCACGAGATGGTTAAACATTGTGATGCTTGCCAAAAACAAGGCAAGATCACACATAAAGATGAGATGCCTTAAAATTTCATACAAGAATGTGAAATCTTTGATGTATGGGGCATCGACTTTATGGGGCCATTCCCTTCTTCTAAAGGAAACAAATACATCCTTGTCGCCGTTGACTACGTTTCTAAATGGGTTGAAGCCAAAGCTTTACCCACTAACGACGCAAGGGTGGTTTGTAATTTCTTGAAACAACTGTTTGCTCGATTCGGTGTTCCTCGTGCTATAATCAGTGACCGCGGGACTCATTTTTGCAATGATCAATTTGCAAGAGTCATGGCTAAGTATGGTGTCAATCACCGTCTTTCCACCGCTTATCATCCTCAAACCAACGGTCAAGCCGAGATATCCAACCGTGGATTGAAGCGAATTTTGGAACGTACTGTGGGAGAGCATCGTGCCTCATGGGCTGATAAACTTGATGATGCTCCGTGGGCTTTCCATACCGCCTATAAGACGCCGATTGGTTGTATACCTTATCGTCTTGTGTACGGGAAAGCATGCCACCTCCCTATCGAGCTGGAACATAAGGCATACTGGGCCTTGAAGTGGGCTAACTTCGACATCAACAAAGCCGGTGATCTTCGCAAGATTCAACTCAACGAGCTCATGAATTGAGGAATGAAGCTTACGAGAACTCATTGATCTACAAGGAGAAGACCAAGATTATCCATGATGCTAAAATTAAGAACCGAGAGTTCCACGTTGGTGATCAAGTCTTACTTTTTAACTCTCGGTTGAAGATCTTCTCAGGCAAGTTGAAGAGCCGCTGGTCTGGTCCATTCACCATCGCCAATGTCTTTCCCTATGGCACCATTAAGCTTTCTCAGCCAAATGGGCCAAATTTTAAGGTGAATGGCCAGCGTTTGAAGTTGTACTTTGGTGAGGACATCTCTCATGAGATGATTCCATCCCTCACCACGTTTCCCATGAATTAGTTCGGGACCGAGTCAGGCTCGTGACTCGGTTAACAAAAACAAGCGCTCCTCGGGAGGCAACCCGAGTATCTATCCCCCTTTCCCGTTTTTCATCCTAAGTGTAGGGGGAGCTATATAGGTTGCTTGTGTTTGTATGGTGATGTGATTACAGGGATAAGTGCACTCTTGGAATCTTTGAAGAACCGTGCTCCCATGTTATCCGCAAATCCGGTTCTATCTCTCAACTATCGTGATTCAATTTTCTTCATACTCACATTTGAAATTGATCACTTTAGTTGTCTCCTCCTTAACTTGATTTAACCAACATGCACAATGTCATAAGTGTAGGGTAGACTTTTCCCACATGCTTAAACATTGAAGACAATGTTTATATTAAGTGTAGGGGAGACTTCTATCGAAGTTTTAAGTGGACTTTTCCATTAAAATGCCTTCATTTAACCGGAAAATTCGATTTTTCGACATTTTTCAAAATTTTTAATCTATTTTGGCCTAGTTGTATAGTTGCATTTTCCTTTGCTATGTTTATTTTCTCTCCTTGCTAGAATAAATTTTAATAAAGTGGTTTTAAATTTTTCAAAGTCGTGAATATTTTGACTCAACCCGAGTTTACTTATCTAAGTTTACTCTAGCTAGTATCCTTAACGTGTTTACTTCAAGTTTTGCTAGGCATTTATATAAGGAGCTTTAAAACGCGAAAGTCTTAACTCTCACGGGTTAAGAACAAGAACTTTTCGCAAGTTCCTATAATTGATCCTAGAGAGTCGTTTATCAAGGGAACTTTAAAATGCAAATTCGAAACTTGAAAGAGTCTAAGAAGATGCAAGATCCTATAGGCGACTCGAAAACCCAAAAATTTGATTTAATTGGCTAAGCCTCCACGAGTCTCATTCCTTGAGATTTTAAATTGTGGAGAACGAGAGATGATAGAGTCAATTATAAGTTTGGTATTCTTTCGTGAATTTATGTGAGTTGATTATAAGCCTATTCTCCCATCGCTTGCTAATAAATTTATCTGCAATAAATAAGGTTGTACGATTTGAAAAGTTACTTAGCTTCTAGCCCAAGATCGTTTAAAAGTTGCTCGGTATTAATTAGAGTTCATAGCCAAGGCATAACTTATTGAAGCGGGATGCGAAGATTGGTGAGTCCGAAAAGGCCCTAACAAGGAATGAGGGCTACATTTTGTTGCTAAAGATCCAAAAGTGATGTGAAGAATCATTTATCGAAAATCAATATGAAGGATCGAGACACGCGACGAAAAGCAAGAACTCCCCAAAAGATCATGGAGAAATCTATCCGAAAAGACCCTAGCAAGGTATGAGGATAAATAGATCCAAGTCCTAAAAGGAGGCGGATCGTTGTATATCAAAGTCTAAAATAAAGATTGGAGAAAAATGAAAGAAGTCGTGGTCCAAAGATGAAGAATCTCTCAAAACTTCAAGTGAAGAAATTCCTATTATGAAGAGAAGACCATAATTTCAAGAACGTCTCTCAAAGATTCGAAGTATGAAGTCGCTGCCAAATATCGGTCCGAGAAAGGTCTCAAATCGTGAAGCGAGTTATGCCAAGATATGAACTTTATGAGGTCCCGAGAAGCAGTTTTGAAATATTTTGTCCTTTAGCTAACTATTGATTAAATCGTCCCACTTTGTTTTCAGCCTAAATAACTATCGAAATAAGTCAAACAATGCATCCTCGTGATCATTCAAGACAAAAATAAAATATAAGAGATACACCTAGGAATAAGGGATTCTAAGTGAATAATTGGGCCACATGAGTTCGTGTTAGTTTGCTAACTTATAATAACAATGATCTCGTTTTTAAGCTTGGTATGGGGAATGTGAAACTTGCAAATGATGAACATTCATGACAATCTAAAACCCCAATGTAAGTCTTTAGATACTTTACTTATTTTTTTTTTTGGTTTTGTTAGTGTTTAGAATTTAATAAAGGCCAAAGTGGGTTATTTATGATGAGAAATGTAAATCGTGCTTTAAAATTGTAGCATTGCATGAGGGCATGGCAATGGTTAAGTGTAGGGGATTTGATAGGTGTGAAAACACCCATCCTTTTACCACTTATTTCTTGCTAAAACAAGACCAAAACGCGTATTTAATGTCATTTGTTTGGAATTATGCGTGGTTTGTGTGTTTGTTGTGTTTTCAGAGCCAACCGGATAAATATTGAAGAAAACATGGGATTGCACGGGTTTTATCGAAGAAAAAGACGAAAAGACGAAGTCTATAATCCAAGAGATGCAAAAGATTTGAAGTCGATGGGCCTATTTGAAGATTTATCGAAGAAAAGGACCAAAGATGGAAGATTTACATATGTCGAAGAACTCAAGTCTATTAAATGAAGACATTAAAATACGAGTTGAATTTATTCGTCGACAAATCCCGAATCGAAATCGAAAACGTCAACTTTTTTGAAAAGACGAGAAGACAAAAAGAAAGGGAAAAAGCCCACTCACCAAACCAAGCCAAGCCCTATAAATACCCTTCCCATTTCACATTTTGGAGACGAGTTCATTTTTTGTTATTTCATTCCTTGTTTCGTAGGAACCATCTCCCTTAAGGAGATTGGTGGTTTTTCATTTTCTTTGATTTCTTCCACAATCTTGTAAGTTTAATCTTTCCATTTTGTTTGTTTGAATCTTAATCATTAATACAAGTTTCCATTTAATCTTTCTTTCTTCTCTTGTTGATTCAAAGTTCTAAGTTTCATTTTATTGAGTTTGATCTTCAAAAGTAAGTGGATTTTATGTTTTTGTTGTTTTGGATTGATTTTTGTCATAGGTAAATGATTAGTGGTTAAATTGGTTTAAGTTTTGATTAAAAACTTGGTGGATTTTGGGTTTAATTCGTGGTATTAAACATCTCATGTTCTTCGTTCTTGTTACTGTTTCACAGCCCAGATTCCGAATCAACACCATATTCCGGATCAAGGGTTTTGTGATTATATTCCGGATGAAGCTTTCTAGTTAATTTGTTCCGAATAAACAGCATTTCCATTTAGTTATTCCGGATCAGTGTCTTCATTCGGAATAATTAATATTCCGGGTGAAGCATTCATTCCGAATCAGCATTTATTCCGGGTCAAGCAAAAGATTCCGGATCAGTGATTTCTTTCAGGTATTCCGAACCAGCAGTTCATCCGGAATAATTAATATTCCGGATGAGTAGGAAAGTTCCGAATCAAAGCTTTGCCAATTATTCCGAATGAGCACCTTTGCAATTTATTCCGGATGAACAAATCTTCCGAATGAGTACTTAGTTTTCAATTATTCCGAGTCAAGTGATTTATTCCGAATAAACGATTTGTTCCGAGTCAGTTGATATTCCGAATCAGTGTTCCATTAATTTTTCCGAATCAAGCACTTATTCCGAGTCAAGCAAACATTCCGGATCAACTGTTATTCCGGATAAAGGCATATTCTGCATGAAGCAAAAATTCCGGATCAACACATTTATTCCGAATCAAGAACATTCCGAATGAAGCAGTTTTTTAGGTTATTCCGCATGAGTTGATTTATTCCGAATAAGCCAAATATTCCAAATATTCCGGATCAAGCAATTATTCCGAATCAGCTGTTTTTTCCAAATTTAGGTATTTTACTGTTTAATTTTAATTCAAGTATTATTTTCAGTATTGCTTTTAGTTTAATTTTATTACTTCTCGCACTTATCTTTTTAGTAGATATAGATCAAAAGCTCCCCTTTTTTAGTCACCAATTACAACAATTCCACTTTGAACCGTGATCGATTCTAGAAGATACCGAGAACGAAACAACGACATATATAATTGGGTATGAGCAACATAAAGAAAGATCTTGCAAAAGCAACATTTTTAACTAACCAAAAATTCAGTTATTAACTACCACAGCCGGAAACCCTGTCAAGGAAGTTCTTTGAACTTACCTAATCACAGGTACAGTATTCGTACTGTATAACGAGAAACCGGAGGAATGCAAACGGTAGCGTAATCTCAAGAGTCGTGAATCAAGACCACATACTCAAGTAAATGAAGAAATCTCAAGAACATCTTAAGACAAAGACTTCCGCTACTCTGATAATCAAGGGAGATTGTTACCAAGATTTCAAGACAACACAAAGTTCGAGTATGTGGGAAAAGACACAAGAACACAAGTTGGCAAAGTTTCAAGATCAAGTCGAGGCAAAGATCAAAGATCCAAGATCACAAGTCATGAAAGTAACTATGCAAGAACTCTCAAGACAACGAGCTTCAAAGTCCGCAACATCAAAGAAGTGAAGTCACATATTACATAACCACCCCTTAGGGGGAGATTGTTAGCCGTATTTAAAGTGATGGTCATATAATATACCGTTACGAAGCTCGTGAAAAATGTTATTCAACGGTGTCGAGAGTTCTTAGTTATTAATGTTTATGTAACGTGAATTAGTCCTGAACACACAAATGAGGAAGGCATCCTAAACTTGTTAGTCATAGTATAAAAGGCCTCTCCACCTCATTTGTGTGTGTGTGTTTTCCATTTGTTTCATCTTAGAGAGAGAATGGGTGTTTGTTTCTCTCACTAGGAAAAACACCATCTTTGTTTTCTTTTTCCTTCTTTAATCTAATCTTTCCTTTTTAGTTTAATCTTTGTATTGATCTTCATCTACTTTATCATCTTTTTAGTTCTTCATCATCACCATAATAGTACCTTCATCCATTTCGTCCCATATCTTCATCACGTCTCTTAAAGATCTTTTTTTTTCGTGTGTTGGTTCATGTGTAAAGGTCCTACAATTACAAATTACAAATTTATTCTAAAAATATAAAATGTAAAAATACCAAAATTTCTACACTAAAAGTAATTCTTATTAAGCAAAAAATGTAATGACAGATTAATAGCCAATGTTTTTAACAATTTAAATTTCAAAAGGGTCGAGCCCAAAATAATAACCAGGTCCAATCTTATACTAGACTTGCCCAACAACTACCTAACTGGATAAGGACTACAAATGTAATGAAATTATTACTACAAGTATTAACGATCTAAGTAATTGTTACCCACTAGACTGTAACTGTAATGGGTAATATCACTATGAAGGATCTTATGTGTAAACAATTGAAACCACTACAAATATGAAACAGAATCATATCACCAGTTTTAAGTTTGACTGCCTATTATCAAACAAAACGATTTTAACAATATTCTACTTATCCACTAAAGAAGTCCACATAAATCTTAACTATGTTCAAAGTTCTATTATCAACATATAATACTCCTATTAAAAGATATGAATTACTCCCTATCTCTTTAACTAAAGTTTACTCTCAAATCTTGTTTTTACTACATAATGCTTCAACTCCTATGACTGTCCTTTGTACAAGTTCACATTACATCTAATACAGCTAATAACTAATCCCACTTCTTGTAGAACATATTAACTCACAGGAAGTTAACTAAAACATGTATGTCAAACACTAGTTAAAGAGCCAAATGCAAGAATTGAGAAAATGTAATCACTAAATTACTTAACAAAGCTAAAATAGTCTATCAAAAGTTAATTGCACTCAAGCTTTATATCGCACACAAGTATATCAGCAAAAAACACCCTAATAGCAGATTACTCTATTGCAAGAAATTTAAACAAGGATAACCTGCACTTCCAAGCCTAGTTCTTTGGTGATGATGCTAAGTTGCTGGAATGGAACCAGATCTTCACTAAAACCATTACTGCATACCTTTTGATTCACCAATAAAATCAACACTAATCTCCTCTTTAACAATATGTTGAACCTGAATTACCAGCATACCTAACTCTTCTTGTTGAACTCGTACCTACAAGAATCATTCAATAATCTTCCACAACTTGTTAAAGCTCATAATCTATGAGCTTATGAACTGACATACAGAATAAAGAAAAGAAAATAAAGGCTTTAAGAACAATAGAAAAGTGATATCAATGGCAGAACTTTGAAACCAGAAATTGTAAGTAAATTCATACAATAGAGCTATAAGAGCAAAGCCCATAAGCAATGAGCTTACCTCTCATAAGCTGTGATCTTATGAACTTCTATCCTATGAAATCAGTGACTAAATTGTAAAAGCTCTTAAGTAAATAAAATGAAATCTTATCAATGAGAAATCAGTTGTAACTACCTAACAATCATAGAATAGAATCCTTACTGTAACTAAAGCCTTTTATCTCAGGATGAGAAAATCACTCATAAGCTTGAACAAGCTTATGAGCTACTGAGCTTAAACAAACAGAATTATGTATGCTTGAAGAATTCTTCAATGGCAGAAAAGGAAAATGAATAGTCTGTTATAACTAATCTTAACAGTAATATAGATCAGGACAGTAAAGAGAGAACATAGTTTAAAAGCAGAGCATTAAAAGAACTTGAGATTTTATTAATGGAAAAAGTTTGTTACAAAATCCAATAGAAAAATGTAACTGAATCTTGTTACAACTACTGTTTGTGGAAAGTAACTAATCCTAAATACAAACTAAATAACTACCTGACTACTTCTAACTTTGTGTAAATCTACACCTAGCTAACCCTCTTCAAATGAGGGTGGGATTGGATATTTATAGAGGTGAGATTGGAGTGAGGGATGTTGAGATGACGTGTTCGGGCCAATTGTAATATGCCACGTGCTGTAACTTTTGGATAGAGTCATCTAGGGTTCATCAAGGATTTGGGGTTTTATTCCTCTCACAATTTGAAAGCAATTCATCAGCTGTAATGTGTTGAGGAGAAGTAAATGAACGTTTTTGCTTTTGAAACCAAGTCCTGAAACCCCTTGATTCGTCCTCAGTCCATAGATAGTAGTGACGATGACGTGGAAGTCTTCCATTCGCTAGAGTGATAGGTTTTGGATTCAATCTTCAGCCATAAAATAAAATTCATATCCAACAAATGTAAAAGACTTATATGGCGATCCGTGACTTCTTTTCTTTTAATGTTGATTGGTCCAAGTGGCAGAGATGGTATAAACTTCTTTCTTTTGACAAATCCAGCCCTTGTAGTTTCTTTCTTTTGGCAGCTTTTATTTTCTTTGTTAAAAACTTTGACAAATGCCATCTTAAATCCTTGAAACTTTGAAGAATAACATAAATGGTCCTTGAATCTTCATGAATCTTGGCAATATTGGTCCTTAGTGTCTTGTTTTGATCTTTTCTTCGTCTTTTCTTCGAATAAAACCCGAGAAAGCGCGTGTTTGCTTCATAATGTATCTTATTTGCCTGAAATACACAAACACCAAATACACGTGTAATTCTGACAATTAATAGTTTAATATAATGTATTTGGCCATGTTTTAAGTGGATTTTAGGTTATAAATGATGAGTGTTTTCACACTTATCATTATTTATTTATTATTTGGTTATATTTTTCTATTTTGGTGTTATTTTTCATTCTTTTCTTGTTTCACCTTTGTCTTTTATAATGTTGCATGTGTTTTGCTAGATAAAGAGTTTATAAATTGATTTGTGATGATTCATGTTTTGCTCTTGAAGGATCGATTTAGTTTATTATTTTAAAGATAGATTTAAACTCCAACATATTTATTTTAGTCAAATACACATGAGGTTGCATGTTTTGTTTAAAAGACTTTTAGCTTTAGATCAATCGTATTATAAATTTGGTATCTTATATCTAATAAATTTTATTTCTTGTGTGAATGCACTCGTATTATATTTAAATTGTAAAAATTATAGTTGATTCAGATTCAGATTTCTCAACCACTTATTCAGATTCAGATGGAAATCAGATTCAGATATCTCTACCGAATATTCTAATTCAGATGTGCGAATCAGATTCAGATTCAGAGCATCTTAATAAACAAACAGCACCTAAGGATATAAATCTTTGGTACATAATTATTGAAGGTGATTATGCACTAACGGTTAGAAATGTCACTACCAACCAATTTGAATCGGTTCTAGGCGACAAGCAAGCTGATGATCAAAAGAAAATGTTGGTGAAAAATAATGAAGCCAAAACGATGCTTTATAATGCTCTAACTGAAAAGGAGTATGAAAGAATCTTCATGTGTCAAACCCCCAAAAGAAATTTGGCATTCCTTAATAATCACACATAAAAGAAACTCACAAGTCAAGGATAATAAAATTTATCTACTTGTTCAATAATATGAACAATTTTCTATCCTTGAAGAAGAGTCAATTGATGTGAGATTTGCTCGGTTTAACACTATCATAGCTTCACTTAAAGCGCTTGACGAATCTTTCTTCGATAAGAATTTTGTCAGGAAATTTCTTAGAGCACTTCACCTAAAATTGAGAGCAAAAGTCACGCCCATTGAAGAATCTAAAGATCTTTCGATCTTGTCATTGGACGAACTCATCAGGAATCTCAAGGTATACAAGATGGTGATGGAAAAGGACTTTGAGATCATCAAAGGAAAGAAAGAAAAACAAAGATCAATAGCATTAAAAGCTAGAGTTGAATCTAGTGATATTAAAGAGTCCGATAGCGATGACGAAGAGTATGCCATGGTCGTTCGTGACTTCAAGAAATTTTTCAAAAGACGAGGAAGATTTGTGAAGCAACCATTCGACAACAAGAAGGCACCTCGAAAGCGCTTTCACATCAAGGAAACCGAAGAAGAAAGAAAATGCTTCCAATGTGGTGATCCGAATCACTTCATTGGTAATTGTCTAAAGTCAAAGCCAAAGACACAAAGAGCTTTCGTGTGTGGAGCGTGAAGTGCAAGTGATGATGAAAGAGGCGACTCTTAAAAGGAAGAGCTAACATTTATAGCACATGAAACCAATAAAGTACATTCCAACTCATCTTATTATTCCTCTTCATTAGATGATGACAACTTGAAAATTAAATATAGCAAAATGTGTGAATTAAGTCTTAAAATCATAAACAAGAAAAAACTTTTGAAAACCAAAAATGAAAGTTTAGACAACGAAGTTTATGAATTAAAGGAAAAATTACAAAGATTAGAACGAGAAAAATTATCTAAAGATATATGTGAAACATGTCAAGATCTCACTCTCGAGGTTGAAAAACTTCTAACCAATCAAGAGGCGTTAATCAAACAAAACTCAAAATTTTTAAAGTTTAATAAAAACCCACATTTCATCGATTAAAGTTAAGTTTTAAAAGAGATAGCAAAGACAAAATAGGGTTGGGGTTTGAGAAGATATACCTTCTAGCTCGAAAACACCACCACAAAACAACTCGACAAACGTTTCAATCAAAACTGTCACAGACAGTGTCGGACCCCGTCGTACCCCTTTGTACAAGGGTCTGACACCCTGCAAAGGGGGTGTAGGTTTGAAAGAGGAACAGAAATGAAATCGTGCCGAATTTGTGGTAGTGTCTCCTAAACCAAAACAATTTAATCCAGAAAGATATAATACAAACATTAGAAACCTGGAAAGGAACATTAGAGATAGAAATGTACAAACTTGACCATGACCATCTTATCTCAAACACCCTTTCCAAAAAGTAACCAAGAAATACAAGGAAGATATAGTCAAGCTCCAATCAACAATGTAAAATTTGGTGCCATGGGATGTATTTGGCAACACTCCAATCGGAATTGCCATCAGAAGTATGTTTAATCCAAACGGACTCATGAGACGATAGGGACCAAACATTTATGTAACGACCCACTGTGACAAGGAAGGCGTTATGTCATAATTATGGCGTTTCATCAAAGCATACAAGGTATAATAAACATAAATGACCAATAGGAAAGCTGGAATCAAACATCGGCTCCCAAACATAAGCTCAACATGCAGAAAGTAAATGAAGTAGAAAAGGACTAAACATTGTCCAACCAAGCATAAGTATTTAAAATGCAAAAAGGAAAAGAAGTCTAAGGTAGCTTCCATCATATGCACGTACTCTCAAATGCTCAAGTATGTCCTTGGGTACCTGCCGTATGGGACATGTAAAGAAAATACGGCTGAGCAATACGCTCAGTGAACGGATAATGACATGATAAGAATAACTGAAATATGAATCAAAGATATGAAATGCAGCGGAATATGTATATGTCCTAGAAAACCTAGAAAATGAGTGATAATAAAAGGAATATTTGAAAAGTCTTAAGTTTTATGCATGCAATATAATTAAATGCACATGAGCTCATATAAGTCATAACATATTATCAACATGCATAAATACATACAGAGGTGACCTCGTCATGCTATTAGAGTGGTGACCTCTAATAATGTAAGTCTGGGTGGAAGGATGAGTTCCAATGTGATGGATTGTAAAGCACACACTAAATCAATCACCCTGTACGTGTAAACCTGAAACTAAGATGCACCCATACGCCCCACATAATAATAATAATAATAATAATAATGGCCAACATGAACCTAGAGGGACGCCGCGAGAATAATTATGATAAGCTTGTTTAATAATCATATAATATAAGCCGAAGCTTAATGAACATATTCTTATAAGTCATAATTTATTAAGTGATGTAATAATAAATTTTATTTAATAAATAACTTCTATATATCATAATCTTATAAGTAATTATTAATTAATAACGTAGCATGATTTTTAATTGATTATTAATTAATAATAAGTCAGAAATTTTATTTTAATATTACTTTACCTTAAACTTGATAAGTCCGTTTTATAATTTAAAGCAATAACTAAATTAATTAAGCCATGATTACTAATATAATTAATTTAATAAGTTAAGTCTTAAATAAGTTAAATTAATTAAGCCATGATTATTTACACCAATAATTAAATAAGCTAATTATTTTAAAGTCCAAAATCAATTTAGCCAAAATAATAAACCAAACACCCTTTGGTGTGTTTCGGTTTAGCCGAGCCCCAAAACCAAGCCCACCGAAACCATGAGGTCTCGGTTGCACGAATCACACAACACCACCCACCACCGGCTGTGGCTTTGCCACTATTTTTTCCCACTGCCCAGCCAAAACCCCCACCGACTGTACCTTTTTCCCACCGAGACCAAGTCTCGGTTGCCACTGCGTGGCTTGTTTGTGGCCCCTGTTTGGGGTTGCGGTTGACAAAGGAAACCAGCCACCGAGCCAATTGTGGTTGTGGCTGCTTGGCTAAAAATCCCACCGAGAGCACCTCAAAGAGGTTCTCAGTTTCCGTGACCTACAATCCAAACCCCGATTCATATCTTGGTTTAATTATAATCATACATGTTTCCATACATTTATTTAAATTAAATTCGTGATTCAAAGAATAATAATAAAAGAAAAATAAGATTGGTGATTACCGAATGTATTTAGACCAAGGATGAACGGCCACTAGCAATACCCGAAATAACCAAAGATCGAAATGATTTTCCCTCTCCCTTTTTCTCTTTTTCTGTCGGTGGCTACACCAACCCTAGTTTTTATTTTTTTGTAACTTGTAAAAAATGAAAGTAAAACCCCTGTGTTTGATAATTTAATAACGGGTCATGCCTTTGAGCCCCTTTTTCTTTCTTTTACAAACCGGCGGCCACCCCTTTTATTTCGTGTTTTTATTGAATTCCCGTGTATCGTAAATTCGTAATTTAATTTTGTGTTAAGTCTTGTCATGTATTATTTATTATATGTAAATACTTGTCGTTATTCATTTAATATACGTAATACTTGTCGTGAATTAATTAATATTAAAGTTTTAATTAATTGGTATTTTCATGCGGGTTTTACAACTGTTCCCCTCTAAAAGAATAATTCGTCATCAAATTAGAAAAACGATAAGGCTGAAAAGAGCATACCCGGATCATGGGAGGAAATGAGGATAAGAAGTCCGGATAGACTCCTCCGTTTCCCAAGTGGCTTCCCGCTCGGAATGGTTCCTCCAAAGGATCTTGACAACTAGAATAGTCTTTCTCCTCATGACCCGATCTTGAAGATCTAGAATGGCTCCAGGTTCCTCGACGTAAGATAGATCCTTACGAATCTGATCGAGTGGATACGTGACGACGTGCAGATGATGATAATTGTAGCCTCGGAGTAAAGATACGTGAAACATATTGTGAACATGCGATAACTGAGGAGGTAATGCCAAACGATACGATACCTCACTGGCACGATCGAGGATCTCGAACGGTCCAGTGAAATGGGGACTAAGTTTTCCCTTAATACCAAAACGTCTGACTCCACGTGCTGGTGATACTTTCAAGAAAACATGATCACCAGGCTGGACTTCTAATGATCTGTGATGTTTGTCAGCATAACTCTTTCGACGAGCACGAGTTTCCTTAAGCTTCTCCTTGGAAATGGCGACCTTCTCGTTGGTCACCTCAATCATCTCCGGACCCTCAATGATACGTTCACCAACCTGATCCTAGCTGATCGGTGCACGACATTTCCTGCCATACAACATCTCGAAGGGATCACACTTGATACTTGCATGCCAACTATTGTTGTAATCAAACTCAACCAAGCATATGTAGCCATCCCAATTTCTTGTCCACTCTAACACATAAGAACGTAACATGTCTTCCAAAGTCTGAATCGTACGTTCAGATTGACCGTCGGTCTGATGATGGAAAGCTGTGCTAAGCTTGAGCCTGGTTCCCCAAGCTTTCTGCAAACCTCTCCAGAAACGAGACGTAAATCGTGGATCTCTATCTGATATGATATCTGATGGAGTTCCGTGTAATCGCACGATCTCCTACTGGAATATTTATGCCAATCTACTAACTGAGTAATCCTTGCAGATCGGAAGGAAATGTGCAGACTTGGTAGAACGATCGACAATGACCCAGATAGCATCATGCTTCATTTGAATCCGTGGTAGTCCGGTAACAAAATCCATGGAGATCTTGTCCCACTTCCATTCATGAATTTCTAATGGTTGTAGTAAACCACTAGCACGCTGATGTTCTATCTTAACCTGTTGGCAGGTTAGACATTTAGAAATGAAAGTAGCCACATCTTGTTTCATACCGCTCCACCAAAAATGTTGTTTGAGATCATGATACATTTTGGTAGAACCCAGATGAATAGAAAATGGTGAACTATGAACCTCAGTCAACAAGGCTTCTCTTAGAATAGGATCCTTTGGAACACATAATTTAGTACCCTGCCATATAATGCCATCGTCATCAATACGGAATTTAGTCTGATGATCAATGTTCTGAACAATCGCCCATATCTCACCGTCATCCTTCTGAGCTGCCCTAATCCGAGAAATTAAGTCCGGCTCGACTCTCAGATTAGCTCAGAAACCATTCTACCCACGTACAAAAAGCTCAATCTCTAGACGCTCAAGATCACGAATAATTTCTTCCTCTACCTTGATGACAACAATCATGCCTGGTTTTCTGCTTAAAGTGTCAGCCACCACATTAGCTTTACCTGGATGGTACTAAATGTTGGTGTCATAATCCTTCAGCAATTCCAACCAACGTCTCTGTCTCATATTTAACTCTCGCTGAGTGAAGATGTATTTAAGGCTCTTATGGTCGGTGAAGATGTCACACGACTCGCCATAAAGATAGTGCCTCCAAATCTTGAGAGTGAATACAACTGGTGTTAATTCCAGATCATGAGTAGGGTAATTTTATTCATAGGGCTTTAGCTGCCGTGACGTATAAGCAATTACCTTCCCGTGCCGCATGAGTACACAACCAAGAATTTTTCCCGAAGCATCGATGTAAATCTGAAATCCACCTGTTCCAGATGGGAGAGTAAGAATAGGTGCAAAAACCAAATGCTGCTTAAGTTCTTCAAAGCTCTTCTCTCGCTCATCATTCTAGACAAATTTCTCACCCTTACGCATCAGCTTAGTCAAAGGTAAGGCCAACCATGAGAATTTTTCCACAAACCTGCGGTAATAGCTAGCTAATCCTAGAAAACTTCGTACTTTAGTTGCAGACGTTGGTCTTGGCCATTTTGTGATAGGCTCAACCTTCGCAGGATCCATGGTAATCCCTTTTGCTGAAACAACATGGCCCAAAAATGTCACCTTACTTAACCAGAATTCACACTTGGAAAATTTCACATACAATTTCTCATGTCGAAGAATCTGCAGTACCGTGCGAAAATGATCCTCGTGTTCTTCCTTAGACATCGAGAAGATCATAATGTCATCGATGAATACAATGACGAATTTGTACAAGAATTCATGGAAAACTCGATTCATCAATTCCATGAATACAAATGGAGCATTCGTGAGACCAAAAAGCATAACCACGAATTCATAGTGACCATAACGTGTGCGAAAAGCAGTCTTAGAAATGTCCTGCTCTTTCACCCGCAACTGATGGTAACCTGATCGTAGATCAATCTTAGAAATGTGCTTAGCACCCTGCAGTTGATCAAACAAATCATCGATACGTGGGAGGAGATAACGATTTCGGATCGTGATCTTGTTCAGCTCACGGTAGTCGATACACAATCTCATGCTACCATCCTTCTTCTTAACAAACAGAACCGGTGCATCCCATGGTGATACACTCGGGCAAATAAAACCTCGCTCTAGTAACTCTTGCAACTGATCTTTCAACTCCTTTAACTCAATGGAAGTCATGCGATAAGGAGCTTTGGAGACAGGTTCTGCTCCCGGAAGAAGCTCAATGCTAAATCCACTTCGCGGATAGGAGGTATACCCGGAATCGCTTCTAGAAATACGTCAGTATACTTTGAAACAATCGGATGGATAGAAGGAACCTCAGCGGTCGTGTCATGAATGGTAGCTAGAAAACCTTCGCAACCATGAGATAACAACGCACGTGCTTGTAAGGCAGAAATTATCTGCACAGATTTTCCTGGTAGGAACCCATTAGGAATGTATTCAGGATCCTGCATATCGAATATGAACTGAAATGAATGGCAATCAATTGTAGTGTGATGTGCTGCTAACCAGTCCATACCCAGAATCAAATCGAACTCGCAAATGTCTAATAGAAGTGCGTTTATAGGACGAATTTTTTCATCAAACTCTAAAGGAAAATCTCTATTCACATGGGTAATGCGAACAGAGTCTCTCATGAGCGTGGATATACTTAACACGTTATCAAGTAGTGTAGGTGTCTTATCAATACGAGCAGCAAATGCGGTAGATATTACTGAGTGGGTCACACCCGTATCAAACAGAATGCATGCAACATGTCCAAACATAAATAGTATGCCAGTAATGGTACCTGGTGCCTTGTTGGCCTGGTCCCAAGTAGTGGTAAAAACACGACCGGATGCAGCTGGCATCTGAGGGGCATGTCCCGATTCAGTCTCCCCCTTCTTGCAGTCCTTCATAAGATGACAAGCCTGTCCACACTTGAAGTAGAAACCAATAGCACGACGACACGGTCTAGGGTGCCTTTGTCCACACGTGGTGCAAATGGGATGGGTATACCCTCCAGAGGGTACCCTGGATAGCTGAGAGCCTGATTCATAGGATATGCGTGAGACATGGTTATTGAGACATAAACATGACTACGCTGAAAATTTAGGTTATAATACCAGATTGAGCTGATCGGTTGGGCTGTTAACCCTTGTAGTCCTGGTTACGCCCATTACCGGAGTTCCTGCTATCATGCTCTAATGTTAGAATTTATGTCACACAGTAGTTTAACATTGAAAAGTTTAATTAGGGACCTGTTGTTGTGGTTGCTAGAGTAGTTGCCATTGCTACGGTAGTTGTCACCACCGCCACGCCTGTCAGATCTGTAAAGGTCATTGTTCTGACCGTGGTTCTTGTAGCTACTCTGCTGAGTGGCCGGCTGGTACCGGTCTTCACCCTTCTTCCTGAAAGATAAAGTTAAATAGAGCATGATATATAATTGAAAAGTACAGATATGAATGAGTTGGTAATGCTTGATGGATGAAGTATACCTCTTTTCTGGTCGCTCCAACTCCTCAAACTCATCCATGTCCTGAAGGATCTCCAAGCTGTGAGCAGCGTCGGAAACTTGGGTAACATCAGTAAATGTCACGCACAGGAGACGGTCCAGAGTCGACTTGCGAAGACCCCAACGGAAATTCTTATCTTGTTCCTCTGCAGTTCCAGCAGCTGCTCCAAGAAAACCAGCCAACCGGAGAAAGCGCTGCATAAACTCAGTACTGGTCTCACCTATCCTCTGGCGTGCGTAGTGATACTTCCTCTTGAGGCGCTCCTGCTAAGCTCGAGGAAAGAACCGAGTGTAGAACAGCTCCTTGAATTGAGTCCAAGTCACCGTGACAAGCCATGTCTCTCCTCCACTGGCTTGCTTGTAGGCCTTCCACTAGGCTAAAGCATCGCCCTCAAACTTAAAGACTGCCAACCTCGCCTTATAGATCTCATCGCAACCCATAGCATCTAATATCTTCTCCATATGAGATATCCAGTTCTCAGCATCGGAAGTAATTACCGCCTTCTCGAATGAACGAGGCTTTTGCTTGTTGAAGCGTTCTAGCCATGTGCGAATCGTGACTGGTGGAGGAGGAGGTGGAGGATTTGCATGAGATGGCTCAACTTGAAACTCTACACGAATCTCATTGCGGATTTGGGGAAGCATAGTCTGCAAAGCTGCCTGAACAGCTGCAGCGAGTTCAGCATTTGCACGTGTGTTAACCATCTGACAATATCAAAGGAAGATAATGATTATACTGTTAGGAACACAAAGAAACATAATGGATACATGAAAGAAATCTAGAAACATTACAATGAAAATCGACAATGATTAGTGTAGACCACTATGGTTCAATCAACACTAGTCAAAACTTCAAGAAACGGAGATAAACATGTGACTTGGTATGGACGACTATGGTTCAACCCATACCAGTCTAAACTTCGAAAGAAAACATGTGACTAAGTATGAACGACTATGGTTCAATCCATACTAGTCAAAACTCAAAAGGAAACAACAATACATGGAATATAATAAACGTCAGTTTAGGAAGATCCTGGGACTACCCACTAGTCACAGGTCAAGTTTTAGAGCCTTCAGGTAGAAACCTTGGCTCTGATACCATAATTATAACGACCCACTTTGACAAGGAGGTCGTTATGTCATAATTATGACGTGTCATCAAAGCATAACAAGGTATAATGTTATAAAACATAAAGGACCAATAGGGAAGCCGGAATCATTCATCGGCTCCCAAACATAAGCTCAACACGCAGAAAGTAAATGAAGTAGAAAAGGACTAATCATTTTCCAACCAAGAATAAGTATTTCAAATGAAAAAAAGAAAAGAAGTCTAAGGTAGCTTCCATCTTATGCAGGTACTCTCAAGTGCTCAAGTATGTCATTGGGTACCTGTCATATGGGACATGGAAAGAAAATACGGATGAGCAATACGCTCAGTGAACGGATAATGACATGATAAGAATAACTGAAATATGAATCAAAGATATGAAATGCAGCGAAATATGTATATGTCTTAGAAAACCTAGAAAATGAGTGAGAGAGATTCGATTTGGGGGAAATGAAGATCGAGCGGTTTAATTTAATAAATTTCACACTTAGTCCCTCTAACACTTTTGGTTATTTGCAACATCAGTCCCTCCGTCTTTTTTTATTCTAAAAGATGGTCATCTTATCAATGGTCAGGACCAGTCCCTTAGTTTATAAGTAAATACAAGTTTCCACTATATCTCACCTATTCATCAAATTTCTTTACCAAATTTTTAATTTTGACTAAATTGAATTCAATTTTTGACTTTTTTAACCAATCACACCGCTCGATTTTGCTTATGTGTCAAAATCAAGTCATTTGAATGGTCCAATTGTTTTCCTACAACTTCCATTTTTCACCAAAATTTCTAAATAATCTAAGGTGTCGTTTGGTTGGGGGACATTGAAGGATATTGGCGAATATTTTAAATATTTACATTTTAATTTACCCCAAATATTGTGTTTGGTAACCAACGAATATATTAAAATTTATTCGAATACCCAAAATGAAGGATATTAGAATTACTCAAAAAGTGAAGAGTTTTAATTTACTTGAAAATTATCTTTTTATAAACTTTTTTTCTAGTTTTTTTATTTATGTTTTTATGTTTATATAAAAATTAATTTCTTGATTTTTACTCTTTTATATAGCAAAAATAAAATTTATATACAAAAATAAATGAAATTTATATAAAAAGTTTTTAAGAAATTTATATAAAAGGTGAAAAATTCGATTTTTACTCATTTAATTAAAAAACTTAAAAAAATTAATAAAATTAATAAAAATTATTTGTTTTTAGTTATATAAACAAGAAAAAAAAATTTACATGAAAAATTTATATACTTTTATATAAATTTTTATAAAATTTGTATAATTTTTTTATAAAATTTACAAAAAATGAAAATTTGATTTTTTACTCTTTTAAATATAAAATTTATATAAAAATATTTATTCGTAAATTTGTTCAACCCAAATTCAAGATTTCAAAATATTATGAATATTTGTCAACTAAAATGTTTTAAATTCTGGAATTTTTAATTTTAAGAAATTTTAATTTATTAGAATTTATAATTTCAAATTTTCAAAATCTTACCAAAAGGAACAAAGATTAGGGTTTCCGGAGTAAAGTGTGTGAAAGTGAAGTATTGAGATAGAAAAAAGATAGGGTTTATATTAAACATACCTTTTTGCATTCATTGTTTGATACTCAATTTGTTTTTCCCGATAATAACAAAGATTAGGGTTTCCGGAGTAAAGTGTGTGTGTGTGTGTGAAAGTGAAGTATTGAGATGAAGGAATTGAACGTGGTGGTATTTTGTGATACACAACGGTATACTTGTTCGGATCTCAAACCCTAATATGAACAGTAGGGTTATGAAGAAACAGACTTGGAAAAAATAGGTGAGGTGGCTGGCATGTAGGTAACTTATAAAAAGAAAGGAAAAATAGTGATATTTGGCAATCCAACCAGTTGATGGGGGGTTTTATGGGATCTACTCGAGATCCAAACAAAAGATAGGTGCTTTACATCATTATGATTAAAACTTCTATTCGCCTTATGTATGAACTTAACCGCATTTGTCCTGTTTGATTTATTTCTTGGATAACTGCCATTTGATTTTCTCATTGCCAAGTAGTTGCTTATAACATGTCCACCTGTGTTTGGTTGAGTGATCAACAAATCTACACGATACTGGTAATCTCGCTATATATGACTAGGTTCACTTGTGCTTAACATTAAGAGTCCGGTTATTTAAGATACCTTGTATCCTTTGGATACAAGGGGACAAATCTGGACCGTCCATCTCATCTCATCCAACAACTCATATTAAAAACAAAAAAAAAAGCGGAGGGGTAGTTTCGTCATTTTACCCCTCCCACTAACACCACCTACCACTCTCACAAATCTGGGATCGATTTCTTCTTCTTCTTCTCTTTAAAACACACATAAACACACACACACACACACACACACACACACATATTTACATCTTAATTTATCAACACAAACATCAAATCCATCGATCATCACCATCACAAATCGATCATCCTCTTCATAAATAAGGTAAAGTTCATTCGATCTGTTTCGATTCATCTTTTTTAGCTTATTCGATCTGAATAAGCTTATAACTCATCTTATTTTTTATAGCTTATTTGATAAGTTACATGAATTTAACATGTCAAATGATAAGGTAACTTGATGCTTAATGTGAATAAGCTTATTGATAATCATCACCTTTATTATGATGAATTATAAGCTAACTTATTAGCTTATTTTCATGAATTATAAGGTTTTTTAGCTTAATCTCGCTGAACATATTTAGTGTAACCTGTTTGTGAAGTATCATATATGATATACTATATCATATATGATATAAGCTAAAATATCATATATGATGAGATATATCATATATGATAATGTGGTTGAAAATTGAGTTAACTCTTTTTTTAATGGATTAATCTGGCTGAAAATATTTAGTATGACTTGCTAATGAAGTATCATATATGATATGCTATATCATATATGATATAAGCTAAATATCATATATGATCAAATATATCATATATGATTATGTGCTTGAAAATTGAATTAAATCTTCTTTTTTGTGTAGAGAAGGTTGTTTACAAGGCGTGTTGAACATTACAAGCATCCAAAAGGCCAAGAAGCTTAATGAATAAGCTCGTGAATTTTTCTTTTACGTTTATTGTTTGTTTTTTCTTGTAATCTCCTAATGGAGTTTTGAAGTATATGGACGATTTTGTAATCAATTGGTATCTCGTACAACATCTTGTTAATATGATTTAACTTTCTTGGTATTATGTCATGGTGGTTTTTATAAATTAAGTCATACGGAGTATATGATCATGCACTATCATATATGACACTCAAGAAAAACTTGGATTTATTAAATAAAGAATCTGATGAATTCATGATTACAACAAAGAGTATGCACAATTAATAATCAAACACTTGTTCATAACATAAAAATGTACTTTTGAACAGAATCATATATGATAATTCAAACCGAACGTAACCTAATGTAAAATCATATATGATATACCTCTGATATCATATATGATAACAATTTATACAAAATCAAAAAAATGGAAAAAAAACAGATTATCAGATGATGAATTCATGAACAACGCCTACTCCGTCTTGATCCTTAAAACATATCCATGCACATCCTCTTGTTATAATCAACATCCCTCTCTGCTTTGCTCCAAAGCTGCCAATCGCACCATCTCTGTCTGACTGCATTTATAAAAGATAAAAAGAACATATTATGCAACATTTTAACACCAAAATAAATTACTCATATATATGATAGAAGACAAGTTTCAAGAGTTTATATTGATTTTCTAAAAAATACTCATACAGAATCTGTTTTTTCCTATGGTTTATTTGATATATCATATATGATAGTTATATCATATATGATATATCATCAGTTATCATATATGATATATCTATCATATATGAAAAGTGGTGATATATCATATATGATATATATATATCATACATGATATATCAAGCTTATTGCAGCCTACATCAGCAAACTTAATCCAACTTACATAAAATACCTTACGATTTGTCAACCTAAGCTAATAAGCTAGCTTATTCATAACTCTCGTGTAATTTGTAAGCTTATTCACATAACTCCTATCTAATTCTCAAGATTATTTATAACTCTCATCTAGTTAAAAATCTTATTCAAACAAATAAGCTTATTCACATAAATCACCTAATTAAAAGCTAATTAGAATAAATTGATCAAAATAAGAACTATCAATCGGCATATTTCGTTCAACAAAGCTAATGAAAATAAACTAATAAGCTTATTCAAAATCAAATAAGCTAAAAAAAATAAGCATAGATTATAAGAATACAAACCTGATATGAATTCATGTTAAGTTCGATCTAATTAATCGATTGTGATGGATTCATGATGATGTTGTGATTGTTCGCTTCAAATTTTAGAGAGAGAAAGTAGATCGGGGTAGAGAGAGAAGTGAAAGAACGGGTGTGTGTTTTTATGAGAAAGAAAGGAGAAAGTTGTGTAAATTGGGGATTTAATCTCAGCCCTTGAATAAGATGGAGATGGATGGTGGGGATGAGTCCCCTTGTATCCTAGAAAAACTTTGGTATCCAAAAGAACTTAAATCATATTGCTGATATATTACTTTTTATCTTACTTTTCCGTTCATGCACACTGCTAATAAATATCACAAAACACAGGCCTTTGAGGAATATATAAACCTTAGTACATACATATTAAATCAAATCACACCTCTCCCTATACTTTCCTTTATTACAACTTTTTACATCTTTAAACAATAGTATAATATCGCCACATAACGAGTACAGGGTGCATTCTTTTACAATATCTGGAGTTGTGCGCAGCAGAATACAACATCATAACGAACGTAACACCTTTTTCATTTACTAATCATATCCTTGATCAAAGTAGTATATCAGTATCTTGGCGTTAGTTGATATGATGATCTACTGATATCTTCCTTTTTTCAACATGATTTGGAGCTCAACTGTAACCTGTCATAAATGTTTAATAAAATTTTCACATGTCGAAATATTTAAGCAATGCAATCAAGGTAATTTCAGTGCTTACCCTAGTTTCATGGTTTCTGCCGGAAATATGCTCTTTGGTGTTTCTGGCTGGCTTAGCTGGAGACATATGGGTGCATGCAACTCGACAATACTACGATGCATGTGGGTAGTAGGAGTTCTGGCGTATAGCTGAGGAAAAGATTATCAAAGGTCAGTGATGATAACAGATCAGTTACCTAGACTTTGAAAGATTGTCTAGATAGATGTATACCTTCTTCTGCAGCACTACGTTTTCTTGAGCCAGGAGATTTATTTGCTTATGCAATTCTTTATTTTCTTGACTAACAAGACTCCCCTGCAACGGTATCAATCAGAACATGTTTCATGCATAATCTAAGGACTACCTTTGTTGCTATTATATTATACCTTGCGGTGTAGTTCTTGTATTTCTTCAGTTATAACCCGTTCCTGTAGAATGAAATAAGTGTGCTTAGAATCACAATCACAACAATATATTATTATGTTAGTTTTGTTTGGGTCTTAACCTTGTAGTTATGAGCACATTATAGTGTGGTTGTTGTCCAAGTCTAAAACAGTCATTTATACGTATAAGTGATTATAGAAATTTTTTATTTCCAATTTTTATCTCGTTACAATAAAATTATTTTTTTGTTGGTGACGAGAATATGTGAAGTGGCGGAATAAAAACCCAACCTTCTTTATCCTCACTTCTTTTAGACTCATTTCCAGTTTGGCTTCCAGCTTGTGCAGATCATTGGCATTCATACCAGTAAGTTCTTCTCCCAGCAGCTGCCTGCAAGAATAATGTCACTCGTGAAGAAGATATATCTATTATAATCAAAGGTCCTTCCGGTTTACTCTTAGTTTTATTGATAACATATTACATAATTTAATTAAATAAGACAAAATAAGAAAATGAGAAGCTGAATTCAGATCAACGACGCGGATCCTAATTGTCCCTTAAACAGTTAAGTTTCTGAAACTTCGTATCATTCATAACCTGCTAACATGATCCACATGTGCCCATATGTTTTAAATCTCTCAAGTCTCTTTATCATGTGTAAGGTTCTCTTTTTGGGATCTTTCTGTACCTTAACTTCATTGCTAATTAGAGTTGCCTTAATAGTATCCTAACTATTGTAAACGATAGATTGTCACTCTTTCAATAATATCACGATTTAGATATTCCTTTTTAGTATACTGTTTTGTTCTGCTTTGGGGTGGCCATCAGGGGGTTGAAAAGAGTCATGCAGATACCTCACTAGGTATACATCTAGCTTGTGGGTGGCCAGGGAAAGGGTCGGGAACGGTCATGGGAATACTCCAGTTAGGTCGCGGGATGAAGGCCTCATCCTTTACCCGTATATATCAGTACACATTAATGATAGTGGAAGCTTTCCATACACAATTTATATAATCTTTAGTAACTGTAACTGAATAGACGCTACAGGATGATTACTCACAAGCCAGGACTGCGAAATTTCTCATAAACAAAGGTGGAAAACTTTCTATTAGTATTTATCATACATGGCATTGTACAAGAAAGTAGAAATAAAATGCATAAAGAAAAACTATAATCAGTAATATAAACATAGAAATTTTTCAATTCTGACTGAATGGCTCTTAACTTCTGTGGGTCATGCATATATTGTTTTTGCCTTCTCAAAAAATATCCCATCATATTATTCTGGTATATCTGTTTTGTTTTAACATCATAAATTCATAATGCCAATGTACGGAACTAATTTGAGATAAGGCCTTGTTGGATAATTTAATCCATTAATCTTAGTTTATGTATTGTATGTAAATAAGGGCTGCAGGCCCAGACCCGATTATTAGTTAGGTTAAACAGTTAGAACGGTTATAAAGTGAATAGGCATGTCGTATGGTTTAGACAGAACCATCACACCCCTTCACCAAAATCATACCGATTCATTCTGTATATATAGGTTTAGGATTCTGTAAACAAAAATCAACCCATTTGTTATAATATATCAGTTTATTTAGGGTTCATTCCCCTTATTCAATCTCTTGTTCATCCCCTATTTATTTTCTGCCCTATTTATCCGAACATGATGTGGAGTTTTGCTTGATCCCTTCGCTCTGATACCAATGTTAACAGGTCCAGACTCGGGGGAGATTCCAGGAACGAATGATCAAACAAAACAATCATGAGAAGTCAGGACCGAAAATTTGAAACGAAGATGGCGGCACTAACCCTGCTGGAATTCGGTGCAAACAGAAACCGAAAAGCCATGAAGAAATCAACACCAGACGAATCAAAATTATTTTCTGAAGACATCAAGGAACAAGAAGAATCAAAGATTAACAGATTAGGGGGGAATATGTTGGATGATAATCCATTAATCTTAGTTTTAGTCTGTAAAAATTGTAGTATGGGTCAAAAGCCCATAACTGACCCATTAGATTAGCAGTTAGGTTAGAACGGTTATGTATAAAGGATACGAATGTTGGTGAAAAGTAATCATCACGTCCCTTCATATAAACATACCGATCAATTAGTATTTATACATAGGATTCTATATATTGTAAACCAACCCATTCGTTATAATATATCAGTTTATTTAGGGTGTTTCTTTGTTCCTGTTTATTCGCATGATCTATCATGATGCTCGTTTGATCATTGTAATTCTCAACATGGTATCAGAGCGGAGGGATCAAACGACACAACAATTCATGATCAAGATCATAAGGACGAAGCAGAAAGAAAAAAAGAAGATGCCGAGTTGGAAGAATGTTTGAAATCTTTGCAGATTCAGTTTTTGAATGTGCTAACCCCACCATGACGGAGTTAACCCGCTTGAAATCATGATCAAACAAAAGAATCATGAGAAGTCAAGACCGAAAATTTGAAACGAAGATGGCGGCACTAACCCTGCTGGAATTCGGTGCAAACAGAAACCGAAAAGCCATGAAGAAATCAACACCAGACGAATCAAACTTATTTTCTGAAGACATCAAGGAACAAGAAGAATAAAAGATTAACAGATTAGGGGGGAATATGTTGGATGATAATCCATTAATCTTAGTTTTAGTCTATAAAAATTGTAGTATGGGTCAAAAGCCCATAACTGACCCATTAGATTAGCAGTTAGGTTAGAACGGTTATGTATAAAGGATACGAATGTTGGTGAAAAGTAACCATCACGTCCCTTCATATAAACATACCGATTCAGTTAGTATTTATACATAGGATTCTGTATATTGTAAACCAACCCATTCGTTATAATATATCAGTTTATTTAGGGTTCATCCCCCATGTTTCTTTGTTCCTGTTTATTCGCATGATCTAATCAAAGGTTCCTACTGAAGGGAAGCCACTGTCTAATCAACCCATTTGTTATAATATATCAGTTTATTTAGGGTTCATTCCCCTATTCAATCTCTTGTTCATCCCCTATATATTTTCTGCCCTATTTATCCGAATATGATGATTGTTTTGTTTGATCATTCGTTCCTGGAATCTCCCCGAGTCTGGACCTGTTAACATTGGTATGTTGGATAATTTAATCCATTAATCTTAGTTTATGTATTGTATGTAAATAAGGGCTGCAGGCCCAGACCCGATTATTAGTTAGGTTAAACAGTTAGAACAGTTATAAAGTGAAAAGGCATGTCGTATGGTTTAGACAGAACCATCACACCCCTTCACCAAAATCATACCGATTCATTCTGTATATATAGGTTTAGGATTCTGTAAACAAAAATCAACCCATTTTTTATAATATATCAGTTTATTTAGGGTTCATTCCCCTTATTCAATCTCTTGTTCATCCCCTATTTATTTTCTGCCCTATTTATCCGAATATGATGATTGTTTTGTTTGATCATTCGTTCCTGGAATCTCCCCGAGTCTGGACCTGTTAACATTGGTATCAGAGCGAAGGGATCAAGCAAAACTCCACATCATGATTCATCATCAATCGATTCCACTGTCTAATCAAAGGTTCCCACTGAAGGGAAGCCGGCATGATCAATTAGTGATCAAGAAACCCCGCCTAGAAAAAAGACAGCATAACGAAGGAAGGGATTAGGCAGTCAGAATGAAAAAAAAATACATGGCTATTTTTGGCAAATGAAGAACACTTTGGCTTCGTAAGAATTCAAAGGAGAATGGTCAGTTTTATTGTTTTTATCAAGAATTTTATTAGTATACAGTTTGGCCATGATTTGGTGTGATTGCAAAAGAATTTGGATATACGAGAACGTATGAAGAAAAAATCAGAAAATGCTACAAGATTATTCAGAGGTTTTCATAAGAAGGCGTGGGTTCCTACTATGAAAGTAGAAGAAGACGAAGATCTTGGAACTTACCCAACGAACCGAGGTGAGTACGCTTACCCAACGAACCGAGGTGAAGCACGCAGACCCAACGGCCAGTCACAAAGAAAAGGAAACCATGGAGCATTTTTGTACATCAATCAATAAACAGACTGCATAATATGGAAATGGCCGCCAAGGGGCAGACGCCCTGCCAGCCATGACGATTCAAGCATAGGGAAGAAGATATCGAGATTGAAGACACAAAGATTAACAGATTAGGGGGGAATATCAATCGATTCCACTGTCTAATCAAAGGTTCCCACTGAAGGGAAGCCGGCATGATCAATTAGTGATCAGGAAACCCCGCCTAGAAAAAAGGCAGCATAAAGAAGGAAGGGATTAGGCAGTCAGAATAGCAGGAAAGAAAGAAAAGGCAGAAAGATAGAAAAAAGATCAGAAGAAAAAAAATACATGGCTATTTTTGGCAAATGAAGAACACTTTTGCTTCGTAAGAATTCAAAGGAGAATGGTCAGTTTTATTGTTTTTATCAAGAATTTTATTAGTATACAGTTTGGCCATGATTTGGTGTGATTGCAAAAGAATTTGGATATACGAGAACGTATGAAGAAAAAAATCAGAAAATGCTACAAGATTATTCAGAGGTTTTCATAAGACGGTGTGGGTTTCTACTATGAAAGTAGAAGAAGACGAAGATCTTGGAACTTACCCAACGAACCGAGGTGAGTACGCTTACCCAACGAACCGAGGTGAAGCACGCAGACCCAACGGCCAGTCACAAAGAAAAGGAAACCATGGACCATTTTTTGGACATCAATCAATAAACAGACTGCATAATATGGAAATGGCCGCCAAGGGGCAGACGCCCTGCCAGCCATGACGATTCAAGCATAGGGAAGAAGATATCGAGATTGAAGACACAAAGATTAACAGATTAGGGGGGAATATGTTGGATAATTTAATCCATTAATCTTAGTTTATGTATTGTATGTAAATAAGGGCTGCAGGCCCAGACCCGATTATTAGTTAGGTTAAACAGTTAGAACGGTTATAAAGTGAAAAGGCATGTCGTATGGTTTAGACAACCATCACACCCCTTCACCAAAATCATACCGATTCATTCTGTATATATAGGTTTAGGATTCTGTAAACAAAAATCAACCCATTTGTTATAATATATCAGTTTATTTAGGGTTCATTCCCCTTATTCAATCTCTTGTTCATCCCCTATTTATTTTCTGCCCTATTTATCCGAATATGATGATTGTTTTGTTTGATCATTCGTTCCTGGAATCTCCCCGAGTCTGGACCTGTTAACAGGCCTTGAATTAGAAGATATGTCTGATTTAACCTATGTTTGGATATATATTTAGTAAGTATTTATTGTATATATTACAAAAAACATGGTGGGAAAAACATAATTGATGTGACTATTGTATGATGCTGACTAACTGATTTAGTCAAATAACAATGGTATGGATAGTGAATGTAGTTGAAAATTCAGATTCTTGAGGTTTGTTTGATGTTTCTGATGCACCACCATTCCACTCATTTTTCTTGACCAGCATTCTTGCAGTGAAAACCGCTGATCATAGACTACCTTTTGATTTCTTCCTATGTCCGAGGTTATATATCTGGCTGGTCCTAAGGACTTCGATATGAAATTATTTTTCAGTGGTCCTTTTTCCTTTACTCCTGCTGACAATTTATTGTTTTGTCTGGTTAGAGCTGTCATGTATAATCATATTGACTCGACTGTGTTACGAGAGGAGGAGTTTGAGTTTTTTGTGGTTCTGGTAGGAGACTTGTCAACAAACCGGAAATGTATAGTTCATATTGCGGTAGTAACAGGACACAAACTACTTGATAACGTTGGTTTGGAGTTGAAGCAAACACGGTCAACTTCATCTTGGATTGTTGTTTTTCTATCTCAACATCAACTTATAAGCAGGACACAGACTACTTGTCTACTTGGCTCTATTATAAAAAGGGTTTGCTTCTTATACGAACGCTAATGTTTTGGATATTGATATTATTTGTTTCTGTATGAACTTCATGGTAGATGATATTCTATATGAAGGTTGCAGACATAGGTAATCGTACTAGTCTTTTGGGTAAGTGCAGTGTGTGTTGATAATTATTTTATACCACATTGATCTATTTGCTATATTGTTTTGCTGAAATCTTCTGAATTTCCATTTTAATTACATTAAAAACACTTTTTCACTTCCAAAGAACACTTTATAGCTTTGTGGAGGCCAGTAATTTATGATCTTGGCTAGGAATCCTTTTCACCCCTGGATTCTTATGGGTTTACCTAGTACCTACTTTTTCTCTTCTGGCATACTCTAGGAGAAACATTTACACTTAAGCAACCTATAAAGCTACCATACGTGTTTCTGATTCTAGATGGGGACTCAGAAACCTTCTGATGTTTCAAGCTTGATGTATATATTGCCAACGAACAAAAAAGCAAAATTGTGTTTGCAAACCTGTGGTAGACATGCAAACTAGGAAGCGTTATTCTCTAGCCATCATATGATGCTTAATTCAACTTAACTTATGTAGACAATACACATGAGAAGATGATGGCTTTTCAGGAAATGACCCTGTAGAATGTCTTGTTTCTGAGAAAGATTGTGTACGTTGAAGATTTGCGTGCTCTTTGAAGCTTAAAAATATGGATCTCAACTACCTTACTCTTTTTGTCCCAAAATAAGTGTCCACTTTTAATATACAACCAAACAAAGGAAGCTTACAATGGTATATCGGAAATCATATCGCTGAAGAGGGTTTCCTAGAACCATATGCATTTTCATAGTGGACATATTCTATGGGAAGGAAGGAGTATAGTTTGACATTTAGTCTAGTGGTTAAACTCCATCCTATGGCATTCTGACTGGCTATACTCATCACTGGCCTCTAGATAATCATGCTATCAGGAAGAAATGTCTTAATGCTCTTCATTAGGTGGTTTGTATTGCTTAGCCTTATTGTTTTGTGGTTTAACAGAAGGCTTCGACGGTTTTTATGAAAAAGCTTGTTAGGTTTGGGTTTCTTGCTTTTCTTTTGGGGATATTATTAATTGTTTTAGGAAGAATGAATGACACACAAATTATGCTAGTTAGGATGGTAATATAATTATCAGGTTTACTTATAGGGGTTAATCGGAACATAAAATTGACGTTCAAGGAGATTCAGATGTTTAATTCAGCCTAAAGTACTTGCTACTTATTGGGAAGTCTATATCTTGAAATGGGATGTTTTAGAAGTTAGTTGAAGTACGCCCTTTATATTTTGGTTTGGTTTTCATAAAATTTGGATAATAGAGCCTCCAATGATCTTGATGTAAAGGATGGTTCAGATAATGCTGAACTCCTTGATGATCAAAAAAAATTTAAAGGTGGCAGATTGAATTAAGATGGACTGGTCCACTTTCTCTTAAGAAAAGACATTACTTGATCGTGCATGTCTTTGTTGTGTGTTCACGTTCAGGTGGTCTACCTCGAGTCTTCATATTGATACAAGTAGCATGTTGGGATGTATCAAGAGTCTTCCTTGCAGAGGTATCCATATGCAGTGAGGAACACTGGATTACAAGGTATCTCGGTGTTATCATGGAAGTCATGCTAGCCAATATCGATGAAGTCTCTTGATGGAGTTTGGCTTAATATTTTATGCTGAAGTCGGGAATACATAATCTATACTCTGGTGTATGTCACTTAATCTATATAGCCATACTTATTTATGTCCTTTGTGTATTGAAATATGTGATATATTACTTTTACAATATAAGTAGTATTTGGGAATTCTCAGTATTTATGGTCAAGGGTTTCTAGATATAGATTTGAGCTGGGCATCAGCAGCTAATAATCACATAAACGTCAACATTTAAACCTCCATCTCACAAATCTGAAACAATCTTTGTTTGATATATGTGAAAGTTTCTATGACTCGCAAGGAAAAATCATTAAAATCGTTCTGTCGTGCTCTCAGTTGAGCCCATCTTATCTATCATATAGATAGCCTTACTTCAATTTAGGAAATAAAAACCCAAGGCCTTTGTTCAAGTCTTGTGGGAGGCATTTGTGAGATATATAATGTGAGATAGGTTTGTGAAAAAATGGCGTTCTAAAATCAGTGTAGGAAACAAAAAGAGAGATTAGGGACTTTACCTGTGGCTCTGTTGTAAATACTGAAGCTGTTGCCGCAACTGAACTGCTTCTCCTTGCCAAAACTATTGGTGAAATACAAAATCTTGAACATATAAGTTGTATAAACTAGCATTGCTATACATAGACGAGTAACAATACATGCCAATGAAACATATCTCATAGTTTATGAATGCATGTATTATGAAAGTTCTTTTGTGCTTGTCTACATACAAACTAAACAGGTCAAATGAGGTCATCTTTGATATGAATGTTTACAATTAGCATAGAATTCCATTCAATTTTATGGTGCAGTGAAAATTAAACGGAGTTCAGTAATTACAAAAGTGATAATACTGATCAATTGCATGCTATCTTAATTAAGCTAATAAGGCTAGTAACCTGGCATGTATTATACCTTCTGTATGGAGTTGGAAAAATGAACAAATTTGATCTCTTCCTTGGTAGAGGAAAAACTACACTATTTATATGTTCTGTGGTTACTTGATATTATGTTACAAATATAGCATATATTTCGGCTGAATTTTCTAACCCCAGCTTTACTAAGGATAATAATTTTAGCTGGTTATAAGTTTGTGATATATTTATCGCTGCATTGGTGGTTTACAATTTAAACACATTTTTCGAGTACTATATCTGTATTTGTACTTAGATGGATTATAAGTTTTCTGATTGAGGTTGATATTTGGTAACTACATCCTTGAGATCTATTATCATATTTTGGGTTCTCAAGCTATGAAGGAATCTCATGAACATAGAGATGATATGCAGGATAAATACGCTTAACTTCTTCACTTGTAATCAATTTGAGACAAAAGAATCTTTGGAATTAAGTACTTTTCTGGGGTGTGGAGGGAACTAGGTCTCACATTAGCATTCTTTGGTCCCAGAAGATATCAGTATATTTTTTCATGCAAAGCAAAGAAGGATTTTTGTTAGCATATTGGCTAAAGTTGACATGCTTGCACGAGTCAAGCTTAACTGGTCATCATGGAAGATACTAGGCACTCGTATATATATCGGACCACAAGTGGTGGGACTTATTTTACACCTTTATGTGTGGTGAGCTCTTTCCTCAGTTCCATCTCACGCTGGTTTTTGGCATAATGCTACATGTCTTGGTCTCAAAGTACCCTTAGCAAATTTCTCCCGTATATACCCGATGGTGCTCTTGGGTTACATTTTAATCGAATTCAATGCTTTCTGAATACCCAAATGTGGTTCGAAGGTTCCAGAATGTTTGGGAGTAATCGTATGTCCTGGTCATTACTCGTTGGATAGTCGGATCAATGTTCTTAGCTGCATCATAGGATACTCATACCTTGACGTCACTATGTTTTTTTTTTAATTTGGGTGAGTTTTCCAACAATCATGCTTGCATTAACAATTCTAGCTGAGAACCACTTCTGTGAAGTGTTTTCTCAGTATTGGCATTAACTACCTTTAAGTTAAACTTCTATAATTGTGCATCACATCCGAGTATCCAAAAAGTATTATTCTTGTCCTCCTGTAAGGCATACTAGCCTTGTAAGGGCATACTAGCCTTCAAAACTGACCACAAACTCATGGACTAGTTTATTCCCTTATTGCATTCACTTGATTACATTAGCTATGTAATTAAGTTCTTATCTTACACCATGCCCATTTGGATCAAGTCCAAAGCATTGTCCGGTACTATATAGGCCGCAAAAGTAATGATGCTCGAAATGGTTGTTGTTTATCCAGGTATGTAAATTTTTTCCCTAATACCTCATACCCTCATGTTGCACCATCTTCATTTGTGCACATTGTACATTGATACACAACTATTTAGTTTGTTCTAGCAAGTGGGCATGAGTTGCATTGAGATTGAACTTATGGGTGATGGTTGGGAAATGGTGAATAGGATTAACAGACTATTGCAAGAGTTAGAAGCTTAAGCAAAACACCTAAGATGATTACACTCAATTGGAAATAGTTTAGAGACAGGTATTCTAGGTCTGTAGTAATAAAGTTATTCGGAATGGAACCTTATGTGCACAACACGCTACTCCGTTACTATTAATAGAATTAAAGAACTATTAAATGTTACTCCCCCCGTCCCAAATTATAGTCGCCATTTCCATTTTGGGATGTCCCAAAACAATACTTCTCGTCTCAACCAATCAGAAAAGAGTTTAACGGGCAATGATGAACTCTATATTTTTTTGTCTAGGGACAATACTTTAGGGACAAATAGCCTAGATTATCTCAAATAACACATTGGTTAACAAATTCTATTGTTAATTTACTTCCATGTTAGTATGAATTATATTTGACCACATAGTTATCAACAGTAATCTTCTCCTAATACTATGAATTTAGGGTCATTACCAATTTAAGTTCCCAGCTGATACACGAAATATTAGCAATGAGATAGTTTTTTGAACGATAATTCATGTTCTACATAATTCCAAGCCCTTCTTACCATTGTAGCATTTCTTATTTAACCTGTTTTGTTCTGCTCATCCATGTATTTTGCTTGATAAATGGTCTAGGCAGGAATTTAGGGCTTTCTAATATGCATAAGAACAGTTGAATGTGATACATTCTCTTTTTTATAGAAAGATCAAGGGTTGGCTTAATTTATTTTGATTAGTCATGGATGAGCTAAACTAGAAAAAATCATCTTAATATGTTGTCGTGCAGTGTTATTTGTTGGAAGGTTCATTTTAATTGATGAGTAGGGCCAGAGATTTTAAGAAGGAAAGACTTCGACGGTTTGAGCATAAGCCATACTAAAACACATATTTTGAAATGAATTGTGTTTAGTAAATTTGCAGCTTGCTCTTTCCATCCTCCGCCCCTTCCAAAAGTAGACTAAGCAACAAAAATGCATGACCCGGAGCTGGTAAATGTAACCCCCAACGCAGACTCTCTCTTTGCATCGGACTAAGCATCTGAAGTTATATCTCTTTTAACTCATCTAATCAAGCTTGATACCTTTTAATACTTGCCTCAGGAGAATAGACATGCATTAATGGTACTTGCTATTTTTCTTTCCTTTTTTGAGTGGATCCTACTATCTGCTCTTTGCATCAATTATCTTCAAATTAGCATGTATCAAACCCATGAGAGCTTCTAACCCCAGTCTCCACTTTGAGCAAAATTTATAGCCTCATCATGTCCGCTAGCAAACTTTTTTTGCTGATCGAAGAGTTTCACTAAGTTTCTAACTTATATTTTCCAGAATATAAAGATGTGGTGGCCTATCTGAGTCTTCCCTGAATCTTACGTTAACCTGGAATATTCCTCAGTATGCACATGGTGTAAACTATTTTTCATGATGCAATAAACAGCTCTATTTGTCATTGCAGGTTGATATTACCATTTTGTTGTAGCTCTATCTGTACCCTGGTAAACTGGCACACAATTTCCTCTTCTGATCACCTATTTCGGTATCTGTTCCTACAGGTAAAACGAACTATTTTTTAATGGGATAGTTTTGAGGCTTGACAGTGAACATTCCTCTGGACATCTTTTCTTGTTCAAATTCTGCAAATGTAAACATAGAGGTATTAGCTAAGCCTTAACCGTTGCAAACTGACTGTATATTAGAAAACAGTTTTCAGCTTCTATTCTTACTTTTCACAAGCTCATCCCACCATAATATTACCAAAACAAGATTAGTTATAGTTTCTGGCAATAGAAGGGGGTATATTTTCAGTATCAATACTGTGTTGATTTGAGAATGATATGCCGATTTACCATTGGAACTTTGGTGAAAATCTATGATTTATCAGCTGCTTAGATTTAGCTTTCTCCGACTCCTTATTCGTTATTTCAAGATTTAAGCCAGTTCTTACTGATGACCATTCATTGACAATGACTTTGGTCATTTTCTATTTCCTTCTTAATAGCGTCCACCATCTTCAGTCATCTTTTCCTTTTGTTCTTATAAATCCTGTATGTCATTTAATCAACTTTGGTAATCTGCTTTCCAGGGAGTTGTTTCATCCAAAACTTCGTATGGTTGTACTACTTAGTTTCCCTTTAGCTGGTATTTCTTACATGATCAATGGTGTCTATTGCCACTTAATCCATTTGGATGTCTGTCTAGCTTACTAGTAGACCCTTAATCTGGCAATGCTGACAGCACCATTGATCCATGCATACTCCAAAAATGGTGAAGGGATACAGCATAAGCTAGCTAGGTCTGATAACTAGATTCCCTATGCGGCTATGCCCTACAGATAACTTGTTTAATGCAACTGAAATATTCTGTGTTGTCTCTAAAACACTTCATGAAGCATCAATCTCTGAATTGAAAGCACTAAATATGATCATGTAGGTTTTAGTAGAGTTTGACAGTGAAAACTAGTTTTATACGTTAAAATTTTATACAAACTTGGGTCCAACACGTACAAACTATAGTCGATAATGCTTTTATCAACAAACATGCTGATAACATTCAAGAGAAGTGGAAAACTGGCATTGACAACAACAACAACAAAAAGAGCAAGATCCTTTTGGTTGAGTCTTAATATATAATGTAGATATTCTATGAGTAGTAAACTTCTGTTCTTGGGCAGGCTGATGAAAGAGTAGCTTAATTAGTGGAACTCTACTCTCGAGAGAATTTAATTCGCAGCAGACATGTTGTTCTTATCAGATGGAAATTTTGATACGTATGCGCCTAAAAGAAAAAGGAGGGTTCTGTTCTCTATAATTGTGGTCAGCAATTTTTTTAAGACGGCGGAATCATTATGCTCCACAAATTAATTCTTAGTATTCTCGCTTTACATGCACCAGTAGATATACTTTTTGTATCTACTAGGAAGTAAATACTACTTGTTGTATAGGTTAATAGACTCCCTTCTCAAGTGGGCTGATACGGTTAACTTAAAATCCCCATCAAAAATGTGGTTTGATGTGGTAGTGCAAACTACGGCTTGGGTTATTTGGAGATATAGGAACCGGGTTTGTTTTGACATAAAACCACCCTGAAAAGACACTCTCCTGGAGGATATCAAGGTCTTCTCACACCGTTGGATTGTAAATAGGAATAGATCTTTAACGCCTAAATGGCTTGTTTGGATTTATGATCCAATAACTTCTTGTAACACTATTTTGTAGCCCTTTCTTCTAGTTTCTTGCTAGTTTAATAAAATTGTTATTAAAAACAAAAACTACTAGTTGTATAGGTAAACCATATACTTTAAGAAAATGTGACACGCATGTATAAATCAGACTGATTGTTTTCATAAGCAGTGTCACGAGTTCCTATAGAAATGACTGAAATAATTTTCCCATGATATGATTATCTCATATCCTAGCAGACAATGGACCCATCTTTTCACGTGTTCATCCTATAGGATGATCTATGTGTTAATTAAACAGGTTTACTTTCTATGCGTAACTATCTCTGAAACATATGAGTCTGGAATAATTGGTAACAGATATCAACATAATGTATGCCTACAATGTTTTGAGGCTATAAAGGGGATTAGTATATGTTATGTTAATGAATGTGTCATGTGGAACCAAAAGAAATCAAACCAAGTTTTTCATAACACTGACTAAACTATCTTTAATGTACTGATTTCGGGAAGGTGAAAAGCTATTAAAACAATACCTTGGCTTCTGAGGTAGGATTCAACAGTCGATGATGTTCCTCCTTCGCTTTGTTGTAACGATCTATGACAGTTTTCATGCTGCACAGGAACAATTAGAACATATTACTAGGGGAAATTTGCACAGGAATGCTGTGATGTAAAGCAACACGCTGTACATACATGTCAAAACATATTAAAAGAGCAAATTAGCTAAGATGGAGCAACGGTTAACATTCATACTAACGTCCAACAACAGAGCAAAAAGTAGGGTTGTACCTGTAAACATTATTCTTAAACGCACATTCAATGAAGACTGCCAACGTAACGTATGTGTACTACAAAGGCATATAAACTCCCAGTTTACAGAGACAACGAACAAACGAAACAAGGCTGGCAGAATTTGTCTAGCTTATTAATTTATTTTTAGGATGTGCAAGCTTTGTTGTTAATATATTTTATTGCTCCACCGCAAATGTCTACTATACCGGGCAACGAGGGTTTGGGAAAATAGATCATGTGTATAATCCCAATTCCCAACATGGGGAAGGGTCACAGTCAGGATTTCCTCATCAATCTAAAACATGAAAAAAGGGGGCGCATTGGTCAGGTTTCCCGGCCGATCTAACTGCTTGAGGAAACTATATATATTATAATTTGATCTATTTTATCCTTCCTAGTCACAAACTTACATTCATGAAACTCTCCCAACTTTGTTAATCGATAATGACAGGGTCTTATACTTCATCATAATGCCATTCGGTTAATATTCCCTTGCAGCATCCAAAGTTGCATTGAGGTATTATTTTTCACTTGGTTATGAAGATACGATATATAAATTCTAGGTTAAATGAAATTGAAACTGAAATTGAAACTGAAATTGAAAATATAAGGGTGTGTTTAGTTGTGGAAAATTTTTCATATTTTTCTGTTTCCAAATTTCTAGAAAAGAGGGGAGTTTTCTTTTTTTAGAATAGAGTTGAAAATTTTGAAAAGTGTAATACGGGGTTTTCCAATTTTCTATATTAATTTGGAAAATGAAAATTTTGGAATTTTAGAAAATTTTTCGGAAAATGATGCTACTAAACAGCTTTTCTGTTTTTCAGTTTTCAAATGAAAAATTTTCTGGAAAAATGGAAAAATTTTCACCAACTAAACAGGGCCTAAATTTCCCGGACCACCATGATTTTTTTTTTAAATACGGTTAGATGAAATTTAAAATATCATGGTTTTCAAGGTCGGAATTTTACCCAGAAGATCGTAAAGTTAGACAGGGATCATAATAATTTTGTAATATTATACAAATCTACAATTATTAAATACGATAAACACAAAATTATAAAAATATTTTATAAGAATATTATCCAAATTATGATCATGAAAATTTTGAAAATATTAACATAATCTTTTTTAAATTATAAGAAACACTTTGCCCATAAATTTATAGTTTGTGAAAAGTAACATCGGATCAAAGTAGATCTTAAGATCATATGGTCAAGATCGAGATCATGTAAGATCTTAAGCATGCAAAGATCCTATGTATGATCTAGATCGTTTTTTCTTGGCAGTATCGTAAAATTATAAGATCCTAAAATCATGATCGGGATCTCGACAATTTTCAAAAATATGACTTCTAAGAAATCATTTTTCAATCAACTAGAATATTTTAAGATGTTATCTCTCAATCAACTATAGTCTCGTGCATCCATGAGTTTACGCATGAATTAACTTTGTTTTAGAAAATTTATTTAGTATATGAATATCTAAGAATTTTCCCATGTTTAATGATTTGTAATCATGATATAAGTATTCTAATAATTATGTACATGTTTGGCTTAATATTTTTAATATGTATTAATATCTATTATTGTTTTCTAAAAAGTGTTGTTATATGAAATATTAAACTTTACTTAACTCACATGAGTGTTTAGGGTTGATTTTGTTGCTTAAATTTAACTATTGATATCATGTTGTACATAATGTGCGAGTTTATTAGCACATAATGAGCGTTAAACTTACAATATAAAGTTTTTGGAAAAAGTTTTTCCATATATACTTTCCATCAACCTTCGCTATAGCTGGGGCGACTTTTATGGCTTTGTAGCTATTCAGATGATTAGTGACCTTGGATATTGAAGTAGCGACTCCAAATAGGGTATCTAGAAGTGTTAATTCTTTTTCTTCAAGGAGAGTATAGGTGTATCACCGATGAACATTCAGAAACATCATATTTCTTAAGCATTATTTTTCATGAGTGATTTATATGCCCTTGTTTAATTTTTTAATTTGTAAGCCTAGAAAAATACGTGAGTTAACTCATCATGCTCATTTCATCCTTCTAAGTCATCAACTTTGCAAATTGTGTACAAACCTTCTTTTCTATTGAATCAAAATATAATATTATCAACATACACTTATACGATGATGCCATTAATTTTTGTTTTGTAAGCAAATAGTGTGTTATCCATCTTTTCTCTTGTTAAATTATGGTTAGTGAGAAAAGTTGAAAGAGCTACATATCATGTGCTTGGATCTTGTATAAATCCAAGCTTTGACCAATTTGAAAATATGATATAAAACTCATTGCCTTCAAAAACGTAAACTTATTATTTTTAATTTATCATTCAAAATGCACTTTTAACATTCATTTGGTGAATTATAAAGTTCATATAGGTTGCATAGGCAAAGAGATTCTAATTTCTTTAAGTCTTGCAACTTGAGCAAATATTTCATCAGAATCTATTTCTTTCTTCTTGCATATCTGTGAGCAAAAGGCTTGGCCTTGAGTCCTTATGAAAATGCCATTTTCATCCATTTTGTTCTTGAAAATCCATTTTGTCCTAGTAATGGTGTTTACAGCTAGAAGAGGAACTAATTACCTGACTTTATTTATGGAAAACTGGTTTGGTTCTCTTGCATTCCATTAACCCAACTTGGCTCTTTAAGTGCTTCAGACACCTTTTTAGGTTCTATTTTAGTAAGAAAGTCAAGACGTTCAACCAATAATTAGTTCTTTTTCCATTTGTCTTGTGAGCATGCTAGCTGTTCACCCATAATCTTCACAATGTTCACAAGGTTAATGTGTTTTTATCTTAGGAATTTGTCTCAGGGAGCTAGAAAATTTTGTGAAGTACTTGGGAAGATACATGAAATGAAAGGTACATTTAGCGCATTAGGTTTAGGTGATTGTTCATGATGTCATATGTGATCAGTTGAAAGAGTCCTCGGTTGATGAGGATAAAAGTTCACTGGATGATAATTCGCTTTCTTAATTTTGAACATATTTACTAGGTATACTGTAATCAGTGATAAGTTCATCATTTTAGTGTGAATTTGTTTTTAAGTTTAAACATTGGTTTAATCAATAAGGGTGTTAGTCGGTTCAGGTCTTGTGTATGGTAAAACATGATAAAGTATGTCACCATCATTGTGGAAGTGGTTTGAGGAATTTCTTGAGTGGATGTATTCATTAGCTAGATATATTTATTATTAGTGATGATGATTTCTTTAGTTAATGAGTTAGAGAACCTAATGACTTCCACTATTTCATCACATGTAATATGAATAGTTTCTTCAGTTTGTTTTCTTGTAGCATTGAAAACATGAAAGCTTTATATACAAGTATCCAAGGTAGTATCTATCATCACCTTTGGCATTAAACTTTCCAAGATGATATTTGTGATTATGTATGAGCATTTGACATCTAGACACATGAAAGTAGATGATGTTGGGAATAATAACATGAAAAATTTGATAGGGGTTTATGTGACGTGTTTTAAAAATTATGGATTTTTTGGTTAATCATGTACTAGTTACAGCTTCAGTCTAAAACTATTTGAGAGAATCGAGCCATTTAGTATTATTCTTGCGGACTCAATGAGGGTTTTATTTCTTGTTTCAGTCACTCCCTTTTGTTTTCGTGCGAATGCTTAAGAGGAGTTTTAAGAAATCTATGTTTCATCACAAAAGTTCGCATGGGGTGCTACTAGTGAATTCGGTTCTACTTTGAGTTCTAAGTTGATTGACATTTTTGACATTTTGATTTTTTAACTCTTCGTATAGATGGCATGATGGTCTCAATAACTTCACTCTTATTTTTTTGTTAATATACCTACGTGTACATGGAGTACTCATCTACAATGAGTAAGGTATATTTTTCATGGTTTATGAACCTGGGGGTTACATGACCAAATAAATACGTGTCAAAATGATTAAAGACATATGGTAATAGAAAAGGTTTGTTTTGTTTTGAATGTTTCTTTATGATGCTTTCTTTTCTCAAATGATGAGTATGGTTTGTCTTTTCAATGGACAGGAGAACGTAGACCAATGACAAGGTTTTTTTTGGCTAATTAGTTTATGTTTCAAAAGTTGAGGTGTGAAAGTATTTTGTTCTATAACCTTGAACTTTGCAAGGTTTTGAAAAGAAACAAGCTTCATTAGTAGTAGAGGATAACATGTCAAGAACATATACATATCTTCTTCTACAAGAAATCAACACCACTTCTTTGATTGAGTTAAAATGGTTCTTTAATTTGTCGTGAACTAAATAATATACTTAGCATCACATAGTTGACTGATACTAATTATTTATTTTTATGACCACTAACAAAAGTAACCTTAGAGAATACTAAACCATTTCATTTGATGAAATCATATCCTTTAGTGAAACATGATGAGTTGTCACCAAATATCATTTTGGTGCTCGGTTGTGTTCACATATTTATGTAGGTAGCTTTTGAAACCGGTCATATGTCTTAAGCATTCATTGTCTAGTAACTAGATGGGTTGCTTGATATCACTATTTCGCACAAATAAGAAGCTCTTTAGTTTCTCTTATTCACATAAAGTCTAGTGTGGTCTTAGACCTAGATGCATTTAATTTTTCGTCCCTTTGGGACCAATCAAAATTTTCATATTCAAAGGTTTTATGAATTATGGTTCCACACAGATTTACATCATGAGGATGTATTAGATTGATATGACTCAATATTTATACCAATTATTTCTTGAATAAATCGATCATGTCCTAAAGTGTCATGATCATTTCTTCCATGTATATCACATTTAGGATACCAATGACTATGATGATTATTAAAGCCACATTAAATATATAGTCGGGATAGTTTGTCTTTTAGTGACTCTGATAAAGTATTCGTAGAAATCACATTTACCCTTTTCTAAACATTCTATTTAATAGCAGAGAATTAGGGTTACATGAACATCTAATGGGTGGGTGAGAATGAACTAAATGTTCTTATACTAGGTAATGGATAAAGTATTTAGTAGTGAACAATGATTGACACTATTTGTACTTTTTATCACCTATTGTAGATGTGATTTCCCAAGAAGATATGATTTATCCCATTAGTATAAAGTATAATTCTTCTGCCTTTGAATTTATAAATACTTGAGAATCTTTGCTCAGAATCTTTGTGACAACGAGATCAAACATAGTTCAGTGAGGCATTGCCAACCTCACTAGACTGAACTTCTTCTTTTGGATCTTGTGCATCACACGTGAACCACATCAACACTAAAGCGAAGACTTATTTGTCTTCAAAAACTCTAAAAGAGTTACGCCTAACTTTCTCTATAGTGATTGGGTTATACATGAGCTATGTTACGTTCAAATCTAATATGAGACCGAATGGCGCCAGATAGACCAATAAGATACTATGATCATTTAAGAAAATATTAAATAACTAAAATGTTCTTGGCATTTTAGATGATCACGTTACTAATTCCCACTATAAAAGTTGTTTGGTGTGTGTTGATTGCTAGGACTATAATCAACATCTCTTTGTTGATTGCTATATAGCTACGTATATATGGTCATAAGACTGTAAACGAACCGGACGAACATTAACAGAGCCTTATTTATGTTCGTTCATTTAATTTTAACTGGACAAATAAGCGAACATGAACCCTTAAATGGACAAATTTTCTTGTTCATGTTCGTTGATTAAGAAAATGAGGTGTTCATGTTTGTTTATGTTCATTTATTAAGTAACTAAACGAACATAAACGATATATCATAATAGAAAGGGGGACAAAAACATTAAATTTAACAAATTATGCATCATATTTTGTTTTATAAGTGTTGTTTTGTTTAAACATATCAGTTCTAAAAGAACACAGTTAAAAGATATGATATACGAACATGAACATTTAAAAATATAAACGAACATTCGCATAGCCGGACGTTCACGAACATAAACAAACGAACATGACTTTTATTATATGTTAGTTCATTTAACTAAACGAACTAAAATGATGTTCATGTTCGTTCATTTAATAAATAAACAAACATAGACGAACTTTTTGTTGAAGGGTTCATGAAATCTTCATTGAACCGTTCAGTTCATTTACAACCCTATATATGGATGATTGATACGACCCTCTCGAGTAGTATCGTGATAGGGAACCACTTTTATCAAGTACTTTCTCCTTAAGAAATAGGGATGAGAAGATTTAGAGATTTGTTAATCTTAAAGATATATCTTTCATTGATAAATGAATGGTTTCAAAATACCCTACCTTGATAAAGATAGATATCATTGGCCCATTTGGCCAACCCTCATCAAGTGAAGCGTATAATTCCTCACTCCTCCATATTCACCTTGCCCTGAAGGTGACGTCTTAAAAACACTCTTGATTCTGGGATCTCATATCCTAATCTTGATGTGGTATCGTCTTTCACTGTTGCAGTTCTCCTGCCTTCCGCTACCGCAACTAACACCCTTTTTTCTCTTCCGCTTTTTGTTGCCTTGGACATAACACAACACCCTTCTTGCGCCTTGTCAGACACTAGCCACACGAAAGTGCCTCGTTAATGTTGTACGACCTCTAACTTCATCATTAATCGCTACTTTCAAACCATCTCCCAGATACTAACTAAGCCCTCATGGACAATAGCTTCTTATACATCTTATGGTGCACAGGTGTAACTTATGATGTTGTAGAAAAATCACATGCTTTCTTTTAATGGTTTGATCTTTCTCTACAACTGCCTCAAAATGAGTTTTTACTAAACGGGACAAGTAAGCTTCTCCTAAAGTTGTAGGCTTCGAGTACGACCTTAATAGTTCTAGTTGTAACGTCAGTTTATATAAAACAAGGCAAGCAAACTATCAAAGATACCCGCTACTCAACTTATAAGACCCTTAAACTCACTGTAATATTTTGCATCCTGATCCGTGTCGCTTGATGCCATGGACAGAAAAAAAAAAATTCGTTGAACAGTACCACATGAATAGTTACTCTGCTGAACAGTACTCTGCTGAACAGTACTGTACTGTGTGAACAGTACTGTGTGAACAGTACTGTGTGAACAGTACTGTGTGAACAGTACTGTGTGAACAGTACCAATAAAGGATACCGTTCAACAGTACCCGTCTATGAAAAATAACTTTTTTTTTTCTTTTTTTGGAACCTTAAATAGAAAGCCTCTCCAACAAGAGTTCTCAGTACAAGCACCAATTGATATAACCCTCTCGGATAGTAGTGAGATAGGGCACCACTTTCTGAGGGTGCTTGCTCTTTAGCAACTAGGAAAATATAAATGTAGAGATTTATTGATCTTAGACATATATCTTTGATTGATAACCAGATGGTTTATATACGCAAAATAAAAAAACTAGATAAATATCAAACATCCCTAAAAAACTATAAAATTATAAAGTTAGATATCATTGGCCCATTTAGCCAACCCTCATCAACCGGGCCGTATCAATGATAGTATCGGATTTGTAGAGAACCGGTGACTATCCTAAGGTTTTGTCTATCCTAGCTAATCTCATGGAGTAACTCAACTAAGCTTGACAACAAGACCAGGACTTGCATTGATGTGGTTACCTAAATAGCAATGGGTGCTATGAAGATTTTGGAATCACATTTTCCATGCTGCCAATCACCCAAGAAAGCACTCTCTTTGCCAAGAAAATCAAGGTTTAATATTTTTATCACATACTTGGTTTAGTCATAGGTTAAAAAAATTAGCTCCATAATGGCCTGTAAAAACTAGCTTTCCAGTGTGATGTCTGATCTTCCTAGGTTCTTATCGCTTGTGTGTTTTTAATATAAACCAAATTGGTTTTAAAATAAGAGCTAGGAAGCCTTATATATGAAAGAAAAAAGTAATTGACATTCTCGTGTGAGCTTATTTGTAGATCGAATTAAATTCGGTATTACTAATAACATGCATGTATGTTTGAGTTGTGAGATTAAATTGTATTTTCTGTGTTATGTAGCTATCAACATCATTCACCATTATCAGCTAATTAATGGAACGCTTCCAATAAAGTATTACCAGGTACTGAATCTAAAACCGATTTGCTTTATTAGATTCAAGTTTGCTATGACTTTTTTTTTAAACAGCAATTAATTTCCATTGATTAAAAGCTAAATCATTCATACATTGTACTAATTCCCAAGATGTAACTGCTCGTGCGCCTAAACATATCTAAAACTTAACCACATAAACATCCACCATTACAATTACAAACCCTAATTTAAACCCTAACCCCCGAAACCATAAATTCCATTATATTAAACCCTAATTCCCAAGATGTAGATCGTGTTAGAAATATGGTATGGGTGGATCAAATAATCTGAGAGTCGTGTCAAACACTTTCAGATTAAAATATTTCGATGGTTCTATCGAAATCTCCAATCGGATAAAACTCAGATTCGAACTTGTTCACGTGTTTTGTTGTTCTGATGTCAGAACCAGAAATGAAGAACACAAATGACCAAAATAACTGTTGACGGTTTGTAACTGCTTTAAGCAGTTAAACCCGCATATTTACAACGGGTAAAACAGGTGTCAAAACCCGGGAATTTTATTTTTCAAGTGCGTTTTCGACCCCAGCCAGGGGCGCTGCCCCTTGGACCCTGCCCAGGGGCGCTGCCCCCGGACCCCTGTCGTACGGGGGCTTCGCCCCGTATGATAACCGTAATAATGTCATACAAGTGTGCACTCCGCACAACCCCGACTTGATGAACGTTTATCACGATTACACATTGGTCAACAAAGTAAATCCATTACACTTAAATCATTATTGGTAACACAAAATCACCAACAGATCGGACGCCTAACACCCAAAACCAGTTACAAACCCTAGTTTAAACCCTAGACTAGAATGCATATCGTGGTAGACTCTATGCTTAGACTATATTTAGAGAATGAGTGTAGGGATGGCAAAAGCACCGGAAACCGATGGAGAAAACCAAAACCCGAACCGATTGGGTCGGGTTCGGATTCGGGTTGGCGGGTTTGGATGCGGGTTCGGGTGGGATATTTTATTTTTCGTGGGTACGGGTTCGGGTTTTAGTAATACCCGCCCCGTTTACCCGTATACGTACCCGTTTATCTTAATACATATCGTTTATTGCTATTTTATATAACTTTTAAATTTGTGCAAAATAGTAGACGAAGATTATTAAAAAAATGAAATGCTTATATTAGTTACATTTTCTATGCATTAAAATGTTTGTGATCAAGCATATTTCGATTTGGTAACTTTAAATAAAACAATGGTTTATTCTATACATTAAATCGCATGATATGATATTGAATTAGTTTTCTTCATCTTCTAAAAACTTAAAAAATTATATTACAGTATTTTGATTGTTTTTAATTGGTTTTCTTTTTTAACTTTATACGTACAATTATGTCCAACAAAATTTAATTGTGGATACCCGATACCCGCGGGTAAAAACCGAAAACCCGTTGGGTAATAGTAATCGGGTACCCGTCAGGTATTGGGACGGATGCGGGTTTGGATATTATAAACGGGTGCGGGTACGGGTTTAATAAAACCCGACCCGAACCCGACCCGTTGTCATCCCTAAATGAGTGGCTATCAGTTTATCAAAACCACAAGTTCAAGCAAATTTAATACAGATTTTGAAGACAACAACTTGTGATAAGTTATCTGCCATGACCTAAAATACATGAAATGTTTAGCACCCTGCCTTTCCGTAGAATATACTTCTTGGTATAAGGTTATTTGAAAATCATACTATATAATATGAGGACCAATCCATTAATCTATACTTTGTTGTTCTTATAATGTACACACTACAAGATTTAATCTATACTTTGTTGTCCCTATAAGGACCATCAAAGGTCAACAACATCATCAATCTCCCTGTGATAAACAATATGCTCCAGATCCTACTTTATCATTAGGGCCACCTTGATTATTATTTTCAACATTAACTCGTTATCTCATAAATCACTATATATTTTCCGACATCCATTATTAAAAGTGACAGATGTCTAACTAATGATTTTGAATTGTTGTGTGCGTATCTGAAGGTGATCTACCGATGTCTACCTTCTATTTAATCTTTGTCCAATGATGGTTTTTGAGTGTTCTTTGAGGTTACCAGTGATAGATAGTTCATATTCCGGTCACGGTTTGATCCTGGAGAAACATAATTTTTAATCTGAACAGTTATGAGCAATTGACAAATAAATTATACTTAATGTGACTGGATTATATATGCAATCAAGGACTAAATTAGGAAATAATATTTCCTAAACCAAGCAAGTTCTTTAAGGGTTTTATTGGTGTTTTCATGTATGTGAGGATGACCTGAAAGAAAAAATCTTCTACTATTCGTCCAATTTACCATGATCCCAGAATAAAACACATATTGGTTTCACCTTTAAGCCTATTAAAGACCTAAGATCCCTAAGAGGGTGGAATGAATAACATGTACAAAGGCAACAATAAGGAGAAAACAAAATAACACCATCTTGGTTGACTTTCGCCATACGTCATTGCACTGTAACTCTTGAATTATGTGAAATGATCTGACTTGCGTATATTTATATAACTAAAATAAAATAAAAACTATAGCTAGAAAATGATCATGATGGATGAACTAATTGCAAGTAGAGGATCACAAAAACAGGCATGGGTAGCTCAATCTTCATGTAGTTTAAAGATTATATGCTCTTGATGGCCTTTCTGGTCCATGTAGAAACAAATTTCAGCCATCCAGTTGTAGACATAGATTATGTGTTCTATGTTACTCTCAAGGCGCCCAGATGTACTCAAAGATTGTGGTGGGTTCAAACAGTCTAAAAATCAAACCTAAACTAATCAATAATTATGAAGAATTATATATGTTTTGTTATATACTCATTACTCTATACTATATACATGTAAATACTGAATCTGTGACATCCATTGACTCCGAAAAAAACCTCCCTAAAAACCATTTTCTAAAAGCATACCGGTAGGAATGATATTATAACCATATAACAAACGTCATATAAACAACAGAAGCCTGTCCATAGAATGCCTTACAGTATGTAGCAGTCAGACATTAATCTAACCTTATTGGTGAATGAGGCATTATATATATACCATTCATGATATTAATGATGAAATTATAATGTTTTGTGTAGGATTTACTTACAAATAATTATAAGTAGTGTTCTCAGATTTAATTTGAAGTTTTGTAAGGCCCAAAGAGATCGATGAAAAACTTAATCGAACTCATTATAAGTAGGTTGAGACACAATAGAACCCAAGCAGAGAACTTCAACCATGAACCTTATCTTGCTAATTAATTACATATGTTAAGAATCTCTCTTATTGTCGAATAATAAGTAGTATTAGTATGAATTGATCAATAAATCATCAGTCGTTGACTTCCGTACATCGATCAAACACAAGAGAAATAGCATGGTTTCCATTCCATGAACCATATAATTGCCCTAAAATTTAAACTAATAGCGTGATTAAAAATAAAAAAATATATGATATAGTTAGGCACGTACGAACAAGGTAACCTGATAAGTATATACATATTTCAATCAAGCAATGGATTTGATATCTATATATAAAGGTGAGCGTTGACCAAACCTTGAGCTAGCGAACTCATGGAGCTTCCCGGTGCTAGAGAAGACAATGAGTCCGACCTCAGAATCACATAATATAGCCAACTCCTTAGCCTTCTTCAACAGCCCATTCCTTCTTTTAGAGAAAGTAACTTGTCGGCTAGTCGCGTTATCAATCCTTCGAATTACAATCTTTCCTCTTCCCATAGTTAGGGTTTGATCAGCAGCCTCTATCAGATCCAGAAATATTTATAATAAAGAAAATTATTAGAAGCAAATAATCTCAGATAAAGTAAGTATATATCATTGGAGAATCCAAATATTTGAAAGAGAAAGAAAGTAGAAAGAAAAGGGTATAATTCCAAAAATTCTAAAATTAGAAACTTTGTTTAGGTAAATATAACATAGAGTATATGTCCATAAAACCAAAAGGGACAAATAAATAATTGTTTAAAACTGAGGGTGTGGATTATTACAGCCAAGAAAAGCTTACTAATTTGAGCCTAATGAATGTGATCAAGATTACTGGGAGAGAAAGAGTTCTTATTTTGGATGGGGTGTTCTATTCTAGGAAGGGGACAAGTGGACAACTAAGTAAACCAATTAGAAAAATTGATGTGACCACGGATTCCTGGTTCACTTTTAAATAATTACTAATATGATGACGTTTGATATATAATAGTATATGTATATATTTATATTGTCATGTAACTGAAAATAGGTTAATTAAAAGTTTGACAATAATAATGTTGGTTTGGTAGCCACAGTATTCGCCTTTCCAGGCTAAAAAAGGAGAGATGTCACCAAATGTTGGTTTGGTATAATTTTGTGTATATTGATCTGCATCCGACCCTTTGCCCTACTTGTGAAGAAGATCAAGAAAATGTGGTTTATGTGTTTGTCCACTGTATGTGGTCTCGCTAAATGCGTTTGGATTGAGGTTCTTAAATGGCAGTCGCTCAAGTACATGTTCGGTCATGTTTGACGGTGTTGTCCTTACCACCATATTCGGGTTCTTCCGAATTTTTAAAATTTTTGCATCTTCTCAAGAAAATAAGCCGAAGAAAGAGCTCCTCCGTAACACTTGTTTCCATCACCTGTAATTTTTAGCCTTCTCGTTAAGTTATTTTTATACAAATAACCGTTCGAACAAAAAAGACTAACTATATATTAACTAATTTTAAGAGTCTTTAATTCGTTGACTTTCAAATACCTGTATGCATGCTATCTCAATATACATATATTTCAAATACATAAAATTAGCGATTGGGGGTATTGGGGCCTCAATATGGAAATGAAATACATATTTAGGATTATGGCAAGAGTGTTTTTTTGGAATGATTGGTGGCTAGATTTCAAGAAGGCCACTGGAAAGTTTGTCCTTTAGTTTAATTTCTAGGATATAAGTTTAGTTCATGAATAACGAGGTTCTATCAGGCATTGGCAGGCAGGATAAAATATGATCAGATACACAAATTGTTTTGAACCGTAACACTAAAAACACGTTTCAATAGACCAGATATACTTAAGAAGCATTTAAGAAAAACCGATGTTTTTTCAAAAATTAATATTACATCCAAAAAGTCCATAGGTGTTTCGAGATCTCACGAAACCCGCTGATTCCGTCCCTGAGCACGGGTACTTCAAAAATGCAAATGAGTCCAAATATGCGGGCTTCGAAAGATAATGACCATTTTATAGTTGCTATGCAGCGTGCAAAATCCTAAATTATAGCATCAAGCATCTACATCATCACGTTTTATCCGGTTGCCAATAGGTAGCTCTTCCTTTTGACGCGTCGATTCAAACCACGTTGTGGTAAATTTGGAGGTTTCTATCCTAACTTGTTTTGACTCGAAGCCCCCCTGAAACGAAACCATTGCAAAATGACATTTTAATCCATTCACACACTTGGCTTTCTAGCAGGAATAGGAAACTTATGTTTGGATCGTCAATCTTAAATCCACTTGTTGTATTAGTTTGTAATCCTTTTGTATTTATTCTAGCTTCTTGCTAGTTTTAACTCAAATTCGTTGTTTAAAACAAAATATGTTTGTGATTAACAACATGGTACATGAAGATCTTTGATTATACTTACTTGCAAACCATATTAGTGACCTACTACGCGATTTCCCAATAATGATATTAGATCCACGTGGAATGTATTATCCAATGATTTATTTGTTTAATTTCTCTATATATTCTAATTAGAATGAACCTTAAAGAACAAAGATGCATGTATTCAAATACATCTCGGATGTTTCTCATTTTAAATTACCTTTTTACTATATTCCTATTCTTAGATTCAACCATTTTAAAATGGTATCAACACATCTAACTTTTGTATATGATGTAGCGATTTTAAAGAAGGATGATTTACGGATACTTTAAGACAACTAGCTAGATAATCTGATAATATGAAAAAGTAAATGGGAGAGTACATATCAAGTAATTAACAAAGGTAAAGTAATATTAAATGTGGAATCAAATACGGTGGTTTTCATGATTTGATTCCCAGATGCTTGCAGCACTTCCAAGAGTAGAAATATATTCACGATACAAACTTTATATAGTGATGATAATGATAAGTGAGGTGGAAAATTCAAAGTCATTTGATAACCTTAAAGTTAACGAAAGACAAATAGGGCAGACGCAATCTTGTCGGTTGAGTACGACGAAAGCTGCATAAAATAATGTTAATTAACGTAATTTTGGGTACTAGGTTTTTTAAAATAAGTGTCTAATGTATAGATGATTGACATGTGTCCCAATAAGAGTAGTTAACCTTAATTCTGTAGAGGGTTGTACAACGTCTTTCATCCAACCCTTAATTTAGTACTACCTCCGTCCCATATTAATAGTCCATATTATTATTTTGGGATGTCCTAAATTTAAATTCAGTCCAAAAATAGATAAGAAATGTATATTAAGTTTACTATATTACCCTCACTTGAGGGTATTATTACAAACAATAAAGAAGTTGTAAATTAAATGGTTAAAGACAAAATTGTCATTGTGTAAAAAGTAAGAGAGAGAAAGCTGAAAAAGTGATATTTTTATTAATATGCGTGTTTTTTGTCGGTAGACTATTAATATAAGACGGAGGGAGTAATTTAGTACTAGGTTTGAATTGATGGGTATTTGACTATTTTGTATACTAGTGTAAAAAGATAACAATGTTTATCATTTTATATTATCCTCATAAAATATTATAGTAGTGGTTAATACTTAATCTAATAAGTTGAGTAGACTAGTTGTGTTTTATTCATAGGCTTTTCTAATTACAAAGGGCCACTTCAAATGACATATATGTGGCGAGACGACGATGTTATTGAATAGGTCGCCCGCGTAAATTTACGTTACATATACAAAGGGAAGGTATTGGTATTTTTTTCTCATTTAATGCATATAATTTTTAAGATTTAAGTTCATTTGGATACTATTAAAATTTATTTGGATATCAAAGACTAATCTCCATTCAAATGAATAAGATTAAACACAAAATATATTTTCACCTTATTTTTTTAAACATTAATATCTCTTAAACCGTTAATCGTTATGCGAAAAAATATACCGTTAAGAAGAGCATTTAATTATCTTTCTATATATATGCTATATGATATACTTTAGACAAAAAAAAAAGAACTCATTTTTTTACGTTTTCGAAAATTACCATACATGATACTAATATTATATATGATGTAACACCAGTATCATATATGATATAACCTATCATATATGATAGAAACCAATGTCATATATGATTTAACACTGTTATCATATATGATGAAATAGTATTATCATATATGATATTTCACGTAAATTTTAACAAGAAGAAAAAAAACGAAATTTTTTTTTCTTCGAAAGTATATCATAGTGCATATTGGTAAAAAGGTAATTAAACGCTCGTTGCGATTGTATAAATATTTTCGTTTAACACTTAACGGTTTAAAAGATATTTAAATTATAAAAAATAGATAATAAAACAAAATATATTTAATCTCATCCATTATATTAAAATGAGATTGATTGTGGGGATGAGTCCCCTCATATACAAGAAAAAATATAGTATCCAAAATAACTATTCTCTAATTTTAAATATTACATGTTATTACATATGTTATGCTACCGCAACGCAGTCCCGATCGATCGAGTTGTAGTCGATCGCTGCCGTTGCGACGATCGATCGAACTCGGTCGATCGAGTCTACTCGATTCCAGCCACGATCCAATTCAAAATTAAGAAATATTTTATTCATTTTAATTTCAACAGTTGTAATACTAAAAAAAAACTTTTTTTTAGAATTTCAAATTTAAACCATCTATCATTACTAGTTGTCAGAAAGTTACCGTTAAATCATTCTCTATTTTATTTTCTTCTTAACTATTTAAATGGCTAAGTAACTATCCAACTTCTTGGTCCCCAACTAAGACACAAATTTTTTAAGTTCCAAAAAGAGACATGTATTTTTTTCTATCAACTGGTCAACTTACTTACCTTTTTTACACGTGTTCAAGTGATCAACCTTTTTTTATAGAAAAAAGTACAAAAAATTACAAAAAAAGGTTGATCACTTGGACACGTGTAAAAAAGATAAGTAAGTTGATCAGTTGATAAAAAATACATGTCTCTTTTTGGAACTTAAAAAGTTTGTATCTTAGTTGGGGACCAATGGCTTGAACAATGTCTACTTTTGTACTTAGCTACTTTTGTACTTAGCCCTTATTTAAATTCGTAAATTAAAAACGTAAATAAAAACGTAAACGTAAACAATTTTTATTCGAAAATTATAACATTTATTTCGTACGTAAAACATTAAAATAATGGAATTCAAATACAATACGAAAGGAAATACACTACTAGATAGATAAAATAAAAATATGTAATACGATTAGTCCGTTTCCGGATCCGAATCCAATAGGTGCCCATAAAAAACTCTTACCGAAATTGTGCTTCTTCAGCTTCTGTGGACCTAACTTTCTCCTCCCGCTCCCATTGTGCCCTAACTTCTTCCTCCACTGTTTCTTTAAATACTTGTTCATCTTGGTATAGTTGATACATCTTATTGTCAGTAGGTAAGCATTTGTCATTTAAAATTGGATAGGGTAGATTGGGAGAAACATATCAGCGTCGGTGTTGTTGTGATGAAGAACCGATATGAGTCCGGGAAGTGAGGTTATTTAGCCATTCAACTTTACTTTGAATTCGATCCTTCATTTTTGTCGTCTTTATAGACAAGGCTTTGTGCATGGCTTAATCATTGGCAGTTTCTTTTTTTTAGAAACATATCGATTGAAACATGTTTCGATGGAGAAATATCACGTCACTTATCATATGTTGTGCGCAGGTTCGTTTTATCATAACTAGCATTATCAAAATCGAAGGCTAACGTCGTGAGCTTAAGTTATCGACGTTTTTATTCATCGATTTGTTTCTGAACCATAGCTTTGATATCGTCAACGGTGTGTGGAAGGGAGCAGTAATTTGATTTTTGAAGTTGTGTGTGAAAATACTGAAAGTTAAGAAGTATTGGTAGATAGTTGTGTGTGAAAATTTTTTGTGTGAAAATGTGGTATTTATAAAGAAAGAAAAGAATATTTTTTTATTAAATAAAAAAATTGAATTAGGTCACTTTGTTGTGGTAAATAGGTCGTTGTAAGTCATCGGAGAGAGAAAGCTAATGTGGCAGAAAAAATGAAGGTTACACTAGATCGTTGTTGTTGGTAACCTTATAAATATTTACTTCATTTTCAAACTTAATCTTAAAGTAACACATGCAATTAAGTACGTACAAATATAAATTAATTAAACTAGCAGGGTACCCGCGCGTTGCGGCTACGGGTAACCCTGTAACATAATTTTTTGTAAACAGTATTTTAATTTTATGATTTTCTTACAATTATACCCTGAAAAACGATTTAAGATCTAAGTAACTTTATCCAGTTGTCTAGGTGAACCAATGATGAATTCGGTTTTCGGTTGAACTTGTTGGTCTGGTTCGGTTTTCAAAACTATATACACCATAATTTTAGGTAAACAAAATATAGATGCTTTTGTAGATATACATTTTAAATTATTGTATAAAGTCCATCTAAAATTGTATTTTTAAATAATGTGGTGTATTAATTATATATTAATAGCAAGGTACTCGTGCGATGCGACAACGGGTACCATGTGTTTAACCGGAGAAAAACAAAAAAGAGAATGATCTCGACCAGGCCTGGTTTGCTCATTTGTATAGGCTTCGATTGGTTTTATCCAACTCGTTTTGAGACGACTTTTATTTGATAGCTAAATCCATTGGTCAGATCTTGTTTTTAAAATGTTATGCATCAGCATATAAATTGTATGAAACTTTTGATGTTTTATTAGTTTATAGAATATATTGTATACAATAAAATGTATTTTCACTTTCTAAATGTCTTTAGAACAACCTTAATTAATGTGTTTAATGGATTAAGGGTTTTTAAAGATTATATTAAATGTGTTGACCAATCAATAAGTATGTTTGTGTATTGGTTAATTGTACATATTGCATGAATGTTATACTTTTTAAAAATTAGGTGTTTTAATAAGAGTATTAAAAAGTTGTTTGTATTAAAGAGTGTATGTAATGTATTTTATTTATTTGTTGTATGCATTAAACCTTGTACATTATGCATGAAAACTTGAATTAATTAAAATATTAATGATGAGAGAGATACAAATATGCTTTATAAATAGCATATACATTAATTTAATGTTATTTTTTAAAGCACCTATAAAATAAAGTATATATTTATACTGTATAAAATATTTAGCTGTTACTTAAAATTTTTAACTTACCATAACAAGCTTAGAAACTAAAAATAGTAAATTAATAACATCATATTACATTTATTAGTATAATTAAAACACTTCAGCAACACATTTTACAACCAAAACAATGCATACTACCATAACTAAAACACTTCTAAAAAAACTAGCAGGGTACTCGCGCGTTGCAGCTGCGGGTGTCTAGTAATTAAAGTCTAGGCGCAAACAAAATAACAATGACAATTTGATTAGCTAGAAAAAATGATTAAAGTCCGTTCTGATTCACCCGTTCTCTTCGGTTCTGATGGGTCCAAAACCATTTGAACCATCAACTTGACATATAAAATTGCATGAAAAATTATGTCTTTTATTGATTTGTACAATATGAATAAGAACATATTATATTTTAATTTTAAAATGTTAACATTAATTAGTGTATTTAATTAGTTTTATTGTACCTTATGCTTTAATATGTAATTATGTATTGATTAAGTTTTTAAAATTTGAAAGACATTTATTGATGAAAGATTTATGAATCTAACTACTTTATAAAACATTTACCCCTTTTCTATTATTAGAAGTCTTAAATTTTTAAGACACAAACATTCCTTTATTAAGAAATATACACTAATGTCTAACATACTACTCAATGTTGACCAGTTACAAATGCTATGTTAATTCATACGTTTTTTTTGTGTGAGTCAATAAAGTCCATAAATATGAGTCAATAACATTCCAAATCTAATTAAACATTCTTTTCACCATTTAAAATGGAAGTAACATACTTTGACTGGAGTAAATGTATATGTTTCTTCTTTCAGTATATATGGTCAGTACTACAACACATTTCACATTCAGCACTTTCACACAATAGTCTCCCAACCTTCCAATATTATTATATTATGCACAACCAAGTTGCTAACAATGTTCTTGATATCTTTGTCTCTTAGCGCTCTTTCAGGTAACTTTCCAGCAGCAGCGTTTGTGCCTCTCCCGGTCCTTCTTCCAGCCCACGCACCGCTCCCTCTTCCAACCTTTTGATATAACATACTTTTTCCAAGCTTAATATTTCTTTAAGATACCTGCTCAAAATAACAAGGTTGCAAATTACTAATGTGTATTTGTTTCATTATATTTCAGATTAAAAAAACGTAAAAGGCTCGAAAACTTGATGCACTAAAAGTAGGATTATGTCATTAAGTTACTAAATAACAATTTTCATGAATTAATTTTATATTCTTGAAACATGTGTTCGAGGAGGTGACCATGACGTAGACTACTACCTTCATGGACAACTTTCTGTTGCTCTTTCAAGAGTAATTTTAAGTGACACGACAAAAGGAATAGTATATCATCCAAAGAGGTTTAATATCGACTGAGTTTACATATCAAATCTGGTGTACCTTACGGACGGGGATGTATTCTAAGAAGAATTGGCCGAGGCCCACCCATAAAAGATCTTAATTAGTTGTTGATGCCATGCACTTATATCTTTCATTTTTGACGTATTGAATATGTATGTTTTATTTGCTTTTGGCCCACCTAAACATAAAAATAATTCTGATGTTCTCACCTTAGTAACACTCAAATCAAGATGAGTTGAAATCTAAAGGGAAGTAGATTCAAAGATATTCGATCCGTTTGAAAACAGGTAAAGATTGTTTCTTTCGAATGGTGTCGGATATTAGATTAAAGAGTGTCTTCAAATGATGGGTTTTATGGAGGAAGGTAGCTTTTGATGAAAAGCAGATATGTGGGTTGAGGATAGGATAGATTGTGATAACCTTATGAAAAAAATAAGTATTAGAAGTTATGGTTTGGCCACAGTGAGTCGGTCGTTCGAGTGTTCCACTCAGTCGACTTAATGCGGTGATCTCGATTGAATGGCGTTGAGAGGTTAATTAGGTCGTTTAGAAGATCATGTATGGCAAGCTAAAAAAGCAATATGATCGTTATACAAAAAGTGATCGTATTTGTGTGGAAAAAAGTATTTAATATGTCGTTTGAGAGAAAATGTGTGGTGACGGGATAAAATAGGGGTAGATCTCATTGTTGTGGGTAACATTGAATAGTATCTATCATTCTTTGTAACTACACTTTTAGTTTTTGTGTATTTTCAGTATTAAGCACATTAGTCCGATTTTTATTTTTGTCTTTTGATTTACAATAATGTCTATTCTTATTTTATGTTTCAAATGTGTTACTTGTGTTACACCTTATTCTTATTTTGATTAATAGTTGTCATCCATTCGTAGATTTATTAGTAGAAGTAAACTCGTAAACAAATATTGGCTCGCTATAAAATTCGTCATCGGGTGCACGCCGTCGTATTACGCGGGTACCCAGCTATCTTATATAATATAAGAATGAGTTGTCAAATCATTAACTAATGACACAAAACTCATACAAAGTAAGTCTTACACAAAACTCATACAATGTGACTTTTCTACATTCAATGGGCAGTAGTAATTACCCGACATTTCAATATTTAATTGGCAGTATTAAGAAACATATGTTTCGTAACATATGCTTGGGATACAAACAGATTCAATAGAAAATATCAGCTTTAGTTAATAAATCTAGGAAGATGAAAACAAAAAGTCCATACGGTTACAGAATGTACATAAAAAGCCATATATAAAGCACACCACTTTTTTCCCAAATCACATTCACAAATCTTAAAACTCATAACCATGGACGACTCCATCAAAACAACGGCAACATCAAAACTTATAACCATGGCCGCCTCTATCAGAAAACCGCAACATCGATCCCGAAAACAACACCTTGCCCTGTGCCTGTGGTGGAACTTGGTTGGCTTTGAACAATAAAGATTTTCGTTAGAGAAACCATAAGGTATATATGGATTGTTTCCTGCAAATTTAAAACATCATAAAGATACAACAATCTTCAATTACAACAAAAAAGAATACACGCAGGATCTTTTTTTTGTCGTAGATTAACATGAAAGAAATGAGAAGTACCCATGGTCATGAGTAAATATTTGTTGAGGTTATTAGTCACAGTCCTAGAAAAAGCAACAAAAAGAGGTCATGAAACATGAAATAAAAGGAGAAGCATAATCATCCCTATAACAAACCAATATCAACACTGCCATCCTGATTTATCCTAATCCATTCGTTGCTTAAAACAATCAAAACCGACACATTTACTCCATTAACATAATCGAAACAAAAGAAACAACTAAAAATATCAAAAGATCATCATCAAGACAAAAGATCTTTAAGAGGAGATGATATTTCGTTCAATATCTTCTTAAAGATCTTGAAGATTCGCGCTTTATGGTGTCCGGTCTCTGTAAGCTGTAACAAAATAATGTCTAAAATGTATTTGTTATGTTGATTTACTTGAGTAATGAAGATGATGTAAGGATATTTATTGGTTCTGGGTTTGCTTTGTGATTCGGAGGGTGACTGATTTTCATAGATTTGTATTTTGGAGAGAGCAGTTTAGACAGAGGCGGTTGAAGATTACGATCCGATTGGGATATGCATATGTGGTAGGAGGAGTATTCTAAGTTGGGATTAGGGTTGATATGACCCACGTATTAGGTTAAGATGTTATATATCCCTAAACCTAATTGTCATGGACCAGGTTTTATCTTTTCTTATGTCGGGCTGTTTAATGGAATTAGACTAAAGTAATTGTCATGGTTAGTGTTGAGTTGGCTGTAAAATGGGCTGAGTTCTATAATTTATTTTGTTATAAAACATAAATGGACTTGCAATATTATTTTCAACTTGGGTCTCAAATTTTGTTACCATTTTTCCCGTCGAAATTAGGGTTAGGTTGGGCTATGATTGAATGCATTCTATAGTTTATATGGCGATTACTCACTCATTCTGATGAAAGAAAACTCACGTTTTGAAACCCTAATTCTCGAAGAAAAAAATTTTATTTGATTCACACAACAAACACGGTATGAAAAAAGTAGAAGCCGGTCATTAATCTGTGAAGATGCAAACAATACTTTTTATGTGTGAAACTTAGTGAAAGAACAATTTCTATTTAGATGTTTCGATGAAAATGTAGAATATTGATAACCTATGAATCTATGAAGTGGGATGTTTTCTAGTGAGAGAAACTAGAGAGAGAAAGTGAGAGAAAATGTGTATGATTTTATTAATATGAAAGTGTAAAGTGAACAACAACCAACCCCTTTCCATGGTGGAAAGGGGTATTTATATTCCAAGCTTACAATGGGCTTGGGCCGGTCCATGACAAGCCCATGGACCGGTTCTTACTTAACTTAATAAGTAATATTTAACTAATTGTTAACTACGAGCTATTACAACATAAATCATATTGTGGAGTGACCGATACTTCTAATATACGTTAAAACGTATTTCTAACAATCTCCCCCTAAGGGAGGTCACTCCACGTTACAAAGTTCTAAACCTAGCATACTATACTAAGTCTTCGTTCTTTAGCTCGTAGTCTTTTCTTCTTTTCTTTCTTTTGTTGTGAATATGTTGGTTTGATCTTTTTGGCTTTGACTTGAGAGCATTGTTCTTTGGCCTTTCACGTGCGATCTTTGCCTTTCTTGTGAACTTTGCCTCCTCGTGACTTCATGTTCCACACACTTACGTCTTTTTGTTGAATTCTCGAAAGTTTCAGAGTTTGGTACAGCGGAAGACTTCATCTTGTACTTTCTTGAATTTTTGCTGAACTTTGTTGCAAAAGATATAAGCATGTGGGAACGACTTTTACAGGTACACCGCAACACCACCGTCTTCACTGGTACACAGCAACGCCACCGTCTTCAACAGGTACACAGCAACGCCACCGTCTTTAACAGGTACACAGCAACGACACGAATAAAATGGCTTTGAACATTTTATTCTAATTCGGTAGAATTTTACCTCCGGTCGGTGAAGACCGTTGGACGATATTAGATATCGTACCCGTGACGGATAGTTTCAATTAAGTAACTTCCTGACAGGATTTCGCGGGTAAACCCGTTCTCTTTATTCGACCGTCCAAAGCTGACTGCGAACATAAAGAGTGAATCACTTGGATAAATTATCTTGTGATTTGAAGCCGTCAATTCATGAAACCTGGAACAAGTGAATTTCAATTAAGATTTTCACCATCGTTGCTTTCCAGTTGTCACGAGCTCAATTCATAAAGAATCTTGCACGTCACCTACCAAGTGCTGTTTGATGTTAACACTAGAAGGATTTCCACTCGTCACTGTGGTCAATAAAGAGTCACTCTGAGTGTTCTGGCAAGATCATATGATAATGCGAAGAGGCCTGGAACGAGTTTAAGTTCAATTAAGAATTAAACCACTGTTACCTTCCAGTTTTTCACAAGATTGGTTCTAAAAGAACCGCACGTGTAACCTACCATGAGCTTGTTTGATGTTGGCTCAAGCAGGATTTCCATCTTCATTGTAATACTTGCGTATTACTCGGATGTTCTGGCAATATTACAGGAATACTGCGTAGGACTCATGAAAATCTCTTACTTTTCACAGTGTGTGAGAAAGCAAGGAATAAATGGAAAGTGTCCTAATGAGACTTTTGATGATCTCTTGGCTCTAGACTCGATTGTGCGTTTTGATTTAGTGAGCGATGGCTGGAGAGGAGTGCCACCTTTTCAATACCAGTCTATTCGGAGTGAATAAACCAATAGATAACGTGTTGATCTCCGTGTGATTAAAACAAATACCTTTTGAGAGATATTTGAGTTAGCTGGGAAGGGTTGTGCATTGCATCACTGGGTCCATGATGTCTTTCTTCAATACCGAGAATCATTAGCAAAAATGACCTCAATAGCATATGTATTGACCCGGTTTCTGCCTAAAGTTGTAAGGAGGGCTTCTTTCTTTACACCCTTTATCTTTACAATTCTTTTTCATTCTTCAACCCCTTCAATGCTTACCAATACGTCATCACTAGCACCTTGTTGTGATTGTTCCAGTGCTAGCTTAAGTACTTGGTCGGCATTCAGCTACGTTCACATTCTTTCTCCATCTTTTCTAGGACTTCTAATTCTATCTAGGGAATTGTCCTTGGGAAGATTCCATCGGCTCTGATGAATCATTGGACTAAACCTATTCCTACCACCCTTTTGTCACCACATTCGTCGTGAATTAAGTGTGTTTTGGGAAGGAATTGCCACCATGAAAAAATCATTGAAAATCACTTAAGGTACTTGTGATATTGAAATCAAAAGTTTTGTACCTTAGGTGTTTTGTTCATCAAAAACGCTCCCCCTTAACATCCTAGGTATCAAGTTCTACGAAGCAAGATACAGTTACGTTCATATCTAGGTACCTGACATACCAACAGGTTAAGATAGGACACCAACAAACTGGGATGTTTTCATCATATGAAATTGTGAATCGAAAAGGGACAAGATCTCCATGGATTTTCGTTACCAGATTTCAGCAAACTCAGAAGAAGCATGATGCTATCTGGGTTATTGTCAACAGTTTGATCAAGTCTGCAGAATCCTTACATCCGCACGGATTTCAGAACCAACAGATTGAACGAACATGTTCCAGCCAAGGCTCATCCGATCACTTGGCAATCCCTCAGCTATCGGGTCAGACAAAGATTCGTAATGGTACTCCTAACTTACTTCACGTCTTCATTCTAATTCCACGACTTGCTTTCGCGCTCACGTTCATGACACTATTCACGTTCATGATCGTATTTTGGCTTACGATTTTACGTTCATTTCTTTTCTCATTCTGGGAAGTTTGCAAGAACTTGTGAGACCAGACCCAAGTTTAGTATAACTCTCCATCATCAGATAGACGTTTCACGTCATATTCCACGTCTCACCTTGTAGCGTTTGGCGTTACCGCCATTATATTCTATGATCACGATATGTCTCACATGTCATGTTCATTCCACGTTCCTCATATCATGATCAAGATATGTTACACGTATCATGGATCACGATAGGTTTACTCATACTACACTCGCCATATCTCCACGTAGCACGTTCAAAAATTTTCACGTATCACGTTCAAAATTTTTCACGTACTACGTTTCTTTATGTCTCGCGCATCGTTTCTAATTATCAGTTAAGTCAGATTGTCTTGCATCGTAACGTTTCAGCTACCCTTGCACGTTAACTCTTATTTTCCTCGATCGAATTTAGGGGATCTACCTTCCGTTGATAACCAAGAATTTCTTCGTATTCCAAGTCAAGGTCATGAGGACCAAGATTTATCATTAGTGTCAGGATCTTCTGAAGGAACCGTTCCAAGAGGGAGGCCACTTGGAAACGGACAAGTTCATCCGGACTTCTTATCCATTTTTCTCTTATCGATTAGATATGTCCTTTCAGTCACGTCACGTTCCATGTCTTTTCAGGACATGTCACGTTCCATGTTCCCTTCTACCATGTCACCTTCATTTCCGTTATTTTGCATACCTTTCCAGTTTGATTCGGGTATGTTACTTCTTTTCAGCTTACTTTATCTATAATTCGGGGACGAATTATTCTTTTTAGGGGGGAAGAATTGTAAAACCCGCATGCTTTTACCATGAATAGTGCCCTTAAGATCGTACGTCCTAGATTAAAACTTACCTCATTTAGTATTGATCACATTCATGTGCTAATAATCAAGCAAGTGCATACGTGTATGACATGACAAGTATCGATTACGTACGAACTCATGATAAACAGTTAATAAATATGTCACGTGAGCATAATTAAATCATGATCACCATTTAAAATACAAACTAGAATAATTACGTAAATACATATAATATAATTACGAGCGTTAAGATTACGATAACTACATGATAAAATAAACAGAAACGCTTCAGACACGAACACGTTTAACCACGAACGAACACGAAACATCAGGACACGAGAAAGGTACGGGTACCCCATGTGGGGCCCCCATACCCACGGCACATATACCATAATGGGCTTAGCCCATGGACTTTTTACAAGAAAAGGGGGGTTATGTAACTTTTCATTTCATTTTTCACTTTTTCAAGAAAATAAACAAAAACCCTAAAAAAGTTTCTCTTCTCCTCCTTTGCTCCTCTTTATGCCGCCACCCTAAGATCACCATAGGAGGGTGATTGGTTGATTTTGATCTTAAAAATCATTGCTTTAATCCGTGTTTGTTCATCCTTTTCCAAGCTACATAGTGGTATATCTTTTTAAACCCTTCTTTTTAATTCTTTTGAATCTTTGTTTATGTTCATGAACATGTTATTGTTTTTCTTATTAAAACATGGTAATTAATCATAGATCTAACATGTTTTGGGGTTAATTAAAATCAAAGGTTGTTAAAAGAGGGTGTTTGTTTTTGGCCGCCTAGTTTTATCAACCCGGGGGAGGGTTCGGTTTCTTTTTAGCCGCCACCACCAAGACCATTTTTGGTCTTGGTTGGCTCATGTGGGACCCACGGCAGCAAGGGGGCACACGTACCCCGAGTTTGGCTCGGGGTACGGTGTCGAGTTCATGCCCGATTCATGGTTCGTTGGTTAAATCATGCTTTATGCTACATGTTAATTTTTTATGAATTATGAACTTAGGATATAATTAATTAATAACATGAAATATTAATTAAATCATGACTTAGGTTATTTTAATTATTAGTTTAACATGACATTAATTTAACCTAAGTATTTTATGTTATAAGTTATAATTAATTAATTATTTAAAACATGCCTATAATTAATTAATTTAGACATGACTTAGGTTATATTAGTAATAATAATAATACACATTTTAACCTAAGTATTTCATTTCACTTTAATTAAAACATGTTATACTTTAGTTAAAATGCTTAACCTATAGTTTAATTAAAATACATGAAATAATAATTAAACTATACACTATATCATATGACTTAAGAAATCAGCTTATAAACACTTAGACTTATATGTTAGCTTATGTAACCAGCTTAATTCTAAATATGGAAACTTCTACTTATAGAAACTTAATTAAATAAGGCAACTAATCTAATTATGGAAACCTTCTATATATTGAAATATATCTATTTCAGGCAGCTAATCTAATTATGGAAACCTTCTATATATGGAAACTTATTTAATTAAGGCAGCTGATCTATTTTTGGAAACTTTCTATTTTTAGAAACTAATCTATTTTAAGCAGTAAATTCTATTTTAGGAAACTTTCTATTTTTGGAAACTTTCTATTTTTGGAAACTTTCTATTTTTGGTAACTTTCTATTTTTGGAAACTTTCTATTTTTGGAAACTTTCTATTTTTGGAAACTTTCTATTTTTGGAAACCTGCTATTTTTTGGAAAGTTACTTATTATTACACAGTAAGTATAATAATACATGAAATACCAGTAATACTTAAACGGATTAATCAGAATACAAGATAAACACAGTTTAAGGCTTTAAACAGTGAACCATGACCTAAAACATACCAAGTCAGCTAAAATGAGACATAAAACCCAGTACGTAATCAGTGAATCGATACTTATACACGTGTGTATTCATGTAGCTTTAGTGATCCAGAAGTAGGAGTCTTTCTTCCGTTCATTCACTGGACTTGAGGTACGGATTCCCGTCCTTTCAGTATGGACATTCTTTCCTTATTAGGATTTCCCCGTATGCAGCCAACTGTTTTCCCCAGTATTTGTTTTATTGTTTTGAACTGCTTATGTTTAATTAGCATAATCTATAGCCATATACAAGCATGACCAGTTTCACCTAGTTATGGAGGTACCATAACCATAGCATTGGAGGCACCGATGTTATGACTTCCCCACGGCGGAGTGATTGCTCGTGGCGTCCCTTTTCAGTTTTGGCCATATTATTATATCAGGTGGGGCGTATGGGTGCATCCTAGTTACATGTTTTATTCAGTTTATCATGGTGAATGTGGTGTGTGCCTTGCACCCTTCACAAGGAGTTGATCCCTCCTACCCAAACCAGTATATTGATTAGAGGCATCCCCTCTAATCAGCATGATGAGGTCACCCCTCCAAGTATTCATGCACGTGACCTTTTCATGACCTATATGGGCTATGGTATATATATGTTAAAACAGTTTTCACAAGATAAACATAAGGCTTTTCAAACTATAAAACCAGTTTTCTTGATACTTAACCAGTTTACTCAGAACTAGTCTTCCGCTGTTATATGTTACATGCTTATCCTATTCATGCTATATTGTACATCCGTGCACTGAGCGTCTTGCTCAGCCGTTACTTTCCTTTCCATGTCCCAAAACGGCAGGTACCAAGACTCGAGCATTTGGAGGACATGCATAGGATGGAAGCTGCCATAGACTTCTTCTCCTGTTTCCTTCATATATTTATGCTTGTTTAGTCTTTCATTCAGTTCATTTCCTTTATTTATGTTTTGGGCTTATGTTTGGGAACCGATGTTTGATTCCGGTTTTCCCTATGGTCATGTATGTTTTCTACATATTACCTTGCATGCTTTGATGACACGCCATAATTACGCGTGACATTCCATTTATCAAAATGGGGTGTTACAATTATGGTATCAGAGCCAAGGCTTCGACCTGTAGGCTCTAAAACTCGACCTGTGACTAGTGGGTAGTCACCAGGAACTTCCTAAGCCAACGATTGTTATTCCACGTATTGATGTTTCAGCGCGTTGTTGTTTTAACCATTATGTTTTTCAGCACCTTTTTGTTTTAGCCATGACGTTTTCAGCACCTTGTTGTTTTCACCATGATGTTTTCACCAGTATCGTCTTACTAATATGGAATGATCAACCGTCATCCATACTTAGTTATGTGTCAGTGTCTAGGCATGATGTTCCTAGTGAACTGTGATATTGTGAACTGAACCCCAGTAGTTCATAATTTTCACATAAAATTTTTCTGTTAAGTTTTGACAATGACTTTTAATTATTATGTTTCATGCATTCATGCATTTATATCATATGTTATCTGTTGCAGGAATTTTGACTAAGTAATGGTTGGTACAGGACTGGCCCTATTTAGTCGCATGTGCTTTTATCGAAACTTTTAACTTTGGGACCGACCCATAGGCGTCCCCTCGCCATGTCTTTTGTTTTGGAACCGACCCATAGGCGTTCCCTCGCACATATAAAGGTTTTATAAACTACATTACGCATTCATGCACTGTTTTCTTGCATAAAATTTTTCTCATGATTTAAATTGGCATAAAATTTTTTTCATGTCCCATCATAAGTTATTATGTTTTTATGTCAAGTATGCCTTCATACTGTCATGGTTAACTTCAGTTTCATGCTGATTATGTTATACACTTCTTCGTAATAGATGGTTTCATGTTCCTCATGATAATTCCGTCTTCATGTTGATTATGTTTCACGCCTCTTTTGTTATTTACGTTGTCCTGCAAGACATTGTTAGATTCCTTGAATCATGCTTTCATGATAGTCATGGTTGGTTTCCATTGATCATGCTGTCAGGCAAATCATCGTTGAATTTTGTGTAACTACACTTTAGCGTTTCTCTATGCAACCAGAATGATGTCTATGTTAATACTGCCAGGTTATCATGATGGTTTTCCTAACCGTTTAACCGGTTTACTTTCCTTAAATCATGATAAATGATCGAGCCCATACCGATCATTTCATGTGCATTCCATGTGTAATCCACGTACCGTATTTCATGTGTATTACATGTACCTTAATCCATGTGTATTCCACTTGCAATACTTCACGAGTATTCGCTAGTCGATTCTAAATCATCTCATGCGTATGTTCACTTGCTGATATTCTACAAGGTTGTCGATGCCGCTCATAGCTTGGAGATGTTACTGAAGGTTGATGCTGCTGATGTTGGGAGACGCTACGAGATGCTGATGATGATGCTGTTCACAACCTGGAGATCCTAAAAGACGAAGACAAAGGCGTCGGAGCAAAGAAATTGGACGAGAAGATGCTTCACCATCAGACAATTCCCATCAATCATTGTCCCAAATTCATAGTTACATGTCACACGTCGTTCGGCTGTCATTTCAGCCATATGAGTGCAAACCAGTACCAGCCGACCACTCAGCTGAATATTTACATGAGTCACTGTCATGAGAATGACCGTCATGGAACCGACAGACAAGATGATAGTAACCACTACTATGACAGCAACTATCCTAGAAATCGCAACCGAGGCTCCGGCCACGGACGTGATCAGACATACAAATGATCAGACATACAACCGATCCACCAATTCTGGCATATTAACCTAATATTTGTAGTTCTAACTGTTTCACATCTCGAGACACATGTCAAGACATCAGTCAAGACACATGTCTCACGTATACCTTCTGAGGACACATGTCAAGATACCAGTCAAGACATATGTCACGTTTACATTTCTCAAGACACGAGTCAAGACACATGACTCACGTCTAATTATGGAACATTTCTAAGAAATTCCGGGTACCCTCCAAGGGTATATCTATGTTGTTGTGCCATGTATTAATCAGGCCACAAGAATTTCAATACCATTATCGGCGCATCAGTGACAACCGTCACGTTGCCGATGTCACTTTCATTTCTTTCACCATATTTCATATATTCATGACCATGAAGGACGCCTTTCGTATTCCCACGTATACGAAGGTTTTCCTTCAGCTTAATGATGAGATCCAAGCTGCTAACGCATTTCCTCGGACAGACACGAGATGAATTTTATCCTAATTATGGACTATGAACATCACACCATGCTACGATTCATAATTATGTACAGTAATGTTCAGGCTCTTGAATACATCCAGCTTGATTTTCCATCAGGAAAATCCGTACAAATTATCTACGCTTACAAGCAGGTTCGTTGTTAGCCATGGTCGCTAAAATTTTCTAGCTGTCAGTAGGACACGACTACTAAGGTCCTTTTACGCATAACCAACGGATTATTCCAAAATTGTTCCTTACACTCCAGAAGAACCTTCAAGGAGAAGGATGGTACCATGAGATTATGTGTCGACTACCGTCGACTTAAACAAATCACCATTCATGACAGTTATTCTCCTCCACATATTGACAACATGTCCAATCAACCGTATAGTGTTAATCACTTTTCCAAGATCGAACTCATGAACAAGTTGCCAATAGTGACGGGTGAAAGAGCAGGACATGTCCATGACTGCTATTCGTACACGACTCGGTCATGCTAGATGTATGATTTTGAATTAGTCTCATCAATGCTCCAACCGCATTATGGACTTAATTAATTGAGTTTCCATGAACTCCTAAACAAATTCATCAGCGTTTTCATTGAGGATAACCTGATTTCCTCTAAGCCTAGAGAAGAACAGGAAGACCATATCTGCACTATGTTGCAAATTCTATGACAAGGGAAATTCTACCCTTGAATATTTTTCCAATATCAATTCTGTTTGATTACAGTGACACGCTGAATCACATGGGTTCCTACGGTTAATCTTACCATGACTCTGCTTATGACGTAAAAGAGAGAACCCTACACTACATTAGGTGTTCTAGAAAATTATACGCTAGGAGAAGTCTAGATGCAGAGACTCAGAGTTTCGCAAACTCCTAGGTATCAAGTTCTACGAAGCAAGATACAGTTACGTTCATATCTAGGTACCTGACATACCAACAGGTTAAGATAGGACACCAACAAACTGGGATGTTTTCATCATATGAAATTGTGAATCGAAAAGGGACAAGATCTCCATGGATTTTCGTTACCAGATTTCAGCAAACTCAGAAGAAGCATGATGCTATCTGGGTTATTGTCAACAGTTTGATCAAGTCTGCAGAATCCTTACATCCGCACGGATTTCAGAACCAACAGATTGAACGAACATGTTCCAGCCAAGGCTCATCCGATCACTTGGCAATCCCTCAGCTATCGGGTCAGACAAAGATTCGTAATGGTACTCCTAACTTACTTCACGTCTTCATTCTAATTCCACGACTTGCTTTCGCGCTCACGTTCATGACACTATTCACGTTCATGATCGTATTTTGGCTTACGATTTTACGTTCATTTCTTTTCTCATTCTGGGAAGTTTGCAAGAACTTGTGAGACCAGACCCAAGTTTAGTATAACTCTCCATCATCAGATAGACGTTTCACGTCATATTCCACGTCTCACCTTGTAGCGTTTGGCGTTACCGCCATTATATTCTATGATCACGATATGTCTCACATGTCATGTTCATTCCACGTTCCTCATATCATGATCAAGATATGTTACACGTATCATGGATCACGATAGGTTTACTCATACTACACTCGCCATATCTCCACGTAGCACGTTCAAAATTTTTCACGTATCACGTTCAAAATTTTTCACGTACTACGTTTCTTTATGTCTCGCGCATCGTTTCTAATTATCAGTTAAGTCAGATTGTCTTGCATCGTAACGTTTCAGCTACCCTTGCACGTTAACTCTTATTTTCCTCGATCGAATTTAGGGGATCTACCTTCCGTTGATAACCAAGAATTTCTTCGTATTCCAAGTCAAGGTCATGAGGACCAAGATTTATCATTAGTGTCAGGATCTTCTGAAGGAACCGTTCCAAGAGGGAGGCCACTTGGAAACGGACAAGTTCATCCGGACTTCTTATCCATTTTTCTCTTATCGATTAGATATGTCCTTTCAGTCACGTCACGTTCCATGTCTTTTCAGGACATGTCACGTTCTATGTTCCCTTCTACCATGTCACCTTCATTTCCGTTATTTTGCATACCTTTCCAGTTTGATTCGGGTATGTTACTTCTTTTCAGCTTACTTTATCTATAATTCGGGGACGAATTATTCTTTTTAGGGGGGAAGAATTGTAAAACCCGCATGCTTTTACCATGAATAGTGCCCTTAAGATCGTACGTCCTAGATTAAAACTTACCTCATTTAGTATTGATCACATTCATGTGCTAATAATCAAGCAAGTGCATACGTGTATGACATGACAAGTATCGATTACGTACGAACTCATGATAAACAGTTAATAAATATGTCACGTGAGCATAATTAAATCATGATCACCATTTAAAATACGAACTAGAATAATTACATAAATACATAAAATATAATTACGAGCGTTAAGATTACGATAACTACATGATAAAATAAACAGAAACGCTTCAGACACGAACACGTTTAACCACGAACGAACACGAAACATCGGGACACGAGAAAGGTACGGGTACCCCATGTGGGGCCCCCATACCCACGGCACATATACCATAATGGGCTTAGCCCATGGACTTTTTACAAGAAAAGGGGGGTTATGTAACTTTTCATTTCATTTTTCACTTTTTCAAGAAAATAAACAAAAACCCTAAAAAAGTTTCTCTTCTCCTCCTTTGCTCCTCTTTATGCCGCCACCCTAAGATCACCATAGGAGGGTGATTGGTTGATTTTGATCTTAAAAATCATTGCTTTAATCCGTGTTTGTTCATCCTTTTCCAAGCTACATAGTGGTATATCTTTTTAAACCCTTCTTTTTAATTCTTTTGAATCTTTGTTTATGTTCATGAACATGTTATTGTTTTTTCTTATTAAAACATGGTAATTAATCATAGATCTAACATGTTTTGGGGTTAATTAAAATCAAAGGTTGTTAAAAGAGGGTGTTTGTTTTTGGCCGCCTAGTTTTATCAACCCGGGGGAGGGTTCGGTTTCTTTTTAGCCGCCACCACCAAGACCATTTTTGGTCTTGGTTGGCTCATGTGGGACCCACGGCAGCAAGGGGGCACACGTACCCCGAGTTTGGCTCGGGGTACGGTGTCGAGTTCATGCCCGATTCATGGTTCGTTGGTTAAATCATGCTTTATGCTACATGTTAATTTTTTATGAATTATGAACTTAGGATATAATTAATTAATAACATGAAATATTAATTAAATCATGACTTAGGTTATTTTAATTATTAGTTTAACATGACATTAATTTAACCTAAGTATTTTATGTTATAAGTTATAATTAATTAATTATTTAAAACATGCCTATAATTAATTAATTTAGACATGACTTAGGTTATATTAGTAATAATAATAATACACATTTTAACCTAAGTATTTCATTTCACTTTAATTAAAACATGTTATACTTTAATTAAAATGCTTAACCTATAGTTTAATTAAAATACATGAAATAATAAATAAACTATACACTATATCATATGACTTAAGAAATCAGCTTATAAACACTTAGACTTAAATGTTAGCTTATGTAACCAGCTTAATTCTAAATATGGAAACTTCTACTTATAGAAACTTAATTAAATAAGGCAACTAATCTAATTATGGAAACCTTCTCTATATGGAAATATATCTATTTCAGGCAGCTAATCTAATTATGGAAACCTTCTATATATGGAAACTTATTTAATTAAGGCAGCTGATCTATTTTTGGAAACTTTCTATTTTTAGAAACTAATCTATTTTAAGCAGTAAATTCTATTTTAGGAAACTTTCTATTTTTGGAAACTTTCTATTTTTGGAAACTTTCTATTTTTGGTAACTTTCTATTTTTGGAAACTTTCTATTTTTGGAAACTTTCTATTTTTGGAAACTTTCTATTTTTGGAAACCTGCTATTTTTTGGAAACTTACTTATTATTACACAGTAAGTATAATAATACATGAAATACCAGTAATACTTAAACGGATTAATCAGAATACAAGATAAACACAGTTTAAGGCTTTAAACAGTGAACCATGACCTAAAACATACCAAGTCAGCTAAAATGAGACATAAAACTCAGTACGTAATCAGTGAATCGATACTTATACACGTGTGTATTCATGTAGCTTTAGTGATCCAGAAGTAGGAGTCTTTCTTCCGTTCATTCACTGGACTTGAGGTACGGATTCCCGTCCTTTCAGTATGGACATTCTTTCCTTATTAGGATTTCCCCGTATGCAGCCAACTGTTTTCCCCAGTATTTGTTTTATTGTTTTGAACTGCTTATGTTTAATTAGCATAATCTATAGCCATATACAAGCATGACCAGTTTCACCTAGTTATGGAGGTACCATAACCATAGCATTGGAGGCACCGATGTTATGACTTCCCCACGGCGGAGTGATTGCTCGTGGCGTCCCTTTTCAGTTTTGGCCATATTATTATATCAGGTGGGGCGTATGGGTGCATCCTAGTTACATGTTTTATTCAGTTTATCATGGTGAATGTGGTGTGTGCCTTGCACCCTTCACAAGGAGTTGATCCCTCCTACCCAAACCAGTATATTGATTAGAGGCATCCCCTCTAATCAGCATGATGAGGTCACCCCTCCAAGTATTCATGCACGTGACCTTTTCATGACCTATATGGGCTATGGTATATATATGTTAAAACAGTTTTCACAAGATAAACATAAGGCTTTTCAAACTATAAAACCAGTTTTCTTGATACTTAACCAGTTTACTCAGAACTAGTCTTCCGCTGTTATATGTTACATGCTTATCCTATTCATGCTATATTGTACATCCGTGCACTGAGCGTCTTGCTCAGCCGTTACTTTCCTTTCCATGTCCCAAAACGGCAGGTACCAAGACTCGAGCATTTGGAGGACATGCATAGGATGGAAGCTGCCATAGACTTCTTCTCCTGTTTCCTTCATATATTTATGCTTGTTTAGTCTTTCATTCAGTTCATTTCCTTTATTTATGTTTTGGGCTTATGTTTGGGAACCGATGTTTGATTCCGGTTTTCCCTATGGTCATGTATGTTTTCTACATATTACCTTGCATGCTTTGATGACACGCCATAATTACGCGTGACATTCCATTTATCAAAATGGGGTGTTACAGAACCTTTCCAAGCTCCTCATCAATCTACGTTCACGGAGCTTTTGATCTATCTTCTTGATCACGTACTTCGCCATCTGCCGGTAACCCGGATGCCAATCCTCCGTCATTTCTGGCAAAGTCCCACCCGAGTTCAGATGCTCCAACTTTCCTCTGACTTGTAGAAGAGTCCCATCACTGTACTTATGGAGCTCACCCACCCTCATAAACTTCATTAAACCTCGACTGTTCAAGTAGAAGATGCCGTAATTCGGGACAGAAATGCCGGTATAGGGACATCTTTCTACATGTTGAGGTAGCACTTTATTCACTGGACGGGTTAGGTTAAGCTTCCTTTGATAGCTTTCGACTCCCAACTGAAGATCTTCAACTCGTGTCTTGATGACAACGCTTAGTGTGAACATACGAAGTGCTGTATTCAAAGCAATGAGGTCTTCACGAGGAATATGTGTGAGTTGATCTCAGGTCATCAGAAGCAGCATATCTTCGATATCCTCAAGGCGAATGATGGAAAAATCTCCCTGCTGGATTTTGTATTCCCTGTCATCCTCCCTTTTCAAACGAATCTCCGTCACATGATAATAGCCATTCTTGGCTTCAGTTTTCATCCCTAAAATGCTGGAGATGCGGATGTCGGATCTAACGTTGCTTCCAGAATTGACTAGGCAGCAACCCCTGTACGCCCTTCGGACTCGTTGATCCCAATGAGATGCACCTATGACAGCATACATATCATAATTACGATTTATCTTTGGGACCCAGAGTCGGTTTACCTTTTCCTCGATAAAGGGTATTGTCCCCCAGTTGGCAGCTTTCAGCAAGGTCAGGGAGGTTGCGTACTTTGATGACCCCTTCAGTAGATACACAAGATCATTGGTGACGAAGAAGTCAAGAGCAATCTGATTATCTTGAGTAGGATCCATTGGAGGTGGAGCTCTTTCTGATTCATGAAGTCCTGACCGTTGAACGGTATTCAGAGCCTTCAGGATCTCATCGGCATAATACTCGAACTCCATTTGGGTCAACCGGGTTTTGGCGCGTAGTCTCTTATCCTTCAGGGCTTTCTTCACCAAAGATGGAGTAACCGAAGTCTTATACTCATGAGCAAGAAATGCACATAAGTCAATCGGACTGCGGATACGAAGATACAAAACATCTTTGTCAGCGTCGGTGATCGGATCATACTGCGCCGCTGCCGTGATCCAAGCCTGTGGTGGTGCAGTCTCGTCAATCTCCAACGTGTCTGCCCAGTCCCTTGTGCTTGGAACAGTAGATTGTGGTTCTTGTTGTAGAGGAGTGGTGACGTGAACATCTGCTTGTTCTGTTTCAGGCATCTCGGCAGTGTCAAGAACGGGTGAGTGTTGTGCAGCTTCAGGTTCGGTTACCGATTCTGCAATCACAGGAGCAACAACAATAGAACTAACGGGGTTAGTGGTAACAGGTATGGATGCAGCGATAAATGTACCAGGAATAGATGACCCTGTAGTGGCATTCACATCGTAGCGCCACTTCGATCGTCTGGATTTCGTGGAAGTAGATTTTTCTTTTGCTGCTGCAGCTTCCTTGGACTTGGTTCCAGTCTTAGCAGGTTTCTTGGAGCTGGCACCCTTATCCCCTTTCTCAGGCTGTTTACCCCCATCATCATCCTGATCATCATCCCCGTTGCTCCCCCGACCACTCTTCTCATTACCATTACCGCCATCATCGCCATCATCATCATCGTCATCATCATCCTCATCATCATCATCATCATCCTTATCATTATCATCCTCATCATCATCATCATTCTGATCCTCATCATCCTCATCATCGTCATTCTTATCTTCTTCTTCTTCTTCCTCTTCTCCACCAGTACCCTCTTCTTCTTCACTCTCTTCCCTTTCTTCCTCAGGGAGAATATGGTAGGGTACCACACTTCCAAATGTCTTGAACAACTTATCATCCTCCATGATAGCGTCATTCAGGGATTTGAAGAGAGCCCGTTGAATCCTCGATTTATCAAACGATCCAAGTTCCCTCATTCGAGCTTTGAGGATCTTCTTAAGTTCAAAATCCGTCAAGTCATAAGCAATCTTGTAAGCGGCTTCTGAAGGATTGGATGATTTGATCATTAAGTTGTCAGCAGCGAGTGTCTTCAACTCATCACGCAGTTTAGGCATTAGGGATTCAACGGAGTCTTTCACTCTCTGCTCAATAGTAGCTTCAAGAGCTTCTTTTTGCTCTTTAAGGTCATCCTTAATAGCTTTAAGTCTCGTAATTCGTGCTTGATGCCTATCAGCTTCAGCCTTTTTAACTCGAGCAAGTTCTTCTGCATGAGCTTTACGTGTAAATTCCATATCTGCAGCGAACTTGGCAATCAACTCTTCTTGAGCTTTCTTAGATGCTTCTTCACTTTGAGCTCGTCTAAGTAACTCTTGGCGAAGTTCACCCATTTCTCTCTTGTGATTATCCACATGTTTATCCAACATTTCGGCCATCACTAATGCTGCCATTGCAGACGTTGCAGAGCTGCTCTGGGTTGATGGAATAGGCTCGGTTGTAACTGCGGTACTTAGGATGGGGTTTATTGGTGGTGGAGGAAATGGTGTTGAAACCGGTCTGGTTGGTATGGGTTGAGTTGGTTGAAGTTGAGTTGTTAACGGTTGAGTAGACTCTTTTTCAACACTTGCTGAAACAGGGGGGGTGGATGTCTCCTTCGAAGTAGAATACTTTTCAGGTGATCCAAACTCAAACACATCATCTGGTTCCACGTACTCTTCTTCAACATTTACCCGTGCACCCGAACCACTACCTCCAGTGTCTTTCCTACTCCTTTCCATAGCTATCTTCATTGCTTTTCTCTCAGTCTTGTTAAGAGCAGGATCATCAATATCTTCTTCATCGTGGAGAGCTAGCTCATCAGTCATACCCTTTCCCTTCTTAACTGCAGTCTTCTTCTTTTTGGATTTGGGTTCAGGTAACTCTGTTTGCTTCCGTTTACCCTTGCTCTTAACCGTGGTGGAAGAGTCTTCACCTGCTAGAATGCTTGCTCGTTGATTCTCAATTTCTGTTAGCAAGTTCTTGTAATCATCAGATGCTATAATCTCATCGGTCAGAAGATGACTGGGAATGGGACCAGGAATAACCGTATTCGAATGAGTCTCCTGCCTTAAGTCTACCAAATCATCATCATCCATCGTGTGGTGACGACTACCTGCACGCTTGTTAATGGATTCATCGTTTTCAATAAAGTAATGTATGATCAACTTAATAAACCTAGGATACTGGTAGCTTTTAACCTTACCCTTTGTGTTTGTGAAGAGTTGAAAAGTAAACTCCTCCCACAGCAGTGATGCATAATCAATACCCATACCTTTAAACATACCATAAAACATCTTGATGATTGGTGGACGAACAGCATCAAACCCAGTTGTTTTGGGTGTTAAACATCGGCTTAGAATCCCAAAAATAGCTTTCCATGGTTGACCAACTTTGGCAGTAGTAAACTCAGACGGGGTTCGTATGTCAAGACATCCAATGGCAGTGAACATCTCCATGATCTGGTCCTTAGTCGGGTTGGCTGAGTATGATAGATCTTTGAGTGTCGGTCGAAATCCAAAGATCTTCCTAAAGTCTGACACAGTAAGCGTCTGCTGCTTGTTATCCAAGGAAAAAGTGATTTTGTTCGACGTCCTCTCTTTGGTAGCCCAGAACTCGTAAAGGTATTCATAGGGCACTGAAGCACTTCTCCTTAGCGCATGCTTGAAATGAGATTTATCAAGCATGGCTGTACCTACCTTAAATCCATTATGGGTAGAGTGAGATACCTCCTTCAAACGAAAGTTGTTCGGAATAAACTTTAGAGTCTTGGCTTCGGCAATGGCAGTGGCTCTGGTGTGTTGTATTTGTTGTACTGTAGGGTTAGTCATCGTCTCTGCTTAAGATAAAACACAAAGGTTGAAACATACAAATATGAATATCAATATGACTTTAAACCTAAGCATAGAACATATGACCTAATCCCTTAAGCTTTGAACCATTCAAACATCTTCAAACATCTTATACGGAATAATCATTCAATACGGAACATATAGCCTATGCGGAATAATATCTCATGCGGAATGATAAGTCTATTCGGAACATATAGCCTATGCGGAATAACATCCCTATTCTGAATAAAAAGTCTATTCGGAACAATAGGCCTATGCGGAATAAAACCCTATTCGGAACATTGGGCCTATGCGGAATAAAATCCTATTCGGAACATTGGGCCTATGCGGAATAAATTCCCTACTCGGAACATTGGGCCTATGCGGAATAAAATCCTATTCGGAACATTGGGCCTATGCGGAATAAAATCCTATTCGGAACATTGGGCCTTATGCGGAATAAAATCCTATTCGGAAAGTCTTGTCCTATGCGGAATATTTGGTCTATTCGGAAAAAATTTCTCTATGCGGAAAGATTGGGCCTATGCGGAAAGCTTTTGTCTATGCGGAAAAACTTTTCTATTCGGAAAACAGCTTCTATGCGGAAAGATTTCTCCATGCGGAAAGTTCTTTCTATTCTGAATGAAACCGTTATTCGGAAAGTCATTCTTACTCGGAAAGTTTTCAACACTTATATATTTTCTAATTAAGCATGAAATCGTTTGATTCAAGTGTTCTAAAGGCCAAATTAGTGCAATTAGAGCCATTCCGAATCATCCCCAGGCAAAAACCCCAATTTAATTAACCCTAATTGAATCAGAAACTAATTCGTTTGATTTTCAACAACAACAGATAAATAACTTGATTTGCATGAATGATTAATCCGATTGAATACCTTTTTTTGAAGATCTGATCTAGAAGATGACTGATTTTGAGATGTTTGTTTGATTTCGTGAGTGTTTGAAAGCTAGGGTGTTAATGGCGGCAAAGATAAGTAAGTAAACAGTGAAAGAAGAAAGGGAACGGGGGTGGGTGATTTTGACTAGGTCAAATTTTTTACAAGTTTGACCTATTGTCAACTTTACCCCCTCAATTTTTCTACTTTCAACAAACAAAGTTCTTTTGTTTTTCCAAGTTTTAAATCTTGTCATTTTGACCTATCTTATGTTAAATTTCTGAGCCTTAGTGATTAACCTATCTTAACACACAAGTCTATTCATGACAAACTTATAAGCAACAACAAGACAAATGCCAAAGCAATCCAACCATTAACCATTAAGCTTTTTGAGTTTCCTTGAAAACTTTTGAAGATCTTTTTGATGTGACAGATGATGTAACATTTTCTCCCCCTTAAACGATGATCCGTTTTCTATTTAAAGAGCTGTAGTCATTGTTTAACGAGGCACATGATGATGAAAAACATTTCCCAATTGATATCTTGAAAAGTTTGATTCGTGGTGTCAATAAGATTTCTCTTATTTTAACAAATTAATGCACTGAGACGTACACAAATTTGTGTTAGACCAAGTTGTAAAGTAAACTTGATCCCTTTGCATGATTTGGCTTGTAAATCATGCCCGAGAAAATTAATTCCCGTTGTGAGCCAACGTTTTCCAAGGAAATACGTGACTTTAATATGAAAACCGGGTTGCAGTCAGAAATAACTACAAGCCATAATGGGCATGTTTTAAAAATGTACAACTTTTATACGGACTCTATTTATGGCACCGTGTCAATATTGATCGACATTTCTAAGGCCGTAAATATTACCGTACTAAAAGACATGCCCGTTTTAAACGAAAAATATTTTTGGTTTTTCTTGATTTTATAATTTTTATGGTTTTTCTAGCTTTTATATTTTTTATGGTTTTTCTTGGTTTTATATTTTTGTATTTTCTTTTTGTGGTTTATATATTTACGATAATATACATGATCACGAACAAAGGATACTCTGAATAGTTTACCACGACTATTCAGCTGATTCTTCTGCCAACTCTTTGAGAGTCGCTGGAGTGAATGATTTCATGCCAAGCTTGTCGATCAAAAACTCGATTCGTCCTCGATCTAAGGCTTTGGTAAACATATCCGCCAGCTGATACTCAGTAGTGACAAAATACAGCTCGATCACTCCGTTCTCCACCTGCTCCTTAATGAAATGGTAGCGAATGTCTATGTGCTTGGCCCGGGAGTGTTGAACATAGTTGCAGCAAAGGGCAATGGCGCTCTTGTTGTCACAATACATCGGGATTTTGTTAAATCCAAGACCGTAGTCAGTTAATTGTGATCTCATCCAAAGGACTTGAGCACAACAACCGGACATGGCGATGTATTCAGCCTCCGTGCTAGAAATTGCAGCGCTTTTCTGCCTTTTTGAAGACCAACTGATCAATCTATCTCCTAGGAGTTGCACAGATCCAGAAGTGCTACGCCTCGTGTCTTGACATCCAGCATGATCGGCATCTGCGTATGATATTAAAGCAATCAAGGAATCTTTCGGATACCATAGACCACGATGAAGTGTTCCTTTTAGATACCGAAAGATCCTTTTAACTACATGTAGGTGCTTTTCGGTAGGCCGAGCCTGATACCGGGCACACATGCATACAGCAAATTGCAAATCAGGCCTGCTAGCAGTCAGATATAGAAGGGTGCCGATCATCCCACGATAAAGTTTTGGATCAACAATAGTCCCATTCCTATCTTCATCTAACTTGGATTTCTCCACCATTGGAGTGTCTACGGGGTCACAATTTTCAAAGTTATATTTCTTAAGAGATTCTAGAGCATATTTGGATTGATTAATAAAGATGCCTCTGGGATTCTGAGAAATCTGTAATCCTAAGAAAAATGAAATTTTTCCCATCATCGACATCTGAAAGCGTGTGGACATTATCTTCTCAAAACGATTTGACAATTCTATGTTAGTGGCAGCAAATATTATATCATCAACATAAATTTGTACCAGAATCATGTCGTTGCCTTCCTTGAGAGTGAATAGAGTGGGGTCCACCTTGCCTTTGGAGAAGCCTTCCGAAATGAGATATGTTGACAGGAGATCATACCACGCGCGTGGAGCTTGTTTCAACCCATAGAGAGCCTTCTTAAGCTTGTACACATGATTAGGAAACTCCGTACTGACGAACCCATCCGGTTGAATGACATAAACTTCTTCCCTTAGTTCACCGTTCAAAAATGCTGTCTTCACATCCATTTGATAGACGATCATATTCATATGAGCAGCAAACGCAAGGAATAGTCTAATCGCCTCCAATCTAGCCACAAGAGCAAAAGATTCCTCAAAGTCTATACCCAAGGCTTGTTTATATCCTCTAGCGACCAATCTAGCTTTATTCTTCAATACCGCACCCATCTCATCAAGTTTAACCTTATAAACCCATAACAAAGTAAGGATGTTAACCTTGTCAGGGCGAGGAACCAATTCCCATACTTCAAGTCGTTGGAATTCATTGAGTTCCTCCTGCATAGCTTCAATCCAAGATGATTGGGTCATAGCCTGCTGCCAATTTTTTGGTTCAACTTCAGAGAGAAATGCATCAAAGTAGCAATAAAGTGCACTCTCTTGTAATTGATGGCGTGTAGAGACTGGTCGATCTAGATCTCCAATAACATTCCTAATTGGGTGATCTTTTGTCCATTTAGTGCTATGGTTTTCAATCCTAGGTGGTCTGGAGTGAACAATAGAAGGAGCTTCTTCTGAGGTAGACGCGGCTGAAGGGTTTTCAGGGATCGCTACACCAAAGAAAGGAAGCTCTTGCAAGTGAGCATATTCCAAGTCGTGATCAGTAGAATCCTCTTCCACATCATTAGGCACAAGTAGAGGTGATGATTCAGGTGTAGTTTGAGAATCACTTGGTGAAGGTGCATCCGGTTCAATGTGAATTGTAGATGCATTAGATAAAGGTTCATTAGCTTGAGCAACCACTTCAGGTATTGGAGCAGTTACTACAGGTGCTGGAACTTCATCAGTCGGGGGATCGAAGAATTCATCAAACAACGGTTGAAACAGTTTATCCCACTCGGGCCTTGATGGTGGTAAAAATGATGTAGAAGTAGGATTATTGGGAACTAATCCGGAACTTATAGCACCGGTTCCCATCTCATGAAGCGCGGGTTCAGAGCTGTGTTGCTCAGAAGCCATCGCTGTCAGCTCATCGAAATCTGCGTCCATAGTTTCTACAATCTTGCCAAGACGACGGTTATAGATTCGGTATGCTCTCTTGGACGGTGAGTAACCAATGAAAATACCTATATCGGCTTTCGGTTGAAGCTTACCCAAGTTCTCACTATTGATGTTTGGATAGCAAAGAGCACCAAACACATGAAAAAATGAAACATCGGGTTTACGGTCATGTAGAAGCTCATAAGGTGTTTTTCCATGGCGTTTCCGAATGATAGAACGGTTTTGGGTGAAACATGCAGTAGATATAGCCTCTGCCCACAAGAACAATGGAGCGTTCGCGTAAATAAGCATGGTCCTAGCAGCTTCCATCAGTGTACGATTCCGTCTTTCAACGACACCGTTTTGTTGTGGAGTGCGTGCAGCGGATGTTTCATGTGAGATACCAACTCCTTCATAATAATCACGAAGAGTCTGGTTGACGAACTTTGTACCATTGTCTGTACGAATACGGCGGACAGTAGTATTCAAACGTACCTGAATGAATTTCAGAAAAGTGATGATAGCCTTCGGTGCTTCATCCTTTGTACGTAGAAATCTAACCCATGTAAACCTGGAAAAATCATCCACAATGACGAGAATGAATTTCTTACCGCTCACACTTTCAGTTCTCATTGGTCCACAAAGATCCATATGCAAGAGATGAAGTTTTTCTTGATTGGTGTCTTCAGCTTTAGGCTTGTAAGATTTCTTGGTGCTTTTCCCCCTTGAACACGCGGAACATAAATGGTCCTTGTGAAATTTAAGCTTTGGAAGACCACGAACTAAGTCGTTTTTAGCCAGATGATTAATAGCATCAAAGTTAAGATGAGATAATCTGCGATGCCATAACCATGACTTGGTCTTAGATGCTTTAGAGAGAAGACATACTGGAGAGGCGGCCATCATGTCTTGTAAGGACAAAGTATAAAGATTTGCACCACGAGATCCCTTCAACAAATCTTTTCCTTCCAAGTTGCGGATGAAACAAGTGTGTTGTCGAAAAGCAACCTCAAGGTTGGAATCACAAAACTGTCCTACTGAGAATAAGTTATGACCAAGACCTTCTACATAGTATACCCTAGAAATCGTCACGTTTCTAATCTGATATTCACCATACCCCATAATCTTTGCTATATGATCATTCCCGAATTTAACCGTACCAAGAAACTTGCTGACGAAATTTCGGAGCATCGAGCGATTTCCGGTCATATGTTTTGAACAACCGGAGTCCAAATACCACAGGATGATTTGGACCACCTGAAAATATCACCACACGAAGACAATGTAGAGGTATCGGAATCTGAGTGTTCCTTGTTATTAGCAGGTACAGATTTAATAATCTTAGATTTGCTAACTCTAGGTTTCTTAGATTTCCTAGCCTTTTTCTTCCTAATTGGTGGTGTAGATTCTAGTTGGCTTAAATCCTGAGGTATTTCTTCACTGACAGGCACTATGGTGGGGGCTGACCTAATTAAATGGCGCTGTTTCCATACTTGAGTGCGAGTGTTCCTAACTAAAGGACGCTCAGACCTAACCTCAATGGATGCATTCCTAGTTAAAGGGCACATTTTTCCATCTAATGTAAAGGTCCTACCAGTGGGACGCCATTGCCAGCCAACTTGGGCACGAGTTCTACCCGTTGGCTTCCATTCAAGACCATTCTTAATAGCATTCATTTCATTCACGTGATCAATCAGACACAAATCATGACGCTGGGAAAACATACATTCATTACAATTCCAACAATTCAAATCAGAATTCACGAATGGTTTAGGCTGCTGCACAGGCGCAGAGCTTTTAGTCTTAACATGATTCTTTTTATTCAAAACTGAACTAGCATTCCTATTGTGAACTTCTACTTTCTTTTTTTTGGCACTACTAGTGGAGGGCTTGATCTTATCTTTCTTGAGTGGCGATCCTTTAGCCTTAGTAGTCTCTTTTAATCCTGTAGAAGGCAAAGTGGGAATATTAGCAACAGATTTTAAAGGTGCCTTACTTGATTGTGCCAATGACGGTTTTGCTCCTGGAGTCTTATTAAATGGAGTTACAGCAATGGGCCTATTATTAAGTAGTGCAGAACCTGGTGTACCTATATATTGCAAATATGCCAAGCAATATTGAACTCGCTTAATATATTCATGAGCCGAATAATAGTCGCTACTTGAGGGATCTAAGGCATAAAGATCGTCTAAAATATCCCTAAGAAGATCGACATGCTTAATGGCATTCCTCATATAATCATCATAGGTAACTGGGTTTCTCTTATGAAGCGGGTTCTTATAAAGCACTACTGACTTGGTTGTTGGAGCACTAGTGGACGGTGCAGAGTCGGTAGCTAAGTTATCAACAACTTCTTGTCGGGTGAGAAGAAGTGTCTCCTTTAACTCAGCCAAAACCATATTTTTGTCAATGAGCAGGATGTTCAAATCAGAGATTTCCTCGCACTTTTGGTTCAGTTGTTCAACATAAGATTGTTGTTGTGCCGCATTAAAAGCGAAGCGTTCTTCTAGTGAACCATAAAGAGCGGATAGTACCTGTCTTGTCCGATCCATCTCCCCTAGAACAGACGAAAGTCTAATTTCTAAGACCTGGTTTTTGGACTCTACAGCCTCTAGTTCCATTTTGAGTGTTTCATTTAATGACACATCTCTCTTCAATCTCATTATCTCTTCCTCTAATGTCTTAACAATTGCAATCATCTTGTCACTCGTCTCAACACCGTTTTCACAAACATTTGATATCAAAAGATTCTCATTTTGAGTTTGTTGTTTTAATTCTAAAGATATACAATGTTGTTCTAGTTGATTAAAGCGTTTTGAAAGTAAATTGTAAGAATCTTGTAGCTTTAAAAACTCAGCGTTAGATTCGTGACAAGAATGATTATCTACCTCATTTACAGTATCAGCAACATTTACAGAGAGATCACAAACATCATCACAAATATCATTACAAATATTCACAGCATCACAATTAATCATAGCGGATGTAAGCTCATTCGAATAATTAACATTTACAGTAGTAAGCACATCACACGAAATTACTGCAGACAAGAATCGGTCATATTCGGTTAAAATCTTTTCTTTTTCAACTAGTTGTAGTTCGTAAGCGGTGTCCATTTCATAAAACACTTTTTGAACTTCACCAATTTCAAAAACAAGATTTTCCTTAAGAGATGCAAAAATTCCTTTTAGACTTTCGACAAACGGATTGATCTCATTTTTAAACACCTCGTTCATATGTTCGAAAGCCCATTCTCCGGCGTTTAGGCCATTTGAAGTCGTACGTTCCAAAATGACCTTGTCAAAATTAGTAAAGTATTGATTAATCTCTTGCAAGTTTAACCATACAGTGCTAACAGGTGGAAGATCCTTTGGAATTTCCTTAGGACCTTCCATATTGACAAGTGTAGGAAAAGTACTAGGGTTTTCTTCATCTAATATGTAGGTTGGTGCTGTTATGAGATCTTTGTCCATATGGAAGCGAATTCTAAAATCCGTTTTTGCAAGCTCCTTATTCCATTTAAAATAATCACACTCGGGATATTTTGCAGAATTGTATGACCGATCCTCATCAACTAGTTCCTTACTTGTTCGATCACCAGGAAAAACAATCGGTTCTAAGGCCAATCCTAATTGAGTTGCATTATAAAGTCTAGGACTATGTCTTAAAGCTTGTTTTGCATACCGTGGATTAGGGGGAAGGCCTTTTTGACGTGATAAGTTAAATTCTCTAAATGAAGCATCAAATAAGTGAACTAGTTGAGAAGCAGCGTATTGTCTTAAAAGCAAATAATCTAGGCTTCTAATCTTATTAGTAGCATTAATCTCCATTTCATTCTTCTTAGACTCGAGTGATTCAAAATCTGTTTGAAGTTTTTGAAAATTAGTGACCACTAACTCCTTTTCTTTAAGTTCATTAGACAAATTTGCTCTTAAGTTTTCGATTTCTTGCAAGTGACCCATTTGTTTGTTTCTAAAATGATCATATTCGAGATTAGTTAGAACACTAGACGAAGGCACTAATTCCAAGGTTTGAACTTTCTCGTTGCTTAAGGTAAGCTCATCAGACAAATTCTTATTCTTAGCTAAGGTTTCTAAGAGTGCAGCATTCATTTGGCTAAGTAATGTAGCAGGAACCATGACCAAATCTTGTTGAGCAGGAGTAGGCGTTTGCAAAATGGGTCCCGGTTGTGATTCACTCAAAGTCTGGGGACTCACATTGATATTGCTATCATTGTTTGTCTCCTCATTTGAAAGACTCACCACCGAAGATTCATTCGAGTCAGCATTCTCTTGCACAACTTGATGTGGTTGAATACTAGCATCAGTGGTATTATCGGTGGTATTAATAAGTACCTCAGATCTCTTTTCTGGCCCTAAGCTGGAGATAGTTGCCATGAGAGCAGCCTTTGCAGATTGAAAGTCATCACAGTCGGAGTCATACGCATCAAGATCATCGGCTTGGTAAGCTGCATTCTGCGTAGTGACAACGTCTTGTTCAGCAATCCCTGGATCAGCAAGAAATGCAAGCTCCTCTTCATCAAGTTCCCTTCCTTGTGCCTGAGCATTTACCAGATAGATCTTTTCTGCAAACCATTGTCCATCCCTTCTCCTCTTGGGTTTCTTACAATCCCTGGACATGTGACCCTCTTCCTTGCAGTTGTAACATGTAATCATTCTCAACTTTCCCGTGGAATTAGCCCGTGGAGCAGGATTGGCCATTGGTGCCTGATTGACCGTGCGAGCATTGGTGGTTGATGTGGTAGGTCTCCCCTGATATGGTTGAATAGGCTGAACCATGACCCTGCCATTCTCAATAGTAGCTTGTTGACGAGAATTGGATGAATTCCTCAACTGATTGTTGGTAGGAGCTGATCCTCTGTATCCTCGTTTGCTTAAAGTTCTTGTAAGATAAGCAGACATAGTAGTTAGCACTTCAACTGGGTCAGCTCCTTGTTGGAATACAGGAACGGAGACTTCCTCATCATCACAATACAGTGCTTGATCTGGATGAGCTGCATAATCAGTAGAAGGAATACTCATTTGATCAGGGTAGCTTGTTGGATATGCTGCATTCTCTTGATAAGAAGAATATGAAGGCTGAGCATAAGGTGCAACATTTGCTGGATGAAGTTGTGAAGCATACTGTGGTGAAGGTGCATTGAACCGATATTGTTGCTGATGTGAGGTGGGTGGTTGTGGTAGAATCGAGTATTGGGGGAAGGTCGGTGTCATGTAAGGTGATGGATGATAGGCTTGATGTCCCAAGATATAAGGTGTGTTGTTGTGTGACAAGCTTGGTTGATTCGCCATCAAAGCTAAGGAATCTGGGTACATACCGCGAGGAGAACGGTGCATAATCACATGTTTCTCATGCTGCTGAAGAAAAGCATAGATTTGATCTAAGTTGCACTTATGCAAATCCCGGGTTAACTTCACATCGGTAATATACTCACCCCATTCAGCTTGAGGTAAAGTATTCAAGAACTTGGTGTTAACCTGGAATGGAGCAATCACGAGATTGTATACATTCAGATCATTCATTAGAGTGGTGAATCTGAAGTAATAGTCGTGTAGCGTTTCCCCTGGGCTGTACGTGAATCTATCAAACAGATCATACAGCTGACACTCCCTTTCCTGTTTGGTGAGAGACGTACCTTGTAACAACACCTTTAGACGTTCCCATAAGTCTTTGGCAACCGTATATTGACTAACCATACGATAAATATCATGCGGAAGAGCTTGGAGAAGTGTCTGTAGAGCCTTTTCATCAGCATCAGCAATGAGTTGTTGTGCCGGTGTGAGTTCTTCATATTCTCTTGGTCGAGACACGTTATTTGCCACAATGGTACCATAGTCGAGTGGACCATTCAAAATCGATTTGACCATAAGCCTTCCGTATGTTGGTTTGCCCTTCAAGTATTGCATCATACGGCCCTGCCATGCCTCAAACACCTCTTTAATAAGCATCGGTGGACGACTATCAGTCCCCGTTATGATCGAGATATCCGTAAGAGATGTCATCTGAGGCATTAATGAACTTGGATTCATTGTGATCACTTAAAGACTCAAAGATTATCGGTTGATCGAGCAGTGAAGAAAGGTTGAGAATTTGTGTTGTGTTGGTTGTAATCAAGATTAAATCCACTAAAGATCGTCGAAAAAACTCAAATACCCCTTGAACTTGCTTATACGGAATAACCCAAACTCAGAATAAACCCTATTCGGAATAATACCTATTCGGAATAATCTTATGCTGAAAACCCTTATGCTGAATAACCCTTATGCGGAATAACCCTATGCTGAAAATGCCCTATTCGGAATAAACCTTATGCTGAATAAACCTTATGCGGAAAAACCCTTATGCGGAATATTTCTTCAATTCGGAATATCTGGCTATTTGGCTTATTCGGAAAAACCTGCTATTCGGAATGATGGGCAATTCGGAAAGCTATTCGGAATATTTCTCCTATTCGGAAAAATTTTGGCTATTCTAAAAGTTTTTGGCTATTTGGAAAGTTTTTGGCTATTCGGAAAATATTGGCTATTCGGAAAGAATTCTGCTATTCGGAAAAATTGCTGTTATTCGGAAAAACCCTTCTATCCGGGAAGTCTATGCGGAAAATTCTGCTATTCTGAATATTGTCCTATTCGGAATGTCTATTCGGAATAAACCTTCTATTCTGAAAAACTTTCTATTCGGAATCCCTATTCGGAATAAACTGGAGAAAATGTTTCCGAGACTTAAAAAACAGCTTTAAATCCGATTTTTGATCCAAAACCACAAAAAGTTTTATGATTTTTACCAAAATAAGCTAAACCCAATCCTTATCAATCAATCCCAATAACAAAAACACCAAAAACAACAAGATTCAAGATTGATTTTTTCTAAAGATCACTAATTGATTCAAAAACTAAAAAAAAAAGCAACACAACCCTTACCTTAAATCACCCCATAGCGTTCTGATACCAAATGTAGAATATTGATAACCTATGAATCTATGAAGTGGGTTGATGTTTTCTAGTGAGAGAAACTAGAGAGAGAAAGTGAGAGAAAATGTGTATGATTTTATTAATATGAAAGTGTAAAGTGAACAACAACCAACCCCTTTCCATGGTGGAAAGGGGTATTTATATTCCAAGCTTACAATGGGCTTGGGCCGGTCCATGACAAGCCCATGGACCGGTTCTTACTTAACTTAATAAGTAATATTTAACTAATTGTTAACTACGAGCTATTACAACATAAATCATATTGTGGAGTGACCGATACTTCTAATATACGTTAAAACGTATTTCTAACAGAAAACCATTTTCTTATACACTTTATTTGTTTCGATTTAGAAAATGATAAATGAAACAACATGCACCTACCTAAGATCTTTATTAAAAAGATCTTGAAGACTTCGTTCGATGTTGGCAGCAACAAATCAAAAGAAGTTTGTTGGGTTCTTCGATGCGTAAGAAATACGAGACCAATGTCCATGTTTGTGATTTATTGTGATTGAGAATGCAATATGTGATCACGTTTTTAAGGTTAGAAGGCTATGTATAAATGAGATGGTAGGGGCAGGGTTAGTGTGCGGGTATTACTATCATGCCCTTATTTTATGGGATGGAGTATTGCGTATTTGGATAAAAGTTGAACAAAACATGTATCGCTTATAATTGATTTTTCTAAACTCGAAAAATATATCTTCACCTAATTGTAACGTGATAATCCAAATAAAAGGCGTCAATGTATCGGCCTTTGGTTATCAATCACAAAAAAACGGTACACATTATCAGCTTCATGATATAACCGGGGCATCGTCCGGGTTCGACAAGCCTCGTATTATTTAAGATTAAGTTTTATGCATTTAGTTATTCTACCATATGTTTTAAAGGTTGTATTACTTAAAATTAAATGAAAAAAAAAGAAATACTAAAATATTTTATATGTAGTATAGATATAGATATAGATAATTAATAATGTAATAAAAAAAATCCGCACGTCACACTTTAGAACTAAAAAACATAATATCATAATTAAAACACCCCCACTTTTTTTTTTTCTTTTTCCTTGCGAGCCTAATGAACATCTATTGCATTTTCCCTCCAAAGCCCACTTCAACTTTTATTCTCTCTATTGTTTCCTACAAAAAACGAGATATGAACATGTTCGACACAGAGATGTCCATCTAATATCTCCTTGAGATCCTACAAAATCTAATTCTATAGTATTGGTATTTAAGGCTACCCACAATAGAGACTACTAGCGATCTACATTTTTTCTGTCACGTCAGCTTTCTCTCTACGGTGACCTACAGACGATTTGTTTTTACAACAAGACGACCAAGTTCAAAAAAATTAAATTAAAATTCATTCATAAAAATTAAAAACATTACATAATAATTAAAACCATTACAAATTTGAAAACTAGTCATTGGAATAACTTTTAAAAGTAAAATACAAAAATAGAGAAATACAATACGAAACTAAAGATATAGAATACAAAATTTACAAAATACAACACAATCGTTCTAATCGTATTTTCATGAAGCCAAACGAATTTAGTTTCCATTTGTCGTTTGATTTTAGCTGCCTTTCGAAACAATGCGTTATGCATCTTGTAATACATTGCATTTCTCGTATGCGTTATGTTCGATTCTTCTTTTAAAAAAATGTCGATTAGAGCACGAGTCTTTTTAGGAATATCATTGCATTTCTCGTATGCTTTCATAAAGGATAGCTATGAGGGCTTTTTCAAATGTGACTGGCTAACTCCATCATCGTTTTATGACGAACAGCATCTTCGTGAATTAGTTTTTTAAGAGTTTCGATTTCATCAATAGTATGCGGAAGTGAACAAGCCATACTTTTTTAGTGAAATAACCTTTTGATATAAAATGGTTAAATGTATTGAGTATTTATAGCGATAAAATAGATTTTGAAATAAAATAAAAATCAATTAAAAACAAAAAAAAAAAGAAGTGAAATGAGTGAATTGGTCGTGTAGTGGATCGACTTTGCTCGATCGACTGATTCGAATCACCGGCTTTGAAATCGGTCGATCGAAATCCGACCGATACCGTTATTTGCATTCAAAGCAGTTGATGTTTTCCCATTTTCGTTGACTAAATTCACACATTAGAATGGATAATTCTTTTGTTAATCTAGTTATTCCTTTTAACATTATTAGTATGCGATTTGTATAATACATACTCGAACTTACAGTTTAAATGAATTAAACTTTCTTTAAATAGTTCAACAAATGATAAAAGTTTGATAAGTTTAAGGTTGAAAAAGACACATGAAGGTGGGATGATCAAGTGGGACTGGGAGGTGTGTGGTATGGAGAGAAAGGAGATTTCTGAGTACCTCGAATGATTCCAGACAAGTACAATTCCTTTGTACTTTCCTTAATTTCGGGACATAAAAGTTCGCAAAACTCATATGCCCAAAGCTCATATGACATCATTATATTACATTATACTACATTCATTCGTCCCCATATTAAATATTTATATTTGACTTTTGTAATTTTTCTTTTTAAACTTTAACCGTAAATGATTTTTATTGTGTTTTGTAACATTTTATAAAAGTTATACCAATGAAAAATACATTTATTTTATGTTATAATATTTTTATCGTCTCGAAATTATAGTACATTATACTATTTCTAGTATTTCTGAACGTCCTAAAGTAATAATTCACTTTTAAAAATAGATAGGAAATATAAATTAAGTTAATCGCATCAACCTCACTTTAAGATATTATTGCAAACAATAAAAAAGTTATAAATTAATTGCTTAAAGATAAAATTGTTATTATGTAAAAAGTAAGAGAGAGAAAAACTAAAAAAATAATATTTATTAAATTGCGTGTTTTTTGTTAGTGAAATATAATCATAAGACGGACGGAGAGAGTATAAATTTTCACCTTATTTTATCATCTATGGTTATGTATGAATAGATTCATTTTCTAGTTATTCTAATGAGTTATGTTATTAATACCTTTCCTCACCTACAAACCATAAAAATTACAAGATTCTACCTACTCTATTCCCTTCTTTACCCGTAAAACACATTTTTTTCATTTTCTGTTCCGTATTTTTTGACCCATACTTTTGACTTAACAAACTTTATAATTTTATTCAGAGTTTTATAACAAATACAAATTTATAAAAATTAAAATAAATTAAAAAAAAAGAAAAAAAAAAGTTAAAAGGTATTCCTAACCATTTAGTGGTATTAATAACTCACCCCCTTCTAACTCTAGAAACTACAGTAATAAGAACATCTACAATGCACAAGTCTTTGAAAGACTTGATGCATTTAATGTCATCAATGCATCACACACATGATCACTACAACTTTCTCAAATGACTTGGAGTATGTCAAGCTTTTGCAAAAAACTTTGCAAAAAGTCACTCACACAATGATAAAAACTCTTATCAAACACTTTGTAGAATAGTAAAAAGCTTTTTATACCTTGACCCATTGTGGGTGCTCTAAATTAACCCTAAGAGAAAATTAACTACTCAAGTGTACAGAAAATTAATAGTGTACTTTTATTCGATGAAATATTTTAATAGATAGAACGTACAATACTTTATGCTTATTAAGTTAATATGAGAAAAAAAGATATGGGAGGAAGACAAATGACAATGGCATAGTTCCAAGGTAGTACTTGTGTGTCTCTTGTACCAAGTTTCTTCTACTAATGATTCCAAACAGGAACTAAATATTTTTATTCCAACATTACACATGCTTAAAGTATCATAAAATTTCTCATCCATCAAGTAGATTTCAGAAACTTATTTCCCTGTAAAAGTACAAAGATCAGTTTTATAAAAAATGTTCTAAGAAACAAGTTTTTTTTTTTCATTCATCTTATTGAATATCTAGGTGTTAAGAGCATCCACAATGGTAGAGTTTTATAAAGACTTCTTACTATTTAAAAAAGTCATTAGTATCATTTTATCATTGGAGGATAAGCTTTTAAGATGACTTTTTGAAAATAACTTTTAAAACTCAAGTATTTAAGTGGAAAAGCAAAAAGCTTTTGCCTTTAAATGACTTATACATTAATGATGAAGCAAGAAAAATTGATTAATAAAGTTTTACATAAATGCTTCAAGTCTTAATAATTTTATAGCATTGTGGATGCTCTAACAACGGATAAATAGATGAGATTTTCGCTACTGAGTTTACCCTAGGAGGGACTAAGATTTCTCGTGACCGTTTTTAACCCTTTCGTTCACCATGACCCCTACCAAATGTGTGTCTAGTGGCGTTTGAACTCTAAACCTCTTTTGAAGAGCCAAGGTGTTAACATCTATAGGGATTTAAAGTTCATGACAAAAGTTAAGCATATTTCACATTTATGAAAGTGTTTGATGTGAAAAGAACAGGCTTATGAGTGATAAACAGTACTAAAGAAGCTTGAGCTTCCCCCTATAATTAAGCTCATTCTGTCAAACATATCCTAAAAATAAAAAACAGGCCAACCTGTGAATAAATATGAAAACAAAGCGGATATGAAACAATTGTTAACTTCCATAGAAATATACGTTGTTCCACAAATATTAACATACGGAATGCCGAGAAAAAAACTACATTGCATGTCATCTAAAGGGAGGATATCATTCCCTACACTTTCGAAATAACATGACAATCTTAGCTTTAAGCCGAATCGGCACATACTAACAAGATTTTCGCCATCATCTAGGTGACACCAGATTCTTGTTCAAACTAACCTTTTGTTATAAATCATCAAACTGGTGATCAGTCTCATCAAAAATTTCCTCCTGCGTGAACGAAAAAGCCAGAGTCAAATGCAGAATGCTATGGAAAATAGAGGTAATATGAAAAGATTTATCAAGATTTACCTGCAAAAGTTCTTCAATTACATCTTCCATTGTTATTACTCCAACTGCTTCTTCATCAGGAATTGGAAGTGGTTTCCCATCAATCTCTAAGATATCTGAATACATCTCTTTGTTCCATTTTTTACTGCTGAAGTTGCCTTTGAAAGAATTACTTCCTTTGCCGGGGAAACTCTTCCACTGCTTGAATGATTTTTTGGTCTTTAAAGACTTTTGAGGGGGCGTTCTATTATCTCCATCAACATCTACACGCACCTCCTTCACGCCATTTTCTGTTGTGTTTACATGTGTTTAGGGGGTACAGAATATTAAAAAAAGGTCTTAATGTAGAGGTGGCAACATGGATCCTAAATATTACAGACTAACTGGTTCTATTAGTGTTTTAATATCTAACGGGTTAAATAAAATACAGCTTAGAAGAAAACAGGTGAAATTGGCACCAATTGGATTTTTAGTGCAAATGCATCCTTAATAAAATACTTCAAATAAAACATGATTTATGTAATCATATTTTGCAATTTTACACACAAATGTGCCGAAAAAGATTCAAAGTTTTGGACAAATAGTGATACTTGTTGACCCGACACGTTTTGACCCCTTCCAAAAACTATCCACATTGACCCAAACACAGATTTTGACCTGTTACCCAACCCTCCTAATTTGCCACCTTCATCTATACTTCAGTATAAGGCGTACCAGATAATGGGGTCTTTGAGGCAGGATCCTCTTCATTTTTTGTATCAATGCATTGTCTCACAACAACAGCCATGTGGCTGTGACCTTTCTGAAATTCATTCAAGATGTCATATAACGGAAGAGATTCTGCAACCCTACAAGAAGATGTGGTTGTATTAGTTTATGTCAAAAATCAGTAACATCTCTTTGTTATTTCACGATGCTTTTTTTTGTGGAAAAGGTCATCTTGTCACACTCATCCATCAAAATAAATAGGTAATGTTTATCTCACACTATTCTGTATAAAGTGTATATCTAGATTACTATTCATTACATACTTGGGAATCCTGCGAATGGTGACGTTCTTAACGGGGACTTCCTCATCTGTCTGGATGGTCAACAGATTCTTGACCTAAAATATCATGAAAAAATCAAAGAGTCCAATTAAATACATGAAAGGGCAACACTATAAATATACGCATCATTTGTTATATTCTTCAGGCCTAATAGCGTAAAAAGGTAACAAACATTAGTATGATTTTTGTCATGAATAACCAGCTCTGTTTAGCGATTGCAAAAAGGCTCAAGTTTTCAAAAAGCTCCCCTTAAGGGTAATCCTTTTTAACAGAAAAAGTTCGTATTGAGTTTTTTTGTGATTGGAAATAAATTTAGTTACTAGAATAGAAATTAGACCAAAGTATACTTCCTATTTGTGCAATAAGCACTGTTCTTGGTATCATGGAAGAGTATAATAATCATACCAGAATAAGTCCAATGATATTTGTCGGCTGTTCATAGTAGACAGGTATTCTGCTATGTCCTTTCTCCAAAATTATATTCATCAAATCTCTGTAGCATGACAATAAACAATATATAAATCACAAAGGTTCCAACTTCCAGTTATGGAAAAGTAAGATTCTTTTTTATAACAGAAAAATGATTTAACACCTGTCAAGTTTGGCATTAATATCAATCGTAAAGGTATCTGAAATAGGAGTCATGGCATCACTGGCTGTCTTGTCTGAGAGTTCAAGTGCTCCTGCAATAATTGTTGTCTCGTCGTGCGTTAATTCTCCACCTTTTCCAGCCTATTTTCAAGAATACATTTTTTAACAGAGATTAACAGCTAAACACAAGGGATCTAAAGTAGTTGCAACTTACAAGACATAATGACATATACATACCTCGTTCCCGTGAAAATTAACAAGTGTTTTCAACTCAGCTCTTCGAAATAGGGCCACGTGCTCATGACCCAGCAGATGGTCTAGTAGCTGAAAATTAACAAGTGTTTTAGTTCAGCTCTGCGGAAAATACATAGTCAAAGATCACGAGTTCTAACAGTCTTTGACTACTTTTGTAAAAGAGATAAAAAGTTATTTAGTTAATACTTTGATAAAAATACTGAATCACCTTGCTTATAGGATATGCAACCGGAAAACAAACGCAAACAAGGACACGCACAAATGGAGACACAGCAGCACCAATTGCCAATCCATGCCTTGCACAAACAGATTGTGGTATGATCTGCAAATGAAAGTACATGGCATTCAGTGAGTCATAAATTTATTTGTTCCTTTGACGAACTAAACAATGTTAGTTTGACCGAAAGCCTTAAATACAGCATAGGTAGTTACTTACCTCACCAAACAGAAGTATCAATGTCACCGAAATAAGAATAGCACCCCAAGCTGTGACCAAACTGTCCAGGAAAATCGGGAGAGCCTGAGAAAAATCATAACCAATCCAACTTGAAACGATACTGTGATAAATTGCTTATAATGAATATCAATGAAAAATACCTCCATTGCAGCCGAATTGCAAATAAGAAGTGTGCACAGCAACAGATGCTGCCTTTTGACCACGGGTAGTATCTTCTCTGTTGGGAGAAAAGAATTAGGAGTATTGACAACACGTTAAAAAAAACTTAAAACAGACAGAAGCCTGAGTGGAACATGCAACATTTATTTATGTATTCTTTGGTTTGAGCAAGAACAGATCAGCATTATGAAAATCAATATGAATCTAAACCTATAAACAACTCCTATAAACAGCTTTTTCGAACCCAATATAAGAGGAAGTTCATTACAGAGTTCCAGTCCCACTCCATGGCATGCGTAAGTATTGTAGGAATCGACATGCGCTGAGGTGCATATGTGTACATATCTTTAAGCACACATACATATCAATTGTGTTGTATGTAAAAGGTAATACTATGTATATGTGTTCAATTAGGTTAAAGAAGAACGTGCAAAGGTGCTGAAGATAAAGAGGAAACAGCGCACAAAGAAGAAACCAAGTGTATCTCTGTAACAAGTGAAATTTCCACACCCTAGACTGGGAAAGTTCCTTTGGACGAAAAGAGACAAGAGAACAGGCATTACATGTGAAAGTTTTCCACACCTTACACCGTTAACGTTTATCTAAGATGAGGTTTCCATAAATTATACTGACACCAATGCAGGAACAGAAGGAATGGCATAATGTGGGAAGATTTTTCACGCATTTGAACTTTTACAGAAGAAAAACAGAAAAATATATTGTATTGTATGTTGTAAATCCACACGTAACCAGGGGATATTTATTGCTTACGAAACATAATTTGTCTATCTGTCTAAAGGATTGTTTTTCTTAACCTATAAGGAAACCTTGGGAGTGGGAGCGTTTATTATTTCTACACCTCCAAATACAAAAAAAATAAAAAAAAAATCCTAAATATGGTGTCTAAACGTTGATTTTTCTAGTTCAAATTTCAAACTGCACGAGTGGATGTGTGGTCAAGACTCAAGATCACTATCCAAACTTGCTGACAGGACAAAACCCTATGCGTGACATATCAACACGGGCATACATGAGGTGTCAATACTTGTCCATGAAAGAGATGGCCGGTGTGGCTTTAAGATTAAGGATTTGATCCTACCTCTCTAGCATGGTATTTCTTTGCTCCAAATCCTATAACTATGACCTAATTGCCTACAGTGGTAACCCATACAGTCCCTTTAGTGATTCATACACTTTTTCCCATGTTGCTCAAACAAGTCAAACAACCCTATATAGGATGGACCTTAGCAGTCTCTCTGAGAATAGTCAGAATATAAAGGACTTGCCTATATCACCTAAGTCGTGACAGAGCTTACAGAGCAAAAGTAATTTAAAACATGTTCCTCGGACTCCTCGGAGTCGCCCGCCATTGTAGTGAATAGGAATCACGGATCTTTAATCTCCCATTTTGACCTTTTTCACCTCCTCTGTATTCTCTGATAAAAACCATATAAGGCCATTTGTGTCTTTCCAAACTCCAACATCACAAAACTCCATTATTATATCAAACACATTAAGAGAATAGTTCTGTGGTTTGATATTTTCTTTTCCTCCCTATTAATCTCTTTCAATCGAGTTTTGGAAACAAAGTTTTAAAACACTCTGTCACACAGTCCTAACTTTGATCAAATCACATTCGGTGTCACTTTGTATAGTAGCCCAGAATAAGATGAACAGCCCAATTAATGGAGCCAAATTTTGCTACCATAAAATTAGTGCTGGTAATGAAGGGTGGACGGAATAATACCCAAACCCACACATGACACAGCTACTGAAAAGTTGGATGCAAGGACAGCGTGCTACAGGAGCGCCATCATTTGGGGCCAGTAATATAAAAAAACAGCCGACCCTCCACAATTTAAAGCATCAGGGTCAAATTAATCTTGCTTCAGGGAAAAATATAACTTAAACTCTAAATCCTAATGCCACTAATGCACACGTCTCTTTCTTTCCCTTGTAGAACTAGTGTCAGAGTGTTCTCTTTTTTTCAAAATCTTTAGCGTTTTTCTTCTTTACTCAATTAGGCATATGCATATTGACGTCCTGTATGAACAAGCATTAGATGGTATGATGGATAGACAAACACCGTTACCACAATAAACTAGCAGTAACATGGATTGTACATCAACTAACACCAGAAAGACAGTAGTAGGGTGGGCAGAACATGGGCCAAAGCCATTAAATGCATTAGCAGGGATGAAATTGTAATTAAAACCAAACAGCTAATTTGTAGTCATTTTGGTCTGCTAGATAGAAAAAAGATACCATTCACCGTTTTATGTTACTTTGGTCTTCTATACAACATGTATATAAGGTTCAGGATCATCTATTTATGTTTTAGCCTCTACTTGGCCCATCTTCGTCAACATACATATTACACACTGACAAATATATTCCATTACACGGCACCACTAGCTCAACAACTTACACCACTAACCTTTATCCAAAAAACAACTTACACCACTGACAAAGTAACAAAATATAATTCACTGTACATTAACATACATCTACATTTTCCTAACGTTCCAAAAATCATACCAGTCGACCTAAATCCCATTCCTCTAACCTAATCCGAAACAGTAATTCTACTTCATATCCATGTTCCATAAGTATCACGTTCTCTATATCTACCCAACAGCATTCCACTAGCAGTAAATGTGGGAAACATAGTTGTAGCTGTAATTAATTAGTTATGAAGTATAAAATGACGTAAAGCTGGGTATGTTTGGTAGGTGCAAAACGCTTGTTTGGAAACAAGCAACCGGCATTCCTACTTTTTCTAAACACTCCAAATCAAATTGCTACTTGTAGCATTTACGAGTAACTAGCGTTTCCACTTGCCAATTATGACTATATATGTTATTAAACGCTTTTATTATGCTACTGTCTCTTGCTACTACAGCTTCTTGCTACTGCTATCTTCGCCAAACATACATATTAAGCATTGAACGCTTCTTTTATTAGCGTTTAAATAAAATCAAAAAGCTAAGCCCTCATTTCCAAACACACATCATACATACTCTAATCACGTAATAACTAATACACCTACGCTGCCAAACACTTCTATTAAACAAACTAACTACGCATAATTAAGCAAAACCCATTTACGCCCATATACTAAATTATTAGTAGCAAAAAAAGAGCGAAAAAATACCTGCGTATTTACGGTCATTGGGAGTACCAGATTTAGCAAGAACTTCAAGATCAACAAGACTCATAGACATAAGGCCCAAAGTAAGACCAGACATTAAACCAGCAAATAAAACCAACAACACTATTATCCCAATATGTACATAAAACTGTGTTTCACCCCAATGATACTCAATCGTCATAACTAACTAAACAAACTTTTCTTTTCTTTTCTTTAACTAACTAACTCGTCATTATAACCCTAAAACTAAATGGGTTTTATTTATTTGTTTTGGAAATTGTGATGAATTAAATGTTGGGAAAATGATAAGATTTAATAATGGTCATGTCATGGGATTATTGTGTTTGTGTGTGTGGTATATATGTATGTTATGTATGTGGGATTTTGGGTATAGCTGTTGTGGGATGGTGACACACATTCGCATCCATGTTTCAATATTGCTTGTCTTTTTGCAGTTTTCCTACTATTATTTTATTCAAAGATTTGATTTTGTTTTGTTTTTATTCATGTTCATTTTTGTTCCATCTAGAATACCACTAAAACTTATAATTTTCTAATTTTTAAACTTTTTTTTAAAAGTGAACAATCTTATCTTATTTTATTTTTGATAAACTATAAAAAAACGTCTTTGAATTTTCTAAATTTCAAAATTTGCCCTTAAGTCCAAATTATATGCAATTTTGTCACTGAACTTCAATTTCTTGTGCATTTTTGCCCCTGATTCGACCATTTTTTACTTTTGTCCGTTTTCCTCCGTTAACTCCCACACGTGTCTGGCAAGTGAGGATATATTCGTCATTTCTCGTGCCACCAATTGCTTCCACCTTTCAATAGATGCAAAAAACATCCTCGAATACATTTTCCACCAGTTTTCACTGTAGCTTCCAGCCAACACTTTCAAGACTAAAACCCACATGTTTTCACTGTAGCTTCCCGCCAACACTTTCAAGGACTAAATTTGCAACATCAACATTGAAACTTTCACTAGTATCTCGACATTAAATACCCTAAATACTTCAATACTCTACTGGTTCAACTTAAATTCATACTACCAACCCAAAACACAATTCATACTACCAACCCAAAACACGATTCAAGTAGCTCTAATGGCATATAAAAAAGAAGTTGTTTTCAAATTGCACAATAATGGGTTTTTTGTACATGGTCCGTTGAGGTATATAAATGGAAATCGTAGCCAAATTTTTGGGTTTAGTGTTGAGGCTAGGATATTTACAATTGTCCTAAATCATATCTCCTTTGAGATGTGCAAAATTGGGTTTTGTTCTTTTGTTTGCCTAACAAATCACTAGAACAAGGTTTGAAGTTGATTTACACCGACAATGATGTGCATACGATGTTGGAACTGGCTTGTAGAAATGGGTCAATTGATTTGTATGTTGTTCACAAGAAGCAGAGACTAGCTCGATATTATTTCAAGAACCTTGATTTAGATTTAGATGATGCGGGTGGGGATTATTTGGGATGGGTAGAAGATGATGCTAGGTTGTGTTGCCATAGTTCAACTCCTTTTGAGATTGAGCAACCTTTTCAAAAAAAAAAAAGGAACAATGGCAACCATGAAGGTGGTAAAAAGAAAGATTGAAGAGAGCGACTGTCATAACAAAAGAAAGAAACAGTGATGGAAAGGGAAAAGAGAAGAACACAAGGGGAAACATGTTGAATGTGGGGGGGTTCTGATTCTGTTGATAATGTGAGTCATATAAAAAGGTTTGTTATGCTTGGTGTAAGAACTCCTAGCAAGTTAAACGAGTATCAAGATTTTAAGATCACGAATTGCGTACTTGGTCTTAGAGCACCAACATATGTGAGAAACCAGTGAACTGAAGATGGATGTTACAAGGAGTGTTTGGGATAGTGCATATGATTAGGGTGTCAATATGAATATTCCGACTACTTTGTAACTAGATAACCCCTAGGAAACTCATAATGTTAAAAAAAAACTTATAGTTGTCTTGTTATTGCTTATTCTATGAATGATTAAGTATCGCCTACAACCTGTGGCATTACCCTCACAAAATTACCGCTTATAGCAACCCCTATCTACTTATTGTTGTTTTGTTATTAGTGGTTAGCCAATTATAAAAAAAAGGAATGCGTAACTTATGCATTGCTTATTTGTTTATTGATTGGATAACTCTTGTTATTCTCAAAAGGCTTTTTCTTAACTGCTTATTTATGTTACTGTTATATCCCTTAGGCTTTTTCCTATATGGTTAGATTTCAAACTAAAACATCACACCGATTAACAATTAACACAGATTAACAATTAATAATCGAAGAGAAAACACCTTAATTAAACCGTCAAACTAAAAACATAACACCTTAATTGAAATTAAAACAGAGTAATTTACCTTCGGTTAATATTAAACAACCCAAAAGACTAGTCACTAGCAACCCCTATCGACAAACAGCAACCCTTCATGAACCAACCGGTTCACATCTCCCTCTGCCTCGCTGAAAAGTTAATCTTGTCAATAATCTTGTTGTGAATATGGGTGACCGTTTTCATCAACATCCTTGCCTTGCGCATATAGGCAGTTTGGAGTGCCTTGAGCTTTGCGAGATTTGCCCTGGCACATCTAGAAGGATTGCCATTTTGGAGCTCGAGCATCAACTCCCCCTACGCATGACTCGTTCGGTCAGCCGTTCAGAGTTATTCAGCAACTCTCTTGCCTGCCATATGTCCTCGTCAATCTCTGATTGGTAAAAGGCTACCATCATCTCACCAAGGTGAAATGACCCAGACATACCAACTAGTTTAACAAGCCAAGCCATTTACTATGAAGAAGATGGAAAGTTTGTGTGTGTGTGTGTGTGTGCGGTTGAAGCTAAATATAGTGTCGTAATGAAGAAGACGAAAAGTTTACCTTCGTGCAAATAACGTCCCCGAAAGAAAACATGCCAGTGTAATAATGACGTGGGTGAAAGGTTTAATAATGTTTCGGGGACGATTTTTACCCGAAGGTAAAGGTGGAAGAGTAATAGCGTATAAGTTTCGGGTGGGAAACGTATTCGAGGACGTTTTTTGCATCTAATGAAAGGTGGAAGCAACTGGTGGCACGGGAAATAAGGAATATACCCTCACATGCCAGGCACGTGTGGGAGTTAACGGAGGAAAACGACCAAAAGTAAAAAATCTTCGACTCATGGCAAAAATGCACGAGAACTGAAGTTCAGTGGCAAAATTTGCATGTAGTTTAGAATCAGGGGCAAATTCACGAAATTTGGAAAGTTCAGGGTTTATTTTTTTGCAGTTTACCCTTTATTTTTTCTTTTTGTATTATAAAATATTTAAAACATTTTTATATTTAACATGTCTAAAAATTAGTACTTTTAAAATTGACTTTTTTTTAAAGAAACATTCTTTTTTAATGCATCTCTTTTTGTAACAATCTATTAAAAAATTATATTTATCTTTAAAATTAAAATATTTCTTTTATAGATTATGGCTTTCATAACTTAATTTTATCATATTTTCTAAAATTTGTATTTTTTTATTTAATATCCATTTGATATATTTTAATTAGTTTTTAACTTTTCTCATTTTCTGAGAGTTTCTTTCATTTTGATTTATTTTTTTACAACTTTAATCACGAATATAAATTTAACGGGTAAGAGTGATAACATTTGTCGCCTCAAAAATCAACACCGGATACCCGCCGCCGCATTGCACGGATGTCATGCTAGTTATATTAAAACTCAAAGTTCTTAGAAACACAAAATAAGAAAGGTAGTAAACATGTCTATTCTTACCGGAAAACAAAACATACAAGTGCCCTGAATACAAGAAAATATACAACTATCATACATCAGATTAACAGCTAAAATGCATCAGATGTACAGTATTGATGCATCAGACATCCTCTAATCCTATTGGAGAAAGATGTCATAGACTTCTCACATTGATCCGTTCACTTATGTTTGGGCCACCATGCCAGTGTGCTCCCAGTATTACATTTCCCACACCAAGACAAGTTAAATCATTCAACCAACACCCACAACACCATTAACTGTCAAAGGCTTAGGCATAATATTGGAAGACTTACCCATTCATAGTCAAATAGCTCTTCTTATGTAAGCTACATTTCCTGCACTCCAACGTCCTCAATCAAATAGTAGCCCAACTATACTATTTGACAGGAAAGAATGAGACATGCATCACAAGCAAGGAAACACACACCCTTAACCACATTCATCCTAACCTCCTGTGGTGATGTAATGGTTGGACCAAGAAGTGTCATCTTCCATCACTGGTCTATTCCAAGTTTCCAACATCTTGTACTACCCACCCAAGCCATTTACCCTACACATACAGATACCTACGTTATGGTACATTAAACTAGTTAAAACTCCCTAATGACCTATCATAGATATACAACCCCTCTTAAGGACAATTGGAGAACTAAGGTCAAATGGAAATTTTACCCATAATAACTCCAAGGAAAAAGGTCCTCAAGTATTATAATGGCCTGCAAAACCATACTGCATTATGATATAATAAAGTGCAGATGATACAATTCCAACTCTAGCCAAAAAATCCTTATGCCAAACACTCTTTAAAACCTCATGCACATACCATGTAGAGCAAAAGGTTAATTATTGATTGTTTCTATGAAATACTAACTTTACAAAGATTGTTAACTTCTCTGACTTTACTAGAATCCTTGACATTCAAGCTTGAAAGCTTCAATATCACATAATTTGCAATTTCTTCCATAACCACTTTAGCAATCCTTTCTTGCTAAGTGAAGAGTCTTTTGTTTCTCTACAAGGCTGACTAATTGCCTTTTAGTTAATATAAGTCCATCAACCTTGTTGAGTTATGTAAAAGGCGATTAATGAAGGTCAAATGTGGTCAACGATGGTCAAGAGATGTCAAACTTGCCGAAAACTTACAAATCTTGCAGAAAATACCAAAAACTCACTATAAGCTTATCTAGCTTATCTTTATCACTTATAGTAACTATTTTTATGTATGATAAGTTGGATTTTAAGAATAAGAAAATACATAAAACTCGTTAAAAATACCAAAACTTGCCAAAAATACCCAAAATCTTCTAAAAATGCTGATCCGATTAATCACCGATTAATTCCGCCTAGAACGATTACAAGCTATAAGATGGTCGACCGACCGACTAGCGATTTATGATTTTTGTAACCTTGGTATTTAGTCATCTTACAATACTCATGATTGACATATTCCAGGGTAAATCCATCATTCTTGCTATCATTTCCTTCCAGTCACTAAAAATGTCATTTTGATTGATTTTAACCATGTTACTCCATATCTTGTTGGAATATGTACATTTAAAGAACACGTGCACTATAGAATCAGGACATTCTCCATAAAGGAAACAAGTCATTTGTTTCCTAAGGTACCATTTAAGCATTCTATCTTAAGTAGTCAGCCTTCCAACCATAGCTAGCCAGAAGATAAATGAGTGTTTATGAGTACAATGAGAGAACCAAATGAGTTTGTTCCAAGGTACCTTTTCCTCTTAAGTTATCCAGGCATTCCATGTTGTTGATCGTATTTGATCGTTTAATCTACCTTGTAGATTTAGACTACGAAGAGTAAACTATATATAGTCTTAGTAGAAACTATGTATTGATATCAAAGAGTATATGGAATCTACTTTTTGATATTATGAAGATTGAATGCGAAGTATATGAAAGAATAAGACATATTATATGCACCAAAAACATCAATTTTATTAAGTATAATACAAATACTCTTAAACAAGTATTAGGGTTACAGAAAACCTTGAAGTTTAGGAAACATAAAGTATGTGTTTTTCATCTAACCCTAAGACCTCATTTTATAATACAAGGAGTCCTTTACAAGATAAAGATCTAAAACAATCTTCTAAATTAAGAAGATATATACACAATATCTTTTGTTGATAACTCACACGTCTTCATTCTTTATCTTTTCAGCATCATTAACAACACAAACAACATTAAACTTGACCATGGACAGACTGGCCACATTTGACCAGACGCTACCAACACTAATATATTACTAGCAATGCTAATTCCATTAGTACTGGTAGTGCAAAATCAAACAACACTAATTTTATTCCCAATAATCCTCCCCTAAACTTGTGATTGCTCTTTCAAATCCACAAGTTTCTTGAATAAAAATAGGAATAACTTAAAACTGAGAGGATGCTTACAATCCATTTCACTTATGGATCTGACTACTAATAAACATGAGAAACTAATATGCTACATGATTGTTGTAACACCCCATTTTGGTAAATGGAATTTCACGCGTGATTATAGCGTGTCATCAAAGCATACAAGGAAAAATGTCTTAAACATTACATGACCATAAAGGAAATACCAGAAACCAACATCGGTACCCCAAAGTATAAGCTCATCACACACAAACATAAGTACTGTAAAGGAAAAGGACTAAACAATATCCATGGAAATAAGTAGCAAAATGTATGATGATAAGCATAAAGTAATGAAGGCTAGAAAGCTTCCAATCCATATGCACGTACGCTTAGAGTCTACGAGCGCCCATGAGTACCTACCGTTTTGGGAACATGGAAGGAAAACGGCTGAGCATAATGCTCAGTGCGCGGATATACAAAAATAGAATGAATAACATAAGCATATACAACATATAGCAGCGGAATTGATTAAGTCCTAGAAAACCTGGTATAACTTAGTAAAACTGGTTTTATAATTTGAAAAGCCTTATGTTTATCTTATAAAACTGTCTAACATGTTAACCATTAAGCCAATATAGGTCATAAAATATCAACGTGCATGAATACTTAGAGGGGTGACCTCGTCATGCAATTAGAGGGGTTGCCTCTAATTAATATAAGTTTGGGTAGGAGGGATCAGCTCCTTGTGAAGGATGCAAGGCACACACCACATTCACCTGAATAATCTGTTAAAACATGTAACCTAGGATGCACCCATACGCCGCACATGATAACATAATAATATGGCCAAAAGCTGAAAGGGACGCCACGAGCTATCACTCCGTCGTGGTGAAGTCATAACACTGGTGCCTCCAGTGTTATGGTTATGGTACCTCCATAACTAGGTGAAACTGGTCATGCATGTATATGGCTTAGGCATTTAATTAAACATAAGCAAATCAAAACATATAAAACATATACTAGGAAAACAGTTGGCTGCATACGGGGAATCCTAATAAGGAAAGAATGTCCATACTGAAAGGGGAGAATCCGTACCTTATGTCCAGTGAACGAAAAAGACGAACGGAAGAGAGTCCTACTTCGATCTTACTAACGCTACATAAATAGTATACGTGTATAAGTATTCTGATTACTGAGTACGTAACTGCTTTTATATCGTGTCTTAGCTTGTTTCATATGTTCATGTCTTGTTTTACTGATTTTAACGTTATGCTATGCTTATCATGTATTCTGGAAATTCTGATTAAGTATTACTTGTATTTCTTGTATTATTATACTTGTTGTGTAATAATAAGTAACTTTCTAAAAATAGCAGGTTTCCTAAAATAGAAAGTTCCCAAACATAGAAAGTTTCCAAAAATAGAAAGTTTCCAAAAATAGATTAACTGCTTAAAACAGATTAGTTTCTAAAAATAGAAAGTTTCTTGAAATAGAAAGTTTCCATAATTAGAAATAAGCTGGATTAATAAGCTAATAAGATAAGCTTAGGTTTTACTGATTAAATATACTAAGTCATGTGATTAATAGTATAGTTTATTAATTATAACATGTTAATTAAATAAACTATATGTTATACGATTTAATTAAATATAATCATGATTTAATTAAATTAAAGTATATATAATACTTAGGTTAAAACATGTATTAATATTTATATTAATATAACCTAAGTCATGGAAATTAATTAATTATATGTCATGTTTTAATAATTAATTAATTACTATAGTCTAATTTACCTAAATAAATACTTAGGTTAAATCACGTATTATTAAATAATAATATTAAAGCTAAGTCCATGTTTTAATTAAATTAATTGTATGCCATGTTAAATTAATTTAATTAACTTGTTAATAAATAAACTTGTAAAACTATTGAACTTGTAAAAATAATAAACCGAACCCATGTATTATTTTTATTAAACATGTCGTGAACCGGACCCGTGAATCCGCGAACCGGTCCGAACCAAACCCCCAAAAGCAGTGGCAAACCGGCTTGAACCGGTTGCCCCTGCTTGCGGTTGAGCTGCCACCGGCTGTGTGCCGACGGTCTTGCTTATGATTACTAAAACACATGGAATCAATAGATTTTGAATACACGAACACGTACTTATGATTTGTTTAAATCAAATCAACCAATCACCCTTGTTTGATTGGTGTAGCCGCCGGCCTAAGGAGCAAGGAGGAGGATTTTAGGGTTTTTACTTTTCTAAAAATTTACTGTGAATGAATGATGTTTTACATTATTTGTTTACTTAGTAAAAACAAATGGGCTGGGCCCCCCTCTCCTTGTTGTGCCGCGGCTTGTAGGGCCCACAAAGGGAAACCCGTAACTTTTCCGTGTTCTAAATTATTTACGTGTTCGTGTGGTCGTATTTACGTTTAGTTATTATTAAATATTCGTGTTATTATATATACTTGTACGTAGTCGTAATAATAATTACGTAAATACATAATTATACGTTCTTGATTCTTACATTCATGATTTCATGTTCGTGATTTAATTATTATTGATAATAATTATCGTGCATTTATACATACTTAATACTTATCGTGTAATAACACGTACACAGTTCTTGTAATTTCTGTTCGTGAAACGAATTCATGTTATAAAAGGAAAGTTTTAATCATGTACGTACGATTATAAGGGTACTATTCATGGTAAAAGCATGCGGGTTTTACAACTCTTCCCCCCTAAAAAGAATAATTCGTCCCCGAATTATAGATAAAGTAAACTGAAAAAGAGGAACATACCCGAATTCAAAACTTGAAATGAGGGTAAGAAGTCCAGATAGACTCCTCGGTCTCCCAAGTGGCTTACCGCTCGATATGGTCCTTCCAAAGGATTTTGACGAATGGAATCATCTTCTTCCTCATGACTCGTTCTTGTCTGTCAAGAACTCGTTCGGGTTCCTCTATAAAGGTAAGATCTTCACGAATCTGTTCCAGTGGATACTGAACCATGTGAAGTGGATGATACTTGTACCTTCTGAGTAAGGACACATGGAAAACGTCGTGAACTTGAGAAAGCTGCGGAGGTAACGCTAAACGATAAGATACTTCACCGACTCGCTCAATGACATCAAACGGTCCGATGAATCGAGGACTGAGCTTCCCTTTGATTCCAAAACGCTTAACGCCACGTGCCGGTGATACCTTAAGAAAGACATGATCTCCTACGTTAACATGTAAGTCCCTACGATGCTTGTCGGCATAACTCTTCTAACGTGATCGTGCTTCTTGCAATTTCTGCTTAGCTACAGCGACCTTCTAGTTGGTCAACTCTATCATTTCTGGTCCTTCAAGTGTTTGCTCACCAACCTGATCTCAACAGATTGGGGCACGACACTTTCTACCATACAACATCTCGAATGGAGCACACTTAATGCTAGCGTGCCAAATGTTGTTGTATGCAAACTCTACCAAATAGATGTAATCGTCCCAATCTCCTGTCCATTCCAACAGACATGACCTCAACATGTCTTCTAATGTCTGAATCGTTCGCTCTGATTGCCCGTCTGTTTGAGGATGAAAAGCCGTGCTAAGCTTAAGTTTTGTACCCCAAGCTTTCTATAAACTCTTCCAAATCGCGAAGTGAAACGAGGATCTCTGTCCGAGATGATGCTGGATGGAGCACCATGAAGTTTCATGATCTCCTTCTTGTAAGTATCGGCAAGTTTACTGACCGGACAATCCTTGCGAATCGGTAAGAAATGAGCTGATTTAGTAAGTCGATCAACGATAACCCAAATAACATCGTGCCTCCTCTTTGTCTGCGGAAGACCGGTAACAAAATCCATGGTGATCTTGTCCCACTTCCACTCTGGAATATCTAACGGTTGTAGAAGACCGCTAGATCGCTGATGCTCGATCTTAACCTGCTGGCAGGTAAGACATTTGGAGACGTAAGTCGCAACATCCTGTTTCATACCACTCCACCAAAAGTATTGCTTGATGTCGTGGTACATCTTGGTCTAACCAGGATGAATGGAGAATGGGGAGCTATGAGCCTCAGGTAACAATGCTTCCCGGAGTTCTTGATCATCAGGAACACAAAGTCTCGTGCCCTGCCAGAAGATACCGTCTTCGTCTACACGAAATTCTGTCTGCTTCTCCAAGTTCTGAATTATCGCCCAGATTTCACCATCATCCTTCTAAGCTTCCTTGATCCTAAAGAGTAACTCATGTTCTACTCTAAGATTAGCCTAGTAACCGTGTTGTCCACGTACCATGATCTTGATGTCTAGTCGCTCTAGGTCTCTTATAATTTCCTCCTTAATTTTAATGCCGTTTATCATTCCGGACTTTCTACTAAGTGCATATGCCACTACATTCGCCTTGTCGGGATGATACTGCAGATTAATGTCATAATCCTTCAACAGCTCTAACCATCTCCTTTGTCTCATGCTCAGTTCACGTTGAGTGAAGATGTACTTCAGGCTCTTGTGGTCTGTGAAGATGTCACATGATTCTCCATACAAGTAGTGCCTCCATATCTTCAATGCAAACACGACTGTTGCGAGTTCCAAGTCATGCGTGGGGTAATTTTCCTCATAAGGCTTAAGCTGCCGTGAAGCGTACGCGATCACTTTCCCATGTTGCATGAGAACACAGCCAAGTCCCTTCCCTGAAGCATCACTGTAGATTTGAAATCCACCTGTACCAGATGGGAGAGTAAGAATCGGTGCAGATACTAACTTCTGCTTTAGGTCTTCAAAGATCTTCTCTCTTTCCTCAGTCCAGACAAATTTCTCCCCTTTCCGCATCATTTTGGTCAATGGTAGTGCTAAACGGGAAAAGTTCTCTGTGAACCTATGGTAGTAACCAGCTAAGCCTAGGAAACTGCGAACTTCAGTCGCTGATGTCGGTCTTGGCCACTTGGTAATAACCTCAACCTTTGCTGGATCCATGGTGATTCCTTCTGATGATACAATGTGACCTAAGAACGCCACCTTGTCTAACCAGAACTCACACTTGCAGAATTTAGCATACAGCTGCTTCTGGCGAAGAATCTGTAACACTGTACGAAGATGGTCTTCGTGTTCCTCCTTGGACTAAGAGAATATCAGGATGTCGTCAATGAAGACAATGACGAACTTGTCTGGAAATTCATGGAAGATTCTGTTCATCAAATCCATGAAGACAGCTGGAGCATTGGTAAGGCCAAATGGCATGACTACAAATTCGTAGTGTCCATAACGTGTACGGAAAGCAGTCTTGGCGATGTCTTGCTCTTTAACCCGTAACTGATGATAGCCCGACCTTAGATCAATTTTGGAGAAATGTTTGGCCCCTTGGAGTTGGTCAAACAAGTCTTCAATGCGTGGCAATGGATACCTATTTTCGATGGTGATCTTGTTGAGCTCGCGATAATCTATGCAAAGACGCATACTGCCGTCCTTCTTCTTCACGAATAAGACTGGTGCGCCCCATAGAGATGCGCTCGGTCGAATGAAGCCTCGTTCCAGAAGTTCTTGCAATTGGTCCCTCAACTCCTTCAGCTCGATGGGAGCCATGCGATAAGGAGCCTTAGAAATCGGCTCAGCTCCTGGGATGAGCTTGATGTTAAACTCTATTTCACGTGTAGGTGGTATGCCTGGAAGTTCTTATGGAAATACGTCTGGGAATTCTGACACTATTGGCTGATTCTAAATTGATGGAGATTCAACATCCATGCCATGAATAGTAGCTAGATAGCCCTCGCAACCATGTGAAAGTAATGCACGTGCTTGCAAGGTTGATATGATTTGTACAAACCTTCCGGCTACGAACCCGTTATGAATGTACTTTGGTGCATTTGCATCACCAAAGATGACCCGATTGTATGACAGTCTATGGTGGCGTGATGTTTGGATAGCCAGTCCATTCCCAATATCATGTCAAAATCACTCATGTCCAGCGAAAGTGCGTCAACAGGACGAATTTTGTCGTCAAACTCTAGGGGAAGGCTCTTGTACTCATGGGTTATGCGTACAGAGTCTCTTAAAGGCGTGGAAATGTTTAGTACGTTCTCTAATGGCATATGGTATATCCTAACATTCTTAGCATAAGCAGTAGAAATGACCAAATAAGTAGCACCTGTGTCAAATAAAACACATGCAGCTTGACCATACAAATACATGATTCCAGTGATGGTATCTGTAGACTTGTTGTCTTGGTCGCGAGAAGTCGTGTAAACGTGCCACTAGTAGGAGGTGGCTTGGAATCAGCATGTCCCGATGTGCCCTCCATCTCGCCCTTGCGGCAGTCCTTCATGCGATGACCAGTAAGGCCACACTTGTAGCATGCGTCGTTGTCGCGGCGACATGGCCCTGGGTGCCTACGGTTGCAGGTATGTGCAAAGAGGATGAGTATACCCTCCAGCAGGTGCCCTTGTTGGCTGGGAGCCTGTGAAAGAATAGTATACCTAAGACATGGTTTATAGGTACAAAAGGACATTGCAGAAAATCGTAAGATGTAATATCAGTGATAGCTAGACGGTTAGGTTGTGAACCTCTTTGGTTCTGGTCCCTCCCGTTACCATGATTCCTGGTAGAAGATTGCTAATGTGTCAGAATTATGAAATATCACATGTAACATAAGGAAATGAGTAAGTGTAAGGACCTGTTGCTATTGGAGTTTCCAGCGTTGTTACGGTAATTATCATTACCGCCACGCCTATCTGTAGCAGAACGGTCTTAAGTCTGACCGTTTCCCTTGGGCTGAGTAGGCTGTTGCTGAGTAGCCGGTTGAGACCAGTCCCCGGTCTTCTGCCTGAAAGATGCAGTTTAAAGAGAGATATAAATATTGGATAATACTGAAAGGATTCGGAATGGTCACCGCTGAATAACGAATATTTACCTCTTCTCGGGTCTCTCTACTTCCCCGAACTCTTCTCTTTCTTGCAGCTTCTCGAGCTTACGTGCTGCATCGGCAACTTGTGCCACCGTGTTGAACGTAGCACACACCAAGTTGTTAGCGACCGATGTATGAAGAGCCCACCGGAAGTGGTATGCTTGCTCTTCGGCATGATGCGCCAAGAAAACCAGCCAAACGAAGAAAGCGCTGCATGAACTCGTTGTTGTTCTGCCCAGCTCTCTGCCTGATTCCGTGGTACTCCCTCTTCATCTTGTCTTGCTCAGCCTTGGGGAAGAACTGTCCCATCACTAACTCCCTGAACTGAGCCCAAGTCAAACCAGCCACCCAATCGTCACCTCCCTCAGACTGCTTGAGTGCCTTCCACCATCCTAGCACATCACCTTCGAACTTGTAACAGGCTAACCCCGACTTGAAGACGGGGTCACAGCCCATTGCATCGAATATCTTCTCAATGTGAGCCAACCAGCTTTCAGCTTCACTGGGGCTATCAATTTTCTCGAAGGATCAAGGACGTTGCTTGTTGAATCTCTCTCAGCCATGTGACCAATGTTGCTGGAGGAGAAGGAGGAGGTACTGGGTGCTGTTGCTGATTGTTGGCAGCCTGCACCTCAGCCTTGATTTCGTTCCTCAGCTGAGGAAGCAAAGCTTGCATCGCAGCTTGGACTGCTGCATTGAGTTGTTCCTGCTCGCGTGTGAGAACCATATGACAGTATAACATAAAAATAAAAGATTAAACTGATCAAAACATAAAATATATACATAAAAAAAAATTTATGCCAACAAATCATGAGAAAAAATTTATGTAGGAAAACTAGTACATGAATGCATGATGCAGTTTATGAAAACTTTTATATGCGCGAGAGTGGACGCCTATGGTCAGTTCACTCAAAATAAAAGACATGGCGAGGGGACGCCAATGGGTCGGTCCCAAAGTTAACAGTTTCGATAAAAGCTCATGCGACTAAATAGGGCCAGTCTTGTACCAACCATTACTTAGTCATAAACCTGCGACAATGACATATATATGAAGGCATGAAAACAATGAATGCATGAAAACCGACTGTCAGTTCTAGGAAGACAATAGTGACTACCCACTAACCATAGGTCGTGTTTTGAGAGCCTACAGGTCGAAGCCTTGGCTTTGATACCATAATTGTAACATCCCATTTTGGTAAATGGAATGTCACACGTGATTATGGCGTGTCTTCAAAGCATATAAGGAAAAATGTCTTAAACATTACATGACCATAAAGGAAATACCGGAAACCAACATCGGTACCCCAAAGTATAAGCTCATCACACACAAACATAAGTACTGTAAAGGAAAAGGACTAAACAATGTCCATGGAAATAAGTAGCAAAATGTATGATGATAAGCATAAAGTAATGAAGGATAGAAAGCTTCCAATCCATATGCACGTACGCTTAGAGTCTACGAGCGCCCTTGAGTACCTGCCGTTTTGGGAACATGGAAGGAAAACGGCTGAGCATAAAGCTCAGTGCGCGGATATACAAGCATAGAATGAATAACATAAGCATATACAACATATAGCAGCGGAATTGATTAAGTCCTGGAAAACCTGGTATAACTTAGTAAAACTGGTTTTATAGTTTGAAAAGCCTTATGTTTATCTTATAAAAACTGTCTAACATGTTAACCATTAAGCCAATATAGGTCATGAAATATCAACATGCATGAATACCTGGAGGGGTGACCTCGTCATGCAATTAGAGGGGTTGCCTCTAATTAATATAAGTTTGAGTTGGAGGGATCAGCTCCTTGTGAAGGATGCAAGGCACACACCACATTCACCTGAATAATCTGTTAAAACATGTAACCTAGGATGCACCCATACGCCCCACATGATAACATAATAATATGGCCAAAAGCTGAAAGGGATGCCACGAGCTATCACTCCGCCGTGGTGAAGTCATAACACTGGTGCCTCTAGTGTTATGGTTATGGTACCTCCATAACTAGGTGAAACTGGTCATGTATGTATATGGCTTAGGCATTTAATTAAACATAAGCAAATCAAAACATATAAAACATATACTGGGAAAATAGTTGGTTGCATACGGGGAGTCCTAATAAGGAAAGAATGTCCATACTGAAAGGACGGATAATCCGTACCTTATGTCTAGTGAACGAAGAAGACAAACGGAAGAGAGTCCTACTTCGATCTCACTAACGCTACATAAATAGTATACGTGTATAAGTATTCTGATTACTGAGTACGTAACTGGTTTTATATCGTGTCTTAGCTTGTTTCATATGTTCATGTCTTGTTTTACTGATTTTAACGTTATGTTGTGCTTATCATGTATTCTGGATATTCTGATTAAGTATTACTTGTATTTCTTGTATTATTATACTTGTTGTGTAATAATAAGTAACTTTCTAAAAATAGCAGGTTTCCTAAAATAGAAAGTTCCCAAAAATAGAAAGTTTCCAAAAATAGAAAGTTTCCAAAAATAGATTAACTGCTTAAAATAGATTAGTTTCTAAAAATAGAAAGTTTCTAAAAATAGTAAGTTTCCTGAAATAGAAAGTTTCCATAATTAGAAATAAGCTGGATTAATAAGCTAATAAGATAAGCTTAAGTTTTACTGATTAAATATATTAAGTCGTGTGATTAATAGTATAGTTTATTAATTATAACATGTTAATTAAATAAACTATATGTTATACGATTTAATTAAATATAATCATGATTTAATTAAATTAAAGTGTATATAATACTTAGGTTAAAACATATATTAATATTTATATTAATATATCCTAAGTCATGGAAATTAATTAATTATATGTCATGTTTTAATAATTAACTAATTACTATATTCTAATTTACCTAAATAAATACTTAGGTTAAGATCATGTATTATTAAATAATAATATTAAACCTAAGTCTATGTTTTAATTAAATTAATTATATGCCATGTTAAATTAATTTATAACTTGTAAATAAATAAACTTGTAAAACTATTAAACTTGTAAAAACAATAAACCGAACCCATGTATTATTTTTATTAAACATGTCGTGACCCGGACCTGTGAACCCGTGAAACAGTCCGAACCAAACCCCCAAAATTAGTGGCAAACTGGCTTGAACCGGTTGCCCCTGTTTGCGGTTGAGCTGCCACCGGCTGTGTGCCGGTGGTCTTGCTTCTCGGCTAGCCGCTGACCACACGAGGGTTCCCACCGGCTGTGTGCCGGTGGCCCCTGCTTGCTGCGGTGGTTCCCCCTGCTTACCATAAATAGCCACCGGCTGTTGCCGGTGGTGAGGCTGTGGCTGCCGCGACCTAAACACACCACAAGGACACGCCCGACGCGAGTCAGGGTGCCTTGTTCCCTACTGTTGACCGAAACCCAACACCACCGAGACATGGGTCTCGTGTGGTGGTGCGAACCAAACGTCGAGAGTCGTGAGACTCTCGGTTTATGTGGTGGCCGAGACAAGCAAACCCGAAACACCCCTTTATTATGTTCCCATAAACCCATGACATGTTTTAATTCTCTTGTTTTTAAACCCCATGATTATACATGCATAAAAACATAAAAGAAAGGTTTTCGGATTACCAAAACACATGGAATCAATAGATCTTGAATACGCGAACACGTACTTATGATTTATTTAAATCAAATCAACCAATCACCCTTGTTTGATTTGATGTAGCCGCCGGCCTAAGGAGCAAGGAGGAGGATGTTAGGGTTTTTACTTTTCTAAAAATTTACTGCGAATGAATAATGTTTTACATTATTTGTTTACTTAGTAAAAACAAATGGGCTGCCCCCCCCCCCCTTCTCCTTGTTGTGCCGCGGCTTGTAGGGCACACAAAGGGAAACCCGTAACTTTTCCGTGTTCTAAATTATTTACGTGTTCGTGTGGTCGTATTTACGTTTCGTTATTATTAAATATTCGTGTTATTATATATACTTATACATAGTCGTAATAATAATTACGTAAATACATAATTATACATTCGTGATTCATACGTTCATGATTTCATGTTCGTGATTTAATTATTATTGATAATAATTATCGTGCATTTATACATACTTAATACTTATCGTGTAATAACACGTACGTAGTTTTTGTAATTTCTGTTCGTGAAACGAATTCATGTTATAAAAGGAAAGTTTTAATCTTGTACGTACGATTATAAGGGTACTATTCATGGTAAAAGGATGCGGGTTTTACAATTGTACTCATCTACCTTGAGTGTTGTGTTGATCATCTTCTTTAGAGTGGCTTGAGTAAATGGATAAAACATATCCACAAGCAAAAATGCAATCATATTTGTCATTACCAATTGATACACTCCAGAGGAAGTTTATTGATTCCAAAAACTCGTCTCAGATTCATGATGACATTTCCAGATGATATCATCATTACCAAGCTCATACATCCTTGTCATAATCTCCCACAAATAAAATTGCTTATCATTAGCTGTAGGCTCATCATCACTAAACTTGTCCTTTAAAATTCTCCAAAAATCATCTAAGTCTTCCCTGGCTAGTGCCTGAAACATTTTGTATAAGAATTGATATGCTTCATTTTGTCCTCCAATCCGATGAAGCTTCCACCATCTCTTATTTCCTTTAGAATAAGATTCATAGTTACAGATAGGATACTTGGATCTTCATGGTTCTGATAGAATGTCTTCAGCTACGACCAACTCCAAACATCCCTTCAATTCCTCATCAGATGGACCTAATTCTTTAGTTGTAAATTTCCCAATCTTAGCCATTCTTTTTTGTCTCTTGAAAGCTTTTTGTGTAGACTAATCAATAGCTACTTATGATTCTTGAATAGCTTTTGGTTGTTATGGAGTAGTTTGAATAGAATTAGCAGTTCTCTTTCCTTTTGATCTAGCCATCTCCATCCATTTTCTATTTGCAGCTTCAAATTTTTTCTCTATAGAAACTAGAAAGGGGGGGGGGGGGGTTGAATAGTTTCCTTATTTAAAATATTATATCATTTGTTATGACTATCAATTGAAAACTTGTTTCATAATAGTTAAGCCAATTTATAATGTTTCAAAAACATTTGGTATATCAAGTGATCTTGATTATGATTGACTAAAGATAATGACGATGATAAGTAAAGAGTGAGGAAAGAAGCATCATAAAGGAAGACACCAAGAATTTATAGCGGTTCGGAAATGAAGCTCTATTTTCATTCATAGTCCACACCTCGAGTACACATACTTGAGATTTTCACTATATCCACAAGCTCCCTTCTTGGCGGAGAAAACCTTACGTCGTCCCTTACGTCAACTTCCGACACTAAGTTAAATGTCGAGTTCTAATCTTAGATAGAACCAGCCTACACTCGTCGCCTCTTTCCAATTATCGACACAAGGCTAGATGTCGAGTTCTAATCTTAGCTAGAACCAATATACACTCATCACTCACACTCATATCACTTTAAATCCAAGTGACAACTTAGACACTCATACCCACAATTACATCACTTTGAAGCTAAGTGATAACTTACACATAATACACCAATACTCACATCACTTTAGAGATAAGTGAGAACTAACACACACTACACTCATACTCACATCACTTTAGACCTAAGTGAGAACTTACACACAAGACACATCCAAATATACACATATAACTTGGATCTACACAAGACTCAAAAGAATAAATATGATGAACATGACTAGATCTATAGAAGAGGGATTGTTGATACAAAAGTTGGATGGACCTTGACTAACTCGAATTAGGCTTAATTTGGGTATCCAGGGCTCCGACTCTTGCACCAAGTGAACTTATGGTTTGAGACCTTGCACACTAAAAGCAACACGCTGTTAGACTTACCGCACGAACGTATCCCACGATTAAGCTCTGACGTGAGAGTAAGTAATCGGTTTAGGGTTAGTAATCGGTGAGATGAGGGTATTAAGTGAACTGTACCTTTGTGGAACCCTTGGGGATCCTTATATAGGCGGTAGAGTCCTTGTTGGGCCTTACCAAATCTTGAGCCCAAAGCAAGAGATAACTACCATATTTGTGTTGATCCTTATCTGCTGTTTATGGTTAGTGAATATCTTATTGCTTTAGGGTGAATCCCAATCCTAATTAGATTGTGATTCTGTCTAACCCATGTTGCGTGCGATAAGACGTGGTCTGTACAGTACCGCGTACGGCCATCATTACCCGAGTCCCATAAGCTTAGAGTAACATTAATCCAACCCATTCATGTTGGGCCAGATACGGGTAGTACCCGTAGGCCGGGTCCAAGACCCGACTGGAGACTATACGTCATCATGTCCCCCAGTCTAGTGGTGACAGCCGTAAGCGTGACTTCTAGACTAACAAATCCACCCCAGCCGTTCTGTGAAATAAAAATAAATGAGGAAGTAAATGCTTCCCATGTCGTGCTATTGTCGGAACCATTTAAATGAAAACATTTATTATAGTCAACATCTAGCACCACAGTGCACCATGTAGGCGACTGTTCATCTAACAAAACCTGAAAAAGTGACCCAAGTGGGTCTCACCCTCGAGCCACATAAATTCTGATCACGAAGTGACCCTGTGGGCCTCGTTTGATGTTTCAGTTCTTATCGATTCCCCACCGTTGGATCAACATAGTGGGTTACATGTGTCAGTAATCCAACAAGGCACGAACCACGAAGCAACACTATATATATTTCAGAGTGTAACTGTACACACATAGAGTTCAAAAGCTATATCCGCCATTGTTGTATCTCCTTCTTCCTTCTACCTACATTCTTGCACGGACAACCCATTTTGCAGGTCAGCTCACCGCGCCCTTTTCACTTTCTCTCTAAATCATGGTTAAGGATAACCCTACGATCATGTTCGTGGTGAATGAGTATCCTGAGGAAAAATTTACCGAGTTTTGCTCCGAATACTTCATTCCACCTGAGATACACCCCACATATCCTGGGGAATCAGACGCAATCATTGATTGTCCGCCTGGAAAAACTGGTTTGTATTCCCAGCTATTAGATACGACCAATTACCGTATTCCCTTCTCTAGGTTCCTCATATATAACATCCAATAGTTTTGGCTAATGTAATATCAATAAATATGTAATTGCCCATTTGATAAATAGATTAGGAGAAGATTTTGTAAGAAATATTTTCATTTTGCTATGATATATGACTGAATTGTGGAATATATGGGTTCTCACTATCTCAATTGTCAATTTAACATATTCCTATATGTTTTGAACAATATGTATGTATCAAGTCTGAAATCTAAAAGTAATAATATGTATATACTATGAATAAGAACAATTCAAATATAACAAGGATGCCCTAAATTACTAAAGAACCATAGAAACTCTAGAAATTACTTTATAAACCAATGTTTCAAGCAATATAACTACATAATATCTATGTAAAATTATCAAATACAAGATACTAGTTATAATCTATCAAATAAAGGAAAGGTAATGGATCACAAAACACTAATATTCACTAATCTTAAGCTAATTACAAGTATATGACCTAGTATATAAAATCCATTTCACTTTGAAGTGAAGTCTAATCTTTTGAAACTAATTAAAAAAACTCAACTAAGTATCATAATAAGTTATTACAATTATCTCAATCCAAGTTACAAATTAATAAAGCATAGAGTACAAGTTATCAAAGCATAGGATCTTAAGCTCACTATATTATCCCTAAGATATGATTAACCTATATAAACCTTTAAACTAAGAATGTAGAAACCCTAGAAGTCATAAACATACTATATATGACCTAGAATAAGCTTACATTATGATATAAACACTAATCACCCAAAATAGAAAGTCATTAGGATTAGTAACCTAGAAACCCTTATATTAAGAAATCTACATAGAATCACTGCCTAATCTTTTAGGACAAGTCTATAAATACTTATAGCATTTCATTAAGGTTATAAGATTATGTTAAGAAAATGTACAAGTATCCTTAAGCACAAGGTACAAGATTTCAATGCATGACTTGTAAATTAGGTCAAAATAGGTATTTTCACCCTTTAGACATGTTTACTTAGAATAAACTATTAAACCAAGTGTGCGAACTTACTAGACACCTAAAACACAATGTCTAGGACCTAAATTGAGTTTACATCAATATATAAGAGGAGGATAATGAGTTTTACTAAGATTTAACCCTAGATCATTAGAAACCCTAATCTACATAAGTTTTCTTCCCAAATTCGCATCAAACCTTTGTTAAACTTCAAGGACCCAAATCTTCTAAATACAATGTTTAAACCCTAATTAAGCCTTAATCATTTACTAATCACATTCCTAAGTCCCTAATCACCAAAATTACAAAGTATAAGTTACAAACCCTAGATTTAGGACCAGGTTTTACATTTTGTTGGTCCCTTTTAACACATTACTACTTATCAACCTTAAGTAGTAACTAGATATTAAGATTCAAGCGTGTTGTTTTATCAAATAATAAGAGCTAAGAACAAATAAAACATCAATACCAATTTAACTTTTCAATGTATAGACTTTTATTAAAACTCAATAAAGAATCTATAACCAACTTTGTTTGCGAAATAACAAAGTGGTTGAATGACAATGTAGGGTGATCTCCTCTACTTAAACTTTTAACCAAATTCAAGAGTTTAAGTTCCAACCTAAACGTTCATATGCTCTTGGCTATATGGTTTGGTTGTATTGGGAGAGAATGTTAATTAGAGATTCTTGCTCTTGTGATGGTTATCCATTTCTCTCCCAAATGCACTCCTTATATAGGCAGTGCAAAACTAGGGTTTACAATCACATGTAACCATGCAAGAGTTTATCCAGTGGGTGGTTGATGCCCATGCTGGATAAACAGTACATAGTACAGAATAAACTAATCTAGAAAAGATAAAGGTTATACTTATAGCTAACAATACAAGCAACCTTTTTCCTACTTTGACATAAAGTAAATCTTTTCCCGCCTAATGTAAACCTTCAGAATACTGAAGTGTCTTCAGCATTCTAGAGGAGATCGACATCATTCAGTTTGGTACTGCCAAACGAAACTGAACTGAAAGCTCTTCTTGAGGACTTGTTCTTCAGCAACTAACCGCCTAGTCTTTGAAGCAAAGACTCCCATGTCTTCTAAGTTCTCTGGAAGAGGAAAGCTGAACATTCTTCAGCAAAACATTCTTCAATACGAATCTTTGTTCCTCTTGGTCAGGCTTCAGCAGAGTCACCTTTCTGCTGAACATGAAACACTTACGGGGATTTTATATTCAAATCCTAGAGTTGCTTCCGGGTTAGCAAATACTGACCCAACACATTTTCCATCCAAAACCTAGTTTAAACTTCTTACCTCCCAAATTCAAACCTCATATCAGATATTTAGGATATCACAGATATTTTGGAGTGCCAACAAGTAGGTGCATAAGCTACTTGAATGCTACACATCACCATTCTTATCAATAGTATGTCGTGACATATTTAGATCCCTATGTCCAAGATATTTTCATTCTAGACTCTACAAACTTGCATTGACCTTCACTAACATCCCTTAGTCACTAATCTATCCTGGTTACACGTTTGAAGCTAGAAACTTGGAGCTTAAGGGTTGAAATGGGTATAAATAGGGGCGAACTACATAGAAATAAACTTGCACCCTATTTCTTAAGTATCTCCTACCCATTCTCCAATTCCACTTTTATAAACATTCTAGTACTCTTAGAAGACCAGAAAACTGGTCTAGAAAGAAGCCATTGAAGCTCTTGAAGCTTTAATAGCAAGTTGTGTTCATAGGAAGCCATAAGGAGCCATTTTGAAGCTACATAGGTAATCTCTATGTTAACCAAGCTATGATCTTGTTATAATGAATTCTTAGACTTTTTATAATGACAAAATTATGTTAGAAAGATAATCCAAAAGAAATAGAGCATTTGATCATTTTAAATAAAAGTTATAAGCTAAAGATGTCTTAAAATCCTAGTTTTGTATTTTACATGAAATAATGACTTAAAATCCATTTCAAAAGCTATAATTCTGAATAAATGTTTTGTTATGATTATAAATGTGTTTTGAAACTGTTTTCTAAAATCCTAGATCATTTGGTACATTTTTAAGGTTGTTATATGATTTTTACAAGTATATGGACCAAAATTGTTATTTTTGAAACTATTTAACATTATAGGCCAAAAGTGTCATTTTGTGAAAGTTAAATCTATAAGAATAAATATTAGAAAGTTTGAGACCCTAAGGTTAAATATTAAGGGTTGAAATTGTAAATAAAGAAACTATATACTTCAGGGGTTAAAAGTGTCATTACGCCAAAATATAACTATAAGGACTATTTTTGCCAATATTGAAACTAAAGACATAAAATTTACATAATATACTATGCGTCATGTTAGTAGGGAACTTTGTACAAAGATGTTCCATCTCGATATTACGTTCTGACTGAGTGGTTGGGTTTACGATTTAAAGTGCCCTCGCTCCTTAAATTTATAGATGGCTTCTGAGTATAATGGCCCGAACAATGATACTATAAACCTAAATTATGTGAACCAGAGAGAAATACCAAATACTATACAAAGAAATTGAACTCAAATATTACGACTTGATATATATACATATTTGTGTGTCAACTCAGATTCCGTGAGAAAGTCGTGATTGATTGTTTCAGAATAATTGAAGACTCTATAGGCTAAGGTGAGTTCATAGCCTCACTTTTGAAAGTTTAAAAATGATTTAAAAACCCGTGAGGGGGATATATTCTAAAACTGGAATGCAAGTGTTTTTGTATGCTGCCTGATATGATTATTGACACTACGTTTACTCATTGCCATTAAGTCCCTTTTTTAGTCGTAACCGTTAATCATTCTAGAAATGAGCGCTAATATTATGAATAATACTATGGGAGACTGACATCTCCTATCTGGGCAAGTCGCACTTGCTGGAATGCCAATAGGTTCCTACCTAGGCTAAACATATATGCTTTATTTTGCTAAACTCAGGAGTCCGGCAAACTACCTGCATAAGGGCAATTTGTTAGTTTTCTGATATGTTAAGTAGCGGGGTACGAGCTAGTGCAATAATTAATGAGAATTGATGAATTTAAAAATATAGGGTGTATAACACTGTAGCCCTGTAGTCATACTTGTATTCAAATGTTGTTTAAACCTATGAATTCACTCAACCGTTGTGTTGATTTGTAAGCATATATTTCAGGTGAATAAAGACTAGCGGGTTGCGGATGATGGTGTCTTGAAAAGTTATCATTCCAATAAAACTAGATCTTTGGGAAAACCTGTGATGTACAGTTGTTTTATTTGACTCCGAATAATGAATGATAACAAGTTTTTAAAAAAAATGTCTCGTTGAGCATTTTTTATTATTTTGACTTTGATACCTTGAAAGTAATACCCCAGATTAGCTTTCGCTTTTATATGGTAAAAATAGGTGTGTTACAGATTGGCATCAGACCTTACGGTTATAGGGAATAAATGCATCGTCAACGCCAGTGTAAGATTTTTATTCCTTTAATAGCATATCTTATGTTATTATATTATATTAAATTGCAAGAATGTCCACTTCCAACTATATTATCGTTTCTGATGATGACGAAAGAGAAGTTCTGATGTTCATAGTCCCGGAGTACAAGAATATTTTTCACATCAAAATGAAGTGATGAATAGTACGCCTTCACCTGCGTCTCGTTTTCTATTAGCTGAGGATCTATTCTCGTCTCGCAATCGAAGTCATGAAGAGCCTTATGAAACCAAAGAGGATTCTAGAGAACGGATAGTGAAAAAACACGACAAGCAATATCAGTAATTGTAAGTCATCTTGATGAGATATCCTTAGAAGCTTTTAGAATTATGGAGAAGAATATTAGGCATTTAATAACAGGAAGAAAAGAGATTGAAGAGCATTTTAGTCAGTTTGAATATAAATTAGACGTTACTCGACGCCATAATATCAGACTGAGTAGAAGAATGCATACTTATGAGATGAATGTGGCAAGATTAGAGAAGGAGAACTCTGAGTTGAAAGAAGGACTTACGAGGACTGCGCTTAATTTAGAAATACTCATCGATGATCTTAAAACAACTCAACAATCTGACTCCGGATATATTTTAGACAGAATTAAGGTGATCAAAATGAGGAATTAAGCTTAGGAATATAGTTTTAGTTTTTTTTTTTTTGGGTAAAAGGGACCAGGTCCCCGGTTAAATATATTACACCAAAAAATCAGTTGAGTACAATGGAATGTGGCTGAAGTACCACATTAACAAATATGTATAGTTTTAGTTTGTAAATATGTATAGTTTTCTTTATGTAACAAATATGCTTATCGTGTAAATATGAATGATAAGTTGTTAATAAATAAAGAAGTGTGCTTTTGTTCTAAAAAATGCTTGTCATGTTATTTTAAGCCTTTATCGTCATTCGTATTATGAATCCTCATATATGAATTCGTTGAAAGGATTAGAAGTTATCATTCGTATTATGAATCCTCATATATGAATTAGGGGTGAGCAGGCCCGACCGAAACCGAATAGGCCCGACCGAACCGATCTAACCGAATTAACCGAGCCCGAAACCGAGCTATTCGGGTCGGTAGTCGGTTTCAAAAATAATTGTTTTTCGGTATCAGGTCGGTTCGGTACTAAAACCGAGTAAATCCCGAGATGGCCCGAAATAGCCCGAAAGACTTTTATTAGGGTGTACTGGTGTAGTTTTGTGAGTCACTTTTGTCAGCCGCTTTCTCTCTATCTCTCAATCTGCTCTCTTATTCCCTCTCCATCTTTTTATCTTTATTCCTTTTATCCCTTATTCTCAATCTTGATCTCCATCTTATTCTTTTATTCTTGATCTGCTCATTCTCTCGATCTTCATCTTTGATCAATCAAAAAGATATAATAGTAGGGGTGTGTTAATCTTTGTGGTGGTTATCATGTGTGTTTTTGTGGTGGTTGGCATGGTGTTCAGGAAGATAGATTTAGCAAGATGGTGATGCTGTTGCCATTGTTCTGTTGGAACAAATTATCAGAGATTTTTTTTACTAGGTACCGTGACTTATAAAGAAGAAAAGTAGAAATTAATGAGTCAACATGAGGTGGTGGTCAAAGTTTGCACATGGAATTTCATTTATAAAGAAACTAGGCAGTGGTAAAAAGTGGGATTGTGTTCGGTTTCGGTATAGCCCGATAATCAACCCGACAAAACCCGATTTACAACCGAACCGAACCGAGTTTTTCGGTTTCGGTTTCGGTCCAAGATTTACACCTTTGTCGGTTTCGGTTTAACTCGGGACGGGTCGGGTCGGGTTGGTTTTGGCCCGAAGCTCAGCCCTATATGAATTCGACGAAAGAATTAGAAATTATCGTCATTTTATAATATGTTAAATTGATTCCATACTTGAACGTATGAAAATCTAAAAAAACGACATCATTCTTATGAAGTGTTTATAATTGTTGGTAGAATGGCTCATACGAGATCAACAACATCTGCAACAATGAATATGACACCAGAAGAAACAAGGCAATTGGTTGCTGAGAATGTGATTGTAGCTTTGCAAGCACAAACCGCCAATATAGCTAGTTCAAGTAATGGAAATGATGCTAGAAGAGAAGTTCATATGGAAAAGAAACGTACTTACAAAGATTTCATGAACTGTCAGCCTTTTAATTATAAAGGATCTGAAGGAGCTATTGGACTTATTCGCTCGTTCGAGAGAACTAAATTAGTATTTGTTCAGAGTGACTGTTCTGAAGATTGTAAAGTAAGGTTTGCTACGGGTATGCTGATAGAGGAAGCTTTGTCTTGGTGGAATGCTTATGCTCACCCATCAGGATAGAAGAAGCTTATTAGACTCCCTAGAATGAATTTAAGAATATGCTAATTAAGAAGTATCGTCCTCGCAATGAAATTAGAAAGATGGAGGAGGAATTCTATAATCTGGGAGTGAAAGAGAACAATCTTAAAGTTTATATCCGAAGATTTCAAGAATTGGCATTATTATGTCTTAATATGGTGCCTAACACTGATAAATTGATGGAAGCTTTTATTGGAGGATTGCCTAGAAGTATTCAAGGGAATGTTACCTCCTCTAAACCCAAAACTTTAGAGGAAGTTATCACCATTACTCAAAGATTAATGGATCAAGTGATAAGGTATACTCCTGTACAAGCGACATTTAATAATAAAAGGAAGTTTGATGATAGGAGGAGCTTTCCTGTTAATCATAATTTCCAGAAGAATAATTATCGTAACTATAATCAAGGAAATAATCGTCAACAACAGAGCAAAAGAAATGATGTTTCTAAAGTTTATGATGTAACGTCAAGAAATGGTTATAAAGGAGGATTGCCCCTATGTCAGAAATGTTCTTTACATCACGCATGATATTGCACTATCAAGTGTCAGAATTGTGGAAAGATAGGACATCAGATAAGATACTACAGAATTACAGGACCAGCTACTGGACGTTATCAAATTCTTATAACCAATGTTTGTCATAACTGCGGAAAGAAGGGACATTTGATGAATGAGTACCGTAAGAGAGAAATAGCCGAGGAAAAGCCTATTTGCTAAACGATACTCAACAAGATCAAAATACGGTTACAGGTATGTTTCATCTAAATCAACGTCTGGCTAAAGTAATATTTGACTCAGGAGCTGACAGAAGTTACATATATGTTAAAATTGCTGCTAAATTAGATGTTCCGACTGTTTCTTTGAATACTAAGTATGATATAAAATTAGCCAGTGGAAAAATAGTTAGCACTAATATCGTTATTCGAGGATGTATCATTACTTTATTACGTCAATCCTTTGAAATCTACCTTATACCCATTAAGCTCGGTAGTTTTGACGTAGTCATTGGGATGGATTGGTTATCTAAATACCATGCTAAAATCCTATGTGACGAGAAATCCGTTCATATTCCTATTAACGATGAGGTTTTGATTGTCCATGGTGATCGAAGTAGAACTCGACTAAATCTCATATCGTGCTTAAAAATAAACAAGTACGTATCCTGAGGTAGTCAAGTTTTCTTAGTTCAAGTAGTAGAGAAAAAGGAAGAAGAGAAGCGACTAGAAGATATTCCGATAGTTAGAGAATTTCCCGAAGTATTTCTCGAAGTATTTCCCAAGGAATTACCAGGTTTGCCACTTGTGCGTCAAGTTGAATTCCAAATCGATTTGATACCAGGAGCAACACTAATTGCTAAAGCGCCTTATCGATTAGCACCTTCGGAAATGCAAGAGTTGTTAAGTCAAATTCAAGAGTTAATTGATCGAGGTTTTATTCGACCAAGTATATCGTCGTGGGGAGCTCAAGTCTTATTTGTCAATAAGAAAGACGGATCTTTTAGGATGTATATCGACTATCGAGAGTTGAACAAACTTACTATAAGGAATCGTTACCTATTACCCAAAATCGATGATTTATTTGATCAACTTCAAGGATCGAGCGTATATTCGTAGTTTGATTACGTTCAGGTTATCCTCAACTGAGAGTTAAAGAAGATGATATTCCTAAAAAGTGATTTTAGGACGCGATACGGACATTATAAATTTCAAGTGATGCCTTTTGGTTTAACCAATGAACCAACTGTTTTCATGGACCTCACGAACAGAGTGTGTAAGCCTTACTTGGATAAAGTGTAATTGTGTTTATCGATGATATACTTATTTACTCTTGTAATAGAGAAGAACATGCCAAGCATCTTGGTATAGTTCTCGAATTACTTAAGAAGGAGGAGTTGTATGCTAAGTTCTCGAAGTGCGAATTTTGGATCAATGTTGTGAAATTTCTAGGGCATTTCATTGATAGCCAAGGTATTCGTGTGGATCCTGCAAAGATTAAAGTGGTAAAGAATTGGACTAGACCTACTACGCCAACATAGATAAGACAATTCTTAGGATTAGCTGGATATTATCGAAGATTTATTGAAGGTTTTTCAAAAATTGCTAAAGCTTTGACTGAATTGACCCAGAAGAACAAACTGTTTGTTTGGGGAAATGATCAAGAGATAGCTTTTCAATTATTGAAACAAAAGTTGTGTGAAGCACCTATCCTAGCATTACCAGAAGGTAACGATGACTTTGTCGTTTACTGTAATGCATCTATCAAGGAATGGGAGAAGTGCTTATGCAAAGGAATAAAGTTATTGCTTATGCATCAAGGCAACTTAAACCTAATGAGAAGAATTATACTACTCATGATCTAGAATTAGGAGCGGCGATATTTGCTCTTAAAATCTAGAGACATTAACTCTATGGTACGAAGTGTGTAGGATTCACTGATCATAAGAGTCTTCAATATATTCTTCATCAGAAGGAATTGAATATGAGACAGCGACGTTAGTTAGAGTTACTTGCTGATTACAATTGTGAAATTCGTTATCATCCAGGTAAAGCCAATGTAGTAGCTGATGCTTTGAGTTGAAAGGAGCGAGTTAAGCCGTTACGAGTTAAGTCATTAATGATAACTCTTTTCCCGAAGTTACCTACCCAAATTCTTGAAGCTCAAGAAGAAGCACTTAAGGTAGAGTATGTAGAAGTAGAAAAGTTAAGAGGGATGGATAAAGAACTTGAAGTTCGTAAAGATGGAATTCGTTGTATTAAGAATCGTAGTTGGTTACCGGCCTATGGTAATTTACGAGATTTGGTTATGCACGAGTCTCATAAGTCGAAGTTTTCTATACATCCTGGTTCTAATAAGATGTATCGAGATCTGAAGAAACTCTATTGGTGGCCTAATATGAAGGCAATCATAGCAGAATATGTTGGTAAGTGTTTAACGTGTGAAAGAGTTAAAGTAGAGTATCAAAAGCCATCCGGACTGTTGATACAACTAGAGATTCCGATATGGAAATGGGAAAGAATTACGATGGATTTTGTAACCAAGTTACCTAAGACATCAAATGGACATGACACCATCTGGGTTATTGTCGATCGTCTTACTAAATCTGCGTGATTTCTTCCTATTAAAGAGACCGATAGTATGGAAACGCTTACGAGATTATACATCAAGGAGATAATCTCTCAACACGGAGTGCCTGTATCTATTATCTCAGATCGTGATAGTCGTTTTACATCTGTATTTTGGAGATCGATGCAAAATGCCTTAGGAACTCAAATAGACATGAGTACGACATATCATCCTCAAACAGATGGACAAAGTGAAAGAACGACTCAAACTCTCGAAGATATGCTTAGAGCTTGCATATTAGATTTTGGAAAAGGATGGGAGAAACATCTACCTCTAGTAGAATTCTCTTATAACAATAGTTATCATGCTAGTATTAAAGCAGCGCCTTTCAAAATACTTTATCAAAGAAAGTGCCGATCGCCTATTTTCTGGGCTGAAGTTAGAGATGTTCAACAAATAGGACCGTAAATAATACATGAAACTACTGAAAAAAATTTCCAAATCCAACAACGATTACAAGCTGCACAAGATAGACAAAGGAGTTACACTAATACTAGACGTATACCTTTGGAATTTGCAGTTGGAGATCGTGTTATGTTGAAAGTTTCACCTCGTCAAGGAGTTATCCGATTCGAAAAGAAAAAGAAACTGAATCCAAGGTATATAGGACCATTCAAAATAACCAAAAGAATTGGCCATGTGGCTTATAAACTAGAGCTTCCTGAAGAGCTTAGTAATGTTCACAATACTTTTCATGTTTCGAATTTGAAGAAATGCTTATCTGATGAACCTCTCATCATACCGATGAAAGAACTTCAACTCGATGATAAGTTAAATTTTGTAGAAGAACCTGTGGAAATCATGGATAAAGCGATCAAATGATTGAAGCAGAGCTGTATCCCAATAGTTAATGTACGACGGAACTCGAAAAGAGGACTTAAGTATAGTTAGGAACGTGAAGATCAAATTCGAGCTAAATATCCATATCTATTTTCTTAGTAATCCTAGTTTTAGCTAAGTCTCGGGACGAGATTTTAAATAAGGGGAAGAGAATATAACATCAGTAGATTTGGCTAATGTAATATTAATAAATATCTAATTTCCTATTTGATAAATAAATTAAGAGGAGATTTTGCAAGAAATTTTTGCATTTTGATATATGACTGAATTGTAGAATATATAGGTTCTCACTATCTCAATTGTCACTTTAACATATTCCTATATGTTGTGAACAATATGTATGTATCAAGTCTGAGTTCTAAAAGTAATAATATGTATATACTATGAATAAGAACAATCAAATATAACAAGGATGCCCTAAATTACTAAAGAACAATAGAAAGTCTAGAAATTACTTTATACATCAATGTTTCAAGCAATATAACTACATAATATCTATGTACAATTATAATATACAATATACTAGTTATAATCTATCAAATAAAGGAAAGGTAATTGATCACAAAATACTAATATTCACTAATCTCAAGCTAATTACAAGTATATGACCTAGTAACCAAGATTAGCATATAAAATCCATTTCACATTGAATTGAAGTCTAATATTTTGCAACTAATTAAAAAACTCAACCGAGTATTATAATAAGTTAATACAATTATCTCAAGCCAAGTTACAAATTAATAAAGCATAAAGTACAAGTTCTTAAAGCATAGGATCTTTAGCTCACTTAATTATCCCTAAGATATGATTAACCTATATAAACCCTTAAACTAAGAATGTAGAAACCTTAGAAGTCATAAACATACTATATATGACCTATAATAAGCTTACATTATGATATAAACACTAATCACCCAAAATAAAAAGTCATCAGGATTAGTTACCTAGAAACCCTTATATTAAGAAATCTACACAGAATCACTACCTAATCTTTTAGGACAAGTCTATAAACACTTATAGCATTTCATTAAGGTTATAAGATTATGTTAAGACAATGTACACGTATCCTTAAGCACAAGGTACAAGATTTCAATGCATGACTTGTAAATTAGGTCAAAATAGGTATTTTCACCCTTTAGAGACGTTTACTTAGAATAAACTATTAAACCAAGTGTGGGAACTTATTAGACACCTAAAACACAATGTATAGGACCTAAATTGAGTTTACATCAGTATCTAATAGGAGGATAATGAGGTTTACTAAGATTTAAACCTAGATCATTAGAAACCCTAATCTACATAAGTTTTCTTCCCAAATTCATATCAAACCTTTGTTAAACTTCAAACCAAGGACCCAAATCTTCTAAATACAATGTCTAAACCTTAATCAAGCCTTAATAATTCACTAATCACATTCCTAAGTACCTAATCACCAAAATTACAAAACACAACGGAATGGAGACAAGGAGATAGACAAAACAACTCATTATCATGCTTAAAGACGAATTGTATTTTGTTGACTTCTTTGTGAATCCAAAGGAAGATGATGGTGAACCATGTGTAATCTTTGGGACATCATTCCTAAAGACTGCCAATGCAAACATTGATATTACTTGTGGTGTACTAACTTTGTGGCCAAAGGTCCACGAAAGCTTGGATTTTGGGGAGATAGATACTTTGCTTGACAACATCAATTTTGATGATTTGCCACCCGTTGATCCCGAAGGGGTATATGCTCCTCGATTTGTTTGTAGTATGGGAAAATATAAAAGAAATAAAGGAAAGAAACCCGCTCACACCTACAAGTTGAACTATAATGGTGAAGGTCCTTCACTCACTATTAACAAGCCTTTAACTAGAGAAGAATTATCAATGGGGGAATTGCAAGAATATATTCAAGAAAGAGTCATGTTGAACATGAATCGTCCTATCATCGAAACTTTAAAATATAGTGACAAATACAAGATTATTTTTGATGGATTTTTGCTCGATAAATTGAAAGTTAAAGATGGCTTAACGCCGGAGTATGAAGACGTAGCTATTCAAATGCTTTGTGAAAATAAAGTAATGCTTAAAAAAAAGATGGGATACTTTGTCCTACCAATAAGGTTGAAGAGTAAAGTCACCTACAATGCTTTAGTCGATACCGGGTCAAATATTAATGTTATGCCATATGGAATATTCAAACACTTAGATGTTGGTAAAGTCAAACCAAGGTTTGATCGTATCAAAATGCTTGATCACTCCTATGTGGAGGGATTTAGACGATTGCTTGGCTTTCTTTGCCAAATTGGAACAAACTACATTACTAGCCGATTTCATGCTACTCGATATTCCTATTGAAATAGACATTCAACTAGTTGTTGGAAGAAGATTTTTGCATACTATTGGTACGAATGTGGATGTTGGAAAAGCAATCATGAATAGCTTTGGTGGATTTGTCCATCAAAATTATAATTTACTCAAAGCTAAGAAACATGATGATAGTGATGATGAAGATGACAAGTATTATACCGTGAAAAGAGATGAATATGGTATGCCCATTTATGGCCCAAATTTGCAACGATGGACCGAACCGGAAGATATTTTGGATGGCTCACTAAGTGAGAGGAGCCACCACAACCCTTTCTTTGACATATGTGTATACAAGAAGAATGTGGGAATGCTTGGATCACTTCCTATTTTGTTGAAATACAAAGATTGGCAAGTGGGGGACAAGAGAGAATTTGAGAACATTGCTAAGGAAGGAGATAGTGAATGGCATGTTGCCATGGTAATTATTGATCCATGTGGAAAGAGGTATGAGAAAGTGTACGAGACGAAAGATACTAATAGAGAAGTCTCAGGGCGTTACCAAGAGAGTGATATAATGTCACCTCTGAACTTTTTCTATAACTAAATCGTGGAAGAGGAGAGGAGTGCACCATTGACTCCTAGTTACTAGTTTTTTTATTTTGTATGTAGATAAATCCATAAAATGTATGCCAAAGTCTAGAGTCCTAGATGTTTTTAGGATAGTCTTTGAAGAATGGAATGTTACCTTTAGTTATCTTTTTCTTTTAGAAATGAATCGAATGGATTAGAGGAAGTCTTCTTTGAAATTGTGTCATTTGTACATAAAAAGTGTTTACTGTTTCTGATAACATAGAATGTGCGCCGCATTTCCGAATTGTGCACCGCACTTCTGGACGGAGTTTTTATATAATTTTATTTTTCATTCTAAACCAAACCAAAAACATATAAAACCTAAAAAACTGACGGTACTTTCATAGGATCTTCACTAAAAACATTTTTGAGTCGATTTCTACTCCAGTTCACATTCCGAATCATGCCTAGAGTAAGTTTTTATCTTTAATCAATAATTATTTTTCTTTATTAGTTGTAATTTTTAATTAGTTTTTCAATTAGGGTTCTTAGTAATTCATAATCGAATTGAATTAGATATATAGATAGGGAATAAGATAGTTGTAAGATTAGATTAGATTATAGGATAAACATTGAAAATCATAAAAATAAAATAAGGGTTTTTGAATTGAAACCTTGATTAAGCAATGTCGTGGATTAGAACGAATTGGGATTGGTTTAATGTTCGATTCTTGACATTTGTGTTAATTTGGAACCAATAGTTCGTGGATTTGGTTAAAATTTTAGTTACCCCGACATTTGCTAGTTCACCCAGATTGTGCGTCACACATTTTACTTGTGCGCTGTACTTGTGCAAATTTTACCGAGAAAGTACGCCACAGTTTTTGCCTGAAAACAAACAGAAGGTTTGTAGACCTCATGTAGGGAGCCCGTTGACCCCTAATGCTTATCTAACAGTGATATATGTTTGTTTTTGTGATGAACTTTGGAGACACAGGTTCTAGAAATTACGAGACCAACTCATCGAACCAAAGCAAGAAAAGGAAGCCTATTGAATCAACTAGTGCCGCACTTATTGGAGTTCCAAGTCACCCTTTTCTGAGTTGGCCTGGGTGTAATGCTACTGATAAGATTGTTTACAGATTTAAGCCTTCTACTACCAAAATAGATTTTTGCACCTAGTGTTGTTGATTTTGGAGTTTTGAACAATCTTGGTTGTGAAGCCCAAATAAGGGAGATGCTTTTGATTATTGTGATAGAAGCTGGAGGAAACGAGGTGTTATTTAGATCGAATGCTTGGGTTCATGCTTTTACTTGTAGGGAGAAAATCTATGCGGAGATTGTTCTTGAGTTTTTCTCTACTTTCCAATTTGATGAGGATGTTGATAATGATGAGTTGGAGACAAAGAAAATTTTGAGTTTTCGACTATGTGGTCTAGGTCATTCTTTGACTTTGAAGGAGTTTGCTAAATACTTGGAGTTGTATACTAGAGATGAGCGAGAGGAGGAAGGATTTGAGGTTTATTTTCAAAGAGGCTTGCGTGATCATGGTAACTTCAATGCTAATGAGTTTTGGGCAATCATTTGTCCAGATGAGGAACCATTGAGCTTGTCTAGGAGCTCAACCACTAGAATATCTAGCTTTTGAGGGTACTTTAAAAGATGATTGCTTATGTGGTTTGTCAAAGAACCACGGGGTGTGATAAAGTTCAAAAGAATGATTTGTGGTTATTGAGCATGTTTAGGGACAAGAATCGTGAGCAGTATGCTAACGTGGCTTGGGTAATTGCTAAGTGGATGAAAAGGAAAGGTCATATAGGCCAAGCAAGTAGCATGATTGTGTGTGGGCAATTTGTGACTAGACTAGCTGGAAGAATGAGACTTTTGACCGATGATGTTGTGGGTAGTCTTAGACCACCAATCATTTGTGACACAATTGATAAAATTACTTTGAGAGATTTGATTGGAGGTGATGGAAAGTTGATGTGAGAAGATGCACCGGCGAGAGCACCACGTGTGAACATGCCGAGAGCTCCTCGTGCGTCACTTCAAGACGTGTGTGATAGGATGAGACGGATGGAGTGTAACATCCCATTTTGATAATGGAATGTCACGGGTAATTATGGCGTGTCATCAAAGCATACAAGGATAAATGTATAAAACATTACATGACCATAGGGATAACCGGAATCAAACATTGGTTCCCAAACATAAGCCCAAAACATATAATAAAGCAAAAGAAATGAATGAAAGACTACACAAGCATAAATATATGAAGGCAAAAGGAAAAGAAGTCTCTAGCAGCTTCCATCCTATGCACGTCCTCCAAATGCTCGAATCTTTCCTAGGGTACCTGCCGTTTTGGGACATAGAAAGGAAAGTAACGGCTGAGCAAAACGCCCAATGCACGGATATAGACATAGTATAAGTGACTAAAACATAATAGAGACTTAATAGCAGCGGAAGTGTATAAGTCCTGGAAAACCTGAAACATGTTCATAAAACTGGTTTTATAGTTTGAAAAGCCTTATGTTTATCTTATGAAAACTGTTTAACATATTTTACCATTAGCCAATATAGGTCATGAAAATCCACCGTACATGAATACTTGGAGGGGTGACCTCATCATGCAAATTAGAGGGGCTGTCTCTAATTTAATATACTAGTTTTTGGGTAGGAGGGATCAGCTCCTTGTGAAGGATGCAAGGCACGCACCACATTCACCATGAATGTAACACCCCATTTTGGAAATGGAATATTACGCATATCATGGCGTGTCATCAAAGCATACAAGGATAAATGTCTAAGCATTATTCAACCATAAAAGGAAATACCGGAATCAAACATCGGTATCCCAAAGTAAAGCTCATCACACACAAACATAAATACTGTAAAAGGAAGGACGAAACAATGTCCAAAGCAACTGTATCAAAGTAAAGGAAATGCATAAAGTAAAGAAAGACAGTAAAGCTTCCAATCCATATGCACCTACGTTTGAGATCTACGAGCGTCCCTGAGTACCTGCCGTTTTGGGAACATGAAAAAGAAAAACGGCTGAGCAAGACGCTCAGTGCACGGATGTACAATAAAGCATGATATAGGATAAGCATGTAACATATAACAGCGGAAGACTAAGTACTGAGTAAACTGGTTAAGTATCATGAAAACTGGTTTTATAGTTTGAAAAGCCTTATGTTTAACCTGTGAAAACTGTTTTAACATATATATACCATAGCCCATATAGGTCATGAAAAGGTCACGTGCATGAATACTTGGAGGGGTGACCTCATCATGCTGATTAGAGGGGATGCCTCTAATCAATATACTGGTTTGGGTAGGAGGGATCAGCTCCTTGTGAAGGGTGCAAGGCACACACCACATTCACCATGATAAACTGAATAAAACATGTAACTAGGATGCACCCATACGCCCCGACTGATATAATAATATGGCCAAACTAAAAAGGGACGCCACGAGCAATCACTCCGCCGTGGGGAAGTCATAACATCGGTGCCTCCAATGCTATGGTTATGGTACCTCCATAACTAGGTGAAACTGGTCATGCTTGTATATGGCTATAGTTTATGCTAAATTAACATAAGCAGTTCAAAACAATAAAACAAATGCTGGGGAAAACAGTTGGCTGTATACGGGGAAATCCTAATAAGGAAGGAATGTCCATACTGAAAGGACGGGAATCCGTACCTCAAGTCCAGTGAAATGAACGGAAGAAAGACTCCTACTTCTGGATCACTAACGCTACATGAATACACACGTGTATAAGTATCGATTCACTGATTACGTACTGGGTTCTGTGTCTTGTTATAGCTGATTTGGTATGTTTTAGGTCATGGTTCACTGTTTAAAGCCTTAAACTGTGTTTATCTTGTATTTCTGGTTTATCTGATTAAGTATTACTGGTGTTTCACGTATTAATATACTTACTGTATAATAATAAGTAACTTTCCAAAAATAGCAGGTTTCCAAAAATAGAAAGTTTCCAAAAATAGAAAGTTTCCAAAAATAGAAAGTTTCCAAAAATAGAAAGTTACCAAAAATAGAAAGTTTCCAAAAATAGAAAGTTTCCAAAAATAGAAAGTTTCCAAAAATAGAAAGTTTCCAAAAATAGAAAGTTTCCAAAAATAGAATTTACTGCCTAAAATAGATTAGTTTCTAAAAATAGAAAGTTTCTAAAAATAGATCAGCTGCCTTAATTAAATAAGTTTCCATATATAGAAGGTTTCCATAATTAGATTAGTTGCCTTATTTAATTAAGTTTCTATAAATAGAAGTTTCCATAATTAGAATTAAGCTGATTTCATAAGCTAACATATAAGTCTAAGTGTCATAAGCTTACTACTTAAGTCATACGATATAGTGTATAGTTTAATTATTATTTCATGTATTTTAATTAAACTATAGGTTAAGCATTTTAATTAAAGTGTAACATGTATTAATTAAAATGAAATGAAATACTTAGGTTAAAATGTGTATTATTATTAATAATAATATAACCTAAGTCATGTCTAAATTAATTAATTATAGGCATGTTTTAATAATTAATTAATTATAACTTATAACATAAAATACTTAGGTTAATTTAATGTCATGATAAACTAATAATTAAAATAACCTAAGTCATGATTTAATTAATATTTCATGTTATTAATTAATTATATCCTAAGTTCATGATTCATAAAAATTACATGTAACATAGATCATGATTTTAACCAACGAACCGTGAATCGGGTATGAATTCGACACCGTACCCCGGGCCAAACCCGGGGCACACGTGTCCCCTTGCTGCCGTGGGTCCCACATGAGCCAACCAAGACCAATTGTGGTCTTGGTGGTGGCGGCAATAGCAAACCAAACCCCCCTCGGGTTTGTTTTGCTAGGCGGCTAGAAACAAACACCCCTTTAAATCATTCCTTGATTTTATTTAATACCAAAACATGTTAGATCAATGATTAATTATCTTGTTTTCATAAGAAAAATAATAACATGTTCATGAAAATAATCAAAGATTAAAAGAATTAAAAAGAATTAAAAAGAAGGGTTAGAAAGGTATACCACTATGTAGCTTGGAAAAAGGATGAACAAACACGGTTTCTACACTTGTTTTTAAGATCAAAATCAAACAAATCACCCTCCTAAGGTGGTGTATAGGTGGCGGCACAATAAGGAGAAAAAGGAGAGGAGAAAACTCTTTTTAGGGTTTTTGTTTATTTCCTTGAAAAATGAAAGTGAAAACATGTTTAACACTTTACCCCCCTTAACTTGAAAAGTCCATGGGCTAAGCCCATTTCATGCATGTGTGCCGTGGGTATGGGGGCCCCACATGGGGTACCCGTACCTTTCTCGTGTCCCGATGTTTCGTGTTCGTTCGTGGTTAAACGTGCTCGTGTTTAACGTGTTTCTGTTTCTTTTAACGTGTCGTTTATCGTAAACTTAACGCTCGTAAATATATTATAAGTATTTACGTAATTATTTTAGTTAGTATTTTAAATGGTGTTCATGATTTAATTATGTTCACGTGATATATTATTAACTGTTTATCATGGGGTCGTACGTAATCGATACTTGTCATGACATACACGTATGCACTTGCTTGATTATTAGCACATGAATGTGATCAATACTACATGAGGTAAGTTTTAATCTAGAACTTACGATCTTAAGGGCACTATTCATGGTAAAAGCATGCGGGTTTTACAATTCTTCCCCCTAAAAAGAATAATTCGTCCCCGAATTATAGATAAAGTAAGCTGAAAAGAAGTGACATACCCGAACTCAAAATATGAAGTGAGGGTAAGAAGCCCGGATAGACTCCTCTGTTTCCCAAGTGGCTTCCCGCTCGGTATGGTCCCTCCAAAGGATTTTGACGAAAGGAATCGTCTTCCTTCTCATGACTCGTTCTTGCCTGTCGAGTACTCGTTCGGGTTCTTCTATAAACGTGAGATCTTCACGTATCTGTTCCAGTGGATACTGAACCATGTGAAGGGGATGATAATTGTACCCTCTGAGTAAGGACACATGGAACACGTTATGCACGTGCGATAGCTGAGGAGGTAACGCCAATCGGTAAGATACTTCGCCGATTCGTTCAACGATATCAAATGGTCCGATGAACCGAGGACTGAGTTTTCCCTTGATCCCGAAGCGTTTAACACCACGTGCCGGCGAAACCTTGAGGAAGACGTGATCTCCCACATTAAAATGTATGTCCCTACGATGCTTATCGGCGTAACTCTTCTGGCGTGAACGCGCTTCCTGCAGTTTCTGTTTAGCTACCTCAATCTTCTGGTTGGTCATTTCTATAATCTCTGGTCCTTCAAGTGTTCGCTCTCCCACTTGATCCCAGCAAGTTGGAGCGCGACACTTTCTGCCATACAACATTTCGAAAGGAGCACATTTGATACTTGCGTGCCAGCTGTTGTTGTATGCAAACTCGACTAAACAGATGTAATCGTCCCAATCACCTGTCCATTCCAACGCACACGACCTTAACATATCTTCCAATGTCTGAATGGTTCGCTCCGATTGTCCGTCCGTTTGAGGATGAAAGGCTGTGCTCAGCTTAAGTTGTGTACCCCAAGCTTTTTGCAGACCTTTCCAGAATCGCGACGTGAAACGAGGATCTCTGTCTGAGACGATGCTGGAGGGAGTGCCGTGGAGTCTCATGATCTCCCTTCTGTACGTATCTGCGAGTTTACTTACCGGATCTTCCTTGCGTATCGGTAAGAAATGAGCTGATTTGGTGAGTCGATCAACGATGACCCAAATAGCATCGTGCTTATTCTTGGTAGGCGGAAGACCGGTAACAAAATCCATGGTGATTTTGTCCCACTTCCACTCTGGAATATCCAACGGTTGAAGGAGACCGCCAGATCGCTGATGTTCAATCTTAACCTGCTGACAGGTAAGACATTTGGAGACATACGTGGCTACATCCTGTTTCATACCACTCCACCAAAAGTGCTGTCTGATGTCATGGTACATTTTTGTCGACCCAGGATGTATAGAAAATGGGGAGCTGTGAGCTTCAGCTAACAATGCTTCCCGGAGTTCTTGGTTGTCAGGAACACAAAGTCTCGTGCCCTGCCAAATGATACCGTCTGCGTCCATTCTGAATTCTGTCTGCTTCTCCAAATTCTGAATTATCGCCCAAATCTCTCCATCATCCTTCTGCGCTTCCTTAATCCTAGTCAACTCAGGTTCTACTGTAAGATTCGCCCAGTATCCGTGCTGCCCACGTACCATGATTTCAATGTCAAGCCGCTCCAAGTCTCTTATGTTTTGTTCCTTGATCTCAATGCCATTTATCATTCCGGACTTTCTGCTGAGTGCATCTGCTACTACATTAGCTTTCCCGGGATGATACTGTAGGTTAATATCATAATCCTTCAACAGTTCCAACCATCTCCTTTGTCTCATGTTCAATTCTCGCTGTGTGAAGATATACTTCAAGCTCTTGTGATCCGTGAAAATGTCGCATGATTCTCCGTATATGTAATGCCTCCATATCTTTAATGCGAACACCACTGCAGCAAGTTCCAGGTCATGCGTAGGGTAGTTTTCTTCATAGGGCTTAAGCTGCCGTGAAGCATACGCGATCACTTTCCCATGTTGCATGAGAACACAGCCCAGTCCCTTCCCCGATGCATCGCTATAGATCTGAAATCCACCTGTACCGGATGGGAGAGTAAGAATAGGTGCAGATACTAACTTCTGCTTTAGGTCTTCGAAGCTCTTCTCTCGATCTTCCGTCCAGACGAATTTCTCTCCTTTTCGCATCAGTTTGGTGAGAGGCAATGCCAGCCGAGAAAAGTTCTCCACGAATCTTCGATAATATCCAGCTAAGCCTAAGAAACTGCGGACTTCTGTCGCTGATGTTGGTCTTGGCCATTTAGTGATAGCCTCAACCTTCGCTGGGTCCATAGTGATCCCTTCTGCTGATACAATGTGACCTAAGAATGCCACCTTGTTTAACCAGAACTCACACTTGGAGAATTTCGCATACAGCTGCTTCTGACGAAGAATCTGTAGTACAGTACGGAGATGATCTTCGTGTTCCTCCGTGGACTTTGAGAATATCAAGATGTCATCGATGAATACAATGACAAATTTATCAAGGAATTCATGGAAGATTCTGTTCATCAGATCCATGAATACTGCTGGAGCGTTAGTCAGGCCGAATGGCATGACTACAAACTCATAATGGCCATAGCGGGTACGAAAAGCAGTCTTGGCAATATCCTGCTCTTTAACCCTTAGCTGATGGTAGCCTGACCTTAGATCGATCTTTGAGAAGTGTTTGGCTCCTTGAAGTTGGTCAAACAGATCGTCTATACGTGGCAGTGGATATCTGTTGCGGATGGTAATCTTATTAAGTTCACGGTAGTCAATGCAAAGTCGCATGCTGCCGTCCTTCTTCTTAACGAACAAGACCGGTGCGCCCCATGGAGATGCGCTCGGTCTAATGAACCCTCGTTCAAGAAGTTCCTGTAATTGGTCCTTCAGTTCTTTTAGCTCTATGGGAGCCATACGATACGGAGCCTTAGAGATTGGCTCAGCTCCTGGAACAAGGTCGATGTTGAACTCCACTTCTCTTGCAGGTGGTATGCCTGGAAGTTCATCTGGGAAGACGTCTTGAAATTCTGAAACTACTGGTTGATCCTGAATCGATGGGGATTCAGCATCCATGTCATGAACCGTAGCGAGATAACCTTCGCAGCCATGTGACAGTAATGCACGTGCTTGCAAGGTAGATATGACTTGTACAGACCGTCCGGGTATGAACCCGTTATGGATGTACTCTGGTGCATTAATGTCGCCGAAGATCACTCTATATGAGTGGCAGTCTATGGTAGCATGGTGCTTGGATAGCCAATCCATGCCGAGAATCATATCAAACTCAATCATGTCTAGAGGAAGTGCATCTACTGCACGAACTTTATCGTCAAACTCTAAAGGAAGACTCTTGTATACATGAGTTATTAATACAGAGTCCCTCAGAGGCGTGGAAATGGTAAGCTTAGTTTCTAATGGCAAGGGAAGTGTCCTGATGTTCTTAGCATAAGTAGTGGAAACAACTGAATGAGTGGCACCCGTGTCGAAAAGAACACATGCAGCCTGGCCGTACATATACAAAATTCCAGTAATGGTACCTGTAGATTTGTTTGCCTGATCACGCGATGTCGTGTAGACACGCCCAGTGGTAGGAGGCGGTTTAGTATCAGCATGACCCGAAGTACCCTCTATTTCACCCTTACGGCAATCTCTCATACGATGGCCAGGGAGGCCGCACTTGTAGCACGCGTCGGAGTCACGACGACATGGGCCAGGGTGTCTGCGATGGCAGGTGCTGCAAAGAGGATGAGTGAATCCTCCAGCAGGAGTCCTTGCTTGCTGAGGGCCTGCTGATGACAGAACGTGTTAAGAATAAGGTATATGCACGAGTATAGGACGTAAACGTCGTAAGATGCTTACCAGTGTTAGCTGAACGGTTGGGCTGAGAACCCCTGTGGTTCTGGTCCCTTCCGTTACCGTGGTTCCTGGTAGAGATTAACATTGTGTCAGCATGAGAGATATAACATGAAATCATAAGAAGATGCGTAAATAGTAGGACCTGCTGTTGTTGGACTGTCCCGCATTGTTACGGTAATTGTCATTACCGCTGCGCCTTTCCACAACAGAACGGTCGTTAGAGTGACCGTTTCCTTTAGGCTGATTGGGCTGCTGCTGAGTAGCCGGCTGAGACCGGTCCCCAGTTTTCTGCCTGGAAGATACAGTTTAAGAGATGATTATGGAACATATAACGATAGGATGCGGTCTGGTTAACGCTAGAACATGAAATGTTTTACCTCTTGTCGGGTCTTTCTGCTTCCCCGAACTCATCACGTTCCTGCAACATCTCAAGCTTTCTTGCTGCGTCAGCCACTTGTGCTACCGTATTGAACGTAGCACATACTAGATTGTTCGCAACCGAGGTGCGAAGTGCCCACCTAAAATGGTGTGCCTGCTCCTCAGGAGTACCAGCCGCTGCTCCTAGAAAACCAGCAAGGCGAAGAAAGCGCTGCATGAATTCGTTGCTATTCTCGCCCTGTCTCTGACGTATCCCGTGGTATTCACGCTTGAGTTTGTCCTGCTCTGCCTTAGGAAAGAACTGTTCCATCACTCTCTCCTTGAATTGGGCCCATGTCAAACCAGCGACCCATTCATCACCTCCTTCTGACTGTGTCAAAGCTAGCCACCACTTGAGTACATCGCCTTCAAACCTGTAGCACGCCAATCTTGCCTTGAAGGCGGGGTCACATCCCATAGCATTGAAGATTTTCTCAATGTGAGTCAGCCAGCTTTCAGCATCGCTGGGGCTATCAGTCTTTTCAAAAGCTCTAGGACGGAGCTTGTTAAATCGTTCCAACCATACCGCTAGAGTCACTGGGGGAGGAGGAGGAGGAGGTGCCTGATTCTGCGGCTGCTGATTATTCGCAGCTTGGACTTCAGCACGAATGTCATTCCTCAGTTGAGGAAGTAGGGCTTGCATGGCAGCCTGAATCGCAGCATTGAGCTGCTCTTGCTCGCGTGTGAGAACCATCTGACAGTATAACATAAAACATATGATTAACAGTTCAAACATAAAATATATAAAAGAAAAATTTTATGCCAAAATTTCACGAGAAAAATTTTATGCAAGAAAATCTTTGTATGAATGCATGATGCAGTTTTATGAAAACTTTTGATGCTCGAGAGTGAACGCCTTCGGTCAGTTCACTCAAAATAAAAGACATATCGAGGGGATGCCTATGGGTCGGTCCCAAATCTAAAAGTTTCGATAAAACACATGCGACTAAATAGGGCCAGTCCTGTACCAACCATTACTTAGTCAAAAACCCTGTAACAATGACATGTATATGTATGCTTAAAAATGATGAATGCATGAAAACAACTGTCAGTTCTAGGAAGACCGTAGTGACTACCCACTAATCACAGGTCATATTTGAGAGCCTACAGGTCGAAACCTTGGGCTCTGATACCATAATTGTAACACCCCATTTTGGAAATGGAATATTACGCATATCATGGCGTGTCATCAAAGCATACAAGGATAAATGTCTAAGCATTATTCAACCATAAAAGGAAATACCGGAATCAAACATCGGTATCCCAAAGTAAAGCTCATCACACACAAACATAAATACTGTAAAAGGAAGGACGAAACAATGTCCAAAGCAACTGTATCAAAGTAAAGGAAATGCATAAAGTAAAGAAAGACAGTAAAGCTTCCAATCCATATGCACCTACGTTTGAGATCTACGAGCGTCCCTGAGTACCTGCCGTTTTGGGAACATGAAAAGGAAAAACGGCTGAGCAAGACGCTCAGTGCACGGATGTACAATAAAGCATGATATAGGATAAGCATGTAACATATAACAGCGGAAGACTAAGTACTGAGTAAACTGGTTAAGTATCATGAAAACTGGTTTTATAGTTTGAAAAGCCTTATGTTTAACCTGTGAAAACTGTTTTAACATATATATACCATAGCCCATATAGGTCATGAAAAGGTCACGTGCATGAATACTTGGAGGGGTGACCTCATCATGCTGATTAGAGGGGATGCCTCTAATCAATATACTGGTTTGGGTAGGAGGGATCAGCTCCTTGTGAAGGGTGCAAGACACACACCACATTCACCATGATAAACTGAATAAAACATGTAACTAGGATGCACCCATACGCCCCGACTGATATAATAATATGGCCAAACTGAAAAGGGACGCCACGAGCAATCACTCCACCGTGGGGAAGTCATAACATCGGTGCCTCCAATGCTATGGTTATGGTACCTCCATAACTAGGTGAAACTGGTCATGCTTGTATATGGCTATAGTTTATGCTAAATTAACATAAGCAGTTCAAAACAATAAAACAAATGCTGGGGAAAACAGTTGGCTGTATACGGGGAAATCCTAATAAGGAAGGAATGTCCATACTGAAAGGACGGGAATCCGTACCTCAAGTCCAGTGAAATGAACGGAAGAAAGACTCCTACTTCTGGATCACTAACGCTACATGAATACACACGTGTATAAGTATCGATTCACTGATTACGTACTGGGTTCTGTGTCTTGTTATAGCTGATTTGGTATGTTTTAGGTCATGGTTCACTGTTTAAAGCCTTAAACTGTGTTTATCTTGTATTTCTGGTTTATCTGATTAAGTATTACTGGTGTTTCACGTATTAATATACTTACTGTATAATAATAAGTAACTTTCCAAAAATAGCAGGTTTCCAAAAATAGAAAGTTTCCAAAAATAGAAAGTTTCCAAAAATAGAAAGTTTCCAAAAATAGAAAGTTACCAAAAATAGAAAGTTTCCAAAAATAGAAAGTTTCCAAAAATAGAAAGTTTCCAAAAATAGAAAGTTTCCAAAAATAGAAAGTTTCCAAAAATAGAATTTACTGCCTAAAATAGATTAGTTTCTAAAAATAGAAAGTTTCTAAAAATAGATCAGCTGCCTTAATTAAATAAGTTTCCATATATAGAAGGTTTCCATAATTAGATTAGTTGCCTTATTTAATTAAGTTTCTATAAATAGAAGTTTCCATAATTAGAATTAAGCTGATTTCATAAGCTAACATATAAGTCTAAGTGTCATAAGCTTACTACTTAAGTCATACGATATAGTGTATAGTTTAATTATTATTTCATGTATTTTAATTAAACTATAGGTTAAGCATTTTAATTAAAGTGTAACATGTATTAATTAAAATGAAATGAAATACTTAGGTTAAAATGTGTATTATTATTAATAATAATATAACCTAAGTCATGTCTAAATTAATTAATTATAGGCATGTTTTAATAATTAATTAATTATAACTTATAACATAAAATACTTAGGTTAATTTAATGTCATGATAAACTAATAATTAAAATAACCTAAGTCATGATTTAATTAATATTTCATGTTATTAATTAATTATATCCTAAGTTCATGATTCATAAAAATTACATGTAACATAGATCATGATTTTAACCAACGAACCGTGAATCGGGTATGAATTCGACACCGTACCCCGGGCCAAACCCGGGGCACACGTGTCCCCTTGCTGCCGTGGGTCCCACATGAGCCAACCAAGACCAATTGTGGTCTTGGTGGTGGCGGCAATAGCAAACCAAACCCCCCTCGGGTTTGTTTTGCTAGGCGGCTAGAAACAAACACCCCTTTAAATCATTCCTTGATTTTATTTAATACCAAAACATGTTAGATCAATGATTAATTATCTTGTTTTCATAAGAAAAATAATAACATGTTCATGAAAATAATCAAAGATTAAAAGAATTAAAAAGAATTAAAAAGAAGGGTTAGAAAGGTATACCACTATGTAGCTTGGAAAAAGGATGAACAAACACGGTTTCTACACTTGTTTTTAAGATCAAAATCAAACAAATCACCCTCCTAAGGTGGTGTATAGGTGGCGGCACAATAAGGAGAAAAAGGAGAGGAGAAAACTCTTTTTAGGGTTTTTGTTTATTTCCTTGAAAAATGAAAGTGAAAACATGTTTAACACTTTACCCCCCTTAACTTGAAAAGTCCATGGGCTAAGCCCATTTCATGCATGTGTGCCGTGGGTATGGGGGCCCCACATGGGGTACCCGTACCTTTCTCGTGTCCCGATGTTTCGTGTTCGTTCGTGGTTAAACGTGCTCGTGTTTAACGTGTTTCTGTTTCTTTTAACGTGTCGTTTATCGTAAACTTAACGCTCGTAAATATATTATAAGTATTTACGTAATTATTTTAGTTAGTATTTTAAATGGTGTTCATGATTTAATTATGTTCACGTGATATATTATTAACTGTTTATCATGGGGTCGTACGTAATCGATACTTGTCATGACATACACGTATGCACTTGCTTGATTATTAACACATGAATGTGATCAATACTACATGAGGTAAGTTTTAATCTAGAACGTACGATCTTAAGGGCACTATTCATGGTAAAAGCATGCGGGTTTTACAATGAAATCCTGAATAAAACATGTAACTAGGATGCACCCATACGCCCCACATGATAAATATAAATAAATGGCCAAAAGCTGAAGGGACGCCACGAGCAATCACTCCGCCGTGGTGAAGTCATAACATCAGTGCCTCTAATGTTATGGTTATGGTACCTCCATAACTAGGTGAAACTGGTCATGCATGTATATGGCTATAGGTAATCTAAATTAAACATAAGCAATCAAACACGTAACTTATACTACGGGAAAACAGTTGGCTGCATACGGGGAATCCTAATAAGGAAAGAATGTCCATACTGAAAGGACGGGAATCCGTACCTTATGTCTAGTGAACGAGAAAGACGAACTGCGAGGAATCCTACTTCCGAATCACTAGTGATACATAAATACGTACATGAATAAGTATCTGCTTACTAAATACATAGCTTGTTTTATGTCATGTCTTAGCTTATTTTATGTGTTCTTACCATGTTTTACTGTTTAAAAGCCTTAAATTGTGTTTTATCTTATATTCTGTTTAATCTGATTAAGTATTTCTGGTATTTCATGTGTTATTATACTTATTGTGTAATAATAAGTAACTTTCCAAAAATAGCAGGTTTCCTAAAATAGAAAGTTTCCAAAAATAGAAAGTTTGCAACAATAGAAAGTTTCCAAAAATAGAAAGTTTCCAAAAATAGAAAGTTTCCAAAAATAGAAAGTTTCCAAAAATAGAAAGTTTTCAAAAATAGATTTACTGCTTAAAACAGATAAGTTTCTAAAAATATAAAGTTTCCATAAATAGATCAGCTGCCTTAATTAAATAAGTTTCCATAAATAGATTAGCTGCCTGAAATAAATAAGTTTCTAAAAATAGAAGGTTTCCATAAATAGATTAGCTGCCTTATTTAATTAAGTTTCTAAAAATAGAAAGTTTCCATAATTAGAAATAAGCTGGTTAAATAAGCTAAGTATATAAGCCTAAGTGTTTTCATGATTATTTTCTAAGTCATATGATATAATGTATAGTTTAATAATTATTTCATGTAATTAAATTAAACTATAGGTTAAAATATTTAATTAAAGTATAACATGTTTTTAATTAAATAAAGTTAAATACTTAGGTTAAAACATGTATTATTATATATTAATAATATAACCTAAGTCATGTTAATTAATTAATTATAGTCATGGTTTTTAAATAATTAATTAATTATAAGTCAAAAATATAAAATACTTAGGTTAATTAATTTCATGATTATTAATAATTAAAATAACCTAAGTCATGTTATTAAATTAATCATATCATTTTGTTAATTTAATTTTTAACATAAGATCATAAACATAAAAAAAACTAAACATACACCATGAACCGGATCTAGACTAAAAAGCATGAACCGGACATGAAATCGACACCGTACCCCGAACCAACTCGGGGTACCCCATGTTTTACTGCTGCCGTGGGACCCACACGCACCAACCAAGACCGTATGGTCTTGGTGGTGGTCGGCTTGGCCAAACCGAGACCCCTTCGGGTTCAGTGCAGCCAGCGGCAAAAAACAAACACCCCTTAAAACACCTTTTGATTTTATTTAACACCGAATCATGTTAGATCCATGTTTAATTATTAGGTTTTTATAAAAACATCACATGATCTTGATTTATAAAAAGATTAAATCAAAAGAAAAGGTTTAAAAAGGATTTACCGAATTCATGGATCAAAAGGACGAAGAACCAACACGATCAATCACTAAAACTTCAAGATCCAAGATCACAAACCACCTCTTGTGGTGTTCTTAAGGTGGCGGCACAAAGAAGAACAAGGAAGAGGGTTTTAGGGTTTTTCTAAAAATCTTCTGTGAATGAAAATGAGTAGTGAATAATATCCCTTTTCCTTTTTAGTGAAAAATTGATGGGCTAAGCCCATCCCTCCTCCTAATTTCATGGTAATGGGCCCACAAGGGGTAACCTGAATGTTTTCCGTGTCTAAAACATTGGTGTGTTCTCGTGTGTTAAGTTATACGTTCGTGATTATTTGTGTTCGCGTTTTAAGTGTTCTCGTTACGTAAATATCGTGATCTAATATATTTAATTACACTCGTAATAAATATATATACATAATTAATAATAGTTCGTGTTTTAATTACGTTCATGATTTCATGATCGCATGTTCGTGATTAATTATTGTCAAATAATTATTACGTGCTCGTGCGTAGTAAATACTTATCGTGTTCTAACACGTACGTAATACGTAAAATCCTAACACGTAATCGTAATCATGCTATATTAGGAAAGTTTAAATCTAGTACTTACGATCTTCAGGGTACTATTCATGGTAAAAGCATGCGGGTTTTACAACTCTTCCCCCCTAAAAAGAATAATTCGTCCCCGAATTATAGATAACGTAATTGAAAGAGAAACATACCCGAATCAAACTGAGAGGGTATGTATGATAAATTAACGTGCAGGTGACCTGGAAGAAAGAACGCGGAACGTGACATGTCTTAAAAGGACATGGAACGTGACGTGGCTGAAAGGACATATCTAATTGATAAGAGAAAACGGATAAGAAGTCCGGATGAACTTGTCCGTTTCCAAGTGGCTTCCCTCTTGGAACGGTTCCTTATAAGATCTTGACACGAATGATAAGTCTTGGTCCTCCTGACCTTGACTTGGAATACGAAGAAGTTCTTGGTTATCAACGTAAGGTAGATCCCCTAAATTCGATCGAGGAATAAGAATTAACGTGTAAGAGTAACTGAAACATTATGGTGCAAACAATCCAACTTAACCGATAACTAGCAACGATGCGTGAGACATATAGAAACGTAGTACGTGAAAATTTTTGAACGTGATACGTGAAAAATTTTGAACGTGTTACGTGGAGATATGGCGAGTGTAGTATGAGTAAACATATCGTGATCCCTGATACGTGTAACATATCTTGATCATGATATGAGGAACGTGGAATGAACATGACATGTGAAACATATCGTGATCATAGAATATAATGGCGGTAACGACAAACGCTAGAAGGTGAGACATAGATTATGACGAGAAACGTCTATCTGAGGATAGGGAGTTATACTAAACTTGGGTCTGGGTCTCTCAAGTTCTTGCAAACTACCCATAACGAGAAAAGAAATGAACGTAAAATCGTAAACCAAAATACGATCATGAACGTGAATAGTGTCATGAACGCGAGCGCGAAAGCAAGGCGTGGAATTAGAACAAGGACGCAAAGTAAATAAGGAGCATAATTATGAATATTTGTCTGACCTGATAACTGAGGAATTGCCAAGTGATCGGATGAGCCTTGGCTGGAACATGTCCGATCAATCTGTTGGTTCTGAAATCCTTGCGGATGTAAGGATTCTGCAGACTTGATCAAACTGTTCACAATAACCCAGATAGCATCATGCTTCTTCTGAGTTTGCGTTAATCTGGTAACCAAAATCCGTGGAGATCTTGTCCCATTTCAATTCACAATTTCAGATGATGAAAACATCCCAGTTAGTTGGTGTCCTATCTTAACCTGTTGGTATGTCAGGTACCTAGATATGAACGTAACTGTATCTTGCTTCGTAGAACTTGATACATAGGAGTTTTCGAAACTCTGAGTCTCTGAATCTAGACTTCTCCTAGCGTAGGATTTTCTAGAACACCTAATGTAGTGTAGGGTTCTCTCCTTTACGCATAAGCTGAGTCATGGTAAGATTAACCGTAGAAACCCATGTGATTCAGCGTGTCACTGTAATCAAATAGAATTGATATTGGAAAAATTTCCAGGGTAAAATTTCTCTTGTCATAGAATTTGCAACATAGTGCAGATATGGTCTTCCTGTTCTTCTTCTAGGCTTAAAGGAAATCAGGTTATCCTCAATGAAAACAATAATGAATTTGCTATGAGTTCATGGAAACTCATTCTTATAGTTCCGCTGGAGCATTGATGAGACTAATTCAAAATCATAAATCTAGCATGACCGAGTCGTGTACGAATAGCAGTCATGGACATGTCCTGCTGTTTCATTCGTCACTGTTGGCAGCATGATCATGAGTTCAATCTTGGAAAAGTGATTAACACCATACGGTTGATTAGACAGGTTGTCAATATGTGGAGGAGAATAACGGTCATGAATGGTGATTTGTTTACGCCGACGGTAGTCGACACATAATCTCATGGTACCGTCCTTCTCCTTGTAAGTTCTTCTGGAATGTATGGGAAGATTTTGGAATAATCAACTGGCTATGCGTAAAAGACTTAAGTGGTCGTGTCTTACTGACAACTAGAAAATTTTAGCGACCATGGCTAACAACGCACATGCTTGTAAGCATAGATAATTTGTACAGATTTTTTTGAGGGAAAATCAAGCTGAATGTATTAAGGAGCCTGAACATTACTGTACATATTTATGAATCGTAGCATGGTGTGCTGTTCATAGTACATAATTAGGATAAAATTCATCTCGTGTCTGTCCGAGGAAATGCGTTAGCAGCTTGGATCTCATCATTAAGCTGAAGGAAAACCTTCGTATACGTGGGAATACGAAAGGCGTCCTTCATGGTTATGAATATATGAACCATGGTAAAAGAAATGAAAGTGACATTGGCAACGTGACAGTTCTCACTGATGCGCTGATAATGGTATAGAAATTCTTGTGGCCTGATTAATACATGGCACAACAAAATAGATATACCCTTGGAGGGTACCCTGAATTTCTTAGAAATGTTCCATAGTTGGACGTGAATCATGTGTCTTGACTCGTTTCTTGGAACTATAAGCATGACATATGTCTTGATTGGTGTCTTGACATGTGTCTTCAGAAAGTATACGTGAGACATGTGTCTTGACTGATGTCTTGACATGTGTCTTCAGGAAGTATACGTGAGACATGTGTCTTGATTGATGTCTTGACATGTGTCTCGAGATGTGAAACAAATAGAACTACAATATTAGGCTATTATGCCAGAATTGGCGGATCGGTTGGACTACTGATCATTTGTATGTCTGATCACGTCCGCGGCCAGAGCCTCGGTTGCGATTTCTAGGATAGTTTCAGTCATAGTAGTGGTTACTATCGTCCTGTCTGTCAGTTCCATGACGGTCATTCTCATGACCGTGATCCATGTAACTATTCAGCTGAGTACCGGCTGGTACCGGTTTGCACTCATATGGCTGAAATGACAGCCGAATGACGCGTGACATGTAACTATGAATTAGGGACAATGATTGATGGGAATCTTCTGATGGTGAAGCATCTTCTCGTCCAATTGCTTTGCTCCGACGCCTTTGTCTTCGTATTTTAGGATCTCCAGGTTGTGAACAGCATCAGCATCAGCATCTCGTAGCGTCTCCCAACATAAGCAGCATCAACCTTCAGTAACATCTCCAATCTATGAGCGGCATTGGCCATCTTGTAGAATATCAGCAAGTGAACATACGCTTGAGATGATTCAGAATCGACTAGCGAATACTCGTGAAGTATTGCAAGTGGAATACACATGGATTAAGGTACATGTAATACACATGGAACACGGTACATGGAGTACACGTTGAATGCACATGAAATGATCGGTATGGGGTCGATCATTTGTCATGATTTAAAGAAAGTATACCGATTAACGGTTAGGAAAACCATCATGATAACCTAGCAGTATTAGCATAGACATCATTCTGGTTATAATGGAAATGTTAAAGTGTGGTTACACAAAATTCAACGATGATTCGCCTGACAGCATGATCAATGAAAACCAACCATGACTATCATGAAAGCAGGATTCAATGAAATCTAACAATGTCTTGCAGGACAGCGTAAATAACAAAAGAGGTGTAAGACATAATCAACATGAAGACGGAATTATCATGAAGAAACATGAAACCATCTATCATGAAGAAGTGTATAACATAATCAGCATGAAACTGAAGTTAACCATGACAGTATGAAAACATACTTGACATAAAAACATAATAACTTATGAGGGGCACATGAAAAAAATTTATGCCAATTTAAATCATGAGAAAAATTTTATGCATGAAAAACAGTGCATGAATGCGTAATGTAGTTTATAAAACCTTTATATGTGCGAGGGAACGCCTATGGGTCGGTTCCAAAACAAAAGACATGGCGAGGGACGCCTATGGGTCGGTCCCAAAGTTAAAAGTTTCGATAAAAGCACATGCGACTAAATAGGGCCAGTACTGTACCAACCATTACTTAGTCATAATCCCTGCACCAATGATACATGCAACATAAATAAATGAAACTCACCTGTCAAAACTTATCAAAAAAAATTTTTATGTGACTAATTATGAACTACTGGGGTTCAGTCCACATATCCACAGTTCACGAGGAACATTATACATGAAACAATGACACATAACTAAATATGAATGACGGTTGTCCATCCATATTAGTAAAACAATATCGATGAAAACATCAAGGTTAAAACCTCAAGGTGCTGAAAACATCATGGTTAAAACAACAATGCGCTGAAAACATCAATACGTGGAATAACAAACGTTGGCTTAGGAAGCTCCTGGTGACTACCCACTAGTCACATGTCGATTTTTAGAGCCTACAGGTCGAAGCCTTGGCTCTGATACCATAATTGTAACACCCCATTTTGATAATGGAATGTCACGCGTAATTATGGCGTGTCATCAAAGCATACAAGGATAAATGTATAAAACATTACATGACCATAGGGATAACCGGAATCAAACATCGGTTCCCAAACATAAGCCCAAAACATAATAAAGCAAAAGAAATGAATGAAAGACTACACAAGCATAAATATATTAAGGCAAAAGGAAAAGAAGTCTCTAGTAGCTTCCATCCTATGCACGTCCTCCAAATGCTCAAATCTTTCCTAGGGTACCTGACGTTTTGGGACATGGAAAGGAAAGTAACGGCTGAGCAAAACGCTCAGTGCACGGATATAGACATAGTATAAGTGACTAAAACATAATAGAGACTTAATAGCAGCGGAAATGTATAAGTCCTGGAAAACCTGAAACATGTTCATAAAACTGGTTTTATAGTTTGAAAAGCCTTATGTTTATCTTATGAAAACTGTTTAACATATTTTACCATTAGCCAATATAGGTCATGAAAATCCACCGTGCATGAATACTTGGAGGGGTGACCTCATCATGCAAATTAGACGGGCTGCCTCTAATTTAATATACTGGTTTTTGGGTAGGAGGGATCAGCTCCTTGTGAAGGATGCAAGGCACGCACCACATTCACCATGAAATCCTGAATAAAACATGTAACTAGGATGCACCCATACGCCCCACATGATAAATATAAATAAATGGCCAAAAGCTGAAGGGACGCCACGAGCAATCACTCCGCCGTGGTGAAGTCATAACATCAGTGCCTCTAATGTTATGGTTATGGTACCTCCATAACTAGGTGAAACTGGTCATGCATGTATATGGCTATAGGTAATCTAAATTAAACATAAGCAATCAAACACGTAACTTATACTACGGGAAAACAGTTAGCTGCATACGGGGAATCCTAATAAGGAAAGAATGTTCATATTGAAAGGACGGGAATCCGTACCTTATGTCTAGTGAACGAGAAAGACGAACTGCGAGGAATCCTACTTCCGAATCACTAGTGCTACATAAATACGTACATGAATAAGTATCTGCTTACTAAATACATAGCTGGTTTTATGTCATGTCTTAGCTTATTTTATGTGTTCTTACCATGTATTACTGTTTAAAAGCCTTAAACTGTGTTTTATCTTATATTCTGTTTAATCTGATTAAGTATTTCTGGTATTTCATGTGTTATTATACTTACCGTGTAATAATAAGTAACTTTCCAAAAATAGCAGGTTTCCTAAAATAGAAAGTTTCCAAAAATAGAAAGTTTCCAAAAATAGAAAGTTTCCAAAAATAGAAAGTTTCCAAAAATAGAAAGTTTCCAAAAATAGAAAGTTTCCAAAAATAGATTTACTGCTTAAAACAGATAAGTTTCTAAAAATAGAAAGTTTCCATAAATAGATCAGCTGCCTTAATTAAATAAGTTTCCATAAATAGATTAGCTGCCTGAAATAAATAAGTTTCTAAAAATAGAAGGTTTCCATAAATAGATTAGCTGCCTTATTTAATTAAGTTTCTAAAAATAGAAAGTTTCCATAATTAGAAATAAGCTGGTTAAATAAGCTAAGTATATAAGCCTAAGTGTTTTCATGATTATTTTCTAAGTCATATGATATAATGTATAGTTTAATAATTATTTCATGTAATTAAATTAAACTATAGGTTAAAATATTTAATTAAAGTATAACATGTTTTTAATTAAATAAAGTTAAATACTTAGGTTAAAACATGTATTATTATATATTAATAATATAACCTAAGTCATGTTAATTAATTAATTATAGTCATGGTTTTTAAATAATTAATTAATTATAAGTCAAAAATATAAAATACTTAGGTTAATTAATTTCATGATTATTAATAATTAAAATAACCTAAGTCATGTTATTAAATTAATCATATCATTTTATTAATTTAATTTTTAACATAAGATCATAAACATAAAAAAAACTAAACATACACCATGAACCGGATCTAGACTAAAAAGCATGAACCGGATATGAAATCGACACCGTACCCCGAACCAACTCGGGGTACCCCATGTTTTACTGCTGCCGTGGGACCCACACGCACCAACCAAGACCGTATGGTCTTGGTGGTGGTCGGCTTGGCCAAACCGAGACCCCTTCGAGTTCAGTGCAGCCAGCGGCCAAAAACAAACACCCCTTAAAACACCTTTTGATTTTATTTAACACCAAATCATGTTAGATCCATGTTTAATTATTAGGTTTTTGTAAAAACATCACATGTTCTTGATTTATAAAAAGATTAAATCAAAAGAAAAGGTTTAAAAAGGATTTACCGAATTCGTGGATCAAAAGGACGAAGAACCAACACGATCAATCACTAAAACTTCAAGATCCAAGATCACAAACCACCTCTTGTGGTGTTCTTAAGGTGGCGACACAAAGAAGAACAAGGAAGAGGGTTTTAGGGTTTTTCTAAAAATCTTCTGTGAATGAAAATGAGTAGTGAAAAATATCCCTTTTCCTTTTTAGTGAAAAATTGATGGGCTAAGCCCATCCCTCCTCCTAATTTCGTGGTAATGGGCCCACAAGAGGTAACCCAAATGTTTTCCGTGTCTAAAACATTGGTGTGTTCTCGTGTGTTAAGTTATACATTCGTGATTATTTGTGTTCGCGTTTTAAGTGTTCTCGTTACGTAAATATCGTGATCTAATATATTTAATTACGCTCGTAATAAATATATATACATAATTAATAATAGTTCGTGTTTTAATTACGTTTATGATTTCATGATCGCATGTTCGTGATTAATTATTGTCAAATAATTATTACGTGCTCGTGCGTAGTAAATACTTATCGTGTTCTAACACGTACGTAATACGTAAAATCCTAACACGTAATCGTAATCATGCTATATTAGGAAAGTTTAAATCTAGTACGCACGATCTTAAGGGTACTATTCATGGTAAAAGCATGCGGGTTTTACATGGAGATTAGGCAAGATCAACTTGGGTTCATGATGGAGCGCCAATGTTTAGTATGGATAGGTACGTTCTAGTTTTTGAGAGGATGGTAGAGCAATACAGTGTGCCGGTGAGTGGACAGTATGCACCGCCCGGATATCACCAAGAGCCATTCTACTATACCCAACAACCTCCACCGTATCCACCTCATTTCTACCATCACAAGCCCACCATCAAGATGAGACGGAAGAGGATATGTGATGCCTCAAGTTTGTGACTTTTATATGGTCTTGTGTTTTAAAACAATCTTAAATAATTCTTACGATTATTACATTTGGTTGTGTAATATGCCTTTTTGTTGGTATTTAGGATATTTTTAAACTTTGTGTGTGGATTTTTATTTTCTATTTTATGTGAATTATGTTTGTGTATATATTGTTTGTGTTAAACGCAAAAAATAAGTGAGTCGATGCCTAATAAAGACGAAAATTGAAGATTTCGACTTCATTCACGACTTGGAATAAAAGGAGAGTATAACTCTTATTTTCCTTTATATTACTTTTACCTTATGTTTAGCATTAACGACAATGCTCATAATAACTATGGGGGGGGGGGGGGGTTGATAAGCGGAAAATAAGTTAGTTTTAAGTTGAAAAATTTCTATGTATTCTGTGACCAGAAGTATGCTGGACTTTTGATTTGAGCGCCGCACTTTCTGGCGGATTTTTGAAAATTTAAATGTTTGTGAAAAAAAAAGTTTTGTTAGAAAGATTGATCATTCCAGTAATTGAAATACCATTTGACTTGGAATTGATAACTTTACTTGCACAAATTATAACCATAATTGTGAGGATTTCTAGCCTATATATTATATACATTTCTATGCCTTAAATCTGTTTCAATTCTAGAACTTGTGCTTGGTAATCTTTACGAGACTATAGTGGGATCATACTTGTATGATAAAAAGTATTTTAGATGATAAAGAGGCAAAAATAAAAGAGAAACGATTGAGAGTTTTTGCCAATGATTAAAGATTACGATATGCTGTTAGAAACCATGTTACGAGGAAGTATATTAGATCGTAAGTATGGGGGAAGACATATTACCCAATGTTTGTTGGTATACAAAAATGATGAAAAAAAGGGAGAGAAATAAAAAGAAAGGAATAAAGGCAGAAGGCCTAGAAGTATGAAGTTTGTGAAGTATGAAATAACAACATGGTGGATAATGGTATATTGCATACTCTTTTGACTTGTTGTGGTAATAAAAGTTTTTGAGAAGACCTCTTTTGATAGTTTACTTGGTGCTTACGCCAAATTGGTATAGTTTAGTTCCTTGTACAAGCTTATGTTAATTTTACTTTTCATGTCTGTGCTTTTGAGCGATAAATCTTTACCTTGCTATACGAGAGTGTGTTATTGAAAATACCTACTTCGTGAGATGTATTGTATTGTTATATTTTCTTTTAATTATTGGTATTATCTATTCTTTCGACACTTGTTAAAATTAAATTTTTACCTTGCTTAAGGTCAAGCAAGATGTTAAGTAATTTGATAACGCCTCATTTATACATGTTTGTAATGATGCATTTGTCCTTGTTTGCTATGTAAATAAATAAAATATGTTTTGAATTACTACTAATCTAGTGTATTATTTATTGTAGGAGAAGAATAAAACTATAAAGAAGGAAGTGAAAGGAAAAAAGAAGAAAAGGACTAAAAAATAAATAAAGCTGAAAAAGGCCAAAGTGCGGCGCACTTTTCAGAAGCGGATTTAGAGAACTAGCCAAAGTACGACACACTTTTCAGAAGTTCGGCGCACTTTGAGCTATAGTTACAAAATTTAGTGCCATTATGCATGACATTCATGAGAAAAACCCTTGGCTTACTTTCCTGAGTTGTTACCTACGTTTTGGGGATTATATAAGTCACCCCCATCCCTGACCATCCATATCACTCATTACAATTCTCCATTGTTACAAAAGGTTTCAAGGAATCAAGGATTTTCCAATCCTTGATCATTGTTATTAATCATACTTGATTCAAGGTGAACTTTAGTTAGTTCATGCTTATTGTTGCTGTAGCAAAGGAACTCAGAATATAAGATTGTTTCCTGTAATAAATTGAATCAAAACTTATACTTTAGGAGCAATACATTGATTACATTTTTGTTGGTATAATTCTTATCTCAATCATGTTTGTTATTACTTTTGATTTACGACTTATTGAGATGATTGCTATTACTGTTATTATGGAGTAGACACTTGTGTATTTGGTTAAGGTATTTACAACCTTATGATTAGATAGCATAAGTAGCTTCACAGGGACGAACTGCGGCGCACAATTAGTTTTGTGTGGCACACTGTCTCCTTGGTTCGTGATTATAAGCGCGGTTGATTTGTTCTTGTACTCGATACTATTATGTTTGATCATTGTTATGTATTTGGTTCATTCATGATTATAAATAGTACTTATATGATTGAATGGATTCCATGTAATCTAGTCAATGAATTTTGGTATTCGCCTTGTAGAAATTGGTGGAATAAAATACAACAACTCTTGCATAATTTTGTTTAATGATTTGTCATATGCTCGAGAGGGTTTGGCTCAACGAGTACTTGAACTATTGAAACCAACATAAACTATTCTTAATGCTTTTGGTATAACATGATCAATAGGTCGAAAGAATTTTGTGTTATATTGATTAGATGTTGCATGTACGACTAGTAATCGGCGTGTTGTCTTACATTCTTTTTGTGCTTATATTCATCCTTGCTATCTATCTTTTCTATGTTTGTAGCCTTAAACAAACGCTTATTTCTAATCATTTGATAAATTATAATTTCTAGAACGTGTGACACTCTAGAGATAATTGTTTTACATTTTTAACACCAATCCCGTAGAACGATCTGGGCTTACCTTAATACTATGCTATACATCAAAGGGTATACTTGCCCGTGTTTGTGTTTTTAGTCAATTGTTTGGTAATAATATAGTAATGTAAATTTAAGACTTGTGAAACAAACATCAAGCTTTTGGCACCGCTGCCGGGGATTGCTTTATTAAATTGTTAAACTTTCTGTGATACGTGGTTAACATAAAAATTTTAAACACGTCGTACAGATTTCTAGAAATCTGAAAAAGTTTTATTTTAGAAAAACAAAAAAGTACGCCGCACTTCTTGTCGAATTTTCAAAATGTTTATTGAAATGATTCTGAAACACCACCAAAACCTTTTACTCTCAACACTCACTAATAAAACAAACAATAAAACAATAAAATACTATAAAAACACATTGTATATGCATTATTTGCTTGTTTCATGTGTGTAGGTACGAGACTATAACAAAGATCATAAAACCGGAAAAAACCGACATAGGATTAAAGATATTATCAAAAGCCAAAAAACGAGTTTGTTGTTATTACAGGGACAAAGATTTAAAGAGATAATGGGCCATGGTGGGGCCTACTTGAGTTTAATGGGCTTATAAGCCCATTAATGTTGTTAAGGAATACTTTGAGCTTTATTGGATTATTAGAAGCTAACATGGAAACCATGAGCCCAAGTATATGATCTATAACCCAAAGTTGCGTCTAAAGGATTTAACACCGGATCAAAAGCCCAAATAAAAAAAGAGACGAGGAAGATTTAAGTTCAAAGTAAAGATGAATTAAGGAAACGGTCATAAGCCAAGCCCAAGCCCAAGAAAAATGAAAAAAAGATCAACGTTTTGCTTTATTTACCTTCAGTCAAAAGGTTTAGTCAAAACAAACAAAGAAAAGAAAAAAAATGAGATAAGGAAATTTGGGGATAAAATCTTCCCTTTTTAACCAACTATGAACACTAGAAAATTAGAGCGATTGGTATTCACCCGAGTTGAAACTTATAAAAAGGAAGAAAAGGAGCGTGTTTCTCACGAAGAATCCAAGTACCAAGTAATGGTTTCGCAGTTTGGAAAGTCATCAAAGCCTGATATTGGTGGATCCTCTGCCATGTCAGACCAAAAGAAGCACACGGTAAGAAATGATTCACACTATTTCCTTTGTAAAAGAAACACAAAAGTGTGAAAAATCCACGGATCGCCAACATGGTCTCCTTTAGGAGTGGAGTGATCTAATGGCTAAGGATGAAGATGCTACATCAAAGCCTAGAAATCATTCTTCCTCAACAAACCCCTAACCTCTCTTCAGCCTATAAATACCCTTCTCTTTATTGTATTTTTATCCCTTTTCTAGATTTAAAGTTATGATGATAGTTTGTATTTAGGTTTATTTTATTTTTAATATTGTAAGCAATTTTCAATCTAATAAAGTTTGATTTTCGTATAAATCTATCCCTTATTATGATCTCAGTTTAAGTTGTTTAAATGCTTTGTTTACCTTTGATGTATGAACTTCAAATAACATATGTATTATTTAATCTAAGCTTATCAATAGTTTAGAGGATTAATACAATCTAGTTAAGGGAACCTTTTATCATATTGATAAATTGTAAAAAAAATTGAAGGCTTTTATCTCCAAATAGAATTTGGATGGTTGATTTTAAGGAAGACCGAAGGGGTTTAGTGTTGAGGGTTGATGAGATGGCATTTATACATGATCTCATCGTTCTTTTCAGGCTTTAAATGCATAAAAATGTCATAAAATACCATATAGTAAATTCTAAAGACACCACCCCATGGTTTGCCGACATTGCAAATTACCATGCGGGCAATTTCATAATCAAGGGTATGACGACACAACAAAAGCGAAAATTCTTACGTGACGTCAAGTTCTATTTTTGGGACGACCCTTATCTCTTTCGGGTTTGTGCGGATCAACTCGTTCGACGTTGTGTTTTGGTACCAAAGCTTCTAATATCCTTAGAGCTTGTCACGAGGGATCCACGGGTGGTCACCACAGTGCTAATCTCACGGCTAAGAAAGTGTTCGATGCCGGCTTCTTTTGGCCTTCTATCTATCGTGATGCACACGCACTTGTGAAGTCGTGTGATTCGTGCCAACGTCAAGGAAAATTGTCTCAACGTGATGAAATGCCACAAAACATAATTCAAGTGTGTGAGATTTTCGACATTTGGGGCATAGACTTTATGGGGCCGTTCCCATCGTCTCATAGTAACAAGTATATCCTCGTCGCGGTGGACTACCTTTCTAAGTGGGTGGAAGCTAAGGCTTTACCTACTAATGATGCTCGTGTGGTAGTAAAGTTTTTGAAGCAACTATTCTCTCGGTTCGGAACCCCTCGTGCTATTATAAGCGATCGTGGAACCCATTTTTGTAATGACCAATTCGAGAAGGTCTTAAAGAAATATGGAGTTACTCATCGTCTTTCTACGGCTTATCACCCGCAAACGAGTGGGCAAGTCGAGGTTTCGAACCGAGCTTTGAAGAGGATTTAGAAAGGTCGATTGGAGAAAACCGTGCTTCATGGTCCGAAAAACTCGATGACGCTTTATGGGCCTTTAGGACCGCTTATAAGACACCTATCGGTTGTACTCCTTATAAGTTAGTCTATGGGAAGAATTGTCATTTGCCTATTGAATTAGAGCACAAGGCATATTGGGCCCTTAAGCATGCAAACTTTAACTTAAAGACCGCGGGAGATCACCGGAAAATACAATTGAATGAATTGGATGAACTAAGAGATAATGCTTGTGAAAATTCATTGATTTTCAAAGAAAAGACTAAAAAGTTTCATGATGCAAAGATTAAAAACTGGGTTTTTAACGTTGGTGATCAAGTGTTACTTTTTAACTCTAGACTTAAGATATTTTCCGAGAAATTGAAATCTCGTTGGTCGGGTCCTTTCACCGTTACACAAGTGTTTCCTTATGGGACCATCGAGCTAGCTCAAGATGATGGTCCTAACTTCAAGGTGAATGGACATAGGCTTAAGCACTACTTTGGTGGGGAAATTCCTTTAATGGTTGACCTCGACCAAGTCACCTTCCCCAATGATAATTAGCATTGAGGGGATCGAGTCGAGCTCATGACTCGGTAATAAAAAACGAGGTGCCTCGTGGGGGAGATTCCATGCTTATCCTTTTATGCTTACTGTAGAATCTTGATAACCTATGAATCTATGAAGTGGGTTGATGTTTTCTAGAGAGAGAAACTAGAGAGAGAAAGTGAGAGAAACTATGTGTCTTTTTATTAGAATGAAACTAGGAAATGAACAACAACCAACCCCTTTCCAAGGAGGAAAGGGGTATTTATACTTCCAAGCCACTAATGGACTTGGGCCGGCCCATGACAAGCCCATGGGTCGGTTCTTACTTAACTAAATAAGTAACTATTAACTACGAGCTATTACAACATTAATAATATTGTGGAGTGACCGATACTTCTAATATACGTAAAAATGTATTTCTAACAATCTCCCCCTAAGGGAGGTCACTCCACGTTACAAAGTTCTAAACCTAGCATACTATACTAAGTCTTTGTTCTTTAGCTCGTAGTCTTTTCTTCTTTTTCTTTTTTTTGTGAATATGTTTATTGATCTTTTAGGCTTTGGCTTGAGAGCATTGTTCTTTTGGCCTTTCACGTGCGATCTTTGCCTTCTTGTGAAACTTGCCTCCTCGTGACTCCATGTTCCACACACTTATGTCTTTTTGTTGAATTCTCGAAAGCTTCAGAGTTTGGTACAGCGGAAGACTTCATCTTGTACTTTCTTGAATTTTTGCTGAACTTTGATGCAGAAAAACATAAGCATGTGGGAACGACTTCTACAGGTACACCGCAACACCACCGTCTTCAACTGGTACACAACAACGCCACCGTCTTCAACAGGTACACAGCAACGCCACCGTCTTTAACAGGTACACAGCAATGACACGAATAAAATGGCTTTGACATTTTATTCTAATTCGGTAGCATTTTACCTCCGGTCGGTGAAGACCGTTGGACGATATTAGATATCGTACCCGTGACGGATAGTTTCAATTAAGTAACTTCCTGACAGGATTTCGCGGGTAAACCCGTTCTCTTTATTCGACCGTCCAAAGCTGACTGCGAACATAAAGAGTGAATCACTTGGATAAATTATCCTTGTGATTTGAAGCCGTCAATTCATGAAACATGGAACAAGTGAATTTCAATTAAGATTTTCACCATCGTTGCTTTCCAGTTATCACGAGCTCAATTCATAAAGAATCTTGCACGTTACCTACCAAGTGCTGTTTGATGTTAACACTAGAAGGATTTCCACTCATCACTGTGATCAATAAAGAGTCACTCTGAGTGTTCTGGCAAGATCATATGATAATGCGTAGAGGCCTGGAACGAGTTTAAGTTCAATTAAGAATTAAACCACTGTTTCTTTCCAGTTTTTCACAAGATTGGTTCTAAAAGAACCGCACGTGTAACCTACCATGAGCTTGTTTGATGTTGGCTCAAGCAGGATTTCCATCTTCATTGTAATACTTGCGTATTACTCGGGTGTTCTGGAAATATTACAGGAATACTGCGTAGGACTCATGAAAATCTCTTACTTTTCACAGTGTGTGAGAAAGCAAGGAATAAATGGAAAGTGTCCTAATGAGACTTTTGATGATCTCTTGGCTCTAGACTCGATTGTGCGTTTTGATTTAGTGAGCGGTGGCTGGAGAGGAGTGCCACCTTTTCAATACCAGTCTATTCGGAGTGAATAAACCAATAGATAACGTGTTGATCTCCGTGTGATTAAAACAAATACCTTTTGAGAGATATTTGAGTTAGCTGGGAAGGGTTGTGCATTGCATCACTGGGTCCATGACGTCTTTCTTCAATATCGAGAATCATTAACAAAAATGATCTCAATAGCATATGTATTGACCCGGTTTCTGCCTAAAGTTGTAAGGAGGGCTTCTTTCTTTACACCCTTTATCTTTACAATTCTTTTTCATTCTTCAACCCCTTCAATGCTTACCAATACGTCATAACTAGCACCTTGTTGTGATTGTTCCAGTGCTAGCTTAAGTACTTGGTCGGCATTCAGCTACGTTCACAATCTTTCTCTAACTTTCCTAGGACTTCTAATTCTATCTAGGGAATTGTCCTTGGGAAGATTCCATCGGATCTGATGAATCATTGGACTAAACCTATTCCTACCACCCTTTTGTCACCACATCGTCGTGAATTAAGCGTGTTTTGGGAAGGTATAGCCACCATGAAAAATCCTTGAAAATCACTTAAGGTACTTGTGATATTGAAATCAAAAGTTTTGTACCTTAGGTGTTTTGTTCATAAAAAACGCTCCCCCTTAACACGTGCTTTACACATATTAAGTTGGATTATCGTTAAGTCTTTTTCATCTTTTAGCCAAATATCATTTAAGTCTCCTTAATCCCATTTTTCTCCCCTTATCCAAAATGTTAACCATTAATATTTGGGATATTGAATGGATTAACCGGTCTTTGGGTAAAAATGAAATCAATGTTTGGCCATAGAACATGTTAATGCCCCCCCTTAAATTAATAAGGGATAGTTGTAGTGCTTTAGTATGATATATTTTGAAAGATTTAGAATCTCGTGAGAAATTCTTGAAAAATTATCATACCTTAACACTACATCAAGCCGCAAAAGCACAATATTCACAAATATACATATTCAGAATTGAAAACCAATATAAAGTGGACCTGAAATGTACGACCCATTAGATGGATCGTTGCAGTAGCTTGTGGTGCACTAAATATGGTCTACCACCAACGAATCTTTCCAAGCTCCTCATCAATCTACGTTCACGGAGCTTTTGATCAATCTTCTTGATCACATACTTCGCCATTTGCCGATAACCCTGATGCCAATCCTCAGTCATCTCTGGTAAATTCCCACCCGAATTAAGATGCTCTAACTTTCCTCTGACGAATAGGAGAGTCCCATCACTGTACTTATAAAGCTCACCCACCCTCATAAACTTCATTAACCCTCGACTGTTCAAGTAGAAAATCCCGCAATTCGGAACAGAAATGCCGGTATAGGGACATCTACTCACACATATTCCTCGTGAAGACATCATTGCCTTGAATACAGCACTTCGTATGTTCACACGAAGCGTCGTTATCAAGAAACGAGTTGAAGATCTTCAGTTGGGAGTCGAAAGCTACCAAAGGAAGCTTAACCTAACCCGTCCAGTGAATCGGACTGCGGATACGGAGATATAAAACATCTCTGTCAGCGTCTGTGATTGGATCATATTGCGCCGCTGCCGTGATCCAAGCCTGTGGTGGTGCAGTCTCGTCAATCTCCAACGTGTCTGCCCAGTCCCGTGTGCTTGATTCAGGAACAGTAGATTGTGGTTCTTGTTGTAGAGGAGTGGAAACGTGAACATCTGCTGGTTCTGATTCAGGCATCTCGGCGGTGTCATGAACGGGTGAGTGTTGTGCAGCTTTAGGTTCAGTTACCGATTCCGCAATCACAGGAGCAACAACAACAGAACTAACAGGGTTAGTGGTAACAGGTATAGACACAACAATAGATGTACCAGGAATTGATGATGCCGTAGTAGCATTCACATCATGACGCCACTTGGATCGTCTTGATTCCGTGGAAGTAGATTTTTCCTTTTCTGCAGCATCTTTCTTCGACTTGGTTCTAGACTTAGAAGGTTTCTTTGTGCTGGCTACCTTGTCCCCCTTTTTGGGCTGTGTACCATTATCATCCTCATCGTCATCCTCGTTGCTCCCCTTTGCACTCTCCTCATTACCATCACCACCATCATCACCCTCATCATCATCATCATCCTCATCATCATCACCATCATCGTCATCGTCATCATCCTTTTTTTCTTCTTCTTCTTCTTCACCTTCTTCTTCACCAGTACCCTCTTCTTCTTCACTTTCTTCCCTTTCTTCCTCAGGCAGAATGTGGTATGGTACCACACTTCCAAACGTTTTAAATAACTTATCATCCTCCATGATAGCGTCATTCAGGGATTTGTAAAGAGCCCGTTGAATCCTAGATTTATCAAACGATCCAAGTTCCCTCATACGAGCTTTAAGAATCTTCTTTAATTCAAAATCCGTCAAGTCATAGGCAATTTTGTAGGCGGATTCAGAAGGATTGGATGACTTGATCATCAAGTTATCAGCCGCGAGTGTCTTCAACTCATCACGCAGTTTAGGCATAATGGATTCAACGGATTCTTTCACTCTCTCTTCAACAGAAGCTTCAAGTGCTTCTTTCTGCTCCTTGTATTTATCCCTCATCGCTTGAAGTCTAGTGATACGTGCAGCATGCTTATCAGCCTCAGCCTGCTTAACCTGAGCTAGTTCTTCTGCATGAGCTTTTCGATTCAACTCCATCTCTGCAGCGAACTTAGCAAGCATCTCTTCTTGGGCTTTCTTAGATGCTTCTTCACTTTGAGCTCGTCTATGTAGCTCTTGGCGAAGTTCATCCATCTCTCTTTTGTGATTATCCGTATGTTTATCTAACATTTCGGCCATTACAAATACAGCCATTGAAGACGTTGCAGAGCTGCTCTGGGTTGAGTGAAGAGGCTCGGTTGTTACTACGGTACTAAGGATGGGAGTTATTGGTGGTGGAAGGAATGGTGTTGAAACCGGTCTGGTTGGTAAGGGTTGTATTGGTGGAGGTTGAGTTGCTAAAGGTTGAGTTACTAAAGGTTGAGTAGACACCATGATTGTAGGAGCACCGGACTCCTTTTCAACACTTGCTGAAACTGGGATTGATGTCTCCTTCGAAGTAGAATACCGTTCAGGTGATCCAAACTCATAAATATCCTCTGGCTCCTCGTACTCTTCTTCAATATTTATCCTTGCACCTGAACCACTACCGCCCGTATCTTTCCTACTCCTTTCAATAGCTATCTTCATTAATTTCCTCTCAGCCTTGTCAAGAGTAGGATCAACAACATCTTCTTCATCGTGTAGAACTAACTCATCAGCCTTGCCCTTTCCCTTCTTAGCCTCAGTCTTCTTCTCTTGGTTTCGGGTTCAGGTAAAGCAGCCGGTTGCTTGCGTTTACCTTTACTCTTGACCGTAGTAGACGAGTCTTCTCCAGTCTGAAGGTTTGCTTTTAGCTTCTTGATTTCTAGCAGCAGTAGCTTGTAATCAGAAGAACCTTTAATTCTATCAGTCAGAAGATGATCGGGAATAGGACCAGGAATAACACCACCAGATGGTCCTTCATGCCTTAGATCCACGATATGATCAGCCTCTTCAGTGTGATGACGACTTGCTGCACGCCTATCAATAGAAACATCATTCTTCATACAATAATTAATGATAAGCTTGATAAACCGAGGGTAAGGAAAGAAGTTATTCTTCAGCTTCTTGTTTTGGAAGAGTTGAAAGGTGAATTCTTCCCACAACAATAATGCATAATCTGCATTTGCGCCTTTATACATTCCATGGAAGATGTTCATAATAGGACTGCGCAAAGCATCATGCCCACTTGTTTTCGGTGTAAGACATCTACTGAGAATACCCAACATTGCTCTCCAAGGCTGACCTACTTTAGCAGTGGTAAACTCTGACGCAACTCGTATGTCAGGACATCCAAGAGCATCGAACAACTCCATGAGTTCGTATTTAGTAGGATCCCTCGAAAATGACATACCTTTGGGTGTATCCCGTATTCCAAAAATCTTACGGAAATCTGACACAGTGAGTGTCTGCTGCTTGTTGTCAAGGGTGAAGGTGATCTTGTTTGAAGTGCTTTCCTTGGTAGCCCAGAACTCAAACATGTAATCATAAGGCACCGAGGTAGTACTCCTTAAAGCATTCTTGAAATGAGATTGATCAAGGATTGCTATGGCGACTTTAAATCCATGGTGAGTGGATTTTGAAACTGGTTTTAGCCGGTAGTTGTTTGGTATGAACTTGAGGGTTCGTGCTTCAGCAATTGCGGCTGCTCGAGAGTCTTGGATTGCTTGTACTGTTGGATTAGTCATCGTATCTGCTTAAGATAAGACATGAAAGGTTGATGCACAAAAATATATAGATATGTATCATTCTTACTTCTAAGCATAACACATTTCATTAAGTACTTAGAACATGCAAACAACTATCAATCAAACAACTCTTCATCCGGAACTTTCCTTCATTCAGAACTCTTCATTCGGAAGTCCTTCATTCGGAACTTCTTCATTCGGAAGTTCTTCATTCAGAACTTCTTCATTCGGAAGTCCTTCATTCGGAACTTCTTCATTCGGAAGTTCTTCATTCGGAACTTCTTCATTCGGAAGTCCTTCATTCGGAACTTCTTCATTCGGAACTTCTTCATTCGGAACTTCTTCATTCGGAACTTATTCATTCGGAAGTTCTTCATTCGGAACTTCTTCATTCGGAAGTTCTTCATTCGGAACTTCTTCATTCGGAAGTTCTTCATTCGGAACTTCTTCATTCGGAAGTTCTTCATTCGGAAATTCTTCATTCGGAAGTTCTTCATTCGGAACTTCTTCATTCGGAAGTTCTTCATTCGGAACTTCCTTCATTCGAAAGTTCTTCATTCGGAACTTCCTTCATTCGGAAGTTCTTCATTCGGAACTTCCTTCATTCGGAAGTTCTTCATTCGGAACTTCCTTCATTCGGAAGTTCATCCGGAACTTCCTTCATTCGGAAGTTCATCCGGAACTTCCTTCATTCGGAAGTTCGTTCGGAACTTCCTTCATCCGGAAGTTCGTTCGGAACTTCCTTCATTCGGAAGTTTGTTCAGAACATTCCTTCATTCGGAAGATTGCAAGCTATGTTCATCCGGAACTTCAAAACACACCCTATTCAAGATTAATCTAGGCGCGTTTGTGAGTTTAAAGGCAATCTAAAGCAACTAAACTCATTCTAAATGTATTCCGAGTAAAACCCATTAAAAACCCCTAATCAATTAACCCTTAATTTAACACAAACCCTAACTTGTGTTTAATCTGATTAAACGAATCTTTTAGGATATAGTGATGAATTAGGCGAATTGTAAATCAAAGAATTAGTTGTTAGTACCTTTTTGAATGATTGGAACAGATTGGATGATTAAATCGCGAGTTTGTAAGCTTGTATGTGTGTTTTAATGGCGGAAAGAAATGAGAAAGAAGATAAACAGTGAATGAAAAACGGGGGTGGGGGTTTTGGTTTGACTTAGGTCAATTTTTGACAAGTTTCACCAATTGACACTTTGAACCCTACACTTTTCAATTTTATCTTTTATCCTTTATCTTTTCATTTTTCTTTTCTCGTCTCCCTAACCATCGATAAATTTATCCAACTTAACCTTGCTTAGCTAATACTCATCACGACACTCTCACACAACTTAAACATCGCAACCTATTAGTAAATCTCCAAGATCTAAAGCAATTCCTATCACATTGAACAAGCACAAGTTGTATTCTAAAGCAAGACCACTCATAAACCATTTAGCCAATTAAGTTTCCACAATCACTTTTGAAAATCGTTTTGATGACGAAGATGATTTTAATATTTTCTCCCCCTTAAACGATGACCCGTTTTCTATTTAAAGAGCTGTAGTCATAGTTTAAAGAGTCAAATATTGATGAAAGCATTTTTTTTTGGGTAAAAGGGAACCATTCCCCGGTAAAATATATTGATGAAAGCATTTCCAATTAGTATCTTGAAAAAGATTGATTCGTGGTGTCAATAAGATTTCTCTTATTTTAACAAATTAATGCACTGAGACGTACATTAATTCGTGTTAGACCAAGTTGTAAAGTAAACTTGATCCCTTTGCATGATTTGGCTTGTAAATCATGCCCGAGAAAATTAATTCCCGTTGTGAGCCAACGTTTTCCAAGGAAATACGTGACTTTAATATGAAAACCGGGTTGCAGTCAGAAATAACTACAAGCCATAATGGGCATGTTTTAAAAAATGTACAACTTTTATACGGACTCTATTTATGGCACCGTGTCAATATTGATCGACATTTCTAAGGCCGTAAATATTACCGTACTAAAAGACATGCCCGTTTTAAAAACGAAAAATATTTTTGGTTTTTCTTGATTTTATAATTTTTATGGTTTTTCTAGGTTTTATATTTTTTATGGTTTTTGTTGGTTTTATATATTTACGATAATATACATGATCACGAACAAAGGATACTCTGAATAGTTTACCACCACTATTCAGCTGATTCTTCTGCCAACTCTTTGAGAGTCGCTGGAGTGAATGATTTCATGCCAAGCTTGTCGATCAAAAACTCGATTCGTCCTCGATCTAAGGCTTTGGTGAACATATCTGCCAGCTGATACTCAGTAGTGACAAAATACAGCTCGATCACTCCGTTCTCCACCTGCTCTTTAATGAAATGGTAGCGAATGTCTATGTGCTTGGCCCGGGAGTGTTGAACATAGTTGCAACAAAGGGCAATGGCGCTCTTGTTGTCACAATACATCGGGATTTTGTTGAATCCCAAACCGTAGTCAGTTAATTGTGATCTCATCCAAAGGACTTGAGCACAACAACCAGACATGGCGATGTATTCAGCCTCCATGCTAGAAATTGCAGCGCTTTTCTGCCTTTTTGAAGACCAACTGATCAATCTATCTCCAAGGAGTTGCACAGATCCAGAAGTGCTACGCCTCGTGTCTTGACATCCAGCATGATCGGCATCTGCGTATGATATTAAAGTAATAGAGGAATCTTTCGGATACCATAGACCACGATGAAGTGTTCCTTTGAGATACCGAAAGATCCTTTTAACAACATGTAGGTGCTTTTCGGTAGGCCGAGCCTGATACCGGGCACACATGCATACAGCAAATTGCAAATCAGGCCTGCTAGCAGTCAGATATAGAAGGGTGCCGATCATCCCACGGTAAAGTTTTGGATCGACAATAATCCCATTCCTATCTTCATCTAACTTGGATTTCTCCACCATTGGAGTGTCCACGGGGTCACAATTTTCAAAGTTATACTTCTTTAAAGATTCTAGAGCATATTTGGATTGATTAATAAAGATGCCTCTGGGATTCTGAGAAATATGTAATCCTAAGAAAAATGAAATTTTTCCCATCATTGACATCTGAAAGCGTGTGGACATTATCTTCTCAAAGCGATTTGACAATTCTATGTTAGTGGCAGCAAATATTATATCATCAACATAAATTTGTACCAGAATCATGTCGTTGTCCTCCTTGAGAGTGAATAGAGTGGGGTCCACCTTGCCTTTGGAGAAGCCTTCCGAGATGAGATAAGTTGAAAGGAGATCATACCACGCGCGTGGAGCTTGTTTCAACCCATAGAGAGCCTTCTTAAGCTTGTACACATGATTAGGAAACTCCGTGCTAACGAACCCATCCGGCTGACTAACATAGACCTCTTCCCTTAGTTCACCGTTCAAAAATGCCGTCTTCACATCCATTTGATAGACGATCATGTTCATATGAGCAGCATACGCAAGGAATAGTCTAATAGCCTCCAATCTTGCAACAGGAGCAAAAGATTCTTCAAAGTCTATACCTAAGGCTTGTTTATATCCTCTAGCGACCAATCTAGCCTTATTCTTCAATACTGCACCCATCTCATCAAGTTTAACCTTATAAACCCACAACAAAGTAATGATGTTAACCTTGTCAGGGAGAGGAACTAATTCCCATACTTCAAGTTATTGGAATTCATTTAGTTCCTCTTGCATGGCTTCAATCCAAGATGATTGAGTCATAGCATGTTGCCAGTTTTTAGGCTCAACTTCGGAGAGAAATGCATCAAAGTAGCAATAGAGTGCACTCTCTTGTAATTGATGGCGTGTAGAGACTGGTCGTTCTAGATCTCCAATGACATTCCTAATTGGGTGATCTTTTGTCCATTTAGTGCTATGGTTTTCAATCCTAGGTGGTCTGGAGTGAACAATAGAAGGAGCTTCTTCTGAGGTAGACGCGGCTGAAGGGTTTTCAGGTATCGCTACACCAAAGAAAGGAAGCTCTTGTAGATGAGCATATTCCAAATCGTGATCAATAGAATCCTCTTCCACATCATTAGGCACAAGTAAGGGTGACGATTCAGGTGTAGTTTGAGAATCACTTGGTAAGGGTGCATCCGGTTCAATGTTAATTAAAGATGCATTTGATAAAGCTTCATTAACAGGAGCAACAACTTCAGGGATTGGAGCTATCACTACAGGTGCTGGAACTTCATCATTTGCGGGATCAAAGAATTCGTCAAACAACGGTTGAAACAGTTTATCCCACTCGGGCCTTGTAGGTGGTAAAAATGATGTAGAAGTAGGATTATTGGGAACTAATCCGGAACTAATAGCACCGGTTCCCATCTCATGAAGCGCGGGTTCAGAGCTGCGTTGCTCAGAAGCCATCGATGTCAGCTCATCGAAATCTGCGTCCATAGTTTCTACAATCTTACCAAGACGACAGTTGTAAATTCGGTATGCTTTCTTGGAGGGTGAGTAACCAATGAAAATACCTATATCGGCTTTCGGTTGAAGCTTGCCCAAGTTCTCACTATTAATGTTTGGATAACAAAGAGCACCAAACACATGAAAGAATGAAACATCGGGTTTACGATCATGTAGAAGCTCGTAAGGTGTTTTTCCATGGCGTTTCCGAATGATAGAACGGTTTTGGGTGAAACATGCAGTAGATATAGCCTCTGCCCACAAGAACAATTGAGCGTTCGCATAAATCAGCATAGTCCTAGCAGCTTCCATAAGCGTACGATTCCGTCTTTCAACGACACCGTTTTGTTGTGGAGTACGTGCAGCGGATGTTTCATGTGAGATACCAACTCCTTCATAGTAATCACGAAGAGTCTGGTTGACGAACTCTGTTCCATTGTCTGTACGAATACGACGGACAGTAGTATTCAAACGTACCTGAATGAATTTCAGAAAAGTGATGATAGCCTTCGGTGCTTCATCCTTTGTACGTAGAAATCTAACCCATGTAAACCTGGAGAAATCATCCACAATGACAAGAATGAAATTCTTACCGCTCACACTTTTAGTTCTCATTGGCCCACAAAGATCCATATGCAAAAGATGAAGTTTTTCTTGATTGGTGTCTTCAGCTTTGGGCTTGTATGATTTCTTGGTACTTTTTCCCCTTGAACACGCGGAACATAAATGATCCTTGTGAAATTTGAGCTTTGGAAGACCACGAACTAATTCGTTTTTAGCCAGATGATTAATAGCATCAAAGTTAAGATGAGATAATCTGCGATGCCATAACCATGACTTGGTCTTAGATGCTTTAGAGAGAAGACATACTAGAGAGGCGGCCATCATGTCTTGTAGGGACAACGTATAAAGATTTGCACCACGAGATCCCTTCAACAAGTCTTTTCCTTCCAAATTGCGGATGAAACAAGTATGTTGTCGAAAAGCAACCTCTAGGTTGGAATCACAAAACTGTCCTACTGAAAATAAATTATGACCAAGACCTTCTACATAGTATACCCTTGAAATCGTAACGTTTCCAATCTGATATTCACCATACCCCATTATCTTTGCAATATGATCATTACCGAATTTAACCGTACCAAGAAACTTGCTGACGAAATTTCGGAGCATCGAGCGATCTCCGGTCATATGCTTTGAACAACCGGAGTCCAAATACCAGAGGATGATTTGGACCACCTGAAAATATCACCACACGAAGACAATGTAGAGGTATCGGAATCTGAATGTTCCTTGTTATTAGCAGGTACATATTTAATAATCTTAGATTTGCTAACTTTAGGTTTCTTAGATTTCCTAGCCTTCTTCTTCCTAGTTGGTGGTGTAGATTCTAGTTGGCTTAAATCCTGAGGTATTTCTTCACTGATAGGCACTATAGTGGGGGCTGACCTAATTAAAGGGCGCTGTTTCCATACTTGAGTGCGAGTGTTCCTAACTAAAGGACGCTCGGACCTAACCTCAATGGATGCATTCCTAGTTAAAGGGCACATTGTTCCATCTAATGTAAAGGTCCTACCAGTGGGACGCCATTGCCAGCCAACTTGGGCACGAGTTCTACCCGTTGGCTTCCATTCAAGATTATTCCTAATGGCATTCATCTCATTCACATGATCAATAAGACACAAATCATGACGTTGGGAAAACATACATTCATTACAATTCCAACATTTTAAATCAGAATTCACAAATGGTTTAGGCTTCTGCACAGGCGCAGAGCTTTTAGTCTTAACATGATTCTTTTTATTTAAAACTGAACTAACATTCCTATGGTGAGCATCTACTTTCTTCTTTTTGGCACTACTAGTGGAGGGCTTGATCTTATCTTTCTTGAGTGGCGATCCTTTAGCCTTAGTAGTCTCTTTTAATCCTGTAGAAGGCAAAGTGGGAACATTAGCAACAGATTTTAAAGGTGCCTTACTTGATTGTGCCAATGACGGTTTTGCTCCTGGAGTCTTATTAAATGGAGTTACAGCAATGGGTCGATTAGTGAGTAGTGCAGAACCTGGTTTACCTATGTATTGCAAGTAGGCTAAGCAATATTGAACACGCTTAATATATTCATGGGCTGAATAATAGTAGCTACTTGAGGGATCTAAGGCATAAAGATCGTCTAAGATATCCCTAACAAGATCTACATGCTTAATTGCATTCCTCATATAATCATCGTAGGTAACCAGATTTTTCTTATGGAGCGGGTTCTTATAAAGCACTACTGACTGGGTTGTTGGAGCACTAGTGGACGGTGCAGAGTCGGTAGCTAAGTTATCAATAGCTTCTTGTCGGGTGAGAAGAAGGGTCTCATTTAACTTGGTCAAAACCATGTTTTTGTCAATGAGCAGGATGTTTAAGTCAGAGATTTCCTCACATTTTTGGTTCAATTGTTCAACATAAAATTGTTGTTGTGCCGCATTAAAAGCGAAGCGTTCTTCTAGTGAACCATAAAGTTTGGAAATTCCCTGTCTTGCCCGATCCATCTCCCCTAGAATAGACGAAAGTCTAATTTCTAAGTCCTGGTTTTTAGACTCTGCAACCTCTAGTTCCAATTTTAGTGTTTCATTTGATGACACATCTCTCTTCAATCTCATAATCTCTTCCTCTAATGCCTTAACTATTGCAATCATCTTGTCACTCGTCTCAACACCGTTTTCACAACTGTTTGTTATCAAAAGATCCTCATTTTGAGTTTGTTGTTTTAATTCTAAAGATATACAATGTTTTTCTAGTTGATTAAAGCGTTTTGAAAGTAAATTGTAAGAATCTTGTAGCTTTAAAAACTCAGCGTTAGATTCGTGACAAGAATGATTATCTACCTCATTTACAGTATCAACAACATTTACAGAGAGATCACACACGTCATCACAAATATTCACAACATCACAGTTAATCATAGCGGATGTAAGCTCATTCGAATAATTGACATTTACAGTAGTAAGCACATCACACGAAATTACTTCTGACAAGAATCGGTCATATTCGGATAAAATCTTTTCCTTTTCAATTAGTTGTAGTTCGTAAGCGGTGTCCATTTCATAAAACACTTTTTTAACTTCTCCAATTTCAAATTCAAGATTTTCTTTAAGAGATGCAAAACTTCCTTTTAGACTTTCGACAAATGGATTGATCTCATTTTTAAACACCTCGTTCATGTGTTCGAAAGCCCATTCTCCGGCGTTTAGGCCATTTGAAGTCGTACATTCCAAAATGACCTTGTCAAAATTAGTAAAGTATTGATTAATCTCTTGCAAGTTTAACCATACAGTGCTAACAGGTGGAAGATCCTTTGGAATTTCCTTAGGACCTTCCATGTTGACAAGTGTAGGAAATGTACTAGGGTTTTCTTCATTCAACATGTAGGTTGGTGCTGTAATGAGATCTTTGTCCATATGGAAGCGAATTCTAAAATCCGTTTTAGCAAGCTCCTGATTCATTTTAAAATAATCACACTCGGGATATTTTGCTGAATTGTATGACCGATCCTCATCAACTAGATCCTTACTTGTGCGATCATTGAAAATAACAATCGGTTCTAAGACCAATCCTAATTGGGTTGCATTATAAATTCTAGGACTATGGCTTAAAGCTTGTTTTGCATACCGTGAGTTAGGGGGAAGGCCTTTTTGACGTGATAAGTTAAATTCTCTAAACGAAGCATCAAATAAGTGCACTAGTTGAGAAGCCGCGTATTGTCTTAACAGCAAATAATCTAGACTTCTAATCTTATTAGCAGCATTAATCTCCATTTCATTCTTCTTAGACTCGAGTAATTCAAAATCCGTTTGAAGTTTTTGAAAATTAGTGACCACTAACTCCTTTTCTTTAAGTTCGTTAGAAAGATTTGCTCTTAAGTTTTCAATTTCTTGCAAATGACCCATTTGTTTGTTTTAAAAATGATCATATTCAGGATTAGTGAGAACACTAGACGAAGGCACTAATTCCAAAGTGTGAACTTTCTCATTGCTTAAGGCAAGCTCATCAGACAAATTCTTATTCTTAGCTAGGGTTTCTAAGAGTGCAACATTCATTTGGCTAAGTAATGTAGCAGGAACCATGACCAAATCTTGTTGAGCAGGAGTATGCGTATGCGAAATGGCTCCCGGTTGTGATTCACTCAAAGTCTGGGGACTCACATTGATATTACTATCATTGATTGTCTCCTCATTTGAAAGACTCACCATCGAAGATTCATTCGAATCAGCACGCTCTTGCACAACTTGATGTGGTTGAATACTAGCATCAGTGGTATTATCAGTGGTATTAATAAGTACCTCAGATCTCTTTTCTGGCCCTAAGCTGGAGATAGTTGCCATAAGAGCAGCCTTTGCAGATTGAAATTCATCACAGTCTGAGTCACACGCATCAAGATCATCGGCTTGGTATGCTGCATTCTGTGTAGTGACAACGTCTTGTTCAGCAATCCCTGGATCAGCAAGAAATGCAAGCTCCTCTTCATCAAGTTCCCTTCCTTGTGCCTGAGCATTCACCAGATAGATCTTCTCTGCAAACCATTGACCATCCCTTCTCCTCTTGGGTTTCTTGCAATCCCTGGACATGTGTCCTTCTTCCTTGCAGTTGTAGCATGTAATCATTCTCAACTTGCTTGTGGAATTAGCCCGTGGAGGATTGTTGACCATTGGAGCAGGATTGACCGTGCGAGCATTAGTGGTTGATGTAGTAGGTCTCCCCTGATAAGGTTGAATAGGTTGAACCATTACCCTGCCATTCTCAATAGTAGCTTGTTGGCGAGAATTGGATGAATTCCTCAACTGATTGTTGGTAGGAGCTGATCCTCTAAATCCTCGTTTGCTTAATGTCCTTGTGAGATAAGCAGACATAGTGGTTAACACTTCAACTGGGTCAGTTCCTTGTTTGAACACAGGAATGGGGACTTCATCATCATCACAGTACATTGCTTGGTCTTGTTGAGCTGCATAATCACTAGAAGGAATACTCATGTAGTCAGGGTAGCTTGTTGGATATGCTGCATTCTCTTGATAAGAAGAATATGAAGGCTGAGCATAAGGTGCAATGCTTGCTGGATGAGGTTGTGAAGCATATTGTGATGAAGGTGCACTAAACCAATATTGTTGCTGATGTGAGGTGGGTGGTTGCGGTAGCATCGAGTATTGGGGGAAGGTTGGTGTCATGTAAGGTGATGGATGATAGGCTTGATGTCCCAAGATATAAGGAGTGTTGTTGTGTGACAAGCTTGGTTGATTCACCATCAAAGCTAAGGAATCAGGGTACATACCTCGAGGTGAACGGTGCATGATCACATGTTTCTCATCCTGCTGAAGGAAGAATAGAGTTGATCCAAATTGCACTTATGCAAATCCCTGGTTAACTTAACATCGGTAATATACTCACCCCATTCAGCTTGAGGTAAAGTATTCAAAAATGTGGTGTTAACCTGGAATGGAGCAATCACGAGATTGTATACATTCAGATCATTCATGAGAGTAGTGAATCTGAAGTAATAGTCGTGAAGCGTTTCCCCTGGGTTGTACGTGAATCTATCAAACAGATCATACAACTGACATTCCCTTTCCTGTTTGGTAAGAGACGTACCTTGTAGCAACACCTTTAGACGTTCCCATAAATCCTTTGCCACCGTATACTGACTTACCATCTGATAGATGTCTTGTGGAAGAGCTTGGAGAATGGTTTGAAGAGCCTTTTCGTCTGCATCGGCAACAAGTTGTTGAGCTGGTGTAAGTTCTTCAAACTCCCTTGGTCGAGTCACATTGTTAACCACAATGGTACCATAGTCAAGTGGACCATTTAAAATTGACTTAACCATAAGCCTCCCATATACCGGTTTTCCCTTAAGGTAAGACATCATCCGGCCTTGCCATGCTTCAAAAACTTATTTGATGAGCATTGGAGGGCGATTATCCGTTCCCGTAATGACGGAAATATCCGTAAGTGATGTCATCTGAGGCATTACTGAATTCGGATTCATTTTGTTCACTTCAAAGAGACAAAGATTATCTGTTGATCGAGCAGTGAAGTAAAGCTTGTGAATTGTGTTGAGTTTTTGTTGTAAGAAACCAAGATTAAATCCTCTAAAAAATCGTCGAAAAAACAAGTAAAATATCCCTTGATTCGGAACTTTTGTTGATTCGGAAGTGTTGATTCGGAAGATTTTGGCTTGGAATACCTTGATTCGGAACTTTTGGTTCGGAAGATTTGATCCGGAACTTTCCCTTGATCCGGAACTTTACCTTGATCCGGAACTTTCCTTGATCCGGAACTTTTGGTTCGGAACTTTCCTTGATCCGGAACTTTTGGTTCGGAACTTCCTTGATCCGGAACTTTCCTTGATCCGGAACTTTTGGTTCGGAACTTCCTTGATCCGGAACTTTCCTTGATCCGGAACTTTTGGTTCAGAACTTCCTTGATCCGGAACTTTCCTTGATCCGGAACTTTTGGTTCGGAACTTTTTGGTCCGGAACTTTGGTTGATCCGGAACTTTTTGATCCGGAACTTTTTGGTTCGGAACTTTGCTGGGTAATCAGAAAGCTTGTTCGAAGTAACAGTCGATCACAAAAAGATGATAAAACCCAGATTTTTTTACCAAATAACCCAAAAAGTTTTGTGATTTCTACAATAATAAGTAAAAACTAATACTTATCTACTAATCCCAATCACAAAAACACCAAAAACTCCAAGAATCAAGATGGATCTTCTTAAAGAACACTAATACAATCAAAAACTAAAAAATAACACAAATCATTACCTTAAATCACCCCATAGCTCTTGATACCAAATGTAGAATCTTGATAACCTATGAATCTATGAAGTGGGTTGATGTTTTCTAGAGAGAGAAACTAGAGAGAAAAAGTGAGAGAAACTATGTGTCTTTTTATTAGAATGAAACTAGGAAATGAACAACAACCAACCCCTTTCCAAGGAGGAAAGGGGTATTTATACTTCCAAGCCACTAATGGACTTGGGCCGGCCCATGACAAGCCAATGGGCCGGTTCTTAATTAACTAAATAAGTAACTATTAACTACGAGCTATTACAACATTAATAATATTGTGGAGTGACCGATACTTCTAATATACGTAAAAACGTATTTCTAACACTTACTAATAACTAATGAGAGGGGATTTGTGCCCTTCCAACTCGTTGTCTCGTGGTTGTTTGTGATTGTGTTATCTAGATCATCATCATCTACGATTGAAGACTCTCGTGTTCGTTTACGTGAGCCTCCATCGTTTGCTTGAAGAAGTTTTTCACGAATCCATTGACATATCCTTTATTGTTCTAAACAATTATCTTTTAGCATAATTCATAAACGGCTTTAGATATATTGTTGATCACCCTTTCCATGCTAGATCCTAAGCATTCGATTCTTCCTCTCTAGTATGGGGGTGCTCCACCTTTAGACTCGAAACATTGAGGACAATGTTTACTTTTAGTATGGGGGGGGGGGGGGGGGTGAATAGATACTTGCTTTGCTACGCCCTCACGTTTTCCAACTTTCAATGTTTTGTTGCTAATAAGGCTAAAAATGGCCAAATTTTAAATTTTTCCAAGTTTTAATAAGTGTTTTTAAGACACGAATGTATATTTTCTGATGGGTAGATTAAGAGATAATTTTTGACTTGATGGGCATTTGGAGCCATTTACATTCCTTAACCCGCTCAATTCAAGTTTGCTAGACTTTTATATAGGGAACTTTAAAATGCGAAAGTCTTAGCTCATTCGGGTTAAGAACAAGAACTTTTCGCATGTTCCTATAATTGATCCTAGAAAGTCACTTATCAAGGGAACTATAAAATGCATTCTCTAAACTTGAAAAAGTCCAAGAAAGTGTAAGATCCTATAGGTGGCTTGAAAACCCAAAACTTTGATTTGATATAGTCCTAATGAAAGCTAATCCAAATTTGGCTTAATTTTGACTTGCATGGCTAAGTATTCACGAGTCTCTTTAATTAGAGTTCTTTATATAGTGAAGAACGAGAAGTGATAGAGTTAGACAAGTGATCATGCTAAACGTAGAACATGAAAATGTTCTTTCAAAAACTCATATGTTTTTAATTGTGGCTTTTTCTTCCCATAAGATCAATGCATTAGGAATAAAAATAATTGCAATAAGTAAGGTCGTACGATTTGAAAGGTTACTTAGCCTCTAGCACAAGATCGTTTAAAAGTTGCTTGGGGTTCAATAGAGTTCATAGCCAAGGCATAACTTATTGAAGCGGAACGCGAAGATTGGTGAAGATCTAAAAAGGCCCTAACAAGGCATGAGGAGCTCTATTTTTTGCTAAAAATCCAAGATGATGTGAAGTATCATTATTCCTAAATCAATATGAAGGATCGAGACACACGACGAAAAGCAGTTACTCCCCTAAAGATCATGGAGAAAGTCTATCCAAAAAGACCCTTACAAGGTATGAGGATAAATATATCCAAGTCCGAAAAGGAGGCGGATCGTTGTATATCAAAGTCCAAAATAAAGATTGAAGAAAAATGATGAAGTCGTGGTCCAAATATGAAGAATCTCCCAAAAATGTCAAGTGAAGAAATTCCAAATATATGAAGAGAAGACCATAATTTCAAGAACGTCTTCCAAAGATTTGAAGTATGAAGTACATGCCAAATATCGGTCCGAGAAAGGTCTCAAATCGTGAAACGAGTTATGCCAAGATATGAACTTAAGGAGATACACGAGAAGCCGTTTTAAAAGATTTTGTCCTTCGGCTAACTATCGATTAAATCGTGCTACTTTGCTTTCGGACTAATAAATACTCAAATAAGTCAATATGAATCACTCGTGATCCATGACAAATAGTTAAAAAATGCTAGTAACCCATTTCCTTTTATAATAACTAGGATTGCGGGGAGAAAAAGTATTACACAATTTGGACGTATGAGTAGTGTTAGCATTGTGACTTGTACCAACAATGATCTCGTTTTTGCACTTAGCATGGAATGTATGACAATCAAGGATGACGAAATTTACTCTAAGGGACATTCACTTGTTTCTATTCTTTGACCCTAAAAGTCACATTCGTGATGAAAATCATACATTATGTCCTTACACGTCTTCGTAGTATTGTTGCAAGTATTTTACTTTTCAATAAAGGGTAATAAAATTGAATTTTGGTAATGCTTAGATACTTTATTCTAGCATTGCGTGAGGGAACGGCAATGGCTTAGTATGGGGGAGTGATGAGATGGAATTTATACATGATCTCATCGTTCTTTTCGGGCTTTAAATGCATAAAAATGTCATAAAATACCATATATATGCTTGTGTTTGTTTACTTGTGTATTTTAGGTATGGATATCATGAAAAAGACAAAAGATCACAAGAAACAAGGAAAAACGGATACGAGAAACAAAGTCGTACAAAGAACCGGGCCTTAATTCATGAATTATCCAAGATTAAACCTTGAAGACTTGAAGATATGCAAGATTGATCCTCAAACAATGAAGAAATGACACTTAAAATGCTTGTGAATTCATAATTACAAGTTTGGTCCCTTAAGTTTGTCAAAATTTCATAAAGGTCCTTCAACTTTGAAGAAATGGCAAGATTAGTCCCTCAACTATTCAACATTGTCAATTATGGTCCCTAATGAAGGCAAACATCTATTGAAGACCTTTGAAGATCAAGAGCGTCCAAGATCAGCCCTTTAATTATGGAAAAATGGCAAAAATAGCCCTTGAAAACCTTTTGCCAAAGTTTTGGGGCAAAAGTGTGAAAGAGCAAACTTTATTAATGAAGGAAATGGGTTTTGTGGGCTGAAATACTTCATATGCATACTTTGCCAAAGACCAAGGGTTACTACTGCCAACTTTGAAAGTTTAAACACACAAACACGCGCCAAACAAATCTTTCCCTAAGAAAACGGATCAAACTAGTTACTATTTACCCTGATGAACCCAGAATTACCACCCACTTAAACATAGGGTTAATTCAAATTACCTTGGAACACGTTTGATTCATCTCACCCCAAACCCTTCCCAACATTAATTCTCTCTTCTCCACTCACACATGGCCCCCACACCCAAACCCGTTCCACCTATCACATGACAACTTCCTCACTAAGGAATGCCACCTATCAAGATCAACGATTTACATTCATTCCTTGGCCCCAAAGCATAAACGAACACCCAGGATCAAATTGGACAGCTCATATCAAGGATTAGTCTAGAAGCACTCAAGGGCAATATTGAGAATTTACATCTAGGGTTTATGAATAGTGTTATGTAAGCATTTGCCTATAAAAGGAGACCTCAACTTGTGAGAGTCCCTTTGTTCCAAATTTTGGCTATTATCTTTGTAATTCCTTTTTATTTAAATAAAATTTGAATTTCTTAAAATTTTTGAAATCTCTTTTGTGTTTATTAAAAGTTGGTGTTAGAATAGCTGAAATCTGAGTTCTATTTGATCTTGTAGACCTTCCTTAATCTTGTGGTTAAGGCACGTCTATGTTTGATTAGGTTTTCAAAGGTTCAAAAACCTTGAAATCCTAGTTTATATTTTGCTTATTATATTGTACTAACCCTTAGCCAAAAGCCTTAAGCTCCTTCAAGCTTGTTGACACCAAGCCTGAGAAGAGATTTAAGCTCTTGGTTGAGTTGTTTGCTCATTTGTGTTGAAGAATCATCATAATCAAAACCTTGTTCTACTTTGAACATCAGCAGGTTTTGATCTTCTTTTTGAAGAACCTTGGTCTTGTTCTAGTTGTTGAACAAGGTCCAAGGAGCATAGCTGGTCCTCCTAGGATGTTGTGGAGGACAGGTATAATCCCTTCTTTAAGTTTCCCCTAAAAATTTCATGTTATTGCCTGTTTTTGATTTTGGATTGTGATTTTGTGTTCTTGTGTTTAAGGTTGTGATTTTTGTGTTTGAATCTGTTAGTTGTCACCTAGGAAGTATTGTTGAATCATAAAATCAGTAGGTTATGTTTAAAAATCACAAGTTGCTTTGAAAAGTTGTGGATTAAGGTGTGTTTGGGATAACAACCTGTTTTGGATTTGTGTTGTTTAGAGGTTGTGCTTGGTGTTGCTTTGTGTTAGAACCTGTTTCATAAGTGCTAAGTGATATTTATCTGCAAGCTTTGTGCATATAAACACCTAGAATCAACAATAGGCTCTAAAATCTTGTATACTTGTTGAAATTGGTTGTGGTTTAAGGGACACCTAGTTCTAATCATAGACTAGGGTTAACAAGTGATTAAACCTAGTTAGTTACATCAGGGAAGTAGGATTGAAGTGTTGAATTTGGATCTTTGGTCATTTATATCAAGAAAGTGTGTAATTGTTCTTGAAGTTCATATCAGCAAGTTTAATCTGCTTTGATCTTGTTCCATACTCTGATTCAGTGATTGATTTAAGTTTGTTTGTGCTTAATAACAGTTTATATAGCTTGTGTATGCATCTGGTTGAATTTGGAGTGCTTATTCTAGCTTAAAACTGCTTAAGTGTTCATAACTGCTTAATATCCATGTTTGTGATAGATCTGAGCATCTTTTGATTTGTCTGTGCTAATTGGTGATACTGAAGTGTGTTTTTGTGCTTGATTGTGACTCCTTGTGATTAACTGATCACTTGGGTGCCCTTGTCTTCCAACAAAACATTCAGAATCTCTCTAAAATCAAAGGTCAAATAGTCAAGGCAGTGGAACCAGTTCCTACTGAAAGTTCCCCCTGCTAGTGTTAATTGGACATCAGCTTATCAATAAGCTATTCTAGCTTTTTTTAACCAGCAACAACTTTGATTTTGTAATAGGTGCTCATTATTTGACCCATTTGTTCATACTGGAGCATTTGGTGGGTTGACTTTAGGGTTTGACTAGAAAACCAACATAATTGACTTTTTCATAAGTGCTTATTGGCTTATTCCAGCTTATTGGTTTTGCTTATTGGATTTTAGTTGATTGATTTGGCTTATTTAAGTCATTGGTAACATTTTGCAAGTTGAATCAAGTCCTGAGGTGCCCTAGAACTAAAACCCGACTATTTTGTCTTTTAGTGGATTTGTACTTGGCTTATTTCTGGCTTATTGAGTGTGCTTTTTCAAAATTTCTTTTTACAGATCTCTTTAGTATCCCATAAGAAGTTTGTGTGTCAAATTAGAGTTTATGGCATTGGCTTATTGCTTAATGGGCTTAATGGCCCAATAAGAATAAGCTGTTTGTTCATTAAGCTGTGATAAGCTCACTTTCAGCTTTTGGGCCTTCAGAGTTTTGTGTTTAGAATTGAATTTTGAGTCAGATAGGGCTTTTCCAAGTATTTTGGGCTTATTTTGACTTTTTGGGCTAAAAAGCCCATTTGTGTTGACTGATTTTGCTTTTAGCCCATTTGAGGGCCCATTAGGGGTAATTTGGTAATTTCACTTTCATTTTCTATTTATTTAGGTTAAAATAAACTAGTTTGCAAGTTTTTAGAATTTTTTATAATCTTGGGTTTTTAATATTATTATAATATTATTTTATTATTATTTTTCAAATTTCACATTTTTGCACTTTTTATATTTTTCTTAGCTTAAATACATTAAAATAGGAATTTTGCAACTTTTAGATTAATTTTATCATCTTTAGATTAATTTTTATAATTATTTTAAGTTTTAATAGTTTTTAAATCATTTTAAATAGTTTTTCTTAGTTTAAAATTTTTAAAAAATAGTTTTTAATCTTTTTAGGTCATTTTAGAGGTTTACCAATTAAAAAATCTTCATTTGGGCTTTTTGATAATTTATTTGATTTTTAGGGCTTTAATTAGCATTTAAAAATTAATTTTTAATTAATTAAAAGGTTTGAAATAGTTTTGATCATTGGTAAACTCTTAGTTTATTTAGTTTGATTTTTGGTGAATTTTTGGTAGTTTTTAGAATGTATTTTTTGTTTTGCTCATTTTACGGTTTTACGTGTAGTCGTAGTAGTAATTAATTTCGCGTCTTCGTCATCCTCTTTTCTCATCCCCTTCTTTCAAATATTAATCTCAAACCTTGCTACATTTTAGTCACACACATATACCTCCTTGGGAAACGAACTTCATTAGGGGTCATTTGTACACGGTTTTCCTAAACCGTCGTATTTAATACTTTCCCTATTTACCTCCTTTTCCTAAAGGTGTGGTAAAACACTACAATCAAGGGTTAGTGTTAAGATAGATTATGATCGTTAAAAGTTGAGGTGAAAACGCTTGAGGCTCGTCAGCTACAAGTAGAAGACTCATAAGCTCTGTCTAAGCATTTATCTCTCTGTTTGGCTGAGAGATTCCAGGTTCCATTCGTTTACATCTTATCTATTCACCTAGTATAAGTCGTTATGATATGTTGTTATTCTGTTTTGAATTGTGTTAAAATTGGTTTAAAAGTTTACTTGACGTAGTTGTTTACGACTTATATATGATAATAGTTAGGATCTAGTTGTTGTAGTGATTGATTGGCCAAGTCGCTATACGTTTGTCATTTCTGTTGAATAATGTAGGATAAGTATTGTTGTTGTTGTTGTTGTTGTTGTTGTTGTAGTATTGTTATGTTTGTAGCTGAAGCATATGTTTAGGGAAGCTATTGTTATGAACCACGCTGACTTAATGAGTTTGGAACTTTCTTCTTGTAAGTTTGGATTGTTTCTGTTAGTTAGGCTAGGAATCACTATAGTTTTATAGTTACTTAATTGAAATGTGATAGTTAGTTATTACGATTATAGTTGTTGCAATAATCACTTGGATTTGTTGTTTTAGCGTAATTAGAATTGCCATTTTAGGGCCATTGTAATAGTGTTTAACTATTGGTCCTGCTACAGTCATTCGTTGATTTAGATTTTGTTCCTGCTCTAGTTGTGCCTGCTGTATCCTATGTTGAATTTGTTGGAATGTTTGTAGTAATGTTAACTTTTAATCTGGCTTGTTTTTGGAGAAGTTTTGCTTGATACTCGTGGGGTTATGTAATCACAGTTGTGACTGAATTTGTTGTTGTCAAGGTTTTTAAATTGCTATGTCAACTTCCGTTATTTTTATAGAAGTCATCTTCTTTGTTTTGCTGATAGCGGCTATCAATTGCAGTCATTTCTGTTAATTCAGTCGACGATTATTAGTTTATGTGGCGTTGTTATTACTACTGTGTTAGTTTGATTGTCATAGATTATATAAGTTTAAGGTTTTAGTTAATATTAAGGTCATTGCTAGCAGTTTAACTTTTAGATTTTGAACTTATTCCTAGTTGATGATTGGATTTAATATTTGCTATTGCTTTATTAAGTTTTAGTTGTTGTTGTGCTCTCATTGGTTTGTTTCGTTAACTGAGAACACTTGTTGGTAGCTTGTTTATTTAAGCAGTTGAGATAGATTTAAACTCACAAATTCATATTTGTTATTTGAGCAAGAAGATTAGTTCAAGTGATCTCAATGATAATTTAAATTAAAACAAAGCTGAAATTGTAGGGGCTGATTATGCTTGGGTTTTGCATATCCTTGCTGTCTTAAAATAGTTGCTGTTGTTGGTTTTGTTTAACATAGGAAAGTTTCTAAATAGTGACGGTTGTGGTGTTCGATCCCACAATTTGTTTTCAATCTCTTTATCCGAAAATTTTGTTATGTCAAGTTTAGTCCCTGATAGTAATATCTTTAATTTCAACGCCAGTCCTTGTTTAGTTTAAGTGGACCTTTTCGTTCAAATTTAATGCAACAGTCCAAAGTGTTTTACATGGATAATCCTTTTCATTAAACTGTTAGTTAAGATCTCAAGTGGACTGTTATAACTTTTGGGTCAGAGTTTTGGGCTCTGTAATCGGGCTGTTTGTGCTAATTTGGTTTTATATAAACGTTTTTAAATTTCAGTGTACGTTATAACATTTTCAAACATGTTCTATTTTATAAAATCTAAAAAAATATTAAATCAGAAAAAAAATTTGTTTTAAGTTTCTAGATTTAAGATAGTTTAAATTTAGAATTGCATTTTAGATTGAATTTAATAATCTTAAAATCTCAGCCCAACATCATCACATTAATAAATGATGATAGTTGTTTGATGAAAAAAATAATTCAAGAGTTATAAACTTGGGTAAAAAAATAAATAAATGAATATTATTTGGGAAGAAGTGGCGTTGGAAGCAATGGATATGAAACTTGGTTGTTGATTGTGATTATTTCTTCTATCTTTTGTCTTGTTCGGTCATATGTCGGCCGATTAGGCGTCTCATTCGCGATTAACGAGTGATTATCATCTTGGTCGTTATCTTCGTTTGATATCTTTATCGCTAAGGTGAGTTCATAGCCTCGCTTTTACCACTTTAATTGTTTAATAAAACCCGCGAGGGAGATACATGCTACTTTATACGAATTGACGCAAGTGCTTGAACTGTATGCTTATTTTGTCCTCTTTAGTCATGAACCGTTAATTATTTGGACCGACTGTACTGGTCGAGTAAACACGAATGCTGTGAATAGATTTATTGGGATTGACCTCCCGTCCCGGTTGAACGGAAAACCGATTAGACGCGTTGTATTCGAAAGTTGAACGGATTAACAGATGTTAACGTTTCGGTTTCATGAGCTAAATGCGATAACTGATACTATCTGACTTTGGAAACCGAATACTTGAAATCTTGTGGTCCACTACATTTACTTGCAAACCTATGAATTCACTCAACCGTTGTGTTGATATTTTAGCATGTATTTTTCAGGTACTCATGTTTAAGAGCAGCTGGAGCATGGAGTCGCATGGAATATTTTTAAGCCAATAAAATACTGATTACCATTCGATAAACTTTTTGAAACTGTTTATTATTACATTGTTGGGACCTGTTTGTAACTCTGATGTTTTAATAATCGATTGGATTAAACTTTTCACACGCCTATTTTTGAGTCGTTCTCTTTGTACATGTGCTTGTGATTATGAAGTAGGGCCCAAAGTGGTATTCCGTTGCATTGTGAATTTGGGGGTGCGACAGATAATTTCCTTTAATTGTATTTTCGTTAGTAGTTAAACTAGTATAGTTTTAATTGAATATCTTTGATTATTTGTACGTTAACTTTAATAACTAATTCTCAAAATAAGTAGATTCGAAATCGGTTTGTAGTTTTTAATTTGGTTAAAAGGTTCATGCACTTTAATTGAAACATAGGATTTTCATATAACCAAAATAAATTCAAATCGATTGTTCAAATCCAAAATAAAAATTTCAAATTCTCAATTTCATCGTGTACAACGAATCGGGATCATCTTCATGTTAATTAATCCGTGTTTAGCAAGTTTTTAGATTATTATTTTTTCCTAAAGGTAATTTTCTACTACTTGCTCTATAACGTATTATATTAATATACAACGACACATTTTCCCACATCAGGACCCCTCCCATCCCTTTCTACTCACGGGTTATAGCAAGAAGAGAAGGAATGAGTACCAATTGAAGGCCAGGATTCTTTAGCGTGTTGGCCACAGCATATGAACGCCCAAGATCAATCTCAGCTCTGCCAACTCACATGTATCCACCAAGAAGAACCTAGAAGGATTTTAAAAAAGGGAAATTTTAGAAGATCAGACGACTTAGGGTTTAGGGTTCTATCCTCTCAACTTACTCTATATATGAGAGGATAATCTTTTTCCACGTCATGCTTAGAAATCCACCTCATTAATCCACCTAAGCACAATTACTATTCAAACACACTTTTTTGTGTCACATCAACATAATTTATGTGCCACATCATCCCAGCGTGTGCCACCTAAGCATGTCCATGGAACACTTTTTAAAAATATGCCCACTGTGAGATTCGAACTCGGGTCTGAAAGCTAGAAACACATGCTCTTTACCACTATGCCAATTCCATATTTGTGTTAGGACTTTCTAAAACAAAGACAATAAAGACCATTCACCATACCATCATTTAATGAAAAAACAAAAACAACAATTTCGGTTTTATAATTAGGAAACATATTAAATCACTATTCGTACAAAAGTTTATAACTTACCTTAATTTTGACAAATCCTTTTGAATTTAAATGCAAAATCATAACAGCTATTTGTTGATAATTCAACATTCCCATATTTAAGTAATGTTTAAAATGTTAAATGCTTAAATCAAAGATGTAAACTACTAACTGAAATATATTTTGGGAATGTATTAAAATTGCATGTATTGACAAAAAGGATTCAACTCTGTAAATTTATAACAAAGGCAAGTATTTAAAGAATTTTTGTAATTTTGGAATGTAGTAAAGACATTATTGTTGTAAAATATTATTTTCGTTTCAATTTTTAAAAAGGTATGTTCTCTTAAACCATGAAACACACACACACACACACAAACTTTTAAAAAAATCACAATGCTGCCACCATGATCATATCACCGTCACCATATGCCGACTCCACCACCACCTATCGGTGGTTTAGGTGGTATCAGGTAGTTTTGATTGGTGATAATAGTTGTTGGTTTCGGTAGCTATTTTATTTGATTTTTGTGTGATTGTTTTGTACATTATCTTGATGCATTAGTTGGTGGTATCGGCTCTAAATGACGATCTTGACAGAATAGTAGGCGACGATTTTCAGCTGATTCTAATTCCAGTTCTATTCAGAACGGGAAAATGCATAACAACGTGCTACAACTAAACCAGGTATAATTTTTATGTCTTATAGGTTCTTTTAGCGGATGTCCTTCAGACAACCACTATTAGAAGTAGCAGCCCTATACACCTTAGTTCAATCGGGTGGCTATTAGTATGATTAATTTTGAATGGTAGTTGTTTTTCAGTTTCGTAATTAAAATAAATGATCACCATGTGTTCGACAACATGCTTGAATGAATTTATAGTTTAGATATTAGTGGCATTCAATTTTTGAAAGAAAACTTGGATTATATAACCCTGATGGATGTGTTCGATTCGGTTTATATACCCTTTTATTTGATTTTAGGCTACTCTTTCATAAGCTCGCTTTTTCGACTTATTTTGAATGTTTTCGGCTTATATAAGTTCATTATGACACAATAAACTTATATACGCCGAAAGGTTTCAAAATAAGCCACAAAAGGTGAATTGATCCTTTCAAAAGGTGACGTGCCAGAGTTCCCTTCCATTGAACACGTGATTTTGGTGACCATATGATAGTGGTGTCGAGAGAGATATTCCGTGACAAGCCCGCAACAGAATGGCTCTCAAGGAGGTATCAAAGTATAATATTTCTAATATATAGACCTTTTTTGATATAATTTGATAATTTTATATCTTTGGTCAAACTGATAACATTTAACCTGTAACTTTTTTAAGGCGTGTTTGGACAGAATATGTTTCATAGTGCTGACATAAAAATGTTTCAGGGACTGTTCGTACATAATTTTTTATAAGGCTGTTTGTATATAATTTATAAGTTAGGTTATTTTAAAGGTATGGTAGCTTTATGACAAGTGATGCAATATAAGAACAACGATATTATGAAGTTAATTTCTTCATAGCTACAATGTGAAGCTAACATCTGAAAAACATATTCTTTTGCATATGTAAGTTTACAGTAGGGAGTGCGCACCCGCTACCTAAGACACCATAAGCATACAATGAACTAGACCCAACTGAAAACTTTATTCCCTTTAGTGTTTCGCCTTCGCTGTCTAAATAGTACAGACCCGGGCCTACAAAAGTTGGCAACCTCATAACAGGCTTGACTAGCGAAACATCAAAGTTAGGTACACAATAGTTGTGGCAATATTGTTTGATTCACTAAAAACAGGTGAATTTGTGTTAACTTATGTTTCTAATTTATCAAACTATAGACAAAAAAACATATAAGGAAGTCTGAAGTCCCACTCTTGTAATACCATACACCCAAGCAATACTGTTTGGTCAATTTTCGTGTAAGGTTCCATTACAATACCAAGCATTCCACAAGCGAGCCCCATTAGGAGTATTGTTTGGTCAAGTTTTGTGTAAGGTTCCATTGCAATACCAAGCATTCCGCAGGCGGACCCCATTAGGAGTATAGGAAGAAAAAGGCCAGCTAAAATTGCATTACCAAAGGTAATGACTCCAACTCCAAGTATGCAATAAAGTGTGAAGTAAACCTTGCTATAACAAAGGCTATATATATATATATATATATATATATATATATATATATATCTCTATATTATATATAGGTATAATTATGATTTGAAACCACACTTTTTAATCCAGTCATATCCCAGTCACATCTTTTAACCAATAGTATTTCAGAATTTCCTAGAAAATCTCCAAATTCCACGAAAATGCGTTTTTTGAAATCGCAATTTTTGAACTTCGCGTTTTGGAAACACGGTTTTGAAAACTGTATTTTGAAAATAAAAAGGGCTCCTAGGATTCGAACTGATGACCTTAGGGATATTTGTTTCAGCGTTTTCCAATTGAGCCATTGTATTGTATTTGTTTTTTTATGTAAAACCCCTATATTTATTAGTCGGTTTTGTAATTAATATGATAAATATTAGAGTATGAATCTTTTGATAATAATAATTAAGTAGATAATCTTCATTGTTAGTTTAATTTTTTGATATATATCATATAATAACTACAATTAATTAGATAATCTTCATAGTTAGTTTTATTTTTATTTGTATATACATATCTATTCCTAAGTTATAGTTTTTCTATTAATCTTAGATTCATGTAACTGTATGTATATAGTTTTTATGCGTTTTAAGATTATAGTAATACCACAAAAACACGCCAAACAAAAGGTAGGCGTCTGCCTTCTTCTCTGAAAACCCTAATTATGAACCTGTGATATTTATAATTTATACGTAATTTTACTATATGTGCTCTTTTAATTTTTTTTCTTTTAATTATGAAGTTTGTTTAGTAATTTTCATTATACTTTGACCATCTTCCAAAACTTACTACTTTTTGTTTCAACAGGTCACACACAGTCGTAATATGGTTTTTTGCAGGTTTTTTCATGTTAACATAAGTGGCCAAAGCATAGGTATTCATTAGTTACTGTTACACTTTTTAGTATTGAAAAACACAACTTTGATATCACCCTTTAAAATGTTGCAGGACACTGTGATTACAAGTATGATTACAAGTACCCCGAGTGAACTAATCAGATGTGTTAACATATAGTAGTGATTTGCTCATTTGATTTTTATTTTTATTTGTAAGTACTTAATATTTTGCAGGCCTACTGTTGATGCAAAATGTGTTACAATCACACTTGGTTTGTCACTCTCCGCAAGCCCACTTGAATTATCGAGTTAGCAAATCTGCTCGATGATAGGGGTGAGTATCTATCACCGTTCTAACATTAAGTTTCTGATTTCAGTTTCATATGAGAGAGGAGCTTCCATGGAAAGTCGGCTGTAAATTAAGCTCGAAATGTAAATTTATTATCATCATGCTCTTCATCGTTATATAAAGGACCTTTTCCAAATGTGTGTTGCCATAATCAAAGGATTTTGGACAATCTCCTAGTTGCTCTTTTAAGACAAAGACATGATGCAAGTTAGTCAACCACTTATCTACAAAATTTGTTGACGTGGTTGACTTCAATTTCATTAATTTTCTCTATAGATAATGCAAACTCGCTGAAGAAATTCTGGAGTGATCCTTGAAGAAGTTGGTTAATGTATGTCAACGTTTTTGAGTACCTTGTCAAGGCTGAGTCAGACTCGAATAGACCCCTTCGCTTTAGCAATAACGAGTAAGTTGCTTTACGTTACAAGCTCTTGGTATTAATATGCAATGCCAAACACTCTCTAATGGAACTTATGGCATCATTCTTCTCATCAAACTACTAAAGGAAAAAAGTACAGTCGCAACTACAGCGATAATGCTTGGACTCCAGGCCGTGGTAGGAATTCTTATTCGTGCATACTTAAAGATCTGGTATTCCACAGGCAATGAATTCAATCTATTTAATAATACTAATTGAAATCGGGTTATTAAACTCGAAATATGCAGGAGGTCATGAGGGTTGCTGTCAAGAATTGTATGATCACATATGCTGCGTAACTTTCAAACCTGCTTTTTTAAACAACTATGACATACTGGGATGTGGTATAGGAAGATGATATCAAAGGGAAGGAAACCTGATATGCTTTATTAGTTACAGTTGCACCATAATAAGTTTTTTGGTGTCTAAATAGTCTAAATATTTTAACTTTTTGCATACAGTTCATTCACACACCAAAAGCAGCTTGAAGAGTGATAATAGCCGGTGTGAGGAGCTGCCACCCAGGACTAGAGCGGTAGATATGCCACCGGGCCTATCTACCTTTGGGTAAGTTGTTTACATTTCTACATCAACAAAGGAAGCTCCTGATGTAAGTTTTTTTTACTTTTAAATATGAATTTACAAAGTTAAGCTGCTGACACTGATTTCACAATACAGGAAGACAAGAGATTGTTAAATTGGGCACATTTTACAGTAAGAACAGCTCCTGATGTAAGTCTATTGACGTGCACAATATCATGCTTTTCCTTTTATATAAAATCCAATAGATACAATATATTGACCCTGATAAGGTATATTTTAATTTCTTGGCACAAGTTTGTTGGTCCTCATATCAAAGTATTCTTGTCAAATGTCAAACCTACTCTTATTAGTGCAGTAGAGGCTGAGTGTGAAAATAATTATTTTGAGTATGCGTGTGTTAGAAATATTACTCCATATAGTTATGATTTTACATGATTGCAGGATGTTCACCCTATACACGACCGTGCGTTTACTTGAATCTAGAACATAAACAGATAAGAAAAGTTCACTACACGAAATGTAAATCCACCATACCACATGAGAGCAGAAACCTCCTGGTTGATGGGCTTAAGTAATGGCTTTACATGGATGATGGAGTCGATTTTAAGAAAGCTAATCATAGAATTAAGGGTTCTGAGCCATCACTTCCAGCAACTTGGGTACATAATCTCCTCTTTATTGAAAGGGTCATGTGGTTTGATGTTGGCTGGTGGAGTCTGCTTAACAAAGAATAAAATTTATTGGGCCAGTCCAGTTGCATCAGTTAGAGATTCTTAACCAACGCATAAATAATGAAAATATATGTACCTGAAGTGACCATTTGGAGAAAATCTGCTTTGGACTCGGGTGGGTTCCTGATTAACAAAAAGATTAAAAACCTTTGTTGCGGTTTTAAATGAATGAATAAAATTTGATGATATGACCCGTAAGATTGACTATACCCAAAACAATCTAACCTGATTATCGCATAACGCACTTCCAAACACCTCTTTGTAACTTTTATGTATTACCACCTTATAAATCTCTCATGCCTTTTTTGGTCTATAGAATTACGGCTGCAGCAGTACTCACTTCACCTTCTCACTTCTTTATGACAACTAATTTCCTACCTCGCCTAAGGCTACCCCAAGCATCAAGTCATTTGTAGAATAAGCGTTTACCGATCTCCGAGAAACAAATTGGAGAACAAATATATATTCACTCTCGCGCATCGATCCGCTTATTAAAATTTCATTAAAAAAAAGTAAGAAAGCATTGGAGTCGGGTTCTCTGACATATAAATGATCTGCAAATTCGTGTGATAAAAACCTAAAAATATGAAACGGGATTATCAAAATAAGAAGCTATTGTGACTTCTGGATTGGTTATGCAGCTTTTAGCTGGGTCGAAAAATGTAGAAGTTGACAACAATGTTCGTGAGGACCGTGCCCTACTGTAAGTGTCTTCTTTTGTTCACTTTATAGTGCCTATCCATGTGGTCATTACTATTAATGTATAACACACTTTGCTTAGAAAATTGAGCGATATTATTAACGAGCAACCTAATAAGAACATTAAAAAACGTTGATTATGCTAGATTTCCACCTTTTTGTAGAAGATCGTCAGTTTTAGAAGTGCACTGTATAATTAAGTTATCATTAAACCTGTTATTTTTCCAAGAGGGGTGCTCAGAGATTGCTTGGTTTCTTGATTGCCATTGGGGAGGCTGGTACCTATGTTCTGTCTGGAATTACAGTAGTGTTGGTCAACTTGGTGTTGGAAACGTCATCGTTCAGCTATGTTTTGCTGAACGATAATCAGCGATAGTTATATTAATAGCAGATAGTCAACCTTTAGCTGCCAACAGTTATATTAATAGCAGATAGTCAAACTTTAGCTTCCAACGTTGGAGACTCAAAGGCTTTCCTATGCTCTGAGATGTTCCAGTCTCCTCACAAGGCTAAAGGTTAGAAATAACTTGTTATTTAAAAAGTATTCTGATCTTTGTACTGCTACATACTTACATACTCACGGGATTATGCACGTTGAAAGATCGGATTATCAAGTACCCCTTCCTGCACTTCTAACAGTGTAGTGCTTATTGTAAATGGTAGCTACTTTGTTGAGATTTTACAAAAAGAGAAGACATGATTGATTTTCAATACACATGAAAGATTATGGAAATTTTTGAGTGGAAACATCAGACGGGGTACTCCATTTTTCTAGCGAAAGAACTGACCATGGATCACCATCCTGACAGGATCGAGGAAATGTCTGAGTGGGGCGGGGTATCTCGAGTGAATGGTCATTAGGTTGTTTCATGTGCTATTGACGATTTGCCCTTCAAAAGGTGAGCGTTGCATTTGAAAATTGCATAAATATAAGGTAACAAACTTGGTCAATTTTTTTATTTTGGGTTACCTTCTGCGTTCTCATCCATATAAAGATTAACATTATATTTTTTTGATAAAAGACCTGAGACTTACAAATTAATTTAAAATTTAAAATAAGCTAACCTAAGTATTGGATTATGACTTTTCCGCTGACATGTTTCTGTTTGAACATGTTGACCTTCTTTCTATCTATGGTTTGTTTTAGGAGAGATTTGCCAGTGGACATAGGAGTTGTAAGAGTTCGCCTTCAAGCATTGGGACATGTATTGGCCTACCCAAACAACATTGTGGGTGAGTATGCACTGACATAAAAAGAGGAATATGGTTAATGTAAGGTATTACGAGGATTTCACTCCTGACTTGGTATGTTCTCCATCTATTATAAGACATACTATTAGTTTAGAAGCTAAATGTTTTTTACAAGTTGAACATAAATGTATCCTTGAGATTATAGCACCAACCTACAAAAAAATATATTTTGGCAAGTCAAGGTCAATTGCTAATTCAAGCTCGGTGTTTCTACTGAAGCTGAATGAAATAATGAGTTTTTGACTTAGGTAAATTTTTATTTTTCAATCTTTTTATAAAGACAAGTTTCTGTACTCGGTTCAGTTTCTAGCTGTGCCTACTGCAGACATGAATCGTAATCTCTGGGTTGAGAATGATGATCGTTTGGTTGTTGGTTTCCTTGAAATGTTTGAAGAAGGCTGCAATACTATGGTGAGATAAAGTATATGTGTGAACCGAGTTTATAACAAGATCCATTCCCATCTTTACTGATACATATCTTCTATTCTTTCAAGAGTATTGATCTTAGGGATAGGATTCAAGAACAGTCGAAGAAGGGGAACGTGGGGAAACTCACCTATAGAAAAGGTGATTCTGATGATGACAAGGAGGGTGAGTAATATTATTACTTCAGGTTTATTAGTCTTCACAAATATAACCGTCAATCCCACCAGCTCACATGGACTGTGACGACTATTTTCAGCACAATACCTTCTTAAAGGTGTGTGGATTTCTATGTCGTTTTATTACTGATGTTTTTGCCGAGCTTTCTTTAATCATATTGAATTTTTTGTCATGATGTTCAGAAACAACATTAGATTAACTTGGATCTTCTTTAGCTTGCAGAAACTGAAATGTTCAGTCTCAGCTCAACTTAGGTGTCCCACACATGCAACCTCGATCCACTTGAGGGCATACCAGGACACCGTTTCTGACTAAATATCCAGATATGCAGAACCACTACACGAATTCTGTATCTGCTTAAAGCAGTCAGAAGTCAGATACAGCACACTTGCACGTATCCTGCAACTTTGGATGGTATGTAAAATGTGTCACCTGTTTTCTCATTGAAATTTCCTGGCAGCTCGTCCAAAACTTAATCTTTAATAAGTGTTTCTTGGATTTCCTTTTGATATTTTGATCTAATTTCAACATCAACAATGAAAAGCTTAATGCTACAAGTGACAATAATGAACAGGATCAATAACAAAAGTAACAGAAATGCTGCTGAAGGTTTTTAACCAGTCGTAGCTTGAGCATTTAATCAGGACAAGAATGTTCGTTAATCCAGTTTGATGCTTTTTAAGCATAGTAACATACAATTATTTGTTACCCGTGAGGACCAGATTCTTACAATTATTTGTTTCCTAATATATGCGTTTTTTCCTGACTCAAATCAGTCTCCCTGTAAACTCATAAAAGATAATGAAAACCAGATCTTTCTGTGGATGTCACCTTCTTCATCACAACAACAACACTGCTTGCGAGAAGTTAAGAAGAAAACATCGAGTTTAGATATTACAATAGATGTAGAAGTTTCAGAATAGAAAAGATAAATTTACTCTTCTTATATCAGGTGGAAGAAGATACGTGTTTCTGACTTCTAAATATGCCAATTGTATTTTGCCTTTAAAGATGAAGATTTAGATAAAGTGTTAGCTGATATCAAGAGAAATGATGCGGATGGTCAGCCTGCAACAACAACCATTGGCGGATAAAAGCTTGTTGTCTCAACACCAGCTCCTAAGAAACTTTCGTCTCCCACGATTAAGAATATCCAAAGACGGTTTTCCATCTAAAGCTAATGTATCAGAGGAATTAGGGGCTACAATTGGGCTACACACAAGAAAATTAATGTTTCCAATTCGCGAGTAGCTTGGGAACATGAACAGTTTTCGAGGTTATAAGCTACTGCAACAACACTTTCTGGACTATCAGCTCCACCGGATTTGTTGGAAAGTACTGGAGGTCTTTTTGATAACAGAGAGTTTATCAATGAAGCTGGAGTTGTTAAGAGTTTAAAGGTGGTTGCTCAGACTCTAGCCATGCATATTTTTGCTGCTAACAATAGTTTGGCGGTCAATTCTTTCTACATATGATCATGGCTTGACCTTTTGTCCAAAACACCCTGAGTAGCATCTTTTCTGTCAAAGGACAGTGCATTCATCAAGGCATTAAAGAAGGAATGAGCAGATCACGTTGTAGAGGTAAATTTGCAACATGACGTACTTGACTTTCTTTTGCTGCTTGGTCAGATCATACTTGATCACCCTTTTCAGTTTACTCGTGACAACTACCAAGGGTCTTGATGATCTCATTAATCTTTTCCATCGCCCGCCATCATGTAAAGACAAATCAGTTTGATGACGTGATTGTACCATACAACCTTTGTTACTGCTCATGAACCATGATGGTCCTGTACTTGTAGTTGGCTTGCCAAGGATTGAGATATATTCGGTATTCCTATATATATATCAATGTTTAACATAACCATTTCTTGATTTGTACCTTTTGTTGTGAGGATTCTTCCAAACACTTTACCTTATTTGCTTGCTTTCTCTCAACATCTTGTGTAAGCCTTCTTATTGGGTCTATGAATAAGATCTATGGCCATTTAGTAAGTCTATCTACTTGAAGCTTCTGAATGAGCATCAAAATGATTGTCCCAGTAGATAAAGTATAATCTCTTTCTACTAACATAAAAACTTCTTCTTCTTCCCTTGTGAGAACTTGATGTTCCACATGAATCATAAAGCTTCCAAGTTAAACTTTGTCTAGCCGTATTAAGCTACTAAATCTCATCATCATCATCATGTTCAAATATGTTAGAATGTGTTGGAATTGTAATGTTATACAACTGTAATGAGTTAAATCTGAGATGTGTTTGATTGAGTCTCAACGTAATGTAATTCGATTTTTTTTTATAAAACTTAAAAAATGAAAAAATAATAGTTAAAATAAAATAATATAATTAAACTAATAAAAATAAAAATAAAAATAAAATAAAATTATTAGTTTAATAAAATTTATTATTTTTTTTAAAATTTAATTAATATTATTTTAATATTTCTAAAATATAATAATAATAATAATAATAATAATAAAATAATAATTAATTAAAATATAAAACATAAATATTATGAAAAATTATAATAAAAATAATAAAAATATAAAATATAAAATATAGAAAAATATAAATTAAAAATATAATATAATATGCAAACAAAAAATTAAAAATAAAAATAAATTAAAAATAAAGATTAAAATTAAAATTAATAAATAATAGTAATTAATAATAATAATAAAGCTATTATTATTAATTTTTAATATTTTATTATATAAAAATATAGATCAAATTTATTTTTATTATATTATTTTAATATAATAATAATAATAATAATAATAATAACAAAGTGATGTTTATATTAAAAAAACATAATAATAGTAATAATAATAATAATAATAATAATAATAATAATAATAATAATAATAATATTAATAATAATAATAATAATAATAATTATAATAATAATAATATCTCGGCTTTATCTAAAGGAGTGGATGCTTAGATACTATCTCGGCTTTCTACTATTTTTTTGTAAATTCTATTATTCTAATGAAGTGATGTTTATAATTAAAAAAATAAAAATAATAATAATAAAATTACGAATTACAGAGTAATTCAAAACATTTCATCGAAATTCTTATGTAATATGAATCACATCAGATGATGTAATTGTAATGTCCCAATTTCAATTACGAGGATACCAAACACTCTATGTAATGTAAAATGAATTACAATTCTCTTCATTTATGAAACAAACGGGCCATGTAATGTAACTGAATTACAATTACGTTCAATTACATCGAATTACAACAAACCAAACAAGGCTCGATGTTTGTCACTTGATATTTCAATGTTGTATTAAGATGCATCAAAGTAATCCTCACAAGTAATTAATTTATTATAGATTTATAGGCACCTAAAAATTAATGTTATGGTAATCAGCATACATACAATAAACCTTCCAGAACAAGAAAAAAAGCGACCCCGCCCGTTGGGCGGGTTACGACGCTAGTATATATATATATATATATATATATATATATAGAGAGAGAGAGAGAGAGAGATGGGATCGATAAAAAACTCTATTTATATAGAAAACCTAGAAAACTTGCTTTTCAACACTTGGATCAAAAGTTTCCATCCCTTCTTTTTTCCGTCCAAACTTCAGGGGTCGTTTTGAAAATTTTCAAAACTTAATGTCCACCTTTTGCGAAAAAATAAAACTTGCTCTATAAGCCGTTGTTTCCACCTCATTTGAGCAAACATATCTCCAGGAATATCTCACACACATAATTGGTTATCATTCTTCCCGAATTTTTGGGATCTGGGTTTTTTTTCTTCAATCAAACATTTTAATGGCTGAATCAGACCCTAATTGTAAGAATAATCTTTACATTCATTGATTATTTGTTTTTTCTTACCGTTATTCATTGATTTACCGTTTATTTTTTGGTTCATGGATTATTGGTTTTCGGCTTATTATTTATAATCTATATTTTGTAGCTTGTTTTTTAAACTTTTAGGCTTTTAATCTTATTAAATCTAATAAGCTATTATAAGCTTAAAAGTTTGAAAAATAAGCTACAAAAAGGAGCTTATTAATAATAAGCCGAAACCCTTACTCTTTATTTTTTGGTTAATAGATTATTTGTTTTCTGCTTATTGTTTATAAGCTATATTTTGTAACTTATTTTCCATTAAATTTAGGCTCTTAAGTTTATTAAAGCTAATAAGCTGTTATAAGCTTAAAAGTTTAAAAAGTAAGTTTCAAAAACAATGAACTTATTAATAGTATGACGAAACCCTTACTGTTTATTTTTGGTTAATGGACTACTGGTTTTCGGCTTATTATTAATAAGCTATATTTTTGTAGCTTGTTTTTTCAAACTTTTAGGCTTTTAAGTTTATTAAAACTAATAAACTGTTATATGCTTAAAAGTATGAAGAATAAGCTTCAAACAAAAAAAATGAGCTTATTAATAATAAGCCGAAACCCTGATTGTTCGATTATGGTTAATGTTTTATTGGTTTTTTGGCTTATTATTTATAAGCTTTCTTTTGTATCATGTTTTTCAAACTTTTAGGCTTCTAATCTTATTAAATCAACTAAGCTTTTATAACCTTAAGAGTTTGAAATATAAGTTTCAAAAAAACGGAGCTTATGAATAATAAGCCGTAAACCCTAACTGGATGACTTAATGGTTTTTCAGCTTATTATTTATAAGCTCTGTTTTGTAGTTTGTTTTTCACACTTTTGAGCTTATGAAGTCTAATAACCTTTTATAAGCTTAAAAAGTTTGAAATATAAGATTAAAAAAAGGAGCTTATTAATAATAAGCTGAACACACTAACTGTTTGTTTACGGTTAATGTCTTATTGGTTTTTCGTCTTATTACTTATAACATCTAATTAAGTCATATCAGTTTTTGCGAACCTAAAAGTTTGCAAATAAGCTAAAACAAATGAGTTTGAGTTTAATAAGCCGAACATCAAAAGTTTATTTAGAAGTTTTTAGGCCTTTATTTGATTCGATTTGATTAGGGTTTGGAGATTGATTCTATCGGTGTGTGACGTCATGTAACTGGTTTTATCAGTGTTTAAGCTCAAACTAATTTGTGTACGAAAATGGTTTGATTTGATTATGGATTAGTATTTGATTTGGTTCGATAAACTGTGATGTTTCTTATAATGTTTAATTTGTTGCTTAATTTCTGACTTTTTATGCTTATATAAAGCTTATTAAGTCATAATAAGCTTATAACAATATGCCAAAATATTTTAAATATTTACAACAAACGAGCTTATAACCTTCTGAAAACCAACTATAAGTATGATTTTATAAGTTTTAATACGTTTGTAAGCTTTTTTTAACGGCTAAATTACGCTATATTTCTGTTTTTGTATGTTATATATATCTGATTCTTACATGTACAACTGACTGACGCATATGTATTTGTAGGTCTCCCACCGAGGCATCCATCAAAATCGGGAGTGTCATCTGGTGTGGGCAGAGCACTATCTTTCAGTACATCAGGCGTCAACTCGTCTGGCAGCACTAGTTTATTTGATTTTGAAGTTTCAAGTGTTGTCAACCGTAATAGGAGTTGGGTTCCAGATGTTGTCCCTGATATGAAACCCACAAAGGGGCATGTATTTGGTTCTTTGCGCCAAGCGCATGACTTTACGCGCACTACGGTAAACTTGGTGGGTTTGATATTAAGCTAGGTACTGAAAAAAATTACCATTCTACTGAGTATCCGAACATCAAGTATTTTCATTGTTCTAGGGGTGGTAAAAAAAGGAAGCAAAATACGATAGTCATAGTGTTGATGTCTCGAATGCTAAAGGGAAAAACATCTTTGTTGATAAGTGTGCTATTACTAATAGAAAGGAAAAAGGTATAGCTATCGACATTAATGATAAGGGAAAAGGTATTCATGTTGATGGGGTCGTTAGTGATAAGGGTAAGAGCGTTGACGTTAATCCTGATGGTGTCGCAAATGTCGATGTTTCTGTTGGTGATAGTGTTAGTTGTAAGGGTGGTAAATTAGATGTTTCTGTCGATGATAGTGCTAGTGGTAAGTGTGGTGACACAAATTATAAGAGGACACCTAGGAAAAACAAATCGTCTAAAACTGATTATTTAGCTCGGATGTGTGTTAGGAAGTTAGATGGTGACCTTTTTGAGGTTTATGGGTTTATTGAAGAACACAACCATCCTTTGGTTTCACCCGATAATCGACAATTTATGTTGAGTTCTAGAGAACTGAACTTTTCAAAACAGCAATTCCTGTGCCAAGTTTCAAACACCAATGTTGGACCAGTCAGGGCTTTTAAGCTTATGAAAGAAATGTATGATGGTTTTGAGAACATCGGGGCTACTGCAGTTGATTGTAAAAACTTTAAGCGTGATATGAATTTGTTTATCGGGGATAGGGATGCACAAATGGCTGTTGAGAAGTTAGAGAACCGAGCGAAAATGTGTGGTGATTTTTTTGTGGATTATTATCAGGGTGAGGGCGACGCGTTGTGTGGTCTTTTTTGGGATGATAAGACTGCAAAAAGAAACTACAGGCGGTTTGGTGATGTGATCTCTTTTGATGCGACGTTCAGACCGAACAGGTAATAATGATGTTTTTTAGTTGTATTTTTTTATTCTTCAATAACATCGATGCACTATTTGTTTACATTCTGATGCCTTTTTTTTTAACATGTTTATTTCAGATACAACATGGTGTTCGTGCCATTTACTGGTATCGACAACCATAACCGTTCTGTGACATTCGGTGCTGGCTTATTATCTGATGAGACTGTCAACTCATACAAGTGGCTCATTCAAGCTTTCAAGAAGGCATTTGGTACTACAACACAAGTTGTCGTCACAGATCAAGACCCGTCTATGAAACAAGCCATCGAAACCGAATTGCCAAACTCACGACATCGTTATTGCATGTGGCACATCATGCAGAAGCTGTTGACCAAGGTAAATTTATAATTTTTTGATGTACATAGTTGTTTATAAACGATGTTATAATGTTGATTATATATATATATATATATATATATATATATATATATATATATATATATATATATATATATATATATATATATATATATATATATATATATATATATATATATATATATATATATATATATATATATATATATATATATATATATATATATATATATATATATATATATATATATATATATATATATATATATATATATATATATATATATATATATATAATTTTTTACTTTTGTGTTTATTCAACAGGTTGGATATGCCGTTTGCAGCCAAGATGATTTCAAGAGACGGTTTTGCAGTATTGTTTGGACAGATCACATATCACCCGAGTTGTTTGAGGAACAGTGGGTATCTATAATGAGGGAGTTTGATCTTGTTGATCATAAGTGGTTGTCCGACCTTTTTGCCATGAGACACCGATGGATTTGGCTTTCCTGCGTGATGAAGATTTATCTGGTCTTATGCGTACTACGTCGAGATCCGAATCTGAAAATAGCTTTTTCAATAGATGGACGAACCATGATTTGACACTTGTTGAGTTTTTGAGCCATTATGATTCTGCTATGGACGCACAAAGGTATGTTTTAATAAACTTTAAAACGGATGCCTTATTTGTTTGTTATATGTTGGTATATCTGTTATTATACTCTTCATTTTATATGTGTTACGATATGATAATTATGTTTATGGATATTTTAACAGGTATACTCAACGAAAAAATGATTATGAGTCGCGTGTCAACCGACCTGATTTATGTACTGGGCTCAAGATGGAGAAGGATGCGTATGAACTGTACACTTTGAACGTTTTCTATGACATGCAAGAGGAAATTGTGGATTCTATCAACCATTGTTTGTCTATCAGTGTTGAAGAAATCGGTCTATTTGAAAAATACTTCATTCGTGACACAGATCTTAAAAAATGGACCGACAAACATGAATTTGAAGTTTATGAGGTATGTGATCACCTAAAATTTACATTCAAACCTAACAAACATTTAATCTTTATATGCATGTTTGTGTAATTTCATACATTAATACTTGCATTTTTCAATTTAACTTGTATTGTTTGTTTACTTTATTGTTTTCAGGTTGTGTATGGAGACGACGATATGCCAGTCACATGTTCTTGTAGACGATTCAAATTGTATCGGTTGTTGTGTCACCATATTTTTTATGTTTTGAGGATGAACAACGTCGAAGAATTTCCAAATGAGTATTTACTTGACAGGTGGGCCAAAACTGAACATAATGAATGGTTTGATAACAACTATGAGATGTGCGAGTCTAGTTCAGCTGCTGGTGTCCGTGAGCTTCGTCAGATTTTTGAAAATACAGTTGATAGGTTGGTCCCGTTTCAAGACAAAATGGATGATTACAAGATAGATTTGTTGGGGTTGTTGACTAAGGCTGAAGAAGATGTACCAATTGTGAAGCGTGTAGACAGAAAAGAAGTTTTCTGTACCATGCTTGGTGTGACAGAGCCTGTTAGTGTTGGTATCCATGTTCCCAGATAGTCAAAGAATAAGGGCAGTGGTTCTCGCTCAAGGTGGAAGAATGCTGATGAGTTGGTCCGGAATGAAGTCGTTGCCTCAAAGAAACGGAGAACTTGCCTCAGGTGTGGAAAGGCTGAAGGACACAATTCCAGGACCTGCACTAACCAAGCAATTGATGGGTCCTCTTCTAGCAGATGTCCAACACGCACCACTCGTTCCACAGATGTCGATTACAGAGATTGATAACTTGATGGTCATTTCTGCATAAACTATCAGTTTTTTTTATTTTATGTTTTTCCTTATGAGTTTTAAGACTTATGCATAATAAATCTCATGTGTAATGAGTGTGCTTACTATGATTGTTTCATGGTAATTGATTGTCATTGGTTTCGTTTTTTTACGTAGTTGAAATCAAATGATACTTTTTTATTAATGATTATAATTGTGTGGTTAATCTACTTTTTTTTTCCTTTTTTTGATGTTTTTAATATTTGTTATGGTTTATATAATATACTGTTAATTCTGCCTTTTTTTGTTAACAAATATATGCCTATAAATTTATTAAACTGATGCCTTAATATATTAATAAATACAATTAATTAAAATGTCATCATTACAAGTACTCTTTATTATTTTTTATATTAACTTGTCAATTTTAAAATTAGATTAGTCTTATTAAATAAATTACTAAATACAACAAATTTTATTCTATTTTCTATAAATCATAAATGGTATAATTATTAAAGTAAAAATGTCAAAACACATAAAGCTAAATCCAATAAGTTATAATCTGTTTATTTTGGGTTTGAAATAATTTATGTTTATATAATTAGATCAACCATTAAGTACAACCCTAGGGCATATCTTAACGATAAAGACCCTAGGGCGCAACGGTGAGTATGTTTGTGTGTGATAGTGGGGGAGCAGGTTCGAGTCCTGGCTCCCACTTTTTGTTACAAATTTTTTTTCTTGTTTTTTTATTTGTTTAAACTATAATAACAATAACTTTATAAAATATCATATAAACTGCAAGTTGGGTCTGACATGCCTTTTACGTGCTGATGTTTTAGTCAGTATAACAATATATTAAACCATTAATTAGAACCCTAGGGCATATCTTAACGATAAAGACCCTAGGGCGCAGCGGTGAGTATGTTTGTGTGTGATAGTGGGGGTGCAGGTTCGAGTCCTGACTTCTACTTTTTGTTACAAATTTTTTTTTTGTATTTTTTTTTTGTATTTTTTGTATTTTTTCTTTGTTTAAACTATAATAACAGTAACTTTATAATATAAAAACACAAACAAACTGTGTAAGTTAATTCGAATTAAAATGAAATGGTTCACTTTTTTTCTTTGTTATTTACTGTTTTGGTGGATATTGTATGTCCGTTTTTTTAGATTTTAGTTTTGTTTTGGGTATAACGGTACCCCACAAGCCAATGATATTTTATTAATTAATGTCAAACAAAAACAACACCAAACTAATCACACCAACTCCACATATCAATAAAGTATTAACACGTAATCAAAAAAAAAAAAGAAAGAATAAGATTGACAATTTGGAGTTTAGCTTGTAATACAATACTCCACCCAAAAGTATACTGATGCACTAAAAAATATCAAACTGATGTTCTAATTTTACCATAATAATATGATAAACACAAATCATTGATATACCACAATCATAATAACAGTAAATAATTCATACACCCGTATATGACATACTAACGGAAATACATGGTACGTACGTGTATATAAAAGTTTCAAATACACAACCATAACTCCATATAAACTTGTTTATAGACGACTTAAAAACTTAAGCCCATCTTTTTTTCTTGAGAAATGCCCACTTCTGCTTGATCGTTGTTTCATGAGTATCATAATACTTGGTCACTCTTTTTTGAAGTTTGTTGAATGCGTATGCTTTAAAATTGATCTTTTGATTGTTGTTAAACTTTGTGTACCTGTGCGTTTCATCATCAACTTGAGCATTCTTTTCGTTAAGAACTGTTGTCAACATCTTCACAACATATTTCTGGCGAAGATTATTTATTTGCTTCATTTGGACAGTAGATGTTTCATTTTTGAACCCCGCGTTGAAAGGCTTTCTTCGTCCATTGTATAACTCCATATGTCGCACAACAAAAATCCCAGAATCTATTTCATTGAATACAATTTTCCATTGAATGTCCAAAATCTTTGGTATCGTTTTAGATATTTTGTCTGCACTTTTGTGATCCACTGATTTAAGGTACGCAACGAGCTGGTTCGTCTATCACATATCAATTATTTGTTCATTAGTTTCATAAGTGTACATTTTAAACACAAATACATTATATTTTTATAATCATTATGATGAGTAAGTTACTAAATACATCATTAACATAAATGGCAAATTGAATCTTACCAGCAATACCGGAAGTTGACCGTATCGGTTGTACACGTTTGTCTCTTTGTGCATCACATTATCGATTATATCTATCTCAAACGACTTGAGATTATACACGATCAAAAAATAATGACTATGTCCTTCTTCAGCTAACATTATTGGAAAGAATACCTGGTTTAAAAAAAAATTGAATCGTTAAGTCAATTATTTAAAACTCATGTTTACTCATATATTTTTTATTGTATATGCAAATTAAATATATGTATTTTTTTGTTGTTAGAAAAAAACTTACCAACTCAAATTTTTCAAGAGTTTCGTGATTGGTATATTCCAAAGCTTCCTTCATATTCGTCTTGAATTCTGCCATCTTGGACGATATCTTTAATACATGTTATATGCACGTTATACAGTTTGCATTACATAAAATTTTGCATAATAATTTGAAATTTATGTTGGTAAATATTATGTACTTACCATCATTCCAGTTTTGCAGTATAAAAACTTTGTTTTCGTCTTGTTTTTAAGTCGTTCTTCATTGTTTTGTATTATGCTCCAAACGTCAATGGTGGCGCTTGTTACTGCAAATCCTGTATGCATGCTCTCAAAAGCGGCTCTTGGAACTTCCATGTTGTGCGACTTAAAAATTATATCCCTGTACAAATGACACATTCAAATTAAATAAAAAAATAAAAAAAATATTAAAATATAAAAAATATAAAAAAATTAACAAATAAATAAAAAATAAAAAACAAATAGATACACTAATTTTATTATGTTGATGCCCTAATATAATTATAGTATAATTTCAAAACAAATGATACGCCAAACTTATAATACTTACGTTGCAGGAAGCCTTGCTGTGAATATGCTGTCAGCCACTGGCTGTTCATCATGTTGTAAGTACTTTGTCATGCTAACCTTTCTGTCGATATAAGGCGAACACATTGATTCTGGAAATTCACGAATCCTTTGATCTCTCACTCGAGCTCCACCATCGTTTGTCGGCATGACATAGCTTATTGGAACTGCTGCGATTGCTCCAACTGGTCTCACATCATGTTGGTCTTGCCCAATCATACTACTGGAAAATGATCCTTCTTGTGTTGCGCCAATTGTCGATACCGTGTTGTATACATCTACAACATCTCCTTCTGCTTTCCTTTTCAACTTAAGTTTTGCATTTTTTGTGTAAGCTTGTTGTATGATTGATTGTGTATCTTTTTTTGCGCATGCAAATTCCTTTGATGATTCTATTGTGTCATTTGTGTTCCCCTTTTGGACATCCACATGTGCAAACTACACAAAACAAACAACAATGCACATACTACAAGTCAAATGTATGTCTTTTTTCAAATGAAATAGATGCGCTTTTTTATATCCTTAAGTTAAAATTATACAATATATATAAATAAAACCTTTAGATTATACCAATTGATATCACAAATACAAAACTCAATCTGCTGTCTATTGTGTATATATTAGTTAGTATTCATCATAAAAAATATATATATAAAAAAATAAAAATAAAATAAATAATAATAATATTAATAATAATAATATTGTTTACACAAATACACACCATAATTCACAAACCAAAATTATTAATACTTAATATTTAATATTTTACAACCCATAATAGTTAATGTTATACAAGCTACAATACACGACATACGGTTATTAATGTACATGCAACACGACAAATATCCTACTAATTAAACCTACATAATATCCGAATAGTTAAACATTAACAAAACGTGCATGGTTATATATTCTTGTTTTTCCTAAGATAATAAATATGGGGGGATTTAGTGGACCTTGTGTTGACGTTTTCACGTACGGGAGCTTGATTGATTACACCTTCGTTTATTCCAGATTTGTTCTGCAATTCGTTCCTAACAACCCCTTCTGGTTGAAGCATAGGGAGACTCATCACCTTTGATATGTCGTCGGTTTGGTCAGGTGGAGTTGGAGTAAGTAAATTAAAAGTTGGTGGTGAGAAATCAGGCGCTTCGAAATTAAAAGCGGGTCTTTTGGTTTTTGAAACATCTGACACAGTCCTTACATCAGCCTGTTGATTGTTACCTCCAGACACGGGCATGCTGATTGAACTTGTGTATTCCATCACTATATTGCAAGACTTTTCTTTTCCATCACGTATTGCGCTTGCTGGAGTCTTCATTTTCGTCAAAATCTGGCTTAAGGATCTGTTGTCATCCTTGCTTTGGCTTCTAGTTACACGTCTGGCAGTTTCTTGTATCATCATCGTCGTCATATTGTTTGTATTTTCAGTGACGCTTTCATCCATTTTTGGTGGTTGTATTTCGTCATCATTTGGACTTTCGTTCATATCATCCAATGATAACAAGCGTTGGTCTTCCAAATCATTTTCATTTTCGTGAACAACCACATTCGTCTCTTTGTCTTTGTTTGCCTCTACAGTATATCCGACTGTGTCCATTCCATTTTTTTCATGTTGTGGTGGCTGCAAAAACTCATATGTTTCTTCGGTAATGAATATGACTGGTTCTTTTTCCACATTGTCATCATTAGTATGCACATTAAACTGTTTGAATTCAGCCGCTATTTTACCAGATTTAAATGCAATCACCATCTTTTCGTTCCTTGATTTGATCAAACTAGAAATTGCTTCGTTTTCAGGATATGAGATGGTTGCTAGTTCCAACATCTCGTCGACTTTGTCTCGCACACCTTCTGTGAATGCCAATGTGTTGTTGATATCATTCATCATTTCCTGTTACAAATTGTGTCATAATTATATTGGGTAAAAAACGTTCAATAAAGATAATGATATGATTTGTTAACATATGCCTTAACTGTATATAACAGATGCCCTTTTTTGAATAATAAAACAAACATGATTTGTTCATCTATACAACATTCCCCATGTTAACAAAAATATACTCATATGTGTTGTTTGCTGTTAACGGGAAAATATTATTGACTTACCGTTGTCATAACGGTGTTGTTTGGTATTGTCATCTTATTTAATTTTGGCATATGTTTAATACGCCCCAATTATCCGGCTTATTTTTTTATACTTTGTGTTTTATTAGGTTGCTATATAAGTTTATTATACATATTAAACTTATATAATCATGTAAATATCAAATTAAGCAGAAATATTGGGGCTTATAACACATAATCATAAAACCCTAAGCAGATGCATAAACAAAAAAAATACATAATCTTGGCTAAAAACAGTCAATCAACATCTGCAAATTTATAAAAGACCCTAAAACGAACACTATTATCCTAATAGCTAAACAACCTAATACGCTAAGTACATAAATTACCTTTTTTATATATCTAAATCATCATCTAACTAAAAGAAATGTATAAATGAGATTACCTCTACTGACTTGTTCTGAAATATCTTAATGGCTTCCATCTTGTATGAACTTTCAACATTCGAAAAAATGCCATCCGCAAGATCAATCCTTGGTGTGTACACATGACGGATGATGTCATCTTTGGTATATTCCAATGCTTTAACTGCAGCATATTTTTTATATTTTTTTGTTTGGATGTTGATTAAAATATATACCGAAAAAATAAAAAACAAACAAAATAATAAATAATTAATCAACACAATTGTATTATGTGGTATATTTTTTATTACCTGGTGATTCCATTCTCGATCGGATTGATGCTTTTGTTGTTTTCTTTTTTGGTGGCGGTATGATATACTCAACCCCTTTCTTTATAGGCAGCTTGCCAAATCCTCCCATACCCAATTCTAGTTTCTCTCTACGCTTTAATTTGATTGTGTCCCATGATTTCATCAGCGGTATATGTTCTTCCGCATCAACACTTTCTTCATTTGCTTCCATCAGTGGGATATGCTCTTGAGCATCAACCCGTTTTTCATTCGCGGTATCATCAACAACAGTTGCGTTGAGATATAGAAGCTGCGACAACATATAAGAATTATAAATTTTTTATTTTTGATATTTTTTATGGTTTTTTTAAATGAAAAATAACGTTTATGCATTTTTTACAAACAGATGCATATTTTTTGTGTAATATGATGCTATATTTTTTAAAAATGTTATATTTGTTTAAATTACTTTATTATATTTTTTTTATTATGAACAAAATTAATAATATCTATGATAACCATAAGAATATCAACTAATAATAATAATAAACATAATAATAAAAAAATAATAGAAAAATAAAACAACGATATTATTGTACCACCATCAGTACCAACAGGCCCTCGAAACCTTGTGATTTTCTGGTTTTTTTCATCGCTCCCAACAGGTAAGTGCACCAGTCCATATATTTTATGTCGTATTCACTGTTTATACACTCTAAAAACTTCTGGTTCACCGTTCCCAATTTCGGGCATTCTCCAATTATTGAAAAAAACGCAACCAGAAAGTTTAACTTGAACAAACGACCCTCCTGATGTTCGCATAGTAACCTTTCAACCACGGTTTTTATTGTGAACCTATCATTTGGATAATCGTAAGATTGTCGCCAGTCGGTTATAAGTGGGTACTCTGTGGTTGCGGTTGGCACTTCTGTGACTTGCTTTGTCCCCATTGGGATCCCGATCATGTCATGAATCATCTTTGCTGTTATGAGTATGGCCCGACCGTCACTCATCTTGATTATAGAGTTGGTTGGATCAAAATTATCAACTACCCAGTACCCTAATTTTGTTGGAGTTGTGTTAATATTGAAGTTATCTAAAAACGAACCAAATCCAATCTCAACCAAATTCTGCTTCTGTATGTCGGTCAACTTCCCTAAAATTTTCACTAAATCTCTTGGTGATGATCTTGGCTTGATTGCTGGTATAGTCGTGGTTGACCCTTTTACTTCCTCACCATCTGTAATCTTAATCTTCTTTTTACTTTTCACAACCTTTTTACCGTGCAAATCTTGTTGTTTTCGTTTTTTTGCACGTTGTTTCGTTTTTTTGTTTGGTTTTTTACTCACTGATGTTTTCTCATGTTCACCAACATCTTCATACGATTCATCTTCTTCAGTTTCTGACACGGATATATATATATATATATCGTCACCTTCTTGTTCAACAACTGAAATTCAACAAACAAATTAGTCAATCGGTAAATCATATGTTTTATTGTGACAAACATATTAAACAAACAAATGATCTAAAATGTAACAAACAAATGCAACAAACGCATTATAGTTTTTATATCCGATACTGTTTGTGTTTTTCGGCCTATACAGCAATCTTATATCTTATTTAGTTTGCGGCGTAGATGACAGCTTTTAGGTAGCAAGCAAAAATACTTTCTTAAGGTAAAGCTGAAGACTCGCAAAGCTTTAAACTGGCAACCACGTAAGTTTAGTGGCTGCCATACATTTTCCCTTACGATCAGTTTCCATCCGTCTCCTTAAAATATGGCTAATTTTTTCGAGCAACTGTTTTAAATCTACCATACAGTCATACACTACTGCTGAAAAAGATACCTTATCAATAACTAAACACATTCTACATGCCACCATAAATGACGATTATTTACTAAAGCTTTTATGTCTCCTTTTCATATAATTAGATTAATAACTCTTCTTCAGCCTTAAATTCATACGGCCCTAATGTTTTCTGAAACCAGGATTCAAGTGCAATCTTGTAATAGTTTTAGCTTCTTGGTAGTGTTTTTAATACAATTCGTCGTTCAAAGACCATACATTTGTATTGACCATGAGATACATTTCCTTAAAGTAAAACAACCCAGACCATACACATACTAGATAACTACTGACCCTTGAAGTATAGTAGAATGGGCGAGAACACATTAAGGCATCAATCACAGTAATTAACTGGAATCATATGCAGCAATAAACTCCATTACAGAAAATCTAAATCGTATGGTACATTTCCTTGAAGAAGCAACCAAAGACTATACATACTAGTCAACTACTGACCCATGGTAATGGGCGATCAATCAACAAGGCCTATAGAAATAGAGTCCAATAATCCAAACATACCATTCCAAACACATCAGTGGATTCAGTCATGGAATAAACAGAAAACAAAACTTTAACAAATAGATGCATATAATACTTTAACAAATAGATGCATATAATACTTTAACAAATATATGCATATAATTTTAACATATAAACGCCATAATTATTATGCAACGACAGTATGCATGAACTTTAACAAATAGATGCATATAATTTTAACATATAAACGCCATAGTTATTATGCAACGACAATATGCATGAAATTTAACTAATAGATGCAATCCCAAACAGCCTCTTTTTAAACTACAGTTTTGATAAGCAATTCCAAGTTATTTATTAACAAATAGTTTCAATAAGCAAACCTAGAATATCAAAAAAAAGTTACAATATACCAAAATTACGCCCATATACATGGGTTTTAACATCCCCTAACTTGACTGTATACTTAAACCTCAATACTTAATCTATCATCTTAAACATAAACATAAAAATCTTGACTCGGGTGATAACATCTTCTTAAAAGTTTAAGGCCAACCAATACCTGAATGATCGAAGTATGAAAACCATAAGACTATCAGTGACATTATGCCAATCATTATCCGTCTCTAAATAACTAATCATGACCATATCATTTTCACCATACCCCAACAAAAAAAATACAAATTAGAGTGACTGTAATGCCAAACACACCCTAACTTTCGTTTACAAGGCATAACACGATACAAATTTTGCACACACAATGATGCACGGATTTCAGCAACTCTTACATCCTTATTTGTTTTTTGGGTAACCATGATATCCTAAGTTTTTTGGCCGGCTGATACACATTTACAGCATTACAACAAATATTTTTTTTATTAAATATATCATATAATCAAACAAAAAAAATATATTTATAATAATAAAAAAATATCATAACAACTTAAAAACATGTATACACCATAACAGCATTATTTAATTTACAAAAAAATAAAAAATAATAAAAAATAAAAAAACATCAAAATTTTTAACAGAATACACATAAATAAAAACTTACAATCGTCCGAATCATCACATATCTGTTGATTCCACTTTTCCAACATCCTTGGACTTATTCGAGTTGCTACAAAACAATACAAATAATTAAAATACCAAACATTTTATCAATTTATACAAAAAAACATGTATAATCAATAAAAAACTTACGGTTTGAAATTTTTTTTTCCGCCATTTGTTGATTCAAGATAAGGGGGTTTAATAGATCGTGGTATTTGTATGATTTTATTGTGGAATGCTACATTTTTTCGAGTGATTTACATGATCAAACGAGTGATTTTGACTTTTTTTTTTATAGAGTAGTGTGTGTTTCGGTGTAAAAGTGTGTGTTTTTATGAAAACAATGATCCGTTCCATTTAATTTGTAAAAAAGTTTTATGTTTATTTGCCTTTAACCCCTGTTTTATTGTTTATTGCTTTAGTTTCCTTGAAGTTTTGAAATTTACAATTTGTACCCTGTGATTTCGTTTTCTAAGTTTTCTACAAAAAGAAGGTTTTCTCTAGAACCCATATATATATATATATATATATATATATATATATATATATATATATATATATATATATATATATATATATAGCTTTTGTATATATCGTGACTATTTTTATACCGTGTTGCTTTGGTATATTATGCTAGGAGTGGAACTGAAATGGCATGGTTATCAATTTAGGATCAGAAAATGTTGACTGATAGCAAGATCATGTAATCGATCAATTTTACAATATCTTTGTAAGATATTACTATGCCAAACACTATAATTAGGAGCACAGAAATTGTCAAATCAAAATGAGCTACCAAGGTACATACAAAGTTTGTTAATAGTGGAAGTAATTTCATAATCAAAATCCTCCTAATAGATAGAGTTCAAAACCAAACTCAATAGAAGATATGCACATAAACAAAAGTTAGTGAAAATATACATTCTGAATATCCAAACATCCACACTAGAACTCCAATTCTGCTATAAGTTCAATGTGAACTTATGCCAACCTCACTTACACCAAACCTCAAGTAATCCCGTCATTAGAACAGTCTAGATCATCTTTGTAATTAAGACCAATTCTATCACCCTCTTTGATAATATCCTTCAAAGGTAAATTCTAATGTCATGCAGCTCTAATTACTTCCATAGAACTCCTAATCTTCAAACACAAAGACCCATAACAGAAGAAGAAAGTTAAATTCACGAGATTTTTTGGCAGACTGTTGAGAAATAAATAGTAAACTAAACAAACACTTAGATCGACTCTAATCCTCAGCTGACCTCAAAACGAGGTTTTTATACTTACATTGATAAAAAAATATACAATCCTCCAATGTTTAAATCCTTAAGAACGCAAACGTGTGGAACCCAATTAGTTTAGATCAGACAATGAATAGACCATAAATACTTGTAGCCAGAAGTCACAATAAAGTAAACCAACTAGACTTCATCATGTGTTGTATCCAAATGGTTAGGGTAGTTGATCCTAATCTTCAACCACATGAGCTTGTGCCTAACCATATCAAAAAGAACACAGAAAATAGCCTTTGTAGACCTTTCATCCTTTTGAAAAAGTTTGATGTGCCTTTCTTGCCACATGTAGTAAACCGCAAATGCAAACACCAAATGCTAAATATTACTCCATATAGTTTTGTTTATAGCTCTTAGACCCGTATACATAATAATTCTTTAAGTTTGCACATCACTTCAAGCCTATTACAAATTTCTTTGGTCAAACCATAGCTAAAGAATAAGTAAGAATGTTAATGTGTTCTACTGGAACAAACTTGGCATTTTAAAACATCAATTATATCATAATTAAACAGAACTTGGTTAAACTTAAGAAAACTCAACTTTCATGTCAGTTTAGGTACAGAGTGTGCAACTTTCGAAAGGACAAATTACAAAGGCCGAAGACGCTTATTCTTCTACATCTATGCGGGTAATACCTCTTACCTTCTTTGTCGTATTTTCGTTGACTATTCTCTGCCCATTAAGGAAGAAATCTCAAATTTCACCTTTACGTTACTTCAGGATGTCATAACTGATAGGACTTTTAAATTATTTCAAGAAGAAATACCTGATGACTAAATTGGAAGTTCATTAAAGGCCAATAAATATACTAGTTTTAAACAAGGACAAATATCATAACAATATGACTACAATGCACGTAAAATTTTGTTAAATTGCCTCAAAAGTCCAAAGGTTGCATTATTTATCAATTTATAAGCCCTTTTATTTTAGTATACGAGCTTATCAAGTTAAGCTTATGAACTTAAAGTCACATAAATAATTAGGAGATCTTTCTTAAGAAATGGGTAAATAGGTAGTTATTTTCATCTTTGAATAATCAATATCGTTACATCTAATATGATTTTGATTTATAATACTAATTACATGAATCTTTGAAATCATATTAGTAGAAGCAAGTTTGTTTGTCCAAACACCCCAAGTTTTTTTTAGCTATTAACCAATTCCTAGAACTGCTATCTCTTTGAGGTGATTATCACATCATAATTTGAGACATTCGACCAATCCACTGTCTACATTTACTTCTATTCCCCATTTTGTGAGACCTTACCCGGCCAAGTAAATCGGCACATGATTACAGTTAATTTTTCCTCAAAATGGCAAAATGATAAGGGCCTAAACAAATAGCCAGAACATTAATATCACAAAAATACTTTGAATCTGAAGGTGGTAGGTATATTTGCAACAGGAATCATAGAGACAACATGTTATAGATGCTAAGCTTAGGAAATACTAACTGATTGATGATGCCAAAGCATTTACAACTGTATAACTGAGTGATGATACCCTCACCGATGCTATTACTCTTCGTATTCTTCTATTATAAGTGACCTGTATAAACCTGAACTTTCTGCCCTGGAAAATGTGCATTCAACCAATTACACCTATGCATTTAAAGCACAAAGGAAACAACTCTATAGAATTTTTGTTGGCGTACCCTATAGAGTGTAGATATTCTAATTCTATTCTATATTTCTCAACTGTGAATGTTTGCCTTCAAGTATAACAATTCAAAGTTAAGGTTCACATGTGGTGTAACTCAAAAATTGAACAACACTATGACCTAAGCTCAGTCTGATTTTTCTCGATATCTGGTGATCGCTTAAGGTAGAAGAAAATTCGAGTCTAACGTCAGTACCTCCTCCCGTGGAATTTCAGTCCATCATCACTAATAAATCAGTTGATTTATTCTTTAAATCAAACTATAAGAGAATCATTTATTTTAAACCCATTTCCCTTTTAGTTATTTCAGTTTAGTAGATCATTGGCATGTAAGAGATATATATACTTTATTTGGTGCATTATTGATATAACTGGTCCTTGAATAAAACACTCATCTCCAGTAGTCACATGGTTTATAATGACTGAATAGTTAAAGAAACAAGAGCTTACAGTTTTATTAACAACATTAACTATTCAAACTATCCCATCTTAGGCAACGTTGTCAAAGCATTATTGCTACAGGATTAGTGTAGTATTCTCATTTCTAGGAATTTTATTTCTAGGAATCAAGTGAAATCTATAGAATGATACAACACTTCTTTCGGTTCACAATATTAACAAAATTGCCTTAAAACAGTTCATAGTTCGTCCAAAATTCAAAAATCTGTGCTCTATTCATATACGTAGTTCATAAGCTATTTGGTGAAATATTATATCCAACCCCTTTATTTTGGTTATGTAAACAAAATTGGCATAGACAAAAGGATTCTTTTATTAATAATGAAATACACGCCCTATTTCAGTTTATTGGCATAGACGACTTTTGGAATAGTTTTTTCTATAAAAGATCATTTTAACGTTAAAGCTAAACATGTGTTATGTTCCTTTTTGGCTTTTCATCCTTGGTACCGCCAGTGACGTTGTGGTTGCTCAACTTTTACTTAGAAGTATTATGAGTTACACAACCTAATATTTAGAGCACCCTTTGCCGTATAACCCGGGCTGTTTGGAATTGCAGATACAATGATTAGGGGGTCTTTGATTAACTTAATAAATTTTCTTATAGCGATCTATAGACACAATTAGTTACACACATGTATCTACCTCAACATATGTTTTATGGTATGTATCTTTTTAAGTGATTATGTCTTTAGAATTATAATAGTCTATATTTGCTTTGGGTCTGAGAACATATTGGCCTGTCCAAATTATTGCGGCCCCTTTGCCTATATTAAATTTAAATGCTACTATACTAAACATGTGGTAGCTGCTATTTATAGTAGGCTGCGGATGGGCTGTACAAACACCAGAAACAAGGGGAGCATGTATGGTACTTAAAGTTTTACAAGTTGAAAATATGCATTTCTTATTTATGTACATACAAGTATATCATTTTAATTATGAATAATTAATTTCAGGTAGAGTTGTTATGTGTGAACCATTGAATGTGTGCTGCTTTGACACACTCAAACTTGATATAAGTGATGAATTCAAGCGCGTGATATCTTTTTTACGTGGTCAAGATGACAAGATTCGTGTTGTAATTAACAAGGCAGATCAAGTCGATAACAAGTAAGAAATCAACACATATGTATTTGTCTTTTCTGCACAGTGTAATCCGCTGATGCATATGATTTAAATATTTAACATCCTTCCTTTTTTCTTTGAAGTTGATGCGAGTATACGTTGCATTGATGTGGCCACTTGGAAAAGTAATGAACATGCCTGAAGTGACGCGTGTCTACATTGGGTAAGCTTCTTTTGTGCAAATCCTTCACATGTCCGAAAATTATACTGCACTTTTCATGGTATAGAATATTGCTTGAAAAGTTTTATTGTAGAATGTGGTCACGTCTTCTGTACTGTTTTATAATGGTGAATAGTTATGTCATCAGTTCATTTAATGACAAACCGATCAAGGAAGAATCATTTGACTCCATGGGCAAGGAGCTCTTTGAGAAAGAACAAGATGACCATCCATTAACCCAAGTTTGAATCATTTGTTTTACAGGAAATGCATAAATATGTTGCTTCATCAATGAGGCAAGTAGCTATAAAAACTATTACAACAAAGTGTTGGCTAATGTTGCAGGGTTCTAATATGCAGCTACGAACATGTATGCTACTTTTGGGAATGTTCATTTTTATAGTTTATCATCATTGATTATGTTCACTGAAGATTCATCCAGAAAATGTCCCTGAACAGTTTCTTGAAATAAAGAAAAGTGTGAACTCCATTAGAAGGCGACTTTTTTCCTTATAAAAAATGACTATATTTACATTCAGCTTCATGTTTTGTAATAAGTTTATTTGTTCTTTGAAATTACATCAAATGCAAGAATTGGCAGTCAGTGCTGAAACGTAAGAAAATTTCATATTGCTTTTGAACTTGGAAAGTGATACGAAATTCTTAAGTTGACCCATTTTCATGTGAATGAGATATGAATATGGCTGCATTTCGTATCAAGTTCACAAGACATGTGAGATGTTAATACATAGAAACCACTAAATTTGTTAAACTATAGTACTAATATAAGACATTTTCAAATACATTTTTGGATTAGTCTGTTTTTTAGAATTACATATATGCATTGACGACAAAAATCAAACCGAATCAAAAACCGATTTAAAAAAAATACGAACCAAAAGCTGAACCGAACCAAAAACCGATTTTATGTAAGATTTGTCATGTAACTGGTCTGCTAAGATATTAAAAAGTGTCCCATAAAGTTTTGAACTAAAAAGAATGTTTGGTGTAAGTTTAGATGGCTTTGTAACTTTTGGAGTGATTCTTTTTTTCTTAATTTTGGATGCAAGTACCATATGGTCTATTAGAGATTAAACATAACCATTCTTTAGCTATTTTTGAATTTTAACCTTGGTTCATCTTTCTAATCCTAAATATAAAAAATAGCGCAGGGGGGGGGGGGGGGGCAGTTAGCTGAGGTTGGAGAAACTTAGGAGATGGGCTAATTATATGTTGTTGACTCAAGAGTCAAGAGTAAGAAATGATCGAAGATCTTATGTTACGATAAAGATTATAATTACGCAAAATCTACGACAAAAGTTTTGTAAAAACACTTTATTTTGCATTTGAACTAATACATATGCTTTATATATTACGATGTTCGTACTTCATTAACCGTTACTTAAATTATTCAAAGGATACTCAAAAAGTACGCCCGTCCATCGGACGGGCTTTGCAACTAGTTGTTGTATATATAGGATGTTGGAAATACGTTTTTACGTATTTAGGAAGATTCGGTCACTCCGATAATATATTAAGTAGTAGCTCGTAGTCTAGATATCTTTATATATATCAAACAAAGAAAAGCCCGGTCCATGCTTGTATGGTCGGCCCAATTGTAAGTCCAAGCCCATCTTATGGGCTTGGTATATAAACCCTCTCCTTAGATGGAGAGGGTGTTGGTTCACATAACTTTACACATAGTAAAAGTGTGTTTTCATACTTTCTCTCTCAAAGTGTGTGTGTGTTCTTACCATATTTCTATCTCTTTCTATCTCTAAAACATAAGCTAGATTTACAATATCCTACAAATGGTATCAAGAGCCATGGGATGATTATTTGGTTTATGTGATTGTGTTCTTGATTCATACGCCTTTGTTTTATCCAAAATCATACATATCAATTTTTTTTTGTGTTTTTATGGTTTAATCTTGATATACTTCATCTACTTACTTGTTGTAGTGATTTGGTATTGTTATTTTGGTTAAAAACACAAAATTTTTGGGTGTTTGATTCATTCTTTAGGATAAAAATCTCGAATTTGTTGTGATAAGTACTGTCCGAGAAAAGTGGTAAGTCTGATTCCATAGTACGATCTGTGTATTGTGATCGCATAAACGTGGGGTTTCTACTTGCGATCCAATATCACGATCACTAGCTACGATCACTGGCTACGATCACTCGTTGTGATCACTGGCTACGATCACTCGTTGCGATCACTAGCTACGACCACTCGTTGCGATCACTAGCTACGATCACTCGTGGCGATCACTGGCTACGATCAATCGTTGCGATCACTAGCTACGATCACTCGTTGCGATCACTGGCTACGATCACTCGTTGCGATCAATAGCTACGATTACTGGCTACGATCACTGGCTACGATCACTCGTTGCGATCACTAGCTACGATCACTCATTGCGATCACTGGCTACGATCACTCGTCACGATCAAGGAGTACGATCACTCATCACGATCAAGGAGTACGATCCAACGTCACGATCAAGGAGCACGATTCAAGGTTACGATCACCCACTGCGATCAAGTGTTGGGATCCAACATTTTTCAAAAACGTGTTTTTGAAAATTTTTTGTAATTTTGACTTGGATTTTTTTTGTTTATCGAGAACATAATTTAGGGGATTTCAACATTATTTCTCGGCTTCAACATACAACAACAAATACATTTACTTTCTCTCATTGTTCGATCAACATTTGTAAATCTTAACTTATCAAAATGGAGTACACATCTCTTACGGATAAGTCCATCCTCTCGGGTATGGATAATTGTCCACCAATGTTGGAGACGCATATGGCTCTCAGACAATCCGTAGATACGAATTCCACCCTAACATCTGAGCTTGAGTTACATAAAGAAAAGGTCAAAGCTTTTGAAATGGTCCCTCAAGCACATAAAATAACATGTTCTGAATTTGACCAATTTTGTTTTGAAAAGATTGAACACTTAAAAGAAATAGAATCATTAAAAGCTAATCTTTCCAATGAATTAAAAGAAAAAGAGTCGGTTGTAAATAATTTTCAGAAACCCAAAATGGATTTCGAAACTCTCGAGTCAAAAAAGTTTGGATCAGAAATTAATGCTACCAAACTTCTTAAATTCAAGGAACAAAAGCTCTTAAAACACTATGCTTCCACAGAAAAAGTTCATCTTTTAACTAAATCGTTTAAAGAACTCGAACTTAAGCATCTTCAAGATTTACCACCTAATCCTGGTTATGCAAAACAAGCTCAGGAATATATTCCTTGTCTTTATGATGTGACCCTAATTGGCAAATCGAAAGAAGCACCTTATGTTCGTAGTACTGAGGAGACACAGTCAGTTGCAGAAGAAACTCATTCTAAAATGATTTCAAAATTCTATAAGATTGATTATGATAAGCATAATTATAATCAATTTGATAAAAAGACTCGTATTCGATTACAAAAGGAATTATCTCAATTAAAAACTTTTGTGCCCCAAAGTTTATCAACGGAAAACCTTCCTAGTACGTCTCCTACACTTGTAAAAAAGGATTTAACTAAGTTAATTCCACCGGTAAGTAAGGCATCCGATAGTTTAAATGCGGTGCACCGACACTTAGCCGATTTTGACAAGGTCATTGTGGAACGTACGACGGCTTCGGCCATAACGGAATGTGAATGGAATTTTGAGCACACTAGAGCTGCATTTCGAGACGAAATTGTTCCATTTGTAAAGAATATTAATGCTTGTCTTCGCAATGTTGATCAAGAATAACTTTTGGAAATAGAAGAAGTTAGACGCGTTTTCAATGAAATGGATGATGCTTATGAAAATGGTTTAATTGAAATAGAACGGATTTCACGCCAAAATGATCAGCTTCTGAAGCAAGTGATGTCTCATGATATTGTCTCCGTCTGTGTGAATAAAAGTGTTGATAATGATTCTATTGTGCATAATATTGAATCTGTGGATAATGTGGTACATAGTACTTGTCACAAATCTGACGCTGAATTTTTAAAGCTTCAAGACTCTTATACTTCGCTTTCAAAAAGTTTTGATGAAATTAAAAAACATTGTATTTCGCTTGAATGTACACAAAAATTTCTTCAAGAGGTTTTTGAAACGTCATTCGAAGGTGTTAATATAGATGATTCAAATTTTCAAAAGAATTTTCTATTAAATTTACAATCAAAACAGCGTCAGGCGAGTGACAAGGTTGCTAAATCATTGCCGATAGACATAGAGAAATCTAAGGAGCTAAACTGTGTGAACGTACTTGAGGCCGCTGAGAATTTAAAACTTGATCTAGATAATCAAGTTTCCAAGATTTTGTCCAAATTTGATAACTTAAAACAGAAAAATACACAACTCTTCGATTCAGTAAAGCCCGCATGTGGCACTGCACAGAATCAATCATTGATTGAACGATTGAATCGAAAGTCGGTGGAAATATCTGATTTAAGGGAACAAATTTGTGATAAAAATCTAGATTTGACTGAGTTAAAGGAAACACTTCGTACCCTAAAAGGTAAGAATGTTGTGGATAACGCAGCCACTGTCTCAGCATCGTCCTCTAGTGCAATAAAAAAGAACCTTATCGTCGTCACACCACTTAACAAGGGCCCTAGGACTAAACCACCTCAAACATTAGTCCTTAAAGATAAGGAAATTTCGAAACCAGCTTCTAAAGCGAAAAAAAGCGTGCCCTTTAACTAGGAGTACCAAGGCTACCAAAACACAAGCGTGTCCTTTAACTAGGAACACCGACACTACTGTAGGAACAAAGTGCCCTTTAAATAGGTCTACTCCCACTGTAGTGCCCGCTCATACTTCAAAACCTCATAAAGTTGGAACAATAAAACCTGTTAGTGCTAAAACTCACATTAGAAAACGCAAGAAATCTAAGGGTCACACAAATGTTAGCAATTATGATAATATTATATCTGTATCTGCTAACACTCCGGAACCAATAGTTTCCAATGCATTGTCTACTGTTGTTGTTGAAAACAGGTGGTCCAAATTGTTCTCTGGTATTTGGACTCTGGTTGCTCTAAACATATGACCGGAGATCGCTCTCAGCTCATAAATTTTGTCAGTAAGTTTCTTGGTACGGTTCGATTTGGAAATGATCATATTGCAAAAATAATGGGTTACGGTGAATATCATATTGGGAATGTTATAATTTCAAGAGTGTATTATGTGGAAGGTCTCGGTTACAACTTATTTTCTGTGGGACAATTTTGTGATGCAAACCTAGAAGTTGCTTTTCAAGAGCATACCTGCTTCATACGTAATTTGGAAGGGGTTGATTTATTGAAAGGTACTCGAGGGAATAATTTGTACACTTTGTCTCTACAAGATATGATGGACGCTTATCCCGTATGTCTTCTCTCCAAAGCATCGAAGACTAAGTCATGGTTATGGCATCGACGGTTATCTCATCTTAACTTTGTCGCTATTAATCATTTGGAGAAAAACGAACTTGTTCGTGGTCTTCCTTAACTTACATTTCACAAGGATCATTTTTGTTCCGCGTGTACAATGGGGAAAAGCACTAAGAAATCATACAAACCCAAGACTGAAGACACCAACCAACAGAAACTTTATTTGTTGCATATGGATCTTTGTGGGCCAATGCGTGTTGAAAGTCTTAGTGGTAAAAAGTACATCCTCGTCATTGTCGATGATTACTCTCGGTTTCCATGGGTGAAATTTCTTACAACAAAAAATGAAGCACCTAAATTCATCATCGGATTTCTTAAGATGATTCAAGTGCGTCTCAACACTACTGTCCGACGCATTCGTACAGATAATGGAACTGAATTTGTGAATCAAATCTTGCGTGATTATTATGAAGAAGTTGACATATCTCATGAAACATCCGTTGCTCGCACTCCACAACAAAACGGTGTCGTTGAAAGGCGAAATCGCTCACTTATGGAAGCTGCTCGAACGATGTTAATTTACGCAAAGGCTCCATTGTTTTTATGGGCAGAAGCAGTATCTACAGCAGTTTTCACCCAAAACCGGTCATTAATTCGTAAACGCCATGGTAAAACACCTTATGAGCTTCTCCACGGAAAAGTACCAGATTTATCATATCTTCATGTATTTGGTTCTCTTTGCTATCCAAATAATGATGGTGACAATTTGGGAAAAGTTCAACCAAAGGCTGATATTGGTATTTTCATTGGTTATGCACCCGCAAAGAAAGCATACCGAATCTACAACCATAACTCTCGCAAGATCCTTGAAACTATGAAATGTTGATTTTGATGAGCTGACAACAATGGCTTCTGAGCAAAGCAGCTCTGAACCCGTACTTCATGAAATGGGACCCAGTAACATTAGCTTTGGTCTTGTCCCAAACAACCCTACTTCATCATCATTTACACCACCTTCTAGGAATGAATGGGATACGTTGTTTCAACCGTTCTTTGATGAATTCTTTACTCCTCCAAGTATTGTTGCTCCAGAACCCGAGGTAATAGCTCCGGTCCCCGAAGTTGTAGCTCCAGCAACCGAAGCACAATCAGACACATCTGCACCTACAATTGGTCAAGATATACCTTCAACGAGTAATTCTCAACCAACACATGTTTCAACCACCCATGTCACGCCTACTGATGATGAAGAGGATGATGATGATCACGACTTGGAATTCGCTCAAATGCGTGAACTTCCATTCTTTGGTGTATCTATTCCCGATTCTAATCAAGCCGAGTCGTCCACCTCAGAGGAAGCTCCTACTTCGGTTTACTCCAATCCACGGATTCATGAACATGACAGCAAGTGGACAAAGGATCATCCTATAGATTCTATTATTGGTGACCCTAATCGTCCGGTATCCACACGAAGTCAGTTACAAGTAAATGCAATGTTTTGTCATTTTGATGCTTTTCTCACTGAAGTTGAACCTAAGACATGGCAAGAAGCTTTTACTCAATCCTGTTGGATAGAAGCTATGCAAGAAGAACTTAATGAATTTATACGTCTTGAAGTATGGGAACTTGTCCCATGCCCAGATCAAGTGCAGTTACTCAATTTGAAATGGGTTTACAAGGTGAAACTCGACGAGTTAGGCGGAATATTGAAGAACAAAGCTTGACTAGTAGCTCGTGGATACAAGCAATTATTGGGCATCGACTTTATGGAATCCTTTGCACCTGTTGCCCGTTTGGAAGCTATTAGACTATTCCTTGCTTATGCAGCCCACATGAATATGATCGTCTATCAGATGGATGTAAAGACGACATTTCTTAATGGTGAAATCAAAGAAGAGGTCTATGTTCAACAGCCAGATGGTTTTGTGAATCCAAAATATCCTAATCATGTGTAAAAGCTTAAGAAGGCTCTCTATGGGTTGAAGCAAGCTCCACGCGCATGGTATGATCTACTATCACAATTCCTAATTACGCAAGGCTTCACTAAAGGCAAGGTGGATCCCACGATGTTCATTCAGAAACGAGGTAAAGATATGATTATGGTACAAATATATGTTGATGATATTATATTTTCTTCCTCGACCCAAACCTTATCAAATGAGTTTGGGACACTCATGTCTTCCAAGTTTAAGATGTCAATGATGGGCAAGGTATCATTCTTCTTAGGACTTCAGATATCTCAGAGTCCCAGATGCATCTTTATCAATCATGTAATAACCCGAACTTAACGTCATTATTTAATCCTAATTATATAACGGATTTTAATTTCTAAGTAATGACGAGTATTATTATATTTGACGGTTTTAGTTGAAACCGATAATGTGTGACTATAATTAATTGTTGTGACGATTGAAGAGTACTAATAGTGATCGTGATGCCAATGGATGCCCAAATATTATATCTTAGTATCGATTATTTCGATATTTGATATTTCTGAAATTTTTATTTCATTACGTATTAAGTCGAGTCGAACTTTATTATTTTGTTTTGTGTGCGTTTAATTATTAAATCGATCGATTTAACAAACGAAATTTATATTTTTATGAACCCGGGACAAAACTCGACTCTTGTAAATATTTTTAAATTTGAATGGAAGTCATTTCCCGCTTTTTAACTAATATTACACTTTGTCCAAAACAATGTACAAATTGCAAATAAAACCTCCACCCACCATATAAAAGGAATTTTCTCCTCACTTTTACACACATATTTTCTCCCACTAGAAAAATCTCTCTCTCTTTTCGTTTTCCTTCTCTTGGCCGTGACATCCACCACCCCAAAACACCTTCACATTTTGATTTTGAGCTTGAAATGGAACAATCTAACAAAAGACCCATCCTTATAATCTTCTTGTGATCATTTTGATCTAAGAAAATCCCACATGCAAGAACTTTCTTATTTCAAAAGATTTTTGGTGATGAACATGAGGTTTGATCCATTTTATTATTGAAAGATGGTGTTATTATTATTATATTTGATTTTAAAAGTATTGCATGTATGATTTTTGATATGGGTTTTGAAAGGATGAATCATACAAGTGATTTAGAAATGATATGAGATGTTAGGAATGATTAATATAGCATATTTGGGGTGTTGATGATGGTAAAAATGGGTCAAAATGGTTGTTGGTATGATTTTTAAAGAGTCATTTTAGATCAGTAGGTTTAAGGTCATTTTTCGTACAGTGGCTGTTGATTAAAGTTTGATATTATTAGATATTGTTGTAGTAGTCGTCGAGACGCTCGTTTCGATATAAGATAGAGCTTTTAACTCCAAACGAGTCAAAAGTTATGCTAGTTTGATTATTCGTGTACCGGGAGACGAGTATTGACACAATACGAGATTGTTGTCGATATTTGGATCGAATCTCGGGGACTATAAGTTGAGTTTTAAAATTGATCAAAGGCTGTTTTTAGGTTCTAAACTTATCATTTTGAGTCTATTTTCAAAGTCAAGTGGCGATGTTGTAAACGGAATTGTTTTACAAGGTCAAAACGGTTTTACGAGGCAAGTGTGTAAAAAAGTACGGTTTTTAAGGTTTAAAGATGTGTCGAGCAGGTGGTTCTAAAATGTGAATCATTGAATGAAATTTAAACTAAGTCTTATACATATTATAAGTGAGGTTATCACCAAGTTTCGTCGAAAACGGAGTTGTTTAGGTAGGGGAAAACAACGTTTACTTTTGGTAAGTACCGGCTGAGTACTATTTGGGAGGTACTTAACCTCGCGTCATAGTTTGAGGCGAGAGGCTAAACTATTAGCTTCTCAAAGTTCTAAAAGGATATAACTATTATGTGTGGGTGTATATTCTGAGATTGGAGACCCATTTAGGGTACTTGAACTGTATTGATTTGGCATCTTGAGATGGATCAATATCGAAGGTGCTAGTTTGGAAAGCTAGTACATGTTGTGGGGTTTAGAAGGAATCACTTGCATTGATTGGTCATGTCTATGTACATACTATTTTAAGTCACTGGTTTTATTATATTAAGTATGTTTTGAAATACTTAAGTATGTGGCTAAGCGCACACCTTATTTGTTAGGTGGCGGCTTTTGATGTGTATATATTTGGGAGGCATCTTCACTTCGGCGATCACTACTACTACCAGCTTTGTGTATTATTTAAGGTAAGTCTATAGCCTCGATTTTACACTATTTTGTAAATGGTTTTTAAACCCGCGAGGGGGAATACATGTTTTTCATAAACTTGGAACACAAGTCTTTTATGGTATGCTTGTCCCTCTATGAATGGACCCGTGGTTGCCTTTAAATTGCATTAGGTGATTGCCTTTGTTAAAGCCTCAATTATGGACCGTTAATTAACCTATGATGGGTTAACCGCTAGTACAGTTAATAGATCTATGGGGGAAGCCGCCCTGGTTCAGTTTGTGTGGACTTGTCACAGAAGCTTAGGCCCGACCTCCACACTGTTTGAACATATTGTATTGAGAAGCCAGGTATACGACAATGTACCAATAATCTGGAGGTAACTACAATTAATAAATCTCTTCTCTTATTAGACCTAACGGAGTGTCTAAGGGCTCGGTTCCATAAGCTTGATGCAATTTATGCTATATACAATTATTATTATTGATGCAAATTATTATTTGATGCTTTTTGCCTTCAAGTATGCCACAAACTTATAATCTTTGCTTGTGTTCAAATGATTTGTAAAACCTATAGACTTGCTCAACCTTTGTGTTGATGATTTTACGTATGTATTTCAGGTAATCAAGATGGATAGCAGCGGAGCATGCGAGGAGGAAGTTGGTGCTTACTTGTCTAAAACTTTGTTTACTTTTCCATCCTATGAAATGAATAAACTGCTTTTAAGCATTTAATGTATTGTGATTGGTAACGGTTTTTGGGACCAACGCTACTATGATTTTATATATATTGGGATGGGAATATTTTAGACAAGGTTTGTATAATATTTTTAACGTCTCTTTTGAGGTCGTTTTCTATGATTGTGTGTGATGTGCTATGAGTAGCGCCCCAAAGTGGTATTCCACTGTGTGGTAATTTGGGGGTGTTACAAAATGGTATATGAGCCACAAGTTATAGAGAACTAGGTCGATTTTGAAAATGTCCTAAACTATAACTTTTGGTATGTTTTAAAAGGTTTTGAGCACGCAACTACTCCGCATGGCTCCGGTAAGGCTATTCTTGTATTACTCTTTATTGATTGTGATTATGTTATACTATGTGTTTGTAGGAATGGTAATATGTATATTTATGAATATACTATGGTATTTATAGGCATTGCACGCGAAGCAATGTTCCTTGAATGATTGTCGTACATTCTGTAATACGATTTTGTATCGGAATTTGGTTTCACTGCCAATCACCGATATTGATGATTATGTTATCTGAATACGAGTATGAAAATCGTTTGATACTTTGAGTATGTATATATGGTTTTGTAACCTATCGCATATCGACTTGTTTAAGTTCGATTGTTATCATCGTATCGTGATGTGCCATTTTTGGACATCTTCTTTCGAAATGTAATTGATAAATGCGATGTTCGTGTTTTCGATACTTCTTATGATTTTGAAGAATCATTTATCCGAGGCGACATCTTCTATGTAATGCGACGTGTGATATGATTTTATATATGACCACGTTTTATTGGCGGAAAGGAGGATGCCAATGTTGGACTTAAGATATATATATATCCTAATCAAATATATATAGTTTGGGTACAACAATGATATGCTCGTAGTAGTCATTCGGTTGAGTGACTTATTACTATGTATCTAAATGGAATAGGACATTTAGATATATAGATTTTAACTCGCCCAACTAAGAGTCGTTTAAGGTTGACTTATTTAAATAGATTAGGACTTTTGAATAAGAAAATTTTAAACCACTAGACCTTAGATTGTCGTGTTTTCCTTATCCAGATGGAATGGGACGTTTGAATACGGAAATCATGATGTAAGTTTATTGACACCTTGTATTTACTATGGTATTTTGATACGATATCGAGTTGAGAGGTAGTAATACTTGAGAAGGATGACTTATAATCGTTTTGTTGAAATGGATTGGGACGCCTTTTCATTTGAACAAGAAAGTTATAAGTTCCCGAACCGCAAGTTTATAAAAATCTTGTATACATGAAAAGGGACGCCTTTTGATGTAGACACGGAGTTATAAATGAGTGGGCCCAAGTATGTCTGGCTCGACTTGTGGATGTTTGGTGTGCGTACGTCTTCCTTCGAATCGTAATTTGTTGGTAAGAATCGTTCGGTGCCGTCGTCATTATGATCATCCTCGACTATCATCTATGTACGAGTAACCCGTTGGACTTCTCTCGAGTTATGAGTTACTTCTATGGACCATTTCTAATGTGTCTTGATGATCGCGAGCTTTATAAGCAGATTGTTAAGTACCGGTTGACCGTTCTGAGAATAGGCGACTTGTTTAAGCATCACCGGGATTTATGCATGTATTTGTGGATTAATTGAGGATCAAATTATCAACGACAACTTATCGTGGATGTGAAGATTTTTTAATTTTACTTGCTACTATCGAAGGGTCACTGAAGACTTTTCTCGATGACGAAACTCTTGGGGCTAGTATGATGAACTAAACACAAGGAATATGATGCATCACCTTGAGCACTGGAGCAGAAGTTGGTTGGACGCTTTTATATATTGAACACTGGAGCAGGAGTTAATGGTACGTCGATATATTGTGAATCTTCGCAAATGGACCGAATTTCCTAATGATTGGAATTAATAAATTCGTTATCACTTCGGGGAGTATGATGTAGCCGACACCGCAAGTGGAAAGATTTTGGAGATCGAGTTGTATTATCAAGGGTTCGTTCAAGGTTTTCTCGATGACCAACGGTGGAGATCTATATTGGATGTTTATGTTCGACCTTTTCTTTTTTATGTGCTTATGTGGTATGTGATCTAGTCGAATGATCGTAAGTTGTGAGAACTTTAGACGGCATTATCCGATGACGTCCGATCATGTAGAACACATATTATGTAATATCTTTTTGACTTTAAATGACGATGTTTATTGAGACTTTGAATGCGCATGGGTGAAAGTGAGATGGTGGCTTTGTATTATCTTTTGAGTATGGATCTGTGTGTGAGCACCCTCCGATGACAAAAATGTTTTTCTTGTAAGTTTTTTTTATGTGTGTCCATGGCTATCCGGCCAATGGATATCCTTTAATTTGAAACCTTCCTTTTGACTGGACTTACCCGAAAATCCTGTCATCTACTCTTGTCCTCGAATGAGATTCGTGTAATTCAAAAAAATTTCATGTGTCGAGCTTGAAGGAGTGATTGGTGGATATGAATTTACTCATCCCCTTTTGGTGAGATACAACTTGATGACAAGTTGTGTTTTGTAAGAAGAACCAGTGGAGATCGTGGATCGAGATTCGCGTGGGATCGTGAGAGTTTCTTTAGAAGAAAGTTCCCTTATCTTTCCTAGTGGAACGCAATACAAATATGCGGCGAGGTGAGCGCCGGGACGTCGCTCCTTTAAGGTGGTGAGGATGTAATAACCTGAACTTAACGTCATTATTTAATCCTAATTATATAACGGATTTTAATTTCTAAGTAATGATGCGTATTATTATATTTGCCGGTTTTAGTTGAAACCGATAATGTGTGACTATAATTAATTGTTGTGACGATTGAAGAGTACTAATAGTGATCGCGATGCCAATGGATGCCCAAATATTATATTTAGTATCGATTATTTTGATATTTGATATTTCTGAAATTTTTATTTCATTACGTATTAAGTCGAGTCGAATTATTATTTCGTTTTGTGTGCGTTTAATTATTAAAACGATCAATTTAACAAACGAAATTTATATTTTTATGAACCCGGGACAAAACCTAACTCTCGTAAATATTTTTAAATTTGATTGGAAGTCATTTCCCGCTTTTTAACTAATATTACACTTTGGTCCACAACAATGTACAAATTGCAAATAAAACCTCCACCCACCATATAAAAGGAATTTTCTCCTCACTTTTACACACACATTTTCTCCCACTAGAAAAATGTCTCTCTTTTCTTTTTCCATCTCTTGGCGTGACATCCACCTCCCCAAAACACCTTCACATTTTGATTTTGAGCTTGAAATGGAACAATCTAACAAAAGACCCATCCTTATAATCTTCTTGTGGTCATTTTGACCAAATAAAATCCCACATGCAAGAACTTTCTTATTTCAAAAGATTTTTGATGATGAACATGTGGTTTGATCCATTTTATTGTTGAAAGATGGTGTTATTATTATTATATTTGATTTTAAAAGTATTGCATGTATGATTTTTGATATGGGTTTTGAAAGGATGAATCATGCAAGTGATTTAGGAATGATATGAGATGTTAGCAATGATTAATATAGCATATTTGGGGTGTTGATGATGGTAAAAATAGGTCAAAATGGTTGTTGGTATGATTTTTAAAGAGTCATTTTAGATCAGTAGGTTTAAGGCCATTTTTCGTACAGTGGCTGTTGATTAAAATTTGATATTATTAGATATTGTTGTAGTAGTCGTTGAGACGCTCGTTTAGATATAAGATAGAGCTTTTAACTCCAAACGAGTCAAAAGTTATGCTAGTTTGATTATTCGTGTACCGGGAGACGAGTATTGACACAATACGAAATTGTTGTCGATATTTGGATCGAATCTCGGGGACTATAAGTTGAGTTTTAAAACTGATCAAAGGCTGTTGTTAGGTTCTAAACTTAGCATTTTGAGTCTATTTCCAAATTCAAGTAGCGATGTTGTAAACGGAATTGTTTAACAAGGTCAAAACGGTTTTACGAGGCAAGTGTGTAAAACAGTCCGGTTTTTAAGGTCTAAAGATGTGTCGAGTAGGTGGTTCTAAAATGTGAATCATTGAATGAAATTTAAACTGAGTCTTATACAGATTATAAGTGAGGTTATCACCATGTTTCTTCGAAAACGGAGTTGTTTAGGTAGGGGAAAACAGCGTGTACTTTTAGTAAGTACCGGCTGAGTACTATTTGGGAGATACTTAACCTCGCGTCATAGTTTGAGGCGAGAGGATAAACTATTAGCTTCTCAAAGTTCTAAAAGGATATAACTCTTATGTGTGGGTGTATATTCTGAGATTGGAGACCCATTTTGGGTACTTGAACCGTATTGATTTGGCATCTTGAGATGGATCAATATCGAATGGGCTAGTTTGGAAAGCTAGTACATGTTGTGGGGTTTAGAAGGAATCACTTGCATTGATTGGTCATGTCTATGTACATACTATTTTGAGTCACTGGTTTTATTATATTAAGTATATTTTGAAATACTTAAGTATGTGGCTAAGCGCGCACCTTATTTGTTAGGTGGCGGCTTTTGATGTGTATATATTTGGGAGGCATCTTCACTTCGACGATCACTACTACTACCAGCTTTGTGTATTATTTAAGGTAAGTCTATATCCTCGATTTTATACTATTTTGTAAATGGTTTTTAAACCCGCGAGGGGGAATACATGTTTTTCATAAACTTGGAACACAAGTCTTTTATGGTATGCTTGTCCCTCTATGAATGGACCCGTGGTTGCCTTTAAATTGCATTAGGTGATTGTCTTTGTTAAAGCCTCAATTATGGACCGTTAATTAACCTATGATGGGTTAACCTCTAGTAAATTTAATAGCTCTATGGGGGAAGCCGCCCCAGTTCAGTTTGTGTGGACTTGTCACAGAAGCTTAGGCCCGACCTCCACACTGTTTGAACATATTGTATTGAGAAGTCAGGTATACGACAATGTACCAATAACCTGGAGGTAACGATAATTAATAAATCTCTTGTATTATTAGACCTAACGGAGTGTCTAAGGGCTCGGTTCCATGAGCTTGATGCAATTTATGCTATATACAATTATTATTGTTGATGCAAATTATTATTTGATGCTTGTTGCCTTCAAGTATGCCACAAACTTAAATCTTTGCTTGTGTTTAAATGATTTGTAAAACCTATAGACTTACTCAACCTTTGTGTTGATGATTTTACGCATGTATTTCAGGTAATCAAGATGGATAGCAGCGGAGCATGCGAGAAGGAAGTTGGTGCTTACTTGTCTAAAACTTTGTTTACTTTTCTATCCTATGAAATGAATAAACTGCTTTTAAGCATTTAATGTGTTGTGATTGGTAACGGTTTTTGGGACCAACGTTACTCTGATTTTATATATATTGGGATGGCAATATTTTAGACAAGGTTTGTATAATATTTTTAACGTCTCTTTTGAGGTCGTTTTCTATGATTGTGTGTGATGTGCTATGAGTAGCGCCCCAAAGTGGTATTTCGCTGCATGGTAATTTGGGGGTGTTACAAATCAATCCAAGTATGCCCTTGAATCTCTTAAGAACTATAAGATGGAATCTTGGGACCCCGTGGATACTCCAATGGTGGAACGAACTAAGCTTGATGCAGATCCACATGGAGTTGTCGTTGATCCGACACTTTATCGTGGAATGATCGGTACCCTTCTGTATATCCCAGCCAGGCGACCTGATCTTCAGTTTGCTATATGTATGTGTGCTCGGTATCAAACTCGACCTACTAAGTTACACTTAGCTACTGTTAAACGGATCTTTCGGTATCTTAAAGGAACCATTAATCGGGGACTTTGGTATTCGAAGGACTCTTCGATTGCACTAATGGCATATGCAGATGCGGATCACGCGGGTTGTCAAGATACAAGGCGTAGCACGAGTGGAACTTTGCAACTACTAGGAGATCGACCAATCAGTTGGGCATCGAAAAGGCAGAAAAGCGCTGCAATTTCAAGTACGGAAGTAGAATACATAGCTATGTCCGGTTGCTGTGCTCAAATTCTTTGGATGAGATCGCAATTACCCGACTATGGTCTAGGTTTCAACAAAATTCCGATGTACTGCGACAACAAAAAGTGCAATTGCCTTATGCTGCAACAATGTTCAATTCTCCCGGTCGAAGCATATTGACATTCGCTACCACTTTATCAAGGAGCAAGTGGAAAATGGAGTGATAGAGCTTTACTTTGTCTGATCTGAGTATCAATTGGCGGATATTTTCACGAAGGCTTTAGATCGCGCTCGAATGGGATTTTTGGCCGACAAGCTAGGATTGAGAACATTCTCGCCCGAGACTCTTAAGGAACTGGCAGATGAAGCGAACGAATAGTGGTGGTAAACTATTCTCTGTATCCTTGTTGATCATCTGTATATATTGTTTATATTTTTATCCACAAAAGCAAAATACAAAAATATAAAACCATATAAAAACCATAAAATTGAAAAATTCAGAAAAATCCAAAAATATTTTTACTTTATTTTTCAAAGGCATGTCTTTAGTACGATAATATTTACGGCCTTAGAAATGTCGCTTAATATTGACACGGCACCATAAATAGAGTTCGTAAAAAAGTTGTAAATATTTCATAAAACATGCCCATATGGCTTGTAGTTATTTCAGACTACAACTTGTTTTTCATATTAAAGTTAAGTATTTCTTATGAAAGCTTTGGCACGGGAATTAATTTTCTCGGGCAAGGTTTACTTTAAAACCTTGTAAGGGATCAAGTTTACTTTATAACTTGGTCTAACACGGATATATGTACGCATCAGTGCATTTATTTGTCGCAACAAGAGAAATCTTGTTTTTATGAAGCTATCATCTCTACAACCATAGCTATCTACAATTGGTATCTACATACTCGACGATGCGACTACTCAAACGACGACTACAGCTCTTTCAATAGAACACGGGTCAACAATTGAGGGGGAGCAATTGTCAAGCATCCCAAAATCTTCGATGCCGTAAGTGCCAAGTTCACAAACTGGTGTCAAGACAAAAATACCAATCGTACATATGGTGTCAAGAGATGACTTCAGACGTGACGAGGCGACCAACATTCGTGAACAAGAACCATTTGATCTTATCATATGATGTTCTCATCAATCAGGTCCAACCTTGTAAATTCATTCTTATATGGTGAATATGTGATTATGTTACAAATCGGTATCATTTCTCACAAATTGGTATCATGAAGATTAAAAGGACTTGCATTTTTCTTCCCAAAACCTTTGTTAAAACTTCATTAAATCAATTGATATTAAAAACATTGATGGGGTTAATATTTTTAATATGGGGGAGAAAATGTGATTTAATATGGGAAATTATCACAAATGGTTTGACTTAATGTGATAGCTCATCCCGACATTTGCGAAATGTTTTCGAATATCATGGCATATGTTAAGGGGGAGCAAAACGGATTTGCACATCAAAATTGGATTTCATGGTGATTTTTACTTACCCACAACCCATTTATTTCACGACGATGAAGATTGTGGTGACATAAGGATGGTAGGATAGGTTAAGTCCAATGATTCTTCAAAAACCGGAGGAATCTTCCCAAGGACATTACATAGCTAGAAATAGTAGTCCTTAGGAAAGATGGAGAAAGATTGTGAATGTAGCTGAATGCCGACCAAGTACTTAAGTTAGCATTGGAACAATCATAACAAGGTGCTAGTTATGACGTATTGGTAAGCATTGAAGGGGTTGAAGAATGAAAAAGAATTGTAAAGATAATGGGTGTAAAGAAAGAATCCCTCCTTACAACCTTAGGCAGAAACCGGGTCAATACATATGCTATTGAGAACATTTTTAATGATGCTCAATATTGAAGATAGACATCATGGACCCAGTGATGCAATGCACAACCCATCCCAGCTAACTCAGATATCTCTTAAAAGGTATTTGTTTTAATCACACGAAGACAACACATTATCTATTGATTTATTCACTCCGAATAAATTGGTATTGAAATGGTGGCACTCCTCTCCAGCCTCCGATCACTAAAATCCAAAATGCAGGATCGAGTCTTGAGCCATTTGAGATCATCAAATATCTCATTAGGACACACTTCCATATTTCCTTGCTTCTTCACACTCTGTGAAAAGTAAGAAAGATATTAAGAGTCCTACGCATATCTTTATGATCTTGCCTAAACATCCGAGTAATTCGCAAGTATTTACAATGAAGATGGAAATCCTTCTTGAGTGAATATCAAAAAGCCCATGGTAGGTGACTTGCGCGATTCTTTATGAATCAAACTTGTGATAACTGGAAAGCAACAATTGTTTAATTCTTAATTGAATTTAAACACGTTCCATGCCTCTACGCAATATCTAAGTGATCTTGCCAGAACACTCCTTAGTGTTCACAGTGATGAGTGGAAATCCTTCTAGTGTTAACCTTAAACAGCACTTGGTAGGTAACTTGCAAGATTCAATATGAATCAAGCTCGTGACAACTGGAAAGAAACGATGGTGCGATTCTTTAATGAATCAAACTTGTTCCAGGAATCAGAATTGACGGATCCAATCATGCGGATAATTTTATCCAAATGATTCACTCTTTACGTTCGCAGTTAGCTTTGGACGGTCGAGTAAAGAGAATGGGGTTACCCGCGAAATCTTGTCAAGGAGATTTTTAATTAAATCTACCTGCCACAAGTACGATATTTAATATCGTCCAACGGTCTTCACCGACCGGAGGTAAATGCTGCCGAATTAGAATGAAATGTTCAAAGCCATTTCGTTCGTGTCTACTTATGTTGCGGCATTTGAAGACGATGGCGTTGCGGAATCCGAGAAGAAGTCGTCCCCGCATGCTTATACTTTATGCACTTAATACTTCATCGAATTCAAGAAAGCCTAAAAGTCAAAGTCTTCCGCTGTATCGAACTTTGAAGTTTTCAAGAATTACGAAGGTGTAAGTATGTGGGACATGAAGTCACGAAGAGGCGAATATCACAAGTGAAGGATGCACAAGATCAAGGCAAGAGATTAATGCTAAAGATTGATATCAAAGATCACATCAGCATGTTCACCAGAAAAGAAAGACGAAGTCTACGAGCTCAAGACAAGCATAGTATGCTAGGTTTATTTTATTATTGTAACTTGGTAACGCCCTTGTTTGGAGTGACCTCCCTTAGGGGGAGATTGTTGGAAATACATTTTTACGTATTTAGGAAGATTCGGTCACTCCGACAATATATTAAGTAGTAGCTCGTAGTCTAGATATCTTTATATATATCAAACAAGGAAAAGCCCAGTCCATGCTTGTATGGCCGGCCCAAGTGTAAGCCCAAGCCCATCTTATGGGCTTGGTATATAAACCCTCTCCTTAGATAGAGAGGGTGTTGGTTCACATAACTTTACACATAGTAAAAGTGTGTTTTCATACTTTCTCTCTCAAAGTGTATGTGTGTTCTTACCATATTTCTATCTCTTGCTCTCTCTAAATATAAGCTAGATTTACAATATCCTACATAGGACTATGTAGTAGCAGAAATGCTTTGTTCCAAATTTACTTTTGTTTCTTTGTAATCAAAATAAAATTTTAATGAAAGTTCATTTGTGTTCCTACTTTTACCTTCCAACAATTTACTTACATGTTATTTAAATTCCTTGCACTTTAAATTTTATGCATTTTTAAATTCTATTTATCAAAAGTTTTCAAGTGATTGGTTGCCTTTTTTAGATCCATTAAGCTATAAGCTAATTCATAAGCTTATTCTGACACAATAAGCTTGCGAGTTTAGTTTGTTGGTTAATGTTCATTTTTTGTCTCATTTAAATTATCTTGCAAAGTTCTTTTACAAAGTTTTTCAAAAAAATAAATTTTTCTTAATTTTCCTTGTTACTTACTGTAACATAAGCTTCAAACTGCTTATCTGACAAAAAAGCTAGTTTCTTAGCTTATTGGTACAAGTGTTTCTTGGTTGTGCTTGTTTCAGGTTCATATAGCATTAAAGATATTTCTCCTTTCATTTTCTTTCTTTTTTGGTTTGTTGTAGACCTATCAACAAAGGATTCATAAGCTTATATCATAAGATGTTCTATTGTATAAATAAGCTAAAAAAGGTCCTAAGAGAATCTTGTGGAAATATTAGGTTGAGTTTTGACTTAGACTCAACTCAAATATTCTTCTTATTCTTTTTGTCCCTTATATGTCAAAATTAAGTGCTATGTGATTTGCTTATTTTATGTTTATTGTTGTTGTTTTATGTTTGCCTGTTGTTTAAATTTAATGTTCTTGCTTTATATTTATTGTTCTTGCTTTAAATTACATTTTTCATTTGTTAAATTTGCAAAACTGACCATTAAGGGGTGTTTGGGAATAGGCAGCAACCTCGGTTAGACAACTCTTTGGGGTTTTGGCTTTTGCAGACACTTAGGGTAGCTTAGAAGTAGTGTAAACTCACCTTATTTCTGTCTCATGGTTTAAAAAACAAAATTTTGCTTGTTTATTGTTTTTTGTCTTAGCTCAAGCCATAAGATCTAATCTTTCTTGTTATTGTTATCTGTTATGATACATGTTGGTTTTTACATATGTCTAAGGTATTAGAGATATTTGATAGCCTGCTTAGTATAGAATTCACGTAGGTTTACATTTAGACTAATTTGTTTTGTTATAATTGATTAAGTATAGGTCAATCACATTAGTAGGCTTTGTGCCTTTGATTTGAGGATATAGAACTTGCCACCTAGGATTTGAGTAGATTAAAGTATTGTTTGCATATGTTTTAGGTTAGATTAAAATTTACCATCTTATTTGAGGCTTATTTATAAGCTCAAATTAGGAAAAGCAATCTTGTTCTACCAGTGGTAGCACTGTAGCTCAATCTTATTTTTTCTTTGTTTTATTTTTGATTGCTTTGTGTTGATTGTATTTGCAATTTGCTTTATTTGTATGTTATATAAGCTCTATAAGCTAACTGGCTTAGTGAGTGAATTATGATATCCAAAAAAATAAATAAACAGAGAATAAAAAAGTGTGTGCTGGGACTCAAACCCACGCCACTTACACCACAACCAACACTCCTACCAGCATGCCCTTGGGTCTTTTTCGTTAAAGGCTCAAGGGTCATTTCTTTTAACACCTTTTGTTCAAAAGTGGCCAAATAAGCCACTTTCAACTTATTTCTTATTTTCAGCTTATTCAGTTGTGCAACAAACTTCTTTTTATAGTCAAACATCTTTTTCTTACCTTATTAACTAGATTTAGGAGTTTGGACGTTTGTCTTTTAGGTTTTGCTAGAAAATTGACTTATTGTCATTTTCATTTTTGCTTATTGAGTTATAGTGGCTTATTTCCTTAGCTTATTCAAAGTTTCCCAGTCTTTGAGTCTATATTTACTTATTTCTTAGCTTTGTGTTCAGTTTCAAGTCATAAGGTTGTGTATTTGTGAAAAACGACTATTTAGTATTTTAGCTAATATTTTTTAAAATTTCTTTTTGCATTGTTTTATTTTGTTAAAAAAGTCGATCCTTGTCAAAAAATCAACTTATAAGGTTGTGCAATAAGCTTTTGGGCTTTTTACATAGAGCTTATAACTTATTTCTAACAAGCTCACTTTTATTTTTAGCATTTTCTACCTTATTTTAGCTTTTTATCACCAAAAAGTGTTAAAAATTCTTATTCCAACTTATAAGCTTAAGTATATTGCTTATTGTGCTTATTAGGCCCAATAAGAAAGCTTATAGCTTATTTTAGGGCTATTAGTGCTTATTAAGCTTTTGGTGTAGTTGAAAAAGTTGTTTAGAATTAAGTTTTGAGTAAAATAGTGCTTTCCCTTTTCTGTTTTTGCAAAAATTTCTTATTGAGCCAAAAACCCTAATAAAGCTTGGGCTGATTTTGGTTTTGGCCCACTTGGAGGCCCAATAAGACTTTTTAGCAATTTTTAATTTCATTTTTGTTCTTAATTAGTTAAAACAAATTAGTTTTTAAGTTTTTCAAATTTTAAATATTCTATTATTATTTTTCCTAGTTTTGCAGTATAGCGTAATTCATCTTAGTTTTTAATCGTCGTAGTGTACAATCGTCTTTTATTTTTAAACCATTTCTTTTCCAAACTTGTTTCTAATCCAAATATGTATTTTAATTGACCAAACTAATCCTTCGTTAAGAACGATCCCAAAGTCGGATATTCGTCATACGTATTTATACATTTTCCCTAACTAATACTTACAACGTGCAAAAATACTACATCAAGCAACCTAAAGGAAGACACCTAGAATTTATAGTGGTTCGAATACAAAGCTCGGTTTTCATTCCTACTCCACTCCTCGAGTACACATACTCGAGATTTTAACTATATTCACAAGCTCCATTCTTGGAGGAGAAAATCTTACGTCGTTGCTTACATCAATTTCTGGCTCTAAGCTAAATGTCGAGTTCTAATCTTAGATAGAACAAACCTACACTCGTCGCCTATTTCCATTTACCGACACAAGTCTAGATGTCCTAATCTTAGCTAGAACGAATCTACACTCATCACCCACACTAACATCACTTTAAAGCGAGGTGAGAACTTAGACATTCATACTCATAATTATATCACTTAAAGCTAAGTGAGAACTTACACACAAGACACTAATACTCATATCACTTTATAGCTAAGTGAGAGCTAACACATACTACAATCATACTCACATCACTTTGGAGCTAAGTGAGAAGTTACACACAAGACACATCCAAGTATACACATATAACTTGGATCTACACAAGACCTAAAAGAATAAATGTGATGAACATGACTAGATCTATAGAAGAGGGACATTCATCAAGGCTTCATCTTTTAACACATTACAAATGTGTGAGTGATCTTCTTTATAGACATATGAAGAAGGGTATCAAGGAGATAATCGTAAGTAAACATACTTAATATATAGTGATCATATCCTAATGATTGAAAAAAGAGATTTAGAAGCATAAAATGAAAGTCCAAAAAGATTCAAGGGTAATGGAAAATGATCCACTATTTACAGGAAGAAAGGGCTAATAACTAGTCTGGCCACGGTTCGTTATTGGTCCCACGGTTCTATATATATATATATATATATATATATATATATATATATATATATATATATATATATATATATATATATATATATATATATATATATATATATATATATATATAGAGAGAGAGAGAGAGAGAGAGAGAGAGAGAGAGAGAGGGGCGTTATTATAGAGACCGTAAAAACAATAGGAACTAATATTAACCATTAGATCAATCTTTATGGATGAGATTTAACTCTAATTAATTAATCAATTGTTAATGGCATTTTTGTAATAAAGTCCTAACATTATTGGTAATTTGTAAAATTAAAGGCTAATTTAACCACTGATTAAATTTTGTAACATTTAAAATTATTATTGATATTCTAGTTTCTTTAATTGACGTTTCATCTTTTTCGGATACGTAAACCATGATGCATAATCAATGCTAGTATTTCTTTATGTACCAATTAGCATCTTTAAAGACTCACACTGTTTTTTTTTTCACGTTTATAGCCACACACTTTTCTTGACACATACATATTGAACGTTTGACACATAGTAACACTCAAGTAATTTTATCGTTTAGTGACTAATTAAGCATTAGCGACACCCTGCTTTATATTTACATATTTTGGATGATGAACCGAATCTTTTGACACACGTAGTTTCAAAATACAATTTTAGTGATAATGTTCACTTTTTTTACTTATAAACGCGTTTCATCTTTTATCAATAAATGTATAAAAAAATTTATGTGTGTCGCAAAAGTATGTGTCAAAAAACTTATTATTTCATTAAAAATGTGTAACTATAAAATTAAGTGTCTTAAAAGAGTTAATTTGTCACTGAAAATATGTCATCAATATTTGTGTCACTAAATGTATTACAAAAATTAAACAATAATGTGTCACATATGTGTGTCACAATAATATGTTATGTGTCATTTGTCAATATCATAATCTAGTGTGTCATCATACATATGTGTCACTTAAAACACCATTCCCATGCACTAATTAATCTAGCTTTGTGTTATGATCTAAAAATAAAATATAGTTTTGACTAGTAATACAACAAGGAGGAAGTATTCATGATGCTACATTGTCGTCATATAAGGCACGAAAAAAATAAAAGATTGTTAACATAAAATATTACTAGTACACGGTGAATGTCGGTGAATGTGAATATTGATAGAAACCAAACTCCTGATGCGTGATTCATAGTTAGTTAAAGATCTTTGTTTTTCTTTGGAAATTTAAGCATTAAATTTATAATTCAAAGAACCACTATTTTAATAACGTTGAAACCCGTTTGTGATGGATCAGAAAATCTGAGACACCGACTATAACAACAACGGCATCCGTTTGCGAGATCTAATACAAGCAGTAAGTTGTATCCGATGGGGTGCAGGAAAAAGATGATCAAGCGACTTGGGTTTCGATGCTCTTTTGGTGCCTAAAGAAATCGACAAGTCACGAGCCAAAAAAATCGACGACAAATGCTTACGATCGTTTTATAGGCGGCTTCAGAGTATTAGCAGAAAACAAGTAGATGGTGTCGATTTAGGCGTCTTAGTTTTATAGGCGGCTTCCAAGATAAACAGAGTATGGTGATATGGTGACGGGTTATCATATGAGATGATGATGGTATTCTAAAAATATTTTTTTTTGTAATGGTGTTTGATGGAGGTTGTTTGTTTTTTGAGATCTTATATCTAAAAGTAAGTGCTAGTTTCAAAAGTGAGAGAGAAGAGATACGAGATTAAAACGTGCTTAGAAAAAGAAATAGATTAATTTTTCAAACGTTGTAGTAGTAAATTAAAAGGTAATAAATACCCAAAGTACCCTTAAACAAATAAATATATTTTGTTTTATTTGTAAATGGAAATACCACATGTCACATTTTTAGTGGTTCTTATTGTTTTTATTTTAAGATCGGTTCTTACTTGAACGCAAATCTATATATATATATATATATATATATATATATATATATATATATATATATATATATATATATATATATATATATATATATATATATATATATATAGAACCATGGAAGCCTATATTGAACCGTGGGTGTAGACTACACTTCTTTTTGTCATGTAGTGGTGAAAGCTTGTCTGGGCAGGTTTTATCCTCCCATGGAATAGCCAATATCACTTGAAATATCTTAAATTCAAACTTTTTATTTTTCATTTTCCATATAATATTTTCTTAAAAAGAAAGTATATATGAAAATGTTTTGTCACATTTAGTCAAATGTGAGTTTTAAGGGCAGTCACTTTTAATAAACTCTAAAAATGTTATAGATATGTTTTTTTAAGACTTAGATGATTATTACCTAAATGATAGTATTCGTCAAATAATTCGTCTTACGATTATCTTTAACGATAATGTTTTTACACTTTGTCATGATAAAAAATAAGAAATATTAGTTATTGCAAGTAACGTTTTTAAGCATCGTTTGCATTAACACTCTCCAACTCATAATGCATAGGAACATAATCTTGCATACTCCTCAATACAAGGAGACCCCTTTCTTAAAGTTTGCTCAAGTGCCATACTTGTGAACTCTTTAGCTTTCTAATTTTTATAACTCCTTTGGATTGCCATGTAATTATCTTTAAAGCTCTAGATTTTAAACCTTTCTCCTCCTGAGCTTGATGTCTAAGAATAGTAGCCTTGTGATTTTGATAATTAAGATTCATTGCAATGCAATCATTCTTTTCCTTCAGAGACATAGTATTTTTATAAGCTTCAAACTCAGCCATAAATCAAGTCACAACCTCATTCGCCCAGTCCATCTATTTCTTCATGTTGTCAAGCCTTTCCTCAGTATAATCTGGATCAACATCAGCTTCATCCTCAGATGAAGTCCAAGTAACATCTGACACATGATTGTCTTCAAGACTTTTAACCAGCTTTGCATCCTGTCGAATTTGTGCAGTCCTTGGAGATATTACCTCTTCTTTATGTAAAATAATTTTTCCTTTATCTTGTAAATCAATCTTTGGACTTGTGGTTGAAACTTTTGACCAACTGTCTCTCTTATCTAAGATCTAGATAGACCCTTGTAGATTTCCCAACAGAACTACCAAACTTACCACTATTATTTTTAGAATCACCACTAGCATTAATATTGTCAAGACCATCATTAAACGCACCATTACTAGCATTATCCTCCCCTAAATCCAAAGTCACATTTTTGTTAACTCCAACTGATTTCAAACCCATTACACTCTCAGCTACATCTATCTCTTTTAACTTGCTCCTGAAGCTCCCTACCGTATCAAACAAATGAGCTTCTTTTTCCTTCCATTGATTAATGAGGAGCTCAACATCATCAGATCATGAGAGGGTCTCTTCTGAAGAATGAGAGACTCTAAACCATCTTGAGGAAGATGGTCTATCCTGTTGAAGTATCTGTAGAAACTCCCTTAAAGTAACATGTTCCTTGGCTTTGTAGCAAGAACATTAGCCTACATATCTCTATTTTGTTCCAAGGAGATAATTCTAGTAGTCAAGTTTGAAACCGTGAATTCCAATTGTAAAAGGCTATCCTAACCACCTTTAAGAGAAGTAACCCTTGTTAGTGGATCATTGGATCTGGTTGGGGTCTTATTAATGTTATCCTCTCATATTCTACATCAGCAACAATAAGATTATCCCCGCCAGCACTACCAAGCTCACCAAAATTAGTAGCCTAATCTGCTTCCAAGTTTAAAGCAGATGTCCTAAGATGAGGTACTCTAGACACATGTCTTTCTCTTCTCCTATAGGTTTGAGAAAGTGGTGTAGAGGTAGATGTAATATCTGCTGCTTTGGGTGATGGGGGTTGTGACACAGTTGTGCTTGCTGCTCCCTCATCATTACCAGCTTCAGCTACAAAAATCATGGTTGATAGCAAAGGAACAACCACTCTATTCCACTTGTTATTGCCCCTCTTCATCAGCTCAGTAGCAATATTGCTCCCAAATTGGTCCTATGAGTCATTCTTGTGGCTCATGCAGTCAAGTAAAGTGTGGACCAAGAACCTCCATTGTGGTGAGAAAGCTCCCTCGGAGAATATGAATGAAACATTAGTAACATACCCCATAAAATTTATCCCATCCAAAATCTCAGTTTTCCTTAGAGAAGAAACACAATTATCATCTTCCAATGTAAGATGCTCTATCACACTTGCTTAAAATCATTAACTCTTCTCCATTGACTATAGCTTTCAACACAAGACTCCCATCATCAGATTCTCCTACAGTTGCAGTTACCTAGAACTAATAAATAATGCTTTTTAGTACGTTGGGGTTAATTGTGAGAGCAAAGTGAATGTAACTTCTTTTTAAGAAGTCAATCACTCTATGAAAGGCTTGTTGATCAGTATCTTTTGTAAATAACCAACTTTGTTGTGTTTCTCACTGAAAGTCAGGCTCGCCATTGTTTGAATAACAAATAATAGTGATTAGAAAGGAATAAGAGTCTGGGTGAAAGTTGTGAATGTAAAAGTAAGCGTGAGGTAAAAGGATTTGGGACTATATAGACTAATTGGAGAGATTTGAATGGGCCAGTGAATTCAACTTTCCAATTATAAGGTAAGACTAGGCAATGGTTGAAATTACAAAAGATATGTAATTTTTTTTAAAAGTTTACCTAGGGGCGGAGTAACTGACATAAAAATCTCAACGGTAATAATATACAATTCTCTCCAAACCAGAACTAACGGCTATTCACCAGTATTGATAGTGTTACCAACATTAATTCTACAACTATCGATATTAATCTTAAAACAACATGAATCCTTTTACCCACTAAAATACAACCCAAACTACTATCACTAATCACTAGTGTGTACATCAATGAGTATAGAACAATATACAACATATTTTTTATGTCACACACAACAATAAGAACTCACACACTTTTAGATTATAAATGACTTCAAGATCTAAGCAAGTCATCAAAGTCTTCAAAGCACACTCATATACATGAGATTGACATTGAGGCCTGTATGGTTCCTTGCTAAAAAATATCCGTCAAGTCTTGGTCTAAAAGTATGCTTGTACAAAAATTAATGCACACATACACTTAGGTTGTTTTAACCCATGGTTTGTGAAAACCATTACCAGTACTAGGTATAAACTTATTATAAGAGTTTTTTTACAAAATTCCCAGATAGTACATCAACCAAGATGTAGTGTACATCATGCAAATCTTTCGATGCCTCCACTGCTTGAATGATTTTCTGGTAGGAAACACAAATATCACACCATTACGCTAGTTGACTGTTGATTCTCGTAGAATGTTGTATGAATTAAGAACGACATGTATTCCCACAAGTCACAATTAGAGTGTTAAGTTTTTTTTCACACTTGATGCATCGTGTATATAATATTTTCTATATGGACTAGGGAAGAGTTCTATCTAGTCCACTTTTTTAGCAAAGGCCCATTGGACCCATCTCAACCATTCAATTTTCAAAATATCAATGCACTAGATTAAAAAACACAACATATCATATTCTTCAACAAAAAAAGACCGGGATCTCAACTCCCACCTTCGATTTCCGGCGACCACCACATTAACTCATCGATTTCCAGCCACCACCACAACAACCCACCTATTTACGACAACCTCCACTAGGACCCACCATTTTCCGGCGAGTTCTACAATAAACCATCATTCCGACGACTTCCACAACAAATCCACCATTTTTTACAAGATCCACAAGAATCAACCAATTTCCGGCGAGTTCCATAACAAACCCAGTTCTCCATGGACTTCTACAACAAATCCATCATTTTCCGGCGACTTTCACAACAAACCCGTTTTTCCGGCGACCTCGTCACTTACTCATATATGAGTCACCATGACTCATATATGAGTCACAGTGACTCATATATGACTCATGTATGAGTCACCGTGACTCCTACATGAGTCACCAAGATGACTCATACATGAGTCACGGTGACTCATACACGATTCACGGTGACTCATACACGAGTCACGGTGACTCATACACGAGTCACGGTGACTCATACACGAGTCACTAGTGTCACGGTGACTCATACATGAGTCGTCGGAAAATACCACCGGAGGAGCTCCGGTGGCCGGAACTGAAAAGGGTGTTCTTAGTCAAGATTTAAACCTGGAGATGATAGATGTGTGGGTGGGAATGAGATACGGTTGTGGGGATAAGATGGAGGGTTTTGTCTTTTTTTTTTTTTTTTTTGGGCCATTGGATGAAAATGGATTAAATGGTGTTGATTAATCTATTAGAACTTTGATAAATAAAAAGACTCTATTGAACTTTTGTCATATAGACTATGTGTTCGTTAATGGCCCATGATAGTAAAATATGAAAGTTCAATGTTCAAACCAATCTTAGCCCGGTTCTCTTAAGGTTCTCATATTCTTGCAGCCATTTTAGCAAAGGGTGATCCTCTATTTGACCTACTAATTTCAGCCCAAAATCTAAACACTTTAAACGGGCCATTTAGTTTTTTGCTTAGGAGTTTGGACTGTAAATGCCATCTTTAGTTCTTTGAGAATACACAGTAAGCCAGTAGTATCTGGCAGATCACTATCAGCAATTTGAAGTATAGTGTAATTATAGTATACTTTAGTGATAGAGCCATACGTTAACGTTATTATGAATTCAGTTAGGAAAATGTCGTTGCAATGTCCTATCTATGTCTATATTATATAGCAATATACAAAAAACAATGTTTTGATCTTGTCATTGACAAAACCTGAAGTGTTGGTTGAGAATAATCATTCATGTTTAAAGATGCACTTCTACTGTCTTTATACGAAGAATAGAGCATGATCTTTCGGGCTAATGATTTAAAAAGTCGAATAACTTGATATTTTTTGCTTTATGTATAATCATCTTTATTTTTTTTCTATTCTATTATACAAACTTTTAAAAGTCGATTATTTTATATATTTTGTGACAAGTTTTGCCATGTAAAATAATCATTTTATCCTTCAAATTTTGGAAAAAATTGTTAGTCGGTATTTATGATTGGCCCATTGTCTAGCCCATAGCCCATGTAGGGTTTTGTATGTATCTAGGGTTTTGTATTATATATACCGTAGGGTTTGGATCTGTATAATTCATTCAGTTCACTAAATATACATTCACCTACATGGTATCACAGACCACGGTTTGATCCCATATCCCAGGTTTCCGCACTTTTTTATTCTAATTTTGTTTTCGTTGTCGACGGTTGTGTCGGCTGTTGTCGACGGTTGTGTCGGCTGTTCTCTTTACCGCATTGTTGTCGACGGCTTGTGTCGAAAGTTGGATTGCGGTCTGTTGTCGACGGCTTGTGTCGACCGATACTTTGATTGTTGGCTGCTGTGTCATCATCTAATCCGCTATATATCACACGTCTTATATATCACCCTCATACCACAACCTCACAATGACCAACAATACTCCCCCTCCCGCGCCTGCTCTTACCATGTCCGATAAATTAATGGTGATGCATCACTTGACCACTTTCGTACCCGAAAAGCTTGATCTTGCTGAGATGAACGTCTTGGGTATACTATTTTTCTCAACTTTGTCATGGTTATGGCATCTTAGATCACATTGTTCCACATCCCCCGCCTTCTTCTTTCACCACCACCACTCTAACCTCTCCACCACCACCACCTAAGGATGCAGAGTGGTACAAAATCGACTTCATTGTTCGTTCGTGGATCTTTTCCACCCTTGCTTCCACCCTCCAAAAACGATTGGTTACTCTTAACCCTACCACAGCCATGGACGCATGGACATATCTTGAGGCAATTTTCCAAGATAACAAACGCCCACATGCCTTGGCGTTGAAAGCAGAATTGCGTAGTTTGAAGCTTGGGGACTTGACGATTGATGCATATTTCCAGAAGATCGATTACATTGTTTCCATTTTGAATGGTCTTAGATCACCCCTTAGCAATGATGATCTTGTTTCTTTTGCTCTTGCGGGCTTGCCATCCACGTATGATGTTATCTCAACCGTCATTGTTAGTCGGGAACCTTTTCCCGATCTCAAAACGGTTCGTTCGTTATTGACAACACATGAGATGCGACTGAAGGCGAAAGTCTCCGACTCCCTTGTTGATGCTACCTCCGCATCCCCCATGGTGCTATTGGCGAATTCGAATACTACCTCTCGGCGCCCTACCACTTCTACGGACAAGGTACACAAACCGTGTTTTATTTTTAACAGTAAAGGGTCTTGTCGGTTCGGGGAATCTTGCAAATATCTACATAATGGTGTTCATGGAAGGTCTCCCTCTGGTTCGAATTCGGGCAAGTCGGGTTTCTCACGGTTGGACGTGGACTACTTGCAATCTCTTTTAGCTAAAATGGGGTTTTCACCTTCTTCTCCCACTGTTCACCCTCCTGTTGCGTATCATGTGCGACCCTCGTCTAATGTATTTTCTCCACAGCCTATGAATAATTTTGCCATGGGCCAGCATGGTGGTTTGACTGGGTTCGGTCAACAGGGGGTTCGCCAAGGGGTTTAGACAGGTTTTGGTAATCAGGGGGTTCATCAAGGGGTTTTGACAGGGGCTGGATTTAAGGGGGTTCACAATGGGGGATTGACAGGGTTCGGTGTTCAGGGGGGTCAGCCGCAGGTGTTGGCTGGGTTCGGTCAGCAGGGGGTTCATAATGGGGTTTTGACAGGAGGATTTCAAGGGGGTTCACCTGCTTCTGTGGCAGGTCCGGTTTCATCTCAGGGCGGTCAGATGGGTGTATTGACTGGGTCAGCTCCACCAGGATTTATGCATGCTCAGTCTGGAGGTGTTTTGGGCTCGGTTCATGGTCCCCCTAGCTCCGGTTTCTTGCCAGGCCAGGAGATAGTCTTGCCTCATGCTTTTAATGCCACTACCATTCAGGATCCCACTGCTGGCACTTGGAATATGGATACAGGTACGAGTTCTCATCTTAATGATTCTTTACATTGTCTTAGTGATACTCTTAATATGTGCATTTACCCATCTGTTGCAGTTGGTGACGGGCGCTTTATTCCCGTCACCAACTCTGGCCATAGCATTTTGTCTATTCCTTTTCGTTCGCTTAGTTTAAATAATGTTTTGATCACTCCTCATATTGTCAAAAATTTAATTTATGTTCGTCAGTTTGTCCGTGATAATTCTTGTACCGTTGAGTTTGACGCTTTTGGTTTTTCTGTGAAGGACTTCCTAACTCGACAGGTGCTCCTCCGATGTGATAGCACGGGTGATCTCTATCCTGTTACGAAGCACTCCACTATTCCTCATGCATTTCTAACCAGTCAGTATACGTGGCATCAACGACTTGGACATCCACGAAGTGCAGTGTTACGTCGTCTTGTGTCTACTAATTCTACTTCTTGTAATAAAGAGAAGCTTCCCATTCTTTGCCATGCTTGTCAGCTTGGTAAACATATGAAACTTCCATTTGTTAGTTCGTCTCATTCTGTTACTTCCTGTTTTGATATTGTTCACTCGGATTTGTGGACATCCCCAATTTCGAGTCTTTCTGGTTTCAAGTACTATGTTCTGTTTCTGGATCATTATTCTCAGTTTGTTTGGGTTTATCCGTTACTAAATAAATTTGATGTTTTGTCTAAATTTCATTTGTTTCGTAATTATGTTCGTACTCAGTTTAAGTGTGAAATTAAGTCGGTTCAGTGTGATCATGGTGGTGAATTTGATAATCATGCTTTTCATAAATTATTTAGTAATAACGACATTCAGTTTCGATTTTCTTGTCCTCGCACCTCACAACAAAATGGCAAATCTGAACGTATGATTCGTACAATAAATAATCTCATTCGTACCTTATTGTTTCAAGCAAATTTACCACCCAATTATTGGACTGAGGCACTTAATATGGCTGTTTATTTATTGAATATTTTACCTTCCCGTGCCATCGATAATGAGATACCCTTTACCCGTTTGTTTGGTTCAAAACCCGATTATAGTGTCCTTCGAGTTTTTGGGTGTCTTTGTTATCCACATATCGATACTAATCACAAACTAGGACCATGGGCCGCTCCTTCCATATTTTTGGGACACGCTGCTAATCATTTTGGTTATCGTTGTCTTGATCTCACCACTAATAAAATTATCATTTCTCGCCATGTTACCTTTGATGAAACAGTGTTTCCGTTTCCTTCAACCAAATCCAATGCCACCCCTTCCTATGACTTTTTGGACGATTCATCTGATCTTATTTCCACTATTATTCGCACCACTCCCATCACTCAAATTTCAAACCCAATTCCTCATGCTCATCCACTTGAAACACCTACGCCTCCTACACCACCTCCCCCTCCTACACCACCTCCACCTCCCACACCACCTACGCCTCAGTCTGAACCCCAAATCGTTCTTGCACCGGCTCCCACTCATAACCAACCTACCGTGTCAACTCATCCCATGGTCACACGTTCTCGTGTCGGGACTACTCGTCCTAATCCTCGTTATGCTGGTCATGTGTCTACTATTTCTCCTTTACCCCGGTCTTATAGAGAAGCCTACAAAAATAAGGGTAAAAATGTTACAAAATACACACAATAAGTCTCACTAAATATACATTCACCTACAAAAATAAGGGTAAAAATGTTACAAAATACACACAATAATAAACTTTTGAAAGTTTGATGACATAATAGAAAAAATTAAGGTTAACTATACACAAAGACAGTAAATGTTAAATTATATGATTTTTTTTAGTCATTAAGCCTAATATTTCAAAGGGTTTATTGATATAAGAAAAACATACAAATTTGATAAAAAAAATATTCGTGGAAAGTTAGGGTCCAATTTAGTTAGTATTTGTTTTGGTTTATAAATATGTGGACAGATACTTCAGAAGTTGTAATATAGTGTTTTTTTTTTGAATATTTTTTTTAGAATTAAATGTTCCCTAAGAATATCAGTACTTGTAGCAGGAAATTGGAATAGAACCACTGTAGTAAAATTATCACTTCTTTGTGATTCATGGAGTTTACAAAGTTATTGAGTTAACAAAATCATCTTTTGTAGCATCATTCACGGGTTTAGAAATGAAATAATTAGGTTACGTTGACTTGAAGGTTAATAGTAATACAAATTCCACATAACATGCGCATGTTTTTAATCTTTTGGTCCTCAAAACTTACGGTAAAGTTGCAATAAATCAATGCCATGAAACATGGGTTGAGAAGAGAATTACTTGCAATACACAAGCTAGGCGTGACATCAATTCCTTTGTTCTTTATTTTTCTTCAGTGTTTTTCGTTTTTCGTTCTACATTAAATAACTTTATTGATTACTTTTTCTTCACATTTTGGTTTGTGAAATCGTGGTGATGAGAAAAGGTGTTTTGTGAGTTAATAGTTAGTGATTCGAGCTTATAGTAACTTTTAATTAGGTAGTATGTAAGTCCCGAACTTTCTCTTTTAAGGGATAAACCGCACTCCTCCTACTACTAGGAATCATCTTTGACTATTTTCTAGAGGGGTGTCGTCGTTATTACCTACATGTATTGGAGGCAAAAGTTAAGCGTACTGAAAGTTTATGGACATAAATTTAGTAGTCGTGTGTTAGGATCGAACTCGAGATTACGGGATTGCACACAATACGTAAAAAGTTAATTTATTTAATAAATGTATTTATTATATTTATTAAATTAAATCAAGCTATAACTTAATGATCGTTTAATAATTAAGAGTTAAGTATTAACGAGCGTTTTGGAATAAAACGGAAGAAGAAAAGATGGTTCTGGAACACCCCTAAAGGGTGTTTTGGGCCGGCGGTTGGAGAAGGAAAAAAGGGAAGGAAAAACTTTCCTTATTTACGTTTTGCTTGGGCTACAAGAATTACTAGGCCTGTATAAACACCCTTGCCCCTCACAATTCAACACACATTTTCTCTCTTCCTCCCACTCTTGATCGATCACAAACCGAAACCCACAAGGGGTTTTCGGTTGAGTTATTTGATTAAGCTTTATTCCACAAGACGTAGTAGCTCGACTTATACGTACGAGGTCTACGGTTATCTCGTTGTATTACGTGTGTACAAGAACGTATTATAGTCTTATTATAGACTATATCTCGGTGGTTTTACATAAACCCTAATTTGGGGAATTAGGTTTTGTTCGAGTGGACTGCTTTGCAAAAGCTACGTAAACCCTAACTCGATTAATTATAATTGTGTTAATTAATTATCTTGTTAAATCGCTTCCGCTATATGTGCTTTGATCTCGTTTAGGGTTTTATAACTGTTATGAATAATAAACCTTCAGTGGTATCAGAGAGCCGTTTTAACATGTTATAATTATCGAAAATCTAAAATTTTTAACCAATAATTGTTTTGAGTAAAAACTTCATATTTTTTTAGGTTTTCTTAAAAATTAGGGTTATGTTTTATAAAAATTTGTTTTTCCCGATTTTTTTTAATAAATTTTTTTTTGAAACCCTAAAATTTACATGATTGTATGTTTTATATTAAAATTACATGATTAATTGTTATGACATGTAGTTTTTTTCGGTTACGATCCGTAGAGATTTAATTGTTAAGATTTGTGGGTGGATTCATGATGAACATGCATGTTTTTCATTGATCATAATATTGAATGTGTTACAATGTTTTTTGTTTCAATAAATCTAGAATTAGAGAATACTTTTTATAATCATAAAAACCCTATATTTTAATTTATTGAATTAAATTGTTTGCATGTGGCTATTAGATTTATATAATTACACATATAATTGTTATTATGTGTTTATGATTTAGTGTTTTTTTACCTGATTGTTTTCATGCGTTTTTTTTAAGTATGTTGTAAACAAGGGTAATTTTTTTTAAGAAAAATAATATGGACTAAATCATATTAAAATAAAGATTTGTTTTGAGATCTAAATTACATAGAATTACGTTGATTGGTGATTTACAATAATAATTTAACGGCATACTCAATTTTGACAAATTATAAAGTAGGCATAACGCGTTGTTGGTCATGTACCCGACTAAGGAAGGAGGTTATGCCATTTTCGCTGACCAAATTCCAGGCTCGCCTGTGCGTCAAAATTGGAATTACCAACGATTATTACTTGTGTTACACCTTAAGGCTGATTTACCGCAAATTCACATTCGAAACACAATGAATAATGTTATTGTTTTGTGCGTAGCCATGTTCTAGCAAAAGTACGTTGTGAATAGTTGTGGGTAAAATTCTTGAATTGGTTTTAACCAATACCTCAACATAATATATGTAGAAATTTAGTCTCGCGAAAAAGTTTACTAAATGATTTATTAAACTTATGATATGGAGATGTATGCATGCTTCTCCATACATTGATTTTGACATCAAATTTATACCCTTAAAATTAAGTTGAATACCATCTAATTGACGAACACTTGAAGTCACAATGTCATCATATGAGATTTGGATGATGTTGTGATGGAGAGAAAACTTTTCATAGAATGAGAATTCGTGTGATAAGTTTTACGTTCTTTAGATTAGACGACTTAATTAAGTTACTCAATGAGATCTAGAAACTTAAGGTATTTAGAAGGGATGAAACATGTTTGCAATGCAAAATGTTTTTTGGCAATGTAAATCCCTTAAAATATCTAAAAATTAGAAATGGTTTGCCAATAAATTGTTCGACAAGTTACTATGTCGAATAAGTTCATTACTAGCAGATCAACTGATGTAATACATTTATGTCAATATAGGTTCTAGTTTCAAGGAAAATACTATGGTTTATATACTGGGGTAATTTTATTTTCTTGAATGTATTTATAAAAAATACTAATAATTTGAACTTATTTATGTAGAAATGGCTCAACCCGACAATAACACTATAAGTTCTGCATTCAAAACATTTTTTGATCGTCTTGAACTTACTGGCCCTAACTTCAATGATTGATATCGCTCACTAAGAATTGTCTTGAGAGTAGTGGGTACTTTTGATATCTTGACCACTCCCTATCCGGAGGATCTTGCTGAAGGAGCTTCTAAAGCCGAAAGGCTTACACACGCTGCTGCCATTAAGAAGCACTCGGACGTGGCTTGCTTAATGTTAGGGAAAATGGCCCCTCCACTTCAAAAAAAGTATGAGATATTTTCGCCTAAGCGTATGCTTGATGAACTCAAGGCTATTGTAAAACCCGCATGCTTTTACCATGCATAGTACCTTAAGTTCGTACGTACTAGTTAAAAACTTTCCTAATATAGCATGATTACGATTACGTATTAGGAGTTTATGTATTACGTACGTGTTAGAACACGATAAGTATTTTATATGAACGATCACGTAATAATTATTTAGCAATAATTAATCACAAACATACGATCACGAAATCACGAGCGTAATTAAAACACGAGTTATTATTAATTACGTATATATATTTAATACGAGCGTAATTAAATATATAAGTGTAGGATATTTACGTAACAAGAACATTTAAAACACGAACATAATTAAACGTAAACGTATTGATAGGTGTGAAAACACCCATCCTTTTACCACTTATTTCTTGCTAAAACAAGACCAAAACACGTATTTAATGTCATTTGTTTGGAATTATGCGTGGTTTGTGTGTTTGTTGTGTTTTCAGAGCCAACCGGATAAATATTGGAGAAAACATGGGATTGCACGGGTTTTATCAAGGAAAAAGACTGAAGACGAAGTCTATTGTCCAAGAGATGCAAAAGATTTGAAGTCAATGGGCCTATTTGAAGATTTATCGAAGAAAAGGACCAAAGACGGAAGATTTACATGTGTCGAAGAAACTCAAGTCTATTAATCGAAGAAATTAAAAGACGAGTTGAATTTAATCGTCGACGAATCCCGAATCAGAATCGAAAACGTCAACTTTTCTGAAAAGACGAGAAGACGAGAAGAAAGGGAGAAAACCCACTCACCAACCAAGGGAGAAGCCTATAAATACTCCTCCCATTCAAGACTCCAGGATCTTCCTTTTTTCTGTTTTAGTTTTTCCTAGTTCTTAGGAACCATCTCCCTTAAGGAGAGGTTTTCTTCTTTGTTCAATTTCTTCCAATCTTGTAAGTTTGATCTTTCCATTTGTTTGTTGAATCTTAAATCATTAATACAAGTCTTCTGTTAATCTTTCCATCATCTTGTTCTTCATCACTTTTTGATTCGTAGCTCTTAAGTTTTATTCTTTCGGTTTGATTGTCAAAAGTAAGTGGGTTTTGTGATTTTGTTGTTTTGGATTCAAGCTTTCTATGAGTAAAGGATTAGTGGTAAAATTGGTTTTAGTTTTGGTTAAAAATTTGGTGATTTTTAGTATTGAATTCGTGTTCTTATATCCCCTGTTCTTCGCCTTCGAGTTTCTGAGCTTCCCAGATTCCGAATAAGGATTCTGGGAGTGTGTTTATTCGGAATATTTAAAATATTCCGAGTAGGGTTTCTTTCTCCTGGTTATTCGGAATAATAAAATTATTCCGAGTAAAGCTTTCTTTCCAGATATTCCGAATAGAGTCCTGTTTGAAAATATTCCGCATTGCCTAAACTTTCCGAATAGAGCAAATATTCCGATTAAGATAATTATTCCGCATAAGGCATACTTTCCGCATAAGGTTTCTCTTTAATTATTCCGCATAGCCTCATTTTTCAGATATTCCGAATAGAGCTAAACTTTCCGAACAGAACTAAACTTTCCGAATAGAGGTTCTTTCAAATTATTCCGCATAAGTGAAACTTTCCGCATAAGACATTTGTTCCGCATGGCCTTAATTATTCCGAGTAAGGGAAACATTCCAAGTAGAGCAGTATATTCCGCATAGCAATAAACATTCCGAATAAGAGACTTCCAGTTTATTCTTCATAAAGGTATTTTCTCACTATAAGGTATTTTCTCACTGTTTCATTTAAATTATGGATTTATTTTCATTTCTAGTTTCTAGTTTAATTTTAGTTTAATTTTATTATTACTTGCCTTTATCATTTTAGTAGATTTAGACCCAAGCTCCCCCTTTTTAGTCACCAATTACAACTATTCCACTTTTGACCGTGATCGATTCGAGAAGATACCGAGAACGAAATAACGATATATATCAATTGGGTACAAGCTACGCAAAGAGAGATCTTGCAAGCAAAAAACCTTTTTATTAACCAACACAAAAAGTGAGTTATTAAAATGGCGCCGCTGCCGGCTCTTTTCGTAAGGATCAACGGTTTCTTGTGAGAAAAATTGGATTTTGGAATCCGTTCTTTCGGGAACGTTATTTTCCTTGCTTTAAAAATTTTCAAAAATCCATAAAAAATATAAAACTCTTCAAAAATACAAAAACATTAAAAAATCATTAAAAGCAATTCTTTTCAAAAGGTTTTGCACCAAAAAGATTATATAGATATTCTCTTTTTGTATATTTTTCTTCTGCAGGTGTATGCGTACTAGATCTTCGAACTATTCTGAGCCCGAGACTCCTGAAGATTTAGATATGGCTGGTGTTAACAACAACAATAATCACCCACATCAACACAATTTGAATAACAACAACAACAACAACAACAACAACAATGTCCTCTTACCTGATTTACGAACAATGGAGGAATTGTGTCAACCCACCATGAACGGACGCGGAGGCCCGATTGCGCCAATGCACGTCACGGCTCAGGAGTTCTCGTTGAAGCATCACATGATCCAGCAAGTACAAACGAATCCATTTCGCGGAATTCCGGATGATGATGCCAACAAACACCTCGACAAATTCATAACCATTACCCAAAGCATGAAATCCCCCGGTGTTTCTATGGATGACCTTCGCCTTCAACTCTTTCCCCACTCGCTTTCTCACCATGCCGAAAAATGGTTTGACCGTCTTCCTAAGAATTCTATTCATACGTGGAACGACATGACTCAACGCTTTTTATCGCGCTACTTTCCCCCATCCATGGTCACTAGCCTTCGTAACCAAATCAGTGGATTCATGCAAGACAATGATGAATCGCTTTTCGATGCTTGGGAACGATACAATGATTTGATCGACCGCTGTCCTAATCACAATATGCTCCCCGTCACTCTCATTGATACCTTCTACAATGGTCTCACCTTTCGCGATCGTGACACGATCAATGCCGCCGCCGGTGGTACTTTTATGAAAAGGAGACCAGAGGAGTGTCGAGAGTTGATTGAAAACATGACTACTCACCACAAGAATTGGGATTCATCCGCATCCTCAAGATCTAACTCGAGAGTCAATGTTTCTTCTACTACTTCCAATCCTGAGATGACTGAAATTTCTCGACAACTCGCTGAAATGAACAAGAATTTCATGACCATCGCCACAAACCACTTTCAACAAGCTAAAGCCGTTGCTATTTCTTGTGACACATGTGGTGGTCCTCATTCTTATAATGATTGTCCTTCTACTCAAGGCAATTATTCTGAAAACGTTAACGCGGCATACGGTACATATCCCACGGGAGGCTATCAAGCTCGTCCTCAAGGAGACCGTAGCTTGCTAAGTTATCGTTCCAACAATTATCTTGCTCCTCCCGGTTTCCCTCCTGCAAACCAAAACCAACAACAAAGCTATAACCGAAACAACCAATCCCAACCTCGTGCTCAAAATCAATATCCATCCCAAAGAAACACCTACCCAACTCAAGGAAATTCTCAAGCTTACCAAGCTCCACCTCTCAATCAACCGATGGCAGTGAATCCCGACGTCGAGTCGTTCATGAAGACTAATCGTGAGATGGTAACGAATCTTCAGAGTCAATTTGTCAATTTGAAGAATGACATGGTGAAACAAGGGAGCGATATTCGAGCCGAGCTACGGAACGATATGGCCAAACACATCGATGCTATTAATGCCAACATGCAAAACTCTTTTAATAATCAAGCTGTTCACCTTCGTGATATGATTGGTTCGCTCATCCAAAGTAATCAACCCTCTGCTTCGGGTACTCTTCCGAGTAACACCGTTGCGAATCCAAGAGGGGAGATGAAAGCAATCACCACTCGTAGTGGAAAAGGTTATATGGAACCCGAGCTTCCTACACCTCCACCGGTGATTGTGAACACGGAAAAAGAGCAACTTTCCCCACCTCCTTCACCTTCTATCCCCATTTCCCCACCACCCGTGGTTGTGAGTGATCCTATTCCCTTAAAGCCTTCTTCTTCATCCAATATACCTTATCCTTCAAGGTTGAGGAAAGAGAAGCAAAAGAGCAAGGATGATATTCAGGTTTCCAACTTTCTAAAAATGTTTAAACAATTGAATTTTAACATCTCCTTTGCCGAGGCTCTCGCTCACATGCCTAAAAATGCTAAGATGTTTAAAGATCTTCTAAGTGATAAAGAAAAGCTTCTTGACATTGCTCAGACCCAACTTAATGAGAACTGCTCTGCAGTGCTCTTAAGGAAATTGCCCACCAAACTTGGTGATCCGGGTCGCTTCTTGATTCCTTGCAACTTCCCGGGAGTAGAGAATTGCATGGCCCTAGCCGATCTAGGTGCCAGTATAAACTTAATGCCTTTAAGTGTTTGGAAGCAATTATCTCTCCCCGAGCTAGTCCCCACTAAAATGACTTTGGAATTAGCCAACCGTACGGTTGCTTATCCAGTGGGGATAGCCGAAGATGTCTTTGTTGGCGTTGATAAATTCACCTTCCCGGCGGATTTTGTCGTCGTTGACTACGAGATGGACCCTCGTGTTCCATTAATCATTGGACGTCCATTCCTGAGGACCGGTCGCACTCTCATTGATGTAGCCGCGGGCGAATTAATCATGAGAGTTGGTGACGATCAAATTGTCTTCAACATGGGTAAGATTTCTCAGCAACCTTATTCATATGAGAGTGTTAATGCTATTGATGTTCTCGATGAGGCTTGTGAAGAACATTTTCATGATGCTTGCAAAAGTACTCTCTCTTCTCTACCCAATGTTGAGACCGTTGCCTCAATTGCTCCGGCATTGACTCCTTTTGGAGAAAGTGACTTGGATGAGTTCGAAGCTAGCTTGGGTCCTCTCGACATTAAGTATGATAATTCGTCCACCAATTGGGATGAAGATATTCGTACTATTGAGAGACTTCTCAATGAGGACCCATTGTCTCCTCCTGCTCCTAAAGAGGTGACTAATGATGATCCATCGTTAGTTTCACCATCTATTGAGGATCCTCCTACTCTTGAGCTTAAGGACCTACCGCCTCATCTTGAGTACGTTTTCCTAGAAGACGACGAGAAGTTACCGGTCATCATCGCAAAGGATCTGAAAGAAGACGAAAAAGCCCGACTTGTCGCTGTGTTGAAGAAGCATAAAAGAGCTATCGCTTGGAAAATCTCCGACATCCGTGGAATTGATCCTCACTTTTGCACACATAAAATTCTCATGGAGGGCGACTTTAAGCCCACAATTCAAAGTCAACGAAGGGTGAATCCTAAAATACATGAAGTCATCAAAAAAGAGGTTATCAAACTTCTTGATGCAGGTATGATTTACCCTATTTCGGATTCACCATGGGTTAGTCCAGTCCATTGTGTGCCTAAGAAAGGCGGAATTACCGTTGTGCCCAATGCAAACAACGAGTTGATTCCTACCCGTCTCGTTACTGGGTGGAGAGTTTGTATAGACTACCGTAAACTCAATGATGCCACGAGAAAGGATCATTTCCCTCTACCTTTTATGGACCAAATGCTTGAACGTCTAGCGGGTAATGAATATTACTGCTTTCTGGATGGTTTCTCGGGTTATTTTCAAATACCCATCGATCCCCAAGATCAAGAGAAGACAACATTCACTTGTCCCTATGGCACATTTGCTTACAAAAGGATGCCTTTTGGCTTATGCAATGCCCCCGGGACTTTCCAAAGGTGCATGTTGGCTATCTTCCATGACATGGTTGAGCAAACCATAGAAGTCTTCATGGATGATTTCTCGGTCTTCGAGGATTCTTTCTCTTCTTGCCTTGCCAATTTGGAACGTATGCTTAAGCGGTGCGAAGACACTCGCCTTGTTCTGAATTGGGAAAAATGCCACTTTATGGTAAAAGAAGGCATTGTGCTAGGACACAAAATCTCTAAGGCCGGTCTTGAAGTAGACCGTGCTAAAGTTGATGTCATAGCCAAATTACCTCCACCTTCAACCGTGAAGGGTGTGAGAAGTTTTCTGGGTCATGCGGGCTTCTATCGTTGATTCATTCAGGATTTCTCTAAAATCGCCCGCCCGATGACCCACCTCTTGGAAAAAGATACTCCTTTTATCTTTTCTAAAGAGTGTCTCAAAGCCTTCAATCTTCTCAAGGATAAGCTAACTAAGGCACCTGTCTTGGTCACCCCTAATTGGGAGCTGCCTTTTGAATTGATGTGCGATGCTAGCGACTTTGCTATTGGTGCGGTTTTGGGCCAAAGAGTGAATAAACACTTCCAACCAATCCACTATGCTAGCAAAACAATGACGGGGGCTCAATTGCATTATACAACGACCGAAAAAGAGCTTTTAGCTGTTGTCTATGCTTTTGAAAAATTCCGCCCCTATCTTGTTTTATCCACCACCATAGTATACACAGACCATTCCGCGTTGAAGTACTTGATGACTAAGAATGATTCTAAGCCAAGACTTCTCCGCTGGGTTTTACTCCTTCAAGAATTCAACATTGAAATTCGTGACAAGAAGGGTGCTGAAAACCTGGCCGCGGATCATCTGAGCAGACTTGAGGATCCATATCAAGGGGACCATCCGAACAAAGAGATCATTGACTCTTTTCCCCTTGAGACCTTAATGTATATAAATCTCAATCTCGATGGCACCCCGTGGTTTGTCGATATTGCAAACTACTTAGCGGGTGGTGTTCTTATCCAAGGGTTAACATCCCAACAAAAGAAGAAGTTCTTGCACGATGTTAAGACTTACTTTTGGGATGACCCTTTTCTATTCAAACAATGTGCTGATCTGATCATTCGTCGATGTGTTGACGGACCGGCAGCTTTTGATATTCTCCAAGCTTGCCACAAAGGACCCACCGGTGGTCACTTTGGTCCCAACTACACCGCTAAGAAAGTGTTTGATTCTGGATTCTACTGGCCCACCATTTATCGTGACGCTCACGAAATGGTTAAGCATTGTGATGCTTGCCAACGACAAGGCAAGATCACACATAAGGATGAGATGCCTCAAAATTTCATACAAGAGTGTGAAATCTTTGATGTATGGGGCATCGACTTTATGGGGCCATTCCCGTCTTCTAAAGGCAAAAAATACATCCTTGTCGCTGTCGACTACGTTTCTAAATGGGTTGAAGCCAAAGCTTTACCCACTAACGACGCGAGGGTGGTTTGTAATTTCTTGAAACAACTGTTTGCTCGTTTCGGTGTTCCTCGTGCTATTATCAGTGACCGCGGGACTCATTTTTGCAACGATCAATTTGCACGAGTCATGGCTAAGTATGGTGTCAATCACCGTCTTTCCACCGCTTATCATCCTCAAACCAACGGTCAAGCCGAGATATCCAACCGTGGATTGAAGAGAATTTTGGAACGTACTGTGGGAGAGCATCGTGCCTCGTGGGCCGATAAACTTGATGATGCTCTGTGGGCTTTCAGTACCGCCTATAAGACGCCGATTGGTTGTACACCTTATCGTCTTGTGTACGGGAAAGCCTGCCACCTCCCCATCGAGCTGGAACATAAGGCATACTGGGCCTTGAAGTGGGCTAACTTCGACATCAACAAAGCCGGTGATTTTCGAAAGATTCAACTCAACGAGCTACAAGAATTGAGGAATCAAGCTTACGAGAACTCATTGATTTACAAGGAGAAGACCAAGATTATCCACGATGCTAAAATCAAGAACCGAGAGTTCAACGTTGGTGATCAAGTCTTACTCTTTAACTCTCGGTTGAAGATCTTCTTAGGCAAGTTGAAGAGCCGCTGGTCTGGTCCATTCACCATCGCCAATGTCTTTCCCTATGGTACCATTGAGCTTTCTCAGCCAAATGGGCCCAACTTCAAGGTGAATGGCCAGCGTTTGAAATTGTACTTTGGTGAGGACATCTCTCAGGAGATGATTCCATCCCTCACCACGTTTCCCTTGAATTAGTTCGGGACCGAGTCAGGCTCGCGACTCGGTAAACAAAAACAAGCGCTCCTCGGGTGGCAGCCCGAGTATCTATCCCCCTTTCCCGTTTTTCATCATAAGTGTAGGGGAGCTATATAGGTTGCTTGTTTTTGGATGGTGATGTGATTACAGGGATTATTGCACTCTTGGAATCTTTGACGAACCGTGCTCCCATGTTATCCACAATACTGGTTCTATCTCTCCACTATCGTGATTCAATTATCTTCATATTCACATTTGAAATTGATCACTTTAGTCGTCTCTTCCTTAGCTTGAGTTAACCAACGTGCACAATGTCATAAGTGTAGGGGAGATTTTTCCCACATGCTTAAAACATTGAGGACAATGTTTATCTTAAGTGTAGGGGGGACTTCTATCGAAGTTTTAAGCGGACTTTTCCATGAAAATGCCTTCATTTAACCAGAAAATCCTGTTTTTCAACATTTTTCAAATTTTTTTATTAACTTTGGCCATTTAGTCGTAATTTTTTTAAATTTTTATTTTGCTTTCATATGTATATATTCCGCAATAAATTCAAAAAAAAAATTAATTAATAAAATAGTTTTAGCAAGTTTAGATATCTTAGATATATTAGGCCCGTTGTGAATATTTTGACTCAACCCGAATAGACTTATCCAAGTTTATTCTAGCTAGTATCCTTAACCAGGTAGACCTTAATTGGTTTATTAGGCTAAGTGTCCACGAGTCTCATTATTTGAGATTTTAAACTGTGGAGGACGAGAAATGATAGAGTCAATTATAAGTCGGTATTCTTGCGCAAGCTCACTTGGTGTAATTATTTGCCTATTCTTCCATCACTTGCTAATAACTTATCTGCAATAAGTAAGGTCGTACGATTTGAAAAGTTACTTAGCTTCTAGCCCAAGATCGTTTAAAAGTTGCTCGGTAATGACGAGAGTTCATAGCCAAGGCATAACTTATGAAGCGGGGCGCGAAGATTGGCGAGTCCGAAAAGGCCCTAACAAGGCATGAGGATTCAATTTTATTGCTGAAGATCCAAAAGTGATGTGAAAAGCATTATTCCTAAAGTCAATATGAAGGATCAAGACTCACGACGAAAAGCAATCAACTCCCACTAAGATGATGGAGAAGTCTATCCGAAAAGACCCTAACAAGGTATGAGGATAAATAGATCCAAGTCCGAAAAGGAGGCGGATCGTTGTATCTCAAAATCCCAAATAGAGATTGAAGAAATAATCATGAAGTCGTGGTCAACAAAGTTGGAGTACTCCTCAAAAGTCTCCAAAGTGAAGAAACTCTATTATGATGAGAAGACCATTATCTCAAGAACGTCTCTCAAGATATGAAGTATGAAGTACATGCCAAATATCGGCCTGAGAAAGGTCTCAAATCGTGAACCAAGTTATGCCAAGATATGAACTTTTTGATATCCCGAGAAGCAGTTTTAAGAGATTTTGTCCTTTAGCTAACTATTGATCAAATCGTCCTACTTTGCTTTCAGCCTAAATAAACTATCGAAATAAGTCCAAAAATGCATCTTCATGATCATTCTAAGACAAAAATAAAATATAAGAGATACACCTAGGAATAAGGGAGTTTAAGCATTTAATTAAGCCATGTGTGTAAGTGTTTGAATTGCTAACTTATAATAACAATGATCTCGTTTTTAAGCTTAGTTTGGGGAACGTGAAAATTGAGGGTGATAAATCTTCGCAGCACCAAAGCCCTAATGTAAGTCCTCGATCTCTTTACAAGTTATTTCCACATAGCTATGTTCTGTCCTTTTGTTTACTTTAAAAGTTTTAATTTCTCTTAGTGCTTTAATTTTTGTTTAGTAGTATTTGAATAAGGCCAAGGTTAATTAATTATGAGAAAAGTGTAAAGTTGCTTTATCACTAAGCATTGCATGAGGGCATGGCAATGGTTAAGTGTAGGGGATTTGATAGGTGTGAAAACACCCATCCTTTTACCACTTATTTCTTGCTAAAACAAGACCAAAATACGTATTTAATGTCATTTGTTTGGAATTATGCGTGGTTTGTGTGTTTGTTGTGTTTTCAGAGCCAACCGGATAAATATTGGAGAAAACATGGGATTGCACGGGTTTTATCAAGGAAAAAGACTGAAGACGAAGTCTATTGTCCAAGAGATGCAAAAGATTTGAAGTCAATGGGCCTATTTGAAGATTTATCGAAGAAAAGGACCAAAGACGGAAGATTTACATGTGTCGAAGAAACTCAAGTCTATTAATCGAAGAAATAAAAGACGAGTTGAATTTAATCGTCGACGAATCCCGAATCAGAATCGAAAACGTCAACTTTTCTGAAAAGACGAGAAGACAAGAAGAAAGGGAGAAAACCCCCTCACCAACCAAGGGAGAAGCCTATAAATACTCCTCCCATTCAAGACTCCAGGATCTTCCTTTTTTTTGTTTTAGTTTTTCCTAGTTCTTAGGAAACATCTCCCTTAAGGAGAGGTTTTCTTCTTTGTTCAATTTCTTCCAATCTTGTAAGTTTGATCTTTCCATTTGTTTGTTGAATCTTAAACCATTAATACAAGTCTTCTGTTAATCTTTCCATCATCTTGTTCTTCATCACTTTTTGATTCGTAGCTCTTAAGTTTTATTCTTTCGGTTTGATTGTCAAAAGTAAGTGGGTTTTGCGATTTTGTTGTTTTGGATTCAAGCTTTCTATGAGTAAAGGATTAGTGGTAAAATTGGTTTTAGTTTTGGTTAAAAATTTGGTGATTTTTAGTATTGAATTCGTGTTCTTATATCCCCTGTTCTTCGCCTTCGAGTTTCTGAGCTTCCCAGATTCCGAATAAGGATTCTGGGAGTGTGTTTATTCGGAATATTTAAAATATTCCGAGTAGGGTTTCTTTCTCCTGGTTATTCGGAATAATAAAATTATTCCGAGTAAAGCTTTCTTTCCAGATATTCCGAATAGAGTCCTGTTTGAAAATATTCCGCATTGCCTAAACTTTCCGAATAGAGCAAATATTCCGATTAAGATAATTATTCCGCATAAGGCATACTTTCCGCATAAGGTTTCTCTTTAATTATTCCGCATAGCCTCATTTTTCAGATATTCCGAATAGAGCTAAACTTTCCGAACAGAACTAAACTTTCCGAATAGAGGTTCTTTCAAATTATTCCGCATAAGTGAAACTTTCCGCATAAGACATTTGTTCCGCATGGCCTTAATTATTCCGAGTAAGGGAAACATTCCGAGTAGAGCAGTATATTCCGCATAGCAATTAACATTCCGAATAAGAGACTTCTAGTTTATTCTTCATAAAGGTATTTTCTCACTGTAAGGTATTTTCTCACTGTTTCATTTAAATTCTGGATTTATTTTCATTTCTAGTTTCTAGTTTAATTTTAGTTTAATTTTATTATTACTTGCCTTTATCATTTTAGTAGATTTAGACCCAAGCTCCCCCTTTTTAGTCACCAATTACAACTATTCCACTTTTGACCGTGATCGATTCGAGAAGATACCGAGAACGAAATAACGATATATATCAATTGGGTACAAGCTACGCAAAGAGAGATCTTGCAAGCAAAAAACCTTTTTATTAACCAACACAAAAAGTGAGTTATTACGTATACGAAATTACAAGACACGAAACGAGGTACGGGACCCCCACAAGGGAGCCCCTACCCGCGGCCAAAATAGGGACAATGGGCCAAGCCCATTGTCAATTTTACTAAAAGGAAGGGTTAAGAGTTGTTACTACTCAAATTATTTTTACAGAAGAATTTCAAGAAAACCTAAAAATCCCTTCTCCTTCTCCTTTGTGTGCCGCCACCTACAAACCACCATAAGGGGGTGAGTTTGATCTTGGATCTTGTTATTTTAGTGTTTGTTCGTGTTTGTTCTTCACCCTTTTGATCCACGAATACGGTAAAACCTTTTTACTTGTTTTCTTTTTAATTAATCTTTTATTAATTAAAAAACATGATGTTTTTCATAAAAACACATTAATTAAACCTAGATCTAACATGTTTTGGTCATTAATTAATCAAAGGGATCGATCTAAGGGGTGTTTGTTTTGGGCCGCAGGAACAACCGACCCCAAGGGGGTTCGGTTTGGTTTAGCCGACCACCACCAAGACCTTTTTGGTCTTGGTTGGTGCGTGTGGGTCCCACGGCAGTAAGGGGGTACCCCGATTTGATTCGGGGTACGGTGTTTGTTCATATCCGGTGCATGTTTTTAAGCTTAGATCCGGATCATGATTATGTTAGTTTTTTTATATGTTATGAACTTATGTTATGAATTAAATTATTAATTTAATAACATGACTTAGGTTAACTAATTATTAATAATCATGAAATTATTTTAATCTAAGTATTTTTATTATTAAGACTTATAATTAATTAATATTTTTAAAACCATGGATATAATTAATTAATTAAACATGACTTAGGTTAGATTATTAGTATATAATAATACATATTTTAACCTAAGTATTTAATATATTTAATTAAAAACATGTCATACTTTAATTAAATATTATAACCTATAGTTTAATTAAATTACATGAAATAATTATTAAACTATATAATATATCATATGACTTAGAAAATAATCATGAAAATACTTAGGCTTATTTACTTAGCTTATTTAACCAGCTTATTTCTAATTATGGAAACTTTCTATTTTTAGAAACTTAATTAAATAAGGCAACTATTTTATTTATGGAAACCAGCTATTTTTTAGAAACTTATTTATTTAAGGCAGCTAATCTATTTATGGAAACTTATTTAATTAAGGCAGCTAATCTATTTATGGAAACTTTCTATTTTTAGAAACTTATCTATTTTAAGCAGTAAATCTATTTTTGGAAACTTTCTATTTTTGGAAACTTTCTATATTTGGTAACTTTTTATTTTTGGAAACTTTCTATTTTTGGTAACTTTCTATTTTTGGAAACTTTCTATTTTTGGAAACTTTCTATTTTTGGAAACTTTCTATTTTTGGAAACTTTCTATTTAAGGAAACCTGCTATTTTTGGAAAGTTACTTATTATTACGCAGTAAGTATAATAACACAGAAATATCAGTAATACTTAATCAGAATGAATAGAATGTAGGATTTAACACAGTTTAAGGCTTTAAATAGTGTAAAATAGTAAGAACACGTAAAATAAGCTAAGACATGACATAAAACCAGCTATGTATGTAGTAAGCAGATAATTATTTCATGTACGTATTTATGTAGCACTAGTGTTTCGGAAGTAGGATTCTCGCAGTTCATCGTTCTCGTTCACTGGACATAAGGTACGGATTCCCGTCCTTTCAGTATGGACATTCTTTCCTTATTAGGATTTCCCCGTATGCAGCCAACTGTTTTCCCGTAGTATAAGTATGAGTTTGATTGCTTATGTTTAAATATGATTACCTAAAGCCATATACATGCATGACCAGTTTCACCTAGTTATGGAGGTACCATAACCATAACATTAGAGGCACTGATGTTATGACTTCGCCACGGCGGAGTGATTGCTCGTGGCGTCCCTTCAGCTTTTGGCCATTTATTTATATTTATCATGTGGGGTGTATGGGTGCATCCTAGTTACATGTTTTTATTCAGGATTACATGGTGAATGTGGTGTGTGCCTTGCATCCTTCACAAGGAGCTGATCCCTCCTACCCATAAAACCAGTATATTAAATTAGAGGCAGCCCCTCTAATTTGCATGATGAGGTCACCCCTCCAATTATTCATGCACGGTGGATATTCATGACCTATATTCGCTAAATGGTAAATTATGACAAACAGTTTTTATAAGATAAACATAAGACTTTCAAACTATAAAACCAGTTTTATTATGACTTAACCAGGTTACTCGGGACTTAGTTTCTTCCGCTGTTATTATGTTATATGCTTATCCTATTCATGCTTTATTGTATATCCGTGCACTGAGCGTATTGCTCAGCCGTTTTCCTTTTCTATGTTCCCAAAACGGCAGGTACTCAGGGACGCTCGTAGACACTAAGAGTACGTGCATATGGACTGGAAGCTGTCTAGCCTTCTTTACATTATGCATTTCTTTTCTTTATGATACTTATGCTTTGGACATTGTTTCGTCCTTATTCCTTACTATACTATGTTTGTGTGTGATGAGCTTTACTTTTGGACTACCGATGTTTGATTCCGGTATTTTCCTTTATATGGTCAAGTAATGTTTAGACATTTTACCTTGTATGCTTTGATGACACGCCATAATTGCTGTGATATATCCATTTCCAAAATGGGGTGTTACAATTATGGTATCAGAGCCAAGGCTTCGACCTGTAGGCTCTCAAATATGACCTGTGATTAGTGGGTAGTCACTACGGTCTTCCTATAACTGACAGTTGTTTTCATGCATTCATCATTTTTAAGCATACATATATATGTTATTGTTACAGGGTTTTTGACTAAGTAATGGTTGGTACAGGACTGGCCCTATTTAGTCGCATGTGTTTTATCGAAACTTTTAGATTTGGGACCGACCCATAGGCGTCCCCTCGATATGTCTTTTATTTTGAGTGAACTGACCAGAGGCGTTCACTCTCGAGCATCCAAAGTTTTTATAAAACTGCATCATGCATTCATACAAAAAATTTCTTGCATAAAATTTTTCTCGTGAAATTTTTAGTAGAAATTTTTTTTCATGTATATATTTTATATTTTATGTTTTGAACTGTTTAATCATATGTTTTATTGTTATACTGTCAGATGGTTCTCACACGCGAACAGGAGCAGCTCAATGCTGCAATTCAGGCTGCCATGCAAGCCTTGCTTCCTCAACTGAGGAATGACATCCGTGCTGAAGTTCAAGCTGCCAACAATCAGCAGCAGCACAATCAGCCACCTCCTCCTCCTCCTCCTCCAGTGACATTAGCAGTATGGCTGGAGAGATTCAACAAGCTCCGCCCTCGAGCTTTTGAGAAGACTGATAGCCCTAACGATGCTGAAAGCTGGTTGGCTCACATAGAGAAGATCTTCAACGCTATGGGTTGTGACCCCGCATACAAGGCGCGGTTGGCATGATATCGGTTCGAAGGCGATGTACTTAACTGGTGGTTAGCTTTGATGTAATCTGAAGGTGGTGATGAATGGGTTGCTGGTTTGACTTGGGCTCAGTTCAAGGACAGGGTGATGGAGCAGTTCTTTCCCAAGGCTGAGCAGGACAAACTCAAGAGAGAGTACCATGGGATCCGTCAGAGAGCTAGGGAGAATAGCAACGAGTTTATGCAGCGCTTTCTTCGCTTGGCTGGTTTCCTTGGTGCCGCAGCAAAAGAGCAGGCACATCACTTCAGATGGGCTCTTCGCACATCGGTCGCAAACAATCCGGTGTGTGCTACGTTCAATACTGTAGCACAAGTGGCCGATGCAGCACGAAAACTGGAGATGCTGAGGAGAGGGATGAGTTCGGGGAAGCTGAAAGACCCCAAGAGGTAAAATCTTCATATTCAAGCGGTGATCAATTCGTATATCTTTCATATGTCAATTATTCATCTCTTAAAATGTATCTTCCAGGCAGAAAACTGGGGACCGGTCTCAGCCGGCTACTCAGCAGCAGCCTCATCAGCCCAAGGGAAATGGTCAGACTAATGACCGATCTGCTACGGATAGGCGTGGCGGTAATGAAAATTACCGTAACAACGCCGGGCAATCCAGCAACAGCAGGTCTCAATACTTACGAAATTTCTTATGTTTTATGTTATAACTCATATTCTGACACTCTAGCAAAATTCTACCAGGAACCATGGAAACGGTAGGGACCAGAACCAGAGAGGTTCGCAGCCTAGCCGTCCAGCTATCACTGGTATTCAATCTTACGATTATCCGCTTCATCCTTTGTACCTAACTATTATGTCTCATGTAAAATGTTTTATCAGGTCCTCAGCCAGCCAGAGCACCTGCTGGAGGATACACTCATCCTCTTTGCTCTACTTGCCACCGTAGGCACCCAGGACCATGTCGCTGTAATACTGATGCGTGCTTCAAGTGTGGTCTTCCTGGCCATATTATGAAGGATTGCCGTAAGGGCGAGATGGAGGGTACATCGGGACATGCTGATACCAAGCCGCCTCCTACTGCCGGGCGTGTCTACACGACATCTCGAGACCAGGCCAACAAGTCTACAGGTACCATCACTGGAATCTTGTATATGTATGGTCGCGCTGCATGTGTTCTTTTCGATACGGGTGCTACTCACTCCGTTATTTCTATTGCTTATGCTAAGAACATTAGGATGCCTCCCTTGCCACTAGAAAATAGGCTTACTATTTCCACGCCTTTGAGGGACTCTGTATTAATCACCCATGTATACAAGAGTCTTTCCCTAGAATTTGATGATAAGGTTCGACCTGTCGACGCACTTCCGCTGGACATGAATGACTTCGACATGATTTTGGGCATGGATTGGCTATCCAAATATCATGCTACTATAGACTGCCATTCATATCGGGTTATCTTCGGTGATGTCAATGCACCAGAGTACATTCATAACGGGTTCATACCCGGACGGTCTGTACAAATCATATCCACCCTGCAAGCGCGTGCACTACTGTCACATGGCTGCGAGGGTTATCTAACTACGGTTCACGACATGGATGCTGAATCTCCATCGATTCAGGATCAACCTATAGTGTCGGAATTCCAAGACGTGTTTCCAGCAGAACTTTCGGGCATACCACCTGCACGAGAAGTGGAATTCAGTATCGAGCTGGTTCCAGGAGCTGAACCAATCTCCAAGGCTCCTTATCGCATGGCTCCCATAGAGCTGAAGGAGCTGAAGGATCAACTGCAAGAACTTCTCGAACGAGGTTTCATTCGACCGAGCGCATCTCCATGGGGCGCATCGGTTTTGTTTGTTAAGAAGAAGGACGACAGTATGCGTCTTTGCATAGACTATCGCGAGCTCAACAAGATTACTATTCGGAATAGATATCATCCACTGCCACACATTGACGATCTGTTTGACCAACTCCAAGGGGCCAAACACTTCTCCAAGATCGATCTTAGGTCAGGCTATCATCAGTTACGAGTCAAGGAGCAGGATATTGCTAAGACTGCCTTTCGTACTCGTTATGGCCACTACGAGTTTGTAGTTATGCCATTTGGCCTGACAAATGCTCCAGCAGTGTTCATGGATTTGATGAACAGAATCTTCCATGAATTTCTGCACAAATTCGTCATTGTTTTCATCGATGACATCCTGATTTTCTCTAAATCCAAGGAGGAACACGAAGACCATCTTCGTACAATACTACAGATTCTTCGCCAGAAGCAGCTGTATGCTAAATTCTCCAAGTGTGAGTTCTGGTTAGACAAGGTGGCATTCTTAGGTCACATTGTATCAGCAGAAGGAATCACTATGGATCCAGCGAAGGTTGAGGCCATCACTAAGTGGCCGAGGCCGACATCAGCGATGGAAGTCCGCAGTTTCTTAGGCTTAGCTGGCTATTACCGTAGGTTCGTGGAGAACTTTTCCCGCTTAGCACTACCATTGACCAAACTGATGCGAAAAGGGAAGAAATTCGTCTGGATTGAAGATCGAGAGAAGAGCTTTGAAGACCTGAAGCAGAAGCTAGTATCTGCACCTATTCTTACTCTACCATCTGGTACGGGTGGATTTCAAATCTACAGCGATGCATCGGGGAAGGGACTTGGCTGTGTTCTCATGCAACATGGGAAAGTGATCGCGTACGCTTCACGGCAGCTTAAGCATTATGAAGAGAATTACCCCACGCACGATCTGGAACTTGCTGCAGTCGTGTTTGCATTGAAGATATGGAGACACTACTTATATGGGGAATCATGTGACATTTTCACGGACCACAAGAGCTTGACGTATATCTTCACTCAACGTGAACTGAACATGAGGCAGAGGAGATGGTTAGAGCTGTTGAAGGATTATGACATTAATCTTCAATATCATCCCGGAAAGGCAAATGTAGTAGTAGATGCCCTTAGCAGGAAGTCCGGAATGATCAACAGCATTAGAATCAAAGAGGAAATCATAAGAGACTTGGAGCGACTAGACATCGAGATCATGGTACGTGGACATCATGGTTACTGGGCTAATCTTAGAGTAGAACCCGAGTTACTATCTAATATCAAGGAAGCTCAGAAGGATGACGGAGAAATATGGGCGATAATACAGAATTTGGAGAAGCAGACAGAATTCAGAGTAGATGCAGATGGTATCGTATGGCAGGGCACTAGCTTTGTGTTCCTGATGACCAAGAACTCCGGGAAGCTTTGCTAGCAGAAGCTCATAGCTCCCCATTCTCGATACATCCTGGTTCAACTAAAATGTACCATGACATCAAGCAGTACTTTTGGTGGAGTGGTATGAAGCAGGATGTGGCCACTTACGTCTCCAAATGTCTTACCTGCCAGCAGGTTAAGATCGAGCATCAGCGATCTGGCGGTCTCCTTCAACCGTTAGACATTCCAGAGTGGAAGTGGGATAAAATCACCATGGATTTTGTTACCGGTCTTCCGCCTACCAAAAGGAAGCACGATGCAATTTGGGTTATCGTTGATCGACTTACCAAATCAGCTCATTTCTTACCGATCCGCAAGGAAGATCCGGTAAGTAAACTCGCAGATACGTACAGACGAGAGATCATGAGACTACACGGTGCACCATCCAGCATCGTCTCAGACAGAGATCCTCGATTCACTTCGCGCTTTTGGAAAAGTCTGCAGAAAGCTTGGGGTACACAACTTAAGCTTAGCACGGCTTTTCATCCTCAAACGGAAAGACAGTCGGAGCGAACCATTCAGACATTGGAATATATGTTGACGTCATGTGCGTTGGAATGGACGGGTGATTGGGACGAATACATCTGTTTGGTGGAGTTTGCGTACAACAACAGCTGGCACGCGAGCATCAAGTGTGCTCCATTTGAGATGTTGTATGGCAGAAAGTGTCGCGCCCCAATCTGCTGGGATCAGGTTGGCGAGCGAACACTCGAAGGACCAGAAATCATAGAGATGACAAACGAGAAGATCGCAGTAGCTAGACAGAAGATTCAGGAGGCACGGTCACGTCAAAAGAGTTACGCCGACAAGCATCGTAGGGATTTACACTTTAACGTAGGAGATCACGTCTTCCTTAAGGTTTCGCCGGCACGTGGTGTTAGACGCTTCGGGATTAAAGGGAAGCTCAGTCCTCGTTTCATCGAACCGTTTGATATCATTGAACGAGTCGGTGAAGTATCTTACCGATTGGCGTTACCTCCGCAGCTTTCGCATGTGCACAATGTGTTTCATGTGTCCTTACTCAGAGGGTACCAATATCATCCCCTTCACATGGTTCAGTATCCACTGGAACAGATTCGTGAAGATCTCACTTTTATAGAAGAACCCGAACGAGTTCTTGAGAGGCAAGAACGAGTCATGAGAAAGAAGACGATTCCATTCGTCAAAATTCTATGGAGGGATCATACCGAGCGGGAAGCCACTTGGGAAACAGAGGAGTCTATCCGGACTTCTTACCCTCATTTCATATTTTAAATTCGGGTATGTTCTTCTTTTCCAGTTTACTTTATCTATAATTCGGGGACGAATTATTCTTTTTAGGGGGAAGAGTTGTAAAACCCGCATGCTTTTACAATGCATAGTACCTTAAGTTCGTACGTACTAGTTAAAAACTTTCCTAATATAGCATGATTACGATTACGTATTAGGAGTTTATGTATTACGTACGTGTTAGAACACGATAAGTATTTTATATGAACGATCACGTAATAATTATTTAGCAATAATTAATCACGAACATACGATCACGAAATCACGAGCGTAATTAAAACACGAGTTATTATTAATTACGTATATATATTTAATACGAGCGTAATTAAATATATAAGTGTAGGATATTTACGTAACGAGAACATTTAAAACACGAACATAATTAAACGTAAACGTATACGAAATTACAAGACACGAAACGAGGTACGGGACCCCCACAAGGGAGCCCCTACCCGCGGCCAAAATAGGGACAATGGGCCAAGCTCATTGTCAATTTTACTAAAAGGAAGGGTTAAGAGTTTTTACTACTCAAATTATTTTTACAGAAGAATTTCAAGAAAACCTAAAAATCCCTTCTCCTTCTCCTTTGTGTGCCGCCACCTACAAACCACCATAAGGGGGTGAGTTTGATCTTGGATCTTGTTATTTTAGTGTTTGTTCGTGTTTGTTCTTCACCCTTTTGATCCACGAATACGGTAAAACCTTTTTACTTGTTTTCTTTTTAATTAATCTTTTATTAATTAAGAACACATGATGTTTTTCATAAAAACACATTAATTAAACCTAGATCTAACATGTTTTGGTCATTAATTAATCAAAGGGATCGATCTAAGGGGTGTTTGTTTTGGGCCGCAGGAACAACCGACCCCAAGGGGGTTCGGTTTGGTTTAGCCGACCACCGCCAAGACCTTTTTGGTCTTGGTTGGTGCGTGTGGGTCCCACGGCAGCAAGGGGGTACCCCGATTTGATTCGGGGTACGGTGTTTGTTCATATCCGGTGCATGTTTTTAAGCTTAGATCCGGACCATGATTATGTTAGTTTTTTTTATATGTTATGAACTTATGTTATGAATTAAATTAATAAGATGTAATTAATTTAATAACATGACTTAGGTTAACTAATTATTAATAATCATGAAATTATTTTAATCTAAGTATTTTTATTATTAAGACTTATAATTAATTAATTATTTTTAAAACCATGGATATAATTAATTAATTAAACATGACTTAGGTTATATTATTAGTATATAATAATACATATTTTAACCTAAGTATTTAATATATTTAATTAAAATCATGTCATACTTTAATTAAATATTATAACCTATAGTTTAATTAAATTACATGAAATAATTACTAAACTATATAATATATCATATGACTTAGAAAATAATCATGAAAATACTTAGGCTTATTTACTTAGCTTATTTAACCAGCTTATTTCTAATTATGGAAACTTTCTATTTTTAGAAACTTAATTAAATAATGCAGCTATTTTATTTATGGAAACCAGCTATTTTTTTAGAAACTTATTTATTTAAGGCAGCTAATCTATTTATGGAAACTTATTTAATTAAGGCAGCTAATCTATTTATTGAAACTTTCTATTTTTAGAAACTTATCTATTTTAAGCAGTAAATCTATTTTTGGAAACTTTCTATTTTTGGAAACTTTCTATTTTTGGTAACTTTCTATTTTTGGAAACTTTCTATTTTTGGAAACTTTCTATTTTTGGAAACTTTCTATTTTTGGAAACTTTCTATTTAAGGAAACCTGCTTATTTTGGAAAGTTACTTATTATTACGCAGTAAGTATAATAACACATGAAATATCAGTAATACTTAATCAGAATGAATAGAATGTAGTATTTAACACAGTTTAAGGCTTTAAACAGTGTAAAATAGTAAGAACACGTAAAATAAGCTAAGACATGACATAAAACCAGCTATGTATGTAGTAAGCAGATACTTATTTCATGTACGTATTTATGTAGCACTAGTGTTTCGGAAGTAGGATTCTCGCAGTTCATCGTTCTCGTTCACTGGACATAAGGTACGGATTCCCGTCCTTTCAGTATGGACATTCTTTCCTTATTAGGATTTCCCCGTATGCAGCCAACTGTTTTCCCGTAGTATAAGTATGAGTTTGATTGCTTATGTTTAAATATGATTACCTAAAGCCATATACATGCATGACCAGTTTCACCTAGTTATGGAGGTACCATAACCATAACATTAGAGGCACTGATGTTATGACTTCACCACGGCGGAGTGATTGCTCGTGGCGTCCCTTCAGCTTTTGGCCATTTATTTATATTTATCATGTGGGGCGTATGGGTGCATCCTAGTTACATGTTTTTATTCAGGATTACATGGTGAATGTGGTGTGTGCCTTGCATCCTTCACAAGGAGCTGATCCATCCTACCCGTAAAACCAGTATATTAAATTAGAGGCAACCCCTCTAATTTGCATGATGAGGTCACCCCTCCAATTATTCATGCACGGTGGATATTCATGACCTATATTGGCTAAATGGTAAATTATGACAAACAGTTTTTATAAGATAAACATAAGACTTTCAAACTATAAAACCAGTTTTATTATGACTTAACCAGGTTACTCGGGACTTAGTTTCTTCCGTTGTTATTATGTTATATGCTTATCCTATTCATGCTTTATTGTATATCCGTGCACTGAGCGTATTGCTCAGCCGTTTTCCTTTTCTATGTTCCCAAAACGGCAGGTACTCAGGGACGCTCGTAGACACTAAGAGTACGTGCATATGGACTGGAAGCTGTCTAGCCTTCTTTACATTATGCATTTCTTTTCTTTATGATACTTATGCTTTGGACATTGTTTCGTCCTTATTCCTTACTATACTATGTTTGTGTGTGATGAGCTTTACTTTTGGACTACCGATGTTTGATTCCGGTATTTTCCTTTATATGGTCAAGTAATGTTTAGACATTTTTCCTTGTATGCTTTGATGACACGCCATAATTGCTGTGATATTTCCATTTCCAAAATGGGGTGTTACAGCTATGTTCGAGAAGCCTCAAGCTGTGGAGATCTACGACTTAGTAGATGCTTTGCATAGCTGCAAGCAAACCCCTGGAAAGACTGTTAGTGCACATTATATGGAAATGAGGGGTTATATGGAACAACTCATTGCACAAGGACGACCCTATGATCATAATATAGCTATTAACTTGATCAACAGGTCCCTTAACAAGGACTTCAATGATTTTGTTAGAAACTATAATATGCATTGCACGTGGAAGAAAGTTAACGATTTGCATGCAATGCTCATAGACTACGAAAAGGGGTTAAAGGACAAGGCATATACCTCTACTCCTCCTGTACTAACCATACAAAAGGGTAGAGTGAGTAAGCCAAAATCGAAAGTGAATAAGCTGAAGGGCAAAGGTAAAGCTGATAAGAGCAAGAAAGTTGCGAATTATCAAAAGCCGAAGAACTTTGCCAAGAAGAATCAATCCCAAAAGGATGATACTTTCCACTATTGCAAGGCAAGTGGTCACTGAAAGAGGAACTGCCCTCTTCACCTCGATGAGTTGCGGAAAATAAAGAAGAAGGTTGAGCAGAGCGCTGCAGATTCATGTACTTTATTTATGATCTAATTATTTAATTTTACATACAAATTAAATTCATGGGTATATGATACGGGATGCGGTATTAACATTTGTAATACGCTGCAGGGATTTAAATTGGAAAGGAAGCTATCCTATGGGGAATAATTTCTGCAAGTGGACAATGACGCACAAGCAACGCTTGAAGCTATAGGAACATTTAATTTAGTTTAACCTTCGGGTCTAGTAATGATTTTAAATGATTGTCATCATGCACCTTCAATTGTTAGGGGTGTTATTTCCTTTTTTTGTTTGTTAAATCTTGGATTTATCCACACTATTGATAATAATGGAATTTCGGTTTTTAAAGATGGCGTTCTCTATTTTAATGCAATTGATGTGAATGGTGTGTTTGAAATTGACATGCATGATAATCAATCCAAGTATTATAATAATTCTGTTTTTAGCATGAATAAGAAGAGAAAGTTAGAGAAGAACTCTTCTTATCTTTGGCATTATAGACTTGCCCATATTGGGAAGACTCGCATACAAAAGCTTCAACGTGAAGGTCTTTTGGAAAATATCAATGATGAATCATTTGATAAATGTGAGTCTTGTATCTCTGGGAAGATGACCACGAAACCTTTTAATAGCAATATTAAAAGGGCTACTTATCTAATTGGTTTAATACACACTGATGTGTGTGAACCACTTAGACATGTGTCAAGGAAAGGTGCTAGCTACTTCTTAACATTTACGGATGATTATAGCCGTTATGGTTATGTTTATTTACTTAAGCATAAACATAAGGTATTTGAAACATTCAAAGTGTTCAAAGCAGAAGTAGAATTGCAACTAGGAAAGAAGATTAAAGCTCTTTGTTCTGATAGAGGTGATGAATATTTAAGTCAAGAGTTTAAAGATTAGTTAAGTGATAATGGAATTGTTCAGAATCTTACTTCTCCCTATACTCCACAACAAAATGGTGTATCCGAAAGGATAAATCGTACACTATTAGATATGGTGCGATCTATGTTTAATCTTACAACTTTTCCATTATCCTTTTGGGAATATGCTTTAGAATCTGTTGTTCGCATTTTAAATACGGTTCCTATGAAGAAGGTCGATAAGACACCATATGAACTATGGCATGGCAAAAAGCCATATCTGTCTTATTTAAAGGTCCGGGGTTGCGAGGCGTATGTGAAACATGACTCGGGTGATAAACTCCAACAACGATCTGTGAAATGTATCTTTGTAGTATACCCTACGGAAACTATGGGTTACTACTTTTATTATCCACCTGAGAACAAAGTAATTGTTGCTAGGTATGGAGACTTCCTTGAAAGTGATCTTGTAAATAGGGATGGCAAAAACGCCCGAAACCGATGGGGAAAACTGAAACCCGAACCGGTTGGGTCGGGTTCGGAGTCGGTTTGGCGGGTTTGGATATGGGTTCGGGTTTGAATATTCTTTTTTTCGCGGGTACGGGTTCGGGTACGGGTTCTACTAATACCCGCCCCGTTTACCCGTATCCGAATTTGTACCCGTTTACCCGAATCTGTACCCGCTTTTGTTGCTATTTTATATAAGTTTTAAATTTGTGTCGAATAGTAGACGAAGATTGTTGAACGAATTAAATGATCATATTAGTTACATTTTGTGTGCATTAACATGTTTGTGAAGTATATTTGGATCTTGTAATTTTAAAATAAAAACCATGATTTATTCGATATATTTATATGCGTAAATAATATTAAAAATTATTTTTTATCTTCTAATCACTTAAAAATATATTTGGGTATTTGGTCATCTTTAGTGATTTTTCTTAACATTATACGCATAATAATGCCCAATGAGAATTTAATTGTGGATAACCGATACCCGCGGGTAAAATCCGAAAACCCGATGGATAATACTAATTGGGTACCCGTCGGGTGATGAAGCGGATACGGGTACGGATATTATAAATGGGTACGGGTACGGGTTCTCTAAAACCCGACCCAAACCCGACCCGTTGCCATCCCTACTTGTAAATCAAGAATCCAATGAGAGAAATTATGGTCTTTGATGAGACTGCCTTTATACATAGTCTCATCATCTAAAACGGGCTTAAAATGGTTAAAATATCATAAAAAGTGCCAAATATATGCTTGTGTTTGTTCAACGTATATTTTAGGTACGGTATCGAGAAAATGACAAAATATCACAAGAATCAATCAAAAACGAACACGGGAAAAGAAGCCGCACAATGAACCGGGCTAGAGTTGATTTTCCACGAAAAGACCTTGAAGAATTGAACATTGTACAATAAGGGTCCTTCATTATTGATGAATTGACACTTTATACCCTTGTTTATTCATAATTACAAGTCTGGTCGCTAAAGTTTGTCAAATTTACAAAAAGGACCCTCAACTTTGAAGAATTGGCAAGAATGGTCCCTCAAATTTGAAGACTTGTCACTTTTAGTCCTCCATGAAGACAAAGATACAAGTGAAGACCTTAAATATTTAAGACATGCCAAGTTTGGTTCTTCTAATATCATCAAATGGCAAAACTAGCCCTTGAAAATACTTTGCAAAACATTTTGTGGCCAAAGTATGAAAATGGAAACTTCATTATAAAAGGAAATTTGTTTTTGGCTATTTACAACACAAATGAAACAAGGAAAGAAGGTGAGGGACCAAAGCTGGGAGACATCAAAGATACCTAGACCACTCTTATTGTGACACGTGCCCCACTCAACCCTTTTATCTAATCACACAACACCAAACTGCCACCTCACTAAACCACTAATCCGGTTTACTATTAAACTAAATTTGGTGCCTAAACACATTGTTTAAACACTAATCTGGATCAAACGCTTAACTATTCACAGCCAAGAACACAATTGGGTATTTCTTCATTATTTGGAATTGAGCCTTAATCTCCTCCAGAATTAAGATTAAGGTTACACTAACCATACCCAACTCTTAAACATGCCACCTCATCACCCCATATGTCACATGATCCACCCCTGCTACACACTTTTGGGGAAAATGACAAAGCATGCAGGGAATCAACGTACCAAAGTGTAGCTTCATTTCTAAGCTTATTTGAACCCCTTGGATCAATTTTCACCACTGGCATCATCCACAAAACGCCTAGAGTTCTTTACATGTTAGCAAAAATAAACTTCACAAGGGCATTTTGGGACTTCTACAAACTAGGATTTTTAGTTTTTTAGCTTTGTAGGACTCTTGTAACCCTCTATATAAAGGGTGTTAGCTATAACATTAGTTTTTGTTCTTGGTTTTCCTAGGTCAAAAATCTGAAAATCCTTGTTTCAAAGTGAATGAAAGAGTGTTTGATTTTGTGACGAAATCCAATTTCCACTCATTTAATCTTGTTGTTATAGTTCAAAGTTTGTGATTTTAAGTTTCAAGAGTTTGGTTTTAAAGTATTGCAAATTTGTTCAAAGGTTTTCAAAAATCTGATTTTTTTTCAAGTTTGGTACAAACACTTGAACTTTTGGATCAAAAGTTGATCATAGCACCCTGATAAGGAGCTTATCAAGGTGTAGTGAAGCTTGTGGTTTGGGAGGATTCAAGGAGTGGGGTACAAGTTGAAAGAAATCTGTTTTTTTTTTCATTTTTTTATATAATCTGTTCTTAACTCTGTTGAGTCTTAGCAGGGGTGTTTGTTGGAAGCTTGTGGTTGTTAAGCTACCACATACGCTCTAAAAATCGTGAGTGTGGATGTACATTCACGAGGTTTGTCATTTTTTCTCCAAAAATATGATAAAATCTTGGTTGTAAGTGATTTTGGGTATCTGCTGGTGTATGTGTGTTCTTATGCATGTAAACTGGTTCTTAGTTCATATATTGTTGTTATGATGCATGTTTGAGCTTGATTCAGTCTTGAATACTTTTGCTTTGTTAAATTTTTATTTGAAAAGTTAAAAGGGTATTTGGGATTGCTATTTGGTTCAAGTCTGCATGAGTTTGAGTATGTGTTAGGGTTTGCATGTGCTTGTATATGGTGTTGGTGTGGTTAGAGTCCATTATCTACATCACTTGTGCTTTGAAGTTTTGAATCTGAATCTTTGCTATATCTTGCTTATTCTAGGCTGTTCTGAGTTGATTATTTGTGCACACCTAGATTGCATGTGAACTAGGGATAACAAGTGATTAAATAAAGTTCTTTCAACCTATTGAGTAGATTTAGGGCTTTGAATTTGGATTTGTGGTCAAGTATATCAGTAAAAAGGGATTGTGGTTGTTCATTGTTCATCAGTAACTAACAAACGCTTTAATCTAGTTCAAATATTGAAATCAGTGCATGAAACAAGTTTAATTATGCTTCATTAAGTCTTTTATAGCTGTTGTATGCATTTGGTGTACTCTGGTTAGCTTAAACTAGCTTAAAGATTGGCTTATATCACCAGATCTTCTTATACCATGTCTGTGTCATATCTGGTGAATGTTTGATTAAACTGTACTAATTGGCTGGGTAATCTTGTATTTTTCTTCTTGATTGTGACTCCCTACAACTCACTGGTTGTAGGGGTGCCCTTTTTGTCCAAAAATACCAAGTGAATCTCCATAAAAAAAGCAAGTCAATTAGTCAAAGCAGTGGGAACTCTTTCCCACTGAAAATTCCCACTGATAGTGTATTTTGGTCAACAACTTATTAATAAGCTATTATAGCTTATTCAAACATGCAACAACTTTGTTTTGGTAATCAATCTTCCTTATTTGACCCATTTGACTATTCTGGAGCATTTGAGACTTTGACTTTTAGGTTTCACTAGAAAACGAATTAGTTGACTTTTTACCAAACAGCTTATTGCTTATTCCAGCTTATTCAATGTGCTTATTTGAAATCTCTTTGATTATTAAGCTTAATTAAGTGATTTAAAACCTTTTGCAAGTTGAATCAGCTCTTGAAGTGGTCTAGAACTCAAAAACGACTATTTTGTCGTTTTGTGTAGAGAGCTTTGGCTTAATTCAGGCTTATTTCTTAAGCTTTTTCTAAAATTCTTTTTACAAACATATTTATAATCTCATTAGAATGATGTGTGTCAAATTTCAGCTTATGGCATTAGCTTATGGCTTAATGGGCCAAAAAGCCCATTAAGAATAAGCTGAATTTCATTAAGTTGTGATAAGCACTGATTCAGCTTTTGGGCCTTTAGAGATTTGTGTTTAAAATTGAATTTTAAGCTAGACTGGAAGTTTTGGGCTTATTTGGACAACATTTTTCTTATTGGGCCTTAATAAGCCCATTTAGTAAACTGTTTTTCATTTTGGCCCATTAGGGGTAATTCGGTCATTTCACTTCATTTTCTGTTTATTTAAGTTAAATAAGTTAGTTTGCAAGTTTTAGAATTTTTTATAATTTTTGAATTTTTTTTATTATTTTATTATTAAAAACTATTTTTAAGAATAAATTAATATTTTTGCAACTTTTTCATTTTTGTTAGGTTAACTACATTAAGTTAGGATTTTTAAAACTTTTAAATTAATTTTCTCATCATTTAATTAATTTTTAGGATTATTTTAATATTTTAATAGTTTTTAATCATTTTTAAATATTTTTAATTAGTTTTAAATTTTTCAAAAATACTTTGTAGTTTAATTAAGTTATTTTAGAGGTTTACAAATTGAAAAATCTTATTTTGGGCTTTTTATTAATTAAATTGATTTTTAGGCTTTAATTAGCATTAAAAAATTATTATTTATTAAATAAAAGGTTTGGGTAATTTTTGATTTTTTGTAAACTCTAATTGCATTTTTTAGGATTTATTGTGATTTTCTAGGAATTTTAAGGGTAATTTTTCAATTTCATCACGTTTTACGGTTTTACGTCTACTTCATTCGTCGTAGTTTAATTTATTCGTAACCTTCATCATTTTCTTTCTCATTTCTTTTAATATCAATCACAAACTTTAGTCAAGTCTTAACATACAATATACTAGCCTCCTTGAGAAGGAACTCACAACAAGGGTCATTTGTGCACGGTTTTCCTAAATCTCGTACTTACCCTAATTACGCTCTTTTTCCTAAAAGTGTGTGAATTTACAACTATCATTTTTGACGCCGCTGTTGGGGAGGTGTATTGTGTTTTGATTTGAACAAATTTTGTTTTTATATTATCCATAAATAGTAATTGTGTGTTTTAGAACTCTAAGCACAAGTATTATCGGTTTTCGTTTTTGTGTGAATATTATTACTATATTGTATACGTATCACAATAAATTCACAAGTACTCCAAAATTGTGAAAACACAACCTTGATTGGGATTTCATCACTCAATCATTGTATTCGAATCTCAAACAAAGAAAAAAAGGCAAAATAGATAAATACTTTCGTGAAACTTGATTTTGATAAACACAAACTATAAGATGGGTATAAGGCGGTTGTATTTCACGACCAAAAGAAAAAAGGCTCTTAAGTGCTTCGCGCCGCCTCGTTTCCTCCGCTTGCTTGTGCGTGTTTTGATAAAATGGGATAATCGAGGGTTTGCCACCCAAAGTATTATCTACGTATCTTATATATTTTCTTGGTTTCAAAGATTAGACCCTCTTGAACGTTTTGGTATTCCACCAACGTTCTAAAGTCATCGAAGGCATTCACTTCGCGTGATCGTTTCATTCCTTGAGGCTCCTTTAATCGAGAAATTTGATTTGAGGAGAGAATGTCTACGTAATACATCACAAAAATCCAAAAAAATGAAAAACAATCAAAAACACAAAAAAATTAAAAAAGTAAAAACACCCAAAAGAATCTTATTTGCTCGTCCCCACGTTGTACGTGACGTTTATGCAAACTCGTAACCAAGCAAGACGTGCACGTAAACGTCGTAATCGAAAGGAACAATCACCAAGTGAAGAATCTCCAAGTGAGGAACCTCTTATAGAACAAGAAGCTACCATGGCTAATCGTAGTATGATAGAGTTGCTTCAAGCACCCACCGAGGGTTTTGGAGAAGCCATTGTGATTCCCGCTATCCTTGCGGAGAATTTCGAGATCAAGACGGGTTTAATGTCTATGCTTCAAGCAAACAAGTTTCCCGGACATGAAAAAGACAACCCACATTATCACATTAGGCAATTCAATCGTCTCACCGTGACTAGCAAGTTTAAGGATGTGCCCCATCACGCCATTAAGATGATGTTGTTTCCATACTCGTTAGATGGACCCGCCAAGATATGGCTCGAGAAAGAACCCCCAAATTCTACTTTGACGTGGGGTGATCTCGTTTCTAAGTTTGTGAATCAATATTTTCCACCATCTAAAACAACACATTTGAAAAACGAGATTTCAAGATTTACTCAAAGGTCTAATGAGAGTTTTTCTATGGCTTGGGAAAGATTTAAAGAAATATTACATGAATGTACACACCATGATTTTTTCGAATTGCATCAAATTGGTACTTTTTATAATGGGCTTAACGATCATGAACGAGATTATTTGAATACCGCCGCGGGTGGTAATTTTTTGTGCAAAACGACCGATGAGGCTTTAAAGATAATTGAGAATAGGTCTAAGGTTTATAACCCTCGTAACACACCGAGTGTTTCCACTATGGGTTCATCGTCGTCGTCTCGTAACATGAGTGCCTTGCAAGATGAAGCAAATGAGGAAAATAGGTTTTTTGATAGGTTTCTCTTATGACTCATTGGAAAGCACAAGATGCTTTGAATTCCGCATCGGTTAAGGCGGTTGAGAAAAGTTATATATCGTGTGGTGGAGCTCATGATTTTTTCGAGTGCATTACCGCGGATGGTAACACTTCGAGTGCTTATGTAGCAACGGGAACTTACAACCAAAACGGTCAAGGTTCCCGCCCAAATCAAGCTCCACAAAATCAAAATGCTAACATCTATCGAAACAACAACAACCAAGTTTCTTACCAAGGAAATCAAAAGAATTTTAACAAGGGTAATTACAACAATGGTGGGAACAATGGGCAATTGCAAAACAAAAATCAAAACCGTGATTTTCAAAACAATAACAAAGCTTTGCAAAACGTGAAAGATCTTCCAAATAAATTTGTTGATTATGCAAACGGTAATGATGCTAGATTTGATAATATGCAAAGGGAAATCATTAGCCTAAGATCCTAGATTAAGAATGATTTGAAAAATGAGTTGAAAAACGAACTTGCAAATGAACTTTAGACTCATGCAAACAAAATGGAGAGTAACGTGAAAAGGTTACAACAAAATCAACAAAAGATGGAACAAGTCCAACATGAAATTAAACAAGAGATGCTTAAGGCGGATAAAAGGTAATCTAAGTTTGAGGATAGAATTTCAAGCATGTTTGAGACTATAATGTGTAAACCATCTTCTTCGAGTGGTCTTCCTAGTGATACCATTGCAAACCCTAAAAGAGAATTGAAGGTTATTACTACTCGTAGTGGTAAAACTTTCAAGTAACCAATCTCTCGTCCTAGTACTTCTACGGAGAAGGAAATCGAGAAAGAAACCGAGGTGGTGGTAGAAAAAGAGCATATCCCAATCCCACAAAGTACCGCTCAAACCACACCTACGGTTGAACCAATACCAATTGTGGAACCCGAGATTCCAAGGTCGATGCCAATGCACCAACCCACACCACCCTTACCCATCGAGACAAAACAAGGAAAAATCGCAAGAACGTAACAATTATTAATTTGAGCTTTTTATGAAAATATTTCGTGACTTGCATTTTAACATAAGTTTTGCCGACGCTTTGGTCATGATGCCTCGATTTGCCGCCAACTTCAAAAGTATGTTGAATAACAAAGAGAAATTGCAAAAATAGTCTAGTTGTTCATCAGTTTTTCTTAGTCGCATACCTCAAAAAGTCGGTGATCCCGGTAAATTTTTAATTCTGTGTGGTATTCAAGATATGGAAGAATGCTACGCCTTGGCCGATCTTGGTGCTAGTATAAATTTGATACCTCTTGAAATCTTTAAGTCGCTCAATCTTCCTAATCTCACTCCTTCAAGAATGTCTATCAAGATGGCCGATCATTCTACGATTCTTGCATGTGGAGTAGCCGAAGACGTTTTCGTGAAAGTTGGGAAGTTTTACTATCCCGTGGACTTTATCGTTGTAGACATTCCCATGGATCCTAAAGTTCCTCTAATTTTAGGTCTTTCATTTTTGGATACGTTAAGAGCGCTTATTGATGTTCATGATAGGAAAATCACTCTACGCTTCAATGAGGAGGAACTCGTCATAAATGCAATTCAAAACTCCAAGCTTTCTCATGTCTATTCTATCATGACTTTGAACCAAGTTGATTCAATTGATGTCATTTGCAAAGAATTTTCACAAAGAGTTTTAGGAGTTGTCGATAAAAACGATTTTCCATCTCCTCCGCCGGTGGAGGTTATGAGTGTTGAACCTACGTCTTCAATCACGAAAGATCTTTCGGATGATGAATATGTTGACCCCGAGGGGGCGTGTTTTTTGTTGATAAACGTTTTGAGAACTTACCAACCCCTTAGTGCGACTTAAGTGTGAGAATTTTTAGTGTGCCTAACATCGTCTTAGAAACACCAAATATTTTTGACATAATCAAATCGGGTTTTCATAAAGAGCTTTCAAAAGATGAAAAAGAAAAAAAATTTGAATTGGATTTAAAAGATTTTTCTACAAGTCTAACTCCGTCATCACCACGTGTATTGAGTACTACAAGCTCGTCTACTCCTTTTGACGATGCTTTGTGTGGTTTTAGTATGGGGGAAGCCCCTTATGTTCCCTCACCTTTCTCCACCGAGGACGAGATATTCGATCCCGGAATTGCTTGTAAAGGGAAATCTCGGTCTTCCATCGATGCAATAAATAGAAATCTTATCTATTTGCTTGGTGTGAGTCTACCTCGAGTAACTCATGATTTTAGTGCCTTACCCATTGTATAACCCTTCTATTTCTCACCTTTTTTCTTTGACCCCTTTAGGGTTGTTTTGGCTTCGGTTGGAGTAGCGTTGTTTCGTCTTTCATCCGAAAACGAGGACGCTAACTTTGACCCCGGTATATGTTTATCGTGTTTTTAAAGTATTCCACGTACTTTTGGGCCTTGTTTATCATGTAAGCCCCACCAAAAAATGACCATACCATGATTATCCCTATATGATCACATTTATGGGGATTCGAGTCGAGCTTTTGACTCGGTTATCAAAAACAAGGTGCCTCGTGGGAGAGTCCCATGCTTATCCATGTACATATTATCGCTTTATAATGTAGCTTACGTGAGGGGATTTCTGCCCTTCCAACCTTTGTTCCGTGGTTGTTTGTGACTTGTGGTTTTTAGATGATCATTATCTTCACGATTGGAGCCTCTCGTGTTCGTTGTACGTGAGCACTCGGTCGTTTGCTTTGAAGAATTTCTCGATATCCATATGATATATCATTGATTGTTCTAACCTTAGGTTTATAGCACACTTCATAAACGGCTATTGATTTAATGTTACACCCTGTCGATGCTAGATTAGGCATTCGACTACGTCTCTAGTATGGGGGTATTACACCCTTAGACTCAAAACATCGAGGACAATGTTTAACTTCAGTATGGGGGGTGAATAGATACTTGCCTTGCCAAACCTTCACGCTTTCCAAAATTTATCTTTTTATTTATCGTTTTGTTGCAAAATAAGGCTAAAAATGGCCAAATTTTAATTTTTTTCTCATGTTTCATAAGTGTTTGAAGACACGAATGTAGATTTTCCGATTGCGAGAATAAGAGTAATTTTTGACTCGACCGTGCGTGTTGAGCACTTAGCTTCGATTCCTTAACTTTATATTAGGCTAAGTCTCTTAAATGAGGATGAGAAATGATGGAGTTAATTATAAGTTACTATGCTAAATGTAGAGTACTCGTATTCTTTCAAAAACTAATGTGTTCTCGTTGTTTTCTTATTCTCCCTTCGCTTGTATGTACTATTTGCTAATAAGTATTGACTTAGCAGTTTAGTCTTGATTGTTGGTTTCTAGTCTTTTCTAGTAGCTTCCATGTAATTAAATTGGGAAAACATTAAGGTATCGCCAGTGTCACGGTTTTGAAGTATTGGCAACCCAAATAATCAAAAGCTTCACCCAATAATAAGATTTCAAGTGCTCACCTAAATTAAGCAAAAATTCGAAGCTCACAAGGCCGAAAAATCTATGCAAAATTGAAAGTGAATCAAGCCTTGATCTTGAATCTTTAAAGATCCAAAATTCGCTTTAGCGTGAGGATATACGTCTTTGGCCATAATAAACACCTCATGGCGAGGTTAAATAAAAGGCAAGGCAAGACCGAAGTCATATTAAAAGCTCAATGGCGGAGTTGAATAAAAGATGGAGGTAAACCTATGATAATAAGGCCCATCCGCTAGGGGGCGTATAAAAGTCTTGGTAAAAAGTCTCATGTTCAAAACCATTATAAAACCGTGTTTGTTGACTTATTTTTTTGACATCGTTGTCTATTAGGGGGGGGGGGTTATTAATTTGATGGTCTTGGTTACACCGTTATGACTCTATTTTTGGACCTTAATATCTATCATCGCATAAGTCAAACAATGTATCCTCGTGAACATTCAAGACAAAAATAAAATATAAGAGATACCAATTAGGATAATGGGAGTCTAAGTACGTGATTAGGGCATATGAGTAGTGTTAGCATTACTAACTTATAATGACAATGATCTCGTTACACGCTTAGCATGGAATTGGGTGAAAATCAAGGACGACGAAATTATTTCTAACGAAGCATTCACGTGTTCTTGTTCTATGAACCTAAACGTCCCATTTTGCGATGAAAATCATACATTATGTCTAAAACGCAAGTAGTAGTAATACAGTAAGTTTATGATTCAATAAAAGTGCATAAAAATGAATTTTGGAGGTGCTACGATACTTTATTCTAGCATTGCGTGAGGGCACGACAATGGTTTAGTATAGGGGAGTGATGAGACTGCTTTTATACATAGTCTCATCGTCCAAAACGGGCTTAAAATGGTTAAAAATCATAAAAAGTGCCAAATATATGCTTGTGTTTGTTCAATGTGTATTTTCGGTACGGATATCGAGAAAATGACAAAAGATCACAAGAATCAATCAAAAACGAACAGGGGAAAAGAAGCCGCACAATGAACCGGGCCATAGAGTTGATTTTCCAAGAAAATACCTTAAAGAATTAAAGATTGCACAAGAAGGGTCCTTCATTATTGATGAATTGACACTTTATACCCTTGTTTATTCATAATTACAAGTTTGGTCCCTAAAGTTTGTCAAATTTACAAAAAGGACCCTTAACTTTGAAGAATTGGCAAGAATGGTCCCTAAAATTTGAAGACTTGTCACTTTTAGTACTCTATGAAGACAAAGATACAAGTGAAGACCTTCAAGATTGAAGACATGCCAAGTTTGATCCTTCTAATATCATCAAATGGCAAAACAAGCCCTTGAGAATACTTTGCAAAACATTTTGTGGCTAAAGTATGAAAATGGAAACTTCATTATAAAGGGAAATCTGTTTTTGGCTATTTACAACAGAATTGAAACAAGGAAAGAAGGTGAGGGACCAAAGCCGGGAGACATCAAAGATACCTAGACCACTCATATTGTGACACGTGCCCCACTCAACCCTTTTATCCAATCACACAACACCAAACTGCCACCTCACTAAATCACTAATCCGGTTTATTATTAAACTAAATTTGGCGCCTAAACACATTCTTTAAACACTAATCTGGATCAAATACTTAACTATTTACAACTAAGAACACAATTGGGCATTTCTTCATTATTTGGAATTGAGCCTTAATCTCCTCCAGAATTAAGATTAAGGTTACACTAACCGTAACCCAACTCTTAAACATGCCACCTCATCACCCCATATGTCACATGATCCACCCCTTCTACACACTTTTGGGGAAAATGAAAAAGCATGCAGGGAATTAACGTACCAAAGTCTAGCTTCATTTCTAAGCTTATTTGAATCCCTTGGATCAATTTTCACCACTGGCATCATCAACAAAACGCCAAGAGTTCTTCACATATTAGCAAAAATTCAAACTTTACAAGGGCATTTTGGGACTTCTACAAACTAGGGTTTTTAGTTTTCAGCTTTGTAGGACTCTTGTAACCCTGTATATAAAGGGTGTAAGCTACAACATTAGTTTTGTTCTTGGTTTTCCTAGGTCAAAAATCGATAAATCCTTGTTTCAAAGTGAATGAAAAAGTGTTTGATTTTGTGACGAATTCCAAGTTCCACTTATTTAATCTTGTTGTTATTGTTCAAAGTTTGTGATTTTAAGTTCCAAGAGTTTGGTTTTAAAGTATTGCAAATTTGTTCAAAGGTTTTCAAAAATCTGATTTTTTTCCAATTGGTACAAACACTTGAACTTTTGGATCAAAAGTTGATCATAGCACCCTGATAAGGAGCTTATCAAGGTGTAGTGAAGCTTGTGGTTAGGGAGGATTCAAGGAGTGGGGTACAAGTTGGAAGAAATCTGTTTGTTTTCATTTTTTTATATAATTTGTTCTTAACTCTGTTGAATCTTAGCAGGGGTGTTTGTTGGAAGCTTGTGGTTGTTAAGCTACCACATAAGCTCTAAAAATCGTGAGTGTGGATGTACATTCATGAGGTTTGTCATTTTTTCTCAAAAAATTTGATAAAATCTTGGTTGTAAGTAATTTTGGGTATCTACTGGTGTATGTGTGTTCTTATGCATGTAAACTGGTTCTTAGTTCATATATTTGTTGTTATGATGCATGTTTGAGATTGATTCAATCTTGAGAATAATTTTGCTTTGTTAAATTTTGATTTGAAAAGTTAAAAGGGTGTTTGAGATTGCTATTCGGTTCGAGTCTGCATGAGTTTGAGTATGTGTTAAGGTTTGCCTGTACTTGTATATGTTGTTGGTGTGGTTAGAGTCCATTATCTACATAACTTGTGCTTTGAAGTTTTGAATCTGAATCTTTGCTATATCTTGCTTATTTTAGGATGTTTTAAGTTTATTATTTGTGCACACCTAGATTGCATGTGTAACTAGGGATAACAAGTGATTAATCAAAGTTCTTGCAACCTATTGAGTAGATTTAGGGCTTTGAATTTGGATTTTTGGTCAAGTATATCAGTAAGAAGGGATTGTGGTTGTTCATTGTTCATCAGTAACTAACCAAAGCTTTAATCTAGTTTAAATCTTGAAATCAGTGCATAAAACAAGTTTAATTATGCTTTATTAAGTCTTTTATAGCTGTTGTATGCATTTGGTGTACTTTGGTTAGCTTAAACTAGCTTAAACATTGGCTTATATCACCAGATCTGCTTATACCATGTGTGTGTCATATATGGTGACTGTTTGATTATACTGTACTAATTGGCTGGGTAATCTTATGTTTTTCTGCTTGATTGTGACTCCCTACAACTCACTGGTTGTAGGGGTGCCCTTTTTGTCCAAAAATACCAAGTGAATCTCCATAAAAAAAGCAAGTCAATTAGTCAAAGGAGAGGGAACTCTTTCCCACTGAAAGTTCCCACTGATAGTGTATTTTGGTCAACAGCTTATTAATAAGCTATTCTATCTTATTCAAACGTGCAACAACTTTGTTTTGGTAATCATTCTTCCTTATTTGACCCATTTGACTATTCTGGAGCATTTGAGACTTTGACTTTTAGTTTTGACTATAAAATGAACTAGTTGACTTTTTACCAAACAACTTATTGCTTATTCCAGCTTATTCAGTGTGCTTATTTGAAATCTTTTTGATTATTAAGCTTAATTAAGTGATTTAAAACCTTTTGCAAGTTGAATCAACTCTTGAAGTGGTCTAGAACTCGAAAATTTTATCGTTTTGTGTAGAGAGCTTTGGCTTATTTTAGTCTTATTTCTTGAGCTTTTTCAAAAAATTCTTTTTACAAACAGCTTTATAATCTCATTAGAAGGATGTGTGTCAAATTTCAGCTTATGGCATTATCTTATGGCTTAATGGGCCAAAAATCCCATTAAGAATAAGCTGAATTTCATTAAGCTGTGATAAGCACTGATTCAGCTTTTGGGCCTTTAGAGTTTTGTGTTTAAAATTGAATTTTAAGCTAGACTGGATGTTTTGGGCTTATCTGGATAACACTTTTCTTATTGGGCCTTAATAAGCCCATTTAGTAAACTGTTTTTCATTTGGGCCCATTTGGAGGCCCATTAGGGGTAATTGGGTCATTTCACTTTTATTTTCTGTTTATTTAAGTTAAAATAAGTTAGTTTGCAAGTTTTTAGAATTTTTTTATATTTTTTGAATTTTTTATTATTATTTTATTATTAAAAATTGTTTTTAGGATTAAATTAATATTTTTGCAACTTATTCGTTTTTCTTAGGTTAAATACATTTAAGTTAGGATTTTTAAATCTTTTAAATTAATTTTCTTATCGTTTAATTAATTTTTAGGATTATTTTAATATTTTAATAGTTTTTAATCATTTTTAAATAGTTTTAATTAGTTTTAAATTTTTCAAAAATACTTTTTAGTTTAATTAAGTTATTTTAGAGGTTTACAAATTGAAAAATCTTATTTTGGGCTTTTTATTAATTAAATTGATTTTTTGGGCTTTAATTAGCATTAAAAAATTATTATTAATTAAATAAAAGGTTTGGGCAATTTTTGATTTTCTGTAAACTCTAATTGCATTTTTTAGGATTTATTTTGATTTTCAAGGAATTTTTAGGGTAATTTTTAAATTTCATCACGTTTTACGGTTTTACGTCTACGTCATTCGTCGTAGTTTAATTTTATTCGTAACCATCATCATTTTCTTTCTCATTTATTTTTATTATCAGTCATAAACTTTAATCAAGTCTTAACATACAACACACTAGCCTCCTTGAAAACGAACTCACAACAAGGGTCATTTGTGTACGGTTTTCTTAAATCGTCGTACTTACTCTAATTACGCTCTTTTTCCTAAAAGAGTGTGAATTTACAACTATCAATCTTGAGGAGAGTCATATAGATACATTACCTTCTGATAAAAATACTAGCGAAATAATTCTTGTAGAACCAGAAAGTCTGGGAGTTCCACCGGAAATAATTCCTCTACGTAGGTCTGAAAGGACTATGCGTGCTCCAAGCAAACTATGTCTTAACATAGAGGATGATGATGATGAAGTAGGGGATCTTGGTGAACCTGCTAATTACAAATCCGCCATACTTGATCCTGAAAAGGATAAGTGGATGGTTGCAATGGATGAGGAAATGAAATCCATGAGAATTAATAAAGTTTGAATTCTTGTAAATCAACCACCGAATGCTAAAGTAGTGAAACATAAGTGGATATACAAGAAGAAAACTGACATGGATGGTGAAGTACAATCATATAAAGCTCGTTTAGTAGCTAAAGGTTTTACATAAATTTTTGGCGTAGACTACAAGGAGACATTTTCTCCTGTAGCAGACTTAAGAGCTATTAGGATTCTCATAGCTATAGCAGCATACTATGACTATGAGATATATGACAAATGGATGTTAAAACTTCCTTCTTGAACGGTCGCTTAGATGAAGATATCTATATGCAATAACCAGAAGGTTATGTTGATCCTAAGTATCCAAAACGTGTGTGCAAACTTCAAATATCTACTTATGGTCTGAAGCAAGCATCACGTCAATGGAACAAACGATTTGATAAAGAAATCAAAAAATTTGGATTTATTCAAAATCGTGATGAGCCATGTGTATATCACAAAGCTAGTTGGAATGATGTAGTATTCTTAATCTTATATGTTGATGACATATATTAATCATTGGAAGTAACATTCCAAGACTTAAGGAAGTTAAGGATTATCTTGGCAAATGTTTTTCTATGAAGGATTTAGAACAAGCTGCATGCATTCTGGGAATCAAAATCTTTCGAGATAGAAGTAGACGGTTAATTGGTCTTAGTCAAGATGCTTATATTGACAAAATATTGAAAAAATATAATATGCATAATTCCAAGAAAGGTTTTCAACCTATGGAAGTTAAGCATAATCTAAGTCATGAGATGGATGCATCTACTCCTGAAGAGGAGGCTTACATGAGAAAGGTGCCTTATGCTTCGGCTGTAGGATCTATTATGTATGTTGTAAGATGTATAAGGCCTGATGTGGCGTTTGCTCAGAACTTGGTCAGTCGTTACCAACGGAATCTAGGGAAGCTCCACTGGACTGCTGTTAAACATATTCTAAAGTATTTGAGGAGTACAAAAGATATGTTTTTAGTATTTGGAGGGAAACCAGACACATAATTGAATGTTACAGGTTTCTGTGATGCGTCCTGGCAATGTGATAAACACGATACGAAGTCTTAGACGGGTTACATGTTTGATATCAATGGAGGAGCAGTTGACTGAAAGAGCAAGAAACAGACAACGATTGCAATGCATGCTACTCAATCTGAGTACATGGCTGCTTCAGAAGCTGCAATGGAAGCTGTTTGGATTAGGAAGTTTATTGATGATCTTGGAGTGATGCCATCAATAAAAGACCCTATTAATATGTATTGTGCCAATTCGGCTGCAATCGTATTCGCCAATGATTCTGGAGTCATGAAGGGCGCCAGACACTTTAAACGTAGATATCACTACGTACGAGAACAAGTTGAAGCTCGTGAAATCAAATTATTAAAAGTTCACACAGATGATAACGTAGCAAATCCTTTAACTAAGGCTTTGCCTAGAGGAAAGGTTATTGAACATGCCAAAAGCATTGGGTTTCAGTTAGCTAGCGATTTCATGCAATAATTCTGTGATTAGTATTTGGATAAAGGATGTTAAGACATTATTATTTAATGAAATAAAGATTGGATTTCATTTATTCTTGTTATTTAATTTTGTATCCTATTTTACATGTTTTAAATCCATGAATAAAGTGTTATGCTAAATGTTCGTTGTCGATTAATAATATGAGAGTATTATTAAATTAAGACAATTCAAAATTGCGATAGAGTATACTTGAAAGTATATTGATCGATTTTGGATGATATTCGATGGATCGAATATTGGACTTATCCCAACTATATGAATAGACTTTATGAATCTTTGTCATTAAGTATATCATAAAAATATTTATCCTTAGACTTGAGATACCAGAAAAATGTTATGAATCTAGTGCATCTCTGTGGAATAATCTAACGCTAAACGTAAGTGGTAGCTATAAGGGTTATTTTAAGAAGTGTTGCAAAATTCATTGGTTTTCTTGTAGTCGATATGGAATTTATTTCCTCCAATTCATTTTGGAGTTATAATACAACTGGGCCCCTCGTGGGATTAGTAAGATGTTTGTGTGGCCACACCCGAATGTGTTTTGGTAATCTTATTAATCTGTGAACAAGAAACAGAATGGTTAATGAAAGGAATGACTGAGATCATATCCTTATTAACGTTGTATTAGAAATAAAATGATAATAATAATGATGAATCATTAAAAGGTTTTTATCCAGGAGACCTTACTTGAGTTGTACAAGAGGCATTGGTAGTGTAACTAGACGCTAGTCAATGTAATCACATTATATAAATTTTTCCAAGTGGGAGCTGAAAGTTTATGGACATAAATTTAGTAGTCGTGTGTTAGGATCGAACTCGAGATACGTAAAGAGTTAATATATTTAATAAATGTATTTATTATATTTATTAAACTAATCGAGCTATAACTTAATGATCGTTTAATAATTAAGAGTTAAGTATTAACGAGCGTTTTGGAATAAAACGGAAGAAGAAAAGAAGGTTCTGGAACACCCCTAAGGGGTGTTTTGGGCCGGCGGTTAGAGAAGGAAAAAGGGGAAGGAAAAATTTTCCTTATTTACGTTTTGCTTAGGCTACAAGAATTACTAGGCCTATATAAACACCCTTACCCCTCACAATTCAACACACGCTTTCTCTTTTCCTCCCTCTCTTGGTCGATCGCAAACCGAAACCCACAAGGGGTTTTCGGTTGAGTTTTTCGATTAAGCTTTATTCCACAAGACGTAGTAGCTCGATTTATACGTACTAGGTTTACGGTTATCTCGTTGTATTACGTGTGTATAAGAACGTAATATATTCTTATCATAGACTATATCTTGGTGGTTTTACAAAACCCTAATTTTGGGAAGTAGGTTTTGTTCGAGGGAATTGTTTTGCAAAAGGTACATAAACCTTAACTCAATTAATTATAATTACGTTAATTAATGATTGTTAAATCTCTTTCGTTATATATGCTTTAATCTCCATTAAAGTTTTATAATTGTTATGAATAATAAACCTTCACGTACATGGTCACTATACGTGTTGGCTGGGGCACAAAAGTTTATTACAGGTGACAATGGCTCTCATTGGTTCCTATTAACAGAATAGCTAGTTGGCCATCTATTTGCTAATTTCAATAACTAACTAGTATGTTAAATTTAATAATGGAATTTGAGATGAAGTTCAACAAGATTACTTGATGCTGGTGATATTGATTTATAGTATTGTCATTGTACGTCACATTAGTTTTTTATACCACCAACATCAAAATAAACATATTGTAATAAGACAACCTACATAAACATCATAACGTTTTCAATTTAAACACAAGTAGTATACTCCCAAAATCAATGTCACATACACAATCGAAACATTTCTACACATATATACCACCAAAATCAATATTACTACACAATCGACATAAAAAGTCAATCATATCCTAAAACCAGCTTTTCTTTTTTCTTCCTCTAATACACATCAATCAGGGGCTGTTGCGATAATTTGTAACACATGTTTTCAAAGTGACATGAAAACACACTACACATGCATCATGATACCACAATTATCATTTTTTTAAGAATGGAAAATGTTAGTGGTTAATTGGTTGAGTCGTGCAATGGCATTTAAACGAAAGAATTTCTTCTTCGAATTATCGCTTAATTATGTTAGACTGTTCATCTGATTCGCCTCAAAAACCCTTGGCAGGTTTTGAACCTAATACCTCTAGAAAACTTCTCTCAAAAAAACTACTTAGTGACCAATTGAGTAAGCCAGTTGTTTGATACCCATAATTATCACCAGTCTTTGGTTTTAGCTATTTTAAAATTAAAGGTTATTATTATCTATACTCCTTATAAAGCAAATTAATATTTCTCTTTTAAATAAATTATAAAAATTTTAAGTAGTCTAACAAATAAAACATAATGTACAACTTATTAATGCAAATAACAAACTAAGAATTGAGTAATACAACTTATTAATGTTTATGTACAACCATAATAAACATAGGAACTTTTATAACACATTGCATATAAAACTATCATTAAAATACAATTAATATTATAATTAAAACACCTCATTACCACAATTTATAATAAACAACATATTGTATAAATGTCACTACATCTTATTTGTTTCAAAATCAATTAATAACAATTAATAAATAATTAATGCACCTCATTACTCAAATATACAATTTTATATTTACCTTACATAACAATTTAAAACATATACGTTTACATTGTTCAATATCAAGCAAGATTAACTGGTTCAACCGAGAATTAGAGTCACCATCGATTCGGGTAGACAATTAAGTAAAGCTACATAAACCTTAAATTTAGCTTTTTGAGATGTTAAAAAACGTAAATTTAAAATATTATTGACATAAATTATGTTATATGATACCCGTAACCACATTGCGCAAGTACCTTCTACTTATTATATAAGACAAGTTGAATAACTTTGTGCACACATGAAGTTTAGACATAAGTTTGTTTTAAGATAAGTCATAATATATTTTACGTCTTAGTTATTTGTGCATACACATTTTATATCATCTAATTTTATAGTAGAAATATTGGTGTAGCCACAAAATCAACGGACACCTTTTGGTTAAGCCACAATTTGACACTTGAAGATACGAGACATGCAAACCAAGATAAACGACGAAAATTGGTATTATTTCAGTTCTTCTTAATGACATAATAAAATTTCCCATCTGGTACAAAACTACTAAAGAAAGGTGGATTGGCTTAATGTTAGGTCATGAATGACTCTTTGAAACAACATATATAAGGATTGAAATATTTGAAAGTTTATGGACATAAAATTAATATTCGTATGCTAGGATCGAACTCAAGATTACGGAATTACACACAATACGTAAAAGGTTAATTTTATTTATTAAATATATTTTATATATTTATTAAATCAAACCAAACTTAACTAAACAATGGTTAATTAAATTAAGAGTTAAGTTAAATAACCATTAAGGAATTATATGAGAAAAAAGAAAGTCGGAAAAGTTCCGGGAAACACCCCTTGGGTGTGGTTCGACCGGCGGCCAAGGGGGGAAGGAAACTTTTTGTTTCCTAATTAGTGTGTTACTTGGAAAACAAGATTTGCTAAGCCCTATATAAACACATTAATCCCTTCATAATTTTTGTCCCTTCCTCCCTCTTCTCTCTTGCGATTGCCGACCAACACCCACCATAGGGTTCTTTGGTTTTTGATTTTGCTAAACTCCACAAGTGTTGAAGTTCCGGTTTGCAAGTGCTAGACTTACGGTTAGCCCGTTGCATTACGTGTGTACAAGAATGTAATATAGTTTTACTTTAAACTATATCTTGTTATTGTTCTTCACAAACCCTAATTGGTGATTCGTCGGTGTTCTTGTGGATCTACGCTAGGATAAAGGTATGTAACCCTAATCAATTAATTATAATTGTGTTATTAATGATCTTGTTAAATCGCTTCCGCTATAACTTGCTTTGATCTTTATTATGATTTTATAATTGTTATGAATGTCATAAACCATCAGTGACATCGAGAGCCGTTTTAACATGTTATAATTATCGAGAGCTAAAAGTTTTTTTTAACTAATGGTGATTTAAGTTAAAATTGCATGTTGTTTTTAGGTTTTAACAAAAATTAGGGTTTTGTTTTTTTTGTTTTTTAAAATCGGCTTAGCCGAATTTTATATTAATTTTTTTTTGTAAACCCAAAAATTACATGGTAAGAATCTTTAGATGTTTGCATGAATTAATTGTTATGTCATGTTTGGGTACGATCCGTAGTGTTTTAATTGTTAAGAATATGTGGGAGATCCGTGATGAACGTGCATGTTTTTTCACGGATCATGGGATTTTATATGCTATTTGCTTTATTTGATTCAAAGTTTTAAAATTAGGGAAGACTTTTTATGTTTATAAAAATCCTAGATTTTATGTTCTTTGAATAAATTGTTATGCATGTGGCTATTTGATTTAGTTTTTTTTTGTACCTACTTGTTTTCATACGTTTTATATTGATTGTATGTTGTAAACAAGGATAATTTTTTTCCAAGAAAAATTAATATGGACTAAATCATGTAAAAATTAATTAATTGTTTTGAGATCTAATTTAAATATGATTTGCGTTGATTGGAATTGCAATAATAACTTAACAGCCTACTCAATTTTGACAAACTATAAAGTTGGTATAACGCACCGCTGGTCATGTACCCGGTTAAGGAAGGAGGTGTTATGCTTCAGCGCTGACCAAATTCCCGGCTTGCCTGTGCGTCAAAGTTGGAATTACCTACAATTATTATTCTTTAACCTCAACTTGCAAGTATATGAGGAAATTTTAGTCTCACCAAAAGGTTTATTAAAAGTTTTATTAAACTGATGCTATGGAGATGTATGCATGCTTCTCCATACATGATTTTGACACCAAAATCAATACCCTTAAATTTAAGTCTTATGCCATCTAATTGACGAACACTTGAAGTTACAGTTTTCGTTAAATGAGATTTTGGACGATGTTGTAATGGAGAGAAAACTTCATGACTGAATAAGATTGCACATGAAGGTTTTACGTTCTTTAGATTAGTCGACTTGATTGAGTTACTCTGTGAGATCTGGAAACTTAAGGCATAAAGTAGGGATGAAACATGTTTACAATGCAAAGAGACTTTTGGCAACGTAAACCCCTAAAATATTTAGAAATTGCAAATTTGTTTGTCAATTATTGTTCGACAAGTTACCGTGTTGAATACACTTATCACTAGCAGATCAACTGATGTGATAAGTTATGTCAATATGAATTCTAGTTTCAAGGAAAATACTATGGTTTTGTTACCGGGGTAATTTTTATTTTCTTGAATGGTATTATCAAAAATACTAATGTTTGAACTTATTTCTGTAGAAATGGCTCTACCCGAACATAATATGACTATGAGTTCTGCGTTCAAAGGTTTCTTTGAGCGTCCCGAACTTACTGACCTTAACTTCAATGATTGGTATCGCTCACTAAGAATAGTTCTGAGAGCAGCGGGTACTATCGATATCTTGACTACCCCTTATCCAGAGGATCTTGCTGAAGGAGCATCTGATGCGCAAAGGCTTGAACACGCTGCTAACGTTAAGAAGCACTCTGAGGTGGCTGCTTTAATGTTAGGAAGAATGGATTATCCACTTCAACAGAAGTATGAGCTATGTTCTCCTAATCGAATGCTTGATGAGCTCAAGGCTAAGTTTAAAAAGCCGCAAGCTGTGGAAATCTACGACTTGGTAGATGCTCTGCATAGTTGCAAGCAAGCTCCTGGAAAGTCTGTAAGTGTCCATTATTTGGAGATGATGGGTTATATATAACAGCTCATTGCACTAGAACAACCCTATGATCATAATATGGCTATCAACTTGATCAATAGGTCCCTTAACAAGGACTTCAATGATTTTGCTCGTAACTATAATATGCATTGCACGGGGAAGACAATGAATGATTTGCATGCAATGCTCATTGACTACGAAAAGGGGTTAAAAGACAAGGCATCTACTTCTACTCCTCTTGTGCTTTATGTAAAAAAGGGTGGAGTGAGTAAGGCAAAACCGAACAAGAACAATGAGAAAGGCAAGGGCAAAGGCAAGGGTGATAAGGGCAAACAAGTTGCGACTTACTCTAAACCCAAGCAAAACTTTGTCAAGAAGAATCAATCTCAGAAGGATGAGACTTGTTTCCATTGCAAGGCAAGTGGACATTGGAAGAGGAACTGTCCTCTTTATCTCGAAGAGTTGCGAGAAATAAAGAAGAAAGCTGAGCTTGGTGCTGCAACGTCTTCAGGTAACTTATATTTGATAGAGTTATTTTATCTTACATACAAATCAAATTCCTGGGTATATGATACGGGGTGTGGTATTAACATTTGTAATACTATGCAGGGATTTGAGTTGGAGAGGAAGCTTACCTATGGGGAACAATTTCTGCATGTGAGCAATGGCGCACAAGTAGCGGTTGAAGCTCTAGGAACATTTAATCTAGTTTTACCTTTGGGTTTAGTACTGAGATTAAATAATTGTTATTTTGCACCTAATATTGTTAGGGGTGTTATTTCCTTTTCATGTATGTTAGATCTTGGATTTATTCACACTACTGATAATAATAGAATTTTTGTTTTCAAAGATGGCTTATTCTATTTTGATGCAATTTCTGTGAATGGTGTGTTTGAAATTAACATGCATGATAATAATTCCAAGAGAAAGATTAATTCTGTTTTTAGCATGAATAAGAAGAGGAAGTTAGACAAGAACTCTTCTTATCTTTGGCATTGTAGACTTTCCCATATCGGGAAGACTCGCATACAAAAGCTTCAATGTGATGGTCTTTTGGAAAATATCAATGATGAATCATTTGATAAATGTGAGTCTTGTATCTTTGGAAAGATGACCGAGAAACCTTTTAATAGCAATACTGAAAGGGCTACTGAACTACTTGGTTTAATACACACTGATGTGTGTGGACCACTTAGACATGTGTCAAGGAAAGGTGCTAGCTACTTCTTAACATTTACGGATTATTATAGTCGTTATGGTTATGTTTATTTACTTAAGCATAAACATGACATATTTGAAACATTCAAAGTGTTTAAAGAAGAAGTAGAATTGCAACTAGGAAAGAAGATTAAAGCTCTTCGTTCTGATCGAGGTGGTGAATATTTAAGTCAAGAGTTTAAAGATTATTTAAGTGAGATTGGAATTGTTCAGAAACTTACTTCTCCATATACTCCACAAAAAAATGGTGTATCCGAAAGGAGAAATCGTACATTATTAGATATGGTGCGATCTATGTTTAATCTTACAACTTTACCTTTATCCTTTTGGGATTATGCTTTAGAATCTGGTGTTCGTATTCTGAATATGGTTCCCACAAAGAAGTTTGATAAGACATCATATGAGCTATGGCATGGCAAGAAGCCATATTTGTCTTATTTAAATATTTGGGGTTGTGAGGCGTATGTGAAACGTGACTCTAGAGATAAACTCCAACAATACTCTGTAAAATATATCTTTGAAGGTTATCCTAAGGAAACTATGGGTTACTACTTTTATTATCTAGCTGAGAACAAAGTCGTTGTGGCTCGGTATGGAGACTTCCTTGAAAATGATCTTGTAAATCAAGAATTCAGTGGAAGAAATTATGATCTTGAAGAAATTCAAGAAGATACATTGCCTTCTGAAAATACTAGCGAATAAAATTCCAATAGAGCCAGATAGTCTAGGAGCTCCACCGGAATTAATTCCTCCACGTAGGTCAAGAGAACCGTACGTGCGCCAATCAAACTATGTCTTAACATAGAGGATGATGAGGAGGGGGTAGGGGATCTTGGTGAACCTGCTAACTATCGATATGCAATGCTTGATCCAGAAAAGTTAAAATGGATAGTTGCGATGAATGAGAAACCTAAAAATGCTAAAGTAGTGAAAAATAGGTGGATTTTCAAGAAGAAAACTGACATGGATGGTGAAGTAAAATCCTATAAAGCACGTTTAGTAGCTAAAGGTTTTACTCAAACTTTTGGCGTAGACTACGAGGAGACATTTTCTCATGTAGCAGACTTACGAGCTATTAGGATTCTCATAGCTATAGCAGCATACTATGACTATGAGATATGGAAAATGGATGTTAAAACTGCCTTCTTGAACGGTCGCTTAGATGAAGAAATCTATATGCAACAACCGGAAGGGTACGTTGATCCTAAATATCCAAAACGCGTGTGCAAACTTCAAAGATCTATTTATGGTTTGAAGCAAGCATCATGTCAATGGAATAAACGATTTGATGAAGAAATCAAAAAGTTCGGATTTATTCAAAATCGTGATGAGCCATGTGTATATCGCAAAGCTAGTGGGATTGATGTAGTATTCCTAATTTTATATGTCGAGGACATATTGATCATGGTAAGTAACATTCCAAGACTTAAGGAAGTTAAGGACTATCTTGGTAAATGTTTTTCTATGAAGGATTTGGGAGATGCTGCATATATTCCAGGAATTAAAATCTATCGAGATAGGAAAAGATGGTTAACTGGTCTTAGTCAAGATGCTTATATTGAAGATATTTAAGAAGAATGATATGCATAATTCCAAGAAAGGTTTCCAACCTATGGAAGTTAAGCATAATCTGAGTCATGAGATGGATGCATCAACTCCTGAAGAGGAGGCATACATGCAGAAGATGCCTTATGCTTCGGTTGTAGGATCTATAATGTATGTTTTTAGATGCACAAGGCCTGATGTGGCGTTTGGTCAGAATTTAGTCAGTAGATACCAACAGAATCCAGGATAGCTCCATTGGGTTGCTGTTAAACATTTTCTACAGTATTTGAGGAATACAAAAATAAATGTTTTGGTATTCAGAGGGTAGCCATACAGATAACTAAATGTGGTTTGGATTAGGAAGTTTTATTGGAGATCTTAGAATGATGCTTGCAATAGAAACCTAATAGATATGTATTGGGATAATTATGCCGCAATAATATTTGCCAATGACCCTGGAGTCATGAAAGGCGCCAAACACTTTATACGTAGATATTACTACGTTCGAGAACAAGTTGAAGCTCGAGAAATAAAATTAATAAAAGTTCACACAGATGATAACGTAGCTGATCCTTTTACTAAGGCTTTGCATAGACCAAAGGTAGTTAAGCATGCCAAAGCGATTGGGCTGCAACTAGCTAGCGAATTCATGCAATAAATCTGTTGATTAGTATTTGGATAAAGGATGTTAGACATTATTGAAATGATGAAATAAAGATAAAGTTTCGTTTATTTTCTTTTATTTGATTTTGTATCCTATTTTACATGTTTTATATCCATGAATAATAGTTATGTTCTAAACGTCCGTTGTCGATTAATAAGATGGGAATATTATTAAACTAAGACAATTCAAAATAGTGATAGAGTATACTTGAAAGTATATTGGTCAGTTTTGGATGATATTTGATGGATCCGTGATTTAATGGATATTGTATGTGTGCACTCTTGAAGTGTTGTTCGTACTCGATTCAATTCGAATTGATCACGGTTTATGGTGGAATTATTGGTGTTGGTCACTAAAAGGGGGAGCTTTTGATTATCTGAGTCTACTAATAATATAAACGTAAAAGCTATTAAAAATAAATAAGAATGTCTAACCTTGATTGCTTGTTCAGATTTAATGTTGCATAGTAGAACTTGGTGAAAGAAACTAAAAGTGATTGTCAATTTTAAAATAAAGTGAAAATGTAAATGTCGATGAGTAAAAATGAAAGCTTTAAAAGTTAAACTAAAAATTAAAACTTTAAAAGTAAATTTGAAACTTAAAACTTTATAAAAATGTAAACAGTATAAAAACGAAAACTTGAAAATGGAGCTAAGATAAAATAATTAAAATAATACTTAAGAAAAATGGCGGGAAAAATTAAAGTTTGAAAATTAATTCGGGAAACTAAAACTGAACATAAGTCGGGAAACCAAATACCAAACCTAATTCGGAATGTGTCCTCCACACTCAATTCGGGATGCAATCAATCACACAAGTCGGAATGCTTGGTCCACACACAATCCGGAATCCACTACTAGTCCTAATCCGGAATCTATATCACCCTCCTAATTCGGAATATGTATCACAAACTCAATCCGGAATCCGTGATATGTACGTAATTCGGAATCCACGTCCTACACACAGTTCGGAATACTAGTCTGCAACGTAATCCGGAAAGCCCAAATCTTGCACTTAATTCGGAATCCTAAAGTTGAACTTAATTCGGAATGTGGGTTTGGAACTTAAAATCTAGATCCAACACTTAGTTCGAAAAGTAACTTCTTGACCTAATTCAGAATGGAGTTTCACACACAATCCGGAATAGGGCAATTTGCAACTAATCCGGAATATGGAGATTCTTACTTAATTCGGGAAATGAAGAACTTGTTTTGGAGGGAAAATAAGTCTAAGCCGGAATAAAGCATACAACACATAAGTCGGAATAAGACAATCTGTAACCTAATTCGAGAAAAGAGCGTTTTACCATAACCCGGATTAACTCAAAATAAGCAAAATGAAAATAAGCACTTACCAAAACTTTAACCAAATTGATTTTTAGAAAAAAGCTAATAAGACACAATTTAAAAAACTTTTAGAAACACTAAATAATCAAAATATTTAAAATCACTTTTTATAAAAATATTAATCTACCAAAATCAACTTATTTAAAAACTAGAAAACATAAAAATTAAGCAATAAGCACAATAATCTAAAAACCTCAAACACACCAAATCAATAAGCACAATCCAATAAGCAAATCAATCACACAATCAACAAGATAAAATCAACTATTAATAAAGTAAATTAATAGATTATGATTAAGAAAGGTAGAATGAGAATTAATTCAAAAGCTTGATTAGATTAAAGATTAAGAACCAAAGTTACAAGATTAAGATGAAAGTTTAATAAGCTTGAAAGAAAAGCTAGAGAGAAAAAGGTAAAACACACACTAATTACCTACTAAACTTCAAGAAAAATAAAAACTACTCTCTAATGACATGTTTAGGAAACTATATATAGGGGAAGGGAAAGGTGTTGTTTCCTCCTTCTTTCTTCTTGTCTTCTCGTCTTTTAAATAACTCATCTTTCCCGACTTTGTCTCGGGATTAGTCGAATGATAAAACGAACTCCTCTTCTAATTTTCTTCTTTTAGTAGACTTGGTTCTTCGACTTCGTTAAACTTCAGTCTTTAGACTTTTTCTTCGATAAATCTTCAGAATAGGCCTTTGACTTCCGTTCTTCTTGCACTTTTGATCTTTTGACTTCGTCTTTTGTCTTTTTCTTTGATAAAAGCCCGTGAAAGCCCGCGTTTTCTACCTTTTTCATATTTTTGTCCTAAAACACAATAAAAACACAAACCACACATAATTTCGCCTTTTACGACATTAAATACTATAAGTGGTAAAAGGATAAGTGTTTTCACACTTATTAAATCCCCTACACTTGCCCATTGCAATACCCTCATGCAATGTACTAATATCAAAGCACGTTTTACATTTTTCATCATAATTAACCCATCTAGGCCTTTATTAAATACTAAACACTAAGGAAACTTAAAAAGATAGAAATATATACAAAATGCTAGAAGGAAGAACAAGTAAAGAAACCTAAGACTTACATTAGGGCTTTGGTTGTCATGAATGTTTATCACCCTCAAGTTTCACGTTCCCCATACCAAGCTTAAAAACGAGATCATTGTTATTATAAGTTAGTAAGCTAACACTCACTCATGTGGCCCAGTTATTCACTTAGACTCCCTTATTCCTAGGTGTATCTCTTATATTTTATTGTTGTCTTGAATGATCACGAGGATGCATTATTGACTTATTTTGATAGTTTATTTAGGCCGAAAATAAAGTAGGACGATTTAATCAATAGTTAGCTAAAGGACAAAATATTTTAAAACTGCTTCTCGGAACCTCATAAAGTTCATATCTTGGCATAACTCGCTTCATAATTTGAGACCTTTCTCGGAACGATATTTGGCAGTGACTTCATACTTCGGATCTTTGAGAGACGTTCTTGAAATAATGGTCTTCTCTTCATAATAGGAATTTCTTCACTTGAAGTTTTTGAGAGATTCTTCATACTTGGACCACGACTTCTTCATTTTTCTCCAATCTTTATTTTGGATTTTGATATACAACGATTCGCCTCCTTTTAGGACTTGGATCTATTTATCCTCATACCTTGCTAGGGTCTTTTCGGATAGACTTATCCATGATCTTTATGGGTGTATTTGCTTTTCGTCGTGTGTCTTGATCCTTCATATTGATTTTTGATAAATGATTCTTCACATCAATTTGGATCTTTAGCAACAAAATGTAGCCCTCATGCCTTGTTAGGGCCTTTTCGGACTCGCCAATCTTCGCATCCCGCTTCAATAAGTTATGCCTTGGCTATGAACTCTAATTAATACCGAGCAACTTTTAAACGATCTTGTGCTAGAAGCTAAGTAACTTTTCAAATCTTACGACCTTATTTATTGCAATTAAATTTATTAACAAGCGATGGGAGAAAAAGCTCATAATCAACTCACATAAAATCATGAAAGAATATCAAACATATAATTGACTCTATCATCTCTCGTTCTCCATAATTTAAAATCTCAAGGAATGAGATTCGTGGATGCTTAGCCAATTAAATCAAAGTTTTGGGTTTTCAAGTCATCTATAGGATCTTGCAACTTCTTAGACTTTTTCAAGTTTAGAATTCGCATTTTAAAGTTCCCTTGATAAACGACTTTCTAGGATCAATTATAGGAACTTGCGAAAAGTTCTTGTTCTTAACCCGTAAGAGTTAAGACTTTCGCGTTTTAAAGTTTCCTATATAAAAGCCTAGCAAAATTTGACTTACTCACGTTAAGGATACTAGCTAGAGTAAACTTAGATAAGTAAACTCGGGTTGAGTCAAAAGATTCATGACGTACCTAATATATCAAAGACATTTAAATCATTAAAACCATTTTTTTAACTTTATTTTTCTCTTTTGACTTTAGTTTTGAAATGAAATATATACATACGATGCGATAACAAAAGGAAAGAACATAAAAGAGAATAAATGAAAAATAATACTTGGCCAAAATAGATAAAAAAAAATTGAAAAATGTCAAAAAATTAGATTTTCCGGTTAAAATAAGGACAAATTAATAGAAAAGCCCACTTAACTTTGATAGAAGCCCCCCTACACTTGATATAAACATTGTCCTCAATGTTTAAGCATGTGGGAGTAAACTCCCCTACACTTAGGACATTGTGCACTTTGTTTAAATCTTGCTAAGGAAGAGAGAACTATAGTGATTTCAATGTGAACATATCAGATATGAAATATTGAATCACAAGAGTTTAGGATAGAACCGGGAAGACGGGTACACGGGATCACGGGTCGTCAAATATCATCAAAAGTGCTCTTTGAAAGCTTTAATCCCTGCACATCATAAGAAACAAGATAACAAACACCTATGTAGCTCCCCTACACTTATTATGAAAACGGGTAAAGGATAGATCAACAGGTTGCCTCTCGAGAAGCGCTTGTTTTTGTTAACCGAGTCACGAGCCTGACTCGACCAAGAATTAATTCAAGGGAAACATGGTGAGGGATAGTAATATTTGTCTTTTTTAGTATAATCGTCTCGGTATCTTAACGAATTGATATAACAATCTCAAGTTTGACTTAATCGTTTTTGGTGGTAAAGTCTTGTTTGGAATTTATGTCTAATTGGCACAAAACAAGTACAAATGTAAAATAGCAATATTACGCTACGTATATGTACTATCTAAAAACACATTGCAATTACGTCAATTAAATGTACAAAATTTAACACGAAAATATAAATACACGTAAAACGAGGAAAATGTGAATATAATATTACTAAAATCTAATGGACCTAACTAATAAGCTGAAATAATACGACTAGCATCCAATTCTAAAAACCTAAATGGCAAACTAAAATAGACTACTACTAATTACTATAATAAACGAGACCAGGCCCAATACACCAAGTGAAGCCCAAACAAAACCAACAAACGACCTAAAGGTTTACTAACTGTTTAACACTATTGGACTAAGGTTGAAATGCTAGTTATCAAAATAAAGGACCTAAACTGATCAATAACAAAACTAGTATAAAAGTGAATTATAGAAAGAGGCACAAATTCGCTTTGTATCTGCTTACTTTTTGATCAAACCACTATCTATTTTTTACACAAAAAAGAAAACTCACTGTCATGACTTTTTATACTAGCAGCTACGGAGTATATAAAATCAGCTATTTCACTCTAATTTTACATATATCTATATTGAATTCTACCTTATTATACTAAAAGCTGATAAAGAAAATTACAAGCAGGTAACAAATAAAAACGAAGCATTTTAGTAAACTAATTGAACACGATCCTATAGTTATGCATATCTAGCAGATTATACTAATCAACAGATTCAAAACTAACTTTCAAAGAACAGATCCACAATAGAACATTGACAGTAGTAATATCCTAACATCTGCTATCTAGACTAAAATTTGCAAGAAATCAAAATTACGCTTAACCATTTGTATCCAGGCCTGCCCTTTGATGTCGAAGCGCGGCGCTGAGCCGGCTTATCTAATCTTGATCTACAATTCACCAATTCTTCTACTTCTACTGTTCTTTCAACACCTTGTTTTAACTGCTTAACCGGAACTCATTTAAACTGACAGAATCTTCACCGAATTAAATTGGCAGCGACTAGTTAATCAGCAAATCCAAGCAAAACCTGCATAACAAAACCCAAAAGAAAAAATACAAGACAACAAATGCTACACTCCAATTCCAAATCCACTATCTTAATCATGCTTCTAACCCTAACTCTGCTACTGAATATAATCAAATTGATTATGAAGACTAGTTAAACTGAAAAGCTAAGAATAAACAAAATATTTACCAACTTTCTAAAGAAAAACATTTAATAGAGATCCGACTGAATTGATTCATTGACCAAATCAAAATACCTCTAAAGCATTTACTTTCGAAAGGATCAAGATTACTGAAAACGAAACAGACTCAAGCACTTAAAATCTGTTTTCATTAATGGCGAAATCAGTTTTAACTTCTTAACAGAAAATGAAGACGAAATCAACTGAATAAGAAATTGCAGGAAAATGAACTTCACTTAACTGATTATACAACTTTTTGAAACAGCTTTTTACTAACTAGACTTACTTTTTTTTTTCTTCTAAACTATAACAGAACTCTCAGTATTAAGAAATCTTGAATCAAACTTTGAACAGTAACAGTAACGAGTAGTTGACTTTTCAAATCTTGTAACAGTAAATGTAGAAGATAAAAATGAAAGCTTAAAGCTGTGAATTTCATTAATGGAGAAACAAGAAAATTGGTTACAACTGATTAAGATGAAAAACAGAATTTGTTACAAAATCTATCAAGAAAATTAAAAGCTTCTTAACTAACTAACTAATTCTATCTACTGTGTGTAAATCTACTCCTAAGCTAACCATCTGAAAGTGAGGGTCTTCGTCTCTATTTATAGCCGTCGAGAGAGGAGAGGTGACGTGTGTCCTCCAATCAATAATCGCCACGTGTAAAATACGAGGATAAGGTGACTCGTTCTTCATTCTTGATTTGGGGCTTTCTTCGTCTTTCTTCCTTGATCAAATTAATTAGCATCTTCTTGTAGAGGAGAAGGAGATGAGCATTCTTGTAGTTATAATCTTCACTTGATTCTTCTTGTATCGTTCTTGAATGGGACTTGAAGTTTTGCGGTGGAGAAGAGATGAAGTCGACGGTTTTATTTCTTTCTCTCTCTTCTTTGGAAAATGAAGAAGACGTGTATGTGTACACGTTTGTGTATGCTTTGACTGTGAATTGGTCATTTGACCAAGTATAAAAGTTAACTTAACTTTCCCATGTTTTCCTGTTAATCCCTCATCTTTTCATTTTCTTTCCAAATGTGTATAAAAACTTTTAAGTAATTTCTTATCATCCTTCATCTTGTAAAAGTTACAAGTTTAGCCCTCCGTCTTGATAATTTTGGCATGATTGGTCCTTGAAAGCTTCTTTTGTCCTTTTCCTCATCTTTTCATCAAATAAGTCCTTGAAACCGCGTGATTGCTCGAAAATGTATCTTCTTACCTGAAAACACATGAAACGCAAATACACGCGGAATTCTGATATTTTAAAGTTAAATATTATGTATTTGACAGTGTTTTGAGTGGTTTTTGGATCATTATTGATGAGTGTTTTCACACTTATCAGATAGAATCCTCTCATGAGAGATATCCTCACCAAAGTACAACTTAACACGCTGGCCATTCACTTTAAAGTTTGGCCCATTTGGTTGCGATAACTCAATGGTGCCATATGGGAAGACTTTGGCGACGGTGAATGGACCAGACCAACGGCTCTTAAGCTTGACCGAAAAGATTCTCAACCGAGAGTTAAAGATTAAAACTTGATCACCAATTTTGAACTCTCGGTTTTTGATCTTAGAATCATGAATGAGCTTGATTTTCTCCTTGTAGATCAATGAATTCTCATAAGCTTCATTCCTTAGTTCATTAAGTTCATTGAGTTGGATCTTCCTAAGATCACCGGATTTGTTGATATCAAAATTAGCCCATTTCAAGGCCCAATAAGCCTTATGCTCCAACTCAATGGGGAGGTGGCATGCCTTTCCGTACACAAGACGATATGGAGTGCAACCAATATGTGTCTTATATGCGGTACAAAAAGCCCACAAAGCATCATCTAACTTATCGACCCATGAGGCACGATGCTCTCCCACGGTACGCTCTAAGATTCTCTTAATTCCACGGTTTGAAATCTCGGCTTGACCATTTGTTTGTAGATGATACGCGGTGGAAAGACGGTGATTGACACCATACTTAGCCATGACTTAAGCAAATTGATCATTGCAAAAATGAGTCCCGCGATCACTAATGATAGCACGAGGAACACCGAATCGAGCAAATAATTGTTTCAGAAAGTTCACAACCACCCTCGCATCGTTCGTAGGTAAACCTTTTGCTTCAACCCATTTGGATACGTAGTCAACGGCTACGAGGATGTACTTGTTCCCTTTGGATGATGGAAATGGCCCCATAAAGTCGATGCCCCATACGTCAAAGATTTCACATTCTTGGATGAAATTTTGAGGCATCTCATCTTTATGTGTGATCTTGCCTTCTCTTTGGCAAGCATCACAATGCTTAACCATTTCGTGTGCATCACGATAAATGGTGGGCCAATAAAATCCAGAATCGAAAACTTTCTTCGCGGTGTAATTAGGACCAAAATGACCACCGGTTGGTCCTTTATGGCAAGCTTCCAAGATTTGTAAAGTTGCGGGCCCGTCAACACACCGACGAAGAATCAAGTCAGCACATTGTTTGAAGAGACAAGGGTCGTCCCAATAGTAAGTTTTCACATCCTTGAAGAATTTCTTCTTTTGTTGGGACGATAACCCTTCGATGAGAATTCCACCCGCCAAGTAGTTTGCAAAGTCCGCAAACCATAGGGTCTCATCAGGATTGGAGTTAATAGACATCAAGGCCTCAAGGGGGAAAGATTCATTAATCTCTTGATTTGGAAGTTCCCCGTTATAAGGATCCTCGAGTCTACTAAGATGATCCGCGGCTAGGTTTTCTGCTCCCTTTTTGTCACAAATTTCAATTTTGAATTCTTGAAGGAGTAAAACCCAACGAAGAAGTCTTGGTTTGGAATCATATTTTGTTAACAAGTACTTCAACGCGGAATGATCGGTGTACACAATGGTGGTGGAAAGGACAAGATAGGGGCGAAATTTTTCAAAAGCATATACAACGGCTAAAAGATCTTTTTCGGTTGTAGTATAATGCAATTGAGCCCCCGTCATTGTCTTGCTAGCGTAATGGATTGGTTGGAAATTTTTGTTGATTCTTTGTCCCAAAACCGCTCCAAGTAAAGTCACTAGCATCGCACATCAATTAAAAAGGTAACTCCCAATTAGGGGTAACTAAGACCGGTGCCTTAGTTAATTTATCCTTAAGAAGATTGAAAGATTCTATACACTCTTTAGAAAAGATAAAAGGAGTATCTTTTTCCAAGAGGTGGGTCACCGGGCGAGCGATCTTAGAAGAATCTTGAATGAATCAACGATAGAAGCCCGCATGACCAAGAAAACTTATCACACCCTTGACGGTTGAAGGAGGAGGTAAATTATCAATCACATCGACTTTCGCACGGTCGACTTCAAGACCGGCTTTGGAGATTTTATGACCAAGAACAATGCCTTCTTTAACCATGAAATGGCATTTTTCCCAATTAAGAACGAGACGAGTGTCTTCACACCATTTAAGCATACGTTCTAAATTGGTAAGGCAAGTAGAGAAAGAATCGCCATAGACCGACAAATCATCCATAAAGACTTCCATAGTTTCTTCAACCATGTCATGGAATATAGCCATCATACACCTTTGGAAAGTCCCAGGAGCATTGCATAAGCCGAAAGGCATTCTTTTGTAAGCAAATGTTCCATAAGGACAAGTGAATGTGGTTTTCTCTTGGTCTTTTGGCTCGATAGGAATTTGAAAATACCCGGAGAAACCGTCTAAAAAGCAATAATAGTCATTACCCGCTAAACACTCGAGCATTTGATCCATTAAAGGTAGAGGAAAATGATCCTTACGAGTGGCATCATTGAGCTTGCGATAGTCGATGTAAACTCGCCAACCCATGACAAGTTGAGTAGGAATCAACTCGTTGTTTTCATTGGGAACAACGGTTATTCCGCCTTTCTTAGGCACACAATGGACGGGACTAACCCATGGCGAATCCAAAATAGGGTAAATCATTCCGGCATATAAAAGTTTGATAACTTCTTTCTTGATGACGTCATGAATTTTAGGATTAACCCTTCTTTGGCTTTGGATTGCGGGTTTAAAGTCATCTTCCATGAGACTTTTATGAGCACTGTTAATGCAATAATGCCTAAAAACGTTACTTGCATTTTTCGGTCTCGCTTTGTTTTGATTACGACAATATGTAAAAACAAGCATTTACGAAAACAACGAAAAACGAATTCTTGAGTTCAAGTATTTTTCATTTTACCCATTTTCACTTAAGGTATGGATAAACAAGTACTAACCTTAATCAAGTGATTAAGTGATTTAATCTTTTCTTAAAACGCACTTTTTATTAAGTGTGACAAGTTTTTATTAAACTTTCTTTTTAAGAAAATGTTTTATTAAATTAATTATTTGAAAATTTGAAAATGGCATATTCTTATTTGGTTAGGAATATTCTATCTGGATATTTTTTAAGCCAGATATGACCTCCACCACTAAAGGACAAAAAGGGTGCGGAGTCTAGTCCAGCGGTACCTTAGCCCCTAGGCGGTTCCTTATCAATAAGGTACCGCGGGCTAAGATAAGGTACCGCGGGCAGATATAGCCGTTGGCCCCTTTGTCCTATAAATAGTAGACCATTCTCAGCTTTTCAACTCACCTCTTTTGCACATCTATTTCCAGATTCAAACTCTCTTCTTTAATCACTCAAATCTTTGATCATTTGTTTGATTACTACTTGTTTAAGAAGTGAATCTTGTTCTTACATCCTTTCCTCTCCAAGTGCAAAGAGAAGAACACTATCCTTGTGAAGTTTTGAGTCCACCACCAAAGATCCATTGAAGATCTAATTTTATACATTTGTAGTTGTGTCATAGTTGTGAAGATCCAAGTAGTTGTGTCTATTTGGAAGTTGTGTATGTACTAAGTATAGTTGTGTAGATTGGTCCTAGCTACGATTAGGGCTCGACTTTTAGCTTAGAGTCGGAAATTGGTTAAGCGACGTGTACGGTTTTCTCCACCATAAGGAGCTTGTTGTGTAGTGAACTCTCGAGTAAGGAGTACTCGAGGAGTGGAGTAGGAACGAGGAGTGAGCTTCGTTGCCGAACAACTATAAATCCTTGGTGTTCGGTTTGATCTTTCTTTACCCTTAACTCTTTACATTCTTTATTCTTTGTGCATATACATTTGTTAGTATTAGCTTAGTTACACTATCTTTCTTTATTCCTTGTGCATATACATTTGTTAGTATTAGCTTAACTACATTATCATTGTTCATATTGTGCATAAGAAGATTTCACATATTTCCTCAAGCCTAAGTTTTTGAAAAAGGATTTTTGGAAACCACATTTTAACAAGTAAATATAAGAAACTATTCAACCCCCCCCCCCCTTCTAGTTTCTATAATTCGTATCAGAGCGGGTTGCTCAAGAATTTTTAAAGTATATTGTATTTTCAAACTTGAATCGATCTATGGATTCTAACAAATACCTAGAAGGGCAATCTATGCAAAGACCACCACTTTTTGAAACCGATAGTTTTATTTATTGGAAAAATAGATTTGAAACTTATGTGAAATCAAAAGATTTAGATCTTTGGCATGTTATTACCAATGGTGATTTTTTACCCTTTCAATTTAATGAAGTTTCTAAAACAAAAGAATTGGTCACCTTTGACAAAGCTAATGACGATACTAAAAAGAAACTTTCAAAAAATAATGAGGCTAAAATGGTGATTTATAATGCTTTTCCTAAGAAAGAGTATGAAAGAATTTTTATGTGTGAAACCGCTAAAGATATTTGGAACACTCTTTTAGCAACCCACCAAGGTAATAGCCAAGTCAAAGAAAGCAAAATCGATCTTCTTGTCCAACAATATGAACAATTTGTCATCTTAGAAGATGAAACTATTGATAGTGCATTTTCTAGGTTTAACACCATTATTACCAGTCTAAAAGCACTTGATGAAGGTTTTTCTAGCAAGAACAATGTTAGGAAGTTTCTAAGGGCTTTACATCCAAAGTGGAGAGCAAAAGTCACGGCGATTGAAGAATCGAAAGATCTCTCAACTTTATCACTCGATGAACTCATAGGCAACTTGAAGGTTCATGAGTTGATAATTTGAAGGACTCGGAATTAGTGAAAACCAAGAGTGAAAGGAAATCTCTTGCACTTAAAGCCAAGAAGGCACAAAGTGACCATGATAGTTCCTCGGAAAGCGATGACGAGGAGTATGCATTGGCGGTGAGAGATTTCAAGAAGTTCTTCAAGAGACGAGGTCAACACGTTAGGCAACCCAACAATGGCAAGAAACCATTCTCAAAGAATCGGTTTGCCAAGAACGAAAAAGGTGATAGGAATTGCTTTAGATGTGGTGATCCAAACCACTTCATTGGTGATTGTCCAAAGCCCGCTCGCGATAAGAACCACACGGCGTTCGTTAGTGGCGCTTGGAGCGATAGCGGTGAAGATAATGATGACAACCCCAAAGAGGAGAAATGTCTTATGGCTCACACTTCTAAAGAGGTACATTCCGAAACCGAATACTATAGTTATGATAGCTCCACTTTTGATGATATTGAATTTGAAGGCAAATATGATAGTTTACACAAACTTAGTCTTAAATTCATAGAAAAGAATAAAACCTTAAAATCAACCAAAACTAAGCTTGAAAATGAGATCAATGAACTTAGGGAGAAATTGGCAATACTTGAGAAAACGTATTCAAGATGAGACGGTAAATCCTGAAGCTCTAAATCAGGAGGATTGTCAATGGAAGGTTTAGTCAAATTCGGATCATCGTTTGTGATTTCCATAGGAGTAGGTAGAGAAATATGGTCCTCATTGAGAAGTTTCTCAATGGTACGAATGTCTTCAGCCCAATCGAAGGGAGAATCGGCATATTTTAAGTCCACATCCCCTAAGCTTGCTTCAAATTCTTTCAAAAGAAAATCACTTTCTCCAAATGGAGTCAGTGAGGGAGCAATAGATGCAACATTCTCAACAATGGGTAGAGAAGAAAAACCACTTTTACAAGCGTCTTTGAAATGTTCTTCACAAGCCTCATCAAGTACGTCAATGAAATTAACGCTCTCGTGTTCATAAGGTTGCTTAGAAAGTTTACCCATGTTGAAGACGATTTTGTCGTCACCAACTCTCATGATTAATTCGCCAGCGGCTACATCAATGAGAGTGCGACCGGTCCTTAAGAATGGACGTCCAACGATTAATGGAACACGGGGATCCATCTCGTAGTCAACGGCAACAAAATCCGCCGGAAAGGTGAATTTGTCGACAACGACGAAGACATATTTGGCTATCCCCACAGGATAAGCAACCGTACGGTTAGCTAATTCCAATGTCATTCGTGTGGGGACTAGCTCGGGTAGAGATAATTGTTTCCAAACGCTTAATGGCATTAAGTTGATACTAGCACCTAGATCGGCTAGGGCCATACAATTCTCTACCCCGGGAAAGTTGCAAAGAATGAGAAAGCGACCCAGATCACCAAGTTTGGTTGGTAATTTCCTTAAGAGAACCGCGGAGCAATTCTCATTAAGTTGGGTTTGATCAATATCAAGGAGCTTTTCCTTATCACTGAGAAGATCTTTAAACAATTTAGCATATTTAGGCATGTGAGCGAGAGCCTCAACAAAGGAGATGTTAAAATTCAATTGTTTAAACATTTTAAGAAAGTTAGAAACTTGAATATCATCCTTGTTCTTCAACTTCTCTTTCCTCAACCTTGAAGTATAAGGTATATCGGGTTGAGACGAAGGCTTTGGAATGGAATTCTCACTCACATCCTTGGGTGGTGGAGGGGTAGAAATAGAAGGTGGAGGAACGGTGTTACTCAGAAGAGAACCCGAAGCAGAGGTTTGATTACTTGGGAAGAAACTAGCCATCATATCCCTTAAGTCATTCGTTTGATTGCTTAAAGAGTTTCGCATGTCATTCCTAAGCTCGACTCGAAGATCATTCCCTTGTTTCGCCATGTCACCTTTCAAGTTGATAATTTGACTCTGAAGATTCTTCACCAGCGCGTCATTAGTCCTCATGTACGTTTAAACCTCTTGATTATATACCGTGGGTTGTTTGGGATGGGGACTTGGTAAGCGGTTGGTTGATAAGTGGGTTGTTGGTAAACTTGATTATTTCCTTGAGGTGGATATGGGTTTCTTTGGGTTTGATATTGATTAGGAGCTCGAGGTTGGTTTTGAGTGTTGCGATTGAAGTTGTTTTGGTTTTAAGGAGGAAAACCAGGTGGTGAAAGGAAGTTGTTTGAACGATAACTTAGCAAATTGCGGTCACCTTGAGGACGAGCTTGATAGCCTCCCGTGGAAAAGTTACCGTTAGCCGCATACACGTTTTCCGGATTGTCATGTGTAGAAGGACAATCGGTGTATGAATGAGAACCCCCGCAAGTCTCACAAGAAGGTGTTACAGCTTTGACTTGTTGAAATTGGTTTGTAGCCATGGTTAAGAAATTTTTGTTCATCTGGGCTATTTGGCGGGTGAGTTCGGTTAACTCGGGGTTTGTTGAAGTAGAAAAAACATCGACTCTTGGATTATTTCTTGAAGATGCGGATGCATCCCAATTTTTGTGATGAGTGGTCATGTTCTCTATAATCTCTCTCCACTCCTCGGGTCTTCTCTTCATGAATGTACCACCGGCGACAGCATTAATCGTATCACGATCACGAAAAGTTAAACCATTATAGAAAGTATCAATCAAAGTGACGGGGAGCATATTATGATTTGGACAACGATCGATCAAAACACTGTAACGTTCCCAAGCATCAAAAAGTGACTCATCGGGTTCTTGAGTGAAACCACTGATTTGATTGTGAAGACTAGTGACCATGGATGGTGGAAAGTAGCGCGATAAAATTTTTTGAGTCATCTCGTCCCATGTATGAATTGAGTTTTTAGGAAGACGATCAAACCATTTTTCGGCATGGTGGGATAAAGTGTGTGGAAAGAGATGAAGGCGAAGAAAATCCACGGAAACACTGGGAAATTTCATGCTTTGAGTGACGGTTATGAATTTATCGAGGTGTTTGTTGGCATCATCATCCGGTAATCCGTGAAATGGACAAGCGTTTCGAACTTGTTGGATCATGTGATGCTTCAACGAAAATACGGGAGACGTGATTTGTATCAGCACAATCGGTCCTCCACGTCCGTTCATTGTTGGTTGACATAACTCCTCCATCGTACGAAGGTCGGGTTGAGGGACATGGTTGTTATTGTTGTTATTATTCAAATTGAGGTGAGGTGGGTTGTTATTATTATGCACACCGGCCATATCTAAGTCTATAAGAGTCTCGGGCTCAGAATAAGATGAAGATCGAGTACGCATACACTAAAATGAAATACAATATTTTTGATTTTTTTGATTTTTTTTTGGATTTTTGAAAATTTTATATTTTTTAGGATTTTTTGGATTTTTTTTTTTAATTTTATGCTTGAAAATAACGTTCCCAAAAGAACGGATCCCATAATCCAATTTTTCACACTAAAAACCGTTAATCTTTACGAAAAGAGCCGGCAGCGGCGCCATTTGATTTAATGGATATTGTATGTGTGTACTCTTGAAGTGTTGTTCGTACTCGATTCAATTCGAATTAATCACGGTTTATGGTGGAATTATTGGTGTTGGACACTAAAAGGGGGAGCTTTTGATTATCTAAGTCTACTAATAATAAAAAAGTAAAAGCTATTAAAAATAAAAAAGAATGTCTAACCTTGATTGCTTGTTCAGAATGAATGCTGCACAGTAGAACTTGGTGAAAGAAACTAAAAGTGATTGTCTATTTTAAAATAGAAGTGTAAATGTAAATGTCGATGAGTAAAAATGAAAGCTTTAAAAGTTAAACTAAAAATTAAAACTTTAAAAGTAAATTTGAAACTTAAAACTTTATAAAAACATAAACTTTATAAAAACTAAAACTTGAAAATGGAGCTAAGATAAAATAATTAAAATAATACTTAAGAAAAATGGCGGGAAAAATTAAAGTTTGAAAATTAATTCGGGAAACTAAAACTGAACATAAGTCGGGAAACCAAATACCAAACCTAATTCGGAATGTGTCCTCCACACTCAATTCAGAATGCAATCAATCACACAAGTCAGAATGCTTGGTCCACACACAATCCGGAATCCACTACTAGTCCTAATCCGGAATCTGTATCACCCTCCTAATTAGGAATATGTATCACAAACTCAATCCGGAATCCGTGATATGTACGTAATTTGGAATCCACGTCCTACACACAGTTTGGAATACTAGTCTGCAACGTAATCCGGAATGCCCAAATCTTGCACTTAATTCGGAATCCTAAAGTTGAACTTAATTCGGAATGTGGGTTTGGAACTTAATTCGGAATCCAGATACAACACTTAGTTCGGAATGTAACTTCTTGACCTAATTCGGAATGGAGTTCCACACACAATCCGGAATAGGGCAATTTGCACCTAATCCAGAATATGGAGATTCTTACTTAATTCGGGAAATGAAGAACTTGTTTTCCCTAAGACGGAATAAAGCATACAGCACATAAGTCGAAATAAGACAATCTGTAACCTAATTCGGGAAAAGGGGGTTTTACCATAACCCGGATTAACTCAAAATAAGCAAAATGAAAATAAGCACTTACCAAAACTTTAACCAAATTGATTTTTAGAAAAAGCTAATAAGACACAATTTAAAAAACTTTTAAAAACACTAAATAATCAAAATATTTAAAATCACTTTTTATAAAAATATTAATCTACCAAAATCAACTTATTTAAAAACTAGAAAACATAAATATTAAGCAATAAGCACAATAATCTAAAAACCTCAAACACACCAAATCAATAATCACAATCCAATAAGCAAATCAATCACACAATCACACAATCAACAAGATAAAATCAACTACATGATTAATAAAGCAAATTAATAGATTATGATTAAGAAATGTAGAATGAGAATTAATTCAAAAGCTTGATTAGATTCAAGATTAAGAACCAAAGTTACAAGATTAAGATGAAAGTTTAATAAGCTTGAAAGAAAAGCTAGAGAAAAAAAGGTAAAACACACACTAATTACCTACTAAACTTAAAGAAAAATAAAAACTACTCTCTAATGACATGTTTAGGAAACTATATATATGGGAAGGGAAAGGTGTTGTTTCCTCCTTCTTTCTTCTTGTCTTCTCGTCTTTTATATAACTCGTCTTTCTCGACTTTGTCTCATTAGTCGTATGATAAAACGAACTCGTCTTCTAATTTTCTTCTTTTAGTAGACTTGGTTCTTCGACTTCGTTAAACTTTCGTCTTTAGACTTTTTCTTTGATAAATCTTCAGAATAGGCCTTTGACTTCCGTTCTTCTTGCACTTTTGATCTTTTGATTTCGTCTTTTTTCTTTTTCTTTGATAAAAGCTCGTGAAAGCACGTGTTTTCTACCTTTTTCATATTTTTGTCCTAAAACACAATAAAAACACAAACCACGCATAATTCCGCCTTTTATGACATTAAATACACGTTTTGGTCTTGTTGTTATTAGAAATAAGTGGTAAAAGGATAAGTGTTTTCACACTTATTAATCAGATATTGGACTTATCCCAACTATATGATTTTACTTTATGGAGCTTTGTCTTAAGTAAAACGTAAATAGTTATCCTTAGACCTGAGATACCAGGAAATTGAATAGAATGTAGTGCATTTCTGTGAGATAACCTAACGCTAAACGTAACTGGTAGCCATAAGGGTTATTTTTAGAAGTGTTGCAAAGTTCGTAATTTTTGCTTGTAGTCAAAATGGGATTTGTTTCCTTCAAATTATTTTGAAGTATAAATACAGTTGGGCCCCTTGTGGGAGTAGTAAGATTTTTGTGCGGCCACACCCAAATTTGTTTTGGTAATCTTGCTATATCCGTAAATGCGAAACAGAATGTTTAATGAAGGAATGACTAAGATCCATATCCTATTAATGTTGTATTTGAAATGAAATGATAATAATAAATGATGAATCATTTAAAAGGTTTTGCCAGGAGACCTTACTAGAGTTGTACTAGTGACATTGCTAGTGTAACTAGACACTAGTCAATGTAATCACGGTATTCAATTTTATCCAAGTGGGAGCTGAAAGTTTATGGACATAAAATTAATATTCGTATGATAGGATCGAACTCGAGATTACGGGATTGCACACAATACGTAAAGGGTTAATTTTATTTATTAAATATATTTTATATATTTATTAAATGAAACAAGACTTAACTAAACAATGGTTAATTAAATTAAGAGTTAAGTTAAATAACCATTAAGGAATTATATGAGAAAAAGGAAAGTCGGAAAAGTTCTGGAAACACCCCTTGGGTGTGGTTCGACCGGCAGCCAAATGGGGGGGGGGGGAAAGGAAACTTTTTGTTTCCTAATTAGTGTGTTACTTGGAAAATAAGATTTGCTAAGCCCTATATAAACACATTAATCCCTTCATAATTTTTGTCCCTTCCTCCCCCTTCTCTCTTGCGATCGTCGACCAACACCCACCATAGGGTTCTTTGGTTTTAGATTTTGCTAAATTCCACAAGTGTTGAAGTTCCGGTTTGCAAGTGCTAGACTCACGGTTAGCCCGTTGCATTACTTATGTACACGAGCGTAATATAGTTTTACTTTAAGCTATATCTTGTATTGTTCTTCACAAACCCTAATTGGTGATTCGTCGGTGTTCTTGTGGATCTACGCTAGGATAAAGGTATGTAACCTTAATCGAATAATTGTGTTATTAATGATCTTGTTAAATCGCTTCTGCTATAACGTGCTGTGATCTTTATTATGATTATATAATTGTTATGAATGTCATAAACCATCAACATTGAGACTAAAATTTAATTCCTTTAAGGCATTTGATGGTGAAAAAGTTCCATAAACATACGACATACTTAAAATCATGTTAACTAACATTGAAAACAAAGGAGTTGGAATTCGTAAATGCCACATTTGTCAACGACTTACCTTAAAAATGAGTAACTATGAATCAGAAACAAAGGGCCAACAATGCTATCAAAAATCATAGTATAACTACACTCTTTGACATATAAAACTATGAGGATGATCTTATTAATCTAATCTATGCTTTCGATGCTAAATTAATTCATGTTGAAACCCCCATGACAATTGATTTGTTTCCTAACAATAATGTGCAGCTCCATAATAGTGCCTCTAATATTAAGGACGATACAATAAGCAACCAAGAATTCCTCTATCATCTATCGTCAAAATTTCAATAACATAGCATTTTTGGCTAATTAAAGGAAAGTCTACAACTATAGTACTATATGGTTTTTAAACGATATGTTAGTGGTTAGTGGGCCGTAGTTGTGCGATGACACCTACGTGGGTAGTATGTCTTCATCAAACCCTCGCCTAGTTATGGTTAAACTCAATACCTGTTTCGTTTGAGAGGAAAATCACTTGGCATGTTTGATAGGTGTGAAAACACCCATCCTTTTACCACTTAATTATAATAATAAAAACCAAGCCAAAACGTGTATTTTATGTCGTAAATGTCGGAATTATGCCTGGTTTATATTTTTATTATGTTTTAGGACCAAAAGATAAAAAAGGAAGAAAACACGGGCTTTCACGGGTTTTTATCGAAGAAAACGAGAAAAGACGAAGTCAAAAGATCAAGAGTGCAAAAAGAACGGAAGTCCAAGGCCTATTCTAAAGATTTATCGAAGAAAAAGTCTAAAGACGGAAGTTTAATGAAGTCGAAGAACCAAGTCTAATTAAAGAAGAAAATTATAAGACGAGTTCAATTTATATCGACAAATCCCGAGACGACGTCGAGAAAAACAAAGAATTTAAATCGAGTCGAGACAAGAAGAAAGAAAGAAGAAAGCATCAACACTCCTCCTCTCCTCCTATATAAACCCTCCTAATATGTCATTAGGAGGTGTTAGTCAATTTAGAAGTAGATTAGTTTAGGAGTAGGAGTAGATTACTTTCTCTCTCTAGATTAATTTTTCTCTCTAAGTTTTTTTTTCAAGTTTTCTTAAATATTTCATCATTAAATCTTGTAATCTTGAATCTTTAATCTTGTCTTTAATCTTAAGCTTTTTATTAATCTCATTCTACTTTTCTTATTAGTTTTGTTTTAATCATAATCTTTTTCATCATCTTTTTACATAAAGTTTATAGCTTCTTACTTTTCTTGGTTCGTTTTTAAAGTTTTTATAAGTTTTATCACTCATCTAGTAGTTTTGGTTAGCTTATTGGTGTTTTTCTTGGCTATTTGTCCTTAAAAATTTGAGTTTTTAGTGCTTATTTTTGTCCTTTTTCGTGTTCCTAGTTTTTAGGAATATCTGATTCGATTTTGCAATTATTGCGACATTGTGCCTTAATATTGCAATTATTGTGAAATATTCTATTTTGCAATTATTGCGACATTGTGCCTTAATTTTGCAATTATTGCGACATTGTGTCTCCATATTGCGGAATTATTGCATAATTTTTGCAATTATTCCGACATTGTGCCTTAATTTTGCAATTATTGCGACATTGTGTCTCCATATTTCGGAATTATTGCATGATTTTTCAATTATTGCGACATTGTGTTCAATATTGCGAAATCTTCTGTTTTTGTAGCATTGCGAAATTGTGCAATTCTGCACATTGCGGATTTGATCTTTTTCATTATTGCAAAATTAGTGCATGATTTCGCAATTATTGCGAAATCTTTGTTTTTTATTGCGAAATTAATTCTAATTTTTTTTATATTGCGAAATTAATTGTTTTTATTTAAATTTAAATTTCAAATTTATTTTTCCCGCCATTTTTACTTAGCTTTATTTTAATTGTTTTGTCTTATTTTTACTTAGCTTTATTTTTACTTATTTGTCTTAGTTTAATTTTTAAAGTATTTTATTTTAAAGTTTTTAAATTTACGTTTTGTCAAGTTTTAATTTCTCGTCATTTAATTAATTTACTTTTAAAGTCTTAATTTTTCGCCATTTACGTTTTAATTACTTTTAGCTTTACTTACCGTGTCATTTACTTTAAAGTTTTGCATTTTAATTTTACTACAATGACCAATCTATTTCTTTTTCACCAAGAACAACAAAATTTTTAACTGAGTAAAATCCAGTACATTAAAATGGCGCCGCTGCCGGGTCTTTTCGTTAAGATTAACGGTTTTTAGTGAGAGACGTGTTGGATTTTGGGATCCGTTCACTTTTGAAAGTTATTTTTCTTTCCAAAATAATTTTCAAAAATCCTAAAAAATAAAAAAATTCAAAAATCCCAAAAACATTTGAAAAATCATAAGAAACATTTATTTTTCAAAAGTTTTGCACCAAAAATATTCTTCTTGCTTATCTATTGTTCTTAATGAATTCGTATGTTGCTTGTGCTGCAGGGTGTGGAAGACCATTGTATGGCTTTCAAACATGTCAATGGTGTACATGTGAGCGGTGTGGGAATGATATCGACAATACACAATTTGGATTTTGTCCCTCGTGCAATTCGATTAAATCATCCTTTGCTTCTAATGCACTTACTCCACCCTCTTGCATATATTGTGGAAGCGATTCTCATTGGCATGTTTCATGTCCAATTCGATACCCGTCCCATGGAGAGCAAGAACTGGGTTACAATTATGACAATGGTAATAGCTATCTACAAGAAGCACCGGGTTTTCCTCAATACCCGTATTGCAACAATTGTGGGGGCCCTCACGATACCTTTTATTGTCAGCCGATGAATTATTATGAGCCAAATCCGTGTTCTAATTCTTTTCATCCAATGATTTATGATGGACCACATCCGTGCTATAGTTCTGGTTTTCATAATTTCGAGCCCCCACAATACACCCTCGATCATCAACCTTCTTTGAATCCAAATGACGAAACACACGCCCTTATTTTGCAACTTCAAGTGGTTCAACTAAAGAAGCAAGGGAGAAGGAAAAGAGACAGCAACAAGAGCAAGTATCTAATCTTAGTGATTATACTCCTCCTCTTGTGCGTCCATACTACTATTATGATGATGACGAGGATGATATCTATGATCTCAACCCATCTTCTGAGATTACTACTTCTACTCTTGATATCCCTAACGCGTCTAAGGATAGTGATAAACCGAGTGAGATTAGTGATTTTGGTCTCGACAAATTCTTTGATGAGGTTTGTGATGTGCCGACTATTGTGGAGCTTACAGAAGAGGTCGCTCTTAATGATGATTTTTCTCCATGCTATGAGAATTTCACTTTTGAAATTTCTCCTTCTCCTCCGGGCGATGAAGGCGATGTTGATTTATTCTCTCCGACATACGAGAAGTTCACCACTGAACTTGGTCTTGTAGATGAGGTGGAAGACGTTATTCTTCGCAAAAAATTACTGAAAGTTCATCTTCTTATTGCTAAAATTGAAGCGTTGAATTATGCTCCTATTTTTGAGTCTTTACCTCCGTCTATTACTTCAGTTGAGAATAATGATACATCTATGGAGGAAATCGACATTCTCTCAATACCTCCGGGTATTGATGATGATGATACGGAGGGGGGATATTATTTTTGATAATTTGCTGCATGAAGATATTGTCCCAAGTCCCCCTCCCGAGCACCTTTTATCCCAACCTTTAGAAACCATTATCGAGGATGAGTGCTTTGACCCGGGGGTGACATTGACCATTCCATGATTGACACCTTTACGGCTTTGCCTCTCAGTGATAATCATATGTCTTTGGGGATGACATTTTGATTCCTTTACCCACCCCACCTCCCGTGGATCATGATTTCAGATACTTTTCGTATGTTGAAAGGACTTTTCTACCCTTTAAGACTTATCATCCGACCTCTCCTTTATTAATGTCCTCCGAGAACGAGGACAAGGTCTTTGATCTCGGTATTACATTAGAGGCTTCCCCATGGACCATTTAATTCGGGAACGAGTCAGGCTCGTGACTCGGTTAACAAAAACAAGCGCTTCTCGGGAGGCAACCCGCTTATCTATCCTTTTATTCAGTTTTTATAATAAGTGTAGGGGGAGACCCTCGTATGTGTTTGTTTTTATTTCTTATCATGTGCAGGGATTTGAGCTATCAAAGATCCATTCTTGATGACTTTTGACGACCCGTGATTCCGTGTACCCGTCTTCCCGGTTCTATCCTAAACTCTTTTGATTCATTATTTTATCAATTATGATTGAAATAGGAATCACTTTAGTTGTTTCTTCCTTAGCAACATTTACACAAAGTGCACAATGTCGTAAGTGCAGGGGAGTTTACTTCCACATGCTTAAACATTAAGGACAATGTTTATATTAAGTGCAGGGGGGACTTCTATCAAAGTTAAGTGGGCTTTTCATTGTATTTGTCCTCATTTTAACCAGAAAATTGATTTTTCGACATTTTTCAAAATTTTTGATCTATTTTGGCCTAATAGTTTTACCTTTGTTATTGTTATTTTCTTTCTTTGCTAAAATAAATCTTAATAAAGTGGTTTCAATGTTTCAACGTTGTGAATCTTTTGAATCAACCCGATTTTACTTATCTAAGTTTACTCTAGCTAGTATCCTTAACGTGTTTTAGTCAAGTTTTGCTAGGCTTTTTTTAGGGAACTTTAAAACGCGAAAGTCTTAACTCTTACGGGTTAAGAATAAGAACTTTTCGCAAGTTCCTATAATTGATCCTAGAAAGTCGTTTATCAAGGGAACTTTAAAAAGCGAATTCTAAACTTGAAAAAGTCTAAGAAGTTACAAGATCCTATAGATGACTTGAAAACCCAAAACTTTGATTTAATAGGCTAAGCATCCACGAGTCTCATTCCTTGAGATTTTAAATTGTGGAGAACGAGAGATGATAGAGTCAATTATAAGTTTGGTATTCTTTCATGAATTTATGTGAGTTGCTTATGAGCTTTTTCTCTCATCGCTTGTTAATAAATATATTTGCAATAAGTAAGGTTGTACGATTTGAAAAGTTACTTAGCTTCTAGCATAAGATCGTTTAAAAGTTGCTCGGTATTTATTAGAGTTTATAGCCAAGGCATAACTTATTGAAGCGGGATGAGAAGATTGGCGAGTCCAAAAAGGCCCTAACAAGGCATGAGGGCTACATTTTTTTGCTAAAGATCCCAAGTGATGTGAAGAATCATTTATCAAAAATCAATATGAAGGATCGAGACACACGACGAAAAGCAAATACACCCCTAAAGATCATGGAGAAGTCTATCTGAAAAGACCCTAGCAAGGTATGAGGATAAATAGATCCAAGTCCTAAAAGGAGGCGAATCGTTGTATATCAAAATCCAAAATAAAGATTGGAGAAAAATGAAGAAGTCGTGGTCCAAGTATGAAGAATCTCTCAAAAACTTCAAGTGAAGAAATTCCTGTTATGAAGAGAAGACCATAATTTCAAGAATGTCTCTCAAGATTTGAAGTATGAAGTCGCTGCCAAATATCGGTCCGAGAAAGGTCTCAAATCGTGAAGCGAGTTATGCGAAGATATGAACTTTATGAGGTCCCGAGAAGCAGTTTTAAAAGATTTTGTCCTTTAGCTAACTATTGATTAAATCGTCCTACTTTATTTTCAGCCTAATAACCTATCGAAATAAGTCAAACAATGCATCCTCGTGATCATTCAAGACAACAATAAATTATAAGAGATACACCTAGAAATAAGTGTTGTCTCATATATTTATGATGATTAAGCAATGAAGAAATAAAGAAAATAGATGAAGAAGAGATGAATTCCAAGAGAGAGAAAGTAGTGAGAGAAAGTAGAGAGGAGGAGAGGATTAACTTTTGGAATATTAGATTAGAAGTAAGAAAAATGAACAACCAACCCTCCTAACATGCTATGAGGGTAGTATATATAGTCCACCCACATGCGGGCTTTAATGGACTATATATTCGGCCGGGCTTGTCTTTTGGACTATAATTAGTTTAAATCCAAGCCCGTAAACCACGACTAATTAACTACCTATTACAACGTTCTAACTAATGTTACGATAATAACCTATGACCAAGCATTCTTGTTTGACTCAATATTTTGAGGCTAACAATCTCCCCCAATGTGAGGTCATACCCTTCTGATATTTGAAGATCAAAGGAGATTACGAATCTCGTCATAAATGAGCCTTGAACGTGTAACAGTAGTTTTGTTCCTTCATGCTATGATCTTTGAGCCTTTGTTGTTGTCTTTCGACTTTGTCTTTTAGTCTTGAGATCTTCAAATCATTCTTGACTTGTCTTTGCCATCTTGCGATCTTGTGTCTTTATCCACATGCTCACACTATTAATTGTCGAATAAGTCTTTGGGCATGAATATGTGGTTTTGAATCTTTGACTTTGCTGAGTACACCGTGACACCACCTTCTCGAGACAAAACATAGACACGGACTGAATGGCTTTGACATTCGTCCTAAATCGGTAGCGTTTTACCTCCGGTCGGTGAAGACCGTTATACGATATTAATACCGTACTTGTGATTAGGTAGATTCAATTAAGAATCTCCTTGACAGGGTTTCACGGCAGTACTAGCCGTTCTCTTTACTCGACCGTCTCAAAGCAAGACTGCGAACATAAAGAGTGAATCAATTGGATAAATATACGCTTGATTAAAGTCGTCAATTCAAATTCCTGGAACAAGTTTGATTCATTAAGAATCTTACCATTGTTTCTTTCCAGTTGACACAAGTTTGATTCATAAGAATCTCACAAGTCACCTACCGTAGCGCTGTTTGATGTTGACGCTAGAAGGATTTCCATTCGTCACTGTGAATATTAATGAATATCACTCTGAATGTTCTGGCAAGACCATAAAGATATTGCGTAGAAACCTGAAACGAGTTTGAATCAATTCAGAATCAAACCACTGTTGCTTTTCAGTTTTACATATGTTCAATTCATAAAGAATCTTGCATATGACCTACCGCAGTGCTGTTTGATGTTAACACTAGAAGGATTTCCACTCATCATTGTGAATACTAAGTAGTATCACTCTGAGTGTTCTAGCAATATCGCAAGGATATAGCGTAGGACTCTCTTGATCTTCATCCGTGTGTCCTAACGAGATTTGATTGATCTCTTGGCTCTAGACTCGATTTGTGCACTTTTAGTGGTCGGAGGCTGGAGCAGATGCCACCTATTCAATATCAACTATCTCGGAGTGAGAAAGTCAATAGAAATCGTGTTGATCTCCGTGACAATAAAACAAACTTCTTTTGAGAGAAGCCTGAGTAGCTAGGAAAGGGTTGTGCTTCACATCACTGGGTCCATGATGAGTTTGTCTTCATGATGAGTTGACCCGGTTTCTGCCTAAGTTGTATAGAGGGCTTCTTTCTTTAGACCCTTTATCCTTACATTTCTTTTTCATTCTTCAACCCCTTCAATGCTTACCAAGACATCATTAATAGCACCTTGTTGTGATTGTTCCAGTGCTATCATCAGTACTTAGTCGGCATTCAGCTACGTTCACATTCTACTCCATCTTTCCTAAGGACTTCTAATAATCTATTGGATTGTCCCTGGGAAGATCCCTCCGGTTCTGGTTGGATCATAGGACTTAAACCTAACCACCCTTTTGACACCAATAAGGTCGTGAATTAAAGATGTTGTGGGTATTTGATCGTAACCATGAAAACCACTTTAAATTCTAACAAAGTGTTTGAAAAACATTTAACACCTTGCTAGTTTTGTCGTTTCAGAAATGCTCCCCCTTCACATGTGCATCGATAATCGAAAGTGTTTCGCACATGTAGGTAAGAGTTAAAGTGCTTGAGTCTTATATAAGATCACATTTTAATCACATTTTCTCCCCCCCTCTCTAATATATAAAATCTTTTGATATTAGAGATACCAAATTTGATTAAAATATATTGTGAAAAATAGTCTTGAAAATCTTCGGGAGAAAGATGTGCTATTCTTTTGCATGAAGTTGAATTGCTCCCCCTAAAAAATTGATCCAATGGAATTGTCATTACGAGGATTTGATCCACATTAAACTTTTGAGGATAGGAGTTGTTGAACACACAATTTTTGAAAGATTTTGAATATCATTGAGAAATTCTTGAAAAAATTGTGTTCAACGCTTTTTGAAAAATCAATTCTTTTTGACGAAAAGGTTTTTCTAAAGCATAAACTTGAGTTCATAGACTTTGAATGTCTTGACGAATCCACTCAAGTGTAAGAAGATTTAACTTCTTTTGCTAAGGGTAAGAGTACAAAAGCGTACACTCCCCCGTGAATTTAGATCCGGGTTGCAATCTGAAAGTGATTACAAGCCATTGTGTTGAGCTCAAAACATGGAATGTTTTGTGACAAGCTCAACCCAAGATAGATTGCTCTACCCGTTGTTGGAAATATTGTCCAAAATAGACAATTTCCTTTAAAAAAGATAGAAATGACATGTTTTGAAAAATATTTACAACTTTAATTCGAACTTTATGTACACACCCGTGTCGTTATTGAGCGACATTTCTAGGTACGTCCATATTATCGATACTGAAAGACATGTCGAGAAGAATATTTTTGGATTATCAAAGATTTTTTAATATTGTATTTTGCTTTTTGATTAATATTTACAGGTAGATGTTTGATAGATGAATCAAGCAGGCTTCTTTGCCAGAACCTACAGTTCTGCTGGAGTCAAACATCTCATACCAATTTGCCTAACTAGATACGCAAACCTCTCTTTCGAAAGAGCTTTTGTAAACAAGTCAGCTAATTGGTAATCAGTTCCAACAAAGTATAATTCAACAATACCTCTTTCAACTTGTTCCTTAATGAAGTGATATCGGACATCAATGTGCTTCGTGCGGGAATGCTGTACCGGATTGCAGGAGATGGCTATGGCAGACTTTGAGTCACAGTACATAGGTACTTTATCAAAGTGGAAGCCATAATCCGTGAGTTGCGTTCTCATCCAAAGAACTTGAGCACAACACGCAGATAGAGACACATAATCCGCTTCGGCTGATGAAAGTGACGTGCAATCCTGCTTCTTGGAAGACCATTCCACAAGCTTATCTTGACCTAGAAATTGTGCACCACCAGAAGTACTTTTTTGTGTATCAAGACACCCTGCATGATCAGAATCTGAATAGGCCGTTAGAAAGAAACTGGTTTCCCTCGGATACTAGAGTCCCATGTGAATGGTATTCTTAAGGTACCGAAAGATACGTTTAACCTCCTTGAGGTGCTTTTCAGTGGGTCGTGCTTGATATCGTGCACAATAGCATGTAGCATGATGAATATCAGGTCTGCTTGCTGTCAAGTACATGAGGGATCCGATCATGGAACGATATCTCGTTTGATCTATGGGTAATCCCTCCAAATCAGCTTCTAGGGATGTGGTTGATAATGGTGTCCCAACGGGGTCACATGATGTCATACCATGCTTATTGATTATCTCTTGATAATACTTAGCTTGGTTAATGAAGATACCACTTGGGGATTGGTGAACTTGAATTCCTAGAAAGAATTTTAGTTCGCCCATCATAGACATTTCAAATCTGTTGTGCATTACTTTTTCAAACCATTTTGAAAGTTTTGGGTTTGTAGATCCGAAAATAATGTCATCAACATAAATTTGCACAAGCAGAATGTCATCCCCATATTTATAAGTGAACAAAGTTAAATCAATGGAACCTTTTGAGAAACCTTTGGAGACCAGAAATTTCGAGAGCTCGTCGTACCACGCCCTTGGAGCTTGCTTGAGTCCATAAAGTGCTTTGTGGAGACGATACACCTTGTCAGGATAATGAGGATTGACGAATCCTTCCGGCTGCGTGACATAGACTTCTTCCTTCAAAGGACCGTTAAGAAATGCCGTCTTTACGTCCATTTGATAAACGATGAATCCCTTATGTGCAGCATAAGCTAGAAAAATCCTGACCGCTTCCATTCGAGCTACTGGTGCAAATGATTCTTCAAAATCAATACCCTCTTTCTGTCCATACCCTTTTGCCACTAGCCTAGATTAATTCTTGATGATCGTCTTCTCTTCATCCATCTTGTTTTTCCAGATCCATCGAAGATTTAATGGTGTTACATCGTATGGTCTGTCAACAAGTTCCCAAACTTTAAGTCTTTCAAACTATTGAAGTTCATCCATCATCGATTCAATCCAAGCATGATCAGCCATGGATTCTTTGATGTTTTTCGGTTCGGCTGAACTCACGGCGAGTGCGAACATACAAACATCACCATCGATGTGAAGTTGTCGTCTTGTACGAACGGGCTGTGAAGGGTTTCCAATTACATGAACCAAAGGATGATCTCGGGTCCAATGATGTGTTGAAGGATGTCGTTGATAGAAAGTATGCATATTTGACGAATCAACATGGCGAGTAGAAGACTCTCCAGATTCGTGTACCGGTGTACCGAATGGGTTGATAAATTCGTCTTCGTCAGATAATGCATTGTCTGCTTGATTTGTGTTCTCTGGAGCAATGACAGTATTTGTGGATGTTGTAGGATCGATTGTTGAAGTTATATTCCGAGGAGGTAAATCAGCAGCAACCCGTGTTGAAATAGATGAAGTTGTATCCGGTTGTTGACGATGATCGGTATCATCAGTCTTATCATGAGTGACAGCGGAAGACTTCGATACAACTTGTTTCTCCCCCGTGAAATATTCATCATACATTGGTCCATATAAAATTTCCAACTCTTCAATTGTCGTGTCAACTGTCATATCAGCTCTAGGAACATTTTCTGGAACCAGCGTTGAACTTGACGGTTCATTGCTGTGGTCTTGAGTTCTGAGTTCCGTGCGGTTGTGAACGGAAGTCGTTTGTCGTTGTGGATCGGGACTTAAGCTGTTTTGTTCAAGTGCCATTTCTTGCAATTCATCAAATCGGATGTGAATTGTCTCGACAATCAATTTTGTTCTCTTGTTGTATACTCTATATCCCTTTGACTGAGTTGCATATCCCACAAGAATACATGCATTACCTTTCTCTTTCATCTTATCCAAATTTTCACCATCTCGAATAATGTAACAGGTACATCCAAAAACATAAAGGTGTTTGAGTGAAGGTTTTCGATCATGAATTATGTGATATGGTGTCTTTTCATGTCTTGGGATAATTAAGGAACGGTTTTGTGTGTAACATGCGGTTGACACGGCTTCGGCCCAAAAGTAGAGTGGAAGTTTTGAAGCGGATAATAATGTTCGAGCTGCTTCAACCAAAGTACGGTTTCGTCTTTCAACAACGCCGTTTTGTTCGGTTGTTCGAGCAATAGATGTTTCATGTTCAATCCCTTCGGCTTCGAAATACTTTCTCAGATTTGAATTCAAAAATTCTGTACCTCTGTCAGTATGAACCACTTTAACTTGAGCTTGAAGACCACGTTGTATCAATTTAAGGAAGCTGATGAGAACGTCGGGTGTTTCATCCTTGGACCTCAAGAAGTGAGTCCATGTGTACCTTGAGTAATCATCGACTATTACCAGAATATATTTCTTTCCATTGATACTCTGACCACGCATGGGACCACACAGATCCATATGAAGAAGATCTAACTGTCCTTTTGAGCTTGGTGTGGTTTTTGTTTTGAAGATACTTCGTTTAGCTTTACAAAGCTCACAAGAAGAACAAAGATGATCTTTGATGAATTTCAAACTTGGAAGGCCTCTCACCATATCTTTCTTGGAAAGCAAGTTAATGGTATCAAAGTTGAGATTAGAAAGTCGTTGATGCCATAACCATGCCTGAGTCGTTGAAGCTTTAGCCATGAAGCAAATTGGAGTAGATGAAGTTGTGTCTTGAAGTGAAATTGTGTAAAGATCATTACCCCGTGTACCGGTAAGTAAGTCATTCCCATCATAATCACGAAAAAAACATGTCTTCTTTATGAAAGCAACCTCCAAATCCGCATCACAGAATTGACCAACCGAGAAAAGATTGTGATTGAGCCCTTCGACGTAGTATACCCTTTAAATCGTGATATTCCCCTGACCAAATCTCCATATCCTAGGATCAGTGTAAATTGATCATTTCCGAATTGGACCGTACCCAGGAACTTCTCCACGAAGTTAATTAGAAGCTTGAGATTCCCCGTCATGTGCTTCGTGCATCCGGAGTCCAGTATGAAGAGAATTATTTGTATCACCTGCAGAAGAGTTAGAACACGATGGAGCATTTGCTAAATTGGATACCACAGTAGTTGTGATAGTAGAATCATTGGTGTCCTTATCAACATTTAAAGGCAAACTAACACTCTTTTTCACATTTTCTGTCCTAACTTTAGGCATCCATTTATATCCGGGAGGACATTGATTAGCAAACCACCATTTCCAAGACTTGCTACCAGACTCATATAATTCCTTAATTTTGCTTCTAGGATTCTTAGTGGTGGAGTCTGATGCATTACTTTTCTTAGTGGGGGTAGCACCAGAATGGTTCACTTTGCGTTCGGGTTTACTAGCTCTAATAGGCATTGCAACTTGCTTCTTAGTTCTAGTATCTACGCCTTTGACTTTATTCATAGCACACATAGAATGATTAGCATTAGCACACTTTGTACATTTGACACAAACAAAGTTCACATTCATAGCATTCAAATCATTCACAGCATTCAAATCGTCATTACATGCGATTACAGACTTTTTATTCTTAAAAACATTCAAATTCCTAGGGTGTTCTTATACTTCCTTCATCTTCCTTTGATTCTTGTGTTTCCAGACCTTATCATTCACTTGAGTGCGCTTAAGCTGAGGCCGGCTAACACTAGTAGTGGAAACTATTCCTGTAGTAGAAGACACACGAATATTAGTGTTTCTAGAAGTCTGAGGCGAGTGAGTATCTTTGTTTGTGGGCTTAGTGGGCATTCTATACATCCCTGGTTTAATCACATTATTGTGCTTAACGCTTGGTGCTATAGGATTCCTTATGGGTTGATTCTGTGGTAACCTTTCCTTTCCATCCATCTTGGGGGCAAACACAGGTTTTGCAAACGAGGAATTTGATAAAGCAGATGGTTTTCCCAAGATAGAGGCTCTATTTACTTTAGAGGCATTGGGTTGTCTAACAACAGGTTTCTTAATGCTAGGTTCCACGATTTTCCCACCTATTTTAGCAACGAGTTTCTGCAACTCTGCTATCGCTTTGTCCCTGTCTTGTAATTGAGCTTTCAACTTTTTAATTTCCAAATTTTGTTCATTCATTTCTCGAAATGTTTGGGAAAGTTTTTCTTGCAATTTATTATCTTGTGGAAAACGACCAACGTCTTTTTGCAAAGCAAGTTCAAGTGAATGACAACGTTTTTGAAGGAAATCAGTTTTGTGTTGAAGTAACTCAAAAGCCTTTTTGTCAACATTTTCTTTACGTTTCGAAAGCTCAATTTCAAGACGTTCACATTCTTTGATCTTATCAAGATATTGGCATGCAACTTCAGAATATTCATCAATATCAGCACAAGATGTAAAATAAGCACACATAACATCATTAGAAACGCATTCTTGCAAGAGTAAATCATATTCATCTGAGAAATCAGACTTCTCCATTTGAAGATCATCAATGTGTTTCTCAAGAGATTCAACATATTTTAAATCATCATACATTTCAGTCCGAATGAACTCCTCAAGTTGAAGAACAGTTTCTTTAATCAATGCCGTGTTTGGAATTAAGAGTTCTTTGACAAGCAAGGTAATATCTTGAGGAATCGGACGTGTCCACTCAGCATTTTCACGTTTTGCCCAGTCTCTTTCAACAATAGATTTAACATTATCTATGTGATGTTTAAGAATACCTAATGTTTTCCTAATCTTGCTTTTAGATTCATCTAGAGGGAGGTAGTTTATGTATTTGTAAACATTAGATTTCTTAGTGGCAAATGCTTTCTTCCATTGAATTCTATTTTGTTTGCATTCTAGAAACACTTCCTCACGAGTTTTCTGAGTTTGTTTGTTGAAAAGACCATAGAGACTATTCTCATAAGCATAATTATATGGTTTTACAAACTCCTTATTGACAAGAGGTTGACTATCATCATCCCAAAGGGCAGTCTCTTCACTATCAGCACTAATAGGCATGCTATCAGGATCAGTCCTTTCAGTCTCATCAAGATAAAGATGCGGGTTCGCAGCTTGAGCTTTGGCAAGATACTCAGGACTTGCAAAGCTAGCTTGACCCTTAAACATCGATGGAGGTGCTAGCATTCTTACGGATTGAATAGAATCATGCGTTTTATAAACAACGTTCTTCAAAAATTCGACTTGTTCTTCTAGTTTCGTTACTTTTTCGGTTTCTTTATCATATCTACTTTTGAAGTCTTGTTTTAACGCATCTACCTCTTGTTTCTTATCCTCAAGAATTTTAGCAGAATCTGTAGTGGTCATAGAGAGCTTTTGTTCAAGTTCATTAACTTTGGTATTGGCAAGGTACGTTTTTTGACGTTCATCCATTAAGAAAACATTATATTGACGCTTCTCTTTGGCTAATAACTCAAGAGTGGTATTATATTTGTTTTCAAAATCATCCTTTTGACTTTTTAACGCATTTCCCTTGTACCCCTCAAGCTCTTTGGTTTTCTGAAGGAGCTCATCTCTATAGCTTTCAGTCATCTCAGTAGATTTGATAAGAGCAGCTTTGCATTCTTCAAAACATTGAGTGAGCGTAGCGTTTGCCTTCTTTAATTGCTTTTGACTCTTTTTATTTTCAGTGACATCTTTTTGTGAAGTAGCAATTAAATTAGCAAGCGCAATACGTTCCTCTTCATCATATTCATTTGCATGTTGATCATCCTCAGACTCATTATTGCACATGTTTGATGAATCGGGTGTGGTATTACTATCAACCGTTTCCATCATACACGTGTCATTAATGGCATTGGGTAGATCACTATGCTCAGGATTATCACCAAACACATTATATTCATCAGTAGTGTGTACCTTATCGATTGGCTCAGTGTCAAAGATAGGGCCATTGTCATCTTTAGTGACTTTGAGAACTTCTTCAACCTTTGCCATGTACGAGTAATGTGCATCGAGCTCTTGATCAGAATCTTCATCATCAGTGTCATCAAGCATTGCTCCTTCCTTAGTTAACAATTTAACCCCTGCTTCCATTTTCTTGCATAGCAGCATCTTTTCCTTGTGATAGCTGGAGTCTCTAACCCTTTTCGGCTTCCTGCATTCCTTTGCCATATGCCCATAACCTTGGCAATTAAAACATTGAATCCCACTCTGCTGAACCACTTGACTTCCAACAGTTTCCCTATTCCCGGTAGCAGCAGCAATCCTCTGAGTATCATACTTGGCAGTTTGTCGATCATACCTTGCAGAACCCTCAACATGTGTTGGATTATGTCGATCATACCTAGAAGGACTTTCACCACGTCGACGTGTGTCATACCTTGGAGGACTCTCAACATATCGGTTCTTGGTGTTAGATGATGTGCGAAGATTGTTGTTGGTGGGTTTGTAGATTTTCTTTTAAGTCTTCATTATGAAAGCAATTTGTTGTTTCATCTCTTGATTCTTTTGAGCTTGGTCTTCATCACTATCTTCTTCAGATGATGACTCAGATGGTGGTGATGGTGCTCTTGCCACTTTACCTCGAGATCTTGTGGATGATGAAGACTTAGATGATGTGGAAGATCGTGGTGAAGATGATGTAGTGGAATATGACTTAGGAGCACGAGAGTTATGACCTTGAACATGTTGAGTTGTAGTCACTAAAGCAAGTGGATTAGCCGTCTTGGCAATACGTTCAGCTCGAATCTCATTTGCTTCATTCTAAAATTGCTTCAAGATATCAAAGAGTCGATGATATGAGACCTCGTCTAACTTTTCTTGTTGTTTCACCAAAGTGACGAACCGTGTCCACTCGGGTTAAAGTTGTTGAAGGAATTGAACATTGACTTGCATGGTGGAGACTTGCAGATTATTTCTTGTCATGTCATTCATCATCTTATAAAACCTGGAGTAGTAAGAGTCAATTGATTCTCCATCCCTTGAAGTAAACTTGCCAAAATTCCAAAACAAGTTTGTTTTGACATCTTGTTTTTGAGTGATTCTCCTTGTTGCAAGCGTTCAATAGCAGTCCACATTTCATGTGCTGTAGGGCATGCATCAACCGTGGAATAAATGTCATCTCCAATCCCACTTAGAACCATATAGATGGCTTCCTTCTCCGCATCATGCCAAGCACAATTTTAAGGTGTGAGATCAGCTCTTGTTTCATCACGTTCACTTGCAGGTATTGGATCAGTAGTATCTGTGGCTGCTCTTGGAGGAATTGAGATCTTCTTAAATATATATGGTCCATGAGTAATACATTTCCTCAAGGCATCATCATTTGGTCTTGTATCAAGGTATCGTATGAAACGTGATTGCCATTGAGCATACCGACCAGACACAAGCATTGGTGGTCTCTCTTTGTTACCCACCACCATTATGTTGTTGTTCGTCACACGATATTCGGCAGTAGAATCCATCTCAATATTCTCTGAAATGATGAAGTGAATATGGATCTTAAGTAGATTTGTTGTGATTGTTGTTGTGGTTTAAATTCCGAAAATTGCAATTTTTCTCCAGTCCGACAATAAATTCTCCAGTCCGACAAAAACGGTAGACCAAAAAATTTTGTATCGCCAAATTTTGAAATTGAGCTAGAAATGTCCTAAAACTAGTATGAAAAAAATTTGAATTTACTTGACGGAAAAATTGTAACTTTTTTTTTTTGATCTTCGTGTAAACGATATTCCGAAACTAGTCTAGATGGTGGCTAAATCTAAAAAATACTCAAACAAAATTTAGCAAAACACATCATCGGAATGTCGTCGGAATGTCCTAATTGGAATACAATCGGAATATCCTAATCGGAATGAAATCGGAATCCCTTGTCGGAATGATGTCGGAATGACCTAATCGGAATGCAATCGGAATACCTTGTCGGAATGATGTCGGAAAGACCTTGTCGGAATACAAAATCGGAATGCAATCGGAATATTTTAAGTCCAGTCGGAATGATAATCGGAAAAGCTGGTCGGAATGTTGTTGAATAACCCTTGATCGGAAAGTCTAATCGGAATACTGATAGGAATGTTTAAACCCTTTTCCGATGCGACTGATCGGAATCACTAAACCCTTTTCCGATTGCACTGATCGGAATAATAGCACAGTTACGAGATTTTGAGGTAAAAAAATGATATTTTCGACAAGAAATCCGTGATTTGAATCAACCAAATGCGACCAAATCCCTACCACAACTATGCAGAAGATTTATATCAAGATTTAGAGCATGGAAAACACAAAGAAAAATCTTGAATTCGAGATGATTATAAGAGAAAATCACACGAACCAAGTAAAATCAACAACGAATCACAAAACTACCCCATGGCGATTGATACCAATTGTTGTCCCATATATTTGTGATGATTAAGCAATGAAGAAAGAAAGAAAATAGATGAAGAAGAGATGAATTCCTAGAGAGAGAAAGTAGTGAGAGAAAGTAGAGAGGAGGAGAGGATTAACTTTTGGAATATTAGATTAGAAGTACGAAAAATGAACAACCAACCCTCCTAACATGCTAGGAGGGTAGTATATATAGTCCACCCACATGCGGGCTTTAATGGACTATATATTGGGCCGGGCTTGTCTTTTGGACTATAATTAGTTTAAATCCAAGCCCGTAAACCACGACTAATTAACTACCTATTACAACGTTATAACTAATGTTACAATAATAGCCTATGACCGAGCATTCTTGTTTGACTCAATATTTTGAGGCTAACAATAAGGGAGTCTAAGTGAATAATTGGCGCACATGAGTTGTGTTAGTTTGCTAACTTATAATAACAATGATCTCGTTTTTAAGCTTGGTATAGAGAATGTGAAACTTGAGGGTGATAAACATTCATGACATTTCCAAAACCCCAATGTAAGTCTTTTATCTCTTTACTTGTTTTCTTCCTTTGAATATTTTATAATTTTTCAATCTCTTTAATGTCTTGTGTTTAATAAAGGCCAAGGTGGATTGATTATGATGGAAAATGTAAAACTTTCTTTGTAATTAATCCATTACATGAGGGCATTGCAATGGTCAAGTGTAGGGGATTTGATAGGTGTGAAAACACCCATCCTTTTACCATTTAATTATAATAATAACCAAGCCAAAACGTCTATTTTATGTCGTAAATGTCGGAAGTATGCGTGGTTTGTGTTTTTATTGTGTTTTAGGACCAAAAGATAAAAAAGGAACAACACACGGGCTTTCACGGGTTTTTATCGAAGAAAACGAGAAAAGACGAAGTCAAAAGATCAAGAGTGCAAAAAGAACGGAAGTCCAAGGCCTATTATGAAGATTTATCGAAGAAAAAGTCTAAAGACGGAAGTTTAATGAAGTCGAAGAACCAAGTCTAATTAAAGAAGAAAATTATAAGACGAGTTCAATTTATATCGACAAATCCCGAGACGACATCGAGCAAGACAAAGAATTTAAATCGAGTCGAGACAAGAAGAAAGAAAGAAGAAAGCATCAACACTCCTCCTCTCCTCCTATATAAACCCTCCTAATATGTCATTAGGAGGTGTTAGTCATTTTAGGAGTAGATTAGTTTAGGAGTAGGAGTAGATTACACTCTCTCTCTAGATTAATTTCTCTCTAAGTTTTTTTTTCAAGTTTTCTTAAATCTTTCATCTTTAAATCTTGTAATCTTGAAACTTTAATCTTTGTCTTTAATCTTAAGCTTTTTATTAATCTCATTCTACTTTTCTTATTAGTTTTGTCTTAATCATAATCTTTTTTATCATCTTTTTACATAAAGTTTATAGCTTTTTACTTTTCTTGGTTCGTTTTTAAAGTTTTTATAAGTTTTATCATTCATCTAGTAGTTTTGGTTAGCTTATTGGTGTTTTTCTTGGCTATTTGTCCTTAAAAATTTGAGTTTTTAGTGCTTATTTTCGTCCTTTTTCGTGTTCCTAGTTCTTAGGAATATCTTATTCGATTTTGCAATTATTGCGACATTGTGCCTTAATTTTGCAATTATTGCGAAATCTTCAATTTTGCAATTATTGCGACATTGTGCCTTAATTTTGCAATTATTGTGACATTGTGTCTCCATATTGCGGAATTATTGCATAATTTTGCAATTACTGCGACATTGTGCCTTAATTTTGCAATTATTGCGACATTGTGTCTCCATATTGCGGAATTATTGCATAATTTTGCAATTATTGCGACATTGTATTCAATATTGCGAAATCTTCTGTTTTTGTAGCATTGCAAAATTGTGCAATTCTGCACATTGCGGATTTGATCTTTTTCATTATTGCGAAATTAGTGCATGATTTCGCAATTATTGCGAAATCTTTGTTTTTTATTGCGAAATTAATTCTTGTTTTTTTTATATTGCGAAATTATTTGTTTTTATTTAAATTTAATTTTCAAATTTATTTTTCCCGCCATTTTTACTTAGCTTTATTTTAATTGTTTTGTCTTATTTTTACTTAGCTTTATTTTTACTTATTTGTCTTAGTTTAATTTTTAAAGTATTTTATTTTAAAGTTTTTAAATTTACGTTTTGTCAAGTTTTAATTTCTCGTCATTTAATTAATTTACTTTTAAAGTCTTAATTTTTCGCCATTTACGTTTAAATTACTTTTAGCTTTATTTACCGCATCATTTACTTTTAAAGTTTTTATATTTTCATTTCTTTACGTTTTAATTTCTCATCATTTATTCTTAAAAGTCTTTATTTTTAGTTTAATCTTTTCTCGCTTTATTTTTATTTTAATTACTCAACGACGCCTTTTCTTTTCATTAGTTTTAGACAACGACAAACCTATTCTTTCTTTTCACCAAAGACGACTGAGTCGCACATTTAACCGGAGATCAATTTGATGAGACCGTGAACAACGAACTTTTTTAACCTAGTAAAATCTCACTTTCAATGTTTTGAACAAAGACCTCCAGAACAACAACATTTCTCAAAAACACCATTTAGTAGAACCTTGATGGCCAAATATACTAAGCCAGTTGGTTAAATATAGTATTATATGTGATTATCTATATAATCTTTAAATACTTAGGTAATCGTAAGATAATAAGATCAACACATAATGGTGGGACGATTTTCTTGGGTGAAGGTGATGATCATGTAAAGGCTTATTATCTGGGGTTTTCAAGAGTGATGTATATAGTCATTATTTTGTATGTTGGTCCATGGCCTATATTCTAGATTATTCTCTGTATCTTTATATACTTGATTGTTACAACCGAATAAAATCAAGCAAATCAATTACCTTCTGTCATTGTATCACATCCTAAAAATATCTCCTAAAAGTTACGCCTTTCCCACGTTTTCTTCCAACCAACCCTAATCCACCACCAGTCGGCAACAATGGCTGCAGGTGATACCCCCCTCCACAACAATCTTCTACCGAAAACATAATCCCTTTTACTATCCCTAGCAAGGTTCCTATCAAATTGGACCTTGAAAAACACAATTTCAACTCATAGAGTTCTTTTTCTCTTATTCATCTTGAAAGTCTAGGGCTTAAAGACCATGTGGAAAAGGAAATCTCTTCTACCAGTGTCGAATGGTCTCAACTTGATGATCTAATCAAGATGTGGATCCTTAGCTCCCTTTGTGATTTACTTCAAGAACAAGTAGTTACAACCCTCGGTAATGCTAAGGCATTATGGGATCATCTAAAGAGTCTCTTCCATGACAACAAAGATGCTCGTGCAATCTCCCTTGACAATGAACTCCGATCCATAAAGATCGAAAACATGACAGTTAATGAATACTGCTCGAAAATACAATCCTTGGCTACACGCCTAAAAACCTTGAATGCAATGTAAGTTAGAAGAATTTGGTTATCTATGCGGTTAATGGCCTTGACAACCGCTTTGCCACTCTTGTGGAAATCATCCACCATCGTGAGCCTTTACCATCGTTTGAAACACTGCGTAGTATGTTGCTCTTAAAAGAATCCTCATTTAAAGACGAAGCCAATACCAACACCACCTTTGAAAGTAGTTCATCCTCTCCAACTGTCCTCATGACGTCTAACAATAAAGGTGCCCCACAAAATTCGTCCAATCTTCCCCAAATATGCAACCGTTTTAATAAGGGCACGTGTCGATTTAGTGATAAATGTCGATTCATCCATGACTATAGGGGTCGTCCCGGCTTATCTAGTCGAAACCCATCACCTGCTGTTAACAGTGAGCACAAAAACACGAGGCATATAGCTGCTCAAACCCACTCCCATCCTTATTGGACTTCTACAGCACCTCTAGGATTTTATGTAGCCCGCCAGGGCCACCAGTCCACACCACAACACCCCTACTACAATTCGCAGCCCAGCCCTTTTGCTCCTTTTGGATCAGCAGCTCACGCAGCCCAGCAGTATCCTCCATCTACAGGACAGCCCGACAGCACCCCCAGGCTCACCTTGCATCCCCCACTGTTAGACAACCCGTACCTCAACACCCGAGTCTAGGCATACTCGGTTTGGTTCTAGGTCACTATGGATCCCAAGCCACCACTCTCCCGAGTGCTTTTAGCACCATAACCTTATAGGACCCCACTTGGCATATGGATACATGTGCTTCTTCTCACTTAAATTCGAATACAAGTAATTTAGGCACCGTTTTTAATAAATGCTTATATCCATCTATCTATGTTAGTAACGGGAATTCTATTCCTGTCACCAACACATGTCATAGCATAATTTCTTCCACCCATCGCCCCCTTCATCTTAACAATGTTCTTGTCACCCCTAACATCATCAAAAATCTTATTTCTGTTCAGCAGTTTACTAGAGATAAAAATTGTACAATTGAATTTGACGCGTTTGGTTTTTCTGTGAAGGATTTCTTGACTCGACATATCCTCCTCCGATGTGACAGCTCGGGTGATCTGTATCCGGTTACCAAGCCATCAAATCTCCTTACTGCTTTCGTTTCTACCAGCCCTTCCACGTGGCATCAACGCCTTGGTCATCCGGGTGATGAAGTGCTACGTTCTCTTGCTTCTAGTAATTTTATTTCTTGTAATAAAACAAAGTCTACACACATGTGTCATGCATGTCAGCTTGGCAAACATGTGAAACTTCTCTTCCATACTTCTAACTCTATTGATGAACATTGTTTTGATATTATTCATTCGGATTTGTGGACATCCCCTATTGTTAGCTCTAGTGGTTTTAAATACTATGTCTTGTTTCTAGATCATTACTCCCACTATTTATGGGTCAATCCTCTTCGCAACAAGTCTGATATGTTTGACAACTTTTGCACTTTTGTAAATATATCAAAAACCAGTTTCAATGTGACATCAAAAGTTTTCAGTGTGATCATGGTGGTGAGTTCGATAACACCCAATTACATAACTTGTAACACCCCATTTGTTAAGATGGAATGCTATAGTAAAATATGGTGTGTCATCAAAGCATGCAAGGTAAATGTCTAAACATTCATGACCACAAATAGAAATACCGGAATCAAACATTGGTAGTGTCAGTAACTCATACACAAGCAATTATAAGTACTGTAAATGAAAGGACTAAACAATGTACAAATGAAGTAAAGTATGAGAAAGTAGGAATAAATGCATAAGGTAAAAGAGGCGGTATAACTTCCATCTGAATGCACATACTCTGGAGATCCTACTTGCGACCTTGGGTACCTGCCGTTTAGGAACTTGGAAATGGAAAACGGCTGAGCATAACGCTCAGTGCGCGGATACATAATAAAGCATAGAAACGTAGAGTAATGAAAGCATAGAAGAGCATATAAAGCATGGAAAGCAGCGGAAATGAATAAGTTCTAGGAAACCTAGATGTATGTCATGTTTACTGGTTTTAGTTCAGAAAACATAACATATGTTACTTATGAAAATATTTATTAGTTTAATATACCAAAATCCAATATAGGTCATGAGGTCAACAACGTGCATGAATACTTGGAGTGGTGACCTCATCATGCAATTAGAGGGGATGCCTGTAATTAAATGGTAATGGATAGGAGGGATCAGCTCCTTGTGAAGGATTCAAGGCACACACCACATTCACCATGAAACCCTGACTGACACTGTAACTAGGATGCACCCATACGCCCCACATGATAATATAATAATAATGGCCAAATAAACTAAAAGGGACGCCACGAGCTATCATTCAGCCGTGGTGAAGTCATAACACTAGTGTCTCTAGTGTTATGGTTATGGTACCTCCATAACTAGGTGAAACTGGCATGCATGTATATGGCTAAGGTAACTAATAAAACATAAGCATTTAATATGTAACTACTGGGGAAAACAGTTGGCTGCATACGGAAAATCCTAATAAAGGAAGAGGCTGTCCTTACTGAAGGACGGGAAATCCGTACCTTGTGTCCAATAGAAGCTAACGGAAATGCTGAAGAACCTACTCCGCCTTGACGGATAATGCTACATAAGAATAGGAACGTGTATGAGTTGTCTGAATTACATGTGTTTTACTGGTTCTGTGTGTTCTTAGCTTATTATTCATGTTAAGTCATGTTTTAACTGATTTAGGTGTTAACATGTAGTTATTCTTGTATTCTGTTGTTTATTATTCATGTAGTATGGTATCATAATACTTGTATTGTAATACTAAGTAACTTTCTAAAAATAGAAGGTATCCATAAATAGTAAGTTTCTAAGAATAAAAAGTTTCCAAAAATATTAAGTTTCCATAATTAGAAATAAGCTGGATTATTAATAATAAATAAAGTTTAATTAGAAAAATACAAGTCATGGTTTAAAGGTTATAGCTTATTAATTAAATAACTTGGTTAATTAATTAAACTATACGTTATAGGAATTTAATTAAAAATACATGTTTTAATTAAATTAATCTAAGTAAAATATTTTAGGTTATACATGAAATATTAATTTTAATATTTAACCTAAGTCACGCATTTAAATAAATTAAATAGTATAGAAATGATTTAATTAAACATATTTTCTGATTTTAATATTTTCCCGAAACCCGAACTCGTGTTTTAAAATTAACCCGAGCCCGTACCCGTGTCACATATAAGCCGAAACATTTAAGCGTAAACAAACAGCCTCACAGTGGCTAGACCGGCTTATCGGTAGCCACTGGTGGCCTTCGGTTCCCACTGCCGACCCACGACTGCCACTGCCGGCTCGGTTCCCACCGGTTCATCACCGGTTCCCACCGGTTCTTACCCGGTTCCCATTGTTCTTGTTATACCGAGACCCACCGAGACCCTAGTGGTCTCGGTTAGCCTCGAATCCCAACCAAAACCATACCCCGACCCACGGTCGGGGTCCCTTGCCTTCGTCCGAGCCCAAACCGACCAAGCTAAGACCCCTTGTGGTCTCGGTGGCGGTGATGAAAACAAGTCGAGACCCCCTTGTGGTCTCGGTTATATCTCAGCCGAACAACAAACACCAAAACACCCTTTTTAATCACGTTTTAATTAATCCCACATGTTTTCTGGATTTGTTTTTAAGATTAATTAAACTTAATGTCATGAATTCATAAAAGAATTAATAAGAAAAGAAAGGTTTTGATTATACCGAATGCGTGAAAGAAAAAGGTTATGATCATGAACATGTACACACAAAGTATTAAGTGGCAAAATCGTCTGGTTCGTTCCTGGTGATGAGCTATGGCCTGCGGTAAGAGATAAGAAGGGAGGCAGGACGAACTTTTTTTGTAACCTAAATTATGACTAAAAGTTCCCTGTGTTTTTCCTTAAACATAACTAGTCATGGGTCATGGGCCAAAAGGCCCAATCCCTTCCTTTTCTTGCTCTTGGCCGCAACACCCTTAAGCCCAAAAGGGAAAACCCGTAACTTTTGTTAAGTTAAAATATCCGTGATCATTCGTGTTTAGTTATTGTGAATTTAATTATCGTGAATGTAACACATTTATAATATACATACGTAAGTGCATGTTATTTATCATCGTGACACGTGAAATATATTATAAATGGAAAGTTTTAAGTTTATCGTATTTTCGTGTGTTCACTGTTCATGTGTACTGTTCATAGTATTTTAATGCGGTTTTACAACTCTTCCCCTCTAAAAGAACAATTAGTCCTCGAATTGGAGAAAACATAAACTGAAAGAAACATGGCCGAATCAGAACTGGAAATGAGGGTAAGAAGTCCGTATAGACTCCTCCGTCTCCCAAGTGGCTTCCCGCTCAGGATGATCCCTTCAAAGGATTTTGACGAATGGGATCGTCTTCCTCCGCATGACACGATCTTGTCGTTCAAGAACTCTCTCGGGTTCTTCGACATAAAAAAGATCCTCTCGAATCTGATCAAGCGGATATTGGACAACATGAACTGGATGATAGTTGTACCCTCTGAGTAAGGACACATGGAACACGTTGTGAATGTGTGATAGCTGAGGCGGTAACGCTAAACGATATGACACTTCACCAACGCGTTCTATGATGTCGAACGGTCCAATGAAGCGAGGACTGAGCTCCCCTTTGATTCCAAAATGTTTAACTCCCTATGCAGGTGATACCTTGAGGAAAACATGATCACCTACGTTGAAAGATACATCTCTACGACGTTTATTAGCATAGCTCTTCTGGCGAGCACGAGCCTCCTGAATTTTCGCCTTATCGACTGCGACCTTCTCATTGGTCACCTCAATCATCTCTGGACCCTCAATTAGTCATTCGCCCACCTGATCCCAGCAGATTGGAGCGCGACACTTTCTTCCATACAACATCTCAAAAGGTGCACACTTGATGCTAGCGTGCTAGTTGTTGTTGTATGCAAACTCCACTAGATAGATATAATAATCCCAACTTCATGTCCACTCTAGAGCACACGCCCGCAAAATGTCCTCCAATGTCTGAATGGTACATTCTGACTATCCGTTGGTCTGAGGATGAAAGGTAATGCTGAGCTTAAGTCTGGTGCCCCAAGCTTTCTGCAGACTCTGCAAGAAACGTGATGTGAAATGGGGATTCTCTGTCAGAGATGATTTATGATGGAGTACCATGCAGTCTCATGATCTTCTTCTGAAAAGTGTCTGCCAATTTGCTGACCAGATGCTCCTTGCGGATCTGTAGAAAATGAGCAGATTTAGTCAATCTATCGACAATAACCCAGATGGCGTCGTTCTTCCTCTGAGTCACAGGAAGACCAGTAACAAAAGTCATGGAGATTTTGTCCCACTTCCATGCTGGAATATCTAATGGTTGTAGTAACCCATTAGCTCTCTGGTGTTCGATCTTAACTTGCTGACAGATCATACATTTAGAACTGAAGGTGGCAACATCCTGCTTCATACCACTCCACCAAAAATGTTGCTTGATGTCGTGGTACATCTTGGTAGAACCAGGATGTACGGTAAATGGAAAGCTTTGAGCTTCAGTCAGCACATCTTCCCTGAGTGTAGAGTCATCATGAACCACTAGTCTAGTGCCCTGTGTTGGAAATATGTTTTACGTATTAAGAAGGTTCGGTCACTCCAACGATACTCCATGTAATAGCTCGTAGTTTAGTTAACTTTCTTTATTTATTAAACAAGAACAAGCCTAGCCTACAACATGTGTAGGCCGGCCCAAAATGTAAGCCTAAGCCCATGACAAGGGCTTGGGTATATAAAAACCCTCTCCTTTGATTGAGAGGGGTGTGGTTTCATTATTTACACATAGTAAACATTGGTTTCTCTCTCTAAGTGTGTGTGTAATCCACCATCTCTCTATCTCTTTCTCTCTCTAAAAACATAAGCAAGATTTACATTTCTACAAATGGTATCAAGAGCCATGGGATGATTGTTTAGTTCTTGTGTTTGTGTTCTTGATTCTCGCCATTTTTGATCCATTTTCATACGAACCAAATTTTTTTTTGTGTTTTTATGGGTTAATCTTGATTTACTTCATCTTATTACTTGTTATAGTGATTTGGTATTGTTATTTGGGTTAAAAACACAAAATTTTTTGGTTGTTTGATTCATATTTTGGCTTTGAATCTTGATTTGATTGTGTTATTGTACTGTCCGAGAAATAAGGTAAGTGGGTATTCAGTTCGATCTGACTTTGTGTTTGCATAAACCCTGGGGGTTTCTACTTGCGATCCATAGTCACGATCTGTTGTTACGATCTAACTACGATCCCTAGTACGATCCATCGTCACGATCTGTTGTTACGATCCCTAGTACGATCCATCGTCACGATCTGTTGTTACGATCTGAATACGATCCTTAGTACGATCCATCACTACGATCCCTAGTACGATCCCTCAATCTGATTGCTTAGTACGACCACTTGTTGCGATAAGGGAGTGCGATCAGGGTACGATCGTTGGGTACGATCTGGGAGTCCGATCTGAGTGCGATCACTTGTTGCGATAAGGGAGTGAGATCAGGGTACGATCGTTGGGTACGATCTGGGAGTCCAATCTGAGTACGATCACTTGTTGCGATAAGGGAGTGCGATCAGGGTACGATCGTTGGGTACGATCTTGGAGTCCGATCTGAGTGCGATCATAGGGAGTACGATCACCACTGCGATCTGAGTACGATCCAACATTTTTTCAAAAAACGTGTTTTTGAAAATTTTGACTTGGATTTTTTGGTTTATCGAGGACATAATTTAGGGGATTTTAACATTATTTCTTGGTTTTAACACACTACAACAAACACATTTACTTTCTTTCATTGATCGATCAACTTTGTAAATCTTCACTTATTGAAATGGAGTACACATCTCTTACGGATAAGTCCATCCTCTCGGGTACGGATAATCGTCCACCAATGTTGGTGAAGACTATGTATGAGGAATGGGCTTCCCGAATGGAACTTTATATGTTGAACAAGGAGAATGGACATCTAATTTGGGCATCGGTGCTCAATGGACCATTAGATTATGGTACAGTGACGGAAGGTACGACTACTCGTCCTCGCACAACGGGTGAGTTGACTGGAGATATGAAGATTCAAGATAAATGCGATAAGTATGCTACAAACATCATTCTCCAAGCCCTTCCTCCAGATGTCTACAAACTCGTCAGCAAACATAAAGTTTCCAAAGAGTTATGGGATAGAATTCGTGTTCTAATGCAAGGCACCTCGTTAACTAAACAAGAACGAGAGTGTAAGCTTTATGATACTTTTGATAAGTTTGCCTATGTGCTAGGGGAGACTCTCAATGATTACTATCTGAGATTTACCCTATTGTTGAATGAGCTTAATATCTACGGCATGGCAATTCCTACCTTTCAATTGAACACCAAGTATTTGAACACTCTTCCTCCCGAATGGAAAAAATACGTGACGGATGTTAAATTGGCTAAGGACTTGCATAACACCAATGTGGATCAACTTCAAGCTTTTCTTCAACAACATGAATGCCATGTGATCGAGGCTCGGTTGTCTAGACCTCAAGTTCATGATCCACTTGCAATGTATGCTTCTCAACAAAACATGGCTTATACTTATCAACAACCATCATACTTGCAGCAGCCACCACCACACATCTATCAGCAACCACAACAACCATCTTATCAACCACCAATGATGCCACAGCAAGAATATCAACAGTGTTCATCAACAATCTTTTCAACAGCAACCACCATATCAAACATCACCATCACAAGCCAACACTTCTCCATTGGGCTATACTCCTCAGCAAGGATATTTTCCAATAGAAGCACAACCAGCACAAGCTTTCTACTCTAATGAACTTCCACCAATCCAAGCACCGGTCTTTACTCCAAATGATACGCCAGCTGATGTTCTAAACCATCTCACCGCCTACTTGTCAAAACTTGTTGCAACTAGAGGACTTCCACCAACAAACAATCAGCTCCGCACCTCATCAAATCCTCGACAACAAGACACTGTGCAAGATGGTCAAGTGACGGTGCAACCTATTCAGGGAAGGCAAAATTCATATGGACCTCCTACAAGGACTGGGAACAATCAAGCTGTGAATTCTCAAGCTAGTGGAAATGGGAGTCCTATTGGTCCTAAGAAGGTTGTGACTTGCTACAATTGCCGAGGACAAGGTCATATGGCTAGGGAATGCACTCAGCCGAAAAGGAGGAGGGATGATGCATGGTTTCGTGAGAAGATGTATTTGGTTGATGCTCAGTCTAAGGGGAAGATTTTGGATTCAGAGGAGTTAGCATTTCTTGTAGACCCAGGGGCAGCAGATACTGAGGGCATTGCAGTCGTCTCTACTTCTAATGCTGCTTATCAAGCGAACGATCTTGATGCATATGATTCGGATTGTGATGACATTCACTCTGCCCAAGCTTCTCTCGTTGCTAATCTCTCTCACTACGGTTCTGATGTCATCAGTGAGGTACCAACCACATCTAATAATATTGATGATAACCAACATCAAGTTGGGCATGAAAATGACAACCTCGAACAGCATTCGGGAACTAGTAACTCAAATGATGTGGTACCCAATCCTACACACTTGAGTGAACCTCAACCAAATGCTACGACGGGTATGGAATCTTATGCTCAACATGATTTGGTCATGGTGCCTAAACATATAATTGATCAAATGCATATGGCCCTCAGACAATCCGTAGATACGAATTCCACCCTAACTGCTGAGCTTGCGTTGCATAAAGAAAAGGTCAAAACTTTAGAAATGGTCCCTCAAGCAGAAAAAATAACATGTTCTGAATTTGACCAATTTCATTTTGAAAAGATTGAACACTTGAAAGAAATAGAATCATTACCCCGTGTACCGGTAAGTAAGTCATTCCCATCATAATCACGAAAAAAACATGTCTTCTTTATGAAAGCAACCTCCAAATCCGCATCACAGAATTGACCAACCGAGAAAAGATTGTGATTGAGCCCTTCGACGTAGTATACCCTTTAAATCGTGATATTCCCCTGACCAAATCTCCATATCCTAGGATCAGTGTAAATTGATCATTTCCGAATTGGACCGTACCCAGGAACTTCTCCACGAAGTTAATTAGAAGCTTGAGATTCCCCGTCATATGCTTCGTGCATCCGGAGTCCAGTATGAAGAGAATTATTTGTATCACCTGCAGAAGAGTTAGAACACGATGGAGCATTTGCTAAATTGGATACCACAGTAGTTGTGATAGTAGAATCATTGGTGTCCTTATCAACATTTAAAGGCAAACTAACACTCTTTTTCACATTTTCTGTCCTAACTTTAGGCATCCATTTATATCCGGGAGGACATTGATTAGCAAACCACCATTTCCAAGACTTTCTACCAGACTCATATAATTCCTTAATTTTGCTTCTAGGATTCTTAGTGGTGGAGTCTGATGCATTACTTTTCTTAGTGGGGGTAGCACCAGAATGGTTCACTTTGCGTTCGGGTTTACTAGCTCTAATAGGCATTGCAACTTGCTTCTTAGTTCTAGTATCTACGCCTTTGACTTTATTCATAGCACACATAGAATGATTAGCATTAGCACACTTTGTACATTTGACACAAACAAAGTTCACATTCATAGCATTCAAATCATTCACAGCATTCAAATCGTCATTACATGCGATTACAGACTTTTTATTCTTAAAAACATTCAAATTCCTAGGGTGTTCTTATACTTCCTTCATCTTCCTTTGATTCTTGTGTTTCCAGACCTTATCATTCACTTGAGTGCGCTTAAGCTGAGGCCGGCTAACACTAGTAGTGGAAACTATTCCTGTAGTAGAAGACACACGAATATTAGTGTTTCTAGAAGTCTGAGGCGAGTGAGTATCTTTGTTTGTGGGCTTAGTGGGCATTCTATACATCCCTGGTTTAATCACATTATTGTGCTTAACGCTTGGTGCTATAGGATTCCTTATGGGTTGATTCTGTGGTAACCTTTCCTTTCCATCCATCTTGGGGGCAAACACAGGTTTTGCAAACGAGGAATTTGATAAAGCAGATGGTTTTCCCAAGATAGAGGCTCTATTTACTTTAGAGGCATTGGGTTGTCTAACAACAGGTTTCTTAATGCTAGGTTCCACGATTTTCCCACCTATTTTAGCAACGAGTTTCTGCAACTCTGCTATCGCTTTGTCCCTGTCTTGTAATTGAGCTTTCAACTTTTTAATTTCCAAATTTTGTTCATTCATTTCTCGAAATGTTTGGGAAAGTTTTTCTTGCAATTTATTATCTTGTGGAAAACGACCAACGTCTTTTTGCAAAGCAAGTTCAAGTGAATGACAACGTTTTTGAAGGAAATCAGTTTTGTGTTGAAGTAACTCAAAAGCCTTTTTGTCAACATTTTCTTTACGTTTCGAAAGCTCAATTTCAAGACGTTCACATTCTTTGATCTTATCAAGATATTGGCATGCAACTTCAGAATATTCATCAATATCAGCACAAGATGTAAAATAAGCACACATAACATCATTAGAAACGCATTCTTGCAAGAGTAAATCATATTCATCTGAGAAATCAGACTTCTCCATTTGAAGATCATCAATGTGTTTCTCAAGAGATTCAACATATTTTAAATCATCATACATTTCAGTCCGAATGAACTCCTCAAGTTGAAGAACAGTTTCTTTAATCAATGCCGTGTTTGGAATTAAGAGTTCTTTGACAAGCAAGGTAATATCTTGAGGAATCGGACGTGTCCACTCAGCATTTTCACGTTTTGCCCAGTCTCTTTCAACAATAGATTTAACATTATCTATGTGATGTTTAAGAATACCTAATGTTTTCCTAATCTTGCTTTTAGATTCATCTAGAGGGAGGTAGTTTATGTATTTGTAAACATTAGATTTCTTAGTGGCAAATGCTTTCTTCCATTGAATTCTATTTTGTTTGCATTCTAGAAACACTTCCTCACGAGTTTTCTGAGTTTGTTTGTTGAAAAGACCATAGAGACTATTCTCATAAGCATAATTATATGGTTTTACAAACTCCTTATTGACAAGAGGTTGACTATCATCATCCCAAAGGGCAGTCTCTTCACTATCAGCACTAATAGGCATGCTATCAGGATCAGTCCTTTCAGTCTCATCAAGATAAAGATGCGGGTTCGCAGCTTGAGCTTTGGCAAGATACTCAGGACTTGCAAAGCTAGCTTGACCCTTAAACATCGATGGAGGTGCTAGCATTCTTACGGATTGAATAGAATCATGCGTTTTATAAACAACGTTCTTCAAAAATTCGACTTGTTCTTCTAGTTTCGTTACTTTTTCGGTTTCTTTATCATATCTACTTTTGAAGTCTTGTTTTAACGCATCTACCTCTTGTTTCTTATCCTCAAGAATTTTAGCAGAATCTGTAGTGGTCATAGAGAGCTTTTGTTCAAGTTCATTAACTTTGGTATTGGCAAGGTACGTTTTTTGACATTCATCCATTAAGAAAACATTATATTGACGCTTCTCTTTGGCTAATAACTCAAGAGTGGTATTATATTTGTTTTCAAAATCATCCTTTTGACTTTTTAACGCATTTCCCTTGTACCCCTCAAGCTCTTTGGTTTTCTGAAGGAGCTCATCTCTATAGCTTTCAGTCATCTCAGTAGATTTGATAAGAGCAGCTTTGCATTCTTCAAAACATTGAGTGAGCGTAGCGTTTGCCTTCTTTAATTGCTTTTGACTCTTTTTATTTTCAGTGACATCTTTTTGTGAAGTAGCAATTAAATTAGCAAGCGCAATACGTTCCTCTTCATCATATTCATTTGCATGTTGATCATCCTCAGACTCATTATTGCACATGTTTGATGAATCGGGTGTGGTATTACTATCAACCGTTTCCATCATACACGTGTCATTAATGGCATTGGGTAGATCACTATGCTCAGGATTATCACCAAACACATTATATTCATCAGTAGTGTGTACCTTATCGATTGGCTCAGTGTCAAAGATAGGGCCATTGTCATCTTCAGTGACTTTGAGAACTTCTTCAACCTTTGCCATGTACGAGTAATGTGCATCGAGCTCTTGATCAGAATCTTCATCATCAGTGTCATCAAGCATTGCTCCTTCCTTAGTTAACAATTTAACCCCTGCTTCCATTTTCTTGCATAGCAGCATCTTTTCCTTGTGATAGCTGGAGTCTCTAACCCTTTTCGGCTTCCTGCATTCCTTTGCCATATGCCCATAACCTTGGCAATTAAAACATTGAATCCCACTCTGCTGAACCACTTGACTTCCAACAGTTTCCCTATTCCCGGTAGCAGCAGCAATCCTCTGAGTATCATACTTGGCAGTTTGTCGATCATACCTTGCAGAACCCTCAACATGTGTTGGATTATGTCGATCATACCTAGAAGGACTTTCACCACGTCGACGTGTGTCATACCTTGGAGGACTCTCAACATATCGGTTCTTGGTGTTAGATGATGTGCGAAGATTGTTGTTGGTGGGTTTGTAGATTTTCTTTTAAGTCTTCATTATGAAAGCAATTTGTTGTTTCATCTCTTGATTCTTTTGAGCTTGGTCTTCATCACTATCTTCTTCAGATGATGACTCAGATGGTGGTGATGGTGCTCTTGCCACTTTACCTCGAGATCTTGTGGATGATGAAGACTTAGATGATGTGGAAGATCGTGGTGAAGATGATGTAGTGGAATATGACTTAGGAGCACGAGAGTTATGACCTTGAACATGTTGAGTTGTAGTCACTAAAGCAAGTGGATTAGCCGTCTTGGCAATACGTTCAGCTCGAATCTCATTTGCTTCATTCTAAAATTGCTTCAAGATATCAAAGAGTCGATGATATGAGACCTCGTCTAACTTTTCTTGTTGTTTCACCAAAGTGACGAACCGTGTCCACTCGGGTTAAAGTTGTTGAAGGAATTGAACATTGACTTGCATGGTGGAGACTTGCAGATTATTTCTTGTCATGTCATTCATCATCTTATAAAACCTGGAGTAGTAAGAGTCAATTGATTCTCCATCCCTTGAAGTAAACTTGCCAAAATTCCAAAACAAGTTTGTTTTGACATCTTGTTTTTGAGTGATTCTCCTTGTTGCAAGCGTTCAATAGCAGTCCACATTTCATGTGCTGTAGGGCATGCATCAACCGTGGAATAAATGTCATCTCCAATCCCACTTAGAACCATATAGATGGCTTCCTTCTCCGCATCATGCCAAGCACAATTTTAAGGTGTGAGATCAGCTCTTGTTTCATCACGTTCACTTGCAGGTATTGGATCAGTAGTATCTGTGGCTGCTCTTGGAGGAATTGAGATCTTCTTAAATATATATGGTCCATGAGTAATACATTTCCTCAAGGCATCATCATTTGGTCTTGTATCAAGGTATCGTATGAAACGTGATTGCCATTGAGCATACCGACCAGACACAAGCATTGGTGGTCTCTCTTTGTTACCCACCACCATTATGTTGTTGTTCGTCACACGATATTCGGCAGTAGAATCCATCTCAATATTCTCTGAAATGATGAAGTGAATATGGATCTTAAGTAGATTTGTTGTGATTGTTGTTGTGGTTTAAATTCCGAAAATTGCAATTTTTCTCCAGTCCGACAATAAATTCTCCAGTCCGACAAAAACGGTAGACCAAAAAATTTTGTATCGCCAAATTTTGAAATTGAGCTAGAAATGTCCTAAAACTAGTATGAAAAAAATTTGAATTTACTTGACGGAAAAATTGTAACTTTTTTTTTTTGATCTTCGTGTAAACGATATTCCGAAACTAGTCTAGATGGTGGCTAAATCTAAAAAATACTCAAACAAAATTTAGCAAAACACATCATCGGAATGTCGTCGGAATGTCCTAATTGGAATACAATCGGAATATCCTAATCTGAATGAAATCGGAATCCCTTGTCGGAATGATGTCGGAATGACCTAATCGGAATGCAATCGGAATACCTTGTCGGAATGATGTCGGAAAGACCTTGTCGGAATACAAAATCAGAATGCAATCGGAATATTTTAAGTCCAGTCGGAATGATAATCGGAAAAGCTGGTCGGAATGTTGTTGAATAACCCTTGATCGGAAAGTCTAATCGGAATACTGATAGGAATGTTTAAACCCTTTTCCGATGCGACTGATCGGAATCACTAAACCCTTTTCCGATTGCACTGATCGGAATAATAGCACAGTTACGAGATTTTGAGGTAAAAAAATGATATTTTCGACAAGAAATCCGTGATTTGAATCAACCAAATGCGACCAAATCCCTACCACAACTATGCAGAAGATTTATATCAAGATTTAGAGCATGGAAAACACAAAGAAAAATCTTGAATTCGAGATGATTATAAGAGAAAATCACACGAACCAAGTAAAATCAACAACGAATCACAAAACTACCCCATGGCGATTGATACCAATTGTTGTCCCATATATTTGTGATGATTAAGCAATGAAGAAAGAAAGAAAATAGATGAAGAAGAGATGAATTCCTAGAGAGAGAAAGTAGTGAGAGAAAGTAGAGAGGAGGAGAGGATTAACTTTTGGAATATTAGATTAGAAGTACGAAAAATGAACAACCAACCCTCCTAACATGCTAGGAGGGTAGTATATATAGTCCACCCACATGCGGGCTTTAATGGACTATATATTGGGCCGGGCTTGTCTTTTGGACTATAATTAGTTTAAATCCAAGCCCGTAAACCACGACTAATTAACTACCTATTACAACGTTATAACTAATGTTACAATAATAGCCTATGACCGAGCATTCTTGTTTGACTCAATATTTTGAGGCTAACAATAAGGGAGTCTAAGTGAATAATTGGCGCACATGAGTTGTGTTAGTTTGCTAACTTATAATAACAATGATCTCGTTTTTAAGCTTGGTATAGAGAATGTGAAACTTGAGGGTGATAAACATTCATGACATTTCCAAAACCCCAATGTAAGTCTTTTATCTCTTTACTTGTTTTCTTCCTTTGAATATTTTATAATTTTTCAATCTCTTTAATGTCTTGTGTTTAATAAAGGCCAAGGTGGATTGATTATGATGGAAAATGTAAAACTTTCTTTGTAATTAATCCATTACATGAGGGCATTGCAATGGTCAAGTGTAGGGGATTTGATAGGTGTGAAAACACCCATCCTTTTACCATTTAATTATAATAATAACCAAGCCAAAACGTCTATTTTATGTCGTAAATGTCGGAAGTATGCGTGGTTTGTGTTTTTATTGTGTTTTAGGACCAAAAGATAAAAAAGGAACAACACACGGGCTTTCACGGGTTTTTATCGAAGAAAACGAGAAAAGACGAAGTCAAAAGATCAAGAGTGCAAAAAGAACGGAAGTCCAAGGCCTATTATGAAGATTTATCGAAGAAAAAGTCTAAAGACGGAAGTTTAATGAAGTCGAAGAACCAAGTCTAATTAAAGAAGAAAATTATAAGACGAGTTCAATTTATATCGACAAATCCCGAGACGACATCGAGCAAGACAAAGAATTTAAATCGAGTCGAGACAAGAAGAAAGAAAGAAGAAAGCATCAACACTCCTCCTCTCCTCCTATATAAACCCTCCTAATATGTCATTAGGAGGTGTTAGTCATTTTAGGAGTAGATTAGTTTAGGAGTAGGAGTAGATTACACTCTCTCTCTAGATTAATTTCTCTCTAAGTTTTTTTTTCAAGTTTTCTTAAATCTTTCATCTTTAAATCTTGTAATCTTGAAACTTTAATCTTTGTCTTTAATCTTAAGCTTTTTATTAATCTCATTCTACTTTTCTTATTAGTTTTGTCTTAATCATAATCTTTTTTATCATCTTTTTACATAAAGTTTATAGCTTTTTACTTTTCTTGGTTCGTTTTTAAAGTTTTTATAAGTTTTATCATTCATCTAGTAGTTTTGGTTAGCTTATTGGTGTTTTTCTTGGCTATTTGTCCTTAAAAATTTGAGTTTTTAGTGCTTATTTTCGTCCTTTTTCGTGTTCCTAGTTCTTAGGAATATCTTATTCGATTTTGCAATTATTGCGACATTGTGCCTTAATTTTGCAATTATTGCGAAATCTTCAATTTTGCAATTATTGCGACATTGTGCCTTAATTTTGCAATTATTGTGACATTGTGTCTCCATATTGCGGAATTATTGCATAATTTTGCAATTACTGCGACATTGTGCCTTAATTTTGCAATTATTGCGACATTGTGTCTCCATATTGCGGAATTATTGCATAATTTTGCAATTATTGCGACATTGTATTCAATATTGCGAAATCTTCTGTTTTTGTAGCATTGCAAAATTGTGCAATTCTGCACATTGCGGATTTGATCTTTTTCATTATTGCGAAATTAGTGCATGATTTCGCAATTATTGCGAAATCTTTGTTTTTTATTGCGAAATTAATTCTTGTTTTTTTTTATATTGCGAAATTATTTGTTTTTATTTAAATTTAATTTTCAAATTTATTTTTCCCGCCATTTTTACTTAGCTTTATTTTAATTGTTTTGTCTTATTTTTACTTAGCTTTATTTTTACTTATTTGTCTTAGTTTAATTTTTAAAGTATTTTATTTTAAAGTTTTTAAATTTACGTTTTGTCAAGTTTTAATTTCTCGTCATTTAATTAATTTACTTTTAAAGTCTTAATTTTTCGCCATTTACGTTTAAATTACTTTTAGCTTTATTTACCGCATCATTTACTTTTAAAGTTTTTATATTTTCATTTCTTTACGTTTTAATTTCTCATCATTTATTCTTAAAAGTCTTTATTTTTAGTTTAATCTTTTCTCGCTTTATTTTTATTTTAATTACTCAACGACGCCTTTTCTTTTCATTAGTTTTAGACAACGACAAACCTATTCTTTCTTTTCACCAAAGACGACTGAGTCGCACATTTAACCGGAGATCAATTTGATGAGACCGTGAACAACGAACTTTTTTAACCTAGTAAAATCTCACTTTCAATGTTTTGAACAAAGACCTCCAGAACAACAACATTTCTCAAAAACACCATTTAGTAGAACCTTGATGGCCAAATATACTAAGCCAGTTGGTTAAATATAGTATTATATGTGATTATCTATATAATCTTTAAATACTTAGGTAATCGTAAGATAATAAGATCAACACATAATGGTGGGACGATTTTCTTGGGTGAAGGTGATGATCATGTAAAGGCTTATTATCTGGGGTTTTCAAGAGTGATGTATATAGTCATTATTTTGTATGTTGGTCCATGGCCTATATTCTAGATTATTCTCTGTATCTTTATATACTTGATTGTTACAACCGAATAAAATCAAGCAAATCAATTACCTTCTGTCATTGTATCACATCCTAAAAATATCTCCTAAAATTTACGCCTTTCCCACGTTTTCTTCCAACCAACCCTAATCCACCACCAGTCGGCAACAATGGCTGCAGGTGATACCCCCCTCCACAACAATCTTCTACCGAAAACATAATCCCTTTTACTATCCCTAGCAAGGTTCCTATCAAATTGGACCTTGAAAAACACAATTTCAACTCATAGAGTTCTTTTTCTCTTATTCATCTTGAAAGTCTAGGGCTTAAAGACCATGTGGAAAAGGAAATCTCTTCTACCAGTGTCGAATGGTCTCAACTTGATGATCTAATCAAGATGTGGATCCTTAGCTCCCTTTGTGATTTACTTCAAGAACAAGTAGTTACAACCCTCGGTAATGCTAAGGCATTATGGGATCATCTAAAGAGTCTCTTCCATGACAACAAAGATGCTCGTGCAATCTCCCTTGACAATGAACTCCGATCCATAAAGATCGAAAACATGACAGTTAATGAATACTGCTCGAAAATACAATCCTTGGCTACACGCCTAAAAACCTTGAATGCAATGTAAGTTAGAAGAATTTGGTTATCTATGCGGTTAATGGCCTTGACAACCGCTTTGCCACTCTTGTGGAAATCATCCACCATCGTGAGCCTTTACCATCGTTTGAAACACTGCGTAGTATGTTGCTCTTAAAAGAATCCTCATTTAAAGACGAAGCCAATACCAACACCACCTTTGAAAGTAGTTCATCCTCTCCAACTGTCCTCATGACGTCTAACAATAAAGGTGCCCCACAAAATTCGTCCAATCTTCCCCAAATATGCAACCATTTTAATAAGGGCACGTGTCGATTTAGTGACAAATGTCGATTCATCCATGACTATAGGGGTCGTCCCGGCTTATCTAGTCGAAACCCATCACCTGCTGTTAACAGTGAGCACAAAAACACGAGGCATATAGCTGCTCAAACCCACTCCCATCCTTATTGGACTTCTACAGCACCTCTAGGATTTTATGTAGCCCGCCAGGGCCACCAGTCCACACCACAACACCCCTACTACAATTCGCAGCCCAGCCCTTTTGCTCCTTTTGGATCAGCAGCTCACGCAGCCCAGCAGTATCCTCCATCTACAGGACAGCCCGACAGCACCCCCAGGCTCACCTTGCATCCCCCACTGTTAGACAACCCGTACCTCAACACCCGAGTCTAGGCATACTCGGTTTGGTTCTAGGTCACTATGGATCCCAAGCCACCACTCTCCCGAGTGCTTTTAGCACCATAACCTTATAGGACCCCACTTGGCATATGGATACATGTGCTTCTTCTCACTTAAATTCGAATACAAGTAATTTAGGCACCGTTTTTAATAAATGCTTATATCCATCTATCTATGTTAGTAACGGGAATTCTATTCCTGTCACCAACACATGTCATAGCATAATTTCTTCCACCCATCGCCCCCTTCATCTTAACAATGTTCTTGTCACCCCTAACATCATCAAAAATCTTATTTCTGTTCAGCAGTTTACTAGAGATAAAAATTGTACAATTGAATTTGACGCGTTTGGTTTTTCTGTGAAGGATTTCTTGACTCGACATATCCTCCTCCGATGTGACAGCTCGGGTGATCTGTATCCGGTTACCAAGCCATCAAATCTCCTTACTGCTTTCGTTTCTACCAGCCCTTCCACGTGGCATCAACGCCTTGGTCATCCGGGTGATGAAGTGCTACGTTCTCTTGCTTCTAGTAATTTTATTTCTTGTAATAAAACAAAGTCTACACACATGTGTCATGCATGTCAGCTTGGCAAACATGTGAAACTTCTCTTCCATACTTCTAACTCTATTGATGAACATTGTTTTGATATTATTCATTCGGATTTGTGGACATCCCCTATTGTTAGCTCTAGTGGTTTTAAATACTATGTCTTGTTTCTAGATCATTACTCCCACTATTTATGGGTCAATCCTCTTCGCAACAAGTCTGATATGTTTGACAACTTTTGCACTTTTGTAAATATATCAAAAACCAGTTTCAATGTGACATCAAAAGTTTTCAGTATGATCATGGTGGTGAGTTCGATAACACCCAATTACATAACTTGTAACACCCCATTTGTTAAGATGGAATGCTATAGTAAAATATGGTGTGTCATCAAAGCATGCAAGGTAAATGTCTAAACATTCATGACCACAAATAGAAATACCGGAATCAAACATCGGTAGTGTCAGTAACTCATACACAAGCAATTATAAGTACTGTAAATGAAAGGACTAAACAATGTACAAATGAAGTAAAGTATGAGAAAGTAGGAATAAATGCATAAGGTAAAAGAGGCGGTATAACTTCCATCTGAATGCACATACTCTGGAGATCCTACTTGCGACCTTGGGTACCTGCCGTTTAGGAACTTGGAAATGGAAAACGGCTGAGCATAACGCTCAGTGCGCGGATACATAATAAAGCATAGAAACGTAGAGTAATGAAAGCATAGAAGAGCATATAAAGCATGGAAAGCAGCGGAAATGAATAAGTTCTAGGAAACCTAGATGTATGTCATGTTTACTGGTTTTAGTTCAGAAAACATAACATATGTTACTTATGAAAATATTTATTAGTTTAATATACCAAAATCCAATATAGGTCATGAGGTCAACAACGTGCATGAATACTTGGAGTGGTGACCTCATCATGCAATTAGAGGGGATGCCTGTAATTAAATGGTAATGGATAGGAGGGATCAGCTCCTTGTGAAGGATTCAAGGCACACACCACATTCACCATGAAACCCTGACTGACACTGTAACTAGGATGCACCCATACGCCCCACATGATAATATAATAATAATGGCCAAATAAACTGAAAGGGACGCCACGAGCTATCATTCAGCCGTGGTGAAGTCATAACACTAGTGTCTCTAGTGTTATGGTTATGGTACCTCCATAACTAGGTGAAACTGGCATGCATGTATATGGCTAAGGTAACTAATAAAACATAAGCATTTAATATGTAACTACTGGGGAAAACAGTTGGCTGCATACGGAAAATCCTAATAAAGGAAGAGGCTGTCCTTACTGAAGGACGGGAAATCCGTACCTTGTGTCCAATAGAAGCTAACGGAAATGCTGAAGAACCTACTCCGCCTTGACGGATAATGCTACATAAGAATAGGAACGTGTATGAGTTGTCTGAATTACATGTGTTTTACTGGTTCTGTGTGTTCTTAGCTTATTATTCATGTTAAGTCATGTTTTAACTGATTTAGGTGTTAACATGTAGTTATTCTTGTATTCTGTTGTTTATTATTCATGTAGTATGGTATCATAATACTTGTATTGTAATACTAAGTAACTTTCTAAAAATAGAAGGTATCCATAAATAGTAAGTTTCTAAGAATAAAAAGTTTCCAAAAATATTAAGTTTCCATAATTAGAAATAAGCTGGATTATTAATAATAAATAAAGTTTAATTAGAAAAATACAAGTCATGGTTTAAAGGTTATAGCTTATTAATTAAATAACTTGGTTAATTAATTAAACTATACGTTATAGGAATTTAATTAAAAATACATGTTTTAATTAAATTAATCTAAGTAAAATATTTTAGGTTATACATGAAATATTAATTTTAATATTTAACCTAAGTCACGCATTTAAATAAATTAAATAGTATAGAAATGATTTAATTAAACATATTTTCTGATTTTAATATTTTCCCGAAACCCGAACTCGTGTTTTAAAATTAACCCGAGCCCGTACCCGTGTCACATATAAGCCGAAACATTTAAGCGTAAACAAACAGCCTCACAGTGGCTAGACCGGCTTATCGGTAGCCACTGGTGGCCTTCGGTTCCCACTGCCGACCCACGACTGCCACTGCCGGCTCGGTTCCCACCGGTTCATCACCGGTTCCCACCGGTTCTTACCCGGTTCCCATTGTTCTTGTTATACCGAGACCCACCGAGACCCTAGTGGTCTCGGTTAGCCTCGAATCCCAACCAAAACCATACCCCGACCCACGGTCGGGGTCCCTTGCCTTCGTCCGAGCCCAAACCGACCAAGCTAAGACCCCTTGTGGTCTCGGTGGCGGTGATGAAAACAAGTCGAGACCCCCTTGTGGTCTCGGTTATATCTCAGCCGAACAACAAACACCAAAACACCCTTTTTAATCACGTTTTAATTAATCCCACATGTTTTCTGGATTTGTTTTTAAGATTAATTAAACTTAATGTCATGAATTCATAAAAGAATTAATAAGAAAAGAAAGGTTTTGATTATACCGAATGCGTGAAAGAAAAAGGTTATGATCATGAACATGTACACACAAAGTATTAAGTGGCAAAATCGTCTGGTTCGTTCCTGGTGATGAGCTATGGCCTGCGGTAAGAGATAAGAAGGGAGGCAGGACGAACTTTTTTTGTAACCTAAATTATGACTAAAAGTTCCCTGTGTTTTTCCTTAAACATAACTAGTCATGGGTCATGGGCCAAAAGGCCCAATCCCTTCCTTTTCTTGCTCTTGGCCGCAACACCCTTAAGCCCAAAGGGGAAAACCCGTAACTTTTGTTAAGTTAAAATATCCGTGATCATTCGTGTTTAGTTATTGTGAATTTAATTATCGTGAACGTAACACATTTATAATATACATACGTAAGTGCATGTTATTTATCATCGTGACACGTGAAATATATTATAAATGGAAAGTTTTAAGTTTATCGTATTTTCGTGTGTTCACTGTTCATGTGTACTGTTCATAGTATTTTAATGCGGTTTTACAACTCTTCCCCTCTAAAAGAACAATTAGTCCTCGAATTGGAGAAAACATAAACTGAAAGAAACATGGCCGAATCAGAACTGGAAATGAGGGTAAGAAATCCGTATAGACTCCTCCGTCTCCCAAGTGGCTTCCCGCTCAGGATGATCCCTTCAAAGGATTTTGACGAATGGGATCGTCTTCCTCCGCATGACACGATCTTGTCGTTCAAGAACTCTCTCGGGTTCTTCGAAATAAAAAAGATCCTCTCGAATCTGATCAAGCGGATATTGGACAACATGAACTGGATGATAGTTGTACCCTCTGAGTAAGGACACATGGAACACGTTGTGAACGTGTGATAGCTGAGGCGGTAACGCTAAACGATATGACACTTCACCAACGCGTTCTATGATGTCGAACGGTCCAATGAAGCGAGGACTGAGCTCCCCTTTGATTCCAAAATGTTTAACTCCCTATGCAGGTGATACCTTGAGGAAAACATGATCACCTACGTTGAAAGATACATCTCTACGACGTTTATTAGCATAGCTCTTCTGGCGAGCACGAGCCTCCTGAATTTTCGCCTTATCGACTGCGACCTTCTCATTGGTCACCTCAATCATCTCTGGACCCTCAATTAGTCATTCGCCCACCTGATCCCAGCAGATTGGAGCGCGACACTTTCTTCCATACAACATCTCAAAAGGTGCACACTTGATGCTAGCGTGCTAGTTGTTGTTGTATGCAAACTCCACTAGATAGATATAATAATCCCAACTTCATGTCCACTCTAGAGCACACGCCCGCAAAATGTCCTCCAATGTCTGAATGGTACGTTCTGACTATCCGTTGGTCTGAGGATGAAAGGTAATGCTGAGCTTAAGTCTGGTGCCCCAAGCTTTCTGCAGACTCTGCAAGAAACGTGATGTGAAATGGGGATTCTCTGTCAGAGATGATTTATGATGGAGTACCATGCAGTCTCATGATCTTCTTCTGAAAAGTGTCTGCCAATTTGCTGACCAGATGCTCCTTGCGGATCTGTAGAAAATGAGCAGATTTAGTCAATCTATCGACAATAACCCAGATGGCGTCGTTCTTCCTCTGAGTCACAGGAAGACCAGTAACAAAAGTCATGGAGATTTTGTCCCACTTCCATGCTGGAATATCTAATGGTTGTAGTAACCCACTAGCTCTCTGGTGTTCGATCTTAACTTGCTGACAGATCATACATTTAGAACTGAAGGTGGCAACATCCTGCTTCATACCACTCCACCAAAAATGTTGCTTGATGTCGTGGTACATCTTGGTAGAACCAGGATGTACGGTAAATGGAAAGCTGTGAGCTTCAGTCAGCACATCTTCCCTGAGTGTAGAGTCATCATGAACCACTAGTCTAGTGCCCTGTGTTGGAAATATGTTTTACGTATTAAGAAGGTTCGGTCACTCCAACGATACTCCATGTAATAGCTCGTAGTTTAGTTAACTTTCTTTATTTATTAAACAAGAACAAGCCTAGCCTACAACATGTGTAGGCCGGCCCAAAATGTAAGCCTAAGCCCATGACAAGGGCTTGGGTATATAAAAACCCTCTCCTTTGATTGAGAGGGGTGTGGTTTCATTATTTACACATAGTAAACATTGGTTTCTCTCTCTAAGTGTGTGTGTAATCCACCATCTCTCTATCTCTTTCTCTCTCTAAAAACATAAGCAAGATTTACATTTCTACAAATGGTATCAAGAGCCATGGGATGATTGTTTAGTTCTTGTGTTTGTGTTCTTGATTCTCGCCATTTTTGATCCATTTTCATACGAACCAAATTTTTTTTTGTGTTTTTATGGGTTAATCTTGATTTACTTCATCTTATTACTTGTTATAGTGATTTGGTATTGTTATTTGGGTTAAAAACACAAAATTTTTTGGTTGTTTGATTCATATTTTGGCTTTGAATCTTGATTTGATTGTGTTATTGTACTGTCCGAGAAATAAGGTAAGTGGGTATTCAGTTCGATCTGACTTTGTGTTTGCATAAACCCTGGGGGTTTCTACTTGCGATCCATAGTCACGATCTGTTGTTACGATCTAACTACGATCCCTAGTACGATCCATCGTCACGATCTGTTGTTACGATCCCTAGTACGATCCATCGTCACGATCTGTTGTTACGATCTGAATACGATCCTTAGTACGATCCATCACTACGATCCCTAGTACGATCCCTCAATCTGATTGCTTAGTACGACCACTTGTTGCGATAAGGGAGTGCGATCAGGGTACGATCGTTGGGTACGATCTGGGAGTCCGATCTGAGTGCGATCACTTGTTGCGATAAGGGAGTGCGATCAGGGTACGATCGTTGGGTACGATCTGGGAGTCCAATCTGAGTACGATCACTTGTTGCGATAAGGGAGTGCGATCAGGGTACGATCGTTGGGTACGATCTTGGAGTCTGATCTGAGTGCGATCATAGGGAGTACGATCACCACTGCGATCTGAGTACGATCCAACATTTTTTCAAAAAACGTGTTTTTGAAAATTTTGACTTGGATTTTTTGGTTTATCGAGGACATAATTTAGGGGATTTTAACATTATTTCTTGGTTTTAACACACTACAACAAACACATTTACTTTCTTTCATTGATCGATCAACTTTGTAAATCTTCACTTATTGAAATGGAGTACACATCTCTTACGGATAAGTCCATCCTCTCGGGTACGGATAATCGTCCACCAATGTTGGTGAAGACTATGTATGAGGAATGGGCTTCCCGAATGGAACTTTATATGTTGAACAAGGAGAATGGACATCTAATTTGGGCATCGGTGCTCAATGGACCATTAGATTATGGTACAGTGACGGAAGGTACGACTACTCGTCCTCGCACAACGGGTGAGTTGACTGGAGATATGAAGATTCAAGATAAATGCGATAAGTATGCTACAAACATCATTCTCCAAGCCCTTCCTCCAGATGTCTACAAACCGTCAGCAAACATAAAGTTTCCAAAGAGTTATGGGATAGAATTCGTGTTCTAATGCAAGGCACCTCGTTAACTAAACAAGAACGAGAGTGTAAGCTTTATGATACTTTTGATAAGTTTGCCTATGTGCTAGGGGAGACTCTCAATGATTACTATCTAAGATTTACCCTATTGTTGAATGAGCTTAATATCTACGGCATGGCAATTCCTACCTTTCAATTGAACACCAAGTATTTGAACACTCTTCCTCCCGAATGGAAAAAATACGTGACGGATGTTAAATTGGCTAAGGACTTGCATAACACCAATGTGGATCAACTTCAAGCTTTTCTTCAACAACATGAATGCCATGTGATCGAGGCTCGGTTGTCTAGACCTCAAGTTCATGATCCACTTGCAATGTATGCTTCTCAACAAAACATGGCTTATACTTATCAACAACCATCATACTTGCAGCAGCCACCACCACACATCTATCAGCAACCACAACAACCATCTTATCAACCACCAATGATGCCACAGCAAGAATATCAACAGTGTTCATCAACAATCTTTTCAACAGCAACCACCATATCAAACATCACCATCACAAGCCAACACTTCTCCATTGGGCTATACTCCTCAGCAAGGATATTTTCCAATAGAAGCACAACCAGCACAAGCTTTCTACTCTAATGAACTTCCACCAATCCAAGCACCGGTCTTTACTCCAAATGATACGCCAGCTGATGTTCTAAACCATCTCACCGCCTACTTGTCAAAACTTGTTGCAACTAGAGGACTTCCACCAACAAACAATCAGCTCCGCACCTCATCAAATCCTCGACAACAAGACACTGTGCAAGATGGTCAAGTGACGGTGCAACCTATTCAGGGAAGGCAAAATTCATATGGACCTCCTACAAGGACTGGGAACAATCAAGCTGTGAATTCTCAAGCTAGTGGAAATGGGAGTCCTATTGGTCCTAAGAAGGTTGTGACTTGCTACAATTGCCGAGGACAAGGTCATATGGCTAGGGAATGCACTCAGCCGAAAAAGAGGAGGGATGATGCATGGTTTCGTGAGAAGATGTATTTGGTTGATGCTCAGTCTAAGGGGAAGATTTTGGATTCAGAGGAGTTAGCATTTCTTGTAGACCCAGGGGCAGCAGATACTGAGGGCATTGCAGTCGTCTCTACTTCTAATGCTGCTTATCAAGCGAACGATCTTGATGCATATGATTCGGATTGTGATGACATTCACTCTGCCCAAGCTTCTCTCGTTGCTAATCTCTCTCACTACGGTTCTGATGTCATCAGTGAGGTACCAACCACATCTAATAATATTGATGATAACCAACATCAAGTTGGGCATGAAAATGACAACCTCGAACAGCATTCGGGAACTAGTAACTCAAATGATGTGGTACCCAATCCTACACACTTGAGTGAACCTCAACCAAATGCTACGACGGGTATGGAATCTTATGCTCAACATGATTTGGTCATGGTGCCTAAACATATAATTGATCAAATGCATATGGCCCTCAGACAATCCGTAGATACGAATTCCACCCTAACTGCTGAGCTTGCGTTGCATAAAGAAAAGGTCAAAACTTTAGAAATGGTCCCTCAAGCAGAAAAAATAACATGTTCTGAATTTGACCAATTTCATTTTGAAAAGATTGAACACTTGAAAGAAATAGAATCATTAAAAGCTAATCTTTCCAATGAATTAAAAGAAAAAGAGTCGGTTGTCAATGATTTTCAGAAACTTAAAATGGATTTCGAAACTCTCGAGTCTAAAAAGGTTGAATCGGAAATTAATGCTACCAAACTTCTTAAATTCAAAGAACAACAGCTTTTAAAACAATACGCTTCCACAGAAAAGGTTCATATTTTAACTAAATCATTTAAAGAACTCGAACTTAAACGTCTTTAAGATTTACCAACTAATCCCGGTTATGCAAAACAAGCTCAGGAATATATTCTCGGTCTTTATGACATGACCATAATTGGAAAATCAAAAGAAGCACCTTTTGTTCGTAGTACTGAGGAGACACAATCACTTGGGGATGAAACTCATTCTAAAATGCTTTCAAAATTTCATACAATTGATTATGATCAACATAACAAAGATCAATTTTCGAAAAAGACACGCATTCGATTACAAAAGGAATTAGCAGAATTAACAGTTCTTGTGCCCCAAAGTTTGTCAAGTGAAAACCTTCCTAGTACGTCTCCTACACTCGTCAAAAAGGATTTAACGAAGTTAATTCCACCGGTAAGTAAGGCGTCCGTTAACTTAAATACGGTTCACCAACACTTAGCCGATTTTGACAAGGTCATTTTGGAACGTACGACGGCCACGGCCATAACGGAAGGTGAATGGAACTTTGAGCACACTAGAGCTGCGTTTCGAGATGAAATTGTTCCGTTTGTAGACAATGTTAAAGCTTGCCTTCGTAATATTGATCAAGATTTGTTTTTGGAAATAGAAGAAGTTAGACGTGTTTTCAATGAAATGGAAGATGCTTATGAAAACAGTTTACTTGAAATAGAACGGGTTTCACGCCAAAATGATCTGCTTCTGAAGCAAGTGATGTCTCATGATATAGTTTCTGTCTGTGTGAATACAAGTATTGATAATGATTCTATTGTGCATAATGTTGAATCTGTGGATACTGTGGTAGATAGTACTTGTCACGAATCTGACGCTGAATTTTTAAAGCTTCAAGATTCATATTCTTCGCTTTCAAAACGTTTTGATGAGATTCAAACACATTGTATTTCGCTTGAATGCAAGCAACAATTTATTCAAGAAATCTTTGAAACGTCATTCGAAGGTGTTAATATCGATGATGCAAACTTTGAAAAGAATTTTCGATTGAATTTACAATCAAAACAGCGTCAGCCAAGTGACAAGGTTGCTCAATCTTTGCCGATAGAAATAGAGAAATCTAAGGAGCTTAACTGTGTGAACGTACTTGAGGCCGCTGAGAATTTTAGACTTGATCTAGATAATCGAGTTTCCAAGATTTTGTCCAAAGTTGATAACTTAAAACAGAAAAATACACGACTCTTCGATTCAGTACAGCCCGCATGTGTTGATACCACTGCACAGAATCAATCATTGATTGAACAATTGAATCAAAAGTCGATGGAAATATCTGATTTGAGGGAACAAATTTGTGATAAGAATCTAGTCTTGGCTGAGTTAAAGGAAACACTTCGTACTCTAAAAGGTAAGAATGTTGTGGATAACGCAGCCATTGTCTCAGCATCGTCCTCTAGTGCAATCAAAAGGAACCTTATAGCCGTCACACCACTTAATAAGGGCCCTAGGACTAAACCATCTCAAACTTTGGTCACTAAAGATAAGGCGGAATCAAAACCAGCTTCTAATATTCCCGTGTTGCCTTCTATAGGAGTAAGCACCACTACTAAGGCTCAAAGATCTAAGCTTAAGAGAAACAAGAAGAATGATAGGATCTTGCCCCCATCTAGTAGTCAAGTGAAGAAGAAAGTAGAAGCCCATCCTAGGAATGTTATTTCTGTTTTGAATAAAAAGAATCATGTAGCTAAACCTAAAGGCTCTGCGGTTGTGCAGCGTTCTAAGCCTACTGTGAATTCTAATTTAAAATGTTGGAATTGCAATGAATGTATGTTTTCTAGTCGTCATGATTCTTGCCTTATTGACCATGTGAATGAGATGTATGCCCGGAAAAATGGATTAGAATGGAAACCGACTGGGAAGGTGTTAACCCAAGTTGGTTGGATGTGGCGCCCCACCGGTAGAACTTTCACTATAGTAGGAAATATGTGCCCTTTAACTAGGATCACTCCCACTACAGCAAAGAAAGCGTGCCCTTTAACTAGGAGTACCAAGGCTACCAAAACACAAGCGTGTCCTTTAACTAGGAACACCGACACTACTGTAGGAACCAAGTGCCCTTTAACTAGGTCTACTCCCACTGTAGTGCCCGCGGATAATCCAAAATCTAAGAAAGTTGGAACTGTAAAACCTGTTAGTGCTAAAACTCACATTAGAAAACGCAGGAAATCTAAGGGTCACAAAAATGTTAGCAATTCTGATAATATCTTATCTGTATCTGCTAACACTCCGGAACCAATAGTTTCCAATGCATTGTCTACTGTTGTTATTGAAAACAGGTGGTCCAAATTGTTCTCTGGTATTTGGACTCTGGTTGCTCCAAGCATATGACCGGAGATCGCTCTCAGCTCAGAAATTTCGTCAGCAAGTTTCTTGGTACGGTTCGATTTGGTAATGATCATATTGCAAAGATAATGGGTTATGGTGAATATCATATTGGGAATGTTATTATTTCAAGAGTGTATTATGTGGAGGGTCTCGGTCACAACTTATTTTCTGTGGGACAATTTTGTGATGCAATAGAAGTTGCTTTTCGAGAGCATACCTGCTTCATTCGTAATTTGGAAGGGGTTGATTTATTGAAAGGTACTCGAGGGAATAATTTGTATACTTTGTCTCTACAAGACATGATGGCCGCTTCTCCCGTATGTCTTCTCTCTAAAGCATCGAAGACTAAGTCATGGTTATGGCATCGACGGTTATCTCATCTTAACTTTGACGCTATTAATCACTTGGCAAAAAACGAACTTGTTCGTGGTCTTCCTAAACTATCATTTCACAAGTATCATTTGTGTTCCGCGTGTACAATGGGGAAAAGCACTAAGAAATCATATTAACCCAAGACGGAAGACACCAACCAAGAGAAACTTTATCTGTTGCATATGGATCTTTGTGGGCCAATGCGTATTGAAAGTCTTAGTGGCAAAAAGTACATCCTCGTCATTGTCGATGATTACTCTCGGTTTACATGGGTGAAATTTCTTAAAGCAAAAAATGAGGCACCTAAATTCATCATCGGATTTCTCAAGATGATTCAAGTGCGTCTCAACACTACTGTCCGACGCATTCGTACAGATAATGGAACCGAATTTGTGAATCAAATCTTGCGTGATTATTATGAAGAAGTTGGCATATCTCATGAAACATCCGTTGCACGCACTCCACAACAAAACGGTGTCGTTGAAAGGCGAAATCGCACACTTATGGAAGCTGCTCGAACGATGCTAATTTACGCAAAGGCTCCATTGTTTTTATGGGCAGAAGCAGTATCTACCGCAGTGTACACCCAACACCGGTCACTAATTCGTAAACGCCATGGTAAAACACCTTATGATCTTCTCCATGGAAAAGTACCAGATTTATCATATCTTCATGTATTTGGTTCTCTTTGCTATCCAAATAATGATGGTGACAATTTGGGAAAACTTCAACCAAAGGCTGATATTGGTATTTTCATTGGTTACGCACCCGCAAAGAAGGCATACCGAATCTACAACCGTAACTCTTGCAAGATCCTCTAAACTATGAATGTTGATTTCGATGAGCTGACAGCAATGGCTTCTGAGCAAAGCAGCTCTGAACCCGCACTTCATGAAATGGGACCCAGTAACATTAGTTCTGGTCTTGTCCCAAATAACCCTACTTCATCATCATTTATACCACCTACTAGGAAGGAATGGGATACGTTGTTTCAACCGTTCTTTGATGAATTCTTTACTCCTCCAACTATTGTTGCTCCAGAACCTGAGGTAATAGCTCCGGTAAACGAAGTTGTCGCTCCAGCAACCGAAGTACAATCAGATACATCTGCACCTACAATTGGTCAAGATATACCATCCATAAGTAATTCTCAACCAACACATGTAACAACTACCCACGTCATGCCTATTGATGATGAAGAGGATGATGATGATCACGATTCGGAATTCGCTCAAATGCGTGAACTTCCATTCTTTGGTGTACCTATTCCCGACCCTAATCAAGCCGGGTCATCCACCTCAGAAGAAGCTCCTTCTACAGTTTACTGCAATCCACGGATTCGTGAACATGACAGCAAGTGGACAAAGGATCATCCTATAGATTCTATTATTGGTGACCCTAATCGTCCGGTATCCACACGAAGTCAGTTACAAGAAAGTGCAATGTTTTGTCACTTTGATGCTTTTCTCACTGAAGTTGAACCTAAGACATGGCAACAAGCTTTTACTCAATCATGTTGGATAGAAGCTATGCAAGAAGAACTTAATAAATTTATACGTCTTGAAGTATGGGAACTTGTCCCATGCCCGGATCAAGTGCAGTTACTCACTTTGAAATGGGTTTACAAGGTGAAACTCGATGAGTTAGGCGGAATATTGAAGAACAAAGCTCGTCTAGTAGCTCGTGGATACAAGCAATTATTAGGCATCGACTTTATGGAATCCTTTGCACCTGTTGCCCGTTTGGAAGCTATTCGACTATTCCTCGCTTATGCAGCCCATATGAATATGACCGTCTATCAGATGGATGTGAAGACGGCATTTCTTAATGGTGAACTCAAGGAAGAGGTCTATGTTCAACAACCGGATGGTTTTGTGAATCCTAATTATCCTAATCATGTGTATAAGCTTAAGAAGGCTCTCTATGGGTTGAAGCAAGCTCCTCGCGCATGGTATGATCTATTGTCACAATTCCTCATTACGCAAGGCTTCGCTAAAGGCAAGGTGGATCCCACGCTGTTCATTCAGAAACGAGGTAAAGATATGATTATGGTACAAATATATGTTGATGATATTATATTTGCAGCCTCGACCCAAACCTTATCGGATGAGTTTGGGACACTCATATCTTCCAAGTTTAAGATGTCAATGATGGGCAAGGTATCATTCTTCTTAGGTCTTCAAATATCTCAGAGTCCCAGAGGCATCTTCATCAATCAATCCAAGTATGCCCTTGAATCGCTTAAGAAGTATAAGATGGAATCTTGCGACCCCGTGGATACTCCAATGGTGGAACGAACTAAGCTTTATGCAGATCCACATGGAGTTGCCGTTGATCCGACACTTTATCGTGGAATGATCGGTACTCTTCTGTATATCACAGCCAGTCGGCCTGATCTTCAGTTTGCTATATGTATGTGTGCCAGGTATCAAACTAGGCCTACTGAGTTACACTTAGCTACTGTTAAAAGGATCTTTCGATATCTTAAAGGAACCATTAATCGGGGACTTTGGTATTCGAAGGACTCTTCTATTGCACTAATGGCATATGCAGATGCGGATCACGCGGGTTGTCAAGATACAAGGCGTAGCACGAGTGGAACTTTGCAACTACTAGGAGATCGACTAATCAGTTGGGCATCAAAAAGGCAGAAAAGCGCTGCAATTTCAAGTACGGAAGCAGAATACATAGCTATGTCCGGTTGCTGTGCTCAAATTCTTTGGATGAGATCGCAATTAACCGACTATGGTCTAGGTTTCAACAAGATTTCGATGTACTGCGACAACAAAAGTGCAATTGCCTTATGCTGCAACAATGTTCAATTCTCCCGGTCGAAGCATATTGACATTCGCTACCATTTCATCAAGGAGCAAGTGGAAAATGGAGTAATCGAGCTTTACTTTGTCCGATCTGAGTATCAATTGGCGGATATTTTCACGAAGGCTTTAGATCGCGCTCGAATTGAATTTTTTGCCGACAAGCTAGGAATGAGAACCTTCTCGCCTGAGACTCTAAAGGAACTAGCAGATGAAGCGAAAGAATAGTCTTGGTAAAACTATTCTCCGTATCCTTGGTGATCATTTGTATATATTGTTTATATTTTTATCCACAAAAGCAAAATACAAAAATATAAAACCATATAAAAACCATAAAAATTGAAAAATTCATTAAAATCCAAAAATATTTTTACTTTATTTTTCAAAGGCATGTCTTTTGGTACGATGATATTTACGGCCTTAGAAATGTTGATTAATATCGACACGGCGCCATAAATAGAGTTCGTACAAAAGTTGTAAATATTTCATAAAACATGCCTATATGGCTTGTAGTTATTTCTGACTGCAACCCGGTTTTCATATTAAAGTCAAGTATTTCTTATGAAAGCTTTGGCTCACAACGGGAATTAATTTTCTCGGGCAAGGTTTACTTTAAAACCTTGTAAGGGATCAAGTTTACTATATAACTTGGTCTAACACAAATCTATGTACGTTTCAGTGCATTTATTTGTTAAAACAAGAGAAGTCTTGTTTTTATGAAGCTATCATCTCTACAACCATAGCAATCTACAATTGGTATCTACTTACTCGACGATGCGACTACTCAACCGACGACTACAACTCTTTCAATAGAACACGGGTCAACAATTGAGGGGGAGCAATTGTCAAGCATTCAGAATCTTCGATGCCGAACGTGCCAAGTTCACTAACTGGTGTCAAGACAACAATACCAATCGTACATGTGGTGTCAAGAGATGACTTCAGACGTGACGAGGCGACCAACATATGCTGAAAAGAACCATATGATCTTATCATATGATGTTCTCATCTATCAGGTCCAACCTTGTCAATTCTTTTTAATATGGTGAATATGTGATCATGCTACAATTCGATACCATATCTCATACATTTGGTATCATGAAGATAAAACGGACTTGCATTTTTCTTCCCAAAACCTTTGTTAAAACTTCATTAAATCAATTGATATTAAAAACATCGATTGGGTTAATATTTTTAATATGGGGGAGAAAATGTGATTTAATATGGGATATTATCACAAATGGTTTGACTTAATGTGCTAGCTCATCCCGACATGTGCGAAATGTTTTCGAATATCGTGGCATATGTTAAGGGGGAGCAAAACGGATTTGCATATCAAAATGGATTTTCATGGTGACATATACTTACCCAAACCTCATTTATTTCACGACGATGAAGATTGTGGTGACATAAGGATGGTAGGATAGGTTAAGTCCTATGATTCTTCTAGAACCGGAGGAATCTTCCCAAGGACATTCCATAGCTAGAAATAGTAGTCCTTAGGAAAGTTGGAGAAAGATTGTGAACGTAGCTGAATGCCGACCAAGTACTTAAGTTAGCACTGGAACAATCACAACAAGGTGCTAGTTATGACGTATTGGTAAGCATTGAAGGGGTTGAAGAATGAAAAAGAATTGTAAAGATAAAGGGTGTAAAGAAAGAATCCCTCCTTACAACTTTAGGCAGAAACCGGGTCAACACATATGCTATTGAGATCATTTTAATGATTCTCGATATTGAAGACAGACATCATGGACCCAGTGATGCAATGCACAACCCATCCCAGCTAACTCAGATATCTCTCAAAAGGTATTTGTTTTAATCACACGGAGACAACACATTATCTGTTGATTTATTCACTCCGAATAAATTGGTATTGAAAAGGTGGCACTCCTCTCCAGCTTCCGATCACTAAAATCTTAAATGCACGATCGAGTCTAGAGCCATTTGATATCATCAAATATCTCATTAGGACACACTTCCATATTTCCTTGCTTCTTCACACATTGTGAAAAGTAAGAAAGATTTTAAGAGTCCTACGCAAAATCTTCATGATATTGCCTGAACATCCGAGTAATACGAAAGTATTTACAATGAAGATGGAAATCCTTCTTGAGCGAATATCAAAAAGTTCATGGTAGGTGACTTGTGCGATTCTTTATGAATCAAACTTGTGATAACTGGAAAGCAACAGCTGTTTAATTCTTAACTGAATTTAAACACGTTCCAGGCCTCTACGCAATATCTTAGTGATCTTGCCAGAACACTCAGAGTGATACCTTAGTGTTCACAGTGATGAGTGGAAATCCTTCTAGTGTTAACCTCAAACAGCACTTGGTAGGTAACTTGCAAGATTCCATACGAATCAAGCTCGTGACAACTGGAAAGCAACGATGGTGCGGTTCTTAATTGAATTTCACTTGTTCCAGGAACATGAATTGACGGCTTCAAATCATGCGGATATTATTATCCAAATGATTCACTCTTTATGTTCGCAGTCAGCTTTGGACGGTCGAATAAAGAGAACGGGTTTACCCGCGAAATCCTGTCAGGAAGTTACTTAATTGAAACTATCCGTCACGGGTATGATATCTAATATCGTCCAACGGTCTTCACCGACCGGAGGTAAAATGCTACCGATTTAGAATGAAATGTTCAAAGCCATTTCGTTCGTGTCTACTCATGTTGCGGCATTTGAAGACGGTGGCGTTGCGGAATCCAAGAAGAAGTCGTCTCCGCATGCTTATACTTTATGCACTTAATACCTCATCTAATTCAAGAAAGCCGAAAAGTTAAGTCTTCCGCTGTATCGAACTCTGAAGCTTTCAAGAATTACTAAAGTATAAGTATGTGGGACGTGAGGTCACGAAGAGGCGAAGATCACAAGTGATGGATGAACGAGATCAAGGCAAGAGATTAATGCTCAAGATTGACATCAAAGATCACATCAGCATGTTCACCAGAAAAAGAAAAGAAAAAGAAATACGAAGACTACGAGCTCAAGACAAGCATAGTATGCTAGGTTTATTTTATTATTGTAACTTGGGTAACGCCCTTGTTTGAAGTGACCTCCCTTAGGGGGATATTGTTGGAAATACGTTTTACGTATTAAGAAGGTTCGGTCACTCCAACGATACTCCATGTAATAGCTCGTAGTTTAGTTAACTTTCTTTATTTATTAAACAAGAACAAGCCTAGCCTACAACATGTGTAGGCCGGCCCAAAATGTAAGCCCAAGCCCATGACAAGGGCTTGGGTATATATAAACCCTCTCCTTTGATGGAGAGGGGTGTGGTTTCATTATTTACACATGGTAAACATTGGTTTCTCTCTCTAAGTGTGTGTGTAATCCACCATCTCTCTATCTCTTTCTCTCTCTAAAAACATAAGCAAGATTTACATTTCTACACCCTGCCATAAGATACCGTCATTGTCAACACGAAACTCCGTCTGCTGATCAAGGATCTGAATGATATCTCAAATCTCACCATCGTCCTTCTAAGCTTCCTTGATCCTAGAATGTAAGTCTGGTTCTACTCTAAGATTCTCCCAATAATCGTGTTGTACTCGTACACAAAACTCAATATCCGTCAACTCTAGGTCACGGATGATTTCCTTTGCTATCCAGATGCCAGTAATCATACTCGACCTTCTGCTTAGAGCATCTTCCACCACATTCGCCTTACCAGGATGGTACCGAATGTTGGTGTCGTAGTCCTTCAATAGCTCTAACCATCTCCTATGTCTCATGTTCAGTTCCTTTTGGGTGAAGATATACTTGAGACTCTTGTCATCGATGAATATGTTACATGATTCACCATACAAATAATGTGTCCATATTTTCAATGCAAAAACAACTGCTGTAAGCTCCAAATCTAGAGTAGGATAGTTTTCTTCATAAGGTTTCAGCTGCCGTGATGCGTATGCAATAACCTTCCCATGTTGTATGAGAACGCAGCCTAGACCCTTTCCTGAAGCGTCACTATAGATCTGAAATCCACCTAAGCCAGATGGGAGAGTAAGAATAGGTGCAGTCACTAACTTTTGCTTAAGATCTTCATAGCTCTTCTCTCGTTCTTCCATCCAGACGAATTTCTCTCCTTTTCTCGTCAGCTTAGTCAAAGGTAAGGCTAACCCTGAAAAGTTCTATACAAACCTGCGGTAGTAGCCAACTAAACCCAGAAAACTTCTGACCTCAGTTGCAGATGTAGGTCTCGTCCATTTGGTGATAGCTTCGACCTTTGTAGGATCCATGGTGATCCCTTTTGCAGATACAATATAGCCCAGAAATGCCACTTTGCTTAACCAGAACTCACACTTAGAGAACTTGGCATACAGCTGCTTCTGACGAAGAATCTGCAAGACTATACTAAGGTATTCCTCATGTTCCTCCTTGGATTTGGAGAAAATCAGGATGTCATCAATGAACACGATAACGAACTTGTCTAGAAACTCATGGAAGACACGGTTCATCAAATCCATGAAGACTGCTGGTGCATTTGTGAGTCCGAATGGCATGACTACGAACTCGTAGTGCCCATAACATGTACGGAAAGCAATCTTAAAGATATCCTGCTCTTTAACCCGTAACTGATGGTAGCCGGACCTTAGATCGATCTTGGAAAAATACTTGACGCCCTGAAGTTGATAAAAAAAGGTCATCAATTCGCGGCAAAGGATAACGATTCCTGGTCATGATCTTGTTCAGCTCACGATAGTCTATACACAAACGCATGCTATCGTCTTTCTTCTTCACGAAACGTATCGGTACACCCCATGGCGATGCACTGGGACGGATGAAACCTCGTTCTAGAAGTTCCTGCAGCTGATCTTTTAGTTCTTTATGCTCTATAGGAGCCATGCGATAAGGAGCCTTGGAAATTGGCTCTGCACCTAGGATGAGCTCAATTCCAAACTTGACTTCACGAACAGGTGGTATGCCCGGAAGTTCATCAGGAAATACGTCAGGAAATTCTGACACAATAGGCTGATCTTGGATTGATGGAGACTTGGCAGTAATATCGTCAATATTGGCTATAAAGCCCTGACAGTCGTGTGTTTGTAATGCACGCTCCTCAATGGATGAAATAATTTGTACCGACCTCCCTGGTAGAAAACCATGGTGTATGTACTTTGGAGATTTAACATCACCGAAGATAACTTGATAAGTGTGGCAGTATATCGTAGCCTGGTGTTTGGATAACCAGTCCATGCCCAATATCAAATCAAAATCGCACATGTCCAAATGAAGTGCGTCAACTCTGCGAATCTTATCATCAAAATCTAGGAGAAGATCTCTGTACATCTGGGTGATCCGTACAGAGTCCCTAAGTTGCTTGGAAATGCATAAGGCATTATCAAATGGCATAGGGGAAATCCTAACACGTTTAGCAAAAGTAGTGGATATGACTGAATGAGTCGCTCCAGTATCAAACAGAACACATGCTGCCAAACCATTCATAACGAGATTCCCAGTGATGGTACTTGAAGTATTGTTCGCCTGATCTCTAGTAGTAGTGAATACGCGACCAGAAGTAGGAGGTGGTTTGTTGTCCGCATGTCCAGAGGTGCCTTCTATCTCACCTTGGCCGACAATCCTTCTGCTGATGGCCTTGTTGGCCACACTTGAAACAACCACCAGTACCTCGACGACAAACACTAGAATGTCTACGCGAACAAGTAGGACATATAGGATGCGTGAATCCTCCAGCAGGCGTCCTAGCTAGCTGAGAGCCTGTTTCAGGATTACATGCATGAGACATGATCGTGGAACATAAACATGATTACATAGAAGGTTTAATAATTACCAGATGAGGTAGAACGGTTAGGCTGTGAAGCTGTAAAACCCGCATGCTTTTACCATGAATAGTACCCTTAAGATCGTACGTACTAGATTAAAACTTTCCTTTTATAGTATGATTACGTTCACGTGTTAGAATTTTACGTATTACGTACGTGTTAGAACACGATAAGTATTTATTACGTACGAACACACAATAATTATTTAAACAATAATTAACCACGAACATGCGATCATGAAATCATGAACGTAAATTAATCACGAGCTAATATTAATTACTTATATATATTTATTACGAACACGAATAAATATATTAAGTCACGGTTAATATTTAACGAGAACACATAAAACACGAACACGACTAAACTCGAACGAGCACTTAAATAATTAGACTCGGAAAATGGTACGGGTACCCCATGTGGGCCCCCTTACCCGCGGCTACACCAAGAAGATGGGCCAAGCCCATCTAATTTTTACTAAGAAAGTGGTTAAGGTAAATCTTTTGGCCACTTTTCACTTTACAGTAAAATAATCAAAAACCTAAAAAGTTTTTCTCCTTCACATGCATGACCAGTTTCACCTAGTTATGGAGGTACCATAACCATAACATCAGAGGCACTGGTGTTATGACTTCCCCACAGCAGAGTGGTTGCTCGTGGCGTCCCTTCAGCTTTTGGCCATATTATTATATTTATCATGTGGGGCGTATGGGTGCATCCTAGTTACATGTTTTCAGTAGATTACTCAGTGTGAATGTGGTGTGTGCCTTACATCCTTCACAAGGAGTTGATCCCTCCTACCCAAACCAGTATATTAAATTAGAGGCAGCCCCTCTAATTTTCATGATGAGGTCACCCCTCCAAGTATTCATGCACGGTGGATTTTCATGACCTATATTGGCTAATGGTAGAATATGTTAAAACAGTTTTTATAAGATAAACATAAGGCTTTTCAAACTATAAAACCAGTTTTACCAAGACTTAACCGGGTTATTAGGGACTTAGTTTCTTCCGCTGTTATATGCTTATATGCTTATACTATTCATGCTTTATTGTACATCCGTGCACTGAGCGTATTGCTCAGCCGTTCTCCTTTTCTATGTTCCTAAATTGGCAGGTACTCAGGGACGCTCGTAGACTTTAAGCGTACGTGCATATGGACTGGAAGCTTTCTAGCCTTTCTTTACTTTATGCATTATCTTTACTTTGATACTCTTGCCATGGACATTGTTTAGTCCTTTCATTTACAGTACTTATGTTTGTGTGTGATGAGCTTTACTTTTGGACTACCGATGTTTGATTCCGGTATTTTCCTTTTATGGTCATGTAATGTTTAGACATTTATCCTTGTATGCTTTGATGACACGTCAGAATTACGCGTGACATTCCATTATCAAAATGGGGTGATACAATTATGGTTTCAGAGCCAAGGCTTCGACCTGTAGGCTCTCAAATTATGACTTGTGATTAGTGGATAGTCACTATGGTCTTCCTAGAACTGACAGTCATTTTCATGCATTCATCATTTTTATGCATACATATATATGGCATTGTCGCAGGTTTATGACTATATAATGGTTGGTACAGGACTGGCCCTATTTAGTCGCATGTGTTTTATCGAAACTTTTAAATTTGGGACCGACCCATAGGCGTCCCCTCGCCATGTCTTTTATTTTGGGTAAACTGACCATAGGCGTTTACTCTCGAGCATACAAAAGTTTTCATAAAACTGCATCATGCATTCATACACAAATTTTCTTGCATAAAATTTTTTTATGGATTTATTGGCATAAATTTTTTTCATGTATATATATTTTATGTTTTGATCTGTTAATCATATGTTTTATGTTATACTGTCAGATGGTTCTCATACGCGAACAGGAACAACTCAATGCTGCAATCCAAGCTGCAATGCAAGCTTTGCTTCCTCAACTGAGGAACGACATCAGGGCTGAGGTTCAAGCTGCCAACAATCAGCAGCATAACCAAGCACATCCTCCTCCTCCTCCAGTGACATTGGCAGTATGGCTGGAGAGATTCAACAAGCTCCGTCCTCGTGCTTTTGAGAAAACAGATAGCCCTAGTGATGCTGAAAGCTAGTTGGCTCACATCGAGAAGATTTTCAATGCTATGGGTTGTGACCCCGCGTTCAAGGCGAGGTTGGCATGCTACCGGTTCGAAGGCGATGTGTTAAATTGGTGGTTAGCGTTGATGCACTCTGAGGGAGGTGACGATTGGGTGGCTGGTTTGACATGGGCTCAGTTCAAAGATAGGGTTATGGAGGAGTTCTTTCCCAAGGCTGAGCAAGACAAGCTCAAGAGGGAGTACCATGGGATCCGACATAGAGCTGGGGAGAATAGCAATGAGTTTATGCAGCGCTTTCTTTGCTTAGCTGGTTTCCTTGGTGCAGTGGCAGGTACTCCTGAAGAGCAGGCACACCACGTTAGTTGGGCTCTTCGCACATCGGTTGCAAACAACTTAGTGTGTGCTACGTTCAACACGGTAGCACAAGTGGCCGATGCAGCACGTAAGTTGGAAATGCTGGAGGAGAGAGATGAGTTCGGGGAAGTAGAGAGACCGAAGAAGAGGTAAACATTCGTATTCAAGCAGTGACCAATCCGTATTCTGTCTATATATGATAATTATTCATCTCTTTAAATTGTATCTTCCAGGCAAAAAATTAGGGACCGGTCTCAGCCGGCTACTCAGCAGCAGCCTCATCAGCCCAAGAGAAACGGTCAGACTAACGACCGTTCTGCTACGGATAGGCGTGGCGGTAATGATAATTACCGTAACAACGCTGGACACTCCAACGGCAGCAGGTCCTAATACTTACGCATTTTCTTATGATTTCATGTTATAATTCATATTCTGACACTTTAGCAAAACTTCTACCAGGAACCATGGAAATGGTAGGGACCAGAACCAGAGAGGTTTACAGCCTAGTCGTCCAGCTATCACGGGTATTCAATCTTATGATTATCCGCATTGTCCTTTATACCCTATTATCATGTCTTATGTAAAATGTTTTATCAGGTCCTCAGCCAGCCAAAGCACCTGCTGGAGGATATACTCATCCTCTTTGCTCCACTTGACACCATAGGAACCCAGGGCCATGTCGTCGTAACAATGACGCATGCTTCAAGTGTGGTCTTCCTAGCCATATCATGAAGGATTGCCGTAAGGGCGAGATGGAGGGCACATCGGGACATGCTGATACCAAGCCGCCTCCTACCACTGGGCGTGTCTACACGACATCTCGAGACCAGGCCAACAAGTCTACAGGTACCATCATTGGAATCTTGTATATGTATGGTCAAGCTGCGTGTGTTCTTTTCGATACGGGTGATACTCACTCGGTCATTTCTACTGCTTATGATAAGAATATTAGGATGCTCCCCATGCCACTAGAAAATAGACTTACTATTTCCACGCCTTTGAGGGACTCTGTATTAATCACCCATGTATACAAGAGTCTTCCCCTAGAATTTGACGATAAGGTTCGTCCTGTTGACGCACTTCCGCTGGACATGAATGACTTAGACATGATTTTGGGCATGGATTGGCTATCCAAGCATCATGCTACCATAGACTGCCATTCATATCGAGTTATCTTCGGTGATGTTAATGCACCAGAGTACATTCATAACGGGTTCGTACCCGGACGGTCTGTACAAATCATATCTACCCTGCAAGCGCGTGCACTACTGTCACATGGCTGCGAGGGTTATCTAGCTACGGTTTACGACATGGATGTTGAATCTCCATCAATTCAGGATCAACCAATAGTGTCGGAATTCCAAGATGTATTTCCAGTAGAACTTCCGGGCATACCACCTGCACGAGAAGTGGAATTCAATATCGAGCTTATTCAAGGAGCTGAACCAATCTCCAAGGCTCCTTATCGCATGGCTCCCATAGAGCTGAAGGAGCTGAAGGATCAACTGCAACAACTTCTAGAACGAGGTTTCATTCGACCGAGCGCATCTCCATGGGGCGCACCGGTCTTATTTGTTAAGAAGAAGGACGGCAGTATGCGTCTTTGCATAGACTATCGCGAGCTCAACAAGATTACTATCCGGAATAGGTATTTACTGCCACGTATAGACGATCTGTTTGACCAACTCCAAGGGGCCAAACACTTCTCCAAGATTGATCTTAGGTCAGGCTATCATCAACTACGGGTTAAGGAGCAGGACATCGCCAAGACTGCTTTTCGTACCCGCTATGGCCACTACGAGTTTGTAGTTATGCCATTCGGCCTGACAAATGCTCCAACAGTGTTCATGGACTTGATGAACAGAATCTTCCATGAATTTCTGGACAAGTTCCTCATTGTCTTCATCGATGACATCCTGATTTTCTCAAAGTCCAAGGAGGAACACGAAGACCATCTTCATACAGTACTACAGATTCTTCGCCAAAAGCAGTTGTATGCTAAATTCTCCAAGTGTGAGTTCTGGTTAGACAAGGTGGTATTATTAGGTCACATTGTATCAGCAGAAGGAATCACCATGGATCCAGCGAAGGTTGAGGCCATTACTAAGTGGTCGAGGCCGACATCAGCGATGTAAGTCCGCAGTTCTTAGGCTTAGCTGGCTATTACCGTAGGTTCGTGGAGAACTTTTCCCGCTTAGCACTACTATTGACCAAACAGATGCGGAAAGGGGAGAAATTCGTCTGGACTGAAGAACGAGAGAAGAGCTTTGAAGACCTGAAGCAGAAGCTAGTATCTGCACCTATTCTTACTCTCCCATCTGGTACGGGTGGATTTCAAATCTACAGTGATGCATCGGGGAAGGGACTTGGCTGTGTTCTCATGCAACATGGGAAAGTGGGCGTACGCTTCACGGCAGCTTAAGCCTTATGAAGAAAATTACCCTACGCATGACTTGGAACTTGCTGTAGTCGTGTTTGCATTGAAGATATGGAGGCACTACTTATATGGAGAATCATGTGACATTTTCACGGACCATAAGAGCTTGAAGTATATCTTCACTCAACGTGAATTGAACATGAGGCAGAGAAGACGGTTGGAGCTGTGGAAGGATTATGACATTAATCTACAGTATCATCCCGGAAAGGCGAATGTAGTAGCAGATGCACTTAGCAGGAAGTCCGGAATGATCAACGGCATTAAAATTGAGGAGGAAATCATAAGAGACTTGGAGCGACTAGACATCGAGATCATGGTACGTGGACAACACGGTTACTGGGCTAATCTTAGAGTAGAACCCGAGTTACTCTCTAAGATCAAGGAAGCTCAGAAAGATGATGGAGAAATCTGGGCGATAGTTCAGAATTTGGAGAAACAGACGGAATTCAGAGTAGATGCAGATGGTATCGTATGGCAGGGCACGAGACTTTGTGTTCTTGATGATCAAGAACTCCGGGAAGCCTTGTTAGCTGAAGCTCATAGCTCCCCATTCTCTATACATCCTGGTTCGACTAAGATGTACCATGACATCAAACAATACTTTTGGTGGAGTGGTATGAAACAGGATGTGGCCACTTACGTCTCAAAATGTCTTACCTGTCAGCAGGTTAAGATCGAGCATCAGCGATCTGGCGGTCTCCTTCAACCGTTAGATATTCCAGAGTGGAAGTGGGACAAAATCACCATGTATTTTGTTACTGGTCTTCCGCCTACCAAGAGGAAGCACGATGCAATTTGGGTCATCGTAGATCGACTTACCAAATAAGCTCATTTCTTACCGATCCGCAATGAAGTTCCGGTAAGTAAACTCGCCGATACGTATAGAAGAGAGATCATGAGACTCCACTGTGCTCCATCCAGCATCGTCTCAGACAGAGATCCACATTTCACTTCGTGATTTTGGAAGAGTCTGCAGAAAGCTTGGGGTACACAAGTTAAGCTTAGCACGGCTTTTCATCCTCAAACAGACGGACAGTCGGAGTGAACGATTCAGACATTGAAAGATATGTTGAGGTCATGTGCGTTGGAATGGACGGGTGATTGGGACGATTACATCTGTTTGGTGGAGTTTGCATACAACAACAGTTGGCACGCAAGTATCAAGTGTGCTCCTTTCGAGATGTCGTATGGCAGAAAGTGTCGCGCCCCAATCTGCTGGGATCAGGTTGGCGAGCGAACACTTGAAGGACCAGAAATCATAGAGATGACCAACGAAAGGATCGCAGTAGCTAAGCAGAAACTTCAGGAAGCACGATCAAGTCAGAAGAGTTACGCCGATAAGCATCGTAGGGACATACATTTTAACGTAGGAGATCACGTCTTCCTTATGGTTTCGCCGGCACGTGGTGTTAGACACTTCGGGATTAAAGGGAAGCTCAGTCCTCGTTTCATCGGACCGTTTGATATCATTGAACGAGTCGATGAAGTATCTTACCGGTTAGCGTTACCTCCGTAGCTTTCGCATGTACACAATGTGTTTCATGTGTCCTTACTCAGAGGGTACCAGTATCATCCCCTTCACATGGTTCAGTATCCACTAGAATAGATACGTGAAGATCTCACTTTCAGAGAAGAACCCGAACGAGTTCTTGACAGACAAGAACGAGTCATGAGAAGGAAGACGATTCCATTCGTCAAAATCCTTTGGAGGGATCATACCGAGCGGGAAGCCACTTGGGAAACAGAGGAGTCTATCCGGGCTTCTTACCCTCATTTTATATTTTGAATTCGGGTATGTTCTTCTTTTCCAGTTTACTTTACCTATAATTCAGGGACGAATTATTCTTTTTAGGGGGGAAGAGTTGTAAAACCCGCATGCTTTTACCATGAATAGTACCCTTAAGATCGTACGTACTAGATTAAAACTTTCCTTTTATAGTATGATTACGTTCACGTGTTAGAATTTTACGTATTACGTACGTGTTAGAACACGATAAGTATTTATTACGTACGAACACACAATAATTATTTAACCAATAATTAATCACGAACATGCGATCATGAAATCATGAACGTAAACTAATCACGAGCTAATATTAATTACGTATATATATTTATTACGAACACGAATAAATATATTAAGTCACGGTTAATATTTAACGAGAACACATAAAACACGAACACGACTAAACTCGAACGAACACTTAAATAATTAGACTCAGAAAATGGTACGGGTACCCCATGTGGGGCCCCCTTACCCGCGGCTACACCAAGAAGATGGGCCAAGCCCATCTAATTTTTACTAAGAAAGGGGTTAAGGTAAATCTTTTGGCCACTTTTCACTTTACAGTAAAATAATCAAAAACCTAAAATGTTTTTCTCCTTCTCCTTGTCCTCTCCTTTTGGCCGCTGCATATAAACACAAGAAATGGGGTGTTTGTTTGATTTTTGATCTTGAATTTGGTGCAAGTATTCGTGTGTGTTCATCCTCGTTAGATCCACGCATTCGGTATACCTTTTTAATCCTTTCTTTTATGTTTGATTTAATAAATTAAATAAGATCATGATGTTTTTAAAAAGCTATTTAAAAACATAAATTAAACATGTAAATGGTTATGGGGTAAATCAAAACAGGGGATTTAGGGGTGTTTGATGTGGCCGACGCCTAAACCGAACCCCAAGGGGGTCTCGGTTTGGCTTATGGACCACCACCGAGACCTCATGGTCTCGGTTTGGTGGTGTGGGTCTCACGGCAGCAGCAAACAAGGGAGAACCCCAAAGTGGTTCGGGGTATGGTGTTGATTACCGGTCCGGTTCATGGTTTCTAGTCACGATCCGGTTCATTGTTTATGTTAAGGTTTATGATTTTAATAATTATATGTTAAGATTAAATTAATAAAGCATGACATATTAATTTAATAAAACATGACTTAGGTTATAATTTAATTATTAGATCATGGATTTTTAATCTAAGTATTTATATTTTTCTAGACTTTATAATTAATTAATTATTAAAAATCATGGCTATAATTAATTAATTAACATGACTTAGGTTATATTATTAATAGTTAATAATACATGTTATAACCTAAGTATTTAACTTTATTTAATTAAAAACATGATATATTTAATTAAATACTTTTAACCTATAGTTTATTTAAATTACATGTAATAATTAATAAACTATACCTTATATCATTATAACTTAGAAAAATAATCAGAAAACACTTAAGCTTATATACTTAGCTTATTTAACCAGCTTATATCTAATTATGGAAACTTTCTATTTTTAGAAACTTATTTATTTAAGGCAGCTAATCTATTTATAGAAACTTTCTATTTTTAGAAACTTATCTATTTTAAGCAGTAATTCTATTTTTGGAAACTTTCTATTTTTGGAAACTTTATATTTTTGGAAACTTTCTATTTTTGGAAACTTTCTATTTTTGGAAACTTTCTTTTTTGGTAACTTTCTATTTTTGGAAACTTTATATTTTAGGAAACCTGCTATTTTTAGAAAGTTACTTATTATTACACAGTAAGTATAATAATACATGAAATACAAGTAATACTTAATCAGGATAGACATAATATAAGATAAACACAGTTTAAAGCTTAAAGCAGTAAAACATGACATGAACGTGTAAAATAAGCTAAGACACGACATAAAACCAGTTACGTATTTAGTAATCAGATACTTATACACGTATGTATTTATGTAGCATTAGTGATACCGAAGTAGGACTCTCCTCAGTTCGTCTTCTCGTTCACTGGACATAAGGTACAGATTCTCGTCCTTTCAGTATGGACATTCTTTCCTTATTAGGATTCCCCGTATGCAGCCAACTGTTTTCCCGTAGTATAAGTTTATATGTTTGATTTGCTTATGTTTAATTTAGAATACCTATAGCCATATACATGTATGACCAGTTTCACCTAGTTATGGAGGTACCATAACCATAACATTAGAGGCACTGGTGTTATGACTTCCCCACGGCGGAGTGATTGCTCGTGGCGTCCCTTCAGCTTTTGGCCATATTATTATATTTATCATGTGGGGCGTGTTGGAAATACGTTTTTACGTATTTAGAAAGGATCGGTCACTCCAAAGATATATTCTAGTATTGGGCTCGTGATCCATTTGTAAACTATATGGTCCATATAGCCCACATGTAGGGTGGGCTATATATACCCCTCCTAGCATGTTAGGAGGGGTGGCTCTTCTCATTTTCAACTTTTCATTTAATCAAATAACACTTTCTCTCTCTACTTTTCTTTTCTCTCCTTTCTCTCTCTATACCTCATCTCCTTCTTCCCCATCTCCACCATCTAATCAATAGATCAATCCATCAATTACCAAATCTTAAGAATTCGTAGACCTTCAATTGGTATCAAGAGCCATGGTTAAATCTTAGGATTTGAGTTTTTTTTTTTTATCTATTGATTTGATTAAAAATCCCTTCTTTCTAAATTTTTTTAGCCTTTTCGGATCAGTTTTTTAAATTGTTATTCGTCAAATCTTTTTATTATTTTTTTTGATTTTTTGATAAAAAATTTTCGTCTCATTTTTTTTATCTGTCCATTTAGTTTCTTAAAAATCAATTTTTTTTTAATAAAAGATTCGATCTATTTAATCAGTCAAGTCAAGTCAAGTTAATCTATTTTTTTTATCTGTCAAGTTAATCAGTCTTTTATATAATTTTTTATAATTTTTGATATAACCTTTGTTTAATAAAAGATTCGATGTTTATCAGTTTATCATTTCTAGCTTGATTGTCGTTTATCAGTTTTATCATATATGGGTTTTCTAAAAGTATCTTGGTTATCATCTTTTGTCCAAAACTGTCCAATCTGTCCAAACATATCCAAAGTTATCAGTTTTCGTATCAGATTTCCGTCTTTCCGCATGGACTTTCCGCATAGGTTTTCCGCATAGGTTTTCCGCATAGGTTTTCCGCATAGGTTTTCCGCATAGGTTTTCCGCATAGGTTTTCCGCATAGGTTTTCCGCATAGGTTCTCCGCATAGGTTTTCTGAATAGACGGTTTTCCGAATAGGCTTTCGGAATAGGCTATTTGGAATAGCCTATTCCGTATAGACTCGTCCCTCATTGACAACAAACAACACCTCACTTCCTTACGTTGACTCGATTGTTACAAACACCCTCGAAACACACTCGATCTCATCACAAACTCACACTCACTTTCAACTGTTACAACAAACTACACTAGACAGGCCCAGACTCGAAAACCAAAACACATAACAAAGATCTCCGATTCATTTTTTTGTGCTTACACTTGCAACCCAATTTAAAAATATATCATCACAGATCCGTATAGGGTTTTCACCAGTTTTAATATTCGAGACTTGTTAAGAGTTGAGTAAAACAAGCTTGTTAGACTCAATCCTTATCTCGATTTCAAAAAAAAAAAAAAAACCAACATGCAATCCATATCTGTTTTTAATTTTCGAATCTTGAGATAGATCAATAACAATTTATGTTATGATCTTTCTTCTTTTCGTTGATACACAAACTTAACATCACATGTAATACCTACCCGAGACCCATCATTGGATCTTGATCCTTAGTTTGTTGCACATCTTTGTGAGAGATTAATAGCAGATCGGTTACCAAGAGTATTTGATTTGGGATTTGGTAGGATTAGGTTGAGATGGATTGAGTTTGGAGAAGTTGGGAGAAAAGTAGAAAGCGGCAGTGAGTTTAGTGATTAGGTTTGAGAGTGTTTTTAGAGTTTGGTGGCTGAGTGTTTGAGAGACAGTATGAAAAAAAAAAGAGGGCGAATGTTTTCAGATTAGGGTTAAACTATGTGTATATTTTGGGTTGGGTTATATATATATTATTTTGGGGCGGAGAATACAAGAAAGGTGTAGGATACAGCCACGTTTTTTCTGGATATTACAAAGACAGGGGCCACGTAGTCTATTTTATATATAGTATAAAGTGGATATTTAAAATAATAGATTACGTAATATTAGTTAAGTAACAAATAATAGATTACGTAATATTAGTATAAATTGGATATTTTAAAGTAAATTTTTTTATTAAGTTAATTTTATATATTAGTTTTTCGTACATCGTGTTGAGACGGGTATCTTGAAAGTATTTTTTAAAGTTACCGTGAAAAATTTTTGACGGGTTATAGTGACGAGTTATAGTGACGGGTTAAAAGTTTTGTGGCCGGCTTTGCAGACGAAAGTAACGAGTTATAGTGACGGGATTTATTTTTGCAGTGAGCAGAGTTTAAATTGGACCTATTAGTATCCGGTTTAATCTATAATCGTTTGAGCCGACAACATTTTTTTTGAGCCGAGTCGAATTGTAAAAACCCGACTACAGCAACATCCACATCATTTTTCTTTATCTTTCCTCGATTTTCAATGGATTCGTTCAATTCGACACTTAAAGAGGGAGACTTGCATCGAATGCAAGACAAAGCTCGAGAAAGTGGTATAAATTCATTTCAAATGCTCCAGTCTCATCTTGTCACTCTTTCGGGGATTCAAGGAGGGAGCGAATTTGTGACAATCTTTGGACAAGATCGTCATATATTCATCGACTCAATTTTTACCACTTTGACCCAACTCGCCGAGCAACTCAACCATGGAAACTTTAATCACTCTGCATCGGCACTTTCATATAAGGCTCTTGTGACACAACTCACGCCTTTCCTCCACATCAATATCATCATGCCTGTAAGTTCAGTGATTTGCCAATCATTTCTTCGAGATACACATACCGAGTTTAGAGCTTTCCGTGATACAATTTTGAAACTCATGACATCGGTCTCGTCTTCGATTTATCAAAGATCACAACTTCAGCAAACGTATGATAAAGGAGTGCCATAATCAATGACGCAGATGCAAGAGGAGAATGGTCATACGGTTGACAACTTGGAGCCTCACGATGACAAGAGCACGGAATCAGGAGGACAACATGATACCAGTGGCACGTCAGGGAATGTTCACGCGATCTCTCTTGATGACTCCTTACCCGTTTATGACGAAGAGCCTGCAAACATGGTACAATGTAATGTTGTTTATGATGTCTATGCTGATGATATGCCGCATATTGAGCATTCTGAACCTAATCATGACAAACATGGGATGGAAAAGAGTGATAGCAATACCACTTCTGATTCATCCGATGTAAGTCATAATGGGGGAGAGATTGTTCAGAATGCTATAGTACATCATGAAAATTGTATTATAACTGCTTCATTGACTGCATCTGATTCCAAGATTAGAGAGCTCGAAACGATTGTAGCTCAACAATCAAAAGATCTTGAGGATGCCAAACTTGAATTTTCTAAGAAAACGGATAAATTTGAAACATACTTTGAAAAACTTGAAAAGTCAAACGTTGTTCTTGAAAGAAAATTAGATCAAAAAGTTTTAGATTCTAAAGCTGAAAAGGAAAATCTTTTGAAACAAATTCAGTTACTAGAGTCTAAATTGGCACCCCAAGATAGATTGCTCCAAGAAAATGAAACCTTAAAAGCTCAAGTTCAGGAAAAGGTTTTTGCTATAGCTGCGTTGAAAAACGAATTAAGGAAAAATAGAGGACCTAGTGTGGACACTAAGCTTGAAAAACCATCAATCTTGGGGAAACCGCCTACAAATCAGTTCGTCAGACAACCGACTGTCAGACAACCTACTGCATTTCGATCCGAGCGACCACAATCCTCGAGACCGCGGTTTGCCTCCCAAGTTGATTTGGTTCATCTTTCTAGACCAGTCACTCCAGCAACTAGGCCCTATGTGACCAAAACAGCTTTAGCAAGACCTAATAACATGATTGCCTCTAGTTTCCCTAAAAATACCAAGACCACGTCTAGAACTAGTTCAAATGACGTTTGCCATAAATCTGGTCTTGGGGAAGCTAAGCAAAATGTCCAACCTAGTCAGATGCCTTCTAGATTACCCAACACTGCTAACCATAGCATGCCATCTTCTAGGAGCATCGATCAATCATCTAGGAATTATTCTGACATTAAATATGCTACTTGTAAAACATGTAGAAAATGTGTCTTTATGGCAAATCATGATGCTTGTGTCAAGAAATTACTTGATGAGGTGAACTCCCGTGCTAGAATTAAGTCCCAGTGGATAGCTAAAATCAAACCCTTTGGTAAAGTTTGGCGCCCCACTGGTAGAAATTTCACTCTTGTAGGAAACGAGTGCCCTTTAACTAGGATAGTCTCCGATTCTACTAAGTCTACTAGGGAGGAAACTGATAAAGATGATACTTCATTTAAGCCTAAACTTAAGGTTTTCTATAAAAGGAAACGTTTGCCAGCCAAGACTAGTGAATCATCTACTCATGTCGCTTCTGACACAAGTAAAGCCATCTGTGAACCCCCACGTGCTTCTATAATTGATATCGCTAACCCATGTCAAAGCAAGCAAATTCCTAATGAGAATGCAGGTACCAAAGTTGATGTTCCAAAAGAACGAAGCGGTCCAATCATTGTATATCGTTCAACTAAGGACACTCTTAGAGTTTGGTTGCTGAAGAAGCAGATATCAGAGAAACAAATGTCTCAGGGGATTCATGGTTAAGCTGCAACATAAAGGACTTATAGTCATATCACAGACTGTAACTCGCTCATCAAAGAAAGGAAAGTTTATCGCCGATGATAAACTTATCCTAAAAACGAGAAATTCATTTTTCTCGGGCATGAGCTTATATCAAAAACATTCCAAGTTTTTAAGCTCATGCATTAAGGCTTATAGATAAATGACAGTCTGTAACCCGTTCTTCAAAGGCAGGAAAGTTTATCGTCGATGATAAACTTATCCTTACAACGAGAAATTAATTTTTCTCGGGCATGAGCTAATAATAAAAACATTCGAAGTTTTTAAGCTCATGCACAATGACTTACAGTTAAATGTCAGACGGTAACTCGAACTTAAAATAAAGGAAAGTTTATTTTTTTATGATAACTTATCCTCTTAACGAGAAATTCACCTTTCTCGGTCATGAGCTTGTCTTAAAACATTCGAAGTTTTAAGCTCAGAAAGGAAAGTGTATCTTTTAAATAAGAGAACTTTTCCTCATAACGAGAAATTAACCTTTCTCGGTCATGAGCTTTCCGTTAAAACAGTCAAAGTTTTCAAGCTCATGAAAACGACTTCTAAGTAAATGTCAGCTTAGGACTCGTCCTTCAGATAAAAGGAAAGTTTATCGCCGATGGTAACTTATCCTTAACAACGGGAAGTTTACAACTTCTCGGACTTGAGCTCGCTTTTAAGATATTCAACATCTTAAGCTCAAGTAATTGGTTTTTCAAAACTTTGAACACAATTTTTCAAGAATTTCTCAAAAGGTTTTTCTAAATCTTTCAAAATTGTGTGTTCAAAAATGTTTTGATAAAAAGAGCATGTCTTCTGGAATCGATAATATTTACGAACCTAGAAATGTCATTCAATAATGACACGGGGTTGTAAATAAAGTTCGAGCAGAAGTTTAAAAGATTTAAAACATGCTCCATATGGTTTGCTATTATTTCCGATAGTAACCCGCTTTTCACTTTGAAGTCAAGCATTTCACCGGAAAGCTTTGACTTCAGAATCCGAAGTTATCAACTCCACAATCCAAAGTTCGTTGCAATTGATATCTACATACTCGACGATGCGACTACTCAAACGGTGACTACAGCTCTTTCAATAGAACACGAGTCAACAATTGAGGGGGAGCAATTGTCCAGCATTCAGAATCCTTGATGTCGAGAGTGCCAAGTTCACATATTGGTGTTAAGACAACGATATCAATCATACACATGGAGTCAAGAGATAACTTCAGAAGTTACGAGGAAGACCAACATTCGTGAACAAGAACCATGTGCTTCTTTCATATGATGTTCTTCATCATTCAGGTCCAACCTCGTAAATTGCTAATATTGTGAATTCATTATCATATATGATCTTTGCACGTGATAAATACCTTACACTTGTGTTTAAAAGGTATTTAATTTACGTTTCAAGTACACCCTCATTAATTTGAGAGGGAGCTTGTGTAATTCATGAAGATAATTAGATTTGCATTTTTCTTCCCAAATTTTCTTAAAATGCTATTAAATCAATTGATATTAAAAACATCGATTGGGTTAATATTTTTAATATGGGGGAGAAAATGTGATTTAATATGGGAAATGATTAATCACAAATGGTTTGACTTAACGTGTTAGCTCATCCCGACATGTGCGAAATGTTTTCAAATATCGTGGCATATGTTAAGGGGGAGCAAAATGGATTTGCACTTCAAAATGGATTTCATGGTGACATACACTTACCCAAAACATCCCTATTCACGACGGTGAAGATTGTGGTGACATAAGGATGGTAGGATAGGTTAAAGTCCAATGATTTCTCTAGAACCGGAGGAATCTTCCCAAGGACATTCCATAGCTAGAAATAGTAGTCCTTAGGAAAGATGGAGAAAGATTGTGAACGTAGCTGAATGCCGACCAAGTACTTAAGTTAGCACTGGAACAATCACAACAAGGTGCTAGTGATGACGTATTGGTAAGCATTGAAGGGGTTGAAGAATGAAAAAGAATTGTAAAGATAAAGGGTGTAAAGAAAGAAGCCCTCCTTACAACTTAGGCAGAAACCGGGTCAATTCATATGCTATTGAGATCATTTTAATGATTCTTGATATTGAAGATAGACATCATGGACCCAGTGATGCAAGGCACAACCCATCCCAGCTAACTCAGATATCTCTTAAAAGATATTTGTTTTAATCACACGGAGACAACACATTATCTATTGATTTATTCACTCCGAATAAATTGGTATTGAAAAGGTGGCACTCCTCTCCAGCCTCCGATCACTAAAAATCCAAAATGCACGATCGAGTCTAGAGCCATTTGAGATCATCAAATATCTCATTAGGACACACTTTCATTATTCCTTGCTTGTTCACACAATGTGAAAAGTAAGAAAGATATTAAGAGTCCTACGCAAAATCTTCATGATCTTGCCTGAACATCCGAGTAATACGAAAGTATTTACAATGAAGATGGAAATCCTTCTTGAGCGAATATCAAAAAGCTCATGGTAGGTGACTTGTGCGATTCTTTATGAATCAAACTTGTGATAACTGGAGAGCAACAGTGGTTTAATTCTTAAATGAATTTAAACACGTTCCAGGACTCTACGCAATATCTTAGTGATCTTGCCAGAACATTCAGAGTAATACTATTAAGTATTTACAGTGACGAATGGAAATCCTTCTAGTGTTAACATCAAACAGCACTTGGTAGGTAACTTGCAAGATTCTATATGAATCAAGCTAGTGACAACTGGAAAGCAACGACGGTGCGGTTCTTAATTGAACTTCACTTGTTCCAGGAACATGAATTGACGGCTTCAAATCATGCGGATAATATTATCCAAATGATTCACTCTTTACGTTCGCAGTCAGCTTTGGACGGTCGAGTAAAGAGAACGGGTTTACCCGCGAAATCTTGTCAAGGAGGTTCTTTATTGAAACTACCTGTCACAAGTACGATATTTAATATCGTCCAACGGTCTTCACCGACCGGACGTAAAATGCTACCGAATTAGAATGAAATGTTCAAGGCCATTTCATCCGTGTATATGGTTTGTTGCTAACTGTCTTATGCAGCGTAACAAGAAGGTGGCATTGCGGTGTATAATCCAGAAGAAGTCGTCACCACATGCTTGTACTACATACAATTAGTACTTCAACAAATTCAAGAAAGCCTGAAGGTCAAGTCTTCCGCTGTATCAAACTCTGAAGCTTTCAAGAATTTAAAAGTATAAGTATGTGGAACATGAAGTCACGAAGAGGCAAATATCACAAGTGAAGAATGCACAAGGTCAAGGCAAGGAAACATGCTCAAGACTAAAGTCAAAGATCACATCAAGCATATTCACAAGAACAAGATCGAAGACTCAAGCATAGATGCTAGGTTTAAGATTTTGTAAAATGGTGTGACCTCCCTTAGGGGGAGATTGTTGGAAATGTGTTTTCCCAAAGAAAGTCTCGGTCACATCATTATTAGCATAGATCACGAGCTATAGACTATTTAGGACATTGTAACTTGGAGTGACCTCCCTTAGGGGGAGATTGTTGGAAATACGTTTTTACGTATTTAGAAAGGATCGGTCACTCCAAAGATATATTCTAGTATTGGGCTCGTGATCCATTTGTAAACTATATGGTCCATATAGCCCACATGTAGGGTGGGCTATATATATCCCTCCTAGCATGTTAGGAGGGGTGGTTCTTCTCATTTTCAACTTTTCATTTAATCAAATAACACTTTCTCTCTCTACTTTTCTTTTCTCTCCTTTCTCTCTCTATACCTCATCTCCTTCTTCCCCATCTCCACCATCTAATCAATAGATCAATCCATCAATTACCAAATCTTAAGAATTCGTAGACCTTCAGGGCGTATGGGTGCATCCTAGTTACATATTTTCAGCAGATCACTCAGTGTGAATGTGGTGTGTGCCTTGCATCCTTCACAAGGAGCTGATCCCTCTTACCCAAACCAGTATATTAAATTAGAGGCAGCCCCTCTAATTTGCATGATGAGGTCACCCCTCCAAGTATTCATGCATGGTGGATTTTCATGACCTGTATTGGCTAATGGTAGAATATGTTAAAAAGTTTTTATAAGATAAACATAAGGCTTTTCAACCTATAAAACCAGTTTTACCAAGACTTAACCAGGTTATTCGGGACTTAGTTTCTTCCGTTGTTATATGCTTATATGCTTATACTATTCATGCTTTATTGTACATCCGTGCACTGAGCGTATTGCTCAGCCGTTTTCCTTTTCTATGTTCCCAAAACGGCAGGTACTCAGGGACGCTCGTAGACTTTAAGCGTACGTGCATATGGACTGGAAGCTTTCTAGCCATTCTTTACTTTATGCATTATCTTTACTTTGATACTCTTGCCATGGACATTGTTTAGTCCTTTCATTTACAGTACTTATGTTTGTGTGTGAAAAGCTTTACTTTTGGACTACCGATGTTTGATTCCGGTATTTTCCTTTTATGGTCATGTAATGTTTAGACATTTATCCTTGTATGCTTTGATGACACACCATAATTACGCGTGACATTCCATTATCAAAATGGGGTGTTACAAAAGCTCTACGGTCCTGATCCCTGCCGTTGTTGTTGTTCCTGAATTAGAATTGTTGGAGTGTCAGAATACCATAACATAAGATAGTTTAACATGGGAGAAGGTAAATGTAGGGACCTGCTGTTGTTCGAGTTATTAGCGTTGTTACGGTAATTATCATTACCGCCACGCCTCTCTGAACCAGAACGGTCGTTGGTCTGACCGTTTCCCTTAGATGCTTGTTGTTGAACGGCCACAGGCTTACGGTCGTCAGTCTTCTATCTGAAATGTAAAGTTGAACATAGGATGATATGAAAATGAGATTATTGATAGAATTGAATGGTTTATTATTGGTGATTGATGATACCTCTTCACTACTCGGTCATCACCAAACTCCTCTCGTTCCAGAAGCATCTCAAGCTTTCGGGCTGCATCGGCCACCTATGCCACTGTAGTGAACGTAGCACAAACCAAACTGTTGGCAAACGAAGTACGAAGAGCCCAACAAAACTTCTCAGCTTGCTCCTCAGCAGTACCAGCTGCTGCTCCCAAGAAACCACCCAAACGGAGAAACCTCTGCATGAATTCGTTGCTATTCTCCCCAGAAACCTGTCGGATATTATAAAAATCCCTCTTAAGCTTCTCCTGCTCAGCATGTGGGAAATACTGATTAAGAAAAAGCTCCTTAAACTAGTCCCATGTCAACAGTGCAACCCAATTGTCACCACCATTGGACAGCTTGACATACTTCCACCACTTCAGCACATCACCTTCAAACTTATAGCAAGCCAGTCTTGCCTTGAAAATGCCGTCACAACCCATCGCATCGAATATCTTCTCGATGTGAGAAATCCAGGCCTCAGCCTCATTGGGGCTGTCAGTCTGCTCAAACGAACGGGGTCGTTGTTTGTTGAATCGCTCCAACCAAGTCATAAGGGTAACAGGTGGTGATGGTGGAGGATTATTGTTGTAGTGGTTTTCAGGATGAGGGCCAAATTGAACGCCCTGGGCTTGAATTTCAGCATGTACTTCATCCATGATTTCATTGCGAAGTTGGGGAAGGATGGCTTGCAAAGCTGCATTGACAGCTGTAGCCAATTCCTAAGCATTGCGTGTGTTTACCATCTGACAGTTTAAACAAAATGCAACATAAATGATAAGTCTGAAATAAGAAGAACATAAAATGCATGAACCATGTATAAATCAATGAAATAGTTTACAATGCATGAAACAGTTTAGAATGCATGATGTAGTTTACAAGAACTTTTATATGCGCGAGGGTAGACGCCTATGGCCAGTTTACCCAAAACAATAGACATAGAGGGGGACGCCTATGGGTCGGTCCCAAAGTTAAGAGTTTCGATAAAAGCACATGCGACTAAATAGGGCCAGTCCTGTACCAACCATTACTTAGTCATAAACCTGCGACAATGATATGAATGCATGAAATAAAATGAAAATGAATGAATGCATGAAAACCAACTGTCAGTTTTAGGAAGACGCTGGTGACTACCCGTAAGTCACAAGTTAGGTTTTACAGAGCTACAGGTCGAAACCTTGGCTCTAATACAATAATGGTAACACCCCATTTGTTAAGATGGAATGCTACAGTAAAATATGGCGTGTCATCAAAGCATGCAAGGTAAATGTCTAAACATTCATGACCATAAATAGAAATACCGAAATTAAACATTCGTAGTCTAAGTAGCTCACACACAAGCAATTATAAGTACTATAAATGAAAGTACTAAATAATGTCCAAATGAAGTAAAGTGAGAAAGTAGGAATAAATGCATAAGGTAAAAGAGGTTGGATAGCTTCCATCCGAATGCACATACTCTGGAGATCCTACTAGCGACCTTGGGTACCTGCCGTTTGGGAACATGGAATGGAAAACGGCTGATCATAACGCTTAGTGCACGGATACACAATAAAGCATAGAAACATAGAGTAATGAAAGCATAAAAGAGCATATAAAGCATGGAAAGCAGCGGAAATGAGTAAGTCCTGGGAAACCTAGATGTATGTCATGTTTACTGGTTTTAGTCCAAAAAACATAGCTTATGTTACTTATGAAAATTTGTATTAGTTTAATATACCAAAATCCAATATAGGTCATGAGTTCAACAACGTGCATAAATACTTGGAGGGGTGACCTCGTCATGCAATTAGAGGGGATGCCTCTAATAAAATGGTAATGGGTAGGAGGGATCAGCTCTTTGTGAAGGATGCAAGGCACACACCACATTCACCATGAAATCCTGACTGACACTGTAACTAGGATGCACCCATACGCCCCACATGATAATATAATAATAATGGCCAAATAAACTGAAATGGACGCCACGAGCTATCACTCCGCCGTGGTAAAGTCTTAACACTAGTGCCTCTAGTGTTATGGTTATGGTACCTCCATAACTAGGTGAAACTGGCATGCATGTAGGGCTAAGGTAACTAATAAAACATAAGCATTTAATTTGTAACTACTGGGGAAAACAGTTGGTTGTATACGGGAAATCCTAATAAAAGAAGAGGTTGTCCTTACTGAAGGACGGGAAATCCATACCTTGTGTCCAGTAGAAGCTAACGGAAATGCTGAAGAACCTAATCCGCCTTGACGGATAATACTTGATGAGATGGCATTTATACATGATCTCATCGTTCTTTTCGGGCTTTAAATGCATAAAAATGTCATAAAATACCATATATATGCTTGTGTTTGTTTACTTGTGTATTTTAGGTATGGATATCGTGAAAAAGACAAAAGATCACAAGATACAAGGAAAAACGGACACGAGAAACGAAGCCGTACAAAGAACCGGGCCCTAATTCATGGAATACTCAACAAATACCCTTGAAGACTTGAAGACATACAAGATTGATCCTCATTTATTGAAGAAATGACACTTAAAACCCTTGTATATTGATAATTACAAGTTTGGTCCCTTAAGTTTGTCAAAATTACACAAAAGGTCCTTCTACTTTGAAGAAATGGCAAGATTAGTCCCTCAACAATTCCAAATTGTCAATTATGGTCCCTCATCAAGCCAAAGATACATTGAAGACCTTTGAAGATCAAGAATGTCCAAAATCAGTCCTTCAAATATGCAAAAGTGGCAAAAACAACCCTTGAAACACTTTTGGAAAAGTTTTATGCCAAAAGTGTCAAAGGCTGAAAGTTAATAACAAAGGAAACCAAGTTTTGATGGCTGAAAACACGTTTTACCAAAAATCCCAAAACACAAGGGCCAAATGTGTGCAATTGAAACATTCAAAAGTAAATTGCGCCAAACAACTTACCTTTCCCCCATTTTCAGATCAAAATCTTTACTATTCACCCTTATGAACCCAGTTTTACCTTTACTTAAAACAAAGGGTAAACCTAAATTACCTTGACACACGTTTGATTCACACACTCTAAATCCCATCCCAACCTCAAAACCCTCACTCCCACTCACAATGGACCCCACCCCCAAATACCCGTTCACCTATCATGTGACTACTTGCCCTCCAAGTCATCCAACGTGGCAAAATCAACAGCTATGACTCATTGCTTCATCACAAAGCTAAAATGAACGTTTGGGATCATTTTGGACAGCTCATCAACAACAAACTGCCTCAAGAGCTCAAGGGCATTTTAGAGAATTCACTTCTAGGGTTTGTGAATAGTGTAGCCTGTCATTTGCCTATAAAAGGAGACCTCAACATGTGAGAGTCCCTTTGTCCCAGTCTTTACCTTTTAAACTTGTAATTCCTTTTTGAAATTTATAAAAGTTGGTATTTTGAGAAAATTGTAATTCCTTTTTATGTTTTTGAAAGTTGGTATTGTTTAAAGGTGATTCTGAGTTCCATTGATTGTTATAAGTGTGCTTGAATCATTTGGTTCAAGGACGTTTATGTTTGGTAAGGTTTTTCAAGTTTGAAAAAGCTTGAAAAAAGGTTCTGATTTTGCTTATTTTTGTGTACTAACCCTTAGCCATAAGCTATAAGATCTTGCAAGCTTGTTGACACCAAGCTTGTGAAGGGATTAGAGCCCTTGGTTGAGTTGTTTGCTGTTTGTGTTGAAAAAATCAAGTCCTTGAGGTTCTAATTTGAACCATCAACCAAGGCATTCATCATCTTTCTTGTTGAAGTACCTTGGTCTTGTTCTAGTTGTTGAACAAGGTCCAAGGAGCATAGCTGGTCCTCCTAGGATGTTGTGGAGGACAGGTATAACCTCTTGTTAAGATTCCTCTCAAAAATTTTATGTTACTGCCTGATTTGTACTTTGTGTTGTGATTTGGTGATTTTGTGTTTGTGCTTTGTGTTTTATGGCTGGTATCTGTTAGTTGTCACCTAGTGTAGCTATTTGATCATTAAAATCAGTAGGTTGTGTTTGAAAATCAGAAGTTTGTTTGAAAAGTGGTTGATTAAGGATTGTTTGGGATTACTGGTTCATAAGGCCTTGTGGCCTTGAGCCCTTGGTTCTTAGGGTTTGGGAAGTCTAAACAAGTCTTAATATACAAGTTTTAGTGATTGGTTTACTTTCTGAAAGTTTGGAAAAGGGATTTGAAGTTTTGCAAAAATCTGATAAAAGTGTTTTGAAATTGGTCAAACACATCAGATCCAATAACTTCTTTGTTACTTGGATCTAAGGTCTGAAATCAGGTTTGGGAATAGTTTGGGTGATAAGCTATCTATTGGTTATCTGGTTGTTGAATTTGGTGGCTTATTGTGATTGCTATAGCTTATCAAAAGTTGCTGAAGTGGTCATTTGCATCAGCAAAGTGACCACCTCATTTTGTGCTTGCATTTGTTATCCTAGTGTATGCCTTGTGATTTTGCTGCTTGGAACTTGTTTATGTGTTGCTTGTGAGTGGATTTTGCTATTTGGTGTGCTTTGTATCTGGCTTATAAGCTAACTGGCTTATTAAGCCCTTATTGCCAAAATTTGCCATCAAAAGGTCAACTGACCTCTTGATTCACAAGGCCTCCTCCTTGATTCCTTCACAAAAATTGCTTATAACAAGCCCATAGACCATTCCTGATCATTTGGTGAACTTTGGAGTACTTTGACTTTTGGTCAAATAAGCACAAATTGGCTTATTTTTTAGAACTGATTATTGGCACATGCAACAAGTTGGCTTTTGTAATAGAAATCATTTTTCTTAGCTTAATATCAAATCTGGAAGGTTACAAGTCTTTTGGTTAAGCTTTTACTAGAAAACTAGCTTATTTGGCTTTTTCAGCCAGCTTATTTGTTCTTACAGCTTATTCTACTTGGCTTTTTGTGGTTTTCTTGATTGATTATTCTTAGTTAAGCTATTTGTGAGCTTTTGCAACAAACTAGAGCTTCTGAGGTGCCCTAAATCTCAAACCCGACTATTTTGTCGTTTTGTGGATTTTTACTTTGCTTATTTCTGGCTTATTGAGTGTGCTTTTTCAAAATTTCTTTTTACAGATCTCATAAGCATCCCAAAAGAAGGTTGTGTGTTAAATTAGAGCTTATGGCATTGGCTTATTGCTTAATGGGCTGAAAAGCCCAATAAGAATAAGCTGCTTGCTTATTAAGCTGTGATAAGCTCACATTCAGCTTTTGGGCCTTTAGAGTTTTGTTCTTAGAATTAAATTTTGAGTCAGATAGGGCTTTTCCAAGTCAATTGGTCCAAGTTTGACTTTTTGGGCCCAAAAGCCCATTAAGGTTGACTGTTTTTGGTTTTGGCCCATTTGAGGGCCCAATAGGGGTATTCTGGTCATTTTACTTTGATTTTCTGATTATTTAGGTTAAAATAAACTAGTTTGCAAGTTTTTAGAATTTTTTATAATTTTTAGATTTTTAATATTGTTTTAATATTATTTTATTATTATTTTTAAAATTTCACATTTTCCAACTTTTTACATTTTTCTTAGCTTTAATACATTAAAATAGGAATTTAGCAACTTTTAGAATAATTTTATCACTTTTGGATTAATTTTTATAATTATTTTAAGTTTTAATAGTTTTTAAATCAGTTTAAATAGTTTTTGTTAGTTTAAAAATTTCTAAAAATAGTTTTTCATCTTTTTAGGTCATTTTAGAGGTTTACCAATAAAAAAATCTTTATTTGGGCTTTTTGATAATTTATTTGATTTTTAGGGCTTTAATTAGCATTTAAAAATTGAATATTTAATTATTTAAAAGGTTTGAAAAAGTTTTGATCATTGGTAAACTCTTAGTTTATTTATTTTGATTTTTGGTGAATTTTTGGTAATTTTTAGAATTAATTTTTATTTTTGTAGTTTTTACGGTTTTACGTCTTAACATTCTAGTAGTAATTTTCACGTCTTCGTCATCTTCTTTTCTCATCCCCTTCTAAACCAATCATTAATCACAAACATTTAACAAGTTTTTCACACACATATACCTCCTTGGGAAACGAACTTGGAACTTCATAGGGGTCATTAACACTTGGTTTTACCTAAAATCATTTGTTCAATACTTTTCCCTATTTACTCTCTTTTCCTAAAGAGTAGTAAAACACTACAACCAATACTACATAAGAATGGAACGTGTATGAGTTGTCTGAATTACATGTGTTTTACTAGTTGTGTGTGTTCTTAGCTTATTATTCATGTTAAGTCATGTTTTAATTGATTTAAGTGTTAATCTTTAGTTATTCTTGTATTATGTTGTTTATTATTCATGTAGTATCGTATTATAATACTTGTATTGTAATACTAAGTAACTTTCTATAAATAGCAGGTTTCCATAAATAGTAAGTTTCTGAAAATAGAAAGTTTCCAAAAATAGTAAGTTTCCATAATTAGAAATAAGTTGGATTATTAATAATAAATAAAGTTTAATTAGAAAAATACAAGACATGGTTTAAAGATTATATTAATTAAATTAGTTAAATAATTAAACTATACGTCATAGGAATTTAATTAAAAATACATGTTTTAATTAAATTAAGCTAAGTAAAATACTTTAGGTTATACATGAAATATTAATTTTAATATTTAACCTAAGTAATGCATTTAATTAAATTAAATAATCTAGAAATAATTTAATTAAACATATTTTCTGATTTTAATATTTTCCCGAAACTCGAACCCGTGTTTAACATAAACCCGAGCCCGTACCCGTGTCACATATAAGCCTAAACATTTAAGCCGAAACAAACAACCTCACCAGTGGCTAGACCGACTGACCGGTAGCCACTGGTGGCCTTCGGTTCCCACTGCCGAGCCACGGCTGCCACTGCCGGCTCGGTTCCCACCGGTTCCCATCGGTTCATCACCGGTTCTTACCCGGTTCCCACTGTTCTTGTTATACCGAGACCCACCGAGACCCTAGTGGTCTCGGTTAGCCTCGAATCCCAACCAAACCCATACCCCGACCCACGGTCAGGGTCCCTTGCCTTCGTCGGAGCCCAAACTGACCAAGCCCGGACCCCTTTTGGTCTCGGTGGTGGTGATGAAAATAAGCCGAGACCCCCTTCTGGTCTCGGTTGTGTCTCGGCCGAACAACAAACACCAAAACACCCCTTTTAATCATGTTTTAATTAATCCCACATGTTTTCTTGATTTGTTTTTAAGATTAATTAAATTTAATGTCATGAATTCATAAAAGAATTAATAAGAAAAGAAAGGTTTTGATTATACCGAATGCGTGAAAGAAAAGTTTATGATCACGAACACGTACACACAAAGGATCAAGTGGCAAAATCGTCCGGTTCGTTCCTGGTGGTGAGCTATGGCCAGCGGCAAGAGAGAAGAAGGGAGGCAGGATGAACTTTTTTTGTAACCTAAATTATGACTAAAAGTTCCCTGTGTTTTTCCTTAAACATAACTAGTCATGGGTCATGGGCCAAAAGGCCCAATCCCTTCCTTTTCTTGCTCTTGGCCGCGACAACCTTAAGCCCAAAAGGGAAAACCCGTAACTTTTGTTAAGTTAAATATTTGTGATCATTCGTGTTTAATTATTGTGAATTTAATTATCGTGAACGTTACACATTTATAATATACATACGTAAGTACATGTTATTTATTATCGTGACACGTGAAATATATTATAAATAGAAATTTTTAAATTTATCGTATTTTCGTGTGTTCACTGTTCATAGTATTTTAATTCGGGTTTTACATAACCTCTTCCTCAAAAATGGCATCCAATTCCGATTCTCATGCCCTAAAACGTCTCACCAAAATGGCAAAGTTGAACGCATGATCCGTACCATTAAGAATACTATACACACTCTTCTTTTTCAATCCCACCTACCTCCCACTTTTTGGGTCGAAGCCCTTCATATGGCTACCTACCTTCTCAAACTTCTCCCTTCGACGACAATACATAACGAAATCCCATTCACCCGCCTATTTAACAAAACACCCGACTACTCCCAGCTTCGCATCATTGGATGTCTTTGCTACCCTCACCTACACTCACCTCATAATCTTGCATCCCGCGCCACTCCGTGCATATTCTTGGGCTACCCAACTTACCACCATCGTTTTCGGTGCCTAGATCTCGAAGCCAATAAAATTATCATTTCCCGTCACGTCACTTTCGACGAAACACAATTTCCCTATAAATCCATGACCCACACATCTACACCTTCTTACACTTTTCTCGATCCTTCACCCTCCCCTCTCCTGCCTTTTGCCGTCAATCCCACAAACCCACTTCCTACTACCGAACCTCACACAACGATCCACCATACCACCTCAACTCCTAATCACCCAATACCCACTAACTCTAACTCTTGTGTCTCAATACCTCCTAGCCCACCTCCTAATACCACGAAACCCACATACCGGAGGCACCTATTCCCGATCCTATTCCCGATCTAATTCCCGATCCCATTCCCGATCCAATTTGAACTCACACCATGAACACACGCTCGCAGTCGGTAGGGATGGCAAAAACGCCCAAAACCGATGGGGAAAACTGAAACCTGAACCGGTTGGGTCGGGTTCGGAGTCGGTTTGGCGGGTTTGGATACGGGTTCGGGTTTGAATATTCTTTTTTTCGCGGGTACGGCTTCGGGTACGGGTTCTACTAATATCCGCCCCGTTTACCCGTATCCGAATCCGTACCCGTTTACCCGAATATGTACCCGCTTTTGTTGTTATTTTATATAAGTTTTAAATTTGTGTCGAATAGTAGACGAAGATTGTTGAACGAATTAAATGATCATATTAGTTACATTTTGTGTGCATTAACATGTTTGTGATCAAGTATATTTGGATCTTGTAATTTTAAAATAAAAACCATGATTTATTCGATATATTTATATGCGTAAATAATATTAAAAAGTATTTTTTTATCTTCTAATCACTTAGAAATATATTAGGGTATTTGAGTCATTTTTAGTGATTTTTCTTAACATTATACGCACAATAATGCCCAATGAGAATTTAATTGTGGATACCCGATACCCGCGGATAAAATCCGAAAACCCGATGGATAATACTAATTGGGTACCCGTCGGGTGATGAAGCGGATACGGGTACGGATATTATAAATGGGTACGGGTACGGGTTCTCTAAAACCCGACCTAAACCCGACCCATTGCCATCCCTAGCAGTCGGGTATTGTTAAACCCAATCCGCGTTACAACCTTAACACGTCCTCTATTTATCCTATTCCCAAATCTCCTCTTCTTGCTCTTCAAGACCCTCAATGGCGTAATGCTATGTATGATAAGTATAATGCATTAGTTAAAAATGGTACTTGGATTCTTGTACCCAGGCCATCCGGTGTTAACATGGTTCGTTCCATGTGGTTATTTAAGCATAATTATCATGTTGACGAGACTCTCAGCCGATATACGGATCGTTTGGTTGCTAATGGAAGTAGTCAATGACTAGGTGTTGACTGTGATGAGACTTTCAGTCTGGTGGTTAAGCCTGCCACGATTCAGACTGTTTTTAGCATCACTATGTCCTGCGGTTGGCCCATTCATCAGCTTGATGTTAAGAATGCATTTCTTAACTGTGACTTATCTAAGACTGTTTACATGCATCACCTCCCGGTTTTGTTGATCCTATGTACCCTCATCATGTTTGTCTTTTGCAGAGATCTCTATATGGTCTAAAACAAGCACCTCGTGCTTGGTTTCATCGATTTGCAGGTTATGCCACAAGAGTTGGGTTTTATCATAGTCGATGCGATTCTTCACTATTTATTTGTCGACAAGGTTCTGAGGTTGCTTACCTTATTATATATGTGGATGACATCATTCTTACAGCCTCTTCCACGACTCTCCTATAACATATCATTTGCTCTTTACATCGTAGGTTTGACATGACTGATCTTGGGGCACTAAACTACTTTCTTGGTATCTCTGCTACTCGACACTCTACAGTCTTGTTCTTATCTCAGAAGAAATACGCTCAACAGCTTATTGAGCGTGCTCATATAGAGGCATGTAATCCCTCCCGGATACCCGTTGATACAAAGTGTAAACTGGGTCCGAACGGTGTTCCAGTTCAGGATCCTACTTTATATCGCAGTCTTGTAGGCGGCCTTCAGTATCTCACTTTTACACGCCCAGATTTGTCTTATGCAGTTCAGCAGGTTTGTTTATATATGCATGATCCTCGTGAGCCTCATCTTGCGGCTCTGAAATAGATCTTGCGCTATGTTCAAGGGACACTGGATTATGGTTTACACTTATATGCTTCCGCTACCACATCAATGGTTGGTTATACTGATGCAGACTGGGCAGGTTGCCCGTCTACACGTCGCTCAACCTATTGTTATTGTGTATTTTTTGGTGATAACCTACTATCTTGGTCGTCCAAAAGGAAACACACACTCTCTCGATCTAGTGCCGAAGCTGAATATCGAGGTGTTGCTAATGTTGTTGCAAAAACCGCATGGCTCCACAATTTACTCCGTGAGCTCCACTGCCCATTGTTTTCTTTTACATTGGTCTACGGTGACAACGTGAGTGCTATTTATATGTCTTCTAATCCGATACAACATCAATATACCAAACACATTGAGATTGACATCCATTTTGTACGTGATATGGTTACTGCTGGCACAGTGCGCGTTCTTCACGTTCCTTCTCGCTACCAATATGCAGATATCTTCAACAAGGGTCTCCCCTCAACTTTGTTTGAAGACTTTTGGTCCAACTTGAGCGTCTGGCCTCCTCTCGCTCTAACTGTGGGGCGTATTAGTCAGTATTTTGTATGTTGGCGCATGACCCATATTCTAGACTATTCTATGTATCTTTATATACTTGGTTGTTACAACCGAATGAAATCAAGCAAATCATTTACCTTCTGCCAATGTGGTCAAAATGGAGAGAAGAAGTAGCGTTCACCATTAGAGAGAAAAGTTATTTTACCAACACTATTTTCCAACAATACCACACATGAATAGAGATCGGTTGTAATACACAAAAGTTTCAGTAAAATTCCAACAGTTGAATCTTGCATATGATAGGTAGGTGTGACCCTTTGAACCTTCCTTTGTGAGATGCACTTAGTCTCCTAGATCTAAGTAGACGCGATGTCTTTGAACTTAGCCTTTGTTTACATAGACGACAATACACACTCACACAAGACTCTCCCTGACATTGTTAAGTCCTCATAGTCTTGTTTGTTATGGTCATGAACACTAGCCTGGTTCTGCAAGGGCTCTTAGAAATTGCGCCCCCACAATTTCCTTCGAAGCTACCCCTACTTCTCTCTCACATAGGTGATTCCATCTTGAATCATTAAAAACATATGTTTTATTGGTTCATCTTGAATCATCATACTTTATGATTTCATCTTGAATCATTTAAGCCATATGTTTAACCTCTCAATAAGTCACATTGTTCTAGGAATGTACTAGGAAAGTTACTATATTAAGTAACTCCCCCACATTGACGTGACTTCCCCCACATTTCTATGATTAGGTTGTCCTATTGAACCCAGATCTTGGGATCTCCAGTCAAGTGGGTTAGGTTTTCCTTCATAGAAACTCATTCCTTCAAGGGCTTTAGTCCCATTCCTTTAGACGACTCACTAACTAACTCTTTGCTTAAGCCTTTCGTAAGCGGATCCGCGATGTTATCCTTTGATGTTACGTAGTCAATCGTGATAACTCTAGTTGAGAGTAGTTGTCGCAACAATCACAATCTATGACGGATATGTCTCGACTTACCGTTTTACATTTGTGATATGAGCTCTGTCAAATTCTATTGACTGTCACACTTTATAAACATGGTCGTTACCGGTATACGCCATTTTGGTATGTCCTTTACGAATTAACGTAAACTATCCTGCATATTCTATAAATTTATCTCAAATAATAAATTCATATTTTGTCATAGATTTAGCTATAATTGTCTCTTTGAAATACTTTCAAGATTTCTAAGACATAGCTTTCCACTTAGGATAAATACATCTCCTCTAGTGGATCTAGATTCTTATATGTAAGAATCCATATTTGCATTACTCTATCACTTGATAGTAGTAGGATATCTTCCATAATACAATATTATTAGTATCATAGTACTCAAGTAATACTTATTCAAATGGTACCCACTTGAATTACTAATATATCTGCTTGCCTGATTATAATTTCTAAATCATATCATACACACGTCATTAGACACATAAGATACCCAATATTCTTTGAGTATTCAAAATGGGAAACAATTTTACCTCTATTTTAAATAGATTTAAAAAGATGTCATTGGACTCTAGCTAGGCCGGAATTCCCCACATTGAACCTCTCAATAATATTGTTTTTCTTAATGTTTGACTTCAAAACAAATCCATATAGGTTCAATAAACCCGACAATTAATGAAACTCATGTCAAATATTGACTCTAGCAGATCATTAGTGGATTTATTCATCTTGTTATCACTTCTAGTGATAAGTATATTCATGTATAAACACAAGAGTACATATTTACTATTGATCACACGTACATACATCGATTTTGAATCCACATTCTGACGTGATATGGTCAAAAATTTTGATGTCACTGTTTGGTAGCTTGCCTTAAACCATATAATGACTTAATTAGCCTACAAACTTTTCTCTCTAACATAGGAACTATGGAACCATCAGGTTGGTTCATGTACAGTTCCTTTTTCTAAAACCCTGTTTAGAAATATCGTTTTCACATCCACATAAGAAACTTCCAAAATTTCTTAATGCGGCAATAAAGTACCATCATAATTGAGTTTATTCGTGTAACATGCGAATAAGCATCAAAGGAAGATAGACCTTATCGTTTTTAAATTCTTTTATTACCAATCTTTCTTTGCACATGTCAATGGTGACATCGACTTTTATCTGATTTTTGAAGATCCATTTATAGCCTAGTGGTTTACAACTTAAGGTACATCCACGAGCTTCTAATTTTACTTTTGTAAAATAGAATCTATTTCACTCTTAATGGCTTCTTCTATTGATACCCTTTCAAAGAAGTTACTGCTTCTCAGTAAGAAGTAGACTCATTTTTCCATTTTTTTAACCATAAAAGAAACAAAAACCGAATCTAACCAATCTCTTGGTTCATGCCATTTTGTTTCTTATAGGTTTAACCTCTTCTTGGGTCAATCTCGTTGTCTCTGACCTTGGACAACCTCGTCATCTATTCTAGATGATCTTTCAATTTCCTTCGTAAACAAGGAATATATTTCCGAAGAATGAATCATTCCTTAATTCCATTACTATGTCTATTTTTTATTCATGTACAATGAAACGATAAACACTATTATTCATAACAAATCTTGTGAACATACAATCCATAGGTTTAGGTCCAATCTTTCGAACCATGAATTTCATAAGGATATCTTAGCTAGATATCCCCCACATTTGTAAGTACTTATAAGATAGTTTTCTTCTCACACATAGTTCGTAAGAAGTATCTTATTTTATTTACAAGGGATCTTATCTAAAAGATAAGTAATCGATATAATCGCTTTCCCCCACATGCCATGGCTTAAATCTGGACTTAAGAACATGAAATTAATCATTTCTTTTAAGGCACGATTCTTTCCTATATCAAGAGCAATGAATTTGTGTCTTATTCTAAGTTTAGCATAAAAGTTTAAAAATAGAAACACATATTCACCTCCAATAACTTCGAATCACCTTATTATCGATAATAAGTTGGTTCTCAACTTATGTATATAGATCAAGCTTGTCTATATCCTTACTCTCAAGTAAGTGTAAATAGAAATATTTTGTATCACATTCAGCCAATATGGTGAAGTACACGATACTCTATACCTTAGTAGGTATCAATTCCAAATCACATAAAATCATGTGAATCATATCAAATTTTTTGGTTATTTCTGTTCAACCAAGAGAAAAGACTTATCAGTTTGGCTTTAACCTAAGTTTTGATTTTGTAATCCATGTCAATACAAAAATAGGTATCCAATTTGGTTTAATTGGACAACATGTTGAGTAAAAATTTAAAACATGTCAAAGTAAGTCATAACATACATTTAAAAATGAACATTATAAAATATAATCAACTTAACCATTTTAAAAGCATAACCCGTATGTACTAAATTTATGTTATTCGTTAAATCGATTTTTATTTGATTCAAACACATATGAAAGCCAAACTTCATTAACCAACCATCCGTACATAAGATTCCTACGAATCTTCGGCACACACAACGTTGGTTAACTTAGTGTCTTTTCCAAATATGAATCACATCTTCTTTTTCCTTGATATTCGTAGTTGGAGAGTTGCTCAAACTCGTTCTCTCCATTCTCAACTGCATTATAAGAGTTAATCAAACTCTTATCACCATATACATGACATGATACTGAAGTGAGATTTCACCATTTGGTTGGATTCCATCATGGCCTCAATTTTCATGTCATTCAGACCATATAACGCATAGTTATTGCACAACAAGTTTCTGAATGCTTCAAAGCATCTACCATACAAGTAAGTATCGGTCTCCCTTTTGATGTCACTCGTGACATTCTGAATGTTATTAATAGGTCCCATGATTTAGTTGACACTAATTTTGGTACTATTAACAAAGTGTTAAATCACATAGTGTTTCTTAACCAAAAGCGAATTACATCGACTTTTGTTTAAAATGCGAACGTTTTGTAAGATCCATTTTACAAATCCCACTTTAAAGGAAGTCTTTCGACTAAACAATTAAAGAAAATATCAGCTATAACATAATGTTTTTACCAAAAAACACATATGTAATATTATGTTGTCAATCTTCATTCAGAAGATCTTAACTTCACATGATATATTTCTATAATGAAACTTAACAAGGTTTCAGTAGATCCATTCTACTAAAGAAACTCCACAAGGTTTCTATATATTTACCTTTAAACTCGACAAGGTTTCTATAGATATATCTATTAACTCAACAAAGTTTCAAGAATTATATATGGTTTATAATTAAACTAGGCCCAATTTACAATGAATTATACAAGTCAAACAAACTCTTCCACTAATTTAATAAAAATAGTGTATGTAATCTGATATTTAATGATAACTCATACCATTGTCAACATCTTGTTCAAAGAAATTCTTCTTGATTTCATTGAACACGTTTCAAAAGTCTAATAAAATAAGATCTTGCTCTTTATGAGATCAATGAATACGTTCTAATAATCTCATAAAATAGCAACTTATCTTTTATGAGATTTGTGTCAAAAAAACTCCACTTGGTTTCAATGAATCTAAATTCATCATGATTCCAATCATGCTGTAACTGGCGCACCAATTACATTTACAAGATTCACTAGGGTCACAATTGTGTTACCACAAGTAAAGTCGTCAATATTCTAACGGAATACAGTTAAGAACTATTAAAACAATTTGGTATCTAATAAACTCGACAAGGTTTATTCAAACTTATACCAAATCTGATTCAAAGAAACTAAATCGTGGCTTCATTAAATCTAGGTTAAAACTATAACATATGTAATAAACAACTAAACGATCAGTTTGAAAATAGACTCATCATGATTTCAACACAAACTAATACGTTAAACTGTTTTTTAAAATCGTTTATAGATCTGTAACACCAGATCTGTTAATTAAAATTCTGTTTTACGTGAAAACTGATTTCTCAAAGAAACACAATCTTGGTTTCGAGAGAATACAGTTTGTATTTAAAAATTTGTTAATTAAATTAATAAAATTTTAGCAAAAAAGTGTTTAATTATGTTACACAGAATCTGTGTTAAATCTGTAGGAAAACTATAACACTTTTATTTATAAATCAAATAAATAAAATTAATTAAACTAACATAAACTAAATAACACAATATAAATAACAGAAAAACAAACACAGATAAACGATAATTAAATAAAATAATAAAATAAAGAAAAGACTTACTAAATCACCAGCAAGTCGAGATACGTGTTAAACACGCTTAGCACTAAAGAGCTGAGGCACGTGTTTGACACGCTTCCCTTAAAGCAGATTCGCCGTCTGTTTCCCAGGGTACAACAACCGAAACAGTAAGTTGTACTGTCGGACGTAACAAAACTGCCCGGAATTCAGCTTTACAGATGCGTACTCCATATGTTGGAAATCAATAATACTTATTGATTTGATGTGTGAAAAAGCTATGGAATTAGGCCTCTATTTATACACAATAGACTCCCTTCCAGTTTACTCATCCCACCGATGTGGGACAAGAAATAAACTATTTTTCCTCTTTAAGCATGGTACCAAATGCCTAATTTTGAGACACGATATCTCATTCACATCACCTTTATTTTGGACACATAAAGGCTCATTGCGAAACTCTCTTCAAGGAGAACGCGAACCTATAAAGTATCACTAATATATATGTGATACATACAAATACATAATTATGTCCAAAGTTGGTCAAAAATTATTTTACCAACAATATTTTCCAACATTATTTATATTCAATTTAGTACCATATCGATAATAATACACAAATGAATGATGATTAAAAAGGTAAATGTGTTGGTAAGATGATATCACTTAGGTTATAAGTGTGAGGACAAAAGTTAATGTTGTACATTGCCTAATTGAAAATTAAAGGCTCGGGTGATCTCTACTTTTCATATCCTTTTATTGTACAAATTTCAGGGTTTAACTCTTAACAAGTGGTGGAACTACCAAAATCGAGTATGGCAATGGTAGAGGGAACTACCAATGGAGCAGTGGAACATGTCGAGATCGCCAGAACAGAGAATGAGAAACGAATGCTAGGGAACAAATGGGATTAGATACTCATTAGTCCTAAACGTAAACGATGAATACTAGCCGTTGTGCGTATCAAACCTTGCATTGTTGCATCTAACACACTAAATATCCTGCCGGGGGAATATGCTCGCAAGAATTAAACTCAAAAGAACTAATGGAGGCATGCATAAGCATGGTTTAACTCGATGCGAAGCAAAGATCCCGTTAATAGCGTCGAACGAGATTAGATAACCATGTCGTCCGAAAATATATTATATCACATTGAAACAATGATTTAGCTTCAAATTTACGTTGATTATAAAACTTTGTTACGTTTAAAAAGCCTCAATTAGATATAACGAGATGTATATTTTGAGGATTCAAAAGATTTGAAGCCCTATGCGACAACACATTTCACAGACTCTCATGTACACTAGTTTGCATGCACTAAAATGGTAAGTTAATTACAACTAACTTTTTAGCTAACTATTTTACTCGAGTCATTTAACATTCGATATAAAAAAGTAAGTAATTTGGATCGATCATTGAGTACATAACTTGCCGCACCTAATAATATGGCAAAAACCAGTAAGATTATAAAGGCTGAAAAACAGATAAAAGGATCAATTTATTAATAGAGTTTGAGATTAATGTAAACTTTTAGTTTGTTATAAATCCAATCGATCAATCATATTCACTCACTTTTTTAAAAGTTCACTTTCCACCTCTTTATAACAAATTAAATGTCTCACAAACGGTAAATCGTCAAGCGACAAAACATACACCATTGTAACGAGAATTAAATTATCTTTCTATCGAGGGGCACATGTATAAACTTTCGAAAAACTTTGTTTGTCTAATAAAATCATATATAATTTGTATTACGAATCATAAGTGATTTCCCAAAATCACAAATGATTTCAGAAAATTATATACGATTCGTGATACAAAATCATATATGATTCGTGGATACGAATCATATATGATTTTCTTTAAAAAAAATCGTCGAAAGTGTATACATGTGCTCCTCGATAGAAATATGATTTAATTCTCGTCGTGGGGTATGTCTTGTTTTGCGTAAAGATTAATGGTTTGTGAGATATTTAATTTTAAAAATGAAATTATGAAAGTGGGTTTTTTGTTTGATAAAATAATGAATACCCGAGATTGGTTGGATGATTAATTTCTCTAGTTTCTCAATGTAAGTCATTTAGGAAACAATGTGTAAAACCGTAAGGGGGAGTGAATACGTTTCTTATTAAGATTTAAAAACTTTTCTTAAAACCCATGGTCATGGATCGATATACATGACCACAGTTCGATATATATAAAGAATCATTGGTCAATCAAAGAATCGGCACTAGTGGACGAGAGCATTATTAACTTTTAAACCTTAAAAAATATTGTGTATCAAAGTCTCGATTAAGCTTGACTTAATATGAGATGTGTTTGTTAAAAATAATCATGACTTGATATTTAGACGTAGAGATCTCTTCATAATATGACAGTAACACTTCAAGTATGAAAGTGTTCTTCTCTTTGTACTTAGAAGAAGAGAGGTCAAAAAAAAATCACATCTTAAACAAGATTAATCAAATAAATAATCAAGGATTTGCATGATTTGAGAAGTGTGAAAACTAAAAGAAAATGTGAAAAAAGGGTTCTTCGAAAAGCTGGAAATTAACCACTATTTATAAGCACAGAGGGAGCAACAACTATAAAGCCATAGTTCTTTACTGTTCCCAACGGTTCTTTATACATAAAGAACCATACGGCCCTAAAATTAATCGTGTCGTAGAATACGCTCTCTTTTTGTCCTTTACTGGTGAAAGCTTATTTGAACAGGCTGAACCTGTTGGGAATATCCAGTTTCAAATTTGGAATATTAAATTCAAGCTTTTCCACTTTAATAAAATATTTTCTTAAAAGTAAAGTCATTTCAAAAAATATTTTGTAACTTTAAATAAAAGGGAGTTTTATGATAATAATTAATCCTTGATCACTTGATTAGGTTAATGACTTATTTATTCATACCTTAAGTGATTGATGTCGGATGAAAACTTGGACGAGTACCTTACACATTTTACATAATGTGTTGTGAGTTATATATTTGTCATCACCAAAACATAAAGTGATTATATCGATTAAAATACGTTTGTCTCTCATACCAATTGTTTAATTAAGATTTAGAAACTTTTTCTTATAACCCACTGGTCACGGTTCAATAAACATGACCACGGTTCGATATATATAAAGAACTGTCGGTGAATTAAAAAACCGTTGCTAGTGGACGAAAGCATTGTTACTTTTTAAATCTTAACAATCTGTTTTATCAAATTCTCGATTAAGCTTGACTTAGTATGAGATGTGTTTATTATAATAATGACTATGAGAATAATAACTAACTAGAAATGAATCACACAAACACACCAAATAAAGAGTACATAAGCACACACGTACCAAGCCTTAGCTTTTCTACAACTAAGATGTTTAAACTATGGGATGCACACTTGACCACAATCAACAAACAGCAGATAGATTATACAACTATAAATGTAAAGACATACATGTAAAGTGCATAATGTTAAATAGAATGCTAACCGACACATGATTTGTAGTAGTTCGGTCGCGAAGCTCCTCTTCGCCCTACTCCACTCCTCGAGTATCTAACTCGAGAGTTACTTCACTAATCAAAAAGCTCCTTTCTTGGTGGAGAAACCATACACGTCGCTTACACCATTTTTCGACATTAAGCAATATGTCGAGTTCTAATCTTTGATAGAACCAATCTACACACGTCGCCAAATTCAATTTTTCGACATAAGGCTAGATGCCGAGTTCTAATCTTAGGTAGAACCAATCTACACACATCACTCACACTCACATCACTTTAAAGCCAAGTGAGAACTTAGACACAAGATACTTCCAAGTATACACATAACTTGAATCTACACTCCTAACACCTTATTCAATGATACCAATCACTTGGATCTACTATCCTTAAAACACATCTAATTATACCCAATACTTAGATCTACTACATATACATCAAGTCCAAGTGTACACATCACTTGAATCTACATGATCTACATTGTAGTAAAAAGATAATCATGACTTGATCTTTAGAAGGAGAGATATCATCATAATATGACATTAAAAATTCAAGTATGAAAGTGTTATTCTGTTTGCACTTAGAGGAAGAGAGGTTGGAAGAAAGAATCACGTCTTAATCAAAGTTAATCAAACAATTAATCAAGGATTTGAATGATTTGAGAAGTGTGCAAACTGAGAGAGAATGTGCAAAAAGGATCTTTGAAAAGCTAGAAATGAACCACTATTTGTAGGCACAGAGGGAGAAACGATTATAAAGTCACGGTTCTTTATTTTTTCCCACGGTTCTTTATATATAAAGAACTATGGGTCCCCATAAGGAACCGTGTCGTATACTACGCTTTATTTTTTCCTTTAGTGGTGAAAGATTATTTGGACAGGCTGAACCTGTTGGGAATATCCAATTTCAAACTTGAAATATCCAAATTCAAGCTTTTTCATTTTAATAAAACATTTTCTTAAAAGTAAAGTCATTTTAAAAATTAATTTGTCACTTTAAATAAAAGTAAGTTTTAAGAAAATAATTAATCCTTGATCATTTGATTTGGTTAATAATTTGTTTATTCATACCTTTAGTGATTGATGTCGGATGCAAACTTGGACGAGTACCTTACACATTTTACATAATATGTTGCGAGTTATACGTTTTTCATCACCAAAACATAAAGAGGTTAAATCGATTAAACATCATAATGTTTGCACTAACACTAAGTTAATCAACTTATCTATGAGGTACCTACATGTCATTTTATCGATTATATATTTTTAAAATTTATATGATGATAAAATTTGTTTTAACACTTTCCCTTGACACGATGTCTAAGGACTTTACACGGGATTTCTTATCTAACCCGTTTAAAGAAACTCTATACTAAAATGAAGAGTTTAACAAAAACATGTCACTTCATCATATGTAATACATTTACAACACTTCTTAACATATAGGTACGAGATAATATTAAAATGCCTTTAGGAATGTAATATTATGAAAGCATTATACATGTGAAATTTAATTATTTTCTTCTATATATACAATCATCAATCTAACAATACTTAGAGAAACTATTGTATACAATTGATATCACATAAAAGAATAGACGACTCTGTTCAAACAATTTTGTATGAGATATGAGAAATGAGATATGAGAAATGTGAAATTACTAATGGTGCGCCTGTTAAGCTTGATAGATTCATTATAAGTACGGGTGTGATTATCAAGTGTAACATAAATGAACATAAGTTTTTTTACAAAGTTTTGTTTTGTATATATTAGTTGCATTTGAATTTTTTTTAATAAAATTTTAATACTTAAAATATATGTGATGGAGAAGTTGGAATATTTAATGTGTCTGTGTGAAGAAGAAAAAAATATGCGGACACATTGGAATAACACATCGTAGACACTTCTCCCCACTACTAGGGATCTATGCGTATGCATTAATATAAAGATTCTAATAGTTATCAAACAAACGCATTTAATAGATATTATTTAGCATCCATTTCCATAGGCATATGTTTTTACTCTACTAAATGACAATTTAAGAAATATACTTTCTTCACCCCTCACTCGTTCACCCTCGTATAGTCATATATTAGGGTAAACTGCAAATTTTGTTCCTTTATTATCGCAAAATTGGCAAAAAAAATCGTTAAGAGGAAAGCTGGTGCAAACATGCCCTCAAACTTCTCAGTTTCGTGCGAAAAAATCCATGAGACGTTAAATCCTAACTTTCCATGTTTAACCCCCATTATCTCCCTCACATGCCATGCATGTGAGGGCATTTTCATCTTTTGCCATCGTCCCAATCCCTCCTCCACCATTCATTCTACAAAATTCATACCCAAAACAATTTTCCCGCCATTACAAACATGTGTGCAAGAAAGTTGCATATATAGGTATGTCACAGACACAACAATCTTTAGTTAAACCTTGCTTTATATCCTCTTTAGCACAACATGTCTCAAGTCATGGTGATCATATGTGAAAGTGGCAAACCCGCAACAATCAAAACATCATGAACTACTGTTGTCCGGTTTGTGGTTTTATTGGTTAGAGTGAACCCTAATGTGTTATTGAGCAACCGATGTGATTCCTGGGCTTTTGAGGGCCCGAAATGAGCTAGTAGAAGATTCGTGGGAGCAACTGATGTTTAGTGAGAAGGATTTTTTGGTGAAGAAACTGAAGTAGATGCTTGTTTTTACCTATATCTTTATGTTCCTTGTCTACAATTTCTTCTAGTTTTTTAGTAAGATTTTGGTTATGCTTAGTTTCATGTTTCAGGGAATAAGATCATCCTTGTTTTTTTACCTTTTTCTGTTAATAAACATCTTTGTTATGGCATAATAGTGATTTATGTTTCATTAAAAAGAAAATGTAGTTGCTATCGGTTGTTGATCATTGTGTTTTGTGTTGGGTGTTGGGATATAGCTATTCAAGCTTGACTTTAATATGTCAATAAACAAGTATTTGTTTGGGTGTTTGGATACAACTCTTCAAAGTTGACTTTATTCAGTCAACAAATTAGTTTTTTTGGGATTTGGAAACAAAATCTAAGGATATAGAAATATATGTTAGTATAATGCGTAACTATGTCAAATAATTGTTGTAACATCTAGTGTTACAAGCTTTCAGTATTTCGTGACCTGCTAAAGGAAAGGGTGGTTTGCAGTATCGTTAGCCTACTACAAAAAATGGCCAGACTAATTGGAAAGTCACTTTGACTAATTCAGTCAACAAATCATAATATTGCGCCTACAATGACAAACAAGAACCATATAGTGAATTAAACAATTTACATACAACCCCTGAATTAAACTAGTAGCAATGCAAATCAAGCTTTAAACAACCACTATTTCTACTGTCTAAAACAAACACACTAAACGTATAACAATAAAATTTTTATCTTACAACACACATAAAAATGTAACTGTGATTATTTTGCACCATCAAACTCACTGGTACAATCTCACTTATGCAAACTCACAGGTGCAAACTCATTTCTTCTGCGTTGTAGAACAACCATTCCCTATCTTGATTTGTCTCTTTTTCTTTTTACCTTATTAGGATGACTTGTTGATCCTGATGCTTGAGTTGTTTGTGATACCATTGGCTGACTATCTTGGACTTCTTGGCTTGATCCTTTACAATTTTTCCATGACATTCTCTTTCACAAGTACACCCTCTCTTATTACGACCCATATTTCACAGTTGCTGCAAGTCAACCGGATGCCCGCCCTTATCATCTTTCCATTCTTATCCATTTTCTTTGTAGTATCTTCTTCAACTTCATCCTTGACAAATTCTTCTCTTCTTATTTGGTCTACTTATAGGAACATGGTGGTGAGGAGGTAGTAACAGACCAGGGATCCTACATATTGGCCAAAAACTACAACCACTAACAGGTTAAACCTTATATTGATACGTCTCCTTCCATGTCTTTAACGAATAACATGGCGCCACCCAATTCTCTAGTATACTGACGGGTTCTCCATGCGCTGCCTTATTGATTAGTGTTGCAAAAACATGCCTACATGGTATGCTAGTTAACTCCCATCTCCTGAAATCAAATTGCTTAAGATTTAGCTTTACAACATATTGATCATTAGGCCCTTTATACTAGTATGATTTCCCCCATTATAGAGAACATCATAATCATTTTTTGTTACCTTAATAAAGTTCAAAATTCGCGTAGTACTTGGGGTTAGCATACCAGTAATTTTGTCTATCACTTGCTGCACATTTATAATTCTATTCATAAGATACTCCCTTATGTATTCTAAACAACCAATTATTGGCATATCTCTTCCATCCACCAACTTATAGTTAAAAGCTTCACATATATTGTTCAATAGGATATCACACTTAGCTCTTCCTGTTGTTTCATATAGTATCACCATTCAACTAATAATATTGGAAATTTCATGGTATGTAGTATATAATATCATATTCAACCAACCATACTTGAGAAATATACCTTACACTCTGATGCTAGAGGTATCTTTTTAACCAATCATAAGCTTTAGGGTCTACTACTTTTATTTGATCCATTTTTGCTTCAAAGTGAGCTATTGTTGATGCCCTTGCACACTTCCAAATAAGCTCCTTCAAACTTCTGTCTTTGTGATCCTTTTTAATATTTTCATAAATGTGTCAGACACATAATCTGTGTTCAGCAGAAGGAAACAATTCTACAATGGTTGATAATATCCTCGGTAGCAAGAAACAATATTTCAATTCATCCGCTTTAATACTATACACAATTAATTACTAGTCAATGATTATCCGTAGTAATAAGTGTGAAAACACTTATCCTTTTACCACTTAAAACAATTAAAAACGAAGCCAAAACCTGTATTTAATGTCGTAAAAGTCGGAATTATGCGTGGTTTGTGTTTTTATTGTGTTTTAGGACCAAAATATGAAAAAGGAAAAAAACTAGGGCTTTCACGGGCTTTTATCGAAGAAAAAGACAAAAGACGAAGTCAAAGATCAAAAGTGCAAAAAGAACGGAAGTCAAAGGCCTATTCTAAAGATTTATCAAAGAAAAAGACCAAAGACTGAAGTTTAACAAAGTCGAAGAACCAAGTCTAATAAAAGAAGAAAATTAGAAGACGAGTTCATTTTATCCATCGACAAATCCCGAGGCAAAGTCGAGAAAGACGAATTAATTAAGAAGACGAGAAGACAAAGAGAAAGGAAGCAACAACACCAACCTCCCTTCCACATATAAATAGAGAAAAATCTTTCATTTGTAGAAGTCTTTCATTATTAGATTGATTAGTTTAGGAGTAGGACTAGGTTAATTACTTTCTCTCTCTAAACTTCCTTTAATGTTTTCAAGCTTTTCAGTTTTAATCTTGTAATTTTGAATCTTAATCTTCATCTTAATTTCAAGCTTTTTATTATCATTCTCATTCTTCCTTTCTTGATTTAAATCTTATGTTTGATTTGGTTAATCATGTAGTTTGTTTGATCTTATTACTTATTTAATTGATGTGCTTATTTGATTGTTCTTATTGTTTTCATGTAATTGATGGTTATTGCTTATTGCTTTTTGTGCTTATTGATTATTGTGTGTTTAGCTTATTTTTAATTAAGTGGTTTTAATAGTTTAATCTTTTTAAAAAAGTTGATTTTAAATATTTTGCTTATTTGGTGTTTTTATAGTTTTAAATTTGTGTCTTATTAGCTTTTTCTAAAAATTAGTTTGGTAATATTTTTGGTTAAGTGCTTATTTGAATTTAGCTTATTTTTATTAATCCAACTTGATAAACCCTTATTCCGGATTATTATGTTTAGTGTCATTCCGAATTATAAGCTTTAATGCCCTTTTCCGAATTAGAAACATTACCTTCATATTCCGAATTAGACTTAGTTCTCATTTTCCGAATTAGCATTTGCACTTCATTCCGAATTAGGTATATCACTTGCTTTCCCGAATTGTCTTCAAGTCATATATTCCGGATTACATTTTGCAAATTATTCTGAACTAGGTCATAGGTTACAATCATTGTAAGAATGAGGACCACCACATGTGTCACAAGAAATAGCAACGGCTTTAGCTTGTTGAGTATGGTTACTAGCCAAAATTTGCATATTTTTGCTCATTTCGATAATGGCTCGTTCCATGGCGGACATGTCGGTGGTGTAAGAAGTAGATGAAACATTGACTCTCGGATTAGATCATGAGGATGCGGATGAATCCCAACTTTTGTGGTGAGTAGTCATGTTTTCAATCAACTCTCTACACTCCTCCGGTCTCCTTTTCATAAAAGTACCACCAGCGGCGGCGTTGATCGTGTCACGATCACGAAAAGTGAGACCATTGTAGAAAGTATCAATGAGAGTGACGGGGAGCATGTTGTGATTTGGACAACGGTCGATCAAATCATTGTATCGTTCCCAAGCATCAAAGAGCGATTCATCATTGTCTTGCATGAATCCACTAATTTGGTTACGAAGGCTCGTGACCATAGATGGTGGGAAGTAGCGCGACAAAAAGCGTTGAGTCATGTCGTCCCAAGTATGAATAGAATTCTTTGGGAGACGGTCAAACCATTTTTCGGCATGGTGAGAAAGCGTGTGTGGAAATAGTTGAAGGCGAAGTACATCCATAGAAACATCGGGCATCTTCATGCTTTGAGTCATGGTAATGAATTTGTCGAGGTGCTTGTTGGCATCATCATCCGGCAATCCGCGAAATGGATTAGTTTGCACTTGTTGAATCATGTGATGCTTCAACGAAAGCTCCTGAGCCGTGATTTGCATCGGCGCAATCGGGCCTCCACGTCCATTCATCGTAGGTTGGCATAGCTCCTCCATGGTTCGTAGGTCAGGTAGGGGTGGATTATTCATGTTGGGGTGAGGTGGATTATTATTGTTGTTGTGTACACCGGCCATGTCTAAATTATCGAGAGTCTCGGGCTCGGGATAAGACGTTGATCGAGTACGCATACACTAAAAAGAAAATGCAAGAGAAAATATTTTTGGTTTTTATAGGTTTTTTAATTTTTTTTTTGTATTTTTGAAAATCTTATATTTTTATGTGTTTTTGAAAATTTTTGAGCTTGAAAATAACGTTCCCGAAAGAACGGATCCCAAAATCCAATTTTTCTCACAAGAAACCGTTGATCCTTACGAAAAGAGTCGGCAGCGGCGCCATTTTAATAACTGATTTTTAGTTAGTTAATAAAAAGTGTAGCTTTTGCAAGAATCTTTCTTTGTGTTGCTCGTACCCAATTATATTTGTCGTTGTTTCGTTCTCGGTATCTTCTCGAATCGATCACGGTTCAAAGTGGAATTATTGTTCTTGGTAACTAAAAGGGGGAGCTTTTGATCTATATCTACTAAAAAGGTAAGTGCGAGAAGTAATAAAGGTAAACAAAAACCAATTAATAATAATAAAGCCTGGATTAAACTTAAAACTTAAAACAGTAAAATACCTCAACTGAGAAAAACAACTAATTCGGAATGTAATGCTTGATCCGGAATATAACCTTTATTCGGAATATATTAGACAAAAACCTTCATCCGGAATATCTTGAAATTGCTTCATTCGGAATGTTCAACCAAACTTCCTTCATTCGGAATGTGCTTGATTAGGAATAAATGTGTTGATCCGGAATTTTAATCTTGATCCGGAATATTTGCTTGACTCGGAATAAGTGTTGATCCGAAATATATTAGCTTCACTCGGAATATTGCTTCATTCGGAAAGTAGTTTCATTCGGAATAATCAAAAGAACACTGATTCGGAATAATTTGAGAAAAATGCTGGGTCAGAATATATGCTCATCTGGAATAAAACTGATTGATTCGGAATAAATGGAAGAAGGTGTTGGTTCGGAATAAATTAAAACAAAGGATTCATTCGGAATATCTGTTTATTCGGAATGTCACTGACTCGGAATAATGTGCTTTATCCGGAATAACTGATTCGGAATATTTAAAACAAAACAATGCTCGTTCGGAAAACTAGCTTGATCCGGAATAACTTAAACAAAAATCCTTCATCCGGAATGATTAGTTCATCCGGAATATTTTCACTACAAACCTTGATTCGGAATACTTTGTTCAAATCCTTGGTTCGGAATGATTACTTCATTCAGAATCTGGGGAAATGAAACAGTAAGGAGAAACGAAGAACAGGGGATGTTTAATAACACGAATTTAACCAAAATCCACCTAGATTTTAACCAAAACTTAAACCAATTTAACCGCTAATCATCTACTAATGATAAACATCAAACCTAAACAACAAAAACTCAAAACCCACTTACTTTTGAAGATCAAACTCAATAAAATAAAAACTTATAACTTTGAATCAACAAGAGAAGAAAGAAAGATTAAATGGAAACTTGTATTAAGGATTAAGATTCAAACAAACAAAAGGAAAGATTAAACTTACAATATTATGGAGGAATCAAAGAAAATAAAAATCATCAATCTCTTTAAGGGAGTTGGTGTTCCTACGAACTAGGAGAAAATAACAGAAAGAAAAACTAGCTAGAAAATTGTGAAGGGAAGGTCTATTTGTAGGCCTTGTCTTTGGTTGGTGAGTGGGCTTTCTCCCTTTCTTTTTGTCTCCTCGTCTTTTCAGAAAAGTTGACGTTTTCGATTTTGATTCGGGATTTGTCGACGAATAAATTCAACTCGTCTTTTAATTTCTTCATTTAATAGACTTGAGTTCTTCGACATATGTAAATTTTCCATCTTTGGTCCTTTTCTTCGATAAATCTTCAAATAGGCCCAGTGACTTCAAATCTTTTGCATCTCTTGGACTATAGACTTCGTCTTTTCGTCTTTTTCTTCGATAAAACCCGTGCAATCCCATGTTTTCTTCAATATTTATCTGGTTGGCTCTGAAAACACAACAAACACACAAACCACGCATAATTCCAAACAAATGACATTAAATACGCGTTTTGGTCTCGTTTTAGCAAGAAATAAGTGGTAAAAGGATAGGTGTTTTCACACCTATCACTAGGTCATAGGTTATATTCCGGATTACGTATTTAGCTTATATTCCGAACTAGCATCCATTGATTATTCCGAATTAGTGTTATAGCTTGGATTCTGAATTGGATACCAATCTTGTATTCCGGATTAGGAGCTTTTTCTAGGAAATATTGATACCGAACTAGGTTAAGTTTTTGCATTCCAAATTATTTTAAATTTTTAATTTTCCCGCCAATTTTTGTCAAGTCTTATTTTAAAGTATTTTGTTTAATTTTATTTTAAAAATTACTTTTCATCAAGTTTTAAGTTTGTTTAATTTCCTTTTTATTTAATCATTTGTTTTACACTTTAAAGTTTCCATTTTTAGTTTAAAATAGGTAATCAACAACTTTTTCTTTCTTTAACTAAAAATGACTGAGTCACACGGCAAATCCGTTGTCAATTCGATTAGACCAATTCAAAGAACATAAAAAATCAGTTATTAAAATGGCGCCGTTGCCGGCTCTTTTCGTGATGATTAATAGTTTTTTGTGAGAGACGCGTTGGATTTTGGGACCCGTTCACTTTTGAACGTTATTTTTCGTGTTAAATTTTTTTTCAAAAATTCAAAAAATCAAAAATTTCAAAAATACAAAAACATTTAAAAAATCATAAAAAGTATTTCTTTTTAAAAGTTTCGCACCAAAAAAATATTTCTCTTAATCCTCTATTGTGTTTAATTCTTTTTCTCACCCACTCTTATTTTTAATTCTTAATGGTTCGTATGTTGATTGTGTAGGGTGTGGAAGATCATCGCCAGGTAATCAATCATGTCCATGGTGTTCCTGCGAACGGTGCGGAAGAGACAACCCCAATTACGAATTTGGACGTTGTCTAGCATGCAATACAATCAATTCATCCTTCACCTCTAATGACACTATATCATATTCTTCCATATATGAGGATCTGTATCCGCAAAATGCACCGGGGTTTTCTCAATATTCGTGTTGCAACCATTGTGGGGGCCCTCACGATACTTCTTATTGTCAACCGATGAATTATTATGAGCCAAATCCGTGCTATAATTCCGGTTTTCATAATTTTGAGCCCCCACAATACACCCTCGATCATCAACCTTCTTTGAATCCGAATGACGTAACACAAGCCCTTCTTTTGGAACTTCGTGACGGATTAATTCGACTGAGCGAAACATGGGAGGAGCGACAACGACAACGACAAGAGCAAGCATCTAGTCTTAGTGCTTATACATCTCCGCCTCCTGTGCGTCCCATTTATTATTATGATGACGAGGATGATATTTTTGATCTCAACCCATCTTCTGAGATTACTACTCCTACTCTTGATATCCCAAATGCGTCTAACGATAGTGATACATCGAGTGAGGTTAGTGATTTTGGTCCGACAAATTCTTTGATAAGGTTTGTGATATACCGAATTTTGCGAAGCTTACGGATGAGGTCGCTCTCAATGATGACATTTCTCCATGTTATGAGAATTTCACATTTCCTCCGGGAGATGAGGGCGATGTCGATTTACTCTCTCCGGTCTACGAGAAGTTCAATGATGAACTTGGTCTTTTAGATTAGGTGCAAGACGTTATTCTTCGCAACAAAGTATTGAAAGTTCATCTTCTTATTGTTGAAATTTAAGCGTTGAATTATACTCCTATTACCAAGTCTTTACCCCCGTCTATTACTCCCGTTGAGAATAATGACACATTTATGGAGGAAATCGACATTCTCACAATACCTCCGGGTATTGATGATGATGACACGAAGGGGGATATTCTTTTTGATACTTTGATGCTTGAAGATATTGTCCCAAGTTTCCCTCCCGAGCACCTTTCATCCCATACTTTAGAGACCATTACTGAGGATAAGTGCTTTGACCCGGGAGGTTACATTGATCATTCTATGATCGATACCTTTACGGCTTAGCCGCTTAGTGATAATCATATGTCTTTTGGGGATGACATTTTAATTCCTTTACCCACCTCACCTCCCGTGGATGATAACTTCACATACTTCTCGTATGTTGAGAGAACCTTTTTAACTTTCATGACCTATCCCCCGACCTCTCATTTATTATTTTCCTCCGGGAACGAGGACAAGATTTTTGATCCCGGTATTAATATTAGAGGCTTCCCTTACTTAATTCAGGGTCGAGTCAGGCTCATGACTCGATTAACAAAAACAAGTGCTTCTCGGGAGGCAACCCGATGATCTATCATTTTTATCCATTTTTATAATAAGTGTAGGGGGAGACCCTAGTATGTGTTTGTTGTTTTCTTTCTTATGAGGTGCAGGGATTAGAGCTTTCAAAGATCCACTTTTGATGACTTTTGACGACCCGTGATTCCGTGTACCCGTCTTCCCGGTTCTATCCTAAACTCTTTTGATTCACTATTTTATCATTTATGTTGAAATAGGAATCACTTTAGTTGTCTCTTCCTTAGCAAGATTTAAACTACGTGCACAATATCCTAAGTGTGGGGGAGTTTACTCCCACATGCTTAAAAACTGAGGACAATGTTTATATCAAGTGTAGGGGAGACTTCTATCGAAGTTAAGTGGGATTTTCCATGAATATCTCCTCATTTTAAACGGAAAATTGATTTTTCGACATTTTTCAAAATTTTTGATCTATTTTGGCCTAGAAGTATTTTCCTTTGTTAATATTATTTTCTTTCTTCGTAATAAAATGGTTTTAATGAGTTTAGATGTCTTTGATATATTAGGCCCGTCGTGAATATTTTGACTCATCTCGAGTTTACTTATTTGAGTTTACTCTAGCTAGTATCCTTAACCATATGGAACTTAATTGGTTTATTAGGCTAAGCATCCACGAGTTTCATTCCTTGAGATTTTAAATTGTGGAGAACGAGAGATGATAGAGTCAATTATAAGTTTTGTATTCTTTTATGAATTTATGTGAGTTAATTATTAGCTTTTTCTCCCATCTCTTGCTAATAAATAAATGCAATAAATAAGGCCGTACGATTTGAAAAATTACTTAGTTTCTAGCCCAAGATCATTTAAAAGTTGCTCATGATTAATTAGAGTTCATAGCCAAGGCATAACTTATTGAAGCGGGATGCGAAGATTGGCGAGTCCAAAAAGGCCCTAACAAGGCATGAGGGCTATATTTTGTTGCTAAAGATCCAAAGTGATGTGAAGAATCATTTATTAAAAATAAATATGAAGGATCGAGACACACGACGAGAAGCAATTACTCCCATAAAGATCATGGAGAAGTCTATCCGAAAAGACCCTAACAAGGTATAAGGATAAATAGATCTAAGTCTTAAAAGGAGGCGGATCGTTGTATATCAAAATCCCAAATAAAGATTGAAGAAAAATGAAGAAGTCGTGGTCTAAGTTTGAAGAATCTCTCAAAAACTTAAAGTGAAGAAATTCCTATTATGAAGAAAAGACCATTATTTCAAGAACGTCTCTCAAGATTCGAAGTATGAAGGGTCAATGCCAAATATCGGTCCGAGAAAGGTCTCAAATCGTGAAACGAGTTATGACACGATATGAGGTTTCGAGAAGCAGTTTTAAAAGATTTTGTCCTTTAGCTAACTATGGATTAAATCGTCCTACTTTATTTTCGGCCTAAATAAATTATCGAACTAAGTCAAAAATGCATCCTCGTGATCATTCAAGACAATAATAAAATATAAGAGATAAACCTAGGAATAAGGGAGTCTAAGTGAATAATTGAGCCGCATGAGTAAGTGTTAGCTTTACTAACTTATAATAACAATAATCTCGTTTCTAAGCTTAGTATGGGAAACGTGAAACTTGAGGGTGATTAATATTCATGACACCAAAAGCCCTAATGTAAGTCTTAGATCTCTTTACTAGTTTCTTCCTTCAAACAATTTGTAATTTTCTATCTTTTTAGTTTTCTTAGTGTCTACTATTTAATAAAGGCCAAGGTGGGTTAATTATGATGGAGAATGTAAATATTGCTTTGTAACTAATGCATTGCATGAGGGCATTGCAATGGTCAAGTGTAGGGGATTTAGTAAGTGTGAAAACACTTATCCTTTTACCAACAATTAAAAACGAAGCCAAAACGTGTATTTAATGTCGTAAAAGTCGGAATTATGCGTGATTTGTGTTTTTATTGTGTTTTAGGACCAAAATATGAAAAAGGAAGAAAACAAGGGCTTTCACGGGCTTTTATCGAAGAAAAAGACAAAAGACGAAGTCAAAAGATCAAACGTGCAAAAAAGAACGGAAGTCAAAGGCCTGTTCTAAAGATTTATCGAAGAAAAAGACCAAAGACGGAAGTTTAACGAAGTCGAAGAACCAAGTCTAATAAAAGAAAAAAATTAGAAGACAAGTTCATTTTATCCATCGACAAATCCCGAGGCAAAGTCGAGAAAGACGAATTAATTAAGAAGACGAGAAGACAAAAAGAAAGGAAGCAACAACCAACCTCCCTTCCACATATAAATAGAGAAAAAAAATTTCATTTGTAGAAGTCTTTCATTATTAGATAGATTAGTTTAGGAGTAGGAGTAGGTTAATTACTTTCTCTCTCTAAACTTCCTTTAATGTTTTCAAACTTTTCAATTTTAATCTTGTAATTTTGAATCTTAATCTTCATCTTAATTTCAAGCTTTTTATAATCATTCTCATTCTTCCTTTCTTGATTTAAATCTTATGTTTGATTTGTTTAATCATGTAGTTTGTTTGATCTTATTACTTGTTTGATGGATGTGCTTATTTGATTGTTCTTATTGTTTTCATGTAATTGATGGTTATTGCTTATTGCTTATTGATTATTGTGTGTTTAGCTTATTTTTAATTAAGTGGTTTTAATAGTTTAATCTTTTTAAAAAAGTTGATTTTAAATATTTTGCTTATTTGGTGTTTTGATAGTTTTAAATTTGTGTCTTATTAGCTTTTTCTAAAAATTAGTTTGGTAATATTTTTGGTTAAGTGCTTATTTGAATTCAGCTTATTTTTATTAATCTGACTTGATAAACCCTTATTCCGAATTATTATGTTTAGTGTTATTCCGAATTATAAGCTTTAATACACTTTTCTGAATTAAAAACATTACCTTCATATTCCGAATTAGACTTAGTTCTCATTTTTCGAATTAGCATTTGCACTTCATTCCGAATTAGGTGTATCACTTGCTTTTCCGAATTGTCTTCAAGTCATATATTCCGGATTACATTTTGCAAATTATTCCGAACTAGGTCATAGGTTATATTCCGGATTACGTATTTAGCTTATATTCCGAACTAGCATCCATTGATTATTTCGAATTAGTGTTATAGCTTGGATTCCGAATTGGACACCAATCTTGTATTCCGGATTAGGAGCTTTTTCTAGGAAATATGGATTCCGAACTGGGTTAAGTTTTTGCATTCCAAATTATTTTAAATTTTTTATTTTCCCGCCAATTTTTGTCAAGTCTTATTTTAAAGTATTTTGTTTAATTTTCTTTTAAAATTTAGTTTTCATCAAGTTTTAAGTTTGTTTAATTTCCTTTTTATTTTATCATTTGTTTTACACTTTAAAGTTTCCATTTTTAGTTTAAAATAGGTAATCAACAACTTTTTATTTCTTTAACAAAAAACGACTGAGTCACACGACAAATTCGTTGTCAATTCGATTAGACCAATTCAAAGAACATAAAAAAAAATAAGTTATTACGTAGTAAGGTTGAATTGGTATTTTTTTTTACTAATTGATCTTGTAGAGCGTTGTTTGGGAACTTAAGGTTTGATATATGGATTTTGTTTACCTCTTTAGATAGGAATCTTGAATTAGCAATCAGAATATCTCTTGTTTGGATGCAATTATGATCGTTTGTAAATGTTTTGATAGTCCAACAAATATCATGTTGGGTTTTGGATACGTGTAGGTACATGGGCACATGGGTTTCTCACTGAATTTTTGACGACACAAAATTTTTTATGCATTTTGTCCATTAAACTTTGAACTACAAGGAAAGTTTGCAAGGCTTAGTTCATTGCCTGCAGGAAAGTTGAAAGGGCCTGCTTCATTGCCTGCAGCATTCAAACTTGCAGGACCTAATACAGTGCCAAAGTAGTGTGATCTAATGCTTACTAGATCATACTTGATGACTTTAACCTTTTTCTTCTCTCGATGGCATACGTTTTTAAGTTTTCACGTATAGGGTTGTTTGGATATTCCTTGCTTACGTAGAAGCACACAATTACATTCTCCTTGCATTAGTATACGTTCTTGATTTGTTTCAGCCTTTTCTTCCTTCTCTTAACAAGGGGAGTATCATCTGGATCAAAACCATAATCATACGAATCAAAGTCATGATCGTCCTCGAGACATATCCAATCTTTTCCCTCCCTAACCTGATTCTTTTCATATTTTGAAGGTGTAAATCAAGTTTAAAATCAAAAAATTTCATGTCTACCTCTAGCTCAATGAGGGTTATATCTTCTTGATCAAAATCACTAATTTCAGTCTCATTCTAACTGTCTACATCCTGAGTATCGACCTCCTCATCAACCTATTCATCATCAACAACATATTGATCGAGCTCCTCATCTGTTGGCAAGATCAATACCACTTGTTCATCATCCCCATGCCAAAGTTCATCCACCATGGCTATGCCTTAATCATCTTCGCATGGATCACCAACAATGGCCTGTTGGAACAAGTCGCCATCTTCCAAAGAAACATCAACAAGTTATTCAAGGCTGAACACACCATCTGTGAAACTCTCATTCCCACTAACAACACATGGATTTCCCAATTCTATTCTAGCATCATTCTTGTAAAACTCAATGGACCGGCTAATGCTTGACTTTCATTATATATGAACATCATCATGTTAGCATCATCTTGACGAACCAGGGATGTACACGGATTCAAAACTTCATCCTGCGAATCGAGATCAACAATTGCTAAACTATTTTCAATGTAAACCTCTATCTCTCAAGATGTGGTAACATAGTTTTTCAGTATTGTTATATTTTCCTAATAATCTTAGGGTACTAAGCCCTCATCTAATCATTGTCCTGGTATCTAAACATAAAAGTGGACATTCCTACCATTCTTGAAACTAAGTCAGTTATAACGAATCATACTCAACAATCGAAAATCGTTGTGCATCTATTAAATCATACCAAACTATTGTTGCAAATCGATATGTCCTTCTAGGTGGTAATGTAAAATCTCTATCAAGACTAATTTCAAGGGTAAACAAGTTCTTATACGTCTCTGTGCAAATACGCAAAACATCAACAACTAGTATAATCACACAATTACTAACATCTATAATTACAATATTAACTAGATAAAACTCAGTATATGTGATAGGAAGACACCAACCTATGACCCAAGTCCACCAGATCCCAGCCCAACTCAGAAATGGGTCACTTTGGCTTAGCTGAATAATTAATATTATAAGTTTGTTATTTTTTTATTTAGCAGTTCTTTTCCTTTGTTTAAAGTAGTCAAACTAGTTGTTTGAAAACTCCTTAAGAGTAGGAAACATGGGTAAGTAGTTTTTGGTAGTTATTTTTGTTTTCACATATGTACTGGAAAACAAGAAATGAAAAGCACTTTTTGATTGAAAACCACATTTATTCCTAGCAATTAGAGAGTATTTAGCTCCATTGCTATCCTAAATTTAGGCAGGAATTGGGAGGTGATCTTGGGCGACTAATTCAGGTTCTCGTGGTGCAACTGTATCGAGAATTCAGGTTAGTAATACTGCTCAATGAAGTTTCTCGAGTGGTGCGATTGTAACTCGAAGAAATCTGTTTTTTTTCCTATTTGGTCGTGTATAATGATCCAATTAAGAAGCTCATTGCTATCATTTGGTATCAGAGCTATGGATACCCGCAGTAGTGCCGACTTTAGGAAGATCTTAGAGGCTATGGAGGCCCATAAGAAAGAGTTAGCATAAAAGATACAGGCCATACAAGAACAAATTCATGAGTTAATTCTTTCCCAGAACCATGGTGACGAGTCTCCATCCAGCGGGTCAGTTAACAATGGCGGTCAGGGTGGTTGGAACCCAAATGACATCAAAGTTGACATTCCTGAGTACGATGGTAAACTAGATTTGGATGAGTTTGTCGAGTGGCTGTGAACGGTAGAAAGGGTTTTTGATTATAAGCAGACGACAGAGGAAAACAAGGTTAAAATTGTTGCCCTCAAGCTTCGTAAGTACGCATCAACCTGGTGGTCGAATACATGTTTGAAACGTGAACGATCGGGGAAAGAAAAGATCAAATCTTGGCCAAAGATGAAGTCGAAGATGAAGTAGAAGTTCCTTCCCACATATTATGTTTAGAACAGTTTTTCACAACTGCATGCCCTGAAGCAAGGAACACGTACGGCTGTAGAATATTCCCGTGAGTTTGAATATCTTTTGATGAAGTGTGATGTTCCTGAGGACGATCCTCAAACGGTCGTTCGCTATATGGGAGGCCTTGAAACTCGAGTTGCAAACGTTGTTGGACTGCACTCTTTTCAAACCTTAGCTGAGTTAACTTTACTAGCCCATAAGGTAAATACACAACAACGAACCAAAGGAAAATTTGAGTCGAGCCGGTCCATTTTGAGGCCTAACTCTTACTCGAAGCCCACACAAACCACCAAACCCATTATCCCAAATACTTTTAAACCAGCATCTTTCTCCAGAAATAATCACGAAACCCCAAAGGCCCCTCGCTGTTGTTTTCGATGTTAGGGATTAGGTCACATCGCCTCTGAGTGACCGAATAAGAATCTCATCACTCTAGATGATTTTGAACTTACGAGTGGTTATGAGTTTAACTCTTATTTAGCTGGCGATTCTAACCCACTGAGCGACGATGAAGAAGAGGTCAGTGGACCTGATGAAGCTCCGTGTTTGGTTGTTCGAAAGATATTGAGTACTACATCAACTCAAGAAGATAACCTTCAGCGAGAATCAATCTTTCACACTCGTTATATGATTGCCCACAAGGTTTGCACGGTGATAATCGACGGGGAAGCTGCACCAATGTTGCTTCGCAGAATTTGGTAACTAAATTAAACCCCTATACTCAACCACACCCTTCCCCATATGTGATTCAGTGGCTTAATCAAGGAACAGGAATACGTGTGTCACATAGAGTATTATTATCACTACGCATCGGTAAGTCTTATAGTGATGAACTGCGGTGTGATGTTGTTCCAATAGACGCGTGTCATGTTCTGTTTGGACGTCCATGGCAATTTGATAGACGAGCGAACCATGACGGGTACCGAAATACGTACTCTTTTGTTCATAATAATCGTAAGATTTCCTTACCCCTCTCACCCCTTCAACACGATCCTCACAATTGACACCTACACTGAGTACATTATTACAATCAGAGCAACACGAGTATCATTTTTGCAAAGAGTTTGTGTTGTTGGGACGTGATGATGATGAAGACAAGCCCTCAACAGCTTTATATCCTCTCGTACAGCCACTACTAAACTCATATAGGCAAGTTTTCCCAATAGAAATCCCACCTGGCCTTCCCCCAACACGTTCCATCCAACATAAAATCGATCTCATACCCGGTTCTGTCCTGCCCAATAAACCCGCCTATCGCACTAATCCACAACAAGCTATTGAAATCAGAAAACAAGTCGACAAGCTGTTGGAAAAGGGACATATTCGTGAGTCTCTCAGTCCTCGTGCCGTCCCTACATTACTTGTACCAAAGAAGAATGGTGAGTGGGAAATATGTATGGATAGCCGCTCAATCAACAAGATTACCATCAATTACCGTTTCCCCATCCCGCGATTGAATGATTTGCTCGACGAGCTCCATGGTGCTACAATGTTTTCAAAGATTGATTTGAGAAGTGGCTACCATCAAATTCGTATCTATGAAGGGGACGAGTGGAAGACGACTTTCAAGACCAAGGAGGGGTTGTATGAGTGGCTTGTCATGCCATTTAGTTTATCGAATGCACCTAGTACTTTTATGTGTTTAATGAACCACGTTTTGAAGCCGTTCTTGGGGGACTTTATTGTTGTCTACTTCGATGATATTCTTGTGTACAGCCGAACATCAGAAGATCACCAAAACCATATGTTACAACTTTTCACACTACTCGATCGGGAGAAACTTTATGGTAATTTGGAAAAATGTGAGTTTTGTACTAACCAAGTGAGTTTTCTTGGATATCTTGTTTCTAAATAGAGTATACAAGTTGATGACAAGAAAATCCAAGCCATTCGTGAGTGGCCGGTCCTACAATCAATTCAACAAGTTCGAAGTTTCCATGGCCTTGCCTCGTTTTACCGGTGTTTTATAAAGAACTTTATCACTATTGTGGCTCCAATGACTGAAGTGACTAGGTCCAAGCACTTCACATGGAATCCACAGGCTCAGTTGACTTTTGAAGAACTCAAGAAGCAATTATCCTCCACTATAGTTTTGGCGCTGCCTTGTTTTGATGAGGTGTGTGAGGTCGAATGTGATGCCTCCGGGGTAGGAATAAGGGTTGTGTTATCACAATTAGGACGTCCAATTTCTTACTTTAGTGAAAAGCTCAACGATGCAAAGAGGCGATACACGACGTATGATAATGAGTTTTATGCAATCATTCGGCCATTGGATCATTGGCAACATTACTTGATATCCAAAGAGTTCATTCTCCACTCAGATCATGAGGCTTTAAAGTACATTCAAGGTCAATATAAGTTACAGCCCTGACACGCCAAATGGGTCGAATTCATACAAGCATTTACTTTCACCATCAAACACAAGTCCGGTAGACTCAACAAAGGAGCTGGCGCTCTATCTCGCAGGCACTCCCTGATCTCATCTCTCTAACCGAAGATTCTCGGGTTTAATCTACTACCGGAGGAGTATTCATCAAATTCCGACTTTGGGGAGCTTCATGAAGCTGTCAGTCTCATGCCAGATGTTAATATCATGTTCTTAATGGGTTTTTATTGAAGAGGCAGCAACTTTGTGTTCCTCGCCATAGCATCAGGTTAACGATAATACAAGAGGCTCATGAAGGAGGGTTAGCCGGTCATCTAGGGGCAGACAAAACTGTGCACATTTTGCGAAGCCATTTCTTTTGGCCCAAGGTGAGTCGTGATGTCGAGCATTTCATCAGACGTTTCCTACCGTGGCATCGAGCCAAAGGTAAGTCTTCTCCACAGGGTTTATACATGCCCCTTCCTGTACTTGTTGCTCCATAGGAAGATGTAAGCCTTGATTTTATTATCGGGTTACCACGCACGCAACGCCAAAAGGATTCGTTTACGGTGGTCGTGGATCAATTTTCAAAGATGGCCCATTTTATCGCTTGCCATACCACCTATGATGTTGTCCAAATAGCCAATCTTTATTTCAGGGAAATAGTTCGTTTACATGGAGTGCCAAAAACGATGGTTAGTGATCGGGATGTTAAACTCCTTAGTTATTTATGGATGACATTGTGGCGAAAACTAGGTACAAAGCTCAAATTTAGCACCTCGAGCCACCCTCAAACCGATGGGCAGACAGAAGTTACCAACCGTACCCTTAGTTCATTACTACGGGTGCTCATCACTACCAATATGAAACAGTGGGAGGAATTATTGCCTCGGGCTGAGTTTTCTTATAACCGGGCTCCTAATAAAATAACCAGCATCAGTCCTTTCATGGCTGTTTATGGGATAAACCCACCCACCTCACTAGATCTCGCTGTTCTTGATACGTCTACGAAATTCAGCCAAGAGGCTTGTGATTTAGCAGCTGATATCAAAGCCATCCATCAGCGAATTCATGACAGAATCACCAAGAACAATGAACTGTTCAAGTACAAGCGCGATAAAGGGATAAAACATGTTCTTTTTCAACCGGGTGACCTTGTGTGGCTGCATTTTCGAAAGGAACGTTTTCCCTCTAAATTTCGTTCTTAAGTTGAGTCCTCGGTCAGATGGCCCTTTCAAGGTTCTTACTAAGGTGAATGATAATGCGTACAAACTTGACCTTCCGGGTAACTATGGTGTTTCAGCCACTTTCAATGTCGCCGACCTACAACCATACTTTGATCCTTACGAACTCATTCCAAGTTTGAGGCCAAACTTTTTCAAAGACGGAGAGGGTGATATGAAGACACCAGCCTATGACCCAAGTCCACCAGATCCCAGCCCAAGTCAGAAATGGGTCACTTTGGCTCAGCTAAATAATTGATATTATTATTTTGTTATTTTTTTTATTTGGCAGTTCTTTTCCTTTGTTTGAAGTAGTCAAACTAGTTGTTTAAAAATTCCCTAAGAGTAGGAAACGTGGGTAAGTAGTTTTTTTGTAGTTATTTTCCTTTTCACATATGTACTGGAAAACAGGAAATGAAAATCACTTTTTGATTATCTGAAAACCACATTTATTCTCTGCAATTAGAGAGTATTTTGCTCTATTGCTATCCTAATTTTAGGCAGGAATTGGGAGATGAACTTGGGCGACTAATTCAGGTTCTTGTGGTGCAACTGTATAGAGAATTCAGGTTAGTAATACTGCTCAACGAAGTTTCTCGAGTGGTGCGACTGTAACTCGAAGAAATCCGTTGTTTTTTCGTGTGTCCTATTTTGTCGGGTATAACGATCCAATTGAGAAGGTCATTGCTATCAATATGCATGCTGTAAATATGTAAAAAACTATAAAACCATTCACACTAAGAAAAAACTAACCATAAGTATTACCAAGATGTTGGATTCGTGCATAATCTTCTCGCTTAACACTAAAGGCCGTTGCAACCATTTCCAAAAATTTAATGATTGTGTGCTCGATTAATATGATTGGGGATGAAATCAGATCAATGTTACGGTTGTTTTGGAAACCAAGGGATTTTTGCGTATAACAAATACTAGCCACACGTTTATGATCTAAGATGCAGGGGAAAATTGTTTCGCGGACGAGTTTCGCAGAAGAAAAGATGGAGGAGGGATTGGGACGATTGGAAAAGACGAAAAGGCTTTCACGTGCATGGCACGTGAGGGAGTTCATTGTGAAATGTTAGGATTTAATGTCTCAAGGGGTTTTTCGCACAAAAATGAGAAGTTTGACGAGATGTGTGCACCATTTTTGCTCTCAGAAGTTTTTTTTACAATTTCGTGATAATCAAATGACAAAATTACCGCGTATATTCAGAAGAGACGAATTATTAGTATTTCGTCACCACTATCCGAGATGATGGTAGATTGAATCCATATTTCCTTTGTGTGTTTACCAAAAAGTATTCTACGTTCTCGATATTTATGACATTTGTTATTCCTTTGTCTTTTAGGTACGAGATTAATGAAATCCACTTTTGAAGAGTGATTATGGAAGCATTCGGCATGTGAACTTTTTTGTTGTTTTCTCTAAAAATGATTAATCATGCATCTATCAATTGTTGTAAGAAATATTACATTGTTGCGCATTGAAATATTTCGTTAAATGTTAAAATACCCACAAATCATGACTAATAGGTTAACACTTTTCCAATTTGTTTTTTAAAAATTGAACATTGTGGACCTTAAGAAACATCATGAATGAAATGCGGTGCTAAATTGAATATTGTTAAGAAAAACGGCAAGTATCATAAGCTATAATTTCGTTATATTACTCTCGTGAGCTAATTAAGTGGGTCATGTCTATTCGTAAATTAATCCAATTAATCTTACATAAATAGAAACATGCATTGCCAATGTTGTTATGCTCCATTGGTACCAAACCACCATTACAAATGGAAATTTTTACGATCAAATCAGTAGCCATTTTTCTTGTGATGCTCTCATGCCAAACATATAACTCCTTGGCTCGACGTGTTCGTTACCAAGAAGACCTGCTAGCCTCGGAGTTCCTTGTTCCCCACAACGAAGCCCGAGCCCAAGTTGGGGTGCAGCCTCTCGCATGGAACAATAGTTTGGCAGCTTATGCGCATAGGTACGCATACCAAATGCTTGGCAGCTGTGACATGCGTCACTCGCAAGGCCCTTTTGGGGAAAACCTAGCCGAAGGATATGGTGACCAATTCAGTTGCAACGATGCAGTTAACATGTGGGCTGGAGAGAAAGAATACTATGATTATGATTCAAATTCGTGTGTTGGAGACGAGTGCCATCACTATACACAAGTGGTTTGGCGTGATTCGGTTCACCTTGGTTGTGCTAAACTCAAGTGTCTAAATGGTTGGTGGTTTGTTATATGCAGCTATGACCCCCCAGGGAATTACGAAGGCCAACGCCCGTATTAAACTTACTAGATACGCTGAGGTGCACCAACTATATATCAATCAATGTTGTTATTTTCGGTCATTGATAAACTCTCCTGCTACATGATTTATAGTTAGTAGGGGCAGTAGAAATATATGTTAAAATTATATATGCTTTTATGTTTTATTATTGTACCTCGACCTGATTATATGTCATCATCAAATCTTTAATATCTTTCATGCAAATTTCTTCTCAGTAAAGCACAAGACCGTTCTTAACCCGAGCAAAAAAACCGGGTCTTAAAGAGAATATAAGCCTGGTCCTATGCAAACCAGCTGCAGTCATGCGACAATCTTAACCATGTTTCAAAGCTTTTATGAACTTCTAGTCATGTTGAGCCTAAATATTTATGTCTTGACTAAAACCTGTGAAGCTAAACCTGATTAATGGCAATCTAAAAATAAGAAAATTAAAAAAAAAAAGAAAAAGAATATTATATAGTTTTTTATGTTACGGAAGTATTTGTTTGTTTTATGTCTTTAACGGTATATAGTTTGTCTTTAACGATTCATTGATTGTAGGAAAAGTTGGTAAAGTTTGTCATATTTACGTGTAACTTTATTCGTCTTGCGTAGTTGTGCTACAATATTATTTATTCCGGACTTATTTTTCCCCTTAAAATTGGGCTACATTTGACTAACAAAAATACAACCTTCAGGCTTTTAACAAGGCTGTTTTGCAACAACCAGGTCATGCTGGACCGGACCAACGAAATAACCAAAACAGAAACAAAATCCTCCGAAAGATGGGGTCTAATACAGCTTGGATCGGCGGCAAAAAAAAATTGAATCATTTCAAATTAATAGTTCATTTTTCATTTTAAAATATTATAATTTAATTATTCATCATTAAAATAAATACATAACTAATTTAATTTAGTCAAACTTACTACATACTCTTTTGTTGAACTTTAACATTACAAACTAGAAAACAAATTAATTGATTAATTAATAGTAAAGTTATTTGAGTAATGTTTGTTGGATATAAGCTTTCTAGGAAGTATAAGGACCAAAGAGTTAATAAGTCAAAGTTTGAGGGGCTCAAGTGCACAAAAGAGAGAAGATGTGGGCTAAAGTGAAAGACGCATTGGGCAGCTATATATTCATCTCACCTACTTTTGTTTAGTTAGTTTTTAGTTTTGTGTGTGTGAGAAAAAGTGTGAGATTCGTTCTGAGCGTTCTTGATCTGTTTTGATCAAAGTATTGTTGTTCTTCATTCTTGTTTGTAAAGATTGTGGCTATCTAAGCCTTTCATTGATATAACTCTAAAAGTGAGCCAATGGGAGGTTGACTGGGTTCACTTACATAGCTGTGTTGTTGATTTTGTTATTGGTTTACAAGTTTTTACATGATATCAGAGCCTGGTTGCTCTGAATCGTGTTTATAAATCGTTTTTAAAAAAAGTTAGGGTTTTGTAAAATTGGGGGTTTTGGTCTATACGTTTAGATCGTGATCTATTCTTGATAAATCAACGTTATAATTGATTAATTTGACCTTCTTGGAAAGTTAATTGGTGTTTTGGAAAATTAGGGTTTCAAATTAATTTGGGGGGTTTTTTGTTAATAATCGGTTCTGATCTAATTGGTGACTTGTGGGATAGTTTCTTGGGCTTAATTTGTGATTTTGATAAGTTGTATTGAAAAACCCTAAAAATCAGAAATTAGGGTTTTCTCAATCTTGGTAAGTTGTTATTATTGTGATTGTTTTTTCTAACGTGCAAGTTTGTTGGTTTTTCCACTGCGTTGATAGATAGATCATCTTGATCTATTGTGTTGTTTATTGTTTAGGTTCTCTGGATAGTCTTTATCCAGAGTTCTTGCTTGGTTTGCTGCGCGTGCTACGTAACACCACTCACACTCTCTTCTTTTTTAGTTTTTTGTTTTGTTTAGAGGGGTTTTTTAGGTGTCGATGGGATTAGGTAGCTTCTGGTGTTGATTGATTGAGTTTTTTGTGGTAGTTAATTGTTACTTGTAAAGGAGGTACAAGGGGTTTGTGTTTGTTTCTTATTCTTGTTGATTCTTTGTGTTTTTTAGACCATAATCAGGTCTCTGCTCTTGACCTACCACCTTGTGAGTGGTTTGGAAGCCTGAGAACTGTTTTTTGGCTTGATTGTGTGTTCTTGTTTTTTGGTTGTTTAGTTTCTTGTTTCTTTTAGTATGCCTGGTTCTGATTCACCCAAGGGTGATGGACCCAAGGGTAGTGGTGTTAAAAATGAGGCTGTTAAATTTGACTTGTATGATCTACTTTATTTGCATCCACAAGATATTGTGTCTTAGTTAATTACCTTCAAACTTGAAGGAACTGAGAATTATAAGGTCTAGGCTGCTGCTGTTCAACTTGCTTTACAAACTAGAAATAAACTTGGATTTATAAATGGAAAATGTGTTCAAGATACTAATGACGGTCCTACTAGGGATCAATGGGATAGGTGTAATGCTGTTGTTCTTTCTTGGTTGCTTGGGTGTGTTTCACCAGACTTGTATAAAGGGCAAATTTTTTCTAAATATGCTCAAGATGTTTGGGATGAGTTAGAAGAAACATATAATAAACAAGATGGATCTGTTATATATAATCTTCATCATAAGATTTATACTTTAACCCAGTCTGGTATGACTTTGTCTGAATATTACCATGAATGTAATTCTTTGTGGAGACAATTTGATGCTTTAGTTGATTTACCTGAGTGTAGGGGTGAGCGCGGTTCCGGAACCGCAAAGAACCGAACCGGAACCGCAAGAACCGAGAACCGAAAATGACATATTTTAAGAACCGAACCGAAGTTCGGGTATTTTGGTTCTTACCCATTGGAACCGCTTTCTGATTTGTCAACTTGTATTTAAACTTGAAAACATATGATATGTTATTGTTTTCTACTACTCTCTTACTTAGCAACATAGTTTTAATGTATGTGGTTCAAAATGAACAAAAAAAATACAAGTATGATAACCTTCTAGGTTTTCATGGTTGTTTTCTAGGCATATACGCCAATTCAATCTAGCGTGGGACAAAAACATGCAAAGGAAAAGAAACAAAACGACCTTAACTAGGTAGGATGATCGATGCGACTACCACAAAAGAACATTTGAAAGATGATGCAATATAACCAAAGAAATGCATAAAAAATCTGCATATATTTAGCTAAACCCTCTCAACGCCCTGCTGTTATATAATAAATAAACAAGACAACAAAATAGCATTTCATGACTTAAACTTCGAACATTTTAAAACTTAAACTTACAACATCCAGTTAACTTACAACATCTAGTTAACTTACAACATCCAGAGTTAGACTTACAAGAAAATAACTTATACTTGCAGAAACATCCAGTTAACAAAAAGATAGGAACACAAAATATGAGTTCTGGCCTTCTGGGCATGAACATAATATATAAAACTGGATGTTTTCACAAGTAGCATTTCATAACTTTCTATTCCATGTTTTGATCCCCTTTCTCATTTTCACTGATCTTCTCTAGTGCACATTCCATGTCTTTCACAATCTCGTCATCATTCAATAGGTCTTCAATGGTATCTTCATTTATCGACATTCTAGACTTCCTCACCCAATCTTGGCTGCAGATTAACGCCTCCACAATTTTTGTTGACAATGAAGTTCTGTAAGGGTCTAACACACGTCTACCCGTACTAAAAGCGGATTCTGATGCAACAGTCAAGATTTGAATTGCCAATACATCTAACACAACAAAATTCAAAAGGGTATATAAAAGTTAATGTAAGACATCAATTTGAGAAGTGAAAACATGTAAAACTTTTGTTAAGTGAAGTGTTAGCTCTGGCCATTTTTGCGACAACTGGGAATCGTGGACCATTTACTTTCCACCATTGAAGAATTTCAAAGGATTGTCCTTTACGTAATTCTACCCTAGGCTTTTTAAGGTACCTATGTAACTCAGTTTCAGGTTCAGTTGAACTAGTATCATCACCATTATAAAAATCATTCAGAAAATCATATCTCCGTGACTAGAAGACGTAGCTTCAGTCTCCATTGAGACATACATACCTGAGCTCGAGCTATCAAAACCACACCTTTGTTTGTACATCTCAAACAGCACACCCATTTTTCCCTCAACCTCATCGACCATATTCAACACTATCTGCTCAAGGTCTTTGTTACTCATAGGGTTCTCTTGTGTTATACCATACCTGATCTTTTTTTTAAACCCATGTGCAATCAAATGAGACTTCATGGTCGGATCTAACAAAACAGCAAAATACATGAAATCATTAATTTTAGACAATTTCCCCCAATACTTTTCATATATTGTTCTCATTTTAGTCGCCGTATCCTTGAAACCAGGTTTTGCTTGCCATTTACGAATATGGGCGTCTATATCAAGAATCTCGCTAAAGAACAAATGAGATAACGGTTTACTGGAGGCTGACATGTTTTCGGTTTTTACTTTGAATTTTTCAAGAAACTCAACAAACCTCGCACATATTCCAAAATCAAAAGTTTCAGGAACTTTTTCAAGGTCACTCCTATAGTCTGAGTTTCGGATATCATACTTATAAAATGCATCCTTTAACTCATAAGCAACTTTCAACATATCAAATGTCGAATTCCACCTCGTCGCACAGTCACTAACCAAAAACCGTTTTGTTGTGATTTCATAATCTTCAATACATTTTCTAAACTTAGTGATTCTTTGTGTCGAGTTCTTAATGTACCTAACAGACTTAGTCACACTTTGAACTGAATCGTCTATGTCCTTCAAACCTTTCTTAGCAATCAAATTCAGAATGTGCGTAAAGCACCTAATCTGAAAGTGTTTTCCACTATCATATACATTAGGTAACCTTTCAATCAAAAAATCAAGTGCCTTGTCATTCGTAGAAGCATTGTCAACGCTTACGGTCATAACATTTTTTATTCCCCACTCATGTATGCATTCTAGCAACTTTCTACCTATATCATCCCCCTTGTGACTATTTATTGGTCTAAAGTTTATGATATGTTTATGCATTACCCATTCCTCGTCAATAAAATGAACTGTTAAAGCCATGTAGTTAACCCTTTGACAATGTGATGTCCAAGTGTCTGTGGTAAGGTGCACTGTGTTGGTTGCCTTACTTAGATAAGTTTTTAACTTAATTCGCTCTTCTACATAAAACTTAGATACATCCCTAGACAACTTGTGGCGGGATGGCAAAATGAACCTAGCATTTAGAGATTCTGTGAACTCTACAAAAGCCTCATTTTTTACAAATGCAAATGGCAACTCGCCCACAACAAACAACTTAATCAAGGCTCTCTTAACTCTTTCATCGTCATGCTTCCAAGTTGCAACGCTACTACTATTACCCTCCCCACTAGCATCTTTTTTAAACTACAAATTACCTTGATTATTTCCTTCTCCTAATCTGTCCGGGTGTTTCTTACAACTCTTCACAATATGCTTTTTTAAACTCGACGTACCATTTGTGTGAGAGTCAGCGGCAAGTAAACGAGCATAAAATTTGCACTTTCCTTTCCTAACTTGCTCTTCGTCTTCATCTATTACATACACTGAATCAAAGAACGCCCACCATTCTGATTTTCGTTCTTGCTCTTCGGTATAAGGTTTCTTCTTGGTAAGTGCTTTCCGTTTAGAGCTTGTCGTCTTTCTTTTAGCTCGTTTATCAGCATTCTTTTCAACACCCAATTCCGAATCTGAGTTTTCAGGATCAATTTGTGCTGAATTTGAAGCATCCTAATCAAATAGATTGTACAAAAAAATGAAACATGTTAAAAGATTTTGTATTTCATAAACAATAATATGCCATTCAAATTAATTTGTAAAAACAAGATTTGATCAATATTCTTATGATATCAAAAAATATGTTAACGTATCTAGCAATGATTAATATACAAAAAATGAACAATAATTAGCAAGAAGCATATCGGTAATGGAATATTGACAACCATCGTGATAATCATAATCAAAATTCATAGTGATAATACAAAATCCCAACTGATTAAAAGTTAGTATATTGTTACATAGTACTTTTTTATTCACATTCAAGAATCAAGAATCATAATAGTGGATCCTGTTATAATCAAAATACTAATGCATAAAGTAGTATATAATTAAAATAATTTAAGGATCCAAGAACTTACATCTACTTCCATGGTTGACTTAGATAGTTAGATTTTTTAATGTTGTTTTTGTCGGTTGTAAAAGGGTGGGCGACATTTTATATATCTAACCTAATACAAAAACGGATGACCTAATGGGCTAACATGTGGGCTCATCTAAAATTGAAACATTATACTACGTATCTCCTATTTTCGGTTCCATCGGGTCTTAACCGAGAACTGTCTGTTCGGAACCGAACCGAACCGAGAACCGACATTATCAAAATTAGAGAACCGAGAATCGAACCGCGGGTCCAAATTGCGGTTCGGTCTGGGTCGGTTCCGGTTCGATTCTCGGTCCATATGCTCACCCCTACCTGAGTGTACTTGTGATGGGTCTGAAGATCTTAAGGATCATAATCAACTTCTTAGGTTGATGCAGTTCCTGATGGGTCTTGATGATGAGTTTAGTGTGGTCAGAAGTCAGATTTTAACAACAGATCCTATTCCTGATGTGAAGTCTGCTTTTGCTACTCTATCTAGAGATGAGTCACAGAGAACTAGTAAATCTAGTAAGTCTGGTCCAGCAGCCTTTGCTGCTAAGTTTGGTAATAATAGAAACAACAATGGGTGGAATTCTAATAGGAATAATAATAACAGTAATAATTCTGGTGGTGCTAATAATGGTAATAGTACTAATAACAACTAGAATACTTCTAGTCATAACAATTCTAGAAGGAATGTGAGATATAATAGTCTTGTTTGCAAAAATTATAATATGACTGGACATACTATTGAAAGGTGTTTTGAGTTAATTGGATATCCTGCTGGTATTAAAAGGAATAATGTTAATAATGTACAAGGGTCTGATGTGAAAAAAGGTGATCAGAGTAAGAGTAGTCCTCATACTCTTACTCAAGATCAATATGAGAGATTAATGTCTTTGTTAAGTGGTACATGTAATGCTAGTCAGGCTTCTGCTAGTGTTGTAGGTATTTTTAAAGTTAATAATTGCAAGATTTGTTTCTTTTCTTGTATATTTTTTAACTTCAATACCAATATTAGTACATATAGTACATATATTGGTTGGATTGTGGACTCTAGAGCTAGTCAACATATTACATTTTCTGAAAAATATTTGTTTGACATTTTAGATGTGTCACAGCTAAATATAACTGTAACACATCCTAATGGAACTGTTGAACATGTTAAAAAACTTGGAAGTTATAAAATAAATGATAATTTGATTGCTAAAGATGTGTTGGTAGTTCCAGGCTACAATGTAAGTCTTTTGTCTGTGCATAAGTTGTCAAAAGAGAATTCTGTCTTGGTTACTTTTGATGATTCAAAATGTTTAATTCAGGATTCAACACAAAAGTCCCTGATGGGGACTGGTAGTCAAAAAGATGGTCTTTATTATCTTGATGAAGGTAAGAGTTTGTACAATAGCAAATTTAAAAGTTGTAATGTGTCTAGTTCATTATGGCATAATAGACTTGGTCATCCTGGTGACCAAGTTCTTGTGGTCTTAAAAGATAAACTTGATGGGATTAAAAGTGTTAGTTCTGGTCCTTGTGAAGTTTGTCATAAAGCTAAACAAATAAGAGAATCATTTAGTTTAAGTGAACATAAAAGTAAAAAGGTTGGTGAGCTTGTTCATTTGTATGTGTGGGGTCCTTACAAGGTTGTTAGTAAAGATGGTTTTAGATATTTTCTTACTATTGTTGATGATTTCTCTAGGGCTGTATGGGTGTTTTTGATGAAAAATAAATCTGAAGTTTTTGATAATGTGAAAGAGTTTACTGAATTAATTAGAAATCAGTTTGATAAATGTGTTAAAATTTTTAGAAGTGATAACGGAACTGAGTTTGTGAATAAAAGGTTTGAAAGTTTTGTTAAAGAGAAAGGAATTTTTCATCAAACTACATGTGCCTATACACCTCAACAGAATGGAATAGCTGAGAGAAAACATAGACATTTGCTTAATACTTCTAGAGCCCTCATGTTTCAGGGGGGTTACCTTTGAACATATAGACAGAGTCTATTCTAACTGCAGCTTATTTGATTAACAGGTTACCATCTTCTGTGTTATCTGGTAGGAGTCCTTATGAGCTTGTGTATAATCTAAAACCTAAGTTCCTCCATTTAAGGGTGTTTGGCTGTTTGTGTTTTGCTAATGTTTTAAATGAAACTGATAAGTTTGGTTCCAGATCTGATAAATTTGTTTTAGTTGGTTATGCTTTTGACAAGAAAGGCTATAAATTGTTTAATCTGGAAAAAAAGAAGTTTCAATTTTCAAGATATGTAAAGTTTTATGAGACTGTTTTTCCATTTAAAAATGAGTCTTTGACTAAAGATTTTGTGTTTAGTGAATCTGGAGTAAATGATTTAAATATTTTTGATAATCAAAACAGTCAAAGTCCTAATGAACCCTATGATGAAGGGGGAGTTAGTGTAAGTGATAGTGTAAAGGTTACATCTAGAAAAGATACTCTTAGTCCTAATGACAGCACTGTAGAAGATGTAGTTAGAAACAAAAATAATGTACATACTGAAGGAACAGATATGAAGTCTAACTCAGATAGTACTTTTGATTCTAACGAAAATTCTTCTAGTAGGAGGGTCAATAAAGGAAGTGAGTGTGCAACAGAACCTAGTTGTTCTGAGGGTACACAAAGTTCTTTAGATGATGAATTATATGATTCTGAGGGTGAAGGACTAGAGTCTTTTGGTAATATTTTTGGTTGGCCACCTGAACCAGCAGCTGAACATACTGTTAGGAGGACAAGTAGGAAGATTAATTTTCCTAATAATAAATATAAAGATTTTGTTTTGAACAAAGATGTTAAGTATAGTATTAATAAGGTTGTTGGTTATACAAACTTGAGTTATGATAACTTTGTTTTTTCTACTAGTCTTAACAAAATTCATGAACCTACTTCATATAATGAAGCCATTCTTGATAGTAGATGGGTTGAAGCTATGAATCTTGAAATGGAAGCATTATATAGAAATAATACTTGAGTGATTGTAGATTTACCTGAAGGGAGAAAAGCTATAGACTGTAAATGGGTTTGGAAGGTTAAATACAAATCTGATGGTAAAGTTGAAAGATTTAAAGCTAGGCTTGTTGCTAAAGGTTTTAACCAAAGAAAAGGCATAGACTATGAAGAAACTTTTTCACCTGTGGTTAAAATTGTTACTGTTAGATGTGTGCTAAGTCTTGCTGTTTGTAATAACTGGTCTATATTTCAACTTGATGTTAATAATGCTTTCCTATATGGTGACCTTGAAGAGGATGTGTATATGAAAATGCCAGAAGGGTATAGTGATGAAAACAGTAACAAAGTATGTAAACTTGTTAAATCATTATATGGACTAAAACAAGCCCCTAGAAAATGGAATGAAAAGTTGGTTTCAGTTTTGCTTGAACATGGGTTTGTTCAAAGCAAAAATGATTTCTCCTTGTTTGTTAAAAACCATAACGGGAATATACTTGTTCTTTTAGTCTATGTTGATGATATTATTGTTACTGGAAATGATTTAGATGAAGTCAATAATTTCAAGAAATTTTTGAGCTCTAAATTTCTTATTAAGGATTTAGGAAAGCTGAAATATTTTCTAGGAATTGAAGTGGTTGATATAGAAAATGGCATTTGTTTAACTCAAAGGAAATATTGTACAGAGTTATTAACAGAGTTTGAAATGCTGGTATGTAAACCTTGTAGCACACCTATTGAAGTTAATCCTTCAGATAAAAAACTTAATGCTAAATTTGGTGATGATGAACCATTGAAAGAAATTTCTGTGTATCAAAAGTTGGTAGGCAAGTTAATCTACCTTACTATGACTAGACCAGATTTGTCTTATGTTGTTCATTGTCTTAGTCAGGTTATGCACAAACCTATGAAGTCTCATTTGAGATTAGCATTTAGAGTGCTAAGATACTTGAAAAATGAACCTGGATTAGGCATTACATTCAAAAAATGTGATAGTCAGAATTTGTCTGTGTTTGTTGATTCTGACTAGGCTAAGTGCAAAGTTACTAGAAGATCTTTAACTGGATTTTGTGTTTACTTGGGAACTAACTTAGTTTCATGGAAAAGTAAAAAACAAAATGTGGTTTCAAGATCTTCTACAGAAGCTGAATATAGAGCCATGTGTAATGTTTGTTGTGAGGCTATGTGGATTGCTAAAGTTCTTACTAATCTGAACAAGGAGGCTGTCTTGCCTATAGATATGCATTGTGATAATAGTTCAGCTATTCAGATATCTAACAATCCTGTGCTTCATGAAAGAAGCAAACTTTTTGAGATTGACATATATTTTTTAAGGGAAAAATATCAGCTGGGTTTATTAAACCTGTTAAGGTCAAGTCTGAAGATAATACAGCTGATGTTTTTACTAAAGGATTACTAATCATATAACATAAAAAGTTTTATGCAAAGCTTGGTTTGTTTAATGTGTTTCAGGTATAAAGCTTATGGGGGAGTGTTGGATATAAGCTTTCCAGGAAGTACAAGGACTAAAGATTTAATAAGTCAAAGTTTTAGGGGCTAAAGTGCACAAAAGAGAGAAGATGTGGGCTAAAGTGAAAGACGCATTGGGGCAGCTATATATTCATCTCACCTACTTTTGGTTAGTTAGTTTTTAGTTTTTGTGTGTGAGAAAAAGTGTGAGATTCGTTCTGAGCGTTCTTGATCTGTTTTGATCAAAGTATTGTTGTTCTTCATTCTTGTTTGTAAATATTGTGGCTATATAAGCCTTTCATTGATATAACTCTAAAAGTGAGCCAAGGGGAGGTTGGCTGGGTTCACTTACATAGCTGTGTTGTTGATTTTGTTATTGGTTTACAAGTTTTTACAATGCTATTCACTTACAACATATGTTTAAATACATGCTTAATGTATAAATCATGTGTATAATTATATTAAGAAAATGATTTATCCTTCTATTTGATATGCCTACATATCATCCTACTCTTATAATTATGACAAATGGATTGATCAATGGATGAAATTAAGAAAGAGAATTAGTGGATTACACATGTTTTAATTTGAAGTGGGTAGGAGGATATTGTAGGAGGATTTAGCATTGCTCATTATATTACGCCTTTTTTTTCTTTAAATATTCATCATTCATTTATTTAAATCAACCAATCACATCATTAGGTATATTTTTAGGCATGATTAGTAGGTACTACAATCATTTTTATTTGAAAAAAATAATGCTATTTAGACGTATAACACATGCTTAAATACATGCGTAATTATAACTTAAAAAATGATTGTAATGCCTATTAATTATGCTTACAAATGTATCTAAATTAGTAAATATTTAGAGAGAAAAAATACATAATATAATTGTACAAATCTATTATATCTAATAAACCACAGTTTTGTACAACTCTTTAAAACAGCTATTGTACATCCCTTTAAACACACATCTAATTAATTTTTTTCTAAAATACTATGCCCTAGCAAAGAAACACATGGCAAACCAATTTTTAAAATAACAAGCGTTACATTTAGAAAGGTGAAAAAAAATTGTATCTCCATAAAAAAAATCCCCTAACTTCATCTCTCTCCAAATAAACAATTCATCAAAGCAAAAAGATGCACATCAGGTCATACATTCTAAAGATAAGGTATTTTTAATTATTTGATTTTTAATAGGTTTTGATAAAGAAGATGTTAATAATTTTTCCAGTTATTCATAATTGCTTTTGTTCGATTGTTACAATTTTGTTTAGTTCGGTTGTAATTAGTTGTCACACATAAACAAAATAAGGCGAAACAGCTGTTTGGTGCATCACTTCAACAGGCCATCAAATCATATTTTCGCGCATCAGATGTATCTCCTAAAAATGGCGTTTCAGATCTATCTCCCGAAAATAGAAGATCATCAAATAATATCTTCGCGTATCACGGTAATATGTAACTCTGATTTTACAATTTTTATTTTATAATTTTGATTCTATATTTGTGTAAATATTATAACTTCGTTTCAATTGTTACTTTTTTATGGGTGTATTTTTTAAACTTCAATTTTAATTTTCTCCCATTAAATTGTTATATTTTTTTGTTTACAGTTCGTGATTAATTGTGACAGTTAAACACTCGATTTTGATTTTTATTTGTAGAACATCTAACTAGAGAAGTAATGGTTGTCACAAAAAAGGTTTCTATATATTTATTTCAGGCCATTTAATTTTTGATTAATTGTTATGATTTGTTTTTCTTGATTGACAATTCACGATCCTTTCTATGATTACATTCTGCTCGATGACATGGGTAAGGCTATCGAAGCCACGAGTTTTCTGTTTCAAAGTCTTTATAAATATCTGTCTTTGGAAAAACTAAACTCATCTGCATATCACAGTAGCTCCATTTTTTATCAATAACCAAATGGCTAGATTTAACAATGGTTTCATCAAGGACCTAAGTGCTGTTAAAGACAATATTATCTTACGTGTTCGTATTGTCAGGGCGTGGATGCAACCTTTGCACAGTGAATCAAATATTAGCAACATGGAACTCGTCATAATGGATGAGCAGGTATGACAAAAACTGATAAGTATGTGCTTTAAATAGTAATCTTCTTATTCTGGTTATTATGTGTATTTTTGTATTATGTTAGGGATCAAAATTGCATGATACGGTCAGAATGAAGCTGATCCTGTTTTTAAGCAACAATTGAACAAAGGTGATGCGGTTGTGATACGGATGTACAATTTGGGTCAAATCAAACCTACATATCGAGTTGTAATGTAACACCCCGAAAACTGGAAGGGTCAACTTAGGCATCATGGGGGTGCCACGTCTATGTTATCATGAACACTGATATATAAGTACTAAAATGTCGCAATAAAAACCTGTTATTACATCCCTAATTAAATAAAAGTGCGGAAATTTAAATATAAAACGGTCCCAGTTGTTTAAAAATACAATAACAAACGAAGCATCATAGGCTTCTATCCAAGTCTTAATTTTAGTGCCAACAACCCCAAAGTTCACAATAACGTTTTCTGCCGACTTTACCTTTAGTGAGATTTGACCCAAAGTGACACAAAAGATGATATTAATTAGTAAAGTAAATTTGACTGAACATGGACTGAAAATGGACTACAGAATCGCCGGCACGTCACATCCACGAGCTCCTGTCCCAGCTTAAGCATTCCTACCTGAGAAATAACACGTAAACCGTCAACAAAAATTGTTGAGCGAGTAACATAGGTTTAAGTAAAGTAGTATGGAACACAACACTCATTATGTAGTAGTATCAAAAGTAATTATTTCAGAAGGGCTATGGGATCAACATACCTTTCAAATGTATTATTGCATTAGCTCATGAAACCGAAACCTTAACGTAATTAATTTGCCTCTAAAGTGAGTGTTTGCTCAAACAACTCGTAATACCTCAAATGTAAATGCGTCACGTAATACAAGGATGGGGATTGTCAATCCCGATGGATCCACCCATAACAGTCTCGTTTTGCAAAGTAATGAAATAACTAACGGTTCATGATGAGGGGACTTTTGAGCACACTAAGCAATAATAGTTGTATCTAGTAATCACTGGAAGTAGCATACAAGTTCTCGAATAGCATATAAGTAAAAAAGTAATGATGTGTTCCATAAATGTGTATTTCTCACCCCGCGAGTAGTAAAAATATGTAATAACGAAAAGGGGCTATGTACTCACCTTTAGCAAGTGATCACAAGAAAAAATGGGTTGAGCACAATGGAGTCTTCACGGACCTATGCAATGGTGACGCATAATAAGAAAGTGTTCAATGTAGCAAATAACGTTTTAGAAGTAACGTGACATAGTATGACCAAGTAACTTGCGTGCAATGGCGAGACCTATGCTTGAGATGAAATTTGACCAAAATACTTCGAACCTACTGTAATAACATGACATTAACCTTATATGATGGTCCAAGCATTTATATGCGGGTTTCAAACATGTTTTGGGCTCGTGCATAATGTTGAAATATTGGACAGAATTTAGTTTTTCTGAAAATGGCTGTGAAGAGTTGGTCATATCTCAAAATCTATAATAGTAAAGGAGGTGAGAGTTTTTGACATGTAAAGGTATTTCTCTTACCTTTAAAAGTTGGGCAAGAACGATCCTAGAACTATTTCCAATCAACGGGAATTCCACTTTTAGTGACAGACTATCAAAACAGAAAGTTGTAAACGTCTTTCGTACCCTTCGGTAACTTGAGCATAAATCCCAAACGGTATAAGATTTTGACACGAAACCAAAAAGAGAAGTTTTATTATGTTTGTACCTACTGTAAAAAGTTGTAAAATCATATATTCAACCTTTTTACCCAAGTCAATTTACCCACGTTTTAAGCAAAAATTTAGATTTGACCTAGTTTAGTAAAATGACCATTCCGGGCTCATCCGGACACTTCCTATTTCCATCCAACTCACCACATACTAAGCACATCAGTGAGTATTCATTTTTCAAATAAAAATAAGGTCATGTGTTTAAGAAAAATTGACCATGACCTGTTTGTTTCTGTGGTGATTTCCATGTTATAAAAACGTTCTAATTTAGTAATCTAACGCGACAACGCATCACTTAAGCTATACTAAATCGACACGCAAGTATCCTAAGTCATAATATGACCTATGTAATCACAATCTCAGTGGGTTTTACCCATGATCTAAAAATCAAAGATTAATGAAATCCAAAAATGCTAATAACATCAAATTCAATATACTAGTTATGATTATACCTTCACAACTCGTATGAATCAATCAAAACACGAAAAATCTTGATTCCTTCTTCCTTGATCATAAAAATTTCGTGGCCCTATGACAATATAACATACTAAAATCAAAATTTTACCCATCAAACACACAATTTAACCATTGGAGAAGCAAAATCAAGCATAAGAACTCATAAAAACATCATCAAATCATAAGATTTGATGATTTTTAATTACATGCAAAAGTTTGATGTATGTTAAAATTAACACATGGGTTTGATTAGGAATTGAAAAACAAACATAGGACTAGTATTAATTTACCTCAAATCAAGAAAAATCAATGGGTTTGGGGGGTGGGTGTTGTGTTCGTCGGTCACAGAGAGAAATAAGGGAGACCAGGTTTTTTTTTGTAAAGATTTCTTTAGTATGTGTTCTTCCATGTTTAATTAATGGTCAAATAAAGTCAAATTGGGCTTCCTAAGCTTGGGCCCAGCTGAAAATACTCCAAGATGGCCTAAAACTTAGTGTTGAGCTCTCGTAAATTTACGGGTTTAATTAACGAGCCGTTTCTGACGAAATCCGAAACCCGTTTATGTTTAAAACGAAATTTCCTTAAAATAACTAGTAAACACTTTTTTTGCTCGAATTTCACTAAGTTGAATCAAGGAATCAAGAATAACTAGGAATCCCATAATAATAATTTTTATCGAGGCGTTCGGACCCGAAAACTCAGTCCGACAGCCGGAAAATGTAAAAATGCAAAAGTTCACCATTACGTCCGTTATTGATCTAGATATCGATTTTCATTATTTTTGAGGCAAAGAGTCAATAATAAGTCATATAAAATGTGATGAAACCTCGTAGAAATTACAAATATAAAGTTTGGGCATTTCGCCAAATAATATCGTAATTTAGCGAAATCCATAGAATTTTATATTTAACTAAAATTTCGAGGATGACACGTAATCACTGTAAAATAATTGAGGAATATGGTAAAATTGTGAGTAAGCAGGTATGACAAGTAAAAGAAAATTACCGAAAATCCGCGTTCTCACACGAGACCTAGTAAATCGTGAAATACTAAAAAAAATCATAATAACCAATGAAAAACGAGTGAGCTGGAATAAATAGTATAAAATAATTTACCAGAAAATACGAGTTCTCACAGTCGACCCCCTAAAGGAACTCTGGCCCCTTAGAGTTTAACTGGTGAAGGAAAAAGATGGGGATAAAATGCAATACTGAGGAGTATCACTAGCACAATGAAGGTTACGAGTATAAGAATACTGGAATTAAGAGTAACGTACTGTAATCACATGACAAGTAGTAATAAACCAAGAAGCATTCTCTTTTCATAAATAGAAAGAAATCATGTTCATTAACGTGGGTGTACCCAAAAGAAATAAAAATTACACCAGGCTAAATTGTATCAATACGTAGCAAAGTTTTCCAGTGAAACATTGAAATAACATCTGAAATACATAAAGTATAGTACGTGGAAATAAGATGAAATATGAAGAAAACTAAGTAAGATGGACAACCAGGTGAGTTACCGTCGGTCGATAAGGGTTGATACGGTCCAACGATACGCGGAGCTAATTTACCTCTTTATTATGAAAATCAAGGTTTCACTTGGTTACAGTGTTAAAATATTAGAATGCCCTTAATTAATGAAATCCGATAATATGGATTTATCAAGGACTCGGAGATTCGAAATCAAATCATTTGTAAGAAAATCATAAAACATTAATTTCCAAGATAACCATGAATATGGTAATTTGGGTAGAAAGACTAAAAATGAGTTTAAGAAGCATTCTTAGTCGCGGTTTTGTCAAAAATGGGTGGTTATAACCAACTCTTTAACTTAAGAAAGTCATTTTTGATAGTTTAAAGCTTTATGAACCTATTCGAAAAGTTTTCAATAGAACTTATAATGTTTTTATAGATACTCACGGTGTGCTTAATGCATTTGCGTTAGGGTTTTAACAATTTAATCACATGTTTACGGATGTAAGACAATTGTCACCAATTGCCAGTATGTAGATAACGGTATGAGAAAATCGATTTGATCATCGAGAAAACCTTTAAAGAAAAGATAAATCATCATAACAATGATAAGACAGTAGGAAAATAAGGAATAATCAAGTCGTCGTTTCATAAGACATTCATAGTCCAAATAATTTCACGTCGATCGATAAACGAACACGAAATAAGATTCATACTACGTCTCTCGGATAAAATGAAGTAAAAGACAAGGTTAGTACTTTAGAAAGCAAGCAACACATGGTTTGAACGTAATAACTTCGAGTCCACAGGAAAACGAACATCATGGCGAATGGACATAATCACACATCTTCATCAGACGACGAACGTATTTGTTAAAAAAATATATGGCAACCGTAACACGGAGTCACATTACCGGGTTATCTTCATATCAGTCGTCTTTTTATTAAAAGAATTAATTTAATGGTGCAAACTTAAAATAAAATTTTGTGAATCCAACTCAAGTCAAGGAGCATTAATGACGAAATCCGTCAAAATGTTTTGTAGAATAACATGTCAACAATATCCGTCAAAATTTATTATAAGTCCGAAACCTTTAAACAATTATGTGGTCAAATTTCGGCTTGTGAGTCGACGAAAATAAGAATTTTCAATGCCTCTTTCAATAATTTCTGAAAACACCAATTGATGACGACGAAAGAACTTTTTTTTTAAGTGGCGGTAAATCATACAGAAGTCATAAACAATCATGATGACTTTCCCTCGCACGTTTAACACACGCCGAAAAACTCGGGTGGATAAATTCCTATTCGTTGGTAATCTCTTCATTCACATTGGAGGCGTTTCGAAGTTGTAGGAACGTAACTCGAAAGGGGTAGGTAAAGAAGCGATTATCGAAATGCTACAACTTTCAAATCCAGAATTTGTGACCGAAAATTCGACGAAGAGTAGACAATATGTCCATCAAGGAGATAATCAAAGGAATTTTCGAGTGGGGTTGATAGTCAATACGTACCCGCATATGAGGAATCTATTCAAAAGAAGATGAAGGTATATATGCGGATTCTCTCAATTTGGACTACTTGCATATGAGACAAAAAATTCGTCTTTCAAAATTTTTGAGTAAAAGTTGATCCTTATCAAGATCGTAAGGTGACTACTCATAAGCTTTGCATGGCTCCTTCTAAATTATACGTAGGTGCACAACTACGTATAATTAGGAATAGCAATGCAACGTTTAGTTCGTCAAACTAGTGTTAGGGTATCTTATATATACCTATGCACCTTTTATGTTACCTTTCTAAAAGTAGATCTCGAGATAAGTTTGAAACTATTAAATTGTGAAAATAAGGCAATTTGCAAACGTTGTATTTTCATTATTAATATCTTGAAAATCTTTTGCGATAACAATTGTTGTATAAAATTCAGATGAATCAACCCATAAAACAATGTAAGGTCAAATTTATTAACCATTGTTACAAAGAACTATAAAAATAGCAAGTGGTTTGCATGAGAGGATGGCAAAAGTGACTTATCAATCGATCAATAAGGTGATGAAAAAATGATAGGATTATCGAGAGTTTAAACGAAATTATCGTAATGTACATGACATTGATTGCGATGAAGAATACGAACAAAAAGAAGTCTCAATTGCGGTCTAAGGAGGCGAATCACGAATAGCAAAGCAAGAGATAAGATATAACGGCATATACAACATGTATATAAACATATAAAAATATTAAAGGGATCCGTAAAAGCGTACGTTTTATGTTATTTGGTGAAATCACGACTTTTACAACAATGTAACATTCTTTGTCCAAACACCACTTAATCGCGTAAGTTTTCCATCTTGGTGTATGAAATCGTTTCAACGCGTAAAAGAGTTAGGTGCATGTAAAGATATAGCAAGTTTTCTTTATTTTATATCTTTAAATTCATAAAGAATTGAACGCATGATCAGTATCATTAGAAAGTAATCTTAATTTACTACGCGTTAAAAAGAGAAATCGCTCTCGCGGGCAACTTCTTAATAGATCTCAGTCAATCATTTAAATTTGTACGAGGAGTCCTTATCAATGTTTCTCATGAAAAACGTAATTCAAATTAAGTTTATTGAAACTTTAAAGATTAGGGTTCGTATATCACAACTTGTGGTCTTGTTTAATTATGGTTCTCGACCATACACTTAGGACGATATGATAACATATTAAGTTGCATAAGGTTAAATTAGTAAAAGTAATGAAGGGTTTTTCTTTAGTGTTCAAGGTAACACGCTTTGAAGTTTCGGTAAGTAAAATGTTCACCTTTAGAAGTTACCATTCTCGGAAACATTCATCACTGTGAAAACGTTTGAGTAATTTAATAGAGTTTGTCTATTACTTACAAAAGTATGTTCGTTTACTTAGTATAACATGAAGTGTGCTTACTAAATGTAAGAAAAGTTTTATTTCTTAAACACTTTATAATTAATATTTTCCGTCAGTCTTTACGATGTGTTAATGTTGGTTAAAATATCTGAATGATTTAGCGAGCAACTTTTGACTTTTATTTGGTTTTTCCTTCGTCATTTCAAAACGTTATAATTGAATTCTTATTAGACGTTATTATGTTTTACAAAACATTCTACAAGTTTTATACATTTTTCGTTGACTTTTGCAATTCAATATGTCACCTGTATAATTTTACCATTTTTGTATATATATTTAGTAAAAACTAATTCGGTTAAATTGACCCGCTAAATTATATTTTCGTGTTTCGGACTCAAAAGAGATTTTGTATAAAATGACATTTTTGACAACTTTTCAGTTATAGCCGAGACTTTAATCTCGACGTAAAATGATTAAAATATCCTTGTAAAAATCTGCTGAATTTTAACTTTTTATTCAAAAAAATACAGGTTTGACTTTCAGTTTTGACCCGTTAAATCGCATTTTAAAATTTTGACCTCAAAAGAGATTTTATGCAAAACGTCGATCCGAACAACTTTCGTGTTTCGCCCGAAGGTTGAAACGGACCAGAAGGCGTTCGAAATTGACATTGAAAATCGGATCAGAAGTTACATGTACGCATTTTGCTGTTTGAAAAATTCATATAAAATAAAAACGCGTTTTCGACATAACTTCTTTGTTATTTAGAGTTAAAGGGTGTGCGAATAACCAAAACGAGCGTAAAAATAAGCTCTTTCATTCTGTAAAACTGAAAATAAAATTCGACCTGATTTCGGACCTCGAAACGCGTGTACATCAGCAAACTTTATTTATATTGTTTTTCTCAAATTTCCAATTGCCACAAAATATTCGTTATAAGGAATTAGAAGTCGAATTTTATATCAAAACGATCGTCTCAACAAGCTTTATCATTTTATTCGCCTAAAAATGAAATTTATAAAAATCTCGAACTTCGTTATGCGTGCTAGAGAATTCTGCAGCGCGTTAAATTTTATAAGGGGGCGTTTGGATCATGATTTTTTTTTAGCTTTTCAGTTGTCGTCAATTCCTTATTGTCTAACTTGTTTCATTAACAATTTTCATTTACCACTTCGTATACGCACATGGGTTATGGATTCAAAAACGACGAAAAATAAACATTTCATAAGAATGAATGAAAGTAGCGGCAGAAGGCGTTTAAAGAATACTAGTCAACAAGACTATAAACAAAAGAAATGGACAACGTTCTTGACTTAATTTTCAATATACGAAGTAAAAACTTCATAGGCGTGCGATTTCTTCCGAACTCATGATAGATACCAAAGAAAAGGCGAAATATTAATAAGTCGCGCTCCCAAGTATAGGATATTTTAAATGAGGAAGAATATTAGAAATCTATATGCGTAAAGCCGTAATCCAATCAATCGTTACGAACTAGACGTTTAGCTAAAAATGAGCATGACGTTTCCGAAACGTAAGCGAATATTATAATTCGAATTCGAAAGAAGAATAATCAATGAAACATGAAATTTAGAGCAATGTTCAAATGTCAAGTAAAACGGTGACATAAATGAGTAGCAAAGCGAGATTTAGAAAGATCTCATCGACTAAAACGCTTAGAATATCTCAACTGGAGTTATCGCGAAAACTCGCGCAAACGATAAAGGCAAGTCGTTAGAAATAGTCGGTATAGAAAAATCGGAAGAATACAAGAATAAAGTAATGAATACTGTAGTAAATTATATAAGTCTCAATATAGGTATAACTCAAGCAATAGTAAGGATTAGAGAGTACCCGTAGATGTTGACTATTCCTGGCAGATTCTGTATTTGACACTAAGACTCGAAAAATAAAATTGAAAACTTTGTAGTTATAGACCAAGTTTGAAAAATGAATTAGTTCCATATAACCAAGGATCTGATACCAATCTGTAACACCCCGAAAACTGGAAGGGTCCACTTAGGCATCATGGGGGTGCCACGTCTATGTTATCATGAACACTGATATATAAGTACTAAAATGTCGCAATAAAAACCTGTTATTACATCCCTAATTAAATAAAAGTGTGGAAATTTAAATATAAAACGGTCCCAGTTGTTTAAAAATACAATAACAAACGAAGCATCATAGGCTTCTATCCAAGTCTTAGTTTTAGTGCCAACAACCCCAAAGTTCACAACAACGTTTTCTGCCGACTTCACCTTTAGTGATATTTGACCCAAAGTGACACAAAAGATGATATTAATTAGTAAAGTAAAGTTGACTGAACATGGACTAAAAATGGACTACAGAATCGCCGGCACGTCACATCCACGAGCTCCTGACCCAGCTTAAGCATTCCTACCTGAGAAATAACACGTAAACCGTCAATAAAAATTGTTGAGCGAGTAATATAGGTTTAAGTAAAGTAGTATGGAACACAACACTCATTATGTAGTAGTATCAAAAGTAATCATTTCAGAAGGGCTATGGGATCAGCATACTTTCAAATGTATTATTGCATTAGCTCATGAAACCGAAACCTTAACGTAATCAATTTGCCCCTAAAGTGAGTGTTTGCTCAAACAACTCGTAATACCTCAAATGTAAATGCGTCACGTAATACAAGGACGGGGATTGTCAATCCCGATGGATCCACCCATAACACTCGCGTTTTGCAAAGTAATGAAATAACTAACGGTTCATGATGAGGGGACTTTTGAGCACACTAAGCAATAATAGTTGTATCTAGTAATCACTGGAAGTAGCATACAAGTTCTCGAATAGCATACAAGTAAAAAAGTAATGAGTGTGTTCCATAAATGTGTATTTCTCACCCCGCGAGTAGTAAAAATATGTAATCACGAAAAGGGGCTATGTACTCACCTTTAGCAAGTGATCACAAGGAAAAATGGGTTGAGCACAATGGAGTCTTCACGGACCTATGCAATGGTGACGCGTAATCATAAAGTGTTCAATGTAGCAAATAACGTTTTAGAAGTAACGTGACATAGTATAACCAAGTAACTTGCGTGCAATGGCGAGACCTATGCTTAAGATGAAATCTGACCAAAATACTTTGAACCTACTGTAATAACATGACATTAACCTTATACGATGGTCCAAGCACTTATATGCGGGTTTCAAACACGTTTTGGGCTCGGTGCATAATGTTGAAATATTGGACTGAATTCAGTTTTTCTGAAAATGGTTGTGAAGAGTTGGTCATATCTCAAAATCTATAATAGTAAAGGAGGTGAGAGTTTTTGACATGTAAAGGTATTTCTCTTACCTTTAAAAGTTGGGCAAGAAAAATCCTAGAACTATTTCCAATCAACGGGAATTCCACTTTTAGTGACAGACTATCAAAACAGAAAGTTGTAAACGTCTTTTGTACCCTTCGGTAACTTAAGCATATATCCCAAACGGTATAAAATTTTGACACAAAACCAAAAAGAGAAGTTTTATTATGTTTATACCCACTGTAAAAAGTTGTAAAATCATATATTCAACCTTTTTACCCAAGTCAATTTACCCACGTTTTAAGCAAAAATTCAGATTTGACCTAGTTTCGTAAAATGACCATTTCGGGCTCATCCGGACACTTCCTATTTCCATCCAACTCAATACATACTAAGCACATAAGTGAGTATTCATTTTTCAAATAAAAACAAGGTCATGTGTTTAAGAAAAATTGACCATGACCTTTTTGTTTCTGTGGTGATTTCCATGTTATAAACACGTTCCAATTTAGTAATCTAACGCGACAACGCATCACTTAAGCTATACTAAATCGACACGCAAGTATCCTAAGTCATAATATGACCTATGTAATCAGAATCTCAGTGGGTTTTACCAATGAGCTCAAAATCAAAGATTAATGAAATACAAAAATGCTAATAACATCAAATTCAATATACTAGTTATGATTATACCTTCACAACTCGTATAAATCAATCAAAACACGAAAAATATCGATTCCTTCTTCCTTGATCATAAAAATTTCGTGGCCCTATGACAATATAACATACTCAAATCAAAAGTTTACCCATAAAAAACACAATTTAACCATTGGAGAAGCAAAATCAAGCATAAGAACTCATAAAAACATCATCAAATCATAAGATTTGATGATTTTTAATTACATGCAAAAGTTTGATGTATGTTAAAATTAGCACATGGGTTTGATTAGGAATTGAAAAACAAACATAGGACTAGTATTAATTTACCTAAAATCAATAAAAATCAATGGTTTTGGGGGGTGGGTGTTGTGTTCGTCGGTCACAGAGAGAAAGAAGGGAGACCAGGTTTTTTTTGTAAAGATTTCTTTAGTATGTGTTCTTCCATGTTTAATTAATGGTCAAATACAGTCAAAGTGGGCTTCCTAAGCTTGGGCCCAGCTGAAAATACTCCAAGATGGCCAAAAATTTAGTGTTGAGCTCTCGTAAATTTACGGGTTTAATTAACGAGCCGTTTCTAACGAAATCTGAAACCCGTTTATGTTTAAAACGAAATTTCCTTAAAATAACTAGTAAACACTTTTTTGGCTCGAATTTCACTAAGTTGGATCAAGGAATCAAGAATAACTAGGAATCACATAATAATAATTTTTATTGGGGCGTTCGGACCCGAAAACTCAGTCCGACAGCCGGAAAACGTAAAAATGCAAAAGTTCACCATTGCGTCCGTTATTGATCTAGATATCGATTTTCATTATTTTTGAGGCATAGAGTCAATAATAAGTCATATAAAATGTGATGAAACCTCGTAGAAATTACAAATATAAAGTTTGGGCATCTCGCCAAATAATATCGTAAATTAGCGAAATCCATATAATTTTATATTTAACTAAAATTTCGAGGATGACACGTAATCATTGTAAAATAATTGGGGAATATGGTAAAAGTGTGAGTAAGCACGTATAACAAGTAAAAGAAAATTATCGAAAATCCGCGTTCTCACACGAGACCTCGTAAATCGTGAAATACTAAAAAAATCATAATAACCAATGAAAATCGAGTGAGCTGGAATAAATAGTATAAAATAATTTACCAGAAAATACGAGTTCTCACATGTAACCAACCCACTAAGACTAAACTTTGTTACCAAGACCCATGTCAGCCAGTGTGTTGATTTTAAGGGGCCCGTTCATTGTTTTGACTTTAAGCCCTTCAAAGACATTTTGCAAAGTGCAACCGAAGCCATGGGCCAATTTGGTAAATTATGAACTTGCATTTTATGTAAACGTTATGATACTATTTTTTTTACAAATGTTTATAATATCCTTTTTTTTGTCCTAGATGTCATTGGCCAAGTAATTGAGTCTTCAGAATTAGACAACTACGATGGAGCTGGGAAACTAGGGAAAAAGAAACCTCTCAAGCTGATGGACCTTGGTAAGCAAAAACACCGATTCGTTAGATTTAGATATAACCTGTGTATGGGTGATAATGCATTTGTGTATACTTTAAAGTGCCACATAACTAAATTGTATGATGTGGGGTGACTATGCTGGCCAATTTACGGAGTTTCTGAAATCATTTGACGATGTTGGATTGCTAATTATTGTTATTCAGCTTGGTAAAATGAAGAAATGGGATGGTAAGTTTAATTACTCAGAAAATTTTCATAATTTTTTAGTACATTTGTGGATGGCATTCTGAATGTATATTTGTTACAGGTGTTATGCAAGTGCAAAATGCTTTTTTGGGGACCAAATTATTTATGCATAATGGAAAAGAAAGCATTTTGAACGATGATAGAAATCGGGCAATTTAGAAAACGGTATATCCAATTTCATCTTTGTTTGTGTATTGTTTTTGAAATGATATAAAAAGTTTTGGCACTTAATTCAGTTTATCTTTGATTGTGTATTGTTTTTGTAGTTTGATATTGTTGCCCGAGAAAGAACAATCATCTAATACTGCCTAGAAAATATCTATAGCCTCAAAGTTCTCGGCCCATGAAGATTTTGTAACTAAGAATCAATTTAGGAACATCGATGAACTTATGGACCTTCCAAAAGTATGTAAATCTGTTAACCATTTCTGATTATTTTCATAGATATTGTATTTTCCATTAGTTGTTTTGATGGAAAGGTTGCATCATAATTGTTTTTGTTGTAGGGAGAAGTATTTGTAATAGTGGAAACCGTCGTTCTCATCTAGGAGGAAGAGGGCTGGTGGTATTTGGGATGTAGAAAGTGTCATAGGAAGGTGAGCCGTAATGAGGAGCAAGTGGTTCCTGGAACTGCAAAGGATTATGCTTCTACTAAAGGCAATAATGGTTATTTCTGCAAACTCTATAACGTTCCGTGCTCAAGCGTTGTCACACGGTATTTCAACACTACTTTTTTAGTATGTTCAACCATCTACTTTTTTCTTATTAACTTAAAACATTCCCATTATGTATGATTAGGTTCCATATCCAGTGTCGCGTCCAAGATTGGTGTTGTTTGAAAAAGATGTCAAAAGTATATTAGATGGAAATTATGCATATCAGCTTTTGGCCACTCAAGAAAAGGTAAAACAAACAAGCCCATCAAGTATACAAATTTTTGGAATATTGATATTCATATTATAATATTATACATGCATAATCGTAAGTTAGACGAATTTTCGTCCGACTTTAACAAAATACTTGAACACAAGTATGCTTTCAAAATTAGTATGGATGAGTGGCAGTCAAAGAAATTATTACCATCCTGGACCGTCCAGAAAATGTCTGATGATCCTGACATCATAAAATCACTCATTCATGAGACAACACCGTCAAAGGTATATATCTGTCAAACATGAGCACATTAATATACAATGTTCGTTCATGTTCTTATACCTGTTTTATTTACATAGGGCCAGACAACTGATGCCGCTTTGAAGGATACAAATGTGCCGCAACTGGTACTTATTATCATAATACACAATCTTTACTTATATAATATTAAATTCCATGTAGATTTATTGATCTTTTTACAGGATCTTGGATCTGTTATGGATGATAATGGGACCCCCTCTGATGTTTTGAAAAGCATTACAAGTACTCCTAATGAAAAAAGTTCGACCAATAAACGTAATGGAGATGGTGTGTTGGGAGATCAGGGCTCAAACGCAAAGAGGCAGTTGCTTGACATGGGCGAGAAGAATTAAACACCTTCTCTAAATATATGTAAGTTTGAATAATTTATTATTGTGATCCCCTGAACACTTCTTTCGTCCTTTATGTTTGATGTTTGTTTCTTTCCATATGTTGAATTTGGTATGCCAATTCAAGACTGAATTTTATTGTTCCTTTGGATATTTTCATTAATTATTTATAGATATTCTGTCAATTTTTAATAGAGGTTCACTATTTTGGTTTTTATTACTTTTGTTCTAAATTACTATGAGTGGAAAACTGCTATGTTTATTCTCTTACAAACCTAATATGTTTGTTTCTAAATTACTATCAAATGTTTGTTTCGCTACTATAATCAACGAAAGCCATTTTGGTAAAAAAGTGATTATCGGGAGGATGAGAATAGCACCTATTGATAAACGTTTACCGATAAAGATAGTAAGGTAGAACTTTCCCGTGTCTGTCTCTTTCACAATGACAATCAACAAAAGCCAAGAACAATCTCTCGGACAAGTCGGTTTGTATTTGTCACCACCTGTTTTAACACATGGCCAACTATATGTCACCATCTCTCGTGTGACGAGCAAAAAAGGACTCAAGATGGTTATTCATTATGAAGACAGAAATCTCACTAATACCACAACTAATGTGGTATACAAAGAAGTGCTACATAATTTATGATCACTACCCATATGTCTCTTTCGTATTATAAATTATTAGTGTTTTGTCTTCCTATTGTGTTTCATATAATGTTTGTTTGATTATTGATATATACTTTACGTTTCTTCATCAAAATATGGTTGTTTTTAACTAACAGCTTTGTAATAAGTATTGTAATTCCATAACTCTTTCAACATTTCTTTTAAGATACCCGTGAATTTCACGGGTCTTTTAGCTAGTGATTTATACATTAAACATGTATTTAGACATTTATTGTAAATCTAAATAACATTACTCTTTCTCAAAACTTTGAATTCTCATTTATTTGTCAAACTAGGATCTGTTGCCCGCGCTCCGCTGCGGGAGAGCACGGGTGTTTTACGGTTATTTTTATAGGGAAGATTATCTACTTTGGTTGAACACAGAATTAGGTAATACGTTTGAGAGAAGTTGTTCACAAAGAAACAACGTGCATAAGCTAATAAAGCAGGGGTTACATGCCATTAGTTCACAAAAGATCAAAGCATAAGAGATTGTTTCAAAGGCTGCTGGCTACCCGACACTAATATATAGAAAAGCAGTTAACTATTAATTGGTTGACCATATCCAGGCCTCAAGGTTTCTTCTTGTTGGGCTCTGTTTCTAGTTCGGGAAGTAGAGATCTTTTCACAGGCTTCTGCTAGACAACAGCGGGTTTGTCTTTCGAAGATGTAGCTACTGTTGGTGGAACTTTGGCTGGAATGGCTTTTGGTGGAGTACATGCACAACAAAGTATAGTGTATGAGTAAACTTAAAGCCTGAACATGCATGCTTGGTGTTCCAAATAAGGGAAAAAATTTACCCAAAAGATATTCCTTTTTTTAAAGAAAGGGTAACTGTTTGATGGGAGAGTGTATGCAGTGAGTAAGTGGTGCAAATTGAAACAAAGAGTATCCTACTGAAAAGGTTTTGAAGGTGACATCTTTGTCTTAAGCAATATGTAGATATTATTATTGTGCTATTATTTTTTAGCTAGTTTGGGTAAGGGGTGGGCTAGGTGAGCTCAGGTGGCATGTGCAGGTGCGTTTCCAAGTTGGAAATGAACTAAGGTAGACAAAATTAGTGGGGAAGTGTGAGCTAAGTTTAGTTAGCTATTTGAACTAAAATGTAACTGGAATCTTCTTTGTAGAAACAGTCGAATGGGAAGCTCTTCTATTTAAGGGCATGTATACATTTGCTAATCCCACACAAACCTTTTACTTACTTTAAAAAATCTAAAGAAACAAAGAATGGCATATCTTCCTAGGATCTGGGCATTGGAATCTGAGAGCGGTAGTACGGACTTGGGCGGTTTGTTTGTTTGGTATCTGGAGAAGGATGTGGTGGCTGACAAAGCATGTAAGCGTAAGGTGGATGCCGCTCGCCAGACAGTTTTCAAAAACGTTGTTGAGCGTCAGCATTTCATTCAAGAGATCCAGCAGGTGCAGACCTTTCCAGCCAACCTTATGATCTCCATGATGGTAGCCATGTTGGACAGAAAGCAGTTGGAGGACAACGCATTCATTCAGACCTTGAACACAGAGGTAGCCATAATCCAGACCATGATCGACCTAAAGGAGGCTTTTGCTCAGAAAAATTTGGCCAACGGGCCTTGGTGAATGGATGCTGTAGGAGTTGGTTTTCGGTTGATGTTTTAGGCTTGAAAATAAAGCTCTATGTTGTTGTCTGTCCGGTTTGTCCACCGGCGAGTCTTTAGGGTTATGTGTTTGTGCTTTAGTTGTTTCTTTTTTTAGTTTAATCTTGTGTCTGTAAGATCAGTTTCAATGAACCGTGTGGAATGTATGATATTTTGTTTTATATTGTTTTTTTGCAGACGTTTTGATTAACGTGGCGTTTAGGAAAAGACACCTCTCCAAAGAAGATTGCCCTATGTAAATGCCAGATTATAAATTCTAAGTAAAGAGTGCGCACCTGTTTCTTTTTGTTCAGCTATTTCTGAGACCTTGGTTGATGCACTTTCTGTCTCTGACCCTTTGGTTTGATGTACCTTCTTGTTTAATGTTTGCATCTGCTATTGGTGTCGGGCCTGGGGCCTCAGTTGCCCAGGGAATATGAGGTTCAGATAGGGAAAGAATCAAAGAGCTGACCTTCTTCCAGATCCCTAACAGCCGCAGTTACACGATTACAACGACCTCAAAACACAATCAGCCGAAACAAAGTTCCATGATGATAAGGAGCAGAGGTTTCGGGTGGGTATAATATGAACCTGGTTCAAACTAGGGGGCACCTTCTCCTATAAACGAACATGGATATGCACCAAAAGTTATTAAAACTACACCAAAATATAGTAACTGTTGAAAATCTAGCTTTTCAGCAATAACAACCTGATGAGATGGCATTTATACATGATCTCATCGTTCTTTTCGGGCTTTAAATGCATAAAAATGTCATAAAATACCATATATATGCTTGTGTTTGTTTACTTGTGTATTTTAGGTATGGATATCGTGAAAAAGACAAAAGATCACAAGAATCAAGGAAAAACGAACACGAGAAACGAAGCCGTACAAAGAACCGGGCCCTAATCATGGAATTTTCATCAAATACCCTTGAAGACTTGAAGACATACAAGATTGATCATCCAAGAATGAAGAAATGACAACTTAAAACCCTTGTATATTAATAATTACAAGTTTGGTCCCTTAAGTTTGTCAAAATTGCAAAAAGGTCCTTCAACTTTGAAGAAATGGCAAGAATGGTCCCTCAACAATTTCAAAATGCCAATTATAGTCCCTCATGAAGTTTAAGAGACATTGAAGACCTTGGAAGATCAAGATTGTTCAAGTTCAGTCCTTGAAATATCCAAAAATGTCAAAAATAACCCTTTGATAACCTTTTTCCAAGTTTGTGCCAAAAGTGTAAAGTCTTGAAACTTATTAACAAAGGAAACCCGTTTTTAGGGCACTGAAACTTCAAATGCAAAAATATTCAAAACCCAAGGACCAAATGTGCCAAGCTTAAACATTTAAAAAACAAAAACGCGCTTAACATATTATTTCCCCCTTTTTAGGATCAAACAGGTTTACTGTTTGTCTTTTACATTCCCAGAACTTACCTTCATTAAACCTGGGTGAATTTTCAATTAAACCCACACACACTCTATTCACACATGCCAAAACCTATCCCACTCCTAAAAACCTGCATCCCACGTTTGTGGTCCAAACCCCCAATTCCCCAATCCACCAATCACATCATTCCTTAGCCTCCAAGGCTTGATACGTGTCCCATATCAACGCCCAAGATCATTAGCTTCCTCCCAACGCAAAATCCAATGGCCAAGATCAAGAAAGGACAAAATGCACTCAAAACCGTTCAAGGGTATTTTAGAGATTTTCTATGTATTAGGGTTTATGTTTTTATGCTTCTAGGATGTTCTATAGGCTCTATAAAAGGAGACCCAAGCTGTGGTGATCCCTTTGTTCCAGTTTTAAGCATAGAATTCTTGTAATTCCTTTTTATAAAAATAAAAGTTGTGTGTTTTGAGAAATTCAAATATAATTCCTTTTTATTATTTATAAAAGTTGTGTATTGGATTTATGCTTGATTCTGAGTTCCATATTGTTATTTGGTTAAGTGATTTGGTGTTTTCATAATATTTCAAAAGTTTCTGAAAATCAAAGGATTTTTGTCAGAAATTTGTGTTAAGGATTTGGTGTTCTTATTTCAAGTTATTTGTGTTTAGGTAATATAGAAAACGTGTTTCATAGATTTGAAAAAGTTTTGGTAAAATTTTTAAGAAAGGAAGAAAAGAAATCAGTAATACATATTGCTTGTTTTTGTTCTTGTCTTGTTTTGATTTTGAGCAGGTGTTGTGAAGCTTGTTGATTTAGTTCAGCACCAGCCCCGGGCTGGTTTGGAAGTGGATTTTACATCCACCAAGGTTTTGGATGTAAAACCTTGAGGTAATACTCTTTTTCTCTTTGTAAATCTCAGAAAATAGCAAGTTCATGTGACTTTGTTTGATTTAGAGATCTGTGTGTTTTAAGCTGTTGAATTGGTGTTTACTTGTGTGCTTATACATGTTTGATGCTATTAGATACAGTTTTAAACAAGTTTTCATAGGGTTTGAAGTGTTAAAAGTTGATTTTCAAAATATTAAGTGGTGTTTGGCAATACGTTTTAGCAGGGGATAGTGCTTGATTTAGTGTTTAATAAGGTGTTAGCTAGGGATTATAGGATTGTGTTAGGTTGTTAGTTAGTAGTGAGTTAATTTGGAACAAGTTTTGAGTTGATTGTATGCTTGAAATAGGATTAGTGTAGCCAAAAATCTGCATGTTTCATATCTGCCAGTTTTTCTTGAAATTTTGTACTTGATTCTTTGAAAATCTGTGAAAGATTGTATGATTTAAGGTTTGATTTTGATTGAACATCTGTTTGTGAGTGTGTGTGCTAAGTTTTGTGGATTGAAGTTCATTATTTTGCATTTGAGAGCTCAAACAGTCCACCAGACTTGCATATTTGTCACAGAAATAGCATAGGGTTTGTGTGCATTGTTTTTGCTTGTTTGTGCATTGATTTGGTGTGGTTTTGATTGCTAAGTGCTTAATCTTGATTGTCTTGACTTCTTGTGATCAAAGGATCACAAGAGTGCCATTATTGTCCAATAAGCATCCTCCAAATAAGCCATAGGACCAAGCACCTCTTGGTCCTTTTGAAATCTGTGAAAGCTTGAGCACAAGCAAAAACCAGGCACATTTTGTTGTTTAATTTTGATCATATTGGGTTAAAAAAGTGTAAGTGGATTGGTCTACTAGACATTTAAGTTCACTGGTTGGTTTGGAAAAGTTTAAAAAGCAAAAATTAATAAAAAGGAAGCAAAAAGGGGTTGCCAGATTCGAACCCCCGTCTACACTCCCACACACCAACACCTTAACCATTGCGCCCTTGGGTCTTTTACTGACCAAGGGTGCAAGGTTAAATTACTTAACCACGTTTTTGTTTTGCTTATTCATTTAAAGCCGTAGCATTTCAAGCTTATTCCAGCTTATTTATAAGCTAAAATTTGTTCTTTTCATTTTTCCTAGGAATCTTGTTAGATTGTTGATTTTTCTAGACCAGTTTCATAATTTTCCATTTATTATATTATTTATTAGAATTTATTTAATAGACGAATTTTAGAAAATCATTAAAAAAATACCAAAAATAGTTTAAATTTCTAGGAAAAATAGTTTTTAGTTTTTAAAATATATTTTTGAGTTTTACATTTTATTTTGGTTTCAAAAACTTTTATTTTTAATTTTATAATATTTTAAGGTTTTTTATAAACTTTAAAGATTTTTATAAAATTATAAAAAAAGGTTTAGAAGCTATAATTTGTGTTTTTCTCTTAGATATATTATTTAGGATTTTTATAAATTTTTTATTTCAAATTTTAGAAACTTTTATTTTTAGCATTATTTTATTATTATTTTATTATTTAAATTTCAAAATTTTCTTTTTCTTTATTTTTCATTTTTCTTAAGTTCTTTAGCATTAATTAGGATCATTTCCATTTTTAGAATAATTTTTAAGCTTTTAGATTTATTTTTATAATTATTTTAAGTTTAATTAGTTTTTATTTATTTTAAATCATTTTTAGGGTTTTAAAAATAGTTTTAATAGGCTTTAATTTTTAGAAAATTACTTTTTAGTCTTCTAATAATATAAGTTAAGTGATTATTCAATAAAATCATATTTTAGACTTTTGAATTAGTTAAATTTAATTTTAGGGCTTTAATTAGCATTTAAAATTAATTATTTAATTAATAAAAGGTTTTAAAATATCTTTGTTGGATTTTTATCTTTATTTATATTATTATTAACTTGTTTTAGCCTTTTTAATCTTTTCTTGATTTTGTTTTTGGCTTTAGCTTAATTTTTAATTTTTGTGTTTTTCTACGGCTTTACGTTTACGGTTTTTACGTCATAGTGTAATTTTAACGAAACCGTCATTCCATCTCATCAATATTAATCTCAAAGAAATACAAGTTAATTCACAACACCATACCTCCTTGGGAAACGAATCTTTCTCTCATTTTATTTGATTGTGGGTCATTAGTGTTGATTTTTCCTAAAATCATCACTCGATACTTACCGCTATTTACGCTCTTTTCCTAAAGGGTAGTAAAACCTCTCCAATAATTTTTGGCGCCGCTGCCGGGGAGGTGTGTCGTGTCTTAATTTGGAAAATTTTGTTTTTGATATTATCCATAAATAGTATTTGTGTTAAGTGGAACTCCCTTAACACGTATTATCGGTTTTCTCGGTTTTTCTTTGTGAATATTATTAATATATTGTATTAAGTATCACAACCAAAATACAATATCTCCAAAAGTGTGAAAACACAACCTTGATTCGGGATTTCATCACTCGATCATTGTATTCGAATCTCAAACAAAAAGAAAAGGCAAAAATAGATAAATACTTTCGAGAAGCTCGATTTTGAAAGATACGAACTATAAGGTGGGTATAAGGCGGGTATTATAAAATATACCCTAAGGAAAAAGGCTCTTAAGTGCTTCGCGCCGCCTCGTTTCCCCGCTTGCTTGTGAGTATTTTGACATTGAAGGCTAATCGAGGGTTTTGCCGCCCAAAGTATTAATACGTATACTATATTTGCTTGGTTTTCTTTGTGATTAAACCCTCGTGAACAATTTGGTTTTCACCAAAGTTCTAAAGTCATTCGAAGGCGTTCACTCCACGTGATCGTTTTCATTCCTTTGAGGCTTCTTTAATCAAGAGTTTGATTCGAGGAGAGATTTTGTAGATTGTTGTCTACGAAGATACACCAAAATCCAAAAAAATTAAATATCATCAAAAACACAAAAAAAATTGAAAATCCACAAAACCACCAAAAAGAATCTTCTTTGCTCACCTCCCATTCTTCGTGAAGTTTATGATCACTCGTAATCAAGCTAAACGAGCTCGTAAACGTCTTCAAAAGCAAGCAAATCAAGGATCGTTGATTGTTGAAGAACCTCCAATTGTTGAACCTATTATAGAACAAGAAGTCGTAATGGCTAATCGTACTATGATGGAGTTGCTACAAGCACCCACCGAGGGTTTTGGAGAGGCAATTGTTATTCCCGCCATCCTTGCGGAGAATTTCGAGATTAAGACGGGTTTAATGTCGATGTTACAAGCAAACAAGTTTCGAGGTCACGAGAAAGACAACCCGCATTACCATATTAGGAATTTCAACCGTCTCACCGCCACTAGCAAATTCAAAGATGTTCCGCATGACGCCATTAAGATGATGTTGTTTCCATATTCGTTGGATGGACCCGCAAAAATTTGGCTCGAGAAAGAACCGCCAAATTCGATTTTGACATGGGCCGATCTCGTTTCTAAGTTTTGTGAACAAGTTTTTTCCACCATCGAAAACAACACACTTAAAAAATGAGATTTCACGATTTGTGCAACGTAACAACGAAAGCTTTTCAATGGCATGGGAACGATTTAAGGAGATGTTACACGAATGTCCTCATCATGATTTTTCGGAATTGCATCAAATTGATACCTTTTATAATGGGCTTAATGATCATGAACGAGATTATTTGAATGCCGCCGCGGGTGGTAATTTTTTGTGCAAGACGACAAATGAGGCTTTACAAATCATTGAAAATCGATCTAAGGTTTATAGCCCTCGTAACACACCGAGTGTTGCCAATATGGGTTCGTCATCGTCATCACAATCGTCTCGAAGCATTAATGCCTTACATGATGAAGCTAATGAGGAAAATCGGTTTTTTGATAGATTTGCTAATCTAATGTCCCATTGGAAGGCTCAAGAAGCTTCCAATTCCGCTTCGGTTAAAGCGGTTGCTAAGAGTTGTTTATCGTGTGGAGGAGCTCATGATTTATCCGAGTGCATTACCGCGGATGGTAACACTTCGAGTGCTTATGTAGCAACGGGAACTTACAACCAAAACGGCCAAGGTTCCCGCCAAAATCAAGCTCCACCAAACCAAAATGTTTAACAATTATCGAAACAACAACCAAGGTAATTACCAAGGCAACACACGCAATTACAACAAAGGGAATTATCAAAGTGGGAATGGACAAATCTCTAATCAAAACCAAACCGTGATTTTCAAAACACTACACAAGGTTTTCAAAATGCTCACACGAAAAATTTGCAAGGAGAATTTTTAGATTATGCAAAAGCAAATGATGCTAAATTTGATAATATGCAACGTGAGATGATTAGCTTAAGGTCCGAGTTGAAAAACGAGCTTAAAAATGAACTTGCTAATGAACTTAAAACTCATGCTAATAAAATGGAAGGAAATGTCCAACGTCTTCAACAAAACCAACAAAAGATGGGAATTAGGACAACATGAGATTAAGCAAGAGTTATTGAAAGCGGATGCTAGGCAATCAAAATTTGAGGACCGAATGGCTAAGATGTTCGAAGCAATCATGTGTAAGCCCTCTTCTTCGGGTGGTCTTCCTAGTGATACCATTAACAACCCGAGGGGAGAATTGAAGGTTATTACTACACGACGTGGTAAAACTTTCAAGGAACCAATCTCTCGTCCAAGTACTTCTAAGGAGAAGGAAATCGAGAAAGAACCCGAGGTGATGGTCGAAAAGGAGCACATTACAATCCCACGAAGTACCGCTCAAACCACACCTACGGTTACACCAATACCAATTGTGGAACCCGAGATTCCAAGGCCGTTGCCTAATGACCTACCCACACCACCTTCACCTTTACCCTACCCTTCAAGACGAAACAAAGAGAAAGCACAAGAAAGGAACAATTATCAATTTGAGCTATTTATGAAAATGTTTCGTGATTTGCATTTTAACATAAGTTTTGCCGATGCTTTAATCATGATGCCTCGATTCGCCGCAAACTTCAAAAGTATGCTTAACAACAAAGAAAAGTTACAACAAACGTCTAGTTGTTCATCGGTTTTTCTAAGCCGCATACCACAAAAAGTCGGTGATCCCGGTAATTTTTTGATTCCGTGTGCTATACAAGATATGGAGGAATGCTACGCCTTGGCCGATCTTGGCGCTAGTATTAATTTGATGCCTCTCGAGATTTTCAAATCGCTTTCGCTTCCGGCTCTTACTCCTTCGAACATGTCCATCGAGATGGCCGATCATTCTACGATTATGGCATGTGGAGTAGCCGAGGACGTTTTCGTTAAAGTCGGAAAGTTTTACTATCCCGTTGACTTTATCGTTGTAGATATTCCCATCGATCGAAAAGTTCCTCTCATTTTGGGTCGTTCATTTTTGGATACATCACGAGCACTTATCGATGTTCATGCTCGTAAAATCACCCTTCGTTTCAATGAAGAAGAACTTGTCATCAATGCAACACAAAACTCCAATCTTTCTCATGTATATTCTATTGCAACTTTAAACCATGGTGACTCGACCAATGTCGTTTGCAAAGAATTTTCACCAAGAGTTTTAGGGAATGTCTCCAAAAACAATGTACCATTTCCTCCGCCGGTGGAGGTTATGAGTGCAAAGCCTACAAAGAAGAAACCATCAATACTTGAATCGAAAAATCCTTCGCCTCATCTCGAACATTCATTCTTGAAAAGTGTTGATAAGTTGCCGGTTTCTACGGAAAATCTTTCGGATGATGAATATGTTGACCCCGATGGGGAGGTTTTCTTCGTCGATAAACGTTTTGAGAACTTGCCACCACCAAAACCTAAACGGTTTCAAAATGTGAGAATTTTTAGTGTGACTAACATCGTCTTAGAAACACCAAATATTTTCGACATAATCAAAAAGGGTTTTCATAAGGAGAGTTTAAAAGATAACAAAGAAAAAGATCTTAAATGTGATTTAATTGATTTTTCTACAAATCTAACTCCGTCATCACCACGTGATTTGAGTACTACAAACTCGTCTACTCCTTTTGACGATGTTTTGTGTGGTCCTAGTATGGGGGAAGCCCCTTATGTTCCCTCATCCTTGTCCACCGAGGACGAGATATTCGATCCCGGAATTTCATGTAAAGGGAAATCTCGGTCTTCCACCGATGCAATAAATGGAAACTATATCTATTTGCTTGGTGCGAGTCTACCTCGAGTAGCTCAAACGTTTGTCTTACCAATTGTCTCACCCTTCTACTTCTCATCTATTTTCTTCAAACTCTTTGAGTTTATGGCACATGTTGGATTAGCGTTAATTTGTTTTTCCAATGGAAACGAGAACGCCATCTTCGACCCCGGTATTTTGCATCATCTAAGGACTTAGTCCTTTATACCGGTTGCTTTTTGGGCCTTGTTTATCATGTAAGCCCCACCAAAAATTGACCACACCATGAAATCCCTAAATGTTCACATTTTGAGGGGATCGAGTCGAGCTCATGACTCGGTAATCAAAAACGAGGTGCCTCGTGGGGGAGATCCCATGCTTATCTTTATGCTTTATGTTCACTAATAAGGGGACTTGTACCCTTCCAACTCGTTGTCTCGTGGTTGTTTGTGATTGTGTTATCTAGATC